>CM039675.1:224656814-225906814 GCA_022496015.1 Hordeum marinum | reverse complement strand
TTTAGAGATCCATTTATGGATTGAGGCAAGCATCTCAGAATTGGAACATTCATTTTAATGAAGCGATAAAGAGTTTGGCCTCATCAAGAATGACTATGATGATTGTGTATTCAAGAAGGTCAGTAGGAGCTCAGTTGCATTTCTAATCCTGTAAGTGGATGCCATATTGTTGATTGGAAATGATGTTCAAATGTTTGAATTTGTCAAGGACTCATTGAAAACTATTTTTTCGATGAAAGACTTGGGAGAAGCAACTTCTATTCTGGGAATCAAGATATATAGAGGTAGATCGAGAAGTCTTATTGGATTAAGCCAAATTACTTATATAGACAAGGTGTTGAAGCGGTTCAACATGCAAGATGCCAAGAAAGGGTTCTTTCCCATGTCACATGGCATTAGTCTTAGCAAGACTTAGAGTCCTTCGGCTCCTGATGAGCGAAGACGCATGGATGGGATTCTATATGCTTCTGTTGTCAGTTCCATCCTGTATGCTATGGTATGTACTCATCCCGATGTTAGCATAGTAGGCACATACTAGGATGATCCGGGTGAGAGTCACTCGAGAGCAGTAAAGAATATCCTCAAATACTTGAGACGGGCAAAGGATATGTTCCTGGTTTGCGCAGGTGAGGATCAGCTCATTGCAAAGAATTACACTGATGCTAGTTTCCAAACATATAGGGATGATAGTCGATCTCAATCTGGGTTCGTGTTCATTCTGAACAGAGGAGCAGTGAGCTGGAGGAGTGCCAAGCAAGATACGGTAGCTGATTCTACAACGAAGGCTGAGTACATTGCGGCTTTTGAACCTGCAAAAGAAGGTGTTTGGGTGAAGAATTTTATTTTTTATCTTGGAGTGGTTCGGGACTCGTCCAATCCTGGTGGGTGGTGCCCACCTCGTAGCTTTTCTGGCCCTCCCACGAAGCATCTAGTTCCTCTTTTGTTCCAAAAAATCATCAAAAAGTTTCAGGTGATTTCGAGAATTTTCATTGTATGCACAAAAACAAAACCACATTAGTTCTGCTGAAACCAACACCAGTCTGGGTTAGTTCTAAATAAATCATATAAAGTGCATGAAAACCATATAAAAGTTTTGTGAACATAGGTGAAGATGGCATGAATACTTCATAAATTATCGATACGTTGGAGATGTATTAGCATCCTCAAGCTTAATTCCTACTCGTCCTCGAGTAGGTAAATGATAAAAGAAATATTTTTTGAAGTGTGAATGCTAGCATAGTGCATAAGTTTGATCGATGATAATTTCAACCACTTTTCCTAGAATCATAACAACAACAACTCTCACTCATAAAACTCATCATGCTAAAGTAGCAACCAATTCATATGTTATGGTTCAAACAATGAATTCTCTTGAAACTTAACAACCTATGTTCTTAGTCACCAAACAATTGCAATTCAAATTATTCTCAACAAAGTCTAAGTAAGAGCTCCACATACCCAATCATCATATAGTCTTCTATGATTGCTGGTACTCAAAGCATATTTTTAGAACAAATGGCATCCATCGAATACATAGAAAGATAGGGCCTTAATGTTTTGCCTCCCAACATACTTATCATAAAGATAATTGTCAACAATAATAAGTCATGATCAAATATATTTGACTGGCCATATGTGCCTAGATCTTTCCCCACGACATGATGCTTGGCAACTAATAAAAGTAGGTTGACTCAACATGAAAAGTAAATAATATGAAAGTAAATAGATTGTCCCTTCACAGAGTGAAGCAGGGATTTGCATATGTGCGAGAGCTCATTCTTTAAATAAGAGATAAATACAATTTGAGAGGTGCACCCTTCCTATCAATGTTACGACCAAGAGTTATCAATATATTCCATGTTAAACACACTAGCGACAGTTTCCAAACGGTAAAGGTAAAGATTTACTCCCCCTCCACCAACAAGCACACTCCATGACTAGCCGAATCCATGGGTACCATCCATACCAACAACATTCCTGGGGGAGTTTTGTTTAATTATTTGCATTTTTTTATTTTGGGACTGGGAATCCCTATTACCGCCCCTCTTGTGCAAGGACGAGTGAATAAACACTCATCATGAGAATAACCTGCTTAACATGGAAGATACTGACAGCCCCCTGTCGCTCCATGAGCGGTCCAAGCATAGAAAATAGATGTTCATTTCAAATTTTGGAGGTGGCACATGCAAATTTACTTGGAACGACAAGGAAATACCGCATATAGGTAGATATAGTGGACTCTCATGGAAAGAAACTGGGTTTAAGGGTTTGTATGCACAATTAGTATCTCTACTTTGTACGATTTTTTGGGTAGCAAAAGATCCTAAGAAAACACCACATGTTGGAGGATCCATTACAATATAACTTCTATGCAAATATACACAACCATAAATTATTACGTTGTATTTCTTGTCCAACTTCAACTAATTTACCCAAGTTTAAAAATAATTAATGGGTATTCACAATCATAGAAGATGTCCTAGATAATATATTTGTATGTGAAAGTTCTCTTCCTTATACTAATCATTCCTGATTTGCTTGTATGACCAATATCGTGATTGTCAAACTTCAATAGATTTTACTATCTAAACTAGATGTGAACCTACTACTAAGCATAAAGCACATTGATAATTTCATATTCATGATATTCAATTCATTCACAATTTACTCTTAGGATATAAGTGAAGCACAAGAGTAAACACCAAACTACTCTCAAAAGATTAATGAGTAGTCAAACAATTACGTAGATATGTGTGGGCTCTCTCTTAATTAAAAAATTCAGATCTGATTATGCTATTTAAACAACAAGCAAAGGAAAAATAGCACTCCAAGAATAACACATATCATGTGGACAAATAAAAATTTAGGCTCAACATAGGCTAACCGATAGTTGCTGATCAAGATAGATGCTTAAGACTTCTTGAAATATTTAATCGGGGTGCCTTGGGAATCCCCAAGTTTGATCTTTTGTATCTCGTTTAATCTTCTCATATCCCAGTTTCACCTAAGTCTAAAAAACTTCATCCACAAAAAACTTGAAAAGAACACGTGAGATAGGTTAGTACACATAAGTATAAATCCACACTTCATGTACCGCCAAGACAAGTTGTGATAGAGGCGAAGTTGTCCCTGTCTTTCGATGAGATGGTGGCTATCGTTTTTGGTGGAGTAGACTTTGACGATCCGACTACGAACGTGTGAGACGTCGCGCCTTAGCAATCGCTAAACCAACTCTGAGAGGTTATTGACCACGCCGGAGCACGATCAACCTGACCACGAGGGTCTATTTCCTGCACACAAACGAAGAACAAGCAAGAAACTAAGATTGCAATCTGGATATTGCGAATATAAGAGGAAAGCTTTATTGATGAAGTGGGGTTCTATGACGCCTTTGTCTGGTCGTGGAACACAAACGAAGAACGCGAAGTTGCTGCTATGGCAAACTTGTAATCTAAACAAAACCCAAACCTAAAACGAAGCCCTAAGGGCTGTATATATGGGGGAATAGAAGGGAATTTCGTGGCCCCTTGGAGGAGGGGTCCGAAACCGACCCTAAGTCAGTTTCCCCATACATACGGACTCTAAAAACAGCCTATAATATGGTATTTCGAAATTACATGGGCCTGGCCCAAAATTAAGGTGGCGCAACACCTATATTAGCCTATGGACGAATTTTATAAAGTGGCATCATGCATATTTCGTCCAAAGCTTCCCACTCCCATTATGGTGGCTTCAATGTGCGAAAATCATCACTGGAAGCTTCCCCGCGCGCGCACCTTCTCCTCCATGCTTGATCCCGCTCCAATGGTCATCCTTCTTATCCATGATAGGTCCTTCATTCATAAGTAAAACAAAAGTATCTAATTTAGGCAGCATCATATGTTCATGAATATTAGAAGGATTTCCAAGAAACGAAAGTACCTGGTAATTCAATTGACGTGCGCGAGCTCTAGTAATTGGTCCTGTATGTATAGCAGTCGGGGTGGGTGTAACATTAGTAGGGATGTCCTCATCATCCTCCCCTTCTTGAACTGACGTCGTCCTCGACGGAAGCTCATCTTCCTCACCCAAATAAGGCTTCAAATCTGCAATGTTAAAAGTGGGGCTAACCCCAAACTCTGCAGGCAGCTCAAGTTTATATGCATTATCATTTACTTTCTCTAACACCTTAAAAGGACCATCAGCACGTGGCATTAGCTTTGACTTGCGCAAATCAGGAAATCTATCCTTACGCAAATGTAACCAAACAAGATCTCCAGGTGCAAAGACAACATGTTTTCTACCCTTATCTCCAGCAAGTTTGTATTTAGCATTCATATGCTCAATGTTTTCCTTAGTTAACTCATGAATCTTTAATATCAATTCAGCACGTTCTTTAGCATCAAAATTAACCTTCTCCGAAGACGGAAGAGGCAACAAATCAATAGGTGCACGAGGTAAGAAACCATACACAACTTCAAAAGGGCACATCTTAGTGGTAGAATGTAGCGAACGATTATAAGCAAATTCAATATGAGGCAAGCATTCTTCCCACATTTTCAGGTTATTCTTCAAAACAGCCCTAAGCATAGTAGACAATGATCTATTGACTACTTCAGTTTGGCCATCAGTTTGGGGGTGACATGTAGTACTAAAAAGCAGTTTAGTCCCCAACTTAGCCCATAAACATCTCCAAAAGTGGCTAAGAAATTTAGCATCACGATCGGAAACAATTGTATTTGGCACACCATGCAACCGAATAATTTCACGAAAGAACAAATCAGCAACATGAGCAGCATCATCACTTTTATGACATGGTATAAAGTGTGCCATTTTAGAAAATCTATCCACGACAACAAATATGCTATCCCTCCCCTTCTTTGTTCGAGGTAAACCTAAAACAAAGTCCATAGATATATCCTCCCAAGGAACACTAGGTACAGGTAAAGGCATATATAAACCATGAGGATTGAGTCGTGACTTAGCTTTTTGACATGTAGTGCAGCGAGCAACAAAACGCTCAACATCCCGTCTCATCTTTGGCCAAAAGAAATGTGTAGCAAGTACGTCCTCCGTCTTCTTCACGCCAAAGTGTCCCATTAATCCTCCTCCGTGCGCCTCCTGTAACAACAAAAGACGAACGGAGCTAGCTGGAATGCATAGCTTGTTAGCACGAAACACAAATCCATTATTAATAACGAACTTGTTCCATGTTCTCCCTTCTTTACAATTCTGCAACACGTCTCTAAATTCAGCATCATGCACATATTGATCTTTGATGGTCTCCAAACCAAATATTTTAAAGTCAAGTTGTGAAAGCATAGTATAACGACGAGACAAAGCATCAGCAATAACATTGTCTTTACCCTTCTTGTGTTTAATGACATAAGGGAAAGTCTCAATGAATTCAACCCATTTAGCATGTCTACGGTTCAGTTTTGCTTGACTTTTAATATGTTTCAAAGATTCATGATCAGAATGTATAACAAATTCTTTGGGCCATAAATAATGTTGCCATGTTTCCAAAGTCCGAACAAGAGCATATAATTCCTTATCATAAGTAGAATAATTCAGACTAGGCCCACTTAATTTTTCAGAAAAGTACGCAACAGGTTTACCATCTTGTAGTAACACACCTCCTAACCCAATTCCACTAGCATCACATTCAAGCTCGAAAGTCTTATTAAAATCAGGAAGTTGGAGTAAAGGAGCATGTGTTAACTTATCTTTCAAGACCGTGAAGGCTTCTTCCTGTGCGGTACCCCAAGAAAAAGGCACGTCCTTCTTTGTAAGCTCATTGAGAGGCGCAGCAATGGTGCTGAAATTTCTCACAAAACGCCTATAGAAACCAGCGAGGCCAAGAAAACTCCTTACTTGTGTGACCGTTTTGGGCTGCGGCCAACTCTCAATAGCTTCGATCTTGGCTGTATCAACTTCAATTCCCTGTGGAGTAACAACATAGCCAAGAAAAGATACTCGGTCGGTGCAAAAGGTGCACTTCCCAAGGTTACCAAACAAACGTGCATCACGTAGCGCAGTAAAAACAGCACGTAAATGTTCCAAATGTTCCTCCAAAGATCTACTAAAAATCAATATATCATCAAAATAGACTACCACAAATCGTCCAATGAAAGCACGTAAAACCTCGTTCATTAATCTCATGAAAGTGCTAGGTGCATTAGTTAACCCAAAAGGCATGACTAGCCACTCATATAATCCAAACTTAGTTTTAAATGCTGTTTTCCATTCATCGCCCAATTTCATACGAATTTGATGGTATCCACTACGCAAATCAACTTTGGAGAAAATTGTAGAGCCACTTAATTCATCAAGCATATCATCTAGTCTAGGAATAGGATGACGATAACGAATAGTAATATTATTAATGCCTCTACAATCCACACACATGCGCGATGTACCATCCTTTTTAGGCACTAGAATAATAGGAACAGCACAAGGACTAAGGGATTCACGTATATAACCTTTGTCAAGCAGCTCCTGTACTTGACGCATAATCTCCTTTGTCTCCTCTGGATTGGTACGGTAGGGCGCACGGTTGGGTAGGGATGCACCGGGAATTAAGTCAATCTGATGCTCAATCCCGCGAATAGGCGGTAATCCCGGTGGCACGTCTTGTGGAAAGACGTCAGCGAACTCCTGCAAAATGTTAATGACAGTAGGAGGCAAAGAGGGAGGCATGTCCTCGAATGAAAATAATACCTCTTTACATACAAAAGCATAGCAAACATATGTAGCAACATCCAAATCATTAATATCAGATTTAGTAGCAAGTAAACATCCACTCTTCAATTTTATTTCAGATGCAACAGTAGATGATGGTTTATTATGCTTATGGTGTTGCTCAAATTCCTGTGCTACAATCTGATTTTCACTCTTATTTTTCTCCTGTTTTGCTTTACTAGCTCTAGCAATGTCATCTTTCATAATATGTTCGGGAGACATAGGAAGCAAAGTGATATTATGATCCTTATGAACAAGAGTATACTGATTTGTCCTACCATGGTGTACAGAATTTTTATCAAACTGCCATGGTCTACCAAGTAAAACAGAACATGCTTGCATGGGTACCACATCACAATCCACATAATCAGAATATGTAGCAATGCTAAAATGCACACGAACAGTACGTGTTACCTTAACCTTGCCACTATTGTTGAACCATTGGATGTAATAAGGATGAGGATGTGGTCTGGTGGATAGAGACAACTTCTCCACCATCTCCATGCTAGCCAAGTTATTGCAACTCCCTCCATCGATGATGATGCGAACAGAACGCTCTGTCACAACTCCCTTTGTGTGGAACAAGTTGTGCCTCTGATTTTGCTCAGCGTGTGTAACCTGCACACTGAGAACACGTTGAGCAACTAAACTTTCATACCTGTCAGCGTAATCAGCAGCCATGTATTGTGTTTCTGGTTCTGCATCCTCGCCACCCTGTTCGTCACTTGCAATAAGTGCCAAAGTCTCCTCATCATAATCACTAGCGGACGCATATCCACCATCCTGAGTAACAATCATTACACGCTTGGAAGGGCATTCTCTCGCATAGTGACCTCCACCCTTGCAACGACGACATATAACCTCATGTGTTTGCCCTGTGGATGCAATAGATGAAGAAGAACTCTGTGCAGGCCCAAAAGGTGTGCTCTTCGCAGAGGGTGCAGTAGGAGCCTGTTGCCTGGTATCGCGATTAGAGTTGGAGGTTGAAGGAGGTGGTGTTGCAGCAGGACGTGCGGAAGCAGAGGAGGTACGTGGCGTCCATGATGAAGTACGGCCTGCAAAATTAGTAGTTCTCGCCATTGCCTGTCGATCCTGCACTTCACGTTCAGCTTTGCAAGCAAGATGAAATAAACGAGTGATAGTGTTATACTCCTTATACTCTAGAATAGTCTGAATCTCTCTATTTAATCCACCCATAAAACGTGCAAGCATAGCTTCATTCTCCTCAACAATACCACATCTAATCATACCAGTTTGTAATTCCTGATAATATTCTTCTACAGAATTTTTTCCTTGTCTTAAACGCTGCAAATTTTGAAGCAATTCACGTTGATAATAAGGTGGCACCCAACGATTTCGCATAGCAGTTTTCAAAGCAGCCCAAGTAGTTGGAATATTATTAGGGTGTATTCTACAATGTTCTGACCACCAAACACAAGCAAAACTAGTGAATGAACAAACAGCAGCAGCAACACGTCGATCCTCTGGAAATTGTAAGCATGTAAAACGTTCTTCTGTTTCTAACTCCCATGTAAGATATATATCAGGAACATATCTACCCTCAAACGTCGGAATATTCAATTTAAGTTTAGGGAGATGGTCATGATCCCGTACCTGCGGGGGTGGTGCAGCCCTACCGTTACGGTTGTAGCCATGTGGTCGACCTGGTGCGTATGGTGGTGGTTGCCCATGGGGCGGATCTGGAGCAACCTCTCCCTCATCATCGAAATCACCATCATAATCTTCAACCTGCTCAACGACAGTAGCCGCACGAGCCACCGAAGTAGCAGCAGTATCAACAGTACCAGGATGTTGGGCGTGGCCGAGAGGCACACGTCGCGCTCGTCGTTCGAAAGGAATAGGAACTGCAGCTGGTGGAGGTAGACGGGCAAGCACCTCATTGAACTTGGCGTCCATCTTGGAGTCGAATGTCTTCTCCAAACCATCTAGCTTCTCCATGGCAACTCCAAAGTTGTTCACGAAGTCCTGTACCTGCTCAGCCATCATTTGCTGAAATTTATCATAGAGCGCTTTGTTGGTCATGCTCTCCCAGTCGATCTCGTCATTGTGTGATCCTGGCATGGTTAGCAGAAATAGGAAACACACAATATGAAGCCTACAGACTGCTGGGACGTGGTGGTGGTGGTGGTGGTGTGGCACAAATCCTTTAAGCGAATCTCAATTTCTTACCAGTTCTTACCCAGTAGCAGGCGGTGATCGGCAACCGTTGTAGCCAAAATTCTCAAAGCTTGGATAGAGCGATTGCCAGGTGGTGTCAAGCACACGGCGTAGGAGTATGTGGAGTTGGGATGGCTTATAATATGGTAGCAAAAAGGGTCAGCAATAATCAATTCAGAGATGCAAGGTTGAATAAACGCTCAACGACGGTACTGTGCTGGTCCTAGGCTAGACCGTGCTAGAGACGCGAGCCTAAAACACCCACAAAAACACGACGATACACCTAAGCAAGGGAAAAGCACAATCGGATTTTTTTTTTCGTTTTTTTTTTCTTTCGGCGCCTCTTTTTTTTTTTTTTCGGCGCCTCTTTTTTTTTTTTTCAAAAACTCACTACAATGGCGAGTGTCTCAAAACTCTTGCCACGTCGTATAAGCAAGATGGGCACGAATTTTTCTTTTGGACTATTTTTTTTTCTGGAGCAATCCGGGGGCTGCGACGACCCAAAAATTTCGACAAAAATCACTATGATAGCAAGTGTCTCAAAACGCTCCGGGGAACCTAAAATCAAGATAGGGAAAAAATATTTTCAGCCGAAATTTTTTTGGGCCAAAACGTGCTCTGCAAAGCGTGTTTTGGGCCGAATTTTTTTTTTCCGACACCTGCGCAGGTAGCAAAACACGGATCCGAAATCAAAAGGATCTCGAAACTAAACCTAAAACGAACTGGACTTGGATTGGTGGAGGATTTGTGGTGGTATATATGGACACCAATGGAGAGTGATGATGGATGATGAGATATGGCAGCGGCGATGATGGTGGTTGGTATATGGCAACTATGAAGATGATGCGGTGGCGGCGTGACAACCTGTGAAAAGAACTCGAAACTCTAAAGGACTAGACACTAAGACCAGCAACTCGACACAACGATGTAACCGCCAATTCAACAAAGCAAAATACAGAAAAGACTATGCAAAGGCTCAGATTGGTTCGGATATGATGATCTAACCCTAATTTTTTTTTTGGCTTTTTCGTGGACTAAAGGTATGAAGAACAGATGCGATCTAAACTACGAAAACTGGTAAAATCTCACCGAGCAACCTGGAAATCTGATACCACTTGATAGAGGCGAAGTTGTCCCTGTCTTTCGATGAGATGGTGGCTATCGTTTTTGGTGGAGTAGACTTTGACGATCCGACTACGAACGTGTGAGACGTCGCGCCTTAGCAATCGCTAAACCAACTCTGAGAGGTTATTGACCACGCCGGAGCACGATCAACCTGACCACGAGGGTCTATTTCCTGCACGCAAACGAAGAACAAGCAAGAAACTAAGATTGCAATCTGGATATTGCGAATATAAGAGGAAAGCTTTATTGATGAAGTGGGGTTCTGTGACGCCTTTGTCTGGTCGTGGAACACAAACGAAGAACGCGAAGTTGCTGCTATGGCAAACTTGTAATCTAAACAAAACCCAAACCTAAAACGAAGCCCTAAGGGCTGTATATATGGGGGAATAGAAGGGAATTTCGTGGCCCCTTGGAGGAGGGGTCCGAAACCGACCCTAAGTCAGTTTCCCCATACATACGGACTCTAAAAACAGCCTATAATATGGTATTTCGAAATTACATGGGCCTGGCCCAAAATTAAGGTGGCGCATCACCTATATTAGCCTATGGACGAATTTTATAAAGTGGCATCATGCATATTTCGTCCAAAGCTTCCCACTCCCATTATGGTGGCTTCAATGTGCGAAAATCATCACTGGAAGCTCCAATGTTCTTCCCCGCGCGCGCACCTTCTCCTCCATGCTTGATCCCGCTCCAATGGTCATCCTTCTTATCCATGATAGGTCCTTCATTCATAAGTAAAACAAAAGTATCTAATTTAGGCAGCATCATATGTTCATGAATATTAGAAGGATTTCCAAGAAACGAAAGTACCTGGTAATTCAATTGACGTGCGCGAGCTCTAGTAATTGGTCCTGTATGTATAGCAGTCGGGGTGGGTGTAACATTAGTAGGGATGTCCTCATCAAGTTGCACAATAATTTTCAAACATCATCTACTTTTTACTATCGTTTCCACATTTATAACTACCAATATAGGCTATAGAAACTATAGGATAAGTAGATAACAAAACTATGATAGCAATCTGTCCAAACAGAATAGTCTGTAGCAATCTATTAAAACAGTGTACTTCAGCAACTCACAAAATTCTGAAAATTTAGGACATGATAAAGAACTTATATGACAGTACTGTGTAAAAGTTCCATAAACTTTCATGTTTCAATAAAATATGAAAATTCAAACACTACATCAAAAGTTTCTGTTTTTATACAACACACATCAAAACATGCAATTGAATCATCTTAAGGCAATTATTGAAAGTTTTTATTGAAATACAAGATAACAAATAACATCTAACAGAGAGAGAAAATGACGCTGCAAGTAAAGCACCTATCATGTGATGAATAGAAATATAGCTCTAAGTAAGATGTATCGATAATATTGTAGACGAAAGAGGGGATGCCTTCCGGGGCATCCCCAAGCTTAGACGCTTGAGTCTTCCTTGGATATTACCCTAGGATGCCTTCGGCATCCCCAAGCTTAGGTTCTTTTCACTCCTTCTCATCGTATTGATATCTAACCCAAAACTTCAAAACATCAATCACACAAAACTTAACTGAACTTCGTGAGATGGGTTGGTATCGTGAATATGGATCATTCACTTGGGTATTGTCAAGACAAGATTCATAATTGTTCTCACATAATACCTACTGTATTCTACCTTTCACATACTTTATATCACTGAATATAAGCTATGGGAACACTAAAACAAGCAAACTATGCATGCAAAATAGAATCTGTCAAAAATAGATCATAGTGTGAAGATCTCTAGTATAACCATACTTCCCTCTCTCTAAAAATTCTGAAAAATTAGATCTTGAAGAATTTGTATATCAATACTGTGTTGCCGAGTGACATACATCATAATGCTCCCTGAGTGTAACTTTCTAATGAAGCTAAAGCGAAAGCGGCACATCAAGATGGTCTAGAACTCTTGGAAGAAGAGAGAGAATTAGCCATGGTCAGATTGGTGCTTTATCAACAAGACCTGAGGCGCTATCATGACAAACAAGTTAGGGGGCATGCTTTCCAAGGAGTCAACCTTGTTCTCCGACTGGATCCACAAAAGCCGCACAAGCTAGCGCCCCCGTGGCAACGACCCTTCATAATCTCCAAAGTCCCGAACAATGGATTTATCAGTTGTATACCGTCAACACCGACATAGAAGAGCCTCATACGTGGAATGCGGATCTGCTCCACAAGTTCTACACATAGAGTAGAAAACACTCTGTCATTTCTGTAATGACTCGCCGAGTGGCTGTGCTGAATAAAAGCCTTAACTTTTCCTTCACTTTATCAAAGCTTTCACTTTTTTCACCCTGGTGATCCTTGTGATTCTCCTCCCCCAAGTGGGTGCACGACTTTTAACCCTAAATAAACAACTACTCCGAGAGAAGACACGATCTACATTTGGGGGCTTAGCGACGGCTCCGTGCTCACCTAAATGTTGATATGTCGAGTGCAGGAACGACCTCACTCGGATATCAAGATGGACAGGACCATCATTGTTCCCAGGAACTACCTGTTGGAAATATGCCCTAGAGGCAATAATAAATTAGTTATTATCATATTTCCTTGTTCATAATAATCGTTTATTATCCATGCTATAATTGTATTGATCGGCGACTAAGATGCATGTGTGGATACATAGACAAAACCATGACCCTAGTATGCCTCTAATAGGCTAGCTCGTTGATCAAAGATGGTTAAGGTTTCCTAGCCATGGACATGAGATGTCATTTGATAAACGGGATCACATCATTAGGAGAAAGGTGTGATGGACAAGACCCAAAGTACAAACGTAGCAAATGATCGTGTCAGTTTATTGCTACTGTTTTCTACATGTCAAGTATATGTTCCTATGACCATGAGATCATGCAACTCACGGATACCGGAGGAGTGCCTTGTGTTTATCAAACATCGCAATGTAATTGGGTGACTATAACGGTGCTCTACAGGTATCTCTGAGGGTGTCTATTGAGTTGGCATGCATCAAGACTGGGATTTGTTAGTCCGTGTGACGGAGAGGTATCTCAGGGCCCACTCGGTAATACAACATCACAACAAGCCTTGCAAGCAATGTGACTAAGTGTTAGTCATGGGATCTTGTATTATGAAACGAGTAAAGAGACTTGTCGGTAACGAGGTTGAACTAGGTATGGAGATACCGACGATCGAATCTTGGGCAAGTAACATACCAAAGAACAAAGGGAACATCATATGGGATTAACTGAATCCTTGACATAGAGGTTCGACCGATAAAGATCTTCGTAGAATATGTAGGAACCAATATGGGAATCTAGATCCGGCTATTTGTTATTAACCATAGAGGTGTCTCGGTCATGTCTACATAGTTCTCAAACCCGCAGGGTCTGCACACTTAAGGTTCGGTGACATTTTGGTAGTATAGAGTTACGTATGGTGGTGACTGAAGGTTGTTCAGGAGTCCCGGATGAGATCCCGGACGTCACGAGGAGCTCCGGAATGGTCTGGAGGTAAAGATTGATATATAGGAAGTCCTATTTTGGTCGTCGAAAAAGTTTCGGGCTTATCGGTACTGTACCGGGAGTGCCGGTAGTGTACCAGGAGACCATCGGGAGGGGTATTTCGACCCAAGAGGCTACATGGGCTGTGGGAGAGTGAACATCAGACCTTAGAGGGCTGGTGCAAGTCCCACACAGGTCCCATGCAGCTGGGAGAGAAATCCCAAAGAGAAAAAGGTGGAAAAAGGCAAAAATAAGGCAAAAATAAGGAGGAGTCCTAGTCCTACTAGGATTGGGGAAGGAATCCTCCAATCCCACTAGGTTCGGCTGACCCAAGGGCTGCCTCTTTGGAAGCCAAGCCTCCTCCTCCTCTCCTCCTATACATACTAGAGGATTTTAGGGTTTTGGCACAGATGTTTAGCCACATGCTGCCCGTTCCTCTAGTGCCTAGTTTCTCCTCTAGATCGGATTTCTGCAGTGCTTAGGCGAAGCCCTGCTGGAATAGCTCCACCACCATCTCCGGAGCGTCGTCACGCTGCCGGAGAACTCTTCTACCTCTCCGCTCCCTGTTGTTGGATCAATAAGGCGGAGATCATCATCGAGCTGTACGTGTGCTGAACGCGGAGGTGCCATCCGTTCGGTGCTAGATCGGAGGGACCGTGATGAGTTCGCGGGACGGATCATGAAGAGATAGCGGGACGGATCGTGATGAGTTCGCGGGACGGATCGTGATGAGTTCGCAAGACGGATCGTGACGAGATCGCAAGACGGATCGTGATGAGTTCGCGGGACGGATCGTGATTGGATTGCGGGATGGATCGTGATGAGATCGCGGGACGCTCGGCGATTTGGATCGCGAAGACGTTCGACTACACCAACCGTGTTTCTTAACGCTTCCTGCTTAGCGATCTAGAAGGGTACGTAGATCCACTCTCGCTATCATAGATGCTCATCATCATGGATAGATCTTGCGTGTGCGTAGGAAATTTTTTGTTTCCCTTGCAATGTTCCCAACAGTGGTATTAGAGCTAGGTCTATGTGTAGATGAGATCTCAAGTAGAACACAAAAGGTTTGTGGGTGTTGATGCTTAGATTGCTTCCTCCCTTTGTCGGATTTTGGTTCAGCGGTATTGTGAGATGAAGCGGCCCAGACCAACATTACTCATACGCTTACAAGAGACCGGTTCCCTCGAACGCAACTTGTTGCCTAGATGGCTTGCGGGTGCCAGTTTCTCTCACTCTAGTTGGATCGGATTCAACAAAGGCGGTCCTTGAGAAGGTTGAAAAGCAACTAGTGTATCACCGTTGTGGTTTTGCGTAGATGAGAATTGTTCTTGCTGGATACCCATAGCAGCCACGTAAAACATGCAACCACAATTAGAGGATGTCTAACTTGTTTTTGTAGGGTATGTTGTGATGTGATATGGCCAATTACATGATGTGATATATGTGATGTATGAGATGATCGTGTGATGTATAGATTACACGACTTGCATGTCGATGAGTACGGCAACCGGAAGGAGCCATAGGGTTGTCTTTAATTATTGTATGACCTGCATGTCAATCATTAAGCGCTATGTAATGCTTTACTTTATTGCTAAACGGTAGCAATAGTAGTACAAGCATGATGGGCGCGACAACCCCAATGGCGACACGTTGATGGAGATCAAGATGATGGAGATCATGGTGTCGTGCCGGTGACGATGGAGATCATGTCGGTGCTTTCAAAATGGAGATTAAAAGCACAAGTTCATGGCCATATCATGTCACTTATGATTTGCATGTGATGTTAATCCTTTTATGCACCTTGTTTTGCTTAGGACGACGGTAGCATTATAAGGTGATCCCTCACTTAATTTCAAGATAAATTGTGTTCTCCCCGAGTGTGCATCGTTGCGAAAGTTCGTCGTGTTGAGACACGACGTGATGATCGGGTGTGATAGACTCTACGTTCACATACAACGGGTGCAAGCCAGTGTTGCACATGCAGAACACCCGGGTTAAACTTGATGAGCCTAGCATGTACAGACATGGCCTCGAAACACAAGAGACCGAAAGGTCAAACATGAGTCATATAGCAGATATGATCATCA
This sequence comes from Hordeum marinum, assembly GCA_022496015.1. Classification (NCBI taxonomy): domain Eukaryota; kingdom Viridiplantae; phylum Streptophyta; class Magnoliopsida; order Poales; family Poaceae; genus Hordeum; species Hordeum marinum. Next base: position 225,891,216 of record CM039675.1, on the reverse strand, counting down.
TGATGATGTTCACCATTGAAACCACCTCAACTCACGTGATGATCGGACTTGAGTTGGTGAATTTGGATCATGTGTCACTCGAATGACCGAAGGGATGTCAATTTGAGTGGGAGTTCTTAAGTAATATGATTAATTGAACTCATTATCATGAACATAGTCAGTAGTGTCTTTGCAAGATTATGATGTAGATTACTAGCTCACGTTGTAGCTCCCTTGAATTTCTAGATGTTCCTAGAGAAATAGAGTTGAAAGATGATGGTAGCAATATTGCGGATTGGGTCCATGATCTAAGGATTGTCCTCATTGCTGCACAGAAGTCTTATGTCCTTAATGCACCGCTCGGTGCGCCACCCCCTCTAGCGTCATCTGTAGATGTTGTGAACATCTGACAGGCACATTCCGATGACTACTTGATAGTTTAGTGTGTCATGCATTACGGCTTAGAATTGAGGCTCCAAAACATTTTGAACGTCACGGAACATATGAGATGTTCTAAGAGCAGAAATTGGGATCTTAGGCTCGTGCGCATGTTGTGAGATATGAGATCTCCAACAAGATTCTTTGCCTGCAAGATGAAGGAGAATAGCTCAATCGTTAAGCATATGCTTAGATTGTATGGGTGCCACAATCGCTTGAATCGAGTGGGAGTTGATCTTCCAGATAAGATAGTGATTGATATAGTTCTCCAAGTCACTGTCACTAAAGCTACTAGAACTTGGTGATGAACTATAAAATGCTAGGGATAGAAGTAATGATCCCTGATCTATTCGCGATGTTTGACACCACGAAGGTAGAAATCGAGAAGGAGCGTCAAAGTGTTGATGGTTAGTCAAAACCACTAGTTTTGAGAAGGGCAAGAGCAAGGAGGGAAACTTCATGGATAGCAAGTCAGTTGCAGCTCCAGTGAAGCAACCCAAAGTCTAACCCAAACCCGAGACTAAGTGCTTCGATTATGAGGAGAACGGTCGCTGAAGCAGAACAACCCTAGATACTTGGTAGATAAGAAGGCTGGCAAAGTCGACAGAAGTATATTTGATATACGTGTTATTAATGTGTAACTTGTTGGTACTCCTAGTAGCACCTGGGTATTGGATACCGGTTCGGTTGCTAAATGTTAGTAACTCGAAATAAAACCTACGGAACAAACGGAGAACTAGCTAAGGGTGAGGTGAGGATGTGTGTTGGAAATGTTTCCAAGATTGATGTGATCAACATCGCACACTCTCTCTACCTTCGGGATTAGTGACAAACCTAAATAAATATTATTTGGTGTTTTGCGTTGAGCATGAACGTGATTAGATCGTGTTTATTGCAACACGGTTATTCATTTAAGTTAGAGAATAATGGTTATTCTGTTTACATGAATAATACCTTCAATGGTCAAGCACCCAGTGAGAATGGTTTGTTGAATCTTGATCGTAGTAATACACATGTTCATAACATTGATGCCAAAAGATACAAAGTTAATAATAATAGTACCACGTACCTGTGGCATTGCCGCTAAATGTCATATTGGTATAAAACGCATGAAGAAACTCCATGCTGATGGATCTTTGGACTCATTCGATTTCGAATCGGTTGAGACATGCGAACCATGCCTCTTGGGCAAGATGACTAAAGGACCCCGTTGGATGGAGCGGGCAAGTGATTCATTGGAAATGATACATGTTGATGTATGCAATCTAGTGAGTCTTGTAGCGTGCAGTGGATATCGTTATTTTCTTACCTTCACTGATGATTTGAGTAGATATAGTGTATATTTACTTAATCAAACACAAGTCTGAATCGTTTGAAAGGTTCAAGCAAATTCAGAGTGAAGTTTAAAGATCAAAGGTTTTGAGTCTATACAAAGTTTACGAGAAACTTGTATTTGCAATAAAGTGAGTGGGAGCACTATAGAGTTTCTGATAAGTATATGTGGATGACATATTGCTATTCGGAAATGATGTAGAATTTCTGGAGAGCATAAATGGTTGTTTGAAAAGAGTTTTTCAAAGGAAGACCTGGATAAAGCTACCTAATTGTTGAGCATCAAGATCTATAAAGATAGATCAAGATGTTTGAGAAGACTTTCAATGAGTACATACCTTGACAAGATTTTGAAAGAGTTCAAAATGGATTAGTCAGAGAGAAGTGTTCTCGCCTGCTTTGTAAGGTGTGAAGCTGAGTGAGACTCAAAGCTCGACAACGGCAGAAGAAAGAGAAAGGACGAATGTCATCCCCTATGCCTTAGCCATAGGCTCTGTATAGTATGCCATGCTGTGTACCGCACCTGTGTGTGCCTTGCCATGAGTCCGTCAAGGGGTACAAGAGTGATCCAGGAGTGGATCATTGGATAGCGGTTAAAGTTATCCTTGGTAACTAAAAATACTAAGGAGATGTTTCTCGATTATGGAGGTGATAAAGAGTTCATAATAAAGAGTTACGTCGATGCAAGATTTAACACCAATCCGGATGACCCGTAGTAGCAATCTGGATACATATACTGGATCAGCCATTTGGAATAGTACCAAGTGGAGCATGGTAGCACTGTTTACAGTTTGACATAGAGATTTGCAAAGTACATACGGATCTGTATGTCGCAAACCCGTTGACTATAAGACCTCTCTCACATGCAAAGCATGATCGAGCGCATAACTCATTGGGTGTTAGATTCATAACAATGCGTATCACATGGTGATGTGAACTAGATTATTGACTTTAGTCAAGTGGGAGACTATTGGAAATATGCCCTAGAGGCAATAATAAATTAGTTATTATCATATTTCCTTGTTCATGATAATCATTTATTATCCATGCTATAATTGTATTGAACGGAGACTAAGATGCATGTGTGGATACATAGACAAAACCATGTCCCTAGTATGCCTCTAATAGACTAGCTTGTTGATCAAAGATGGTTAAGGTTTCCTAGCCATGGACATGAGATGTCATTTGATAAATGGGATCACTTCATTAGGAGAATGGTGTGATGGAAAAGACCCAAACTACAAATATAGCATATGATCATGTCAGTTTATTGCTACTGTTTTCTGCATGTCAAGTATATGTTCCTATGACCATGAGATCATGCAACTCACGGATACCGGAGGAGTGCCTTGTGTTTATCAAATGTCGCAATCTAACTGGGTGACTATAAAGGTGCTCTACAGGTATCTCTGAGGGTGTCTATTTAGTTGGCATGGATCAAGACTGGGATTTGTTACTCCGTGTGACGGAGAGGTATCTCAAGGCCCAGTCGGTAATACAACATCACAACAAGCCTTGCAAGCAATGTGACTAAGTGTTAGTCATGGGATCTTGTATTACGAAACGAGTAAAGAGACTTGCCGGTAACGAGGTTGAACTAGGTATGGAGATACCGACGATCGAATCTCGGGCAAGTAACATACCGAAGAACAAAGGGAACATCATACAGGATTAACTGAATCCTTGACATAGAGGTTCGACCGATAAAGATCTTCGTAGAATATGTAGGAACCAATATGGGCATCCAGGTCCCGCTATTGGTTATTGACCGTAGAGGAGTCTCGGTCATGTCTACATAGTTCTCGAACCCGCAGGGTCTGCACACTTAAGGTTCGGTGACATTTCGGTAGTATAGAGTTACGCATGGTGGTGACCGAAGGTTGTTCAGGAATCCCGGATGAGATCCCGGACGTCACGAGGAGCTCCGGAATGGTCTGGAGGTAACAATTGATATATCGGAAGTCCTATTTTGGTCGCCGGAAAAGTTTCGGGCTTATCGGTAGTGTACCGGGAGTGCCGGTAGTGTACCGGGAGACCATCGGGAGGGGTATTTCGACCTAAGAGGCTACATGGGCTGTGGCAGAGTGAATACCAGCCCTCAGCCCTTAGTGGGCTGGTGGAAGTCCCACACAAGGCCCATGCGTCTGGGAGAGAAAGCCCAAAGAGAAAAAGGTGGAAAAAGGCAAAAAAAGGAGGAGTCCTAGTCCTACTAGGATTGGAGGAGGAATCCTTCAATCCCACTAGGTTCGGCTAACCCAAGGGCTGCCTCTTTGGCAGCCAAGCCTCCTCCTCCTCTCCTCCTATATATACTAGAGGATTTTAGGGTTTTGGCACAGATTTTTAGCCACGTGCTGCCCGTTCCTCTAGTGCATAGTTTCTCCTCTAGATCGGATTTCTACAGTGCTTAGGCGAAGCCCTGCCGGAATAGTTCCACCACCATCTCCGAAGCGCCGTCATGCTACCGGAGAACTCTTCTACCTCTCTGCTCCCTCTTGCTGGATCAAGAAGGCGGAGATTGTCATCGAGCTGTACGGATGCTGAACGCGGAGGTGTCGTCCGTTCGGCGCTAGATCGGAAGGACCGTGATGAGTTCGCGGGAAAGATCGTGATGAGATCGCGGGACAGATCGTGATGAGTTCGCGGGACGGATCGTGATGAGTTCGCGGGATGGATCGTGACGAGATCGCGGGACGGATCGTGATGAGTTCGCGGGACGGATCGTGATTGGATCGCGGGACGGATCGTGATGAGATCACGGGACGCTCGGCGATTTGGATCGCGAAGATGTTCGACTACACCAACTGCGTTTCTTAACGCTTACCGCTTAGAGATCTACAAGGGTACATAGATCCACTCTCCCTCTCGTAGATGCTCATCACCATGGATAGATCTTGCGTGTGCATAGGAACCCAACACTACCTCCATTTTTCCTCATTAGCTGCGAACCTGTTTTTGCCTAAGTGTAAAACTGTTCCGAGTGTTGGCCCGAACCGCACTTAGGGACTTAGACGCGACCTTGACCTCACCCAAGTACAAACTACTCCAAGTGAAGACACGGTCTACACTTGGGGCTTAGCAGCGGCTCCGTGCTCGCCTAAGTGTTGACATGTCAAGTGCGGGAACGACCTCACACAAATATCACTATGGACAGGACCATCATTGTTCCCGGGGAACTACCTCCATTTTTACTCATTAGCTGCGAACCTATTTTCGCCTAAGTGTAAAGCCGTTCCGAGTGTCGGCCTGAACCGCACTCAGGGACGTAGACGCGACCCTGACCTAGCCTAAGTACGAACTACTCCGAGTGAAGATATAATCTACACTCGGTGTCTTAGCAGCAACTCCGTGCTCACCTAAGTGTTGATATGTCGAGTGCAGGAACAACCTCACTCAGATATCAAGATGGACAAGACCATCATTGTTCCCAAGACCTATTTTCGCCTAAGTGTAAAATCATTCTGAGTGTCAGCCCGAACCGTGCTCGAGGACTTAGATGTGACCCAGGCGTCGCCTAAGTACAAACTACTCCGAGTGAAGACACGATCTACATTTGGGGGCTTAGTAGGAACTCTGTGCTCGCCTAAGTCTTGATATGTCTAGTGCGGGAATGACCTCAATCGGATATCAAGATGGACATGGCCATCATTCTTTCGAGGAACTACCTCCATTTTTACTCATTAGATGCAAACTTGTTTTTGCCTGTGTAAAATTGTTCCGAGTATCGTCCCGAACCACACTTGAGGACTTAGACGGGACCCTGACGTCGCATAATTACAAACTACTCTGAGTGATGACACGATCTACACTCGGGGGCTTAGTAGCGGCTCCGTGCTTGCCTAAGTGTTGATATGTCGAGTGCAGGAACAACCTCCACTCGGATATCAATATGGATAGGACCATCATTGTTCCCAGGAACTACCCGCATATGCATGGGACCTCTCTGAGCGCTGAATAAAGTTGCACTAAGGAGTTTGTTTATGCTTGAGTACTCACGAGTAGAAGCTAAAACTTTCCGAATGGGAATAAAACCTCAAAGTCAAATAGAGGAAAAAAATTGCAAGATGTTTGAAACAAAAGGGCAGATAAACCGTGACCATAAGGTCATGTAAAATGTACGATTACATAGACCACTCGGCATTCTGAGGCAAATGTCATTCAAAGTTTTTATCTGGGTATCACTCGGTGAGAGGCGGTGCTGCTGCATCGGTGAAGGTGTCAATGTCGATGACGTTCGTGATCCGAGTGGCCGCCTTGAGGAACATCTCCATGAAGTCTTTGATCTTGGCGCTCTTCAGATTGACGACCTTGAGCGAATTCAACTTCTCCTCGTCTATGCCCTTGCAATGGACTCGGACGAGCGAGAGAGCAATGTCAGCTCCAAGACAGGCCACGAATTTATTCCAGGTTTGCACTCGGCAAGGGACATCCTACAGATGGTTCATGAGGGCATCCAAATCACTCGATACTTCCTATCCAGGGGCGAGATCCTGATCGATGTCCTTCACATCCTTGCTTAGCGTGTTGAACAAGACAGTCTCCTCCCCGATGCGTTCCTCCAAGTGGAGAAGAGCAAGGACTAAACTGTCGTGGAGAAGGCCAGCAACTAGATCCAATTCCTTTTTTATCTTGGGCATTTCCTCTTCAAAGTCCACACAGAACCCTATCGAAGTGAAGAGAGAAAGGAATTGTTGCAAGACGAGTGAAAGACTATCTTTACTCGGAACTCATTCGGAACATTAACATACCTTTGAGCTTCTCGTTCATTTCATTGCCCCATCTTCGATGAACTTCTCCAACTTGATTCTCTTGGCTGAAGCCTGCCTCAATTTCAACTCGGCCTTTGTGGATTCCTCCGTCGATTTCTTGGCAAAGGCCTCTAGATTCTTTTTCTCTTCATCCCACTTCTCGAGAAACTTAAACTTGTCCTCAGCTTCCTTCATCTTTTGCCTGGCCTCCTTCTGAGCAGATGCCAGCTCGACGTCCTTTTTCTCCAGGGCTCCCTACATGGTGTCTATGGAAACGGAAGTCTGGAGCCTCTTAGTAAGTTGAATATTTTCACTACGCACCTCTGATAAGGTAGATTCAGTCGGGCTGAGAAGAAGAACAAGTTCTACAACAGTTGGACAGAGAGCGTTTACCTCCGAGTGGTTGTTTCTCCTGCTCCAAACGTGCACTTTATTTTGGTCTTCTCGGCTTCAAGGTTGAGACACAGGACCTGTACCTCCTTCTCCAAAGCATTGTGCAGGTCCCAAGCTCGCACACACTTCGCGTACAGAAAACAAAGAAACATCAACGACGACAATCGGTTATAAGATAAAAGTTCATTCGATTAAATTACAGAGGTCTAAGACTCTCGTCGACTGCTTTCAGTCAATGGCAGTTTCGGGGACTACACCCAGAGGGTGCGCTCAATGCGCCCACACTGGTATTATGCCAAAGATGAAATATAGCTACAAGTCATTCGGACTCTATGACTCCCGCTGACTACTTCAGTCAACGATAGTCTCGGGGACTACACCCAGTGGTTGCGCTCAGCGCGCCCCCACTCGAACCAGAGAACACCCAGTGGGTGGGCCCCTGATGCAAACCCACTCGGGATCTAAAAGAATTACGTACAAGACAAAAAATTCCTAATGAAGATGATACTTACAAGAGTACTTACTCGAATGTTCTTCTCTAGTGCCCCGCTAGCGTCATAAGCCTCTTTCAACTTGTCGTTCATTAGCTTCAGCTGGACCAGTGCTTCCTTGCTTGCGCCCGCCTGGTCTTCCGAGACATGGTGCAACGTGAAAATGGTAGCTGCGAGAGGAGTTGGCATAGGAGGTCCAAGTCCTATCCCGACCCCTGAAGAAGCTCCCCGAAGCAACGTGGGTGCCTGAATGGGTTAAACGTCCTACATCATGACGTATACATCAGTGGAAGGGTTCACAGGGTCAAGCTCTATAACGTCACGCGGTCCAAAAAACGGTTGCAGTTCATTCGGAAACGAACGTGATGAAAAACACAAAGTATTCCATCATGTCCCAAAGGATTCAAGGGATACCTTTCGAAGACACAACATCAACGTTGGCTTTGTCCTTCTCCAGGGAAGCACTCAAAGTATCAGGTCTGCAGTAAAGTCATTTGGGAAGCCACAACATTTGGCCAAACAATTGTAACGGGAATTAGTTCAAGGATACTCACACTGAGTCCACTGGCACGTTCATTTTGGTGTCTGGCAAGATGGCCCTCTGAGGCTTGCCGACTGTGACCTTCTGATGCTTGACAGTCTTCTCGGGCGACGGAACGAGCTCGCGATGCCCATGCTTCCAACTCCAAGTGGCAGGAGTGGGCGCTGAAGGCTTGGCGACACTTGGCCCCTTAGTGTTGCCTCCGTGAATCCCAGGATCCTGGCGCTCTTTGGAGCAGGTCTCGGGTAGAACCTCTTCCGATGGAGACGATTCTACCTTGTCCCCTGGGTCCGAGTCCTGCTACTGCTCCTCTTTGATGTCTCCTTGTCCTTCGCGTCCTCCTCGTCATCTGAATCCTCATGTTGCTTATTATCACTCGTCACGTCGGCTGGGGCATTGTCAACAGCGGGTATCAAGCTCACCATGCTAATGAAGGCCTGCCGAGTGAAATTTATGTCAGCCCAAGTTTCTTACCAACAAACACTATGATTACGTGGAAAACATCAATAGTGCTCGGAATATACCTCATTTTCTTGGTTCGTGGCCGAGAACGGAGGCACCCGCCTCGTCCCCCTGGGATTGTCGCGAGCCGGAGTGACCACCTCGAGCTTGTTCTCTGTGGCTTCGACGATGAGATCCTCCAGGTGTGTACGCGTGGGGTAACTCAGCCCTGAATACATCCACATGGAGTGAACTATGTCCTGTAGAAGTTGAACCCTCCTCTAGAAGAAAACCTCCAACAAGTCTAGACCATTGATACCTTGGTTCACTAGGGCTACTAGCATGATCACCAGTATATCTACTTCAACCTTCTCCTCTTTGGACATAATCAAATTGGGCAGCTGCCGAATGTGCTCAACCGAGTACGGTGGAAGATCCGACTGGCCCTCTCCGACTAGGACATCCTGGCAATAAAATCAAGTCCCTTGCCAGCCCTTGACCATGTGAGGGAAACTTTGTTGGAGATATGCCCTAGAGGCAATCATGTATGATGATATTTCCTATGTGTTTATGAATAAAGATAGTACTTCGATATTATCATTGAGGTGTGTTAACAAGTATGTGACTTTTTTGTGAGACTATGCATTGTATGATGACTGTCCTAAATGGTCCCTAGTCAAAAGGGTTGTGTGAACACGCAGCCAGTTAGACTAGCATATGGCATGGTGGATGGTCCGGTCTCACTAACCATGTAGCATTGGATGCTAGCCAGATAATATGGACTCAGAAAGGTCTGGTCGGATTCGACGTAGTCAGATCCGAGTCGAGATAAGGTCTGAGTTGGATAGACCCAGCTATGAGACGCAGCAATAGGTCAACTGTGAGTGTCTAATACAACATACGTTCTATGTCCTAAGACGTGAGATGGTGCATGTACTCGGGATGGTGACAGACTTGCTTTGGGCCGACCAAGCGCTACCCCATGACCTGGTAGTTACAAAGGTAGGTTTCGAGCTTGTCTAGACCCATGCTACGAGACATGGTCGAGCAAGATGGGATTTGCCCCTCCGATCAGGAGATATATACTCTAGGCCCCTCAGGTGATCTGACCTGGATAAGCATGGCCATGCGATGAGGATTATGAGATAATCCGAATGTTGGTCGGATTCACCGGAACGAGAAAGAGGTCATGCTACAACAAGGATGACCATGTCGCCTTATGCATGACAACATATATCCTGTGGCAAAGGGAACATAAGTGTGAAGTACAGGTTCGCCTAACCAGCTTCATCGGACACTTGCAGTCGACACGTCTTGCTAGAGGCTGCTACCGACCGGCCGAGTCGAATGTCATCTGACTCGCGACCAGTGGACGAGAACCTGAAGGGTCGCGCGCTTAACGGAGGGAACACGTGGGCTTTAGGATCCGTGCAAGGCCCAAGAGTTGAGCCCACACCGGATGCCTATATATAGTGGAGGTGAGGCACACCCATCCGGTTGATCGCTTTGGCATCATCATTAGGGCTTTGCATGAGTTGCATCTAGCCACCTCCACTCGCCCTCGCCGACCGTGTGATCGGACCTAGCAGTCTGCCGCACGGGTGTTCCTCCTGCACGCGTGGATACCATTAGAGGTGGTGCACTTGCGCCGCTCTGGCGAACCTGTATGTGGGATCCGGCGACCGGCTGTTCGAGGGTGATCGAAACGGATGTTCGAGGCAGATCGGACGAGGAGGTGACCGACCACATGAATGTGCTGCCCCAACTCTACTTCCGCTGCACGGCACTGCGCGTCTAGTGGTAACTAACTGTGATCCATCTCCGTAGCATGTTCTTTGATGTTATGCGCATAGATTTTTTTTATTTGCATGCGATGCACCTACGATAGGACCCAACAAATTTATCTGTGGGAAACTGCTCTCTCCCCCCCAACTAGATACCTAGCCACACGAACAGCTAACCTACACTTGTCCCCCCCCATCGACTGACCATATTTCTTCATGGTTATCATTCGGCACGTAAACAAGTGCTTGGACAAACCAAGTGCAGGTGACAGCCGAGGAAGTTTTCGCAAAGCGAGAATAAAGCTGCCAAATAAGATATGGCGTTGGGGGGTAGGTGGTTAAGCTGAGCTCCATAAAAGCTCAGAAAAGAACGGAAGAAGGGGTGGGGAGGCAGAGAAAACCTCTATCTATAGAAGTTGTCAAGAGGACCCGCTCGTCCCCGCGCGGTGCTGGCTCGACCTCTCTAGCCTCCAGCAGCCTACAACTCCCTGCAACCAGGAGCCCCTGGCTATCCAGCTCCTTGTGCCATCCGGCGGTGGTCTGAGGCAACATCCAGTCGCCTTGGGAAAAGCCCACCGGCATGCCCGCGCTCGAGGAAGACCCACGTGAGGCCTTCTTTACCTTCTCGGCCTTGGATTTCGTGCTCCTCGTCATCTTCGGCAAGCGAGGGCGTTGAATCGATGGAGTTGGAGAATGGGTGGAGCGCTTGGCATGAAAGTGGAGGATTCGAATGTGTGGGGAATGGGAACTCTCTCTCTCCTATCTCTGCCCTGTCGTACTTGATACCTTGTTTCGGTAGATTCACATTCCTTAGATCCACGACCGCCCCACAATCAACGGGCGGCGCTAGATCGCCGAAATCTTCGGGGCCAAGATGCGGGGACACGTGGCAATATCTATGGCATGGAAATTAAGGCGCCATGTCCACTTTCCCCACTTCTCTGACGCAACTGCCATGTGTGTGCGCTTCCCCATGATTTCAAAATCATCAGGGATTTCGCTGCAGCATGGTCCGAATGAGCTCCCACCAATTAGCACTCGAGTCTTTGGATCGTATCTTCAGAGAACAAATTCAAATCTAGTCGAGTGATTTAAACAGTCCGACTGTTTGGGTCATTCGGATAATGTTCTTCCTGAATCCATTATGATTTAAAAGCCGAGTGAGAAACAACCAGACTTGTTTCCTGGCACCCCTGAGGTGCTCACGATGCCTCAACACATCGTTCACTCGCCCTCCCACACCTCAACCGATTTGGGGGATATTGATGAGGTCTTCTACCTGAGGTAGTGTCAAAGACCAGACATCTAGGTCCCACTTGGGGTCCCACACAAACATAGGAGTCCCTGGACTGCTATAGCATTTGGACAACTCTTTCAAGTCCACTCAGATCTTTGGAAGTCACTCAAACGTCATGCAACCGAACTTCTCCACTCGGACGATAAGAAGCAGAGGCAATAGAGAGCTACAACGTTTGGAAGACTTAACTCACAGAAAGCACCGTGACTATGGTGTTACATGCCCCTAGTTAACACGTCCGTTTCTAGTAACTCCAATAGTTACCGTCATTTATTTCCCTACTAATGGCGCTCGGAAGGAGGTAGCTCACTCAATATAACTCACCCTTGGCGCTAGAGCGGGGGTTACAAACTCTCTATGATCACATACACCCATAATCAAACACTAGAGCCTCAAGCCTCAAGACATAGGGTCTTTACCATTTCCGACTGGAGCCCGAACTTGTACATTTGAGTGTTACACTGGTTCTGTAGATAGGCTTCACCCCTACTCGTAGGTACCCGCTGTACTACTATCCGTATTACTCCCACAATAGTGGGTATGGCGGCGTGACAACTTATGAACAAAACTCGAAACTCTAAGGGACTAGACGCTAAGGCCAGCAACTTGACATGACGATGCAACCGCAAATTCAACAAAGCCAAACACCAAACATAAAATTGCAAAAGTCTCAGATTAGTTCGGATAGGGTGAACTAACACTAATTTTTTGTGGATTTTTCATGGATTATAGGTATGAAGAACCGATGCGATCTAAACTACGAAAAAACTGGCAAAATCTCACGGAGCAACTTGGAAATCTGATACCACTTGATAAAGGCGAAGTTTTCCCTGTCTTTAGATCATATGGTGGCTATCGTTTTCTATGGAGTAGACTTTGACAATCTTACTACAAACGTGTGAGGATGTTGCGCCTTAGCAAACGCTAAACCAACTCCGACAGGTTATTGACCACGCTGAAGCACGATCAACCTGACCACAATGGTCTAGTTCCTACAAGCAAATGGAGAACAAGCAAAAAAAACTGAAATTGTAATCTGGATATTGCGAATATAAGAGGAAAGCTTTCTTGATGAAAGTGGGGTTCTGTGATGTCTTGGTCTGGCCGTGGAACACAAACGAAGGACGTGAAGTTGCAGCTATGGCAAACTTGTAATCTAACTGAAACCCCAGTCTAAACGGAGCCCTGAGGGCTGTATATATGGGGGAATAGAGGAGGAATTTTGTGACCCCTTGGAGGAGGGCTCCGAAATCGACCCTAACTCCATTTCCCCATACATACGAACTCTAAAAACAGCCTATAAAGTGGTATTTCGAAATTACATGGGCCGACCCAAAAATAAGGTGATGCAACACCTATAATATCGTATGGGCGAAATTTATGAAGTGGCATCTTGTATATTTCATCCAAGCATTCATGCTCTACTTATGGTGGCTTCAAACTGCGAAAATCACCATTGGAAACTCCATTGTTCTTTCATGTGTGCGCACCTTCTCCGCAATGATCCCGCTCTAGTGCTCATCCTTCTTGTCCATGCTTGGTCGTTCATTCATAAGTAAAACAAAAGTATCTACTTTAGGAAGAATCATATGTTCATGAACATTAGAAGGATTTCCATGAAACAAAAGTACTTGGTAATACAACTGGCGTGCGCGGGCTCTAGTAATTTGTCCAGTATGTATAGCAGCAGGGGCTGCGGGTGTTACGATGGTATTGATGTCCTCATCAGTGGAGATCTTCAGGGGAGTCTTCGCAATTTGATTTTCTCCATTGGCAAGGAGGCTTGCCAGTTTGTTTGGTACGTGCTTTATGTTGCTCGAACTTCGTCATTCACCCAACAAGGTCTTGCCTGTCCGGAGGCCGTGGTTGTCTGTGTATAAGTCCGGGTACTAAAAGCCCCATTTCTCATTACACTGACACACTCCCGAACAATGGATAAAGAAAGATAGAGCCAATGATGAAAATGATTCGAAAGTAATGTTGGAGAAGGAATATGGCTGATGACGTTCATTCTTACGTTGCATTTGAAAGGAACTTGAGATCTCTGAGAAAAAATGGAAAGGCCATGTAGGATCCTAGACAAGAACATGTGGGTTATGGACCCAAGCAAAGGAACCACCGTTGGAGTGGTTACTTAGAAAGAGAGAATGCACCGATACAAATTGAAAACTTCATGAGGTGAGAACCCCGGAATAATTTGAATGAAAGCACGAATCATCCAAGATATCTTTGGCACTCCAAAGAAGAATAGAGGGAGGTGAATAGAAAGAGAGGCTTGGCTAAGAATTTCCAACATGGGAAAGCATTGAACAAATGACAAAGGTTATGATGCATATTGCAAGCTTGAATTTTATCCAACGGAGAAGAAAACGAGAATGAAGAATGAGGAGCTTGAAGCTCCTAAGGATCTTGCTATGGAAAACACCGAATTGAACATGGAAGGAAAAGAATCAAGATATTACACATGAATGAAAGCACATTTGATTCGGGATATCTTGCTCTAGGAGAACAACGATGGGAGGGTGGGGAAAAACAAAGACAACTTAGGATAGATGAAAAGAACTCCACAAAGAAAATATGAGGATGGATCTTGCAAATTTTCAAATAAGATTAAATTATCTTGCAAAGCAGCACAACGGATGGGAAAAGTCTTGACATGATAGGTTGATTTATCAAAAGGATATAACTCTCATAGATATATGAGAACACCTCTTAGGAAAGATGTGAAATCAACACTGGACATCGAAGCAACTCAAATAACCATACTCCAACAAAACAAAGGACGAGGCTTGTAAATTAAGTGAGAAAAAAATACATAACCCATTATGAATTTGTTGGAATGATAACCCTAGGAAATTACTTGAATTACCACCTAAGAGCTCCCGAATATTTTTGGTTGTGCAATCTGGTCCAACGGAGACAAGGAGCAAAACCTTACACAACTCCTAAAATGATATGATGCTCCAAATGTATGCATCCGTCAACACATAACCAGAGACCTCAGAAACTAGTTTACCTCAGACGTTTGAAAACAACAAAAATACTAGACCTGGTAGATCAGCCGATCCATCTCCTCCTGTACTGGGGAAAATTCATGACACTATTTGCCACCAAGCAACGTATAGAAGCGTTTCGTCATCGCCATCCTCTCGTATCCAGGAACTGAAATGATAATGAATGTGACAATAAACCTTGGAGCTCAACTCCCCCGAACACCACCCATAGATGAGGGGCACCAAGAACAAAGTTCCGATCACACCAATATCACCACGATTCCAAACTACCCGTGTGATCCTTAAAATTTCGAGTGAGAAGAGAGATAAAGTCAAAACTCCTACGTCATGATTCCTCACAAGAGCGACGATGGGATGAGAAGTGAAAAGAAGTCCTACTCTCCGGTATATAGCTATACTAAAAATATAGTTTTTCTTCTAAACTCGACAACATCCATTTTCGGTCAATCAAGCCTCTGATACCAACTTGTAACACCCAATATGCGGCCCTATCATCACAAAAACTTGAAAGTCTCACTAAGAATATAAGCACATGTCGAAACGCATTAGCAAGGTCGATATCATCACAAATACATGTACTGAAGAGAAGATAATAAAAGATACGGGTTACACTGGCTACAAGCTACAACATGAATATCTCAGTACATATATACGTAGCAATTATCATAGAAAAGAGCAGGATCCCGCTATAGATGAAAACAAATGAAATAATACGATGTCCAACCTTCTAATCCCAGGCTGCCAACCGGGAACTCATCCTATGACCATCGAAGAAGAAAAGAAGAAAAAGAAAAACACCAAATAGAACAAGCATCACTCTCATGTCAAAGCATCACATTACCTATAACTGCACCTATTGTTGTAGTAATCTGTGAGCCACGGGGACTCATCAATCTTATTTCCATGGGTATCAAAACTAGCCAAGCTTAATGGGTGAGGAATGGTTAAGTGGTGAGGTTGTAGCAAGCACTAAGCATCTGATATGTGGCAAACTTACGAGTACAAAAACAAGAAGAGTGATCTAGGCAAAACGAACATGAACTAGTAATGATCAAGAAGTGATCCTGGACACCTACTTACGAGTCAGTCATAACCCCACCATGTTCACTTCTTGGTTCAAACCTCACAAGAAGAGACAATCATGGTTACACACACGGTTGGTGTATTTTAATTTAATTTTCTGTCGAGTTCCGTACGACCAGCTTTTATAAATTTCAAAGTCACCACATAACCGCAAGCACGGTTTTCCAAAATATTTAACCCTGCATGGGTGCTCCAACTTGTCCATCATAAATTATCACAAGCTGTGTGGAAACAACCTTAACATCGAGACAGCCCGACGTATCCTTGGAAGCTGGATTCGACTAAGGTAAAACAAGTCCAGCAAGACCTCCCGGCATGCCGACAAAACCTGTAGCAGCCGCACGTATCTCGCTCTCGGTTGCACCAGATGGGCCCGACTCTGGGTTAGCAAAGACCCCAGTTTCCAGGGGGCGCCGAACATCGCCCTATTTGGACCAAAACCATCAACACTAGCCCCCTTGTATTATGTCGAATTAAGAATCCATGGGGACCCGACCCCTTATGCTAATTAGATATTTATCATTATTATTATGTTGTCAAATTTTAAAATCAATGTTGGCCTTGATGGAAGAGTTTTATTCAAGTACGAATGATCAAGGGGGTCCCCATAAAAACCTCAAACATATTATGAGTGCTCATAAAGTAACATAACACCGGTATAACGGAAACTAGGGCGGCAAGAGTGGAACAAAATACCAAGAAAAAGGCCGATCCTTCCACCCTTTACCAAGTATATAAATGCATTAATTAAATAATCAAGATAGTGTGATATCCGATATCATCCATGTCCCAACATGGAACAAAACACCTGCAATTAGCAATGCTATAAAAGGGCTAAGCATGCGGTAACATAGCAAAACAATGGTTTGCTGGGAAGGTGGAGGATAGAGGCTTATCATGGCATTTTGGGAGGCTTTGCAAACAAGTGATCGATACCGAGACATATTGATGTCAACAAGATAACTAGCGTAGCAGAAATAGTAGTGAGATCAAAGGTAATGATCATCTTCCCTATAATCCCTTCTTAGAAGATGATCATATCCGTGAAGTAGACGAACGGGCGTAGTTGAACGAATCCTCACACTCTGAAATGCTTTTGGAACTCTAGATAGGGAAGCAAAATTGAAACATACAAATGACACTATAAGCACCATAACACACTCACGATATGATGTGCAAAGAAGTATGATGCACATCCTTTTAATTATGCATGCCATTGCAAGGCACAAAATTCAATTACTACACACTAAGTGAAGTTCAAGATGCAATGATTTCCATATTAACGAAACTCCACATTTGAATTATTTAGTTCACTCTCGTTTAGGTACTATTAGTGCTAAAACCGGCTGGTCTCGGGTAGGTTTCCGAGCTGTGAATCTAGGATCAATGTTAACAAGGGACATAGGGAGACAATGTTTACCTAGGTTCAGGCCCTCTTGAAGAGGTAAAACCCTACGTCATGCATTGGTTGTATTGATGATGGGGGGTTGAGTACAAGATGATGATCTACCTCCAGATCGGTTGTGTAAGATCTAACCCTAAGGCAAATAACATGTCTCTATACGGACTAAACGTTTGGCCTTATATAGATACCTTGGGGGAACTAGGTTACATGCTAGGTTGTTTGTAGACATCCCAAGTATATGGTTGTTCCTGAAGTGCATGCCAAGTCCTCGATGGTCTCGATCTTGCATACAAGCAGCACTTGACGCTCCGGCCGTCCTCCAGGCAGGGACTTCTACAGGCCCTTGCGTAGCCCATACGGGCTGAACAACTCGGGTTAGTACCCCCTAGTCCGGGACACCCTCAGTAGACCCTGAACCGGTGTCCAATTTCTGAGGAAAACCACACTTTTCGAAACATCTGGTCGAGGACTTGTTCATCTTGGCAGGCGATTATTCCCCAGATAATCCGAGCATCAAACTATATCGGACAACTGATCTTCTTCTAAGACCACCAATAGTGGCCTCATGTTATGCCTTTATGACACTCATATTGATTCTCGTGCTGCTTCGGGAGGCGAGCGGTCTGACAGCTGGTAATCAAAGCATCTGTCCATGGGACTTATTTAATAAGGCACGAGCACACCATTGGCCATATCCCTATTGATGAGGACATCCCTACTAATGCTACACCCACAACTCCGACTTCTATACATACAGGACCAATTACTAGAGCTCGCGCACATCAATTGAATTACCAGGTACTTTCGTTTCTTGCAAATCCTTCTAATGTTCATGAACATATGATTCTGCCTAAGTTAGATACTTTTGTTTTACTTGTGAATGAAGGACCTGGCATGGACAAGAAGGATGACCATTGGAGCGGGATCAAGCATGGAGAAGAAGGTGCACGCGCGAGAAAGAACAATGGAGCTTCCAGTGATGATTTTCGCACTTTGAAGCCACCATAATGGGAGCAAGAAGCCTTGGACGAAATATGCATGATGCCACTTTATAAAATTTGTCCCTAGGCTAATATGGGTGTTGCTCCACCTTATTTTTGGGCCAGGCCCATGTAATTTCGAAATACCATATTATAGGCTATTTTTAGAGTCCGTATGTATGGGGAAACTAAGTTAGGGTCGGTTTCGGACCCCTCCTCCAAGGGGCCACGAAATTCCCCTCTATTCCCCCATATATACAGCCCTTAGGGCGTTGTTTTAGGTTTGGGTTTTGTTTAGATTATAAGTTCGCCATAGCTGCAACTTCGCGTTCTTCGTTTGTGTTCCACGACCAGACAAAGGCATCACAGAACCCCACTTCATCAATAAAGCTTTCCTCTTATATTCGCAATATCCAGATTGCAATCTTAGTTTCTTGCTTGTTCTTCATTTGCGTGGAGGAAACAGACCCTCGTGGTTAGGTTGATCGTGCTCCGGCGTGGTCAATAACCTCTCGGAGTTGGTTTAGCGATTGCTAAGGCGCGGCGTCATCACACGTTCGTAGTCAGATCGTCAAAGTCTACTCCACCAAAACGATAGCCACCATCTCATCGACAGACAGGGACAACTTCGCCTCTATCACCTATTCCTGCCCATTGCACTTCGATCCAACATCTTCTTCCTCCATCCTTCACAAAAACTTCGCCATGGCTAATGCCCCTAGGTCCTCAGCGCGTTTCCACATGCCGCTCCAATGGGACTAGCTTAGCTTCTTTGTTTCTCGTCTTTGTTTGAATAGGTTGGTGACTTAGGGTTATCTCGGTGACTTAGATCTAGCTCCCATTCATGCTGACCTAACTTCCTTATATGGCCAGGAACATTCTGAAAAGCATCATCCCCTCACGCAGCGGAAAGAGTATGCTCCATCCCCTTCCTTCTATGGGGTATGGGTTTCCCTATCCATCCTTTCCTCCGCAGCTTGCTAGCATTCTATGGGAATCAACTCCACCACCTCACCCCAAATCTATTCTACATATAGTGGGGTTCGTTGCCCTCTACGAGATGTACCTCTGATGTGAGGCCCACTTTAGCCCATGGTAGAAGTACTTTTGCATCATCCATCCATCCCGAGTAAGCGTTATCCATGAGGTGGATGTGGTAGAGGTGTGTTGAATTGCTGGCACCAAATACCCGGCTCGCGTGCCTAAGGATGACACCAATGCGTGGGCCTCAGAGTGGTTTTAAATATTGGACGTCCCACTGTAAAACCATGCTCACTGAGGACTGCTCGAATTCTCATCAGCGCCTCCCAAGAAGCGCTTCAACTAGCGACTAAGGAGTCTGTCCCAAGCAACGGACGAGGAAGTAAAGCGCTTGGCGGCTCAAGTCTCCTTCCTTGCCCTCAACAAGCTCATTATCATTGATGTGATAGCCATTTCCATTCCGACACATCGAGCCTATTCAACAATGCATACACCCAATATGCGAATACAATGGTACGAGCGATGCGACTCGTTCCTTGAAGAAAGATTTCGCCGACAAGGCAGCCCTAGCCAACACACTAGCCTGGATTTTCAAAGGGGAAGAAGTGGAATTAATTTGGAGGAAATTCATAGATGGCCTTTTGTCATACAAACTGGGCGAGGCGCTAAGTTTTCCTTGCCTTACGCATCTTGCCCGAACAGTTTAATAAGTCTTAAACAACTTTTCAATATATCCGAGCAGGGTTCGTGACACTTCATAGAGACCGTAGATTTCCCTGCTCCTGAATCGGAGTCTTACTCTAGGGATGACGATCCAAGCTTCCATGAGGACTCGGAGCTATCCATCATTTTCAGGGATGGATTAGTTTATCAAGAGAGCATGAGCAACTCCGAAATCTCTCTTCTCTTGGACTCACTAGGGACTCTGCAGTCGGCAATAAGTGTTAGCCAATCCTAGCCTCCACCGTTCCTGAGGTTTGGAGTTCTCTTACCAAGGGTTGTGGCTCAAAGTGCAAAACCCTCGAAGGGTCAGTCCAAACGGACCAGTCGAGGACCCATGGAACATCTAAATGGCTAGCCACCATCCACACAACGTCGACCACTTCCTCTTATCGAAGGTAACCGACAACATAGCTTTCTACAGATCACTGGCTTTCATACCCATAATTGTTCTTGCCAATCCATATCTGTAGGTGTTTCAAGTGTCTCCGCTTGACGAAATGACGAATGTGAGCATGCGCACCGTTCCGAGAACTAGTGCATCTCCCACACCTTCCCTAGAGGTCCCACAGCCTGAAGACTTAGCCGAGAACTATAATACCCAAGATGCAGTCCTATCCTTATTTTGGCTCGAGGGGCTCGGTAGGGATAGAAGCGCATCTTGTTGTTTCGCAAGAATGGATATCATTACAAGTACATGTAAGGAGGAGATGGGTATATGAAATTGTCTTACAAACGCCACAAGATAAATCATGTTCATATCATATACAAGAATACATAGCAATCATCATACTTAAAACCAGGATCTAACAATGGACAAAATAAAATGATAAAAGCAACATCCATCCTTGCTGTCCCACGTTGCCGGCCTAGAACCCATCCTTTGATCGAAGAAGAAGAAGAAACTCCAAATAGAACAAGCATTGCACTATGTGTGAGCCACAGGAAATGAGGATATCAATACCATTGTTACACCCACAACCTCTACTGCTATAGATACTGGACCAATCATTAGAGCTCGCACACGCCAATTGAATTACCAAGTACTTTCATTTCTTGGAAATCCTTCTAATGTTCCTGAACATATGATGTTGTCGATATTAGATACTTTTGTTTTACTTATGAATGAAGGATCTAGAATGGACAAGAAGGATGGCCATTGTAGAGGGATCAAGCATGGAGAAGAAGGTGTGCATGCGGGAAAGAACAATGGAGTTTCCAGTGGTAATTTTCGCACTTTGAAGACACCATAAGAGAGCATGAAGGCTTGGACGAAATATACAAGATGACACTTCATAAATTTCATCCATGGGCTATTATCGGTGATGCGTCACCTTATTTTTGGGCCAGGCCCATGTAATTTCGAAATACTACCTTACAAGTTGTTTTTTGAGTCCGTATGTGTGGGGAAACCAAGTTAGGATTGTTTTTGGAACCCTCCTCCAAGGGGTCACGAAAATCCCTCTCTATTCCCCCGTATATACAACCCTTAGGGCATCATTCAGACTTGGGTATTGTTTAGATTACAAGTTTGCCATAGCTGCAACTTTTCATCCTTCGTTTGTGTTACACAACTGGACCAACACGTCACAGAACCCCACTTCCATCAATAAAGCTTTCCTCTTATATTCGCAATATCCAGATTGCAATTCCAATTTCTTGCTTGTTCTTCATTTGCATGCAGGAAATAGACCTTCATGGTCTGGTTCATCATGCTCCCGCATGGTCAATAACCTCTTGGAGTTGTTTTAGCGATTGCTAAGGCACGACCTCCTCCCACGTTCATAGTCGGATCGTCAAATTCTGCTCCACAGAAAACGATAGCCACCATCTCATTGAAAGATGGGACACCTTCGACTCTATCAATAGGGACTCAACCATCTCATTTCCAAGGGTATCAAAACTAGCAAAGATTACTCAGTGAGGTATGGTTAAGTGGTGAGGCTGTAGCAAGCACTAAGCATTTATTCAAGTGGCTAACTTACAAGTACGAGAATAAGAAGAGTGAACTACACATAATCGGGTGTGAACTAGTAATGATCAAGATGTGATACTGAACACCTACTTACGAGTCAAACATAACGCCATTGTGTTGCTTTCTTGGTTCAAGAAGAGACGGTCACTGTTACGCACAAGATTGGTCTATTTTATTCGAGTTCACATCAAGTTTGCTATGACCGAGTGTTAAACAAATTTCCATGTCTCTACATAACCATGGGAAGGACTCTCGGAATGATTTAACCCTTCATGGGTGCTCCAACTCACCCATCACAAACTAGCCACAAGCTGTGTGGAAAACCCTCAACCTCAAGATAGCCCAAATTATCCTCGGAATCCTAATGCAGAGGACGTTCGAGAAAGGTAACACAAATTCAGCAAGAATGCTCGACATGCCAACCATCCCAATAGGAGCTGCGTATCTCGTTCTTAGGGCACGACCAGATGGGCAAGACATTGGGTTGGCTGAGACCCCAGATGACTAGGGGGCATTGGACATTGCTCGGTTTGGATCAACACTCATGAGGAGCACTGGGCCGGGCTGTTGATTAATTTACCACGGGGTGATCATGCCCTATGCAAATTTTAGTTGTTATTAAGCAAATAGTACCAATGTTGGGACTCGCCAGATTTTTTATCCCAAAACAAAAATCAAAGGGGTCCCATAACAACCCCAAGCATGTTCTGAGCCCTCAATATGGAACATAACACTGGTATACAAGTAACTAGGGCGACAAAGGTGTAACAAAACACCGAGCGAAAGGCCAAATCTTCCACCTTGTACCAAGTATATATGTGCATTAAATTAAATAGCAATAAATTTGTGATATCCCAAGATATCTATGTCGTCACATGGAACAACCCGCACCTGCAACTAGCAACGCTATAAGAAGGACAGAGCTAGCGATAACATGGCCAAGCAATGGTTTGCTAGGACATCGAGGAGTTAGAGGCTTTTGATGGAAATGTTGGGAGCCTTGACATTCTAGTGGTAGGTAACGAGACACAACGATAGAAGCGAGACAACTAGTATAGAAATGGTAGTAGTGGTATCCATGGAAATGGTAATCTTACCTGAGATCCCGCTTGGAAGAGGAACGAATCCATGAAGTAGACAAACGGGCGTAGTCGAATGAATCCGCACACTGCAAATCAGTTTCGGAACTCTATCAAGAGGAAAAAATTTGGAAACAAATAAATGACACGGTAAACACCACAACAAATTCATGACATGATGCGTAAACAAATATGATGCATGTCCATTTAAATATGCAAGGCATGGCATCGCACAACAATCAATCACTACACATTAAGTGAAGCTCAATATGCAAGACGAAACTCCACAATTGAATCATTTAGTGCACTCTCGTTTATTTACAAAACAATTTTAAATAGTGTTAAACACGACAAGAGCTGAAATATAAAGAAACTACACTACCTAGACATTTTAAATGAGGCCAGAACAACACATAGCATTTCCGAGACGTCCTTCTATGCATATTATGAATTTAATCTTGTTTTGCCTAACCACGTTTTATATTTATTAAACAGGAAAACAAAGTGCATCATGTTACTCTATGCATTTTTCTAGGCAAGTTACATATATAAATCATTTTAATTAGAGTTAGAGTTTAATAGTTATTATATAAATCGTTTTAACATGGCATTTATACAAATTAATGTGAACAATATGTTTAAATATTGTAAACATGTGTGAAACTTGGATTTTGTTAATATGCACAAAATTCTGAACATTTTTCATATATAGATGCATGGTTAATGAGTTATTATATGCATTGAATTCGGGGGGTTTTCTGTAAATCTGTAAGTCTCGGGGTAAATACTAAATTCGTCCACATGAAAGAAACAAGAATCGGGCCGAATCTAGCAAACCCAACAATGAATATGTGAGCGCAACATAGTTATCTTGCGCACAAAGTGACATATAGGAGAGGTCATGTAGATGCTCAGCTCGTGGGCTCATGGCCCATTTGGAGGAGAGGTGGCCGGGCAAGCCAACGATGCTGGGTTGGGCGTTGGATGCGAGCGGATTTGGGCAACGTGCTGGTGGGCCGGCGTAGCCACAAATGGCCCACGTGGCTGCTAGGCATGGTGTTGCTAGGCTGCGCATGTGCGGAGGAGGCCCAAGCATACGTGGATCATGGCGCGTCATCGTCCTCCTCCCAGCCCCAATTGGATCGAGTGCGGGAGGCACAACAGTGCCAACATGATGATGTCGGGCTGCAAGATGATATGAAACGACTGGGAGATGTCGGGGTAGATCATAGCGGGGCCGAGCTGGCTGGATCTAGCACGAACGACGGTGAGGAGGTCCTTCTCCTGTCCACGAAGGAGAGAGAGGGACTAGGGTTAGAAATAAAGAGATAGAAAGGAAGAGGGAGGAGGAGGCGCAGGGCGACAAGGTCCGACCTGGGTCACCAGCGGTAGCAGCGCTCCGATGGGCAGCGGGGCTCGCTGACGTGAAGACTCGACAGTGCAAGATCGGGGCCATGTGGCAATATAAGAAACAGTCAATAGAAGAAAGACAAAAATCACCCTATTGAGGGTATTCAATGAGACTATCAACGTGAGTCAGAACGAGCTCTGATTACGTAATTTTCATAGGTTTGGGAAAGGTATCCGGAAATTAAGATGACATGACTTCTAATTTTGACAACCCAGAAGATTTTACACATGCACACAAACAAGAGCACGCACGCTACAAATATCTAACCCCAAAAAGGCCGTCTATGCCCTAAAAACGGTTCGCAAGATGAAAAATGAACGATTTCGCAATTACAGCTTGAAATCCCATGGTCCAAACTACCCATATGATCTTCGGAACTATGCGCCTCGCCAATGGATTGGATACAAAATGGTGTTAGGCTCATATTAGAGAAGAAACAATGAACAGAGGAAAGACAAAATTTACCCTATAGAGGGTATTCAACGAGACTATCAACGTGAGTCGGAACAGGCTCCAATTGAGTAATTTTCATAGGTGTTGGAAAGGTATCGAGAAATTAAGATAACATGACTTCTAATTTTCACAACTCGGAAGATTTTACACACGCACACAACCATGAGCATGCACGCGGGGAATATCTAGCCCAAAAAAGGCCGTCAATGCCCTCAAAAATGGATATCAAGATGGAAAAAATGAACGATTTCGCAATTACAACTCGAAATGCCATGGTCCAACCCAACTGTATGGTCTTTGGAACTATGCGCCTCGACCATGGATTGGATACAACATGGTGTTAGGCTCACATTAAAGAAGAAACAATGAACAAAGGAAAGATAAAATTCACCCTATAGAGGGTATTCAACGAGACTATCAACGTGAGTCAGAACGAGCTCCAATTGAGTAATTTTCATAGGTGTTGGAAAGGTATCAGCAAATTGAGATAACATGACTTCTAATTTTCACAACCCAGAAGATTTACACACGCACACAACTGTGAGAACGCGCGCGAGAAATATCTAGCACAGAGAAGGCCGTCTATGCCCTCAAAAACGCATCGCAAGATGAAAAGACTGAATGATTTCGCAATTACAGCTCGAAATCCAATGGTCCAAACCATTTCTATGGTCGTCGGAACTATGCACCTCGACCAGGGATTGGATACAACATGAACTTAGGCTCACATTGGAGAATAAACAATGAACATAGGAAAGACAAAATTCACCCTATTAACGGTATTCAACGAGACTATTGACGTGAGTTAGAACGAGCTCCGATTGAGTAATCTTCATAGGTGTGGGAAAGGTATCGGGAAATTGGGATGACATGACTTCTAATTTGCTCAACCCGGAAGAGTTTACACGTGCACACAAACGCGAGCACGCGCGCTAGAAATATCTAACCCAAAAAATGTCATCTATTCCCTCAAAAATGGTTCGCAAGATGAAAAAATGAATGATTTCACAATTATAGCTTGAAATCCCATGGTCCAAACCATCCGTATGATCTTTGGAACTATGCACCTCGCCAATGGATTGGATACAACATGGCGTTACGCTCATATTATAGAAGAAACAATGAGCAGAGGAAAGACAAAATTTACCCTACTAAGGGTATTCAACGAGAATATCAACGTGAGTCAGAACGAGCTCCGATTGACTAATTTTCATAGGTGTTGGAAAGGTATCAAGATATTAAGATGACATGACTTCTAATTTTCACAACCAGGAAGATTTTACACATGCACACAAACGTGAGCACGTGCGCGGGAAATATCTAGCCCAAAAAAGGCCGTCAATGCCCTCAAAAATGGATATCAAGATGGAAAAAACAAACGATTACGCAACTACAACTCGAAATCCCATGGTCAACCCAACCATATGGTCTTCGAAACTATGTGCCTCAACCATGGATTGGATACAACATGGTGTTAGGATCACATTAGAGAAGAAACAATGAACATAGGCAAGACAAAATTCACCCTATTGACGGTATTCAATGAGATTATCAATGTGAGTAAGAACGAGCTCCGATTGAGTAATTTTCATAGGTGTGGGAAATGTATCGGGAAATTGAGATGACATAACTTCTAATTTTCACAACCCGGAAGATTTTACACATGCACACAAACGCGAGCACGCGCGCTAGAAATATCTAACCCAAAAAATGTCATCTATTCCCTCAAAAATGGTTCGCAAGATGAAGAAATGAATGATTTCGCAATTACAGCTCGAAATCCAATGGTCCAACCCATCTATATGGTCGTCGGAACTATGCGCCTCGACCAGGGATTGGATACAACATGAACTTAGGCTCACATTGGTGAATAAACAATGAACATAGGAAAGACAAATTCACCCTATTAACGGTATTCAACAAGACTATCAACGTGAGTCAGAACGAGCTCCGATTGAGTAATCTTCATAGGTGTGGGAAAGGTATCGGGAAATTGGGATGACATGACTTCTAATTTTCTCAACCCGGAAGAGTTTACACGTGCACACAAACGCGAGCACGCGCGCTAGAAATATCTAACCCAAAAAATGTCATATATTCCCTCAAAAATGGTTCGCAAGATGAAAAAATGAATGATTTCACAATTATAGCTTGAAATCCCATGGTCCAAACCATCCGTATGATCTTCGGAACTATGCACCTCGCCAATGGATTGGATACAACATGGTGTTACGCTCATATTATAGAAGAAACAATGAACAGAGGAAAGACAAAATTTACCCTACTGAGGGTATTCAACGAGAATATCAACGTGAGTCAGAACGAGCTCCGATTGACTAATTTTCATAGGTGTTGGAAAGGTATCAAGAAATTAAGTTGACATGACTTCTAATTTTCACAACCAGGAAGATTTTACACACGGACACAAACGTGACCACGTGCGCGGGAATTATCTAGCCCCAAAAAGGTCGTCAATGCCCTCGAAAATGGATATCAAGATGGAAAAACAAACGATTTCGCAATTACAGCTCGAAATCCCATGGTCCAACCCAACCATATGGTCTTCAGAACTTTGCGCCTCGACCATGGATTGGATACAACATAGTGCTAGGCTCATATTAGAGAAGAAACAATGAACATACGAAAGACAAAATTCACACTATTGACGGTATTCAACGAGATTATCAACGTGAGTCGGAACGAGCTCCGGTTGAGTAATTTTCATAGGTGTGGGAAAGGTATCGGGAAATTGAGATGACATAACTTCTAATTTTCACAACCCGGAAGATTTTACACATGCACACAAACGCGAGCACGCGCGCTAGAAATATCTAACCCAAAAAAGGTCGTCTATGCCCTCAATAATGGTTCGCAAGATGAAAAAATGAATGATTTTGCAATTACGGCTTGAAATCCCATGGTCCAAACCATCCGTATGATCTTCATAACTATGCACCTCGCCAATGGATTGGATACAACATGGTGTTAGGCTCATATTAGATAAGAAATAATGAACAGAGGAAAGACAAAATTTATCATATTGACGGTATTCAACGAATCAACGTGAGTCAGAACGAGCTCCGATTGAGTACTTTTGATAGGTCTTGGAAAGGTATCGAGAAATTAAGATTAAATGGCTTCTAATTTTCACAACCCAGAAGATTTCACACACGCACACAAACACGAGCACGTGCGGGTTAAATATCTAGCCAACAAATGGCCGTTAATGCCCTCAAAAACGGATATCAAGATGGAAAAAACGAATGATTTCGCAATTACAGCTCGAAATCCCCTGGTCCAAACCAACGTATGGTCTTTGGAAATATGCGCCTAGACCATGGATTGGATACAACATGGTGTTAGGGTCACATTAGAGAAGAAACAATGAACAAAGGAAATATAAAATACACCCTAGAGAGGGTATTCATTGAGACTGTTAACGTGAGTTAGAAGAAGCTCCAATTGAATAATTTTCATAGGTGTTGGAAAGCTATCGGAAAATTGAGATAACATGACTTCTAATTTTCACAACCCGGAAGATTTCCATAGTCACACAAATGTGAGGACGTGCGCCGGAAATATCTAGCCCGAAAAAGGTCGTCTATGCCCTCAAAAACGGATCACAAGATGAAAAAATGAATGATTTCGCAATTACAGCTCGAAATCCAGTGGTCTTCGGAACAATGCACCTCGACTATGGATTGGATACAACATGGAGTCAGGCTCACAGTAGAGAATGAATAATGAACAAAGGAATGCCAAAATTCACCCTATTGATGGTATTCAACGAGACTATTAACGTGAGTCATAACGAGCTCCGATTGAGTATTTTTCATAGGTGTGGGAAAGGTATCGGGAAATTAAGATGACATGACTTATAATTTTCACATCTCGGAAGATTTTAGACACGCACACAAACACGACCACGTGTGCTAGAAATATCTACCCCAAAAAAGGACGTTTATGCCCACAAAAACGGTTCGCAAGATGAAAAAATGAATGATTTCCCAATTACATCTTGAAATCCCATCATCCAAACCATCTGTATGATCTTCGTAACTATGCATCTCACCAATGGTTTGGATACAACATGGAGTTAGGCTCATATTAGATAAGAAAGAATGAATAGAGGAAAGTCAAATTTTATCCTATTGAGGGTATTCAACGAGACTATCAACGCAAGTCAGAACGAGCTCCGATTGAGTAATTTTTATAGGTGTTGGAAAGGTATCGAGAAATTAAGATTACACGACTTCTAATTTTATGAACCCGGAAGATTTTACACATGCACACAAACGCAAGCACGTGCGGGGGAAATATCTAGCCCAAAAAAGGTCGTCAATGCCCTCAAAAATGGATATCAAGATGGAAAAAACGAACAATTTCGCAATTACAGCTCGAAATGCCATGGTCCAACCCAACCGTATGGTCTTTGGAACTATGCGCCTCGACCATGGATTGGATACAACATGGTGTTAGGCTCACATTAGAGAAGAAAAAAATGAACAAAGGAAAGATAAAATTCAGCCTATAGAGGGTATTTAGCGAGACTATCAACGTGAGTCCGAATGAGCTCCAATTGAGTAATTTTCATATGTGTTGGAAAGGTATCGGCAAATTGAGATAACATGACTTCTAATTTTCACAACCCGGAAGTTTTACACGAGCACACAAATGTGAGCACATGCGCGAGAAATATCTAGCCCAAAAAATGTCGTCTATGCCCTCAAAAATGGATCGCATGATGAAAAATATGAATGATTTTGCAATTACAACTAGAAATCCAATGTTCTTTGGAACTTATCCCCTCGACCATGGCTTGGATACAACATGGTGTTAGGCGCACATTAAAGAATAAATAATAAACATAGGAAAGACAATATTCACCGTATTGACGGTATTCAACGAGACTATCAACGTGAGTCATAACGATCTCCGATTGAGTAATTTTCATAGGTGTGCGAAAGGTATCGAGAAATTGATATGACATGACTTCTATTTTCACATCCTAGAAGATTTTATACACACACAAAAACGCGAGCTAGAAATATCTAACCCAAAAAGGTCGTATGTGCCCTAAAAACGGATCGGAAGATGGAAAAATGAATGATTTCGCAACGACAACACAAAATCCCATGGTCCAACCCATCGTCCTTGTCGTCGTAACCATGTGCCTCAACCTTGGATTGGATACAACATGGTGTCAGGCTCACATTCGAGAAGAGCAATGAACACATGATAGACAAAGTTCTACCTATGAAGGGTATTCAACGAGACTATCAATGTGAGTCCAAACGAGATCCGATTGAGTAATATTCATAGGTGTTGTCAAGGTAGCGGGAAATTCAAATGACACGACTTCTTATTTTCACAATCCATAATATTTTACATGCGCACACAAACGCGAGAACGAGCGTGGGAAATATCTAGCCCAATAAAGGTCTTTTGTGCCCAAAAAACGGATCACAAGTTGGAAAAACAAATGATTTCGCAATTACAGCTCGAAATCCCATGGTCCAAGCCATCCCTATGGTCATCGGAGCTACGCGCCTCGACCATGGATTGGATACAACATGGTGTTAGGCTCACATTTGAGAAGAAACAATGAACAAAGGAAAGATAAAATTCACCCTATAGAGGGTATTCAAGACTATCAACGTGAGTTAGAACGAGCCTTGATTAAGTAATTTCATAGGTGTTGGAAAGCGTTCGGCAAATAGAGATTACATGAACTCTAATTTTCACAAACCGGAAGATTTTACACATGCACACAAACACGAGCACGCCTGCAGGAAATATCTAGCCCAAAGAAGGCCATCTATGCCCTCAAAAACGGTTCGCAAGATGAAAAAAATGAATGATTTCTCAATTACATCTTGAAATCCCATTGTCCAAACCATCCGTATGATCTTTGTAACTATGCGCCTCACCAATGGATTGGATACAACATGAAATTAGGCTCATATTAGATAAGAAACAATGAATAGAGGAAAGTCAAAAGTTATCCTATTGAGGGTATTCAATGAGACTATCAACGTAAGTCAGAACGAGCTCCGATTGATTAATTTTTATAGGTATTGGAGAGGTATCGAGAAATTAATATTACACGACTTCTAATTTTCTGAACCCGGAGTATTTTACACACGCACACAAATGCGACCACGTGCGGGGGAAATATCTTTTCGGGACTCCGATCCTAAGCCATAAGAATCTAGCCTGTTCTCATCACATCACTTTGCGGTCTCATGTATGGTTATCTCCACGGCTGCCACCTTAGCTGGGCCGGGACCGTTTGCGTCTTTTGACTCACGTATGTGAATGTGTCGCTAGCATTCAAATGTCAAAGAACCCGGGCTGACATGACTAGTCGTAGAACCCAAGTGGCACATCCGTACAGGGACAGGCATACGTAACCCAGCAATCCAGGTGTCGATCTCTAGCATGTGTAGACGAGTCATAGCAAGCTACATGGACTCCATTACGCCATGGGACATAAATGTCATCAATGTGAGTAGACTAGTCGTAGCAGGCTACAGGGACTCCATTACACTGCGAGACACTTACCCCAAGGGACAGACACAGCAGCAAAGAAGGATACATGCCGGTCAATCGATGTGTCCGGAGCAGTAGCAAGCTACCAAGGCTCGATGGAAGCACAAAGAGGCATTTCCCCGAAAAGAGTACTACTAAAGGCACACAATTAGGTTTCAGATCCCATACATACCGTTGCACTTCACACGTACGCATGACATGCCCGATATGCATAGATACAACTATGACATGACAACATAACCATACAACAGTACAACATTTATTTAGAAGGCTCGGAAGAGCCAATACAATAAGAGGTTACAAACAAGGGTCACAAGACCCAACATCCAGAGCATTCAAACAAACAAGTGGAAGTTAAACATGTCCGGGTACAGAAATCTACAAAAGTGGCTAAAGGAGCCTAAAAACCTACATCGACCCTACCAAAGTAACCAGACCTCTGTCTGGGATTCCCAAGCTAATCCGGTCAACATCGAACTTCACGTTGTAACGATCACTAATAAGACTGACGTCTCCTATGAAAAAACATAAATTAAGCAAACGTGAGTACAAGGGTACTCAGTAAGACTTACATCAGAACTAACTACATATGCATCAGTATGAATGAAGGGGGTTGTGGAGTTTATTGCAGCAAGCTAGCTTTGACTCTTGGCTAACCTATACTACGACTACAAGTGCTTTCTCTGAGATAGGATATCGCACACGGGTCCACATATTCACCAATCAATACACCACTATGGATCCACTTTCGTCTCCCTACGAGAAGGCCATCCATAGCACTCACGCTTATCTTGCGTATTTTAGAGTATCCACTTCAACTTATCTATGAACCACATAAGTTCTCCAAGTAGTCCATATCCGAGGACGCGGCTATTCGAATAGATTATTTCACCCTACAGGGGTATACTTGTTCACACACGCTCTCGCCACTTGTCACCATATGCACGTCATGCATCTCGGCAACCTTCAAGTGGAAGCACTAGCATGGGTGTCGGCCACGACCGTCAACCACACAAGACCCTAGTCTAGGTTTATCACCTATTTAAGACTCAACCCAAACGGAAGTCCGACCGAAGTTTCCGCTACAGCCTCAAATGATGTGCGCAGGGTTCCGAAGCCCACTGTTCGGGTGCCACTTGGTACACCGTGCCACTGTGCATCTACCGCATCACATCCCACCCCGTCGGGCAGTGCTGTTCACGGCCGCCATCACTTTTCCTACAAACACCAGAAACTAGTTGTGACTCCTAGACAGAGGTCTAGGCGATTAATAAGTCGAGAGGGGTCAAGGTACCGGAGCCCAATGTGTGGTAGTAATTATCTTGGATCACAAACACAAAACTTAGTTCTTAAGGTTGGTCGCAATAAGACAACCCGTCATGTACTCCTACATGGCCTCTCATCGCTACCTTTACCAAATCGTGTTCACACACTTAACTCTCACTCAATAGGACATGAATACTGCCATTCCGATCCATCACCCAGATGTATCAAACACGACACGACATGACTCTAACCATAGCAGGCACAATAAGTAAGCAAGCACTGATGAGTAAGCACAACAAGGCTCAAGCAGTTGTTACTCATGCTAAGTGGTTTCAACTATTTAGTGTGGCAAAGACAGGTCATGCAAAGGAATGGGTTCAACTACCGAGAACAGGTAACAATTGAATCGTTGTTGTCCTAATGCAATAAAAGAGAGTAGGAGCGGGAGAGTGGGTTCATATCAGTATGCTCAAGGGGGTTTGCTTGCCTAACAGTCCTGAAGATATGATTTTTCTTCATCAGTGTCAACTATCACATCGTCGGAACCATCGTCTACCGAGAGGGAATAAGCACTGACAAACAGGAAGAGGGAACACACTCAATGTGATGCAACAATCATGATGCATGAAATGGAATGTTAAGTTACTGAATTGACCTAGTGCTATAGGTAGTCATATTAAGTGAAGTGGAATTCAAACTTATACTAAATTCCAACTCCAACATTATTTATTAATTTATCCTAATCATGAAATGTCCTACTTGGTGATGTTAACTTGCTCAAACATACATGATCATGGCATAAACAGATTCATTTGAGTTTTCTGATCATTTTTCATATACAAATTATTTTCATCTGACTTACAGATTATTTTCTAAAAATATTAAATCATTTATTCATATATTTTAAATTCAGAAACATTTATTGAGTCAGCATGACATCATAGTGATGCCATGAGGTCAACTGGCTACCCAGGGTCAAATCTGACTAGTGGGGCCCACTCGTCAGTGACCCATTGAATAAACAGGTTTTTTCCCTAACTAATCATTTCTGTCTAATTAAACTTGTGGGGCCCACTGTCAGTGTCTCCGAGCCTAATTAGTGGGTTAGTTAACCCCTAATTGGGGCCACGTCAGTCAGGCCGGAGGGAGGCCGCCGGTGACCAAATTACACGGTGGTGGCTCGCCAGCGTTTCTCGGGGCGACGCTACAGGGGGCGGCAGGCGGTGCAGAGGGCACCAGAGGGGAGCCCATCCCCGCGCACATCCAAGGAAGCACGCGGGAGGCTTCGGGGTGGCCAGGGACGACAGCCAAGGCGACCTTTGCGATGGCCGGAGCTTGGCAACGGCGGGGATGGCGGCTAAGCAGCAAGGAGAAGGAGGGGGGATCGACAAGGAGGCTCGCGGGCTCAGGGATGCACCGGGGCAGCGAATCGATGGAGGAGATCCATGGCGGCCGACGATGAAGAAGACGACAGTGACGACATCGATGATGCAGGCCTCCCGTTGCTGAGTGCTTTGTCTGGGCGCTCCGCATGGTCGAATCGGGGCGGCTGGGCTCTCTAGAGGGCTGGAGGAGGCCGGTGGCCGCAGTCGTTGCGAGCGGCGGTGGCTGGAGTTCGGACGGTGCAATAGAGAGAGAGAGAGAGAGAGAGAGAGAGAGAGAGAGAGCCAGGGGAAGGAGGAAGCAGGGGGAGAGGATGAGCTCGAGGGGGCTCCACGCGTTCTCCAGCCCGGGATAAGGACGCGGGAGGGCTCGCCAGCGCGAAGCAGGAGCTGGCTCGCCCGGCGTCGTGCTTTGTCTTGCCTCTGCCTTCTGGCAGAGGTGGATGATGACTGGCATAGGCCAGTGGGCTGGGCCGGCTAATGGGCCAGGTAAGCTAGGTGGGTCTTCTCCCCATTTTTTTATACTTATGTTTTTTTAATTCTGTCTTTTGTTTGATTTGGTTTGTCAAACAAGTCATTTTATAAAATTCTGATATTTTGCAGGTGAGTCCAATGGATTAAACGAGAGCACTACAAAAAGTTTCAGAATTAATGGACTTGTATTTTATATATATTAAATATAAATCCAAGGAAAAAATTATTGGATTCCCTAAAATGCCCAATATAAAATGTTTCTGTGATTTCAAAATATTGGTTGGCAAATTTACCTGAGTCCAACATTTTATTAGAACACTAGGGACGTTTTCTTGGGTCACTTTGATTCAATTTTTATATTGCATATGTGACAAAAACTGAATTATGGGGCTTGATCATTCCTTATGTCATTTTCATTTTAAATAAAAATGCATGCATGAGTGCAACACAACAAAGGTTAACTAGGGCTATGACAACTCACCCCCACTAAACAAGAATCTCGTCCCGAGATTCAAGCGTAGGGTAAGAAAACAGAGGGAGCACTAACTACCACAATCTTCATGATCCACGTGCCCTCCTCGTAGCTCTTGTTTCATTGCATCATGTTGATCTTGACATCTTTGTCTTTGGGATCTTCATCCAACAGAAGGACAGCAGGGACAGAGAGCTCTACAAGATTCGATCTTCTCGCAGATCGAGCAACTCATGATCAACTCATAGAATGAGACGTGATAACATCTCTCGAGCTGAGACACAAAACACACATTGAGAATGATGGAATGAGATTGATGACGGAGGTTCAATTGGTAGGCAACAATTCCACGCTAAAACAGATGGTGATGAGGTTTGAAAGTAGCGAGGAGTTAGTTGCCCTTCATACCATAACGAGCACCTTAGGGAAGGTGACTCGTAGGTTTATCCCTTAATTGGCAAAAAGAATTACTTTCGATACAGAGACCATTGAAACTCTTCATATCAGCCTAAGGCAATTCGCAAACGATCGTTGGAAGGAATTCAAAGAATGGCATACTCAGATCGGAGGGAAACTAGAGTTATAAAACAATTCGGCAACGGAAGGCACTTTCCAGTTAAAACCGAGAGTATAACCCAGTGTCTGAGCATGCTCTCAAGAACTTGAGCATTTCCATATTCATCAGAGTTTTTACCAACATCCATGCCAAGGATCCTGGCAACACCTCATACTACCATGATGAGTAATGATGGAGGATGCAGATGCAAAGGAAGACAACACATTCCCATATTTCACCTTAGCTATACCAAGGGAGCAAAATCTGGATGATTGACCGAGAGACGTTTAGCACTCCGCTTCTAATGTTCTCCTTGATGAAGTAGCATAACCCAATTATAGGTAACGTTTGGTATCAAGAACATCAAGTAAAAGGTCGGACTTCGGGATCTCAAAGGGTCCATGAGAAACAACTTCCGAAAAGTCATATGAAAACCTCATGGGGAAGTGGCTAAGGTTGCTGATTCATGATATTATAGTAATAGGTCTTCCAGCAGGTGTGTTAGCCACAACATCACTTTACCGGTTATAGCGAGACCAATATTATAATTCTTGGGCAACTTTCCAACCATCATATTTGCCTGAGATTCAGATATGTTTGGTGTCATGATATTCCAGATTCGGCATGTCCGAAAGTGAAAGGTTGCAACACAAATCGAAGAGATGATGTTGCAAGATTCTCGGGAAATGAACTACGGCAGCCAGCTCCAAAATATGAGTTGGATTGCAAGACACATGTGAACACACTGTCCAGGCATGCATGACTACATGGACTTACAACAAAACACTACCGAGTTCTGGTTGGAACCATCATTGGAGGTAACAAAGTCCTTGCTTAAGTCATACGAATAGGTCTTAAGAAGGAATTTCTTTGCCTTAAACAAGTCAATCGGTGGCTTGGGGTGCTAGGGATTGCATGTGGAATGGAGATGATCAGTCTACCAAACCATAGAATACTTCGCAGTGCATGACTGACTTGGGATGATCCCAATGAAAACAAAACGACCATTCTCAAGTTCATGACGACAACTTTCACCATATGCACAAGAACTAGGAGTAAGTCACTTCTGACACCATGCATATGCTTCATGTACAGGACACGAAGATATTACCTACAAAGTTTCCAACACTAGCTTAATGTTCATCATGAATCATGGAACAGATGAAAATGTTATCGATGGGCCCAACAACAATTCATCGAGGTATCCATATAGATGGAATTCCTCAACTATGAGAACAAGGTAATAGCATTGGTCAAGCCAAAGTATATAATGGTGTATGCTCGGGGGTACATCCACGAGTAAAACCAACATTAGGAGGATCTTTGGTTTTGAGTTTGATTTGATGATAGCCCACACTCAAATCAAATATTGGATAAAACGATAGATGCAACAATTGACCACAAGGATCACTCGGTGAAAATATCGCCTTTTTTTGACACACACATCCACAACGAAAACATCCCCCTGGAATGAACTAAGTCAGGCGAAGCTTTTATCTTCCAACTCTCCAAGTTGTTGTTTAGCTTAACCAACTAGTTCAGGGGTGCCCAACACAGATTCTTGGAGAAAGGTGGTTTATAAAAAAACCATCTCGATCACGAACTTAACATAATGGTCAAGGAACACCTTGGTAATACTTCCGAGAAGATATTCGGAAAAACACGATCCACCGATATGTTATCAAGCTCGAGAGCAATCTTGCTTTTCAAGGCAAGACGATATGATCAACAGAGCGAAGGATTGACACAATCCTAACTCATTGACTGAAAAGTGCACCATGGAAAATGGACTAGGTAGCACGATCATTCTTAGTATGACAATTCAATGGCCATCACACCAAGAGTGAGATTATTGTCCATTAACTACTGAGCAACAAAGTTGCTAGGAGTATCGATTTGACACATCACGATTCACTTGTCGGTATTCTGATTTCAACAACATAGAGACCGGGGAATGAATGATGATGGCTAGAAGTATCACTACATCAAGATTTCATAAGAGGAAGTGCAGTTCTCATAATAATCTTGACATGAAGAGGGTAATACCTCAAGGTAGAACAGAGCAAAAGCTGGATTGGCATTTTCATATGCGGAATACAACCGCTTTGACCCAATCTGAGAAATGGATGAGGTATGGGAGTTTGCTTCTCCTAGTCATTCTAGAATAGAATGGCTTGACAAACCACAAGAATAGTCGACATCGATAACACAATGCATGACATACTGTTGACTATCCATTGATAGATAAAGGTCAGAATACAATTGAAGAAGGGCAACTCAAGAGCACCTGATTTTTCCTGAGTTGTAGATGCATGGATTGAATATGTCAAACGGAGTTCAACATGTTTCTTCCAGATAATCCATGCAGAAATGAAGAATTGGCAAAGTCACAACTATGGGATGGAGAACTCATCAAGAGCACTCATGTTGTGATATTTCGTTCACAAAGTACTTCTGCCATAACTAATTCATGGTATTGGAAGAATGATATACCACAAACCATGAGGACTATATCAAGGTTACTAAGCATCCTAAGGGAACGAGCAAATACTATCAACGGGAATGAGCAAAAAGATCCTTGGGTTCAAAAACCCATATACAGAATACCTATTGACTAAGTAGCATCACAACATGCTTTTGATAATGATGGCTAGAATTATCACACTAGAAACAAAAGACACAACTAGACTATTGGGTGGTTCACTGAAACAACATGGTTTCCTAAAACACTTTCATCAAACACGTCAAGGTAATATAGTACCTCATCTCCAAAGTTAGTGTACTTTGTCTGGCCTGAAAGACATTGACTCAAGAAGAAAGAGTTTGCAATTGCATCAGATAATTTAGAAACCTTGGATAACTCGGACAGCATAACGGCTGTACAGGCATGAAATATGAGGCAACCTGCACAAGAAAGCTGACAACATGACAATGAATTCTTATAGAGGCATTGATCCAGAAAGACAACATCTTTCTTATAGGTCTCCAGCATAATAACTCGTCATCCAAATAATAGATGAGAATGCCTAGTTCTTAATCCCCATGGAAGAGAAGAGGGTGACTCAGAATCAGAATGACACAAGGAAAGGAGTAAAAAGAGCCTTACGTTCCCTTCCTCAATAAATTCCCTTATATAACTAAAGCAATTCTAGACTCAACATCAACCAGTTTGGTTTGGTAATCCAACAGGCAGTCAAGCTCTGATACCAAAGCTATCAGGACCCCGATCCTAAGCCATAAGAATCCAGCCTATAACACATCACATCACTTTGCGGTCTCACGCACAGTTATCTCCACGGCTGCCACCTTACCTGGGCTGGGACCGTTTGCGTCTTTTGACTCACGTATGTGAATGTGTCGCTAGCATTCAAATGTCAAAGAACCTGGGCCGACATGACTAGTCGTAGAACCCAAGTGGCACATCCGTACAGGGACAGGCATACGTAACCCAGCAATGCAGGTGTCGATCTCTAGCGTGTGTAGACGAGTCATAGCAAGCTACAAGGACTCCATTACGCCGTGGGACATAAATGTCATCACCGCACGTAGACGAGTTGTAGCTGGCTACAGGGACTCCATTACACTGCGAGACATTTCCCCGAAGGGATAGACACAGCAGCAAAGAAGGATACATGCCGGTCAATCAATGTGTCCGGAGTAGTAGCAAGCTACCAAGGCTTAGTGGAAGCACAAAGAGGCATTTCCCCGTAAAGAGTACTACTAAAGGCACACAATTAGGTTTGGGATCCCATACATACCGTTGCACGTCACACATACGCATGACATGCCAGATATGCATAGA
This sequence comes from Hordeum marinum, assembly GCA_022496015.1. Lineage (NCBI taxonomy): Eukaryota > Viridiplantae > Streptophyta > Magnoliopsida > Poales > Poaceae > Hordeum > Hordeum marinum. Next base: position 225,852,170 of record CM039675.1, on the reverse strand, counting down.
TACAACTATGGCATCACAACATAACCATACAACAGTACAACATTTCTTTAGAAGGCTCGGAAGAGCCAATACAATAAGAGGTTACAAACAGGGGTCACAAGACCCAACATCCAGAGCATTCAAACAAACAAGCAGAAGTTAAACATGTCTAGGTACAGACATCTACAAAAGTGGCTAAAGGAGCCTGAAAACCTACATCGACCCTACCAAAGGAACCAAACCTCTATCTGGAATTCCCAAGCTAATCCGGTCAACATCGAACTTCACGTTGTAACGATCACTAATAAGACTGACGTCTCCTCTGAAAAAACATAAATTAAGCAAACGTGAGTACAAGGGTACTCAGCAAGACTTACATCAAAACTAACTACATATGCATCAGTATGAATGAAGGTGGTTGTGGAGTTTATTGCAGCAAGCCAGCTTTGACTCTTGGCTAACCTGTACTACGACTACAAGTGCTTTCTTTGAGATGGTATAGTGCACACGAGTCCACGTATTCACTAATCAATACACCACTATGGACCCACTTCCGTCTCCCTACGAGAAGGCCATCCATAGCTGATAGAGGCGAAGTTGTCCCTGTCTTTCGATGAGATGGTGGCTATCGTTTTTGGTGGAGTAGACTTTGACGATCCGACTACGAACGTGTGAGACGTCGCGCCTTAGCAATCGCTAAACCAACTCTGAGAGGTTATTGACCACGCCGGAGCACGATCAACCTGACCACGAGGGTCTATTTCCTGCACGCAAACGAAGAACAAGCAAGAAACTAAGATTGCAATCTGGATATTGCGAATATAAGAGGAAAGCTTTATTGATGAAGTGGGGTTCTGTGACGCCTTTGTCTGGTCGTGGAACACAAACGAAGAACGCGAAGTTGCTGCTATGGCGAACTAGTAATCTAAACAAAACCCAAACCTAAAACGAAGCCCTAAGGGCTGTATATATGGGGGAATAGAAGGGAATTTCGTGGCCCCTTGGAGGAGGGGTCCGAAACCGACCCTAAGTCAGTTTCCCCATACATACGGACTCTAAAAACAGCCTATAATATGGTATTTCGAAATTACATGGGCCTGGCCCAAAATTAAGGTGGCGCAGCACCTATATTAGCCTATGGACGAATTTTATAAAGTGGCATCATGCATATTTCGTCCAAAGCTTCCCACTCCCATTATGGTGGCTTCAATGTGCGAAAATCATCACTGGAAGCTCCATTGTTCTTCCCCGCGCGCGCACCTTCTCCTCCATGCTTGATCCCGCTCCAATGGTCATCCTTCTTATCCATGATAGGTCCTTCATTCATAAGTAAAACAAAAGTATCTAATTTAGGCAGCATCATATGTTCATGAATATTAGAAGGATTTCCAAGAAACGAAAGTACCTGGTAATTCAATTGACGTGCGCGAGCTCTAGTAATTGGTCCTGTATGTATAGCAGTCGGGGTGGGTGTAACATTAGTAGGGATGTCCTCATCAATAGCACTCACGCTTATCTTGCGTATTTTAGAGTATCCACTTCAACTTATCTATGAACCACATGAGTTCTCCAAGTAGTCCATATCCGAGGACACGGCTATTCGAACAGATTATTTCACCCTGCAGGGGTATACTTCTTCACACACACTCTCGCCACTTGTCACCATATGCATGTCGTGCATCTCGGCAACCTTCAAGCGGAAGCACTGGCGTGGGCGTTGGCCACGACCGTCAACCACACAAGACCCTAGTCCAGGTTTATCGCCTATTTGAGACTGAACCAAAACGGAAGTCCGGCCGAAGTTTCCGCTACGGCCTCAAACGATGTGCGTAGGGTTCCCAAGCCCACTGTTCGGGTGCCACTTGGTACACCGTGCCACTGTGCATCTACCGCATCACAGCCCACCCCGTCGGGCAGCGCTATGCATGGCCGCCATCACTTTTCCTACAAACACCAGAAACTAGTTGTGACTCCTGGACAGAGGTCTAGGCGATTAATAAGTTGAGAGGGGTCGAGTTACCGGAGCCCAATGTGTGGTAGTAACTGTCTTGGATCACAAACACAGAACTCAGTTCTTAAAGTCGGTCCCAATGAGACAACCAACCATGTACTCCTACATGGCCTCTCATCGCTACCTTTACCAAATTGTGTTCACACACTTAACTCTCACACAGTAGGACATGAATACTGCCGTTCCGATCCATCACCCAGATGTATCAGACCCGACACGACACGACTCTAAGCATAGTAGGCACAGTAAGTAAGGAAGCATTGATGAGTAAGCACAACAAGGCTCAAGAAGTTGCTACTCATGCTAAGTGGTTTCAACTATTTACTGTGGCAAAGACAGGTCATGCAAAGGAATGGGTTCAACTACCGAGAACAGGTAACAATTGAATCATTGTTGTCCTAATGCAATAAAAGAGAGTAGGAGCGAGAGAGTGGGTTCATATCAGTATGCTCAAGGGGGTTTGCTTGCTTGACAGTCGTGAAGATATGATTTTTCTTCATCAGTGTCAACGATCACATCGTCGGAACCATCGTCTATCGAGAGGGAATAAGCACCGACAAACAGGAAGAAGGAACACATTCAATGTGATGCAACAATCATGATGCATGAAATGGCATGTTAAGTTACTGAATTGACCTAGTGGTATAGGTAGTCATATTAAGTGAAGTGGAATTCAAACTTATACTAAATTCCAACTCCAACATTATTTATTAATTTATCCTAATCATGAAATGTCCTACTTGGTGATGTTAACTTGCTCAAACATGCATGATCATGGAATAAACAGATTCATTGGACTTTTCTAATCATTTTTCATATACAAATTATTTTCATCTGACTTACAAATTATTTTCCATGATTTTTAGAAGGTTTAAACATTTTCTGAAAATATTAAATCATTTATTGATATATTTTAAAGTCAGAAGCATTTATTGAGTCAGCATGGCGTCATAGTGATGTCATCAGGTCAACTGGCTGCCTAGGGTCAAATCTGACCGGTGGGGCCCACTGGTCAGTGACCCATTGAATAAACACGGGTTATCATTTCTGTCCAATTAAACTTGTGGGTGCCACTGTCAGTGTCTCCGAGCCTAATTAGTGGGTTAGTTAACCCCTAATTGGGGCCACATCAGCCAGGCCGGAGGGAGGCCGCCGGCAACCAAATTCCACGGCGGTGGCTTGCCGGCGTTTCTCGGGGCGACGCTACAGGGGGCAGCAAGAGGCGCAGAGGGCACCAGAGGGGAGCCCATCCCTGTGTGTATCCAAGGAAGCACGCGGGAGGCTTCGGGGTGGCCAGGGACGACGACCATGGGGACCTTTGCGATGGCCGGAGCTCGGCAACGACGGGGATGGCAGCTAAGCAGTAGGGAGAAGGAGGGGGATAGATGGGGAGGCTCAGGGCGCATCGAAAGACGGAGCTTGCAGGCTCGGGGAGGCACCGGGGCAGCGAATCGACGAAGGAGATCCGTGGCGGCCGACGATGAAGAAGACGACGATGACGACATCGATGATGCAAGCCTCCCGCTGCTGAGTGCTTTGTCTGGGCGCTCCACATGGTCAAGTCAGGGCGGCTAGGCTCTCTAGAGTGCTGGAGGAGGCCGGTGGCCGCAGTGGTTGCGAGCGGAGGCAGTCGGAGTTCGGAGGCGCAAGAGAGAGAGAGCCAGGGGAAGGAGGAAGCAGGGGAGAGGATGAGATCGAGGGGGCTCCACGCGTTCTCCAGCGCGGGGTAAGGACGCGGGAGGGCTCGCCAACGCGAAGCAGGAGCTGGCTCGCTCGACGTCGTGCTTCATCTTGCCTCTGCCTTCTGGCAGAGGTGGATGATGACTGGCACAGGCCAGTGGGCCGGGCCGGCTAATGGGCCAGGTAAGCCAGGTGGGTCTTCTCCCCCTTTTTTATACTTCTGTTTTTCTTTCTATCTTTTGTTCGGTTTGGTTTGTCAAACAAGTCATTTTATAAAATTTTGATATTTTGCAAGTGAGTCCAATGGATTAAACTAGAGCACCACAAAAAGTTTCAGAATTAATGGACTTGTATTATATATATATTAAATATAAATCCAAGGAAAAAATTATTGGATTCCCTAAAATTCCCAATATAAAATGTTTCTATGATTTAAAAATATTGGTTGGCAAATTTATCTCGGTCCAACATTTTATTAGAACACAAGGGACATTTTCTTGGGTCACATTGATTCAATTTTTATATTACATATGTGAGAAAAATTGAATTCTTGGGCTTGATCATTCCTCATTTCATCTTCATTGAAAATAAAAATCCATGCATGTGTGCAACACAACCAAGGTTAACTAGGGCTATGACATCTCTAGCCCAAAAAAGGCCGTCAATGCCCTAAAAAATGGATATCAAGATGGAAAAACGAACGATTTCGCAATTACAACTCGAAATGCCATGGTCCGACCCAACCGTATGGTCTTTGGAACTATGCGCCTCGACCATGGATTGGATACAACATGGTGTTAGGCTCACATTAAAGAAGAAACAATGAACAAAGGAAAGATAAAATTCACCCTATAGAGGTATTCAGCGAGACTATCAACGTGAGTTAGAACGAGCTCCAATTGAGTAATTTTCATATGTGTTGGAAAGGTATCGGCAAATTGAGATAACATGACTTCTAATTTTCACAACCCGGAAGATTTAAATGAGCACACAAATGTGAGCACGCGCGCGAGAAATATCTAGCCCAAAAAATGGATCGCAAGCTGAAAAAAATGAATGATTTCGCAATTACAGCTCGAAATCCAATGGTCTTCGAAACTAAGCGCCTCGACCATGGCTTGGATACAACATGGTGTTAGGATCACATTAGAGAATAAATAATGAACATAGGAAAGACAAAATTCACCCTATTGACGGTATTCAACGAGACTATCAACGTGAGTCATAATGATCTCCGATTGAGTAATTTTCATAGGTGTGGGAAAGGTATCGGGTAATTGATATGACATGACTTCTAATTTTCACATCCTAGAAGATTTTATACACACAAACAAACACGAGCTAGAAATATCGAACCCAAAAAAGGTCGTATGTGCCCTAAAAACGGATAGGAAGATGGAAAAAATGAATGATTTCGCAATGACAGCACAAAATCCCATGGTCCAACCCATCCCGTTGTCGTCGTAACCGTGCGCCTCGACCTTGGATTGGATACAACATGGTGTGAGGCTCACATTCACGAAGAGCAATGAATACATCATAGACAAAATTCTACCTATAGAGGGTATTTAACGAGACTATCAATGTGAGTCAGAACGAGCTCCGATTGAGTAATATTCATAGGTGTTGTCAAGGTAGCGTGAAATTCAGATGACACGACTTATAATTTTCACAATCCATAATATTTTACATGCACACACAAACGCGAGAATGAGCGCAGGAAATATCTAGCCCAATAAAGGTCTTTTGTGCCCTAAAAACAGATCACAAGATGGAAAAACAAATGATTTCGCAATTACAGCTCGAAATCCCATGGTCCAACCCACCCCTATGGTCTTCGGAGGTATGCACCTCGACCATGGATTGGACAGAACATGGTGTTAGTCTCACATTCGAGAAGAAACAATGAATAAAGGAAAGATAAAATTCACCCTATAGAGGGTATTCAACGAGACTATCAACGTGATTTAGAACGAGCCTCGATTAAGTAATTTTCATAGGTTTTGGAAAGCGTTCGGGAAATAGAGATGACATGAATGCTAATTTTCACAAACCGAAAGATTTTACACACGCACACAAATGCAAGCACGCCTGTAGGAAATATCTAGCCCAAAGAAGGCCGTCTATACCCTCAAAAACGGATCGCAAGATGAAAAAACGGATGATTTCGCAAATACACTCGAAATCCCATGGTCCAACACATATGTATGGTCTTCGTGACTATGCATCTCGACAATGGATTGGATACAACATGGTGTTAGTCAAAGAAGAAAAAATGAATAGAGCAAAGAAAAAATTCACCCTATAGATCGTATTCAATGAGACTATCAACGTGAGAGAGAACCAGCTCTGATTGAGTAATTTTCATAGGTGTTTGAAAGGTATCGGGAAATTGAGATAACATGACTTCTAATTTTTATAACCTGGAAGAGTTTACACATACATACAAACGCGAGCACGCGCACAGGAAATATCTAGCCCAAAAAAGGTCGACTATGCCCTACAAACGGATCGCAAGATGAAGAAAACGAATGATTTCGCAATTACAGCTCGAAATCCCATGGTCCAACCCATTTGTATGGTCTTCGGAATTATGCGCCTTGACCATGGATTTGATAAACTTAGTGTTAGTCTCACATTAGAGAAGAAACAATGAACAGAGGAAAGAAAAAATTCACCCTATAGATGATATTCAATAAGACTATTAACATGAGACAGAACGAGCTCCGATTGAGTAATTTTCATGGGTGCTGGAAAGGTATCGAGAAGTTGAGATGACATGACTTCTAATTTTCATGACCAGGAAGAGTTTACACACGCACACAAATGCAAGCACGTGCACGGGAAATATCTAGACCAAAAAGGTCGTCTATGCCCTAAAAACGAATCGCAAGATGAAAAAATGAATTATTTGGCAATTACAGCTCGAAATCCCATGGCCCAATCTATCTGTATGGTCTTTGAAACTAAGCGCCTCGACCATGGATTGGATACAACATGGTGATAGGCTCACATTAGAGAAGAAACAATGGACAGAGGAACAACAAAATTCACCCTATAGAGGGTATTCAACGAGACTATCAACATGAGTCGGAACGAGCTCCAATTGAGTAATTTTTGTAGGTATTGGAAAAGTATGAGGAAATTGAGATGACATGAACTCTAATTTTCATGACCCGGAAGATTTTTACACGCGCACACAAACGCGATACGCGCATGGGAAATATCTAGCACAAAAAAGGCCGTCTAGGCCCTCAAAAACGGATCGCAAGATGAATAAATGAATGATTCCGCAATTACAGATCGAAAATCCCATTGTCCAACCCATCCGTATGGTCTTTGGAACTATGCGCCTAGACCATGGATTGGATACAACGTGGTGTTAGACTCACATTAGAGTAGAAACAATGAACATAGGAAAGAAAAAAATTCTCCCTATTGAGGGTATTCAACAAGACTATCAATGTGAGTCAGAACGAGCTCCGATTGAGTCATTTTCATAGTTGTTGGAAAGGTATCAGGAAATTGTGATGAAATGACTTCTAATTTTCATGACCCGGAAGATTCTACACACGCACATAAACGCGAAAATGCACATGGGAAATATCTAGCCCAAAAAAGGCCGTGTGTGCCCTAAAAACGCGCAAGATAGAAAAATCGAATGATTTCGCAATTACCGCACAAAATCTCATGGTCCAACCATCCTCATTGTCTTCGGAACCATGCGCCTTGACCATGGATTGGATACAACATGGTGTTAGTCTCACATTAGTGAAGAAACAGTGAATAGAGAAAAGACAAAATTCGCACTATAGAGGGTATTCAACGAGACTATCAATGTGAGTTCGAAGGATCTCCAATTGAGTAATTTTCATTGGTGTTGGAAAGGTATTGAGAAATTAAGATGACATGAATTATAATTTTCACAACCCGGAAGATTTTACACATGCACAAATACGCGAGCACACCCGTGGGAAATATCTAGCCAAAAAAGTCGTATATGCCCTCAAAAACAGACCACAAGATGAAAAAACGAATGATTTCGCAATTATAGCTCAAAATCCCATGGTCCAACCCATTTGTATGGTCTTTTAAACTATGCACCTCAACCATGGATTGGATACAAAATGGTTTTAGGCTCACATTAGAGAAGAAACAATGAACAGAGGAAAAAAATCACCCTATTGAGGGTATTCAATGAGACTATAAACATGAGTGAGATGAACTCCGATTGAGTAATTTTCATAGGTGTTGGAAAGGTATCGGCAAATTGAGATGACATGACTTCTAATTTTCATGACCTGGAAGATTTTACACACGCACACAAACGAGAGCACGTGCGCGGGAAATATCTAGCCCATAAAATGACATCTATGCCATAAAAAATGTATCGTAAGATGAAAAAATGAATGATTTTGCAATTACAGCTCAAAATCCCCTCTCCAACTCATGTGTATGGTCTTATGAACTATGCGCCTCAACCATGGATTCGATAGAACATGGTGTGAGGCTCACATTAGAGAAGTAACAATAAACAGAGGAAAGATAGCCTCCGCACTAGAGACCATCGCCATCAAGAAAAGACCTAGATGCATTGGAGCAAGAACAAGAACACTAAGAAGAAGAACAACATCGTCATTGCGAACAAGCTCTTCGTGCACACCACGCCCTACAAGAAGCTACTCGCGCCTTGGAAGAGCTCAGCCACCAAGATCACCAAGAACAAGAAGCACTCCGGCGGTAATGACAAGAAGAAGCCACTCGCCAAGAGGAGCAACAAGAAGGATGATACGAGGAAAACCCGTAGTTGTCGATCTTTCACGAATTGGAAGGAGCTTCCATGAAGAACATGAAGAACACAAGGAATAATGAGGAGAAATCACAGGAGGGAACACTCAAGAACAAGTCCAATGACACACAAGATCCACATAGGTACATGAACAAAAAAAGGGAAAGAAGGATACATGGTAGAGTTCATCCCAAATCCCATGGGGAGATGGGCCTTGATATCCTAGGGGATCTTCCCTAGATAGGGGCCTTGACATTGATAGAATCTTCTCACATAGAGGTAGCAACTCCAAGGGAGAAGGCTATGGAAGGAGCAATGCTCAACTAGTCTATGAGCTAAACCATTGCTAACCCTAGAAAGGAGGTGGGGGAAGAGTATATGTAGTCTTAGCCAGGAAGGGTTAAGTGAGATAGAGAGATACAAGGACAAAGGCCCACGGTTGCGTACACATAGGTACCAGACGTCCGTAGGGCGTTGGTAGTCTGAAGGCTCATGAGGGTCCAGATGTCCGGAGGTCTTCGGACTTCCGTAGATTCGGCTCTGGTCGATTGTCACCGAATTTCCATGGAGGCTCGGTCATCCCGAAGATGGGAAGTGTCGGACGTCCGGAGGGTGTCAGTCGTCCGGTCACTACAGAGTGTCGGACATCCGATGGTTGTCGGTCATCTGGCCACTGTAGACTTCGCAACTCCATCTTCTTTCGTCCCCTCTTCCAAGCTTCCCGCTTAGATGGTGTAGTTGTTCCTTGGCGCTTGCACTTCTCCTTGTCATCTGTGAAGCTCCGACAATACCTATGTGTGCACAAGGGAGGAGTGTCAAGTAGTATACCATCCTTGAAGGGGTCAAGTGAACATGTCTAAAAGAGATCATTCACCTTTATGTATGTGTAGTGGATGTGGCACATGTCACTTGCAAAACAGACTCTTGTCATGGTGATGCTCGTAGGATGCTTCGCATCATCCCCTCCCCCTTGGGAAAGATCCTTCCTCAGATAAAAATCCAAATCACCATGGGAAGTAGATGGCATCACCGTGTAGAAGTGGACAACCACCAAGCGCTCATGATGTAGAAGCTCGAAAATGGCACGCTCAAATGTCTCACCATCTTGTAGTTCCTTCAAAGGAGCAAGGACAACAAGCACGTGGAAAAACAAATATTGTTTGGATTTATGCAAAACCAAGCATTCAAGTGGTGAGGCACCGCACAAGTGTTGTCATCATGCATAACATATGGTGTGACAAGGGATTGTGGCATGTCATGTAAGCATATAAATTCAGCACAAGCAATGTAAACACGGAAACAAGTATGCAAAGGTGAGGTAGGGATGCAAATATGTGTGGCAAAATAATGAGCACATACCTCAAGGTGATGGCACGCATGCACAAAATAATCAATGAAACGTCTATGGTAGGCATAGGAATTATTCAAAAAATGAAGTAGAATGAAGTGTTTAAGCACATGGGTGTGCAAGACAATCCAAGCATAATGTGCACATGGTGTACTGAAGATAGTGAGGCACTCAACACAATAGCAAGAGCAATTGGGCATCATGTGTGAGGCAAGCAAGTCAAGTATGTAGCAAGCAATGTGGCATGGCAAATTTGAAGAATGGACATTGTTTCAACCAAGCATATGATAAGATCAAACAATCCACAAGTTGGATGCAACACACAAGGCATATATGTCATGAGGAATCATTAGTGTAAGCAATATGTCCAACATGTGTCCAAGTCAGTGATCCAAGATGACCAATATATGTCATCGTACAAGCAACACAAGTAGGATGAGCTACAATATCCATGCTCAAGAAGGATGTCACGTCATAAGCATGACCTTGTGCATCCGTCAAAATGCCGATGCGCAAGCAGGTTGGATGCAGAAGCGCGTATGTGTAGCATGGCTCGCTCTCAAGAGCTCGAATGGTCAACTCACGTGTCGTGGAGGTTGACATGTAGTCGAAGTATCCTACATATACACACAACAAAACAAATAATGTATGTGCATGGTATACAAACACATCATCAATCATGATGGATCTATTCTGTTGCTCATAACCATTAGGATCACAAGTGCATGAATGATATGATGCAACAATGGCAACATTCATGGTACTAGGCATATGCTGCAAAGAAGGTAGGAAAGCATGCTTCACACGAAAGATGTCAAAATCTCCAAGAATATGAGATAGAGCTATGGGGGAAATCTCGTTATCAAAATTAATAGCGTTGTTTCACTCAATACATGGCAAATCGAGCATGAGAGAAGAAACACATGGAGACATATGACAACAAGCAATAGCAATCATGTGCGAAGCATGGCAATGGTTGGTATCAACCGCATGGACTGAGCAAGTAGTAATCATCGGTGATGCAACACATGAAGCAAGCATAGTAACCATGCCGTGCAAGCTAGTAGTGCGAAGATGCAACATACTAGAGGAAATCATGGCAATGATGTCATATGAGAATATAGTGGACATAAATAATGCACATGACATATCGCAAAAACTGGAACAAAACATGATCAAGTCATGGGGCACAAAGCAAACATGGCAAGAACAAGTAGTATCTCCACCAAGATCGCACATACACATACAAATGTTAGAAGCATGGGTCATGTGGAATGAAAAGCATGGGTCACAAATTCAGGGAATAGGCATAATAATGAGCATAGCATGCAAAGTGAACATGTCAACATGGACAAAGGATATATAATGAACAATAAGACATAACCATTTGAGGACCATGTAGAAGAGATGCGCGTAGTCCTTGCGCAAGGGGAATGGTTGGAGACACATTCCGATGAATCCCAAAGCACCGGTGCTCTCAAGAGCTCTTTTCGTCAACTCATGGGGATTGTGAGGTTGACGCGTAACCATGTGTACCTAGACACAACAAAGGAAAAGGGAAAATTGTGTGCGCATGGTATATGCACACATCATCCATTAGGATGTGCATGTTCTCGTATTCGTTAGCACAAAATATCCATTGATCAAATAAATTTGAGGCATGGTATAGGAATACTTCATCCATCATTCAATGATAGTTATTATGCTCAACATGAGTGGGCCGCAAATTATAGAAAGTGTGTGGCAGAAGAATATCATTCATATCAATGGCAAGCATATTGTGCACACAATTATTGCAATGAAGAAATGGATGGGATGGAACAAAATCTCCTAACATGTATGAGGAAACTATGGGGGTCTCCTCATGTGTAATAGCGGTAGCATAATGTGGAGAATATGGACACCATCCAAAACAAAGCATTTCCAAATCATGGAGATCATGGCATGGCATATAAGAATTATTTTGCAAATGACACAAAGTAAGCATGGCAATATCATCATAAGAAAAGAAAATGCCAATAACCATGGGCTTGCCATCTATGCCATATGTGCAAATTGGGCTTGTTTTAATGGCATATGCATAGTTACTATGAAGAGATTGCAAAGATGCACTATGGGTGATCACATGCATAGCATATGACAAATAAAGCAGATTGTCAAATATGATGTGACCAATAGAATTATCACATGATATCTTATGTAGTATAGCATCACAACTAGGTAATTCGACATGCTCATCATCATATTCATCATAAATAGGTGGCACATCTAAGCATGATGAAGATATAACATGTGAAGTATCCATAATGTGATCAACATCATGCAAGCGATCCATCTCAAGATAGTCCAGTAGTGGGACAAGCAAGGAACCTTCACCAATGTTACCTTTAGAGCTCCGCTGACGTGATGTAGGTGAGGAGGGAGAAACCAACTTGTGGTCAACATCATGATGGAACCATTTGTGTGGGGCATGATCATCCACCATGGCCATCGCAATTCCCATTGGAGGGATGGACTCGTCGAGGGTAGGAACATCGTCATGTATGAGACCTTGCATCAAAGAAGAAGACACATTAGGAGTAGAGGTTAAGTTGTTAGAAATCATAGTTTCCTCACGTGTCATCTCAACTACATCACTCACTAAGTGTTTTGGCTCACTCACTACCTCTTGGATGCTCACACTCATATGGATGGTTGAGTCACTCGAAGGGTGGTGATGGCCCTCAAACTCACATAGGATGTTTGGCATTTTTTGTGTATGGGGCTAGTGGTGGTCATACTCATCCTCTCATAGCAAATGCACTCAATGTTCACATATGGTGGATTCACTCATGTCACTCATGAGGTAGTGGCTCTCCTCACATGGAAATTGGGGCATCTCATCATATGTGGGTGTCGGAGAGATGTAGGTGCAAACGTGTTCATGCTCAACTCCTTTCGCCAGCTTGGTTGAAGGGATAGTCTGATGCTCAACCTCCTCGTCATCGTCATCATGGATGAAGACCGAATATGGCACTTCATCACTTGCCTCCATGACCAAAGGGAAATTCCCATGCTTGGCCATATTCCTTGGGATGCTTCCAAAGATGGAAGGGTCATCCATGCGTGTAGACGATCACCTTGATCTTGGCGTCGAAGCTTGTCCTTGGTGGTGTTCTTGTTCTTCGCGCACTTGTTTCTTGGAGGTGGCTTTCCCTTCACGATGATATAGATCACGAGCTAGATGGTTGTCGTGACGGTCATCTCGAAGATGAGGACATGGCCAACATGTTCGTGAGCATCTCCACCTTGAGCGCCTTGAGCATCTCCACCTTGAAGATGTCCAACTTGAGTGTCTACACCTTGAAGATGATGACGGGGAAGAAGACTTGTAATTAGCCACCGTGTTTCTATGTTGCTACATGTTTGTGTCCAACATGTTGTCGATGTAGTCTCTTTTTCGAGCTTCGGAGTGTCGTATGTTGGTGGTGAGACACTCAAAATTTTGGGGATGTTGTTTTTCATGTTGATGTAGTCATCGAAGACCGAAGATTTCTTGATTTGCCTATCCATCACAAGACCCGAGCAAAGGTGAGTGGGAAATGAGATAAAAATACCAAAATACCGTTTCCCAAAGTTGAGGATGTATCCCATTTCACTCAATGTGATTTGAGAGAATAGTGGAATTGGTACCGGACTTGTTCACTCACACCTTCAACATAAAGCTTATCGAGTGGCTTGCTTTGGACAAGTGGCACAAAATTCAAGCAAAATGAAGTCCAAGATATTGTAAATGTGAAAATGCAAAGCAAGTGATCACAAAATATAGAGGAGGGGAATAGAGAAACACACGCGGTGGCATAATGGGGCTTGTGCAACTAGAGGGATGAGCAAAGCTCGTGTTGCACAAACACAAGGAGAGAAGCTAGCTTATTACACGTTTGGGCAGGATTCACCACTTGGCACCAATCCTATTCATGCAAGAAAAATGTTTCCTATTCCATGTATCCTCAGGCACAAGTATCTCTTTTCATGATCAACTCTATGCTTATAAGCTTTGATCTTTCCTTCTTTTCAATTTTTTTCTTTTTTCAACCCTTCTCTTCCTTTCCACTAGTCTTTCTCAGCCTCAACCAAACATATGACACAAGTATCACAATATATGCATGGGAGCAAGAAATTGCACTATATGATATTCCAATGATGTAAAAAATATCATATCGTATCACTATGGTGCACAAGTTTTTGCGAAGCCCGACAATATTCGAATAGCTAGTTTCAATAGATATGAAGGTAATAACAAAGATGGTGGGGCTATCAAGATGTAATGGCAATGAAGGAAAAGTGTATGATGAAATTTATATCTTCGTCACACTTAAGCTTCCACGAAGTCGGAGTAAATCATCCTTGCTTCCGGTTAAAGATGGTCTCAAAGCATGGATGATCGTCGTCGATGTCGAACGTTGGTGGTGGATGTAGTCGATGGCACAATACATATCACCTGTGGTGGATGAAGAACTAACCATCCCTAAGTAGTCAAAACACCTTAGGAGACTCAACTCACAACTCAAGCAACCACAAATGCAATGGGTACCAAAATGGGTTAGGTTGTGGAAGACTATGGTGGTGGTGTAGATGATATGGTGGATGGCCTCGGCAAACATGCCAAATTGTGAAAACTATTATGGCCTCAAATGATGGTGAAACTAATTTTGGTGGATGGCGGGTGTCAATATCTACAAAACGAGATAAAGAACGTCAAAATAGGAGTCTGAATGAATTAGTTATGGCCGAAACAAGAATCAGTCGAAGTCAGTTTCTAAATGTGTCAAACGCCTGAGAAATGACGGATGTCCGGAGGTCTGGAAATCTGAGAAGTCCACTCTGTTTAGGTGTTTTGGATGTCCGAAAGATGTCGAACGCCTGTAAAGTGTCGGTCGTCCAGTGGGTAGGGGTCAACGCGAGATTTGAGATCCAGAACGCGATTTTGGGCGGAAATTGATGTTTTTGGGCTCGAAATTGAAGGGGATAAACAAAAATTGGGGCTAGGGAACGCCAAGGGAGGTAGATCCACTTGCCAAACACCAAATCCATGACTCAAAATGAACAAAAACTCTCAAGAACCAACAAATCACAAAAAGGTGAGGCTATTTTTTGTGGGGGTTTTCGAATTGGGATAAAAACGCACAAAACGAAGGGGGGAATCCAAATTCGTGAGAAACGTGGATCTTGATATCAATATGATACGGGGAAAACCCATAGGTGTCGATCTTTCGTGAATTGGAGGGGGATTCCATGAAGAACACGAGAAAGAATAAGGAGAAATCACAAGAGGAAACACTCAAGAACAAGTCCAATCACACATCCACTAGACTCACCACACACAAGATCTACAAGGTAAAAGACCAACAAAGGGAAAGAATGATAATGGTATAGTTTGATGAGGACATCCCTACTAATGTTACACCCACCCCGACTGCTATACATACAGGACCAATTACTAGAGCTCGCGCACGTCAATTGAATTACCAGGTACTTTCGTTTCTTGGAAATCCTTCTAATATTCATGAACATATGATGCTGCCTAAATTAGATACTTTTGTTTTACTTATGAATGAAGGACCTATCATGGATAAGAAGGATGACCATTGGAGCGGGATCAAGCATGGAGGAGAAGGTGCGCGCGCGGGGAAGAACATTGGAGCTTCCAGTGATGATTTTCGCACATTGAAGCCACCATAATGGGAGTGGGAAGCTTTGGACGAAATATGCATGATGCCACTTTATAAAATTCGTCCATAGGCTAATATAGGTGCTGCGCCACCTTAATTTTGGGCCAGGCCCATGTAATTTCGAAATACCATATTATAGGCTGTTTTTAGAGTCCGTATGTATGGGGAAACTGACTTAGGGTCGGTTTCGGACCCCTCCTCCAAGGGGCCACGAAATTCCCTTCTATTCCCCCATATATACAGCCCTTAGGGCTTCGTTTTAGGTTTGGGTTTTGTTTAGATTACAAGTTCGCCATAGCAGCAACTTCGCGTTCTTCGTTTGTGTTCCACGACCAGACAAAGGCGTCACAGAACCCCACTTCATCAATAAAGCTTTCCTCTTATATTCGCAATATCCAGATTGCAATCTTAGTTTCTTGCTTGTTCTTCGTTTGCGTGCAGGAAATAGACCCTCGTGGTCAGGTTGATCGTGCTCCGGCGTGGTCAATAACCTCTCAGAGTTGGTTTAGCGATTGCTAAGGCGCGACGTCTCACACGTTCGTAGTCGGATCGTGAAAGTCTACTCCACCAAAAACGATAGCCACCATCTCATCGAAAGACAGGGACAACTTCGCCTATATCAAGTGGTATCAGATTTCCAGGTTGCTCGGTGAGATTTTACCAGTTTTCGTAGTTTAGATCGCATCTGTTCTTCATACCTTTAGTCCACGAAAAAGCCAAAAAAAAAATTAATTAGGGTTAGATCATCATATCCGAACCAATCTGAGCCTTTGCATAGTCTTTTCAGTATTTTGCTTTGTTGAATTGGCGGTTACATCGTTGTGTCGAGTTGCTGGTCTTAGTGTCTAGTCCTTTAGAGTTTCGAGTTCTTTTCACAGGTTGTCACGCCGCCACCGCATCATCTTCATAGTTGCCATATACCACCACCATCATCGCCGCTGCCATATCTCATCATCCATCATCACTCTCCATTGGTGTCCATATATACCACCACAAATCCTCCACCAATCCAAGTCCAGTTTGTTTTAGGTTTAGTTTCGAGATCCTTTTGATTTCGGATCCGTGTTTTGCTACCTGCGCAGGTGTCGGAAAAAAAAAAAAAAAAAAAAATCTGGCACGCTTTGCAGAGCACGTTTTGGCCCAAAAAAATTTCGGCTGAAAATATTTTTTCCCTATCTTGATTTTAGGTTCCCCGGAGCGTTTTGAGACACTTGCTATCATAGTGATTTTTGTCGATATTTTTGGGTCGTCGCAGCCCCCGGATTGCTCCAGAAAAAAAAAATAGTCCAAAAGAAAAATTCGTGCCCATCTTGCTTATACGACGTGGCAAGAGTTTTGAGACACTCGCCATTGTAGTGAGTTTTTGAAAAAAAAAAAAAAGAGGCGCAGAAAAAAAAAAAAAAAAGAGGCGCCGAAAAACAAAAAAAAACGAAAAAAAAAATCCGATTGTGCTTTTCCCTTTCTTAGGTGTATCGTCGTGTTTTTGTTGGTGTTTTAGGCTCGCGTCTCTAGCACGGTCTAGCCTAGGACCAGCACAGTACCGTCGTTGAGCGTTTATTCAACCTTGCATCTCTGAATTGATTATTGCTGACCCTTTTTGCTACCATATTATAAGCCATCCCAGCTCCACATACTTCTACGCCGTGTGCTTGACACCACCTGGCAATCGCTCTATCCAAGCTTTGAGAGTTTTGGCTACAACGGTTGCCGATCACCGCCTGCTACTGGGTAAGAACTGGTAAGAAATTGAGATTCGCTTAAAGGATTTGTGCCACACCACCACCACCGCCACGTCCCAGCAGTCTGTAGGTTTCATATTGTGTGTTTCCTATTTCTGCTAACCATGCCAGGATCACACGATGACGAGATCGACTGGGAGAGCATGACCAACAAAGCGCTCTATGATAAATTTCAGCAAATGATGGCTGAGCAGGTACAGGACTTCGTGAACAACTTTGGAGTTGCCATGGAGAAGCTAGATGGTTTGGAGAAGACATTCGACTCCAAGATGGACGCCAAGTTCAATGAGGTGCTTGCCCGTCTACCTCCACCAGCTGCAGTTCCTATTCCTTTCGAACGACGAGCGCGACGTGTGCCTCTCGGCCACGCCCAACATCCTGGTACTGTTGATACTGCTGCTACTTCGGTGGCTCGTGCGGCTACTGTCGTTGAGCAGGTTGAAGATTATGATGGTGATTTCGATGATGAGGGTGAGGTTGCTCCAGATCCGCCCCATGGGCAACCACCACCATACGCACCAGGTCGACCACATGGCTACAACCGTAACGGTAGGGCTGCACCACCCCCGCAGGTACGGGATCATGACCATCTCCCTAAACTTAAATTGAATATTCCGACGTTTGAGGGTAGATATGTTCCTGATATATATCTTACATGGGAGTTAGAAACAGAACAACGTTTTACATGCTTACAATTTCCAGAGGATCGACGTGTTGCTGCTGCTGTTTGTTCATTCACTAGTTTTGCTTGTGTTTGGTGGTCAGAACATTGTAGAATACACCCTGATAATATCCCAACTACTTGGGCTGCTTTGAAAACTGCTATGCGAAATCGTTGGGTGCCACCTTATTATCAACGTGAATTGCTTCAAAATTTGCAGCGTTTAAGACAAGGAAAAAATTCTGTAGAAGAATATTATCAGGAATTACAAACTGGTATGATTAGATGTGGTATTGTTGAGGAGAATGAAGCTATGCTTGCACGTTTTATGGGTGGATTAAATAGAGAGATTCAGACTATTCTAGAGTATAAGGAGTATAACACTATCACTCGTTTATTTCATCTTGCTTGCAAAGCTGAACGTGAAGTGCAGGATCGACAGGCAATGGCGAGAACTACTAATTTTGCAGGCCGTACTTCATCATGGACGCCACGTACCTCCTCTGCTTCCGCACGTCCTGCTGCAACACCACCTCCTTCAACCTCCAACTCTAATCGCGATACCAGGCAACAGGCTCCTACTGCACCCTCTACGAAGAGCACACCTTTTGGGCCTGCACAGAGTTCTTCTTCATCTATTGCATCCACAGGGCAAACACATGAGGTTATATGTCGTCGTTGCAAGGGTGGAGGTCACTATGCGAGAGAATGCCCTTCCAAGTCGTGCTCCGGCGTGGTCAATAACCTCTCAGAGTTGGTTTAGCGATTGCTAAGGCGCGACGTCTCACACGTTCGTAGTCGGATCGTCAAAGTCTACTCCACCAAAAACGATAGCCACCATCTCATCGAAAGACAGGGACAACTTCGCCTCTATCATAGTTCATCCCAAATCCCATGGGAAGATGGTGACTTGATATCCCAGTGGATCTTCCCTAGATAGAGGCCTTGACATCCATAGGATCTTCTCACGTAGATGTAGCAACTCCAAGCGAGAAGGCTATGGAAGGAGCAATGCTCAACTAGTCTATGAGCTAAACCATTGCTAACCATAGAAAGGAGGTGGGGGAAGAGTATATATAGTCTTAGCCATGAAGGGGTATGTGAGAGAGAGAGATGCAAGGCCAAAGGCCCACGGCTGCGTACACACAGGTACCGGACGTCCAAAGGGTGTCGATTGTCCGGAGGCTCGTGTGGGTCTAGACGTCTTGAGGTCTTCGGACTTCCGTAGATTCTGCTCTAGTCGGTTGGTGTTAGATTTTCGCAGAGGCTCGGTCGTCCAGATGCTGAGAAATGTCGGACATTCGGAGGGCATCGGTCGTCCGGACGCTGTAGAGTGTTGGACATCCGGAGGGCGTTGGTCGTTCGGTCGCTATAGAGTGTCCGACGTCCGGTGGTTGTTGGTCGCCCGGCTACTGTAGAGTTCACAGTTCTGTCTTCTTTCGTCTCCTCTTCCAAGCTTCCGTCGCATATGGTGTAGTTCTTCCTTGGCACTTGCACTTCTCCTCGTCGTCCGTGAA
The DNA here is from genome assembly GCA_022496015.1 of Hordeum marinum. Taxonomy (NCBI): domain Eukaryota; kingdom Viridiplantae; phylum Streptophyta; class Magnoliopsida; order Poales; family Poaceae; genus Hordeum; species Hordeum marinum. The sequence continues at coordinate 225,832,735 of CM039675.1, read as the reverse complement.
GCTCCGACAATACCTATGTATGCACATCAGAGGAGTGTCAAGTAGTATACCATCCTCGAAGCGGTCAAGTGAACACGTGTAAATGAGATGTTTCACCTTTATGTACGTGGAGTGCATGTGGCACGTGTCCCTTTCCAAACAGACTCTTGTCATGATGATGTCCGTAGGATGCTCCACATCGAAGGAACTGAGTGCGAGACCTCGTCAACGGTCTCTAGCACATGACGTCAGGCACAATGATGACAATGCCCCAAGGCAACCACAACGTCAACCCGACAATAACATTGATGCACCTCCTTCTCATCAAGGGCTTCTCCAAACCGACTACAATGACGAACAACGCTTCGGCAAGATCAAGTTCACCATGCCTAAGTTCTCCAGAAGCAATGACCCCGAAGATATCTCTCATGGGCACTCAAATTTGACAAGACATTCAGTTTGCACAACTTTGAGGAAGAGAAGAAGATTTCCATGGCTTCCTTTGAGTTCCAAGACTATGTTCTCATTTGGTGGGAACAAGTGATTGAGCCAAGAAGAGAAAGAGGTGAAGCTCCTATCACCACTTGGGCTCAAATGAAGAACCTCATGAGAGCTCGTTTTGTGCCTACACACTACAACCGGGATCTCTTCAAGAAGCTATAACTACTCAAACAAGGCACAAAGTCCGTAGAAGAGTACTATCGAGAAATGGAAATCGCCATGATCTGAGCCAATGTCAAGGAACATGATGATCACTCCATGGTGCGCTTATTGAATGGCCTGAACTGCCCAGTCAAGAAAATAGCGGACTTCCAACCATACTCCAACCTACTCGAGTTAGTACATCAAGCAACCAAGGCGGAACACCAAGTGCAAGATGAATACAAGTATTCCAAGCTCTCTTCCAAGACCTATGGTTCAAGTGCTCCAACTTCTATGGCCACGGCGCCTTCGACTACGAAATCTACAACACCTACCGGCGACAAGTCAAGTTCCAAGGACAAGATGACTTCGTCAAGCTGTCCCCCTATTTCAAGTAACTATAAGCCAAGGGCTTCATCCCCTACACCAACAAAGGATGCCACCGCTAAATCAAGCGCCATCAAGTGTTTCACGTGCCAAGGTCGCGGCCACAAGACCTACAAGTGTCCAACAAGGTGCACCATGGTTCTTCAAGACGACAACACCTATGACTCTATGAGCGGTGACGAGATGGAAGCATTGGAGCACGTGTCCATGCATGACAAGTGAATGAAGACGAAGATTCACAAATCTATTTTGACAACGATCTGAGCCCCACTCTCATTATCTCCAAATTTTCACAATTCAACAACAACAAGATGAGGACCAACATTGCCACATATTTCATACCAAGGCAGACATCCAAGGAAAATCCATGAAGGTCATCATTGACGGTGGAAGTTGCCACAATCTGGCACGTGAATACCTTTGCTCCAAGCTCCAATTGGTCAAGAAGAAGCACCCTGCCCCTATAAGGTCCAATGGCTCCATGACTCCGGCACTATCCAAGTTGATCACACCGTGCAAGCATCCTTCAAGATAGGCGCTTATGAAGACAGCTTGGAGTGTGATGTGGTTCCCATGTCCGTTTGCCATCTACTCCTTGGGAGACATCGGCAATTCAACCATGGTGTCATCCACAATGGTCGTACCAATCACTATAGCTTCAAAATGAAGGGCAAGGAAAACATGCTTCGAGCAATGTCTCCAAGTCAAGTGATCACCGACAAGCAAGCTTCATCCCATCATGGAGATAAAAGTGAGAGAGTGATCCACCTCAAGGAGAGTGAGCGCCACAAGACAAACATGAGTTACTCCACGATGAGGGACATGAGAGGTCCAGTTATTTTAGCCACCAAAAGAGACTTGAGGGATGTGAGTGAGACTCCATAGACCATTCTTCACTATGTGCTTGTGTGCAAGGATGAAGTCGTACGTACTAACCCTTCACAACATCTTCCTCTTGTGTTATCTCGTTTTTTGCGGGAATTTCAAGACGTTTTTCCTGATGATGTACCTTTGGGACTATAACCAAAACGTGGGATCAAACACCACGTCAACCTCATACCCGGAGCATCACTTCCAAACAAGGAACCTACCGCGTAAATCCCGAAGAAACGAAGGAGATACAAAGGCAAGTCCAAAAACTCCTAGACAAAGGGCATGTACGTGGGAGCTTAAGTCCTTGTGCGGTTCCGATGATACTAGTCCCTAAGAAAGACGGTAGTATGCGCATGTCTTCGGATTGCCGCCTAATCAATGCTATAATAGTTAAATATCGCCACCCTATTACTTGCCTCGATGACATGTTAGATGGACTTACCGGTGCCACTATAGTTTCCAAAATTGACTTGGAAAGTGGTTAGTATCAAATACGCATACAAGGGGGCGATGAGTGGAAAACGTCATTCAAAAGTAACTTTGGTCCCTATGAATGGCTAGTAATGCCTATGGGCTTATCTGAAGCACCAAGTACTTTTATGCGAGTCATGGATCGTGTCTTACAACACCTCATCGATGATTGCTTTGTGGTATACTTTGACAACATTCTTGTTTTTTGTGAGTATCTTGAGGAGCACACTAAACATGTTAGGGAACTATTGCAAGTTCTTAGGAATGAACAATTGTATGCTAACATGGAAAAATGCAGTTTTGGTGTTTACAAGGTTGTTGTCCTAGGATTTGTGGTTTCTTCTAAGGGTGTTCTTATTTATGAAACTAACATTGATGTTGTTAAAACTTGGCCCACACCCACCAATTTGCAACAACTATGTAGTTTCCTTTGACTAGCCGCCTTTTACCATCACTTTGTTAAGGATTTTAACTCGACTGCATCCCCTCTACAGGCTTTGAGCAAGAAGAATGCAGCCTTGGTTTGGGGACCAACGCAAGACACCGCATTCCTTGAGCTTAAAAATTTGCTTACTCATGTACCCTTGCTTCATTACCCAACTTTGATGAAACGATTGAAGTGCATTGTGACGCTAGTGGTAATGGCATAGGTGGTCTGATAATGCAAGAAAAGCACACAATTGTGTACTTTAGTGAGAAACTTTCCAGTGCTAAACTTAACTATCCCATATATGATAAGGAATTGTATGCTTTGGTGAGAGTTTTACATGTTTGGGAGCATTATCTTTGCCCACATGAGTTTGTCACTCATATCGATAATTAAAATATCAAGTATCTTAAGGGTCAAACTAAGTTGAACAAATGGCATTCTAAATGGAGTGAATTCATAGAGTCCTTTCCTTATGTAATCAAATACATTAAGGGTAAAGAGAATTTTGTGTGGATGCTCTTTCCCACAAATGCATGCTAGTTACTCAACTTGAATTGAATGTCATCAGATTTGAGCATATTAAAGATTTGTATGAACATGATGTTTTCTTTGATACTCCTTATGCTAAGTGTCAAGTGAAACCTTGTTGGGAAAACTACTACATGAAATGTTGCTATCTTATGTGTGTTAAAAACTTTGTATACCGGAGTCTTCTCTTCGTTTGTTGCTTTTGCAATAAACTCATGGTGGAGGACTAATGGGTTATTTTGGACGCGACAATAAAATATGCCACCCTCTCTAACAAGTACTTTTGGAAAAATATGTTTCATGATGTTGCCCACTTCACCAACCGATGCTCTACATGTCGCAAAGCTAGGTCAAAATCTCAATCCCATGGTCTTTACATGCCTCTTCCTATTCCATTTCAACCTTGGGAAGACATTAACATGGATTCCGTTTTTGTCATTGTAGATCATTTTTCCAAATGGCTCGCTTTATTCCATGTCATAAGATTGACGATGCTTCTCATGTTGCAAATCTCTTTTGTAGGGACATCTTACGACTACACAAGGTTCCCAAGACAATTTTCTTGGATCGTAATGTCAAGTTCCTTAGCTACTTTTGGAAGATTCTATGCCCTAAGCTCGGCATCAAGCTACTATTCTATTCGGCCTATCATTGAAAAATTGATGGCCAGATGGAGGTGAGGAATTGGATGCTTTACACCCTTCTATGTGTTTTGCTCAAGAAGAACATCAAGGAATGGGAAGATTCTCTCCCCATCGCCGAGTATGCCTACAATCGAGTGCGTCACTTCACCATCGACAAGTCTCCTTTCGAGGTGGTTTACGGATTCAACCAGTTGTCCCCATTGGATATACTTCGTCTACCACTCCAAGAGTGCGTAAATATGGACGCAAGTGAAAGGGCAAGCTATATCAATAAAATGCATGAAGAAAAAACAAGCACGGTCAAACGTCAAGTGGAACGATTCACCGCCAAGCGCAATATCCACAAGCACCCCACGCTATTCAAGCCCAGTTATCTTATGTGGCTACACCTCCGCAAGGACTGTTTCCCAACTGAGCGTAAGTCCAAGCTACTTCCTCGAGCCGATGGAACCTTCAAGGTGTTGGCACGCTACAACAACAATGCCTACAAGATCGACATTCCATGCGACAAGTACAACATGAGCGAAACCTTCAATGTCACGGAACTATCTCCTTTCCATGGTGATGAAAATCTTGATCCGAGGTCAGATCTCTCACAAACGGGGGAGAATTATGCAGAGCATCCCCTGGTCATCCCCATGGACCCATCACCAAGATCTCAAGCTCCAAGGGCCCCATGACAAGAGCCCATCCACGTGCCATGGAAACAGAGGTAACATCTCTCCTACACGACTCTCCCTTTGATGCTCATGGAACTTTTATGCTACCTAAAGCAGAGACCTTCAATGTCACAGACCTATCTCCTTTCCATGGTGATGAAGATCTTGATCTGAGGTCGGATCTCTCACAAAGGGGGGAGAATTATGTAGAGCATCCCCTGGTCATCCCCATGGACCCATCACCAAGACCTCAAGCTCCAAGGGCCCCATGACAAGAGCTCGTCCACGTGCCATGCAAACCGAGGTAACATCTGATGAGGACATCCCTACTAATGTTACACCCACCCCGACTGCTATACATACAGGACCAATTACTAGAGCTCGCGCACGTCAATTGAATTACCAGGTACTTTCGTTTCTTGGAAATCCTTCTAATATTCATGAACATATGATGCTGCCTAAATTAGATACTTTTGTTTTACTTATGAATGAAGGACCTATCATGGATAAGAAGGATGACCATTGGAGCGGGATCAAGCATGGAGGAGAAGGTGCGCGCGCGGGGAAGAACATTGGAGCTTCCAGTGATGATTTTCGCACATTGAAGCCACCATAATGGGAGTGGGAAGCTTTGGACGAAATATGCATGATGCCACTTTATAAAATTCGTCCATAGGCTAATATAGGTGCTGCGCCACCTTAATTTTGGGCCAGGCCCATGTAATTTCGAAATACCATATTATAGGCTGTTTTTAGAGTCCGTATGTATGGGGAAACTGACTTAGGGTCGGTTTCGGACCCCTCCTCCAAGGGGCCACGAAATTCCCTTCTATTCCCCCATATATACAGCCCTTAGGGCTTCGTTTTAGGTTTGGGTTTTGTTTAGATTACAAGTTCGCCATAGCAGCAACTTCGCGTTCTTCGTTTGTGTTCCGCGACCAGACAAAGGCGTCACAGAACCCCACTTCATCAATAAAGCTTTCCTCTTATATTCGCAATATCCAGATTGCAATCTTAGTTTCTTGCTTGTTCTTCGTTTGCGTGCAGGAAATATACCCTCGTGGTCAGGTTGATCGTGCTCCGGCGTGGTCAATAACCTCTCAGAGTTGGTTTAGCGATTGCTAAGGCGCGACGTCTCACACGTTCGTAGTCGGATCGTCAAAGTCTACTCCACCAAAAACGATAGCCACCATCTCATCGAAAGACAGGGACAACTTCGCCTATATAAAGTGGTATCAGATTTCCAGGTTGCTCGGTGAGATTTTACCAGTTTTCGTAGTTTAGATCGCATCTGTTCTTCATACCTTTAGTCCACGAAAAAGCCAAAAAAAAATTAGGGTTAGATCATCATATCCGAACCAATCTGAGCCTTTGCATAGTCTTTTCAGTATTTTGCTTTGTTGAATTGGCGGTTACATCGTTGTGTCGAGTTGCTGGTCTTAGTGTCTAGTCCTTTAGAGTTTCGAGTTCTTTTCACAGGTTGTCACGCCGCCACCGCATCATCTTCATAGTTGCCATATACCACCACCATCATCGCCGCTGCCATATCTCATCATCCATCATCACTCTCCATTGGTGTCCATATATACCACCACAAATCCTCCACCAATCTAAGTCCAGTTCGTTTTAGGTTTAGTTTCGAGATCCTTTTGATTTCGGATCCGTGTTTTGCTACCTGCGCAGGTGTCGAAAAAAAAAAAAAAAGAGTTTGGCACGCTTTGCAGAGCACGTTTTGGCCCAAAAAAAATTTCGGCTGAAAATATTTTTTCCCTATCTTGATTTTAGGTTCCCCGGAGCGTTTTGAGACACTTGCTATCATAGTGATTTTTGTCGAAATTTTTGGGTCGTCGCAGCCCCCGGATTGCTCCAGAAAAAAAAAAATAGTCCAAAAGAAAAATTCGTGCCCATCTTGCTTATACGACGTGGCAAGAGTTTTGAGACACTCGCCATTGTAGTGAGTTTTTGAAAAAAAAAAAGAGGCGCCGAAAAAAAAAAAAAAACGAAAAAAAAAAATCCGATTGTGCTTTTCCCTTGCTTAGGTGTATCGTCGTGTTTTTGTTGGTGTTTTAGGCTCGCGTCTCTAGCACGGTCTAGCCTAGGACCAGCACAGTACCGTCGTTGAGCGTTTATTCAACCTTGCATCTCTGAATTGATTATTGCTGACCCTTTTTGCTACCATATTATAAGCCATCCCAGCTCCACATACTCCTACGCCGTGTGCTTGACACCACCTGGCAATCGCTCTATCCAAGCTTTGAGAGTTTTGGCTACAACGGTTGCCGATCACCGCCTGCTACTGGGTAAGAACTGGTAAGAAATTGAGATTCGCTTAAAGGATTTGTGCCACACCACCACCACCACCACGTCCCAGCAGTCTGTAGGCTTCATATTGTGTGTTTCCTATTTCTGCTAACCATGCCAGGATCACACAATGACGAGATCGACTGGGAGAGCATGACCAACAAAGCGCTCTATGATAAATTTCAGCAAATGATGGCTGAGCAGGTACAGGACTTCGTGAACAACTTTGGAGTTGCCATGGAGAAGCTAGATGGTTTGGAGAAGACATTCGACTCCAAGATGGACGCCAAGTTCAATGAGGTGCTTGCCCGTCTACCTCCACCAGCTGCAGTTCCTATTCCTTTCGAACGACGAGCGCGACGTGTGCCTCTCGGCCACGCCCAACATCCTGGTACTGTTGATACTGCTGCTACTTCGGTGGCTCGTGCGGCTACTGTCGTTGAGCAAGTTGAAGATTATGATGGTGATTTCGATGATGAGGGAGAGGTTGCTCCAGATCCGCCCCATGGGCAACCACCGCCATACGCACCAGGTCGACCACATGGCTACAACCGTAACGGTAGGGCTGCACCACCCCCGCAGGTACGGGATCATGACCATCTCCCTAAACTTAAATTGAATATTCCGACGTTTGAGGGTAGATATGTTCCTGATATATATCTTACATGGGAGTTAGAAACAGAACAACGTTTTACATGCTTACAATTTCCAGAGGATCGACGTGTTGCTGCTGCTGTTTGTTCATTCACTAGTTTTGCTTGTGTTTGGTGGTCAGAACATTGTAGAATACACCCTAATAATATTCCAACTACTTGGGCTGCTTTGAAAACTGCTATGCGAAATCGTTGGGTGCCACCTTATTATCAACGTGAATTGCTTCAAAATTTGCAGCGTTTAAGACAAGGAAAAAATTCTGTAGAAGAATATTATCAGGAATTACAAACTGGTATGATTAGATGTGGTATTGTTGAGGAGAATGAAGCTATGCTTGCACGTTTTATGGGTGGATTAAATAGAGAGATTCAGACTATTCTAGAGTATAAGGAGTATAACACTATCACTCGTTTATTTCATCTTGCTTGCAAAGCTGAACGTGAAGTGCAGGATCGACAGGCAATGGCGAGAACTACTAATTTTGCAGGCCGTACTTCATCATGGACGCCACGTACCTCCTCTGCTTCCGCACGTCCTGCTGCAACACCACCTCCTTCAACCTCCAACTCTAATCGCGATACCAGGCAACAGGCTCCTACTGCACCCTCTACGAAGAGCACACCTTTTGGGCCTGCACAGAGTTCTTCTTCATCTATTGCATCCACAGGGCAAACACATGAGGTTATATGTCGTCGTTGCAAGGGTGGAGGTCACTATGCGAGAGAATGCCCTTCCAAGCGTGTAATGATTGTTACTCAGGATGGTGGATATGCGTCCGCTAGTGATTATGATGAGGAGACTTTGGCACTTATTGCAAGTGACGAACAGGGTGGCGAGGATGCAGAACCAGAAACACAATACATGGCTGCTGATTACGCTGACAGGTATGAAAGTTTAGTTGCTCAACGTGTTCTCAGTGTGCAGGTTACACACGCTGAGCAAAATCAGAGGCACAACTTGTTCCACACAAAGGTTGTTGTGAAAGAGCGTTCTGTTCGCATCATCATCGATGGAGGGAGTTGCAATAAGTTGGCTAGCATGGAGATGGTGGAGAAGCTGTCTCTATCCACCAGACCACATCCTCATCCTTATTACATCCAATGGTTCAACAATAGTGGCAAGGTTAAGGTAACACGTACTGTTCGTGTGCATTTTAGCATTGCTACATATTCTGATTATGTGGATTGTGATGTGGTACCCATGCAAGCATGTTCTGTTTTACTTGGTAGACCATGGCAGTTTGATAAAAATTCTGTACACCATGGTAGGACAAATCAGTATACTCTTGTTCATAAGGATCATAATATCACTTTGCTTCCTATGTCTCCCGAACATATTATGAAAGATGACATTGCTAGAGCTAGTAAAGCAAAACAGGAGAAAAATAAGAGTGAAAATCAGATTGTAGCACAGGAATTTGAGCAACACCATAAGCATAATAAACCATCATCTACTGTTGCATCTGAAATAAAATTGAAGAGTGGATGTTTACTTGCTACTAAATCTGATATTAATGATTTGGATGTTGCTACATATGTTTGCTATGCTTTTGTATGTAAAGAGGTATTATTTTCATTCGAGGACATGCCTCCCTCTTTGCCTCCTACTGTCATTAACATTTTGCAGGAGTTCGCTGACGTCTTTCCACAAGACGTGCCACCGGGATTACCGCCTATTCGCGGGATTGAGCATCAGATTGACTTAATTCCCGGTGCATCCCTACCCAACCGTGCGCCCTACCGTACCAATCCAGAGGAGACAAAGGAGATTATGCGTCAAGTACAGGAGCTGCTTGACAAAGGTTATATACGTGAATCCCTTAGTCCTTGTGCTGTTCCTATTATTCTAGTGCCTAAAAAGGATGGTACATCGCGCATGTGTGTGGATTGTAGAGGCATTAATAATATTACTATTCGTTATCGTCATCCTATTCCAAGACTAGATGATATGCTTGATGAATTAAGTGGCTCTACAATTTTCTCCAAAGTTGATTTGCGTAGTGGATACCATCAAATTCGTATGAAATTGGGTGATGAATGGAAAACAGCATTTAAAACTAAGTTTGGATTATATGAGTGGCTAGTCATGCCTTTTGGGTTAACTAATGCACCTAGCACTTTCATGAGATTAATGAACGAGGTTTTACGTGCTTTCATTGGACGATTTGTGGTAGTCTATTTTGATGATATATTGATTTTTAGTAGATCTTTGGAGGAACATTTGGAACATTTACGTGCTGTTTTTACTGCGCTACGTGATGCACGTTTGTTTGGTAACCTTGGGAAGTGCACCTTTTGCACCGACCGAGTATCTTTTCTTGGCTATGTTGTTACTCCACAGGGAATTGAAGTTGATACAGCCAAGATCGAAGCTATTGAGAGTTGGCCGCAGCCCAAAACGGTCACACAAGTAAGGAGTTTTCTTGGCCTCGCTGGTTTCTATAGGCGTTTTGTGAGAAATTTCAGCACCATTGCTGCGCCTCTCAATGAGCTTACAAAGAAGGACGTGCCTTTTTCTTGGGGTACCGCACAGGAAGAAGCCTTCACGGTCTTGAAAGATAAGTTAACACATGCTCCTTTACTCCAACTTCCTGATTTTAATAAGACTTTCGAGCTTGAATGTGATGCTAGTGGAATTGGGTTCGGAGGTGTGTTACTACAAGATGGTAAACCTGTTGCGTACTTTTCTGAAAAATTAAGTGGGCCTAGTCTGAATTATTCTACTTATGATAAGGAATTATATGCTCTTGTTCGGACTTTGGAAACATGGCAACATTATTTATGGCCCAAAGAATTTGTTATACATTCTGATCATGAATCTTTGAAACATATTAAAAGTCAAGCAAAACTGAACCGTAGACATGCTAAATGGGTTGAATTCATTGAGACTTTCCCTTATGTCATTAAACACAAGAAGGGTAAAGACAATGTTATTGCTGATGCTTTGTCTCGTCGTTATACTATGCTTTCACAACTTGACTTTAAAATATTTGGTTTGGAGACCATCAAAGATCAATATGTGCATGATGCTGAATTTAGAGACGTGTTGCAGAATTGTAAAGAAGGGAGAACATGGAACAAGTTCGTTATTAATAATGGATTTGTGTTTCGTGCTAACAAGCTATGCATTCCAACTAGCTCCGTTCGTCTTTTGTTGTTACAGGAGGCGCACGGAGGAGGATTAATGGGACACTTTGGCGTGAAGAAGACGGAGGACGTACTTGCTACACATTTCTTTTGGCCAAAGATGAGACGGGATGTTGAGCGTTTTGTTGCTCGCTGCACTACATGTCAAAAAAGCTAAGTCACGACTCAATCCTCATGGTTTATATATGCCTTTACCTGTACCTAGTGTTCCTTGGGAGGATATATCTATGGACTTTGTTTTAGGTTTACCTCGAACAAAGAAGGGGAGGGATAGCATATTTGTTGTCGTGGATAGATTTTCTAAAATGGCACACTTTATACCATGTCATAAAAGTGATGATGCTGCTCATGTTGCTGATTTGTTCTTTCGTGAAATTATTCGGTTGCATGGTGTGCCAAATACAATTGTTTCCGATCGTGATGCTAAATTTCTTAGCCACTTTTGGAGATGTTTATGGGCTAAGTTGGGGACTAAACTGCTTTTTAGTACTACATGTCACCCCCAAACTGATGGCCAAACTGAAGTAGTCAATAGATCATTGTCTACTATGCTTAGGGCTGTTTTGAAGAATAACCTGAAAATGTGGGAAGAATGCTTGCCTCATATTGAATTTGCTTATAATCGTTCGCTACATTCTACCACTAAGATGTGCCCTTTTGAAGTTGTGTATGGTTTCTTACCTCGTGCACCTATTGATTTGTTGCCTCTTCCGTCTTCGGAGAAGGTTAATTTTGATGCTAAAGAACGTGCTGAATTGATATTAAAGATTCATGAGTTAACTAAGGAAAACATTGAGCGTATGAATGCTAAATACAAACTTGCTGGAGATAAGGGTAGAAAACATGTTGTCTTTGCACCTGGAGATCTTGTTTGGTTACATTTGCGTAAGGATAGATTTCCTGATTTGCGCAAGTCAAAGCTAATGCCACGTGCTGATGGTCCTTTTAAGGTGTTAGAGAAAGTAAATGATAATGCATATAAACTTGAGCTGCCTGCAGAGTTTGGGGTTAGCCCCACTTTTAACATTGCAGATTTGAAGCCTTATTTGGGTGAGGAAGATGAGCTTCCGTCGAGGACGACGTCAGTTCAAGAAGGGGAGGATGATGAGGACATCCCTACTAATGTTACACCCACCCCGACTGCTATACATACAGGACCAATTACTAGAGCTCGCGCACGTCAATTGAATTACCAGGTACTTTCGTTTCTTGGAAATCCTTCTAATATTCATGAACATATGATGCTGCCTAAATTAGATACTTTTGTTTTACTTATGAATGAAGGACCTATCATGGATAAGAAGGATGACCATTGGAGCGGGATCAAGCATGGAGGAGAAGGTGCGCGCGCGGGGAAGAACATTGGAGCTTCCAGTGATGATTTTCGCACATTGAAGCCACCATAATGGGAGTGGGAAGCTTTGGACGAAATATGCATGATGCCACTTTATAAAATTCGTCCATAGGCTAATATAGGTGCTGCGCCACCTTAATTTTGGGCCAGGCCCATGTAATTTCGAAATACCATATTATAGGCTGTTTTTAGAGTCCGTATGTATGGGGAAACTGACTTAGGGTCGGTTTCGGACCCCTCCTCCAAGGGGCCACGAAATTCCCTTCTATTCCCCCATATATACAGCCCTTAGGGCTTCGTTTTAGGTTTGGGTTTTGTTTAGATTACAAGTTCGCCATAGCAGCAACTTCGCGTTCTTCGTTTGTGTTCCGCGACCAGACAAAGGCGTCACAGAACCCCACTTCATCAATAAAGCTTTCCTCTTATATTCGCAATATCCAGATTGCAATCTTAGTTTCTTGCTTGTTCTTCGTTTGCGTGCAGGAAATAGACCCTCGTGGTCAGGTTGATCGTGCTCCGGCGTGGTCAATAACCTCTCAGAGTTGGTTTAGCGATTGCTAAGGCGCGACGTCTCACACGTTCGTAGTCGGATCGTCAAAGTCTACTCCACCAAAAACGATAGCCACCATCTCATCGAAAGACAGGGACAACTTCGCCTATATCAACATCTCTCCTATACGACTCTCCCTTTGATGCTCATGGAACTTCTATGCTACCTAAAGTAGAGACACTATGCATCCTCAGGTACCACGAGCACGACGTGAGCTCTAGGGCGAGGGGAGGAGAACCACATGAAGGATAGGAGGCAAGCTACAAGCTGAAGGTCCAAGCCAGGCTAGAACTTGTGGCCAGCCCGGAACCTTCGGCTGCCCAGCATCTCAGGACCTAGCACGGGCGTGCAGACTTTCGGTTTAGCTCGGAACTTGCCCAGACCCTGGCTTGGAACCTTCGGCCCCCAGAACATCCGATCCCTCCTTAGCCGAGCCACCGAAGATGGCGACAACTCTTGGTAAAGCCCGGAATCTACTAGGAACCTGCCCAGAACTTCCAAAGTGCCCGCGCGTAGCCACTTGGGCCCGAGGCCCATGTACCCCTTCGCTCTCCTATCTAGACCTAGACTATAAATACTCTTCTTCTACCTCCATTTAGGGTTAGCTTATGTTTAGCACTTGACATTGTTGAGCATAACTCCATCTACTTTGTTCTTCCACGGAGTTGTCCACCTCTTTGTGAGAAGATCTGAAGTGGAAGCCAAGGCCCCTATCAAGGGAACATCCCACCAGATATCAAGGCCCTTCCTCTGGACTGGGAGACTATCAGTTACGTGTATCCTTTTGTTGATCATGGATCAATGTATCTCATGTCTTTGTGTGGTCCTATTGGAAGTGTGATCGGAGATCATTCGTGAGTTTGTGTTTTCTCTCGTGATTTCTCCCTTTCCCCCTCCAAGTATGAAAAGATCTACGTAGACGGGCTTGCCCCATATCATGAAACCCTTGGCTTCTAGTTACTTGAAGTAGGAGGACGGCTTGACGAAGTCATCTTGTCCTTCGAACTTAACTTCTTGTTGGTAGGTGTTGTAGATTTCGTAGTGGAAGGCATCCTGGTCGTAGAAGCTTGAGCACTTGAACTGTAGGTCTTGGAAGAGAACTTGGAATACTTGTAGTCATCTTGCACTTGGTGTTCTGCCATGGTTGCTTGATGTACTAACTCGAGTAGGTTGGAGTATGGTTGGAAGTCTGGAATTTTCTTGACTTGGTAGTTGAGGCCGTTCAAGAAGCGCACCATTGTTTGCTCATGATCTTCCTTGACAATGGCTCGAATCATGGCAATTTCTATTTCTTGATAGTATTCTTCTATGGACTTTGTGCCTTGCTTAAGTTGTTGTAGCTTCTTGAAGAGATCCCGGTTGTAGTGTGTAGGCATAAAAGGAGCTCTCATGAGGTCCTTCATTCGAACCCAAGTGGTGATAGGAGGTTCACCTATTTCTCTTTTTGCTCAATCACTTCTTCCCACAAAATTATAACATAGTCTTGGAACTCAAGAGAAGCCATGGCAAGCCTGCAAGTGTCGATCGTTTCACACTTGGAGGGGGAAGATGGAGAAATCATGAGAGAAAACACGAGCTCAAGAACGATCACCGGTCCCACATCTAGTAGAACCACACAAACACACGAGATACATAGATCCACGATCAACAAAAGGATACAAGTAACCGATGGTCTCCCGCTCCGGAGGAGAGGCCTTGATATCCCGTGGGATCTTCCCTTGATAGGGGCTTTGGCATCTATTTCGTATCTTCTCTCAAAGAGGTGGTCAACTCTATGGGAGAAGGAAGTAGATGGAGCTATCAAAACAATGTCAAGTGATAAACATAAGCTGACCCTAAAATGTTGGTAGAAGAAGCATATTTATAGTCTAGGTAGAAATAGAAGGGCGAAGGGGTACACGGGCCTCGGGCTCAAGTGGCTGTGCAGGCAGGCCGGAAGTTCTAGGTCAGGCTGGAAGTTTCGGGCACAAGGAGTGTCGGTCGGTTCTGGGCTTTCCCGAGAGTTGTCGCCGTCTTTGGTGGCTGGGCTGAGGAGGGGTCGTAAGTTATGGGGGTACGAGGTTCTGAGCCAGGGTCCGGGTAGGTTCTGGGCCAAGCCGACAGTCTACGCGCTTGGGCTAGATTCCGGGATGGTATGGAGCTTCAGCTTGGAGCTTGCCTCCTCTCCTTCATGTGGTTCTCCTCCTTGCACCCTCGAGCTCCCATCATGGTCGAGGTACCTAAGATGCATAGTGTTTATTCTCGAGGTAGCATACAAGTGCCATGAGCATCAAGGCGAGAGTCGCATAGGAGAGATGTCACCTTGGTTTCCATGGCATGTGCATGGGCTCTTGTCATGGGACCCTTTGGAGCTTGAGGTGTTGGTGGTGGTTCCATGGGAATGACCATGGGATCCTCCACATCACATCCTTTTTTGGCATTAGAATAATAGGAAGAACACAAGGACTAAGGGATTCACATATTTACTTTGATGAGGAAGTCCTATACTTGACACATAATATCCTTTGTCTCATATAGATTGGTATGGTATGGCGCATGGTTGGGAAGTGATGCACCGGGAATTAAATCAATCTGATGCTCAATCCCTCAAATAGGTCGTAATCCCGGTTGCAAGTCTTGTGCAAAGACGTCACCAAACTTCTGCAAACTGTTAATGATAGTAGGAGGCAAAGAGGGAGGCATGTCCTCGAATGAAAATAATACCTCTTTGCATACAATAGCATAACAAACAGATGAAGTAACATCCAAATCAGTAATATCAGATTTAGTACCAAGTAAATATCCACTCTTCATTTTTATTTCGGATTCAACACTAGATGATGGTTTATTAGGCTTGTTTTGTTGCTCAAATTCCTTTGCTACAATCTGGTTTTTCACTCTTATTTAGTTTTGTTCATCAAATTCCTTTGCTACAATCTGATTTTCACTCTTATTTAGCTCCTGTTTTACATAACTAGCTCTAGGAATGTCATATTTCATAATATGTTCAGGAGACAAAGGAAACAAAGTTATATTTTGATCCTTATGAACAAGAGTATACCGTTTTGTCCTACCATGGTGTACAGAATGTTTATCAAATTGCCATGGTCTAACAAGTAAAATGGAACATGCTTGCATGGGTACCACATCACAATCAACATAATCAGAATACTAGGAATGCTAAAATGCACACGAACAGTACGTGTTACCTTAACCTTGTCACTATTGTTGAAGCATTGGATATAATAAGGATGAGGATGTGGTCTTGTGGTTAGAGACAGCTTCTTCGCCATTTCCATGCTGGCCAAGTTGTTGCAACTCCCTCCGTCAATGATGACGCGATCAGAATGCTCCTTCACAACTCCCTTTGTATGGAACAAATTGTGCCTCTAATTTTGCTTAGCTTGTGTAACCTGCACACTTAGCACACATTGAGCAACTAAACTTTCATACATGTTCGCGTAGTCAGCAGCCATGTAGTGTGTCTCTTGTTCAGTGTCCTCATCACCATGTGCTTCGCTTGCAATAAGAGCCAAAGTCTCCTCATCATAATCACTAGCAGACGCATATCCACCATCCTCGGTAACAATCATCGCACGCCTGGATGTGCATTCTCTTGAAAACTAACCTCTACCCATGCAACAATGACATATAACCTCATGTGTTTGCCCTGTAGATGCCATGGATGAAGAAGAGCTTTGTGCAGGTGATAGAGGCAAAGTTTTACCTGTATTCCGGTGAGATGTGGCAATCATTTTTGGTAGAGTCCACTTTTACGATCTGACCATGAATGTGTGAGGACGTCGCGCTTTAGTAATCACTAAACCAGCTTCGAGAGGTTATTGACCATGCCAGAGAATGATCAACCTGACCACGAGGGTCTGTTTCCTGCATGCAAATGAAGAACAATCAAGAAACTGAGATTGCATTCTGGATATTACGAATATAAGAGGAAAGCTTTATTGATGAAAGTTGGGTTATGTGCCATCTTGGTCTCGTCCTGGAACACAACCGAAGGACGCAAAGTTTCAGCTATGGCGAACTTGTAATCTAAACAAAACCCAAGGCTAAACGGCGCCCTAAGGGCTAGATATATGGGGGAATAGAGGATGAATTTCGTGACCCCTTGGAGTAGGGGTCCGAAACCGACCCTAACTATGTTTCCCCATACATACGGACTCTAATACCTACAAAGTGGTATTTTGAAATTACATGGGTCTGGCCTAAAAATAAGGTGATGCAGCTGCTATAATAGCCCATGGACGAAATTTATGAAATAGCATATTCTATATTTCATCCAAGCCTTCATAATATCCTTATGGTGGATTCAAAGTGCGAAAATCACCACTAGAAACTCCATTATTCTTTCCTGCGTGCGCACCTTCTCCTCCATGCTTCATCCCGCTCCAATGGCCATCCTTCTTGTCCATGCTAGGTCCTTCATTCATAACTAAAACAAAAATATCTAATTCTGGCATCATCATATGTTCATGAACATTAGAAGGATTTCCAAGAAACAAAAGTACCTAATAATTTAGTTGGCGTGCACAGGCTCTAGTAACTGGTGAATTATGTGTATCAGGTGGTGATGTGGGTGTAACGTTAGTAGAGATGTCCTCATCATCCTCCCCTTCTTGAAATGAAGTCGTCCATGACGGAAGCTCATCTTCCTCACCCAAATAAGGCTTCAAATCTGCAATGCTAAAAGTGGGACTAATCCCAAACAGTTGGAGAACGTTGCATGGGAAACAAAAAAAATTCCTACTGATGAGGACATCCCTGCTAATGCTACACCCACAACTCCGACTGCTATACATACAGGACCAATTACTAGAGCTCGCGCACGTCAATTGAATTACCAGGTACTTTTGTTTCTTGCAAATCCTTCCAATGTTCATGAACATATGATGCTGCCTAAATTAGATACTTTTGTTTTACTTATGAATGAAGGAGCTGGCATGGATAAGAAGGATGATCATGGGAGCGGGATCAAGCATGGAGAAGAAGGTGCGCGCGGGGGAAAGAACAATGGAGCTTCCAGTGATGATTTTCGCACTTTCAAGCCACCATAATGGGAGCAAGAAGCCTTGGACGAAATATGCATGATGCTACTTATAAAATTCGTCCCTAGGATAATATAGGTGTTGCGCCACCTTATTGTTGGGCCAGGCCCATGTAATTTCGAAATACCATATTATAGGCTGTTTCTAGATTCCGTATGTATGGGGAAACTGAGATAAGGTCGGTTTCGGACCCCACCTCCAAGGGGCCACAAAATTCCCCTCTATTCCCCCATATATACAGCCCTTAGGGCATTGTTTTAGGGTTGGGTTTTGTTTAGATTACAAGTTCGCCATAGCTGCAACTTCGCGTTCTTCATTTGTGTTACACGACCAGACAAAGGCGTCACAGAACCCCACTTCATCAATAAAGCTTTCCTCTTATATTCGCAATATCCAAACTGCAATCTTAGTTTCTTGCTTGTTCTTTGTTTGCGTGTAGGAAACAGACCCTCGTGGTCAGGTTGATCGTGCTCCGGCGTGGTCAATAACCTCTCGGAGTTGGTTTAGCGATTGCTAAGGCGCGACGTCATCACTCGTTTGTAGTCGGATTGTCGAAGTCTACTCCACCAAAAACGATAGCCACCATCTCATCAAAAGACAGGGACAACTTCGCCTCTATCAAGTGGTATCAGATTTCCAGGTTGCTCGGTGAGATTTTACTAGTTTTCGTAGTTTAGATCACATTTGTTCTTCATACCTTTAGTCCACGAAAAAGCCACAAAAAAATTAGGGTTAGATCATCATATTCGAACCAATCTGAGCATTTGCATAGTCTTTTCAGTATTTTGCTTTGTTGAATTTGTGGTTACATCGTCGTGTCGAGTTGCTGGTCTTAGTGTCTAGTCCTTTAGAGTTTCGAGTTCTTTTCACAGGTTGTCACGCCGCCACCGTATCGTCTTCATAATTGCCATATACCACCACCATCATCATGCTGCCATATATCCCCATCCATCATCACTATCCATTGGTGTCCATATATACCACCACAAATCCTCCACCAATCCGAGTCCAACTCGTTTTAGGTTTAGTTTCGAGATCCTTTTGATTTCGGATTCGTGTTTTGCTACCTACGTAGGTGTCGAAAAAAAAACAAGTCTGGCAAGCTTTGCAGAGCATGTTTTGGCCCAAAAAAATTCGGCTAAAAATATTTTTTCCCTATCTTGGTTTTAGGTTCTTCGGAGCATTTTGGGACACTTGCCATCATAGTGATTTTTGTCGAAATGTTTGGTCGTCGCAGCCCCCGAATTGCTCCAGAAAAAAATTGTCCAACAAATTTCGTGCCCATCTTTCTCATACGATGTGGGAAGAGTTTTGAGACACTCGCCATTGTAGTGATTTTTTGAAAAAAAAGAACGCAAATAAAAGAGGCGCCAAAAAAACCATTTTTTTCAGAGTGTGCTTTTCCCTTGATTACGTGTAGCGTCATGATTTTGTTGGTGTTTTAGGCTCGCGTCTCTAGTACGGTCTAGCCTAGGACCAGCACAGTACCGTCGTTGAGCATGTATTCAACCTTGCATCTCTGAATTGATTATTGCTAACCCTTTTTGCTACCATACTATCAGCCATCCCAGCTCCACATACATCTACGTCGTGTGTTTGACACCACCTGGCAATCACTCTATCCAAGCTTTGAGAGTTTGACTACAACGATTGCCGATCACCGCCTGCTGCTGGGTAAGAACTGGTAAGAATTTGAGATTGCTTAAAGGATTTGTGACACACCACCACCATCACCACCACGTCCCAGTAGTCTGTATGTTTCATATTCTTGTGTGTTTCCTATTTCTACTAACCATGTCAGGATCACACGACGACGGGAGCGACTGGGAGAGCATGACCAACAAAGCGCTCTATGATAAATTTCAGGAAATGATGGCTGACCAGGTACAAGATTTCGTGACCAACTTTGGAGAGGCCATGGAGAAGCTCGATGGTTTGGAGAAGACATCCAACACCAAGATGGACGCCAAGTTCAATGAGGTGCTTGCCCGCCTACCACCACCAGCTGCAGCTCCTATCCCTTTCGAACGACGAGCGCGACTTGTGCCTCTCGGCCAAGGCCAGCATACTGGTACTGCTGATACTGCTGGTACTTCTGTGGCTCCTGCTGCTACTTTTATTAAGCAGGTTGACGATTATGATGGTGATTACGATGATGAGGGAGAGATTGCTCTAGATCAGCCTCAGGTGATGAGGACATCCCTACTAATGTTACACCCACCCCGACTGCTATACATACAGGACCAATTACTAGAGCTCGCGCACGTCAATTGAATTACCAGGTACTTTCGTTTCTTGGAAATCCTTCTAATATTCATGAACATATGATGCTGCCTAAATTAGATACTTTTGTTTTACTTATGAATGAAGGACCTATCATGGATAAGAAATGACCATTGGAGCGGGATCAAGCATGGAGGAGAAGGTGCGCGCGCGGGGAAGAACATTGGAGCTTCCAGTGATGATTTTCGCACATTGAAGCCACCATAATGGGAGTGGGAAGCTTTGGACGAAATATGCATGATGCCACTTTATAAAATTCGTCCATAGGCTAATATAGGTGCTGCGCCACCTTAATTTTGGGCCAGGCCCATGTAATTTCGAAATACCATATTATAGGCTGTTTTTAGAGTCCGTATGTATGGGGAAACTGACTTAGGGTCGGTTTCGGACCCCTCCTCCAAGGGGCCACGAAATTCCCTTCTATTCCCCCATATATACAGCCCTTAGGGCTTCGTTTTAGGTTTGGGTTTTGTTTAGATTACAAGTTTGCCATAGCAGCAACTTCGCGTTCTTCGTTTGTGTTCCACGACCAGACAAAGGCGTCACAGAACCCCACTTCATCAATAAAGCTTTCCTCTTATATTCGCAATATCCAGATTGCAATCTTAGTTTCTTGCTTGTTCTTCGTTTGCGTGCAGGAAATAGACCCTCGTGGTCAGGTTGATCGTGCTCCGGCGTGGTCAATAACCTCTCAGAGTTGGTTTAGCGATTGCTAAGGCGCGACGTCTCACACGTTCGTAGTCGGATCGTCAAAGTCTACTCCACCAAAAACGATAGCCACCATCTCATCGAAAGACAGGGACAACTTCGCCTCTATCAAGTGGTATCAGATTTCCAGGTTGCTCGGTGAGATTTTACCAGTTTTCGTAGTTTAGATCGCATCTGTTCTTCATACCTTTAGTCCACGAAAAAGCCAAAAAAAAAATTAGGGTTAGATCATCATATCAGAACCAATCTGAGCCTTTGCATAGTCTTTTCAGTATTTTGCTTTGTTGAATTGGCGGTTACATCGTTGTGTCGAGTTGCTGGTCTTAGTGTCTAGTCCTTTAGAGTTTCGAGTTCTTTTCACAGGTTGTCACGCCGCCACCGCATCATCTTCATAGTTGCCATATACCACCACCATCATCGCCGCTGCCATATCTCATCATCCATCATCACTCTCCATTGGTGTCCATATATACCACCACAAATCCTCCACCAATCCAAGTCCAGTTCGTTTTAGGTTTAGTTTCGAGATCCTTTTGATTTCGGATCCGTGTTTTGCTACCTGCGCAGGTGTCGGAAAAAAAAAATTTGGGTCGTCGCAGCCCCCGGATTGCTCCAGAAAAAAAAAATAGTCCAAAAGAAAAATTCGTGCCCATCTTGCTTATACGACGTGGCAAGAGTTTTGAGACACTCGCCATTGTAGTGAGTTTTTGAAAAAAAAAAAAAAAAGAGGCGCCGAAAAAAAAAACGAAAAAAAAAATCCGATTGTGCTTTTCCCTTGCTTAGGTGTATCGTCGTGTTTTTGTGGGTGTTTTAGGCTCGCGTCTCTAGCACGGTCTAGCCTAGGACCAGCACAGTACCGTCGTTGAGCGTTTATTCAACCTTGCATCTCTGAATTGATTATTGCTGACCCTTTTTGCTACCATATTATAAGCCATCCCAGCTCCACATACTCCTACGCCGTGTGCTTGACACCACCTGGCAATCGCTCTATCCAAGCTTTGAGAGTTTTGGCTACAACGGTTGCCGATCACCGCCTGCTACTGGGTAAGAACTGGTAAGAAATTGAGATTCGCTTAAAGGATTTGTGCCACACCACCACCACCACCACGTCCCAGCAGTCTGTAGGCTTCATATTGTGTGTTTCCTATTTCTGCTAACCATGCCAGGATCACACAATGACGAGATCGACTGGGAGAGCATGACCAACAAAGCGCTCTATGATAAATTTCAGCAAATGATGGCTGAGCAGGTACAGGACTTCGTGAACAACTTTGGAGTTGCCATGGAGAAGCTAGATGGTTTGGAGAAGACATTCGACTCCAAGATGGACGCCAAGTTCAATGAGGTGCTTGCCCGTCTACCTCCACCAGCTGCAGTTCCTATTCCTTTCGAACGACGAGCGCGACGTGTGCCTCTCGGCCACGCCCAACATCCTGGTACTGTTGATACTGCTGCTACTTCGGTGGCTCGTGCGGCTACTGTCGTTGAGCAGGTTGAAGATTATGATGGTGATTTCGATGATGAGGGAGAGGTTGCTCCAGATCCGCCCCATGGGCAACCACCGCCATACGCACCAGGTCGACCACATGGCTACAACCGTAACGGTAGGGCTGCACCACCCCCGCAGGTACGGGATCATGACCATCTCCCTAAACTTAAATTGAATATTCCGACGTTTGAGGGTAGATATGTTCCTGATATATATCTTACATGGGAGTTAGAAACAGAACAACGTTTTACATGCTTACAATTTCCAGAGGATCGACGTGTTGCTGCTGCTGTTTGTTCATTCACTAGTTTTGCTTGTGTTTGGTGGTCAGAACATTGTAGAATACACCCTAATAATATTCCAACTACTTGGGCTGCTTTGAAAACTGCTATGCGAAATCGTTGGGTGCCACCTTATTATCAACGTGAATTGCTTCAAAATTTGCAGCGTTTAAGACAAGGAAAAAATTCTGTAGAAGAATATTATCAGGAATTACAAACTGGTATGATTAGATGTGGTATTGTTGAGGAGAATGAAGCTATGCTTGCACGTTTTATGGGTGGATTAAATAGAGAGATTCAGACTATTCTAGAGTATAAGGAGTATAACACTATCACTCGTTTATTTCATCTTGCTTGCAAAGCTGAACGTGAAGTGCAGGATCGACAGGCAATGGCGAGAACTACTAATTTTGCAGGTCGTACTTCATCATGGACGCCACGTACCTCCTCTGCTTCCGCACGTCCTGCTGCAACACCACCTCCTTCAACCTCCAACTCTAATCGCGATACCAGGCAACAGGCTCCTACTGCACCCTCTACGAAGAGCACACCTTTTGGGCCTGCACAGAGTTCTTCTTCATCTATTGCATCCACAGGGCAAACACATGAGGTTATATGTCGTCGTTGCAAGGGTGGAGGTCACTATGCGAGAGAATGCCCTTCCAAGCGTGTAATGATTGTTACTCAGGATGGTGGATATGCGTCCGCTAGTGATTATGATGAGGAGACTTTGGCACTTATTGCAAGTGACGAACAGGGTGGCGAGGATGCAGAACCAGAAACACAATACATGGCTGCTGATTACGCTGACAGGTATGAAAGTTTAGTTGCTCAACGTGTTCTCAGTGTGCAGGTTACACACGCTGAGCAAAATCAGAGGCACAACTTGTTCCACACAAAGGTTGTTGTGAAAGAGCGTTCTGTTCGCATCATCATCGATGGAGGGAGTTGCAATAAGTTGGCTAGCATGGAGATGGTGGAGAAGCTGTCTCTATCCACCAGACCACATCCTCATCCTTATTACATCCAATGGTTCAACAATAGTGGCAAGGTTAAGGTAACACGTACTGTTCGTGTGCATTTTAGCATTGCTACATATTCTGATTATGTGGATTGTGATGTGGTACCCATGCAAGCATGTTCTGTTTTACTTGGTAGACCATGGCAGTTTGATAAAAATTCTGTACACCATGGTAGGACAAATCAGTATACTCTTGTTCATAAGGATCATAATATCACTTTGCTTCCTATGTCTCCCGAACATATTATGAAAGATGACATTGCTAGAGCTAGTAAAGCAAAACAGGAGAAAAATAAGAGTGAAAATCAGATTGTAGCACAGGAATTTGAGCAACACCATAAGCATAATAAACCATCATCTACTGTTGCATCTGAAATAAAATTGAAGAGTGGATGTTTACTTGCTACTAAATCTGATATTAATGATTTGGATGTTGCTACATATGTTTGCTATGCTTTTGTATGTAAAGAGGTATTATTTTCATTCGAGGACATGCCTCCCTCTTTGCCTCCTACTGTCATTAACATTTTGCAGGAGTTCGCTGACGTCTTTCCACAAGACGTGCCACCGGGATTACCGCCTATTCGCGGGATTGAGCATCAGATTGACTTAATTCCCGGTGCATCCCTACCCAACCGTGCGCCCTACCGTACCAATCCAGAGGAGACAAAGGAGATTATGCGTCAAGTACAGGAGCTGCTTGACAAAGGTTATATACGTGAATCCCTTAGTCCTTGTGCTGTTCCTATTATTCTAGTGCCTAAAAAGGATGGTACATCGCGCATGTGTGTGGATTGTAGAGGCATTAATAATATTACTATTCGTTATCGTCATCCTATTCCTAGACTAGATGATATGCTTGATGAATTAAGTGGCTCTACAATTTTCTCCAAAGTTGATTTGCGTAGTGGATACCATCAAATTCGTATGAAATTGGGCGATGAATGGAAAACAGCATTTAAAACTAAGTTTGGATTATATGAGTGGCTAGTCATGCCTTTTGGGTTAACTAATGCACCTAGCACTTTCATGAGATTAATGAACGAGGTTTTACGTGCTTTCATTGGACGATTTGTGGTAGTCTATTTTGATGATATATTGATTTTTAGTAGATCTTTGGAGGAACATTTGGAACATTTACGTGCTGTTTTTACTGCGCTACGTGATGCACGTTTGTTTGGTAACCTTGGGAAGTGCACCTTTTGCACCGACCGAGTATCTTTTCTTGGCTATGTTGTTACTCCACAGGGAATTGAAGTTGATACAGCCAAGATCGAAGCTATTGAGAGTTGGCCGCAGCCCAAAACGGTCACACAAGTAAGGAGTTTTCTTGGCCTCGCTGGTTTCTATAGGCGTTTTGTGAGAAATTTCAGCACCATTGCTGCGCCTCTCAATGAGCTTACAAAGAAGGACGTGCCTTTTTCTTGGGGTACCGCACAGGAAGAAGCCTTCACGGTCTTGAAAGATAAGTTAACACATGCTCCTTTACTCCAACTTCCTGATTTTAATAAGACTTTCGAGCTTGAATGTGATGCTAGTGGAATTGGGTTAGGAGGTGTGTTACTACAAGATGGTAAACCTGTTGCGTACTTTTCTGAAAAATTAAGTGGGCCTAGTCTGAATTATTCTACTTATGATAAGGAATTATATGCTCTTGTTCGGACTTTGGAAACATGGCAACATTATTTATGGCCCAAAGAATTTGTTATACATTCTGATCATGAATCTTTGAAACATATTAAAAGTCAAGCAAAACTGAACCGTAGACATGCTAAATGGGTTGAATTCATTGAGACTTTCCCTTATGTCATTAAACACAAGAAGGGTAAAGACAATGTTATTGCTGATGCTTTGTCTCGTCGTTATACTATGCTTTCACAACTTGACTTTAAAATATTTGGTTTGGAGACCATCAAAGATCAATATGTGCATGATGCTGAATTTAGAGACGTGTTGCAGAATTGTAAAGAAGGGAGAACATGGAACAAGTTCGTTATTAATAATGGATTTGTGTTTCGTGCTAACAAGCTATGCATTCCAGCTAGCTCCGTTCGTCTTTTGTTGTTACAGGAGGCGCACGGAGGAGGATTAATGGGACACTTTGGCGTGAAGAAGACGGAGGACGTACTTGCTACACATTTCTTTTGGCCAAAGATGAGACGGGATGTTGAGCGTTTTGTTGCTCGCTGCACTACATGTCAAAAAAGCTAAGTCACGACTCAATCCTCATGGTTTATATATGCCTTTACCTGTACCTAGTGTTCCTTGGGAGGATATATCTATGGACTTTGTTTTAGGTTTACCTCGAACAAAGAAGGGGAGGGATAGCATATTTGTTGTCGTGGATAGATTTTCTAAAATGGCACACTTTATACCATGTCATAAAAGTGATGATGCTGCTCATGTTGCTGATTTGTTCTTTCGTGAAATTATTCGGTTGCATGGTGTGCCAAATACAATTGTTTCCGATCGTGATGCTAAATTTCTTAGCCACTTTTGGAGATGTTTATGGGCTAAGTTGGGGACTAAACTGCTTTTTAGTACTACATGTCACCCCCAAACTGATGGCCAAACTGAAGTAGTCAATAGATCATTGTCTACTATGCTTAGGGCTGTTTTGAAGAATAACCTGAAAATGTGGGAAGAATGCTTGCCTCATATTGAATTTGCTTATAATCGTTCGCTACATTCTACCACTAAGATGTGCCCTTTTGAAGTTGTGTATGGTTTCTTACCTCGTGCACCTATTGATTTGTTACCTCTTCCGTCTTCGGAGAAGGTTAATTTTGATGCTAAAGAACGTGCTGAATTGATATTAAAGATTCATGAGTTAACTAAGGAAAACATTGAGCGTATGAATGCTAAATACAAACTTGCTGGAGATAAGGGTAGAAAACATGTTGTCTTTGCACCTGGAGATCTTGTTTGGTTACATTTGCGTAAGGATAGATTTCCTGATTTGCGCAAGTCAAAGCTAATGCCACGTGCTGATGGTCCTTTTAAGGTGTTAGAGAAAGTAAATGATAATGCATATAAACTTGAGCTGCCTGCAGAGTTTGGGGTTAGCCCCACTTTTAACATTGCAGATTTGAAGCCTTATTTGGGTGAGGAAGATGAGCTTCCGTCGAGGACGACGTCAGTTCAAGAAGGGGAGGATGATGAGGACATCCCTACTAATGTTACACCCACCCCGACTGCTATACATACAGGACCAATTACTAGAGCTCGCGCACGTCAATTGAATTACCAGGTACTTTCGTTTCTTGGAAATCCTTCTAATATTCATGAACATATGATGCTGCCTAAATTAGATACTTTTGTTTTACTTATGAATGAAGGACCTATCATGGATAAGAAGGATGACCATTGGAGCGGGATCAAGCATGGAGGAGAAGGTGCGCGCGCGGGGAAGAACATTGGAGCTTCCAGTGATGATTTTCGCACATTGAAGCCACCATAATGGGAGTGGGAAGCTTTGGACGAAATATGCATGATGCCACTTTATAAAATTCGTCCATAGGCTAATATAGGTGCTGCGCCACCTTAATTTTGGGCCAGGCCCATGTAATTTCGAAATACCATATTATAGGCTGTTTTTAGAGTCCGTATGTATGGGGAAACTGACTTAGGGTCGGTTTCGGACCCCTCCTCCAAGGGGCCACGAAATTCCCTTCTATTCCCCCATATATACAGCCCTTAGGGCTTCGTTTTAGGTTTGGGTTTTGTTTAGATTACAACTTTGCCATAGCAGCAACTTCGCGTTCTTCGTTTGTGTTCCACGACCAGACAAAGGCGTCACAGAACCCCACTTCATCAATAAAGCTTTCCTCTTATATTCGCAATATCCAGATTGCAATCTTAGTTTCTTGCTTGTTCTTCGTTTGCGTGCAGGAAATAGACCCTCGTGGTCAGGTTGATCGTGCTCCGGCGTGGTCAATAACCTCTCAGAGTTGGTTTAGCGATTGCTAAGGCGCGACGTCTCACACGTTCGTAGTCGGATCGTCAAAGTCTACTCCACCAAAAACGATAGCCACCATCTCATCGAAAGACAGGGACAACTTCGCCTCTATCATCAGGGGCAACCTCCACGATACGCACCAGGTCGACCACATGGCTACAACCGTAACGGTAGGGCTGCACCCGCCCCTCAGGTACGGGATCATGGCCATCTCCCTAAACTTAAATTGAATATTCCGACGTTTGAGGGTAGATATGTTCCTAATATATATCTTACATGGGAATTAGAAATAGAACAACGTTTTACATGGTTACAATTTCCTAAGAATAGACGTGTTGCTGCTGCTGTTTGTTCATTCACTAGCTTTGCTTGGGTTTGGTGGTCAGAACATTGTAGAATACACCATGCGAATATTCCAACTACTTGGGCTGCTTTGAAAACTGCTATGCGTAATCGTTGGGTGCCACCGTTTTATCAACGTGAATTGCTTCAAAATTTGCAGCGTTTAAGACAAGGAAAAAATTCTATAGAAGAATATTATCAGGAATTACAAACTGGCATGATTACATGTGGTATTGTTGAGGAGAATGAAGCTATGCTTGCACGTTTTATGGGTGGATTAAATAGAGAGATTCAGACTATTCTAGAGTATAAGGAGTATAACACTATCACTCGTTTATTTCATCTTGCTTGCAAAGCTGAACGTGAAGTGCATGATCGACAGGCAATGGCGAGAACTCCTTTTTCTGCAAGTCGCACTTCATCATGGACGCCACGTACCTCCTCTACTTCCGCATGTCCTGCTACAACGCCACCTACTTCCACCTCCAACTCCAACCGCGATACCAGGAAACAGGCTCTAATCCACCCTCTGTGAAGAGCACACCTTCTGGGCCTGCACAGAGCTCTTCTTCATCTATTGCATCCACAGGGCAAACACATGAGGTTATATGCCGTCGTTACAAGGGTGGAGGTCACTTTGCGAGAGAATGCCCTTCCAAACGTGTAATGATTGTTACTGAGGGTGGTGGATATGCGTCCGCTAGTGATTATGATGAGGAGACTTTGGCTCTCATTGCAAGTGAAGAAAAGGGTGGCGAGGATGAAGAACTAGAGACACACTACATGGCTGCTGATTACGCTGATAGGTATGAAAGTTTAGTTGCTCAACGTGTTCTCAGTGTGTAGGTTACACAGGCTGAGAAAAATCAGAGGCACAACTTGTTCCACACAAAGGGAGTTGTGAAGGAGCGTTCTGTTCGCGTCATCATCGATGGAGGGAATTGCAATAACTTGGCTAGCATGGAGATGGTCGAGAAGCTGTCTCTAACCACCAGACCACATCCTCATCCTTATTACATCCAATGGTTCAACAATAGTGGCAAGGTTAAGGTAACACGTACTGTTCGTGTGCATTTTAGCATTGCTACATATTCTGATTATGTGGATTGTGATGTGGTACCCATGCAAGCATGTTCTGTTTTACTTGGTAGGCCATGGTAGTTTGATAAAAAAAATTGTACACCATGGTAGGACAAATCAGTATACTCTTGTTCATAAGGATCAAAATATCACTTTGCTTCCTATGTCTCCGGAACATATTATGAAAGATGACATTGCTAGAGCTAGTAAAGCAAAACAGGAAAAAAATAAGAGTGAAAATCAAATTGTAGCACAGGAATTTGAGCAACACCATAAGCATAATAAACCATCATCTAATGTTGCATCCGAAATAAAATTGAAGAGTGGATGTTTACTTGCTACTAAATCTGATATTAATGATTTGGATGTTGCTACATCTGTTTGCTATCCTTTTGTATGCAAAGAGGTATTATTTTCATTCGAGGACATGCCTCCCTCTTTGCCTCCTACGGTCATTAACATTTTGCAGGAGTTCGCTGACGTCTTCCCACAAGACGTGCCACCGGGATTACCACCTATTCGCGGGATTGAGCATCAGATTGACTTAATTCCTGGTGCATCCCTACCCAACCGTGCGCCATACCGTACCAATCGAGAGGAGACAAAGAGATTATGCGTCAAGTACAGGAGCTGCTTGACGAAGGTTATATACGTGAATCCCTTAGTCCTTGTATTGTTCCTATTATTCTAGTGCCTAAAAAGGATGGTACATCGCGCATGTGTGTGGATTGCAGAGGCATTAATAATATTACTATTCGTTATCGTCATCCTATTCCTAGAGTATATGATATGCTTGATGAATTAAGTGGTTCTACAATTCTCTGCAAAGTTGATTTCCGTAGTGGATACCATCAAATTCGTATGAAATTGGGAGATGAATGGAAAACAGCATTTAAAACTAAGTTTGGATTATATGAGTGGTTAGTCATGCCTTTTGGGTTAACTAATGCACCTAGCACTTTCATTAGATTAATGAACGAGGTTTTACGTGCTTTCATTGGATGATTTGTGGTGGTCTATTTTGATGATATATTGATTTTTAGTAGATCATTGGAGGAACATTTGGAACATCTACGTGCTATTTTAATTGCTCTATGTGATGCACGTTTGTTTGGTAACCTTGGGAATTGCACCTTTTGCACCGATCGAGTATCTTTTCTTGGCTATGTTGTTACTCCACAGGGAATTGAAGTTGATAAAGCCAAGATTGAAGCCATTGAGAGTTGGCCGCAGCCCAAAACGATCACACAAGTGAGGAGTTTTCTTGGCCTCGCTGGTTTCTATAGGCGTTTTGTGAGAGATTTCAGCACCATTGCTGCGCCTCTCAATGAGCTTACAAAGAAGGACGTGCCTTTTTCTTGGGGTACCGCACAGGAACAAGCCTTCAAGGTTTTGAAAGATAAGTTAACACATGCTCCTTTACTCCAACTTCCTGATTTTAATAAGACTTTCGAGCTTGAATGTGATGCTAGTGGAATTGGGTTAGGAGATGTGTTATTACAAGATGGTTAACCTGTTGCGTACTTTTCTAAAAAACTGAGTGGGCCTAGTCTAAATTATTCTACTTATGATAAGGAATTATATGCTCTTGTTCGGACTTTGGAAACATGGCAACATTATTTATGGCCCAAAGAATTTGTTATACATTCTGATCATGAATCTTTGAAACATATTAAAAGTCAAGCAAAACCGAACCGTAGACATGCTAAATGGGTTGAATTCATTGAGACTTTCCCTTATGTCATTAAACACAAGATGGGTAAAGAAAATGTTATTGCTGATGCTTTTTCTCGTCGTTATACTATGCTTTCACAACTTGACTTTAAAATATTTGGTTTGGAGACCATCAAAGATCAATATGTGCATGATGCTGAATTTAGAGATGTGTTGCAGCATTGTAAAGAAGGGAGAACATGGAACAAGTTCGTTATTAATGATGGATTTGTGTTCCGTGCTAACAAGCTATGCATTCCAGCTAGGTCCGTTCGTCTTTTGTTGTTACAGGAGGCACACGGAGGAGGATTAATGGGACACTTTCGCGTGAAGAAAACAGAAGACGTACTTTCTACACATTTCTTTTGGCCAAAGATGAGAGGAATGTTGAGCGTTTTGTTGCTCGCTGCACTACATGTCAAAAAGCTAAGTCACGACGCAATCCTCATGGTTTATATATGCCTTTGCCTGTACCTAGTGTTCCTTGGGAGGATATATCTATGGACTTTGTTTTAGGTTTACCTCGAACTAAGAAGGGGAGGGATAGCATATTTTTTGTTGTGGATAGATTTTCCAAAATGGCACACTTTATACCATGTCATAAAAGTGATGATGCTGCTCATGTTGCTGATTTGTTCTTTCGTGAAATTATTCGGTTGCATGGTGTGCCAAATACAATTTTTTCAGATCATGATACTAAATTTCTTATCCACTTTTGGAGATGTTTATGGGCTAAGTTGGGGACTAAACTACTTTTTAGTACTAACTGTCATCCCCAAACTGATGGCCAAACTGAAGTAGTCAATAGATCATTGTCTACTATGCTTAGGGCTGTTTTGAAGAATAACCTGAAAATGTGGGAAGAATGCTTGCCTCATATTGAATTTGCTTATAACCGTTCGCTACATTCTACCACTAATATGTGCCCTTTTGAAGTTGTGTATGGTTTCTTACCTCGTGCACCTATTGATTTGCTGCCTCTTCCATCTTCGGAGAAGGTTAATTTTGATGCTAAAGAACGTGCTGAATTGATATTAAAGATGCATGAGTTAACGAAGGAAAACATTGAGCGTATGAATGCTAAATACAAAATTGCTGGAGATAAGGGTAGAAAACATGTTGTATTTGCACCTGGAGATCTTGTTTGGTTACATTTGCGTAAGTATAGATTTCCTGATTTCCGCAAGTCAAAGCTAATGCCACGTGTTGATGGTCCTTTTAAGGTGTTAGAGAAAATAAATGATAATGCATATAAACTTGAGTTGCATGTACAGTTTGGGGTTAGCCCCACTTTTAACATTGCAGATTTGAAGCCTTATTTGGGTGAGGAAGACGAGCTTCCGTCGAGGACGACTTCAGTTCAAGAAGGGGAGGATGATGAGGACATCCCTACTAATGCTACACCCACAAGTCCGACTGCTATACATACAAGACAAATTACTAGAGCTCGCGCACGTCAATTGAATTACCAGGTACTTTCGTTTCTTGCAAATCCTTCTAATGTTCATGAACATATGATGCTGCCTAAATTAGATACTTTTGTTTTACTATGAATGAAGGACCTGGCATGGATAAGAAGGATGACCATGGGAGCGGGATCAAGCATGGAGAAGAAGGTGCGCGCGTGGGAAAGAACAATGGAGCTTCCAGTGATGATTTTCGCACTTTGAAGCCACCATAATGGGAGCAAGAAGCCTTGGACGAAATATGCATGATGCTACTTATAAAATTCGTCCCTAGGCTAATATAGGTGCTATGCCACCTTATTGTTCGGCCAGGCCCATGTAATTTCGAAATACCATATTATAGGCTGTTTCTAGAGTCCGTATGTATGGGGAAACTGAGATAAGGTCGGTTTCGGACCCCTCGTCCAAGGGGCCACGAAATTCCCCTCTATTCCCCCATATATACAGCCCTTAGGGCGTTGTTTTAGGGTTGGGTTTTGTTTAGATTACAAGTTCGCCATAACTGCAACTTCGCGTTCTTCGTTTGTGTTCCACGACCACACAAAGGCGTCACAGAACCCCACTTCATCAATAAAGCTTTCCTCTTATATTCGCAATATCCAGAGTGCAATCTTAGTTTCTTGCTTGTTCTTCGTTTGCGTGCAGGAAACAGACCCTCGTGGTCAGGTTGATCATGCTCCGGCGTGGTCAATAACCTGTCGGAGTTGGTTTAGCGATTGCTAAGGCGCGACGTCATCACTCGTTCGTAGTCGGATCGTCAAAGTCTACTCCACCAAAAACGATAGCCACCATCTCATCGAAAGACAGGGACAACTTCGCCTCTATCACCTACGCACATGCAGGATCTATCCATGGTGATGAGCATCTACCAGAGGGAGAGTAGATCTACATACCCTTGTAGATTGCTAAGCGGGAAGCGTTAAGAAACACGGTTGATGTAGTCGAATGTCTTCGCGATCCAATCACGATCCGTCTCGATCTAGCGCCAAATGAAGGGCACCTCCGCATTCAACGCACATACATCTCGATGATGATCTCTTCCTTCTTGATCCGGCAAAAGCTTGCGGACAGGTAGATGAGTACTCCGGCGGCACGACGGCGTGGTGATGGTGGTGGTGAAGCTGTTCCGGTAGGGCTTTGCCAAGCACTACCGAGACAATCTAGAGGAGAACGCAATCTAGCGGGGTAGAGAGGGCTACACCATGCCTTGGGGTGCGGCTACCTCTCTGCCCTCCAATATATATAGGAGGGACGTTGAGGGTCTTGCGCCATAGGGTTTCCCCCTAGGGTCGGCCGAACCCGGGAGGAGGAGGAGTCCTCCTCCAATTAGGAGGTGGGCGCGGGAGGAGTCCTCCTCCTACTAGGACTCCTCCCCCTCTCCTCTTTCCCTGCGCATAGGCCCATAGGGTCTGGTCGTCCAGCCCACTACGGGTTGGTGCGCCACCTCTAAGGCCCATGTGGCCCCTTGGGGTAGGTGGGCCCCACTTGGTCAACCCCCGAAACCCATTCATCACTCCCAGTACACTACCGGAATGCCCAAAACTTTTCCAGACTCCAAACGCCACTTTCCTATATATCAATATTTACCTCCGTACCATTCTGAAGATCCTCGTGACGTCCGGGACTCCAAAAAACCTTCGGTCACCAACATACATAACTCAATACTACTGAAACATCACCGAACGTTAAGTGTGCACACCATGCGGGTTCGAGAACTATGTAGACATGACGGAGACACCTCTACTGTCAATAACCAATAGCGGGACCTGCATGCCCATATTGGTTCCTACACATTCTAAGAAGATCTTTATCGGTTGAACCTCTATGTCCAGGATTCAGTTAATCCCGCATGTAGTTCCCTTTGTTCTTCGATATTTTACTTGCGTGAGATTTGGTCGTTGGTATCTCTATACCTAGTTCAATCTCGTTACTGGCAAGTCTCTTTACTCGTTCTGTAATACAAGATCCCATGACTAACTCTTTAGTCACATTGCTTGCAAGTCTCATAGTGATGTTGTATTATCGAGTGGGCCGTGAGATACCTCTCCGTCACATGGAGTAAAAAATCCCAGTCTTGATCCATGCCAACCCAATAGACATCCTTGGGAATACCTGTAGAGCACCTTTATAGTCACCTAGTTATGTCGTGACGTTTGGTACACACAAGGTATTCCTTCGATGTCAGTGAGTTGCACGATCTCATGGTCATAGGAACAGATACTTGACATGCAGAAAACTCTTGCAATAAACTGACAGTCATATGCTACATTCATAATTTGGGTCTTGTCCATCACATCATTCTCCTAATGATGTGATCCCATTATCAAATGACATCTCATGTCTATGGCTAGGAAACCTTGAGCATCTTTGATCAACGATCTACTCTACTAGAGGCATACTAGGGACACAGTGTTGTCTATGTATCCACTCATGTATTTGTGTTTCCAATCAATACAATTATAGCATGGATAATAATAACCACTTCATTATTTCCTCTAGGGCATATTTCCAACAGTCTCCCAATTGCACTAGAGTCAACAATCAAGCTCACATCAGTATGTGATTTACATTTTAATGAATCTAACACCCATACAGTTCTAACGTTGATCATGTTTAGCCCTTGGAAGACGTTTAGTCAACGGGTCTGCAACATTCAAATCTGTGTGCACTTTTAAAATATTTATGTCCTCCTCCTTGATGTAATCACGGATGGAATTGAAGCGTCGCTTTATGTGTCTGACCCTCTTGTGAAACCTTGGTTCCTTGGCCAAAACAATGGCACCAGTGTTGTCACAGAATAGAGTCCTTGGGTTCAGTGCACTAGGCACTACTCCAAGATCTGTCATGAACTCCTTCATCTAGACACCTTCCTTTGCCGCCTCTGAGGCAGCGATGTACTCTGCTTCGCATGTAGAATAAGCTACCACACTCTGCTAGGAACTACACCAGCTTACTACTCCTCCACTAAGAATGTATACGTATCCAGTTTCAGACTTAGAGTCATCCATATCAGTGTCAAATCTTGCATCGACGTAACCCTTTGCGATGAGCTCTTGATCACCTCCATAAATGAGAAACATTTCCTTAGTCCTTTTCGAGTACTTAAGGATATTCTTGACCGCCGTCTAGTGCTCCATTCCTGGATCACTTTGAAACCTTCCGGCCATACTTATGGCAAGGCTGACACTGGGTCTTGTGCAAAACATTGCATACATGATAGAGCCTATGGCTAAAGCATAGGGAATGACAATCATCTTCTCTCTATCCTCTTCAAGTACTAGGCATTGAGTCTTAGTCAACTTCACACCTTGCAGTATAGGCAAGAACCCCTTCTTGGACTGATCCATTTTGAACTTCTTCAAAACTTTTCCAAGGTATGTGCTTTATGAAAGTCCTATTAAGCGTCTCGATCTATCTTTACAGATCTTGTTGCCTAATATGAAAGCAGCTTCTCCTAGGTCCTTCATTGAAAAACTCTTGTTCAAATATTCCTTCGCACTGTCCAACATTTCTATATTGTTTCCAATTAGCAATATGTCATCCACATATAATATTAGAAATGCTATAGAGCTCCCACTCACTTTCTTGTAAATACAAGCTTCTCCATAAACTTGTATAAACCCGAACGCTTTGATCACCTCATCAAAGCAAAGATTCCAACTCTGAGATGCTTGCACCACTCCATAAATGGATCATTGTATTTTGAAAACTTTGTTAGCATTTTCTGGATCGACAAAACCTTCTGGTTGCATCATATACAACTCTTCCTTAAGGAAACCATTAAGGAACGTTGTTTTGACATCCATTTGCCAAATTTCATAATTGAAAAATGCAGCTATTGCTAACATGATTCTGACAGACTTGAGCATCGCTACGGGTGAGAAGGTCTCATCATAGTCAACTCCTTGAACTTGTGAAAAACCCTTTGCCAAAAGTCGAGGTTTTTAGACAGTGACATTACCGTCCGCGTCCGTCTTCTTCGTAAAGATTCATTTGTTCTGAATGGCCTTTAGCCCTTCATGTAATACTTTCAAAGTACATACTTTGTTTTAATACATGGATCCCGTCTCGGATTTCATGGCCTCTAACCATTTGTTGCAATCTGAGCCCATCATCGCTTCACCATAGCTCATAGGTTCATTGTTGTCCAACAACATGACCTCTAAGACAGGGTTGCCATACCACTCAAGAGCACTACACGTCCTTGTCGACCTCCGAGGTTCGATAGTAACTTGATACGAAGCTTCATGAACATCATCATTAACTTCCTCTTCAACTGATGTAGGCTCCATAGAAACATCTTTCTATGCTGCGCTACTCTCTGGTTAAAACAAAGGTTTAACAACCTCACCAAGTTCTATCTTCCTCCCACTCAATTCTTTCGAGAGAAACTCTTTCTCAAGAAATGACCCATTTTTAGCGACAAACAGTTTGCCTTCGGATCTGAAATAGAAGGTATAACCAATCGTCTCTTTTCAGTATCCTACGAAGATGCATTTCTCTGCTTTGGATTCCAGCTTTTCAGGCTGAAGCTTTTTGACATAAGCATCACATCCCCAAACTTTAAGAAACGACAACTTTGGTTTCTTTCCAAACCATAGTTCATATGGCGTCATCTCAACGGATTTTGATGGTGCCCTATTTAAAGTGAATGCAGCTGTCTCTAATGCATAACCCCAAAACGATAGTGGCAAATCAGCAAGAGACATCATAGAACGCACCATATCCAATAAGGTTCGATCACAACATTCGAACGCACCACTACGCTGTGGTGTTCCAGGCGGTGTCAATTGTGAAATAATTCCACATTGTCTTAACTAACTGCCAAACTCAT
This sequence comes from Hordeum marinum, assembly GCA_022496015.1. Classification (NCBI taxonomy): domain Eukaryota; kingdom Viridiplantae; phylum Streptophyta; class Magnoliopsida; order Poales; family Poaceae; genus Hordeum; species Hordeum marinum. The sequence continues at coordinate 225,795,900 of CM039675.1, read as the reverse complement.
AACTCAGATATTCTCCTCCTCGATCAGATCGTAGGAATTTAATCTTCTTATTAGGATGATTCTCAACTTCACTCTGAAATTTCTTGAACTTTTCAAACGTTTCAGACTTGTGTTTCATTAAGTAAATATACCCATATCTACTTAAGTCATCAGTGAAGGTGAGAAAGTAACGATATCCACCGCGCGCCTCAATGCTCATCGGACCGCACACATCAGTATGTATGATTTCCAACAAGTCACTTGCCCAATCACTTGTTCCAGGGAACAGGGTCTTAGTCATATTTCCCATGAGGCATGGTTCACATGTGTCAAGTGATACGAAATCAAGTGACTCCAAAAGTCCATTAGCATGGAGCTTCTTCATACGTTTGACACCAATATGACCTAAGTGGCACTGCCACAAGAAAGTAGTACTATCATTATCAACTCTTCATCTTTTGGCATCAATGTTATGAACACGTGTATCATCACTATCGAGATTCAATAAGAATAAAACCCTCACATTGGGTGCATGACCATAAAAGATATTACTCGTATAAATAGAACAACCATTATTCTCCGATTTAAATGAGTAACTGTCTCGCAATAAAAAAGATCCAGATGTAATGTTAATGCTTAATGCAGGCACTAAATAACAATTATTAAAGTTCATAAGTAATCCTGATGGTAATCGAAGAGCGAGCGTGCCGACGGCAATCACATCAACCTTGGAACCATTTCCCACGCGCATCATCACTTCGTCATTTGCTAGCATCCATCTATTCCATAGCTCCCGCTTTGAGTTCCAAATGTGAGCAACCGAAGCTATATCGAATACACAGGCACTACAACGAGAGTTGGTAAGGTACATATCAATAACATGTATATCATATATACCTTGTTTAGTGTTTGTCACCTTGTAGGCTAGATACTTGGGGCAATTCCACTTCCAATGACCAGTTCCCTTGCAATGAAAGCACTCAGTTTTTGGCTTGGGTCTAGCCTTGGGTTTCTTCAAGGGAGGGGCAACTTCTTTGCCACTCTTCTTGGAGTTACCCTTCTTGCCCTTGCCATTCTTCTTGAAACTAGTGGTTTTATTGACCATCACTACTTGATGCTCCTTTTGGATTTCAGATTCAGCGACTTTCAGCATCGCAAATAGCTCGGCGACTGACTTGTTCATCCCTTGCATGTTATAGTTCATCATGATGCTTTTGTAGCTAGGTGGTAGCGATTGAAGAACTCTGTCTTTGATCGCCTATGGCGGAAGGGGCATCCCTTAATCAGCCAGACGGTTTGAATACCCAGAAATTATGAGCATATGTTCACTGACAGACCCGTTCTCCTCCATCTTGCAATCATAGAACTTATCGGAGGTCTCATACCTCTCGATCCAGGCATTCTTCTCAAAGATAAACTTCAACTCCTGGAACATCTCATATATTCCATGACGTTAAAAACGTCTTTGAAGTATCGTTTCTAAGCCATACAACATTGCACATTGAACTATTGGGTAATCTCCAGAATGTGCCTCCCAAGCATTCACAACGTCTCCAGATGACACTGGAGCGGGTGATTAACCGATTGTTGCATCAAGGACATAAGCCTTTTGGGAAGCCTTGAGGATAATCCTCAGATTGCAGGCCCAATCTACAAAGTTACTTCCATCCTCTTTCAACTTGGCTTTCTCTAGGAACACATTGAAATTTAGGGGAACTACTGCGTGAGCCATTGATCTTCAACATAAATTTGCAAAGGTTACTAAGACTATTGTTCAAGATTATGAATTTAGTTAATCAATTTACTTAAAAACCTCCCACTCAAATTGACATCCCTATGGTCATCCGAGAATACATGATCCAAATTCACCAACCCAAGAACGATCATCATGTGAGATTAGGTGGTTTCAATGGTGAACATCTCCATGCTGATCATATCTACTACATGACTCATGTTTGACATTTCGGTCTCTTGAATTCTGAGGCCATGTCTATGCATGCTAGGCTCGTCAAGTTTAACCCAAGTGTTCTGCACGTGCAACACTGTCTTGCACCCGTTGTATGTGAACGTAGAGTCTATCACACCCGATCATCACATGGTGCATCAAAACGACAAACTTTCGCAGCGGTGCACACTCGGGGAGAACACAATTTTATCTTGAAACTTTAGTGATGGATCACCTTATAATGCTACTGTCGTCCTAAGCAAAATAAGATGCATAAAAGGATTAACATCACATGCAAATCATAAGTGACATGATATGGGCATGAACTTGTGCTTTTGATCTCCATCTCCAAAGCACCGGCATGGTCTCCATCATCACTGGCATAACATCATGATCTCCATCATTGTGTCGCCATTGGGGTTGTCGCGCCCAAAATGCTTCTACTACTATTGCTACCGCTTAGAGATAAAGTAAATCATTACATAGCGCGTAATGATTGACACGTAGGTCATATAATAATTAAAGACAACCCTTTGGCTCCTGCCGGTTGCCATATGCATTGACATGCAAGTCGATATTAACTATTACAATATGATCATCTCATAGATCAAATATATCTCATCATGTATTTGGCCATATCATCTCACAACATACCCTACAAAAACAAGTTAGATGTCCTCTAGTTGTTGTTGCATATTTTACGTGGCTGCTATGGGAAACTAGAAAGAACGATTCTTACCTATGCAAAACCACAACAGTGATGCACAAAATGCTATTCAACCTTTTCAAGGACTGCATTTGTCGAATCCGATCCAACTAATGTGGGAGAGACACACACCCGCTAGCCATCTTTATGCAACAAAGTCACATGTCAGTCGATGGAACCGGTATCTCGTACGTGGATGAGTAATGTTGGTCTGGGCCGCTTCATCCCACAATACCATTGAATCAAGAAATGACCAAGGGAGGAAGCAATCTCAGCATCAATGCCCACAAACTCCTTTGTGTTCTACTTGTGATCTCATCTATGCATAGACGTAGCTCATGATGCCACTTTGGGGAACGTTGCATGGGAAACAAAAAAATTCCTATGCACACGCAAGATCTATCCATGGTGATGAGCATCTACAAGAGGGAGAGTGGATCTACATACCCGTGTAGATCGCTAAGAAGTAAGGGTTAAGAAACGTGGTTGATGTAGTTGAACGTCTTCGTGATCCAAATTGCAAGCCATCCCGCGATCCAATCATGACCCATCCCGATCTAGCGCCGAACGGACGGCACCTCTGCTTTCGGCACACGTATAGCTCGATGATGATATCCGTATTCTTGATCCATCAAGAGGGCTCGGAGAGGTAGATGAGTACTCTCGCAGAAGGATGGCGGGGCGAAGGTGGTGGTGGAGCTGTTCCGACAGGGCTTCGCCAAGCACCGCGAGACAATCTAGAAGAGAAGGCAGTCTAGCGGGGGGAGACAGGGCTGCACCATGGCTTGGGGTGTGGATGCCCTCTCTCCCCTCCAATATATATAGTAGGGAGGGAGAGGGGCTGGTGCCCTAGGGATTCCCCCTAGGGTCGACCGAACCAGGGAGGAGGAGTCCTCCTCCAATTAGGAGGTGGGCGCGGGAGGAGTTCTCCTCCTACTAGGACTCCTCCCCCTCTCCTCTTTCCATGCGCAATGTCCCATAGGGGCTCGCCTCCCAGCCCACCAGGGGCTGGTGCACCACCTCTAAGGCCCATGCGGCCCCTTGGGGTAGGTGGGCCCCACTTGGTGGACCCTCGGAACCCATTCGTCACTCCCGGTACACTACCGGAAATGCGCGAAACTTTTCCGAAGTCCAAACACCACTTTCCTCTATATGAATCTTTACGTCCGTACCATTCCGGAGCTCCTTGTGACGTCCGGGTCTCATCCGGGACTCCGAACAACCTTCGGTCACCAACATACATAACTCAATACTACAAAAACGTCATCGAACGTTAAGTGTGTAGACCCTGCGGGTTCAAGAACTATGTAGACATGACCGAGACACCTCAACGGTCAATAACCAATAGAGGGACCTAGATGCCCATATTGGTTCCTACATATTCTACGAACATCTTTTTTGGTTGAACCTCTATGTCAAGGATTCGATTAATCCCGTATGTAGTTCCCTTTGTTCTTCAATATGTTACTTCCCTGAGATTCGATCGTTGATATCTCTATACCTAGTTCAATCTCGTTACCGGCAAGTCTCTTTACTCGTTCCGTAATACAATATCCCGTGGCTAACTCTTTATTCACATTGATTGCAAGGATCATTGTGATGTTGTATTACTGAGTGGGCCCTGAGATACCTCTTCGTCACATGGGGTAACAAATCCCAATCTTGATCCATGATAACCCAACAGAGACCCTAGGAGATACCTACAGACCACCTTTATAGTTACCCTATTACATCGGGATGTTTGATACACACAAGGTATTCGTTTGGTATCAGTGAGTTGCATGATCTCATGGTCATAGGCACAAATACTTGACATGCAGAAAACTGTAGCAATAAACTGACACGATCATATGCTATGTTCATAGTTTGGGTCTTATACATCACACCATTCTCCTAATGATGTGATCCCGTTATCAAATGACATCTCATGTCTATGGCTAGGAAACCTTGAGCACCTTTGATCAACGAGCTACTCTACTAGAGGCATACTAGGGACACGGTGTTGTCTATGTATCCACTCATGTATTTGTGTTTCCAATCAATACAATGATAGCATGGATAATAAACGATTACCATGAACAAGGAAATATAATAATAACCACCTTATTATTGCCTCTAAGGCATTTTTCCAACACAAACTTTGCAGGTATCTCAAGTTTATATGCATTATCATTTACTTTCTCTAATACCTTAAAATGACCACCAACGCGTGCCATTATCTCTGACTTGCGCAAATCAGGAAATCTATCCTTATGCAAATGTTACCAAACAAGATCTCCAGGTGAATATACAACATGTTTTCTACCCTTATATCTAGCAAGTTGTTATTTAGCATTCATACGCTCAATGTTTTCCTTAGTTACCTCATGCATTTTAAAGATCAACTGAGCACGTTATTTAGCATCAAAATTAACCTTCTTCGAAGATGGAAGAGGCATCAAATCAATAGGCGCACGAGGTATGGAACCATACACAATTTCAAGGGGGCACATCTAGTAGTAGAATGCAATGAACGATTATAAGCAATTTCAATATGTGGCAAGCATTCTTCCCACATCTTCAAGTTATTCTTCAAAACAACCCTAAGCTTAATAGACAATGATCTATCGACTACTTCAGTTTGTCCATCAGTTTGGGTGTGACATGTAGTAGTAAAAAGCAGTTTAGTCCCCAACTTACCACATAAACATCTCCAAAAGTGGCTAAGAAATTTAGCATGAGGATCTGAAACAATTGTATTTGGCACACCATGGAAGCGAATAATTTCACGAAAGAACAAATCAGCAACATTAATAGGAACATCACTTTTATGACATGGTATAAAATGTGCCATTTTTGATAATCTTTCTAGGACAACAAATATGTTATTCATCCCTTTCTTTGTTCGAGGTAAACCTAAAACAAAGTCCATGGATATATCCTCCCAAGGAACACTAGGTACATGCAAAGGCATATATAAACCATGAGGATTGAGTCGTGACTTAGCTCTTTGACATGTAGTGGAGCGAGCAACAAAACGCTCAACATCACGGATCATTTTTGGCCAAGACAAATGTGTAGCAAGTACGTCCTCCTTCGTCTTCATGCCAAAATGTCTCCTTAATCTTCCTTCATGCGCCCCCTACAACAACAAAACACGAACCGAGCTAGCTGGAATGCATAGCTTGTTAGCACGACATACAAATCCATCATTAATGACGAACTTGTTCCACGTCCTCCCTTCTTTAGAATGATGTAACACATCTCTAAATTCAGCATCATACACATATTGTTCTTTGATGGTCTCCAAACCAAATATTTTAAAGTCAAGTTGTGAAAGGTAGTATAACGACAAGACAATGCATTAGCAATAACAAGTTCTTTACCATTCTTGTGTTTAATGACATAAGGGAAAGTCTCAATGAATTCAACCCATTTAGCACGCTACGGTTCAGTTTTGCCTGACTTTTAATATGTTTCAAAGATTCATGATCAGAATGTATAACAAATTCTTTGGGCCATACATAATGTTGCCATGTTTCCAAAGTCTGAACAAGAGCATATAATTCCTTATCATAAATATAATAATTCAGACTAGGCCCACTCAATGTTTCAGAAAAGTACGCAACATGTTTACATCTTGTAATAACACACCTCCTAATACAATTCCACTAGCATCACATTGAAGCTTGAAAGTCTTATTAAAATCAGGAAGTTGGAGTAAAGGAGCATGTGTTAATTTATCTTTCAATACTGTGAAGGCTTCTTCTATGCGGTACCCCAAGAAAAAGGCACGTCCTTCTTGGTAAGCTCATTGAGTAGTGCAGCCATGTTGCTAAAATCTCTGAGAAAACGCCTATAGAAACCAGGAAGGCCAAGAAGAATCCTCACTTGTGCGACCATCTGTTAATAGCTTCAATATTGGCTTTATCAACTTAAATTCCCTATGGAGTAACAACATAGCCTAGAAAAGTTACTCAGACGGTGCAAAAGATGGACTTCCCAAGGTTACCAAACAAACGTACATCGCGTACAACAATAAAAGTAGCACGTAAATGTTCCAATTGTTCCTCCAGAGATCTACTTTAAATTAGTATATCGTCAAAATAAACTACCACAAATCGTCCAATGAAAGCACATAAAATCTCATTCATTAATCTCATGAAAGTACTAGGTGCATTAGTTAACCGAAAAGGAATAAGTAACCACTCATATGAACTAAACTTCATTTCAAATGATGTTTTCCATTCATCTCCCAATTTCATACGTATTTTCATGAGGACACCCCTACTAATGTTGCACCCACATCCCCACCAGCTACACATATTGGACAAATTACTAGAGCCCGTGCACGCCTATTAAATTACCAAATTTCATGGTATCCACTACACAAATCAATTTTGGAGAAAATTGTAAAGCCACTTAATGCATCTAGCATATAATCTAGACTAGGAATAGGATAATGATAATGAATAGCAATATTATTAATGCCTCTACAATCCACACACATACGCGATGTACCATCGTTTTTCGGCACTAGAATTATAGCAATAACACAAGGACTAAGGGATTCATGTATATAACCTTTGTCGAGCAGCTCCTGTACTTGACGCATAATCTCCTTCGTCTCCTCTAGATTGGTACGGTATGGTGCATGGTTGGGTAACTGTTATAGGAGAAGTTGTCCGTATCTTTCGATGAGATGTGGCTATCATTTATGGTAGAGTCAAATTTGATGATCCGACTATGAACGTGCAAGGATGTCACGCCTTAGCAATCAATAAACCAACTCCGAGAGGTTCTTGACCACACCAGAGCCAAATCAACCTAACCACGAGGGTCTGTCTCCTGAATGCAAATGAAGAACAAGCAAGAAACTGAGATTGCAATCTGGATATCGTGAGTATAAGAGGAAAGCTTTATTGATGAAAGTGGGGTTATGTGACGTCTTGGTCTAGTTGTGGAACACAAACGAAGGACGCGAAGTTGCAGCTATGGTGAATTTGTAATCTAAATAAAAACACAAGTCTAAACGGTGCTCTAGGGCTGTATATATGGGGGAATAGAGGAGGAATTTCGTGACCCCTTGGAGGAGGGGTCCAAAACCGACCCTAACTCCGTTTTCCCACACATACGGACTCCAAAAATAGCCTATAAAGTGGTATTTCAAAATTACAAGGGACCGGCCCAAAAATAAGGTGACGCAACACCGCTAATAGTCTATGGACAAAATTAATGAAGTGGCATATTGTATATTTCGTCCAAGAATTCAGGCTCTCCTTATGGTGGCTTCAAAGTGCGAAAATCACCATTGGAAGCTCCATTGTTCTTACCCGCGCGTGCACCTTCTTCTCCATGCTTGTTCTCGCTCTAATTGACATCCTTCTTGTCCATGCTAGGTCCTTCATTCATAAGTAAAACAAAAATATCTAACTTAGGCAGCATCATATGTTCATGAACGTTCGAAGGATTTCCAAGAAGAAGGATTTCCAAGAACCAAAGTACCTGGTAATTCAATTGGCGTGCACGAGCTCCATTAACTGGTCCAGTAAGTACAGCAGCAGGGACTGTGGGTGTAATAATGGTATTGATGTCCTTAGCATCCTTCCCTTCTTGAACTGAAGTCGTCCGCGACAGAAACTCATCTTCCTCACCCAAATAAGGCTTTAATTCTGCAATCTTAGAAGTGGGACTAACCCCAAAATCTGCAGGCAACTCAATTTTATATGCATTATCATTTATTTTCTCTAACACCTTAAAACGACCATTAGCACGTGGCATTAGCTTTGACTTGTGCAAATCAGGAAATTTATCCTTACGCAAATGTAACCAAATAAGATCTCCAGGTTCAAAGACAAGATGCCAACAAGTTTGTATTTAGCATTCATATGCTCAATGTTTTCCTTAGTTACCTCATGCATTTTTAAGATCAGTTCAGCATGTTGTTTAACATCAAAATTAACCTTCTCCTAAGATGGAAGAGGCAACCAAATAAATAGGCGCACGAGGTATGAAACCATACACAATTTCAAAGGGGAACATCTTAGTAGTAGAATCAATGAACGATTATAAGCAAATTCAATATGAGGCAAGTATTGTCCCCACATTTTCAAGTTATTCTTCATAACAACCAGCATAGTATACAATGATCTATTGACTACTTAAGTTTGTCCAATAGTTTGGGGTGACATGTAGTACTAAAAAGCAGTTTAGTCCCCAACTTAGCCCATAAACATCTCGAAAAGTTGCTAAGAAATTTAGCATCACGATCTGAAACAATTATATTTGGCACACCATGCATGATTGATGTGAAGTTGTCCTTGCCTTTTGATGAGAAGTGGCTATCATTTTACGGTAGAGTCGACTTTAACGATCCGACTATGAACGTGCAAGGACGTCTGATGAGGACATCCCTACTAATGTTACACCCACCCCGACTGCTATACATACAGGACCAATTACTAGAGCTCGCGCACGTCAATTGAATTACCAGGTACTTTCGTTTCTTGGAAATCCTTCTAATATTCATGAACATATGATGCTGCCTAAATTAGATACTTTTGTTTTACTTATGAATGAAGGACCTATCATGGATAAGAAGGATGACCATTGGAGCGGGATCAAGCATGGAGGAGAAGGTGCGCGCGCGGGGAAGAACATTGGAGCTTCCAGTGATGATTTTCGCACATTGAAGCCACCATAATGGGAGTGGGAAGCTGTGGACGAAATATGCATGATGCCACTTTATAAAATTCGTCCATAGGCTAATATAGGTGCTGCGCCACCTTAATTTTGGGCCAGGCCCATGTAATTTCGAAATACCATATTATAGGCTGTTTTTAGAGTCCGTATGTATGGGGAAACTGACTTAGGGTCGGTTTCGGACCCCTCCTCCAAGGGGCCACGAAATTCCCTTCTATTCCCCCATATATACAGCCCTTAGGGCTTCGTTTTAGGTTTGGGTTTTGTTTAGATTACAAGTTCGCCATAGCAGCAACTTCGCGTTCTTCGTTTGTGTTCCGCGACCAGACAAAGGCGTCACAGAACCCCACTTCATCAATAAAGCTTTCCTCTTATATTCGCAATATCCAGATTGCAATCTTAGTTTCTTGCTTGTTCTTCGTTTGCGTGCAGGAAATAGACCCTCGTGGTCAGGTTGATCGTGCTCCGGCGTGGTCAATAACCTCTCAGAGTTGGTTTAGCGATTGCTAAGGCGCGACGTCTCACACGTTCGTAGTCGGATCGTCAAAGTCTACTCCACCAAAAACGATAGCCACCATCTCATCGAAAGACAGGGACAACTTCGCCTATATCAAGTGGTATCAGATTTCCAGGTTGCTCGGTGAGATTTTACCAGTTTTCGTAGTTTAGATCGCATCTGTTCTTCATACCTTTAGTCCACGAAAAAGCCAAAAAACAAATTAGGGTTAGATCATCATATCCGAACCAATCTGAGCCTTTGCATAGTCTTTTCAGTATTTTGCTTTGTTGAATTGGCGGTTACATCGTTGTGTCGAGTTGCTGGTCTTAGTGTCTAGTCCTTTAGAGTTTCGAGTTCTTTTCACAGGTTGTCACGCCGCCACCGCATCATCTTCATAGTTGCCATATACCACCACCATCATCGCCGCTGCCATATCTCATCATCCATCATCACTCTCCATTGGTGTCCATATATACCACCACAAATCCTCCACCAATCCAAGTCCAGTTCGTTTTAGGTTTAGTTTCGAGATCCTTTTGATTTCGGATCCGTGTTTTGCTCCCTGCGCAGGAGTCTGGCACGCTTTGCAGAGCACGTTTTGGCCCAAAAAAATTTCGGCTGAAAATATTTTTTCCCTATCTTGATTTTCGGTTCCCCGGAGCGTTTTGAGACACTTGCTATCATAGTGATTTTTGTCGAAATTTTTGGGTCGTCGCAGCCCCCGGATTGCTCCAAAAAAAAAAAAAATAGTCCAAAAGAAAAATTCGTGCCCATCTTGCTTATACGACGTGGCACGAGTTTTGAGACACTCGCCATTGTAGTGAGTTTTTGAAAAAAAAAAAAAAAAAAAAAAAAAACGAAAAAAAAAAATTCTGATTGTGCTTTTCCCTTGCTTAGGTGTATCGTCGTGTTTTTGTTGGTGTTTTAGGCTCGCGTCTCTAGCACGGTCTAGCCTAGGACCAGCACAGTACCGTCGTTGAGCGTTTATTCAACCTTGCATCTCTGAATTGATTATTGCTGACCCTTTTTGCTACCACATTATAAGCCATCCCAGCTCCACATACTCCTACGCCGTGTGCTTGACACCACCTGGCAATCGCTCTATCCAAGCTTTGAGAGTTTTGGCTACAACGGTTGCCGATCACCGCCTGCTACTGGGTAAGAACTGGTAAGAAATTGAGATTCGCTTAAAGGATTTGTGCCACACCACCACCACCACCACGTCCCAGCAGTCTGTAGGCTTCATATTGTGTGTTTCCTATTTCTGCTAACCATGCCAGGATCACACAATGACGAGATCGACTGGGAGAGCATGACCAACAAAGCGCTCTATGATAAATTTCAGCAAATGATGGCTGAGCAGGTACAGGACTTCGTGAACAACTTTGGAGTTGCCATGGAGAAGCTAGATGGTTTGGAGAAGACATTCGACTCCAAGATGGACGCCAAGTTCAATGAGGTGCTTGCGCGTCTACCTCCACCAGCTGCAGTTCCTATTCCTTTCGAACGACGAGCGCGACGTGTGCCTCTCGGCCACGCCCAACATCCTGGTACTGTTGATACTGCTGCTACTTCGGTGGCTCGTGCGGCTACTGTCGTTGAGCAGGTTGAAGATTATGATGGTGATTTCGATGATGAGGGAGAGGTTGCTCCAGATCCGCCCCATGGGCAACCACCACCATACGCACCAGGTCGACCACATGGCTACAACCGTAACGGTAGGGCTGCACCACCCCCGCAGGTACGGGATCATGACCATCTCCCTAAACTTAAATTGAATATTCCGACGTTTGAGGGTAGATATGTTCCTGATATATATCTTACATGGGAGTTAGAAACAGAACAACGTTTTACATGCTTACAATTTCCAGAGGATCGACGTGTTGCTGCTGCTGTTTGTTCATTCACTAGTTTTGCTTGTGTTTGGTGGTCAGAACATTGTAGAATACACCCTAATAATATTCCAACTACTTGGGCTGCTTTGAAAACTGCTATGCGAAATCGTTGGGTGCCACCTTATTATCAACGTGAATTGCTTCAAAATTTGCAGCGTTTAAGACAAGGAAAAAATTCTGTAGAAGAATATTATCAGGAATTACAAACTGGTATGATTAGATGTGGTATTGTTGAGGAGAATGAAGCTATGCTTGCACGTTTTATGGGTGGATTAAATAGAGAGATTCAGACTATTCTAGAGTATAAGGAGTATAACACTATCACTCGTTTATTTCATCTTGCTTGCAAAGCTGAACGTGAAGTGCAGGATCGACAGGCAATGGCGAGAACTACTAATTTTGCAGGCCGTACTTCATCATGGACGCCACGTACCTCCTCTGCTTCCGCACGTCCTGCTGCAACACCACCTCCTTCAACCTCCAACTCTAATCGCGATACCAGGCAACAGGCTCCTACTGCACCCTCTACGAAGAGCACACCTTTTGGGCCTGCACAGAGTTCTTCTTCATCTATTGCATCCACAGGGCAAACACATGAGGTTATATGTCGTCGTTGCAAGGGTGGAGGTCACTATGCGAGAGAATGCCCTTCCAAGCGTGTAATGATTGTTACTCAGGATGGTGGATATGCGTCCGCTAGTGATTATGATGAGGAGACTTTGGCACTTATTGCAAGTGACGAACAGGGTGGCGAGGATGCAGAACCAGAAACACAATACATGGCTGCTGATTACGCTGACAGGTATGAAAGTTTAGTTGCTCAACGTGTTCTCAGTGTGCAGGTTACACACGCTGAGCAAAATCAGAGGCACAACTTGTTCCACACAAAGGGAGTTGTGAAAGAGCGTTCTGTTCGCATCATCATCGATGGAGGGAGTTGCAATAACTTGGCTAGCATGGAGATGGTGGAGAAGCTGTCTCTATCCACCAGACCACATCCTCATCCTTATTACATCCAATGGTTCAACAATAGTGGCAAGGTTAAGGTAACACGTACTGTTCGTGTGCATTTTAGCATTGCTACATATTCTGATTATGTGGATTGTGATGTGGTACCCATGCAAGCATGTTCTGTTTTACTTGGTAGACCATGGCAGTTTGATAAAAATTCTGTACACCATGGTAGGACAAATCAGTATACTCTTGTTCATAAGGATCATAATATCACTTTGCTTCCTATGTCTCCCGAACATATTATGAAAGATGACATTGCTAGAGCTAGTAAAGCAAAACAGGAGAAAAATAAGAGTGAAAATCAGATTGTAGCACAGGAATTTGAGCAACACCATAAGCATAATAAACCATCATCTAGTGTTGCATCTGAAATAAAATTGAAGAGTGGATGTTTACTTGCTACTAAATCTGATATTAATGATTTGGATGTTGCTACATATGTTTGCTATGCTTTTGTATGTAAAGAGGTATTATTTTCATTCGAGGACATGCCTCCCTCTTTGCCTCCTACTGTCATTAACATTTTGCAGGAGTTCGCTGACGTCTTTCCACAAGACGTGCCACCGGGATTACCGCCTATTCGCGGGATTGAGCATCAGATTGACTTAATTCCCGGTGCATCCCTACCCAACCGTGCGCCCTACCGTACCAATCCAGAGGAGACAAAGGAGATTATGCGTCAAGTACAGGAGCTGCTTGACAAAGGTTATATACGTGAATCCCTTAGTCCTTGTGCTGTTCCTATTATTCTAGTGCCTAAAAAGGATGGTACATCGCGCATGTGTGTGGATTGTAGAGGCATTAATAATATTACTATTCGTTATCGTCATCCTATTCCTAGACTAGATGATATGCTTGATGAATTAAGTGGCTCTACAATTTTCTCCAAAGTTGATTTGCGTAGTGGATACCATCAAATTCGTATGAAATTGGGCGATGAATGGAAAACAGCATTTAAAACTAAGTTTGGATTATATGAGTGGCTAGTCATGCCTTTTGGGTTAACTAATGCACCTAGCACTTTCATGAGATTAATGAACGAGGTTTTACGTGCTTTCATTGGACGATTTGTGGTAGTCTATTTTGATGATATATTGATTTTTAGTAGATCTTTGGAGGAACATTTGGAACATTTACGTGCTGTTTTTACTGCGCTACGTGATGCACGTTTGTTTGGTAACCTTGGGAAGTGCACCTTTTGCACCGACCGAGTATCTTTTCTTGGCTATGTTGTTACTCCACAGGGAATTGAAGTTGATACAGCCAAGATCGAAGCTATTGAGAGTTGGCCGCAGCCCAAAACGGTCACACAAGTAAGGAGTTTTCTTGGCCTCGCTGGTTTCTATAGGCGTTTTGTGAGAAATTTCAGCACCATTGCTGCGCCTCTCAATGAGCTTACAAAGAAGGACGTGCCTTTTTCTTGGGGTACCGCACAGGAAGAAGCCTTCACGGTCTTGAAAGATAAGTTAACACATGCTCCTTTACTCCAACTTCCTGATTTTAATAAGACTTTCGAGCTTGAATGTGATGCTAGTGGAATTGGGTTAGGAGGTGTGTTACTACAAGATGGTAAACCTGTTGCGTACTTTTCTGAAAAATTAAGTGGGCCTAGTCTGAATTATTCTACTTATGATAAGGAATTATATGCTCTTGTTCGGACTTTGGAAACATGGCAACATTATTTATGGCCCAAAGAATTTGTTATACATTCTGATCATGAATCTTTGAAACATATTAAAAGTCAAGCAAAACTGAACCGTAGACATGCTAAATGGGTTGAATTCATTGAGACTTTCCCTTATGTCATTAAACACAAGAAGGGTAAAGACAATGTTATTGCTGATGCTTTGTCTCGTCGTTATACTATGCTTTCACAACTTGACTTTAAAATATTTGGTTTGGAGACCATCAAAGATCAATATGTGCATGATGCTGAATTTAGCGACGTGTTGCAGAATTGTAAAGAAGGGAGAACATGGAACAAGTTCGTTATTAATAATGGATTTGTGTTTCGTGCTAACAAGCTATGCATTCCAGCTAGCTCCGTTCGTCTTTTGTTGTTACAGGAGGCGCACGGAGGAGGATTAATGGGACACTTTGGCGTGAAGAAGACGGAGGACGTACTTGCTACACATTTCTTTTGGCCAAAGATGAGACGGGATGTTGAGCGTTTTGTTGCTCGCTGCACTACATGTCAAAAAGCTAAGTCACGACTCAATCCTCATGGTTTATATATGCCTTTACCTGTACCTAGTGTTCCTTGGGAGGATATATCTATGGACTTTGTTTTAGGTTTACCTCGAACAAAGAAGGGGAGGGATAGCATATTTGTTGTCGTGGATAGATTTTCTAAAATGGCACACTTTATACCATGTCATAAAAGTGATGATGCTGCTCATGTTGCTGATTTGTTCTTTCGTGAAATTATTCGGTTGCATGGTGTGCCAAATACAATTGTTTCCGATCGTGATGCTAAATTTCTTAGCCACTTTTGGAGATGTTTATGGGCTAAGTTGGGGACTAAACTGCTTTTTAGTACTACATGTCACCCCCAAACTGATGGCCAAACTGAAGTAGTCAATAGATCATTGTCTACTATGCTTAGGGCTGTTTTGAAGAATAACCTGAAAATGTGGGAAGAATGCTTGCCTCATATTGAATTTGCTTATAATCGTTCGCTACATTCTACCACTAAGATGTGCCCTTTTGAAGTTGTGTATGGTTTCTTACCTCGTGCACCTATTGATTTGTTGCCTCTTCCGTCTTCGGAGAAGGTTAATTTTGATGCTAAAGAACGTGCTGAATTGATATTAAAGATTCATGAGTTAACTAAGGAAAACATTGAGCGTATGAATGCTAAATACAAACTTGCTGGAGATAAGGGTAGAAAACATGTTGTCTTTGCACCTGGAGATCTTGTTTGGTTACATTTGCGTAAGGATAGATTTCCTGATTTGCGCAAGTCAAAGCTAATGCCACGTGCTGATGGTCCTTTTAAGGTGTTAGAGAAAGTAAATGATAATGCATATAAACTTGAGCTGCCTGCAGAGTTTGGGGTTAGCCCCACTTTTAACATTGCAGATTTGAAGCCTTATTTGGGTGAGGAAGATGAGCTTCCGTCGAGGACGACGTCAGTTCAAGAAGGGGAGGATGATGAGGACATCCCTACTAATGTTACACCCACCCCGACTGCTATACATACAGGACCAATTACTAGAGCTCGCGCACGTCAATTGAATTACCAGGTACTTTCGTTTCTTGGAAATCCTTCTAATATTCATGAACATATGATGCTGCCTAAATTAGATACTTTTGTTTTACTTATGAATGAAGGACCTATCATGGATAAGAAGGATGACCATTGGAGCGGGATCAAGCATGGAGGAGAAGGTGCGCGCGCGGGGAAGAACATTGGAGCTTCCAGTGATGATTTTCGCACATTGAAGCCACCATAATGGGAGTGGGAAGCTGTGGACGAAATATGCATGATGCCACTTTATAAAATTCGTCCATAGGCTAATATAGGTGCTGCGCCACCTTAATTTTGGGCCAGGCCCATGTAATTTCGAAATACCATATTATAGGCTGTTTTTAGAGTCCGTATGTATGGGGAAACTGACTTAGGGTCGGTTTCGGACCCCTCCTCCAAGGGGCCACGAAATTCCCTTCTATTCCCCCATATATACAGCCCTTAGGGCTTCGTTTTAGGTTTGGGTTTTGTTTAGATTACAAGTTCGCCATAGCAGCAACTTCGCGTTCTTCGTTTGTGTTCCGCGACCAGACAAAGGCGTCACAGAACCCCACTTCATCAATAAAGCTTTCCTCTTATATTCGCAATATCCAGATTGCAATCTTAGTTTCTTGCTTGTTCTTCGTTTGCGTGCAGGAAATAGACCCTCGTGGTCAGGTTGATCGTGCTCCGGCGTGGTCAATAACCTCTCAGAGTTGGTTTAGCGATTGCTAAGGCGCGACGTCTCACACGTTCGTAGTCGGATCGTCAAAGTCTACTCCACCAAAAACGATAGCCACCATCTCATCGAAAGACAGGGACAACTTCGCCTATATCAACGTCGCGCCTTAGCAATCACTAAACCAACTCCAAGAGGATATTGACCACGCCAGAGCACAATCAACCTGACCACAAGGGTATGTTTCCTGCATGCAAACGAAGAACAAGCAAGAGACTAAGATTGCAATCTGGATATTGCGAATATAAGAGGAAATCTTTATTGATGAAAGTGGTGTTCTGTGACGCCTTTGTCTGGTCGTGGAACACAAACGAAGAACGCAAAGTTGTAGCTATGGCGAACTTTTAATCTAAACAAAACTCAAGTCTAAACAGTGCCTTATGGGTTGTATATATGGGGAAATAGAGGAATAATTTTGTGGCCCCTTGGAGGAGTGGTCCGAAACAAACCCTTACTCTGTTTCCCCACATATGCGAACTCTAAAAATAGCCTATAAAGTGGTATTTCGAAATTACATGGGCATGTCCCAAAAATAAGGTGAAACAACACCTATAATAGCATATGGACGAAATTTATGAAGTCGCATATTGCATATTTCGTCCAAGCCTTCATGCTCTCCATATGGTGGCTTCAAAGTGCAAAAATCACCAATGGAAACTCCGTTGTTCTTTCCTGCATGCGCACCTTCTCCTCCATGCTGGATCCCACTCCAATGGCCATCCTTCTTGTCAATGCAAGGTCCTTCATTCATAAGTAAAACAAAAGTATCTAACTTAGGCAGCATCATATGTTCATGAACATTAGAGGGATTTCCAACAAACGAAAGTTCATGATAATTTCATTGGCGTGCATAGGCTCTAGTAATTGGTCCAATATGTGTAGCTGGTGTGGATGTGGGTGTAACATTAGTAGGGACATCCTTATCATCCTCCCCATATTGAAATTAAGTCGTCCTCCACGGAAGCTCATCTTCCCAACCCAAATAAGGCTTCAAATCTGCAATGTAAAAATTGGGACTAACCCCAAACTCTGCAGGTAGCTCAAGTTCATCTGCATTATCATTTATTTTCTCTAACACCTTAAAAGGACCATCAACACGTGGCATTAGCTTTGAGTTGCACAAATCGGAAATCTATCCTTACGCAAATGTCACCAAACAAGATCTCCACGTGCAAACACAACATGTTACTCATATGTTCAATGTTTTCCTTAGTTACCTCATGAATTTTTAAGATCAATTTAGCATGTTGTTTAGCATCAAAATTAACCTTCTCTGAAGATGGATGAGGCAACAAATCAATAGGCTCGCGAGGTATGAAACAATACACAATTTCAAAGGGGCACATCTTAGTAGTACAATGCAATGAACGATTATAAGCAAATTCAATATGAGGCAAGCATTCTTCCCACATTTTCATGATATTCTTCTAAACAGCCCTAAGCATAGTAAACAATGATCTATTGAGTACTTCAGTTTGTCCATCAGTTTGGGGGTCACATGTAGTACTAAAAAGCAGTTTAGTCCCTAACTTGGCCCATAAACATCTCCAAAATTGGCTAAGAAACTTAGCATCACGATCTGAAACATTTGTATTTTGCACACCATGTAAGTGAATAATTTCACGAAAGAACAAATTAACAACATTAGCAGCAGCATCACTTTTATGACATGGTACAAAGTGTGCCGTTTTTGAAAATCTATCGACGACAAAAAATATGCTATCCATCCCCATGTTTGTTCAAGGTAAACCGAAAACAAATTACATAGATAAATCCTCCCAATGAACACTAGGTATAGGTAAAGGCATATATACACCATGAGGATTGAGTCGTGACTTAGCTTTTTGACATGTAGTGCAGCAAGCAACAAAACGCTCAACATCCCGCCTAATCTTTGGCCAAAAGAAATGCGTAGCAAGTATGCCCTCCGTCTTCTTCACGCGAAAGTGTCCCATTAATCCTCCTCCATGTGCCTCGTACAAAAAAGAAAAGACGAACAAAGCTAGCTGGAATGGATAGCTTGTTAGCATGGAAAACAAATCCATCATTAATGATGAACTTGTTCCATGTCCTCCCTTCTTTACAATTCTGCAACACATATTTAAATTTAGCATCATGAACATATTGATCTTTGATGGTCTCCAAACCAAATAGTTTGATGTCAAGTTGTGAAAGCATAGTATAACGACGAGACAATGCATCAGCAATAACAATTTCTTCACCCTTCTTGTGTTTAATGATATAAGGGAAAGTCTCAATGAATTGAACACATTTAGCATGTATACGGTTCAGTTTTTCTTGACTTTTAATATGTTTCAAAGATTCATGATCAGAATGTATAACAAATTCTTCGGGCCATAAATAATGTTGCTAGGTTTCCATAGTCCAAACAAGAGCATATAATTCCTTATCATAAGTAGAATAATTTAGACTAGGCCCACTCAATTTTTCCGAAAAGTATGCAAGAGGTTTACCATATTGTAATAACACACCTCCTAATCCAATTCCACTAGCATCACATTCAAGCTCGAAAGTCTTATTAAAATCAGGAAGTTGGAGTAAAGGAACATGTGTTATCTTATCTTTCAATTGTGTGAAGGATACTTAATGTGCAGTACCCCAAGAAAAAGGCACATCCTTCTTTGTAAGCTCATTGAGAGGTGCAGCAATGGTGGTGAAATCTCTAACAAAACACCTATAGAAACCAGCGAGGCCAAGAAAACTCCTCACTTATGTGACTGATTTGGGCTGCGGCCAACTCTCAATAGCTTCAATCTTGGCTTTATCAATTTCAGTTCCCTATGGAGTAACAACATAGACAAGAAAAGATACTCGGTCAGTGCAAAAGGTACAGTTCCCAAGGTTACCAAACAAACGTGCATCACGTAGAGCAATAAAAACAACACGTACATGTTCCAATTGTTCCTCCAAAGATGTACTATAAATCAGTATATCATCAAAATAGACTACGACAAATCGTCCAATGAAAAGACTTAAAGCCACATTCATTAATCTCATGAAAGTACTAGGTGCATTAGTTAGCCCATACGGCACAACTAACCACTCAAATAAATCAAACTTAGTTTTAAATGCCATTTTCCATTCATCTCCTAGTTTCATACAAATTTGATGGTATCCACTACGCAAATAAACTTTAGAGAAAATTTTAGAGACACTTAATTCATCGAGCATTTCATCTAGCCTAGGAATAGGATGACAATAATGAATAGTAATATTATTAATGCCTCTACAATCCACACACATACGCGATGTACCATCCTTTTTCGGCACTAGAATAATAGGAACAACACAAGGACTATGGGATTCACATATATAACCTTTGTTGAGTAGCTCCTGTACTTCACGCATAATCTCATTCGTCTCCTCTGGATTGGTACAGTATGGTGCATAGTTGAGTAGCGATGCACCGGGAATTAAGTGAATCTAATGCTCAATCCCTCGAATAGGTGGTAATCCCAGTGGCACGTCTTGTGGAAATACGCCAACGAACTCCTGCAAAATGTTAGTGACAGCTGGAGGCAAAGAGTGAGGCATGTCCTCGAATGAAAATAAAACCTCTTTGCACACAAAATCATAGAAAATAGATGTAGTAACATCCAAATAAGTGATATGAGATTTAGTAGCAAGCAAACATCCACTCTTCAATTTTACTTCAGATGTATCACTAGATGATTGTTTATTAGGCTTATGGTGTTGCTCAAATTCCTTTGCTACAATCTGATTTTCACTCTTATTTAGCTCCTGTTTTGCTTTACTAGCTCTAGCAATGTCATCTTTCATAATATGTTCAGGAGACATAGGAAGCAAATTTATATTTTGATCCTTATGAACAAAAGAATACTGATTTGTCCTACCATGGTGTACAACTGTTTTATCAAATAGCCATGGTCTACCAAGTAAAATGGAACATGCTTGCATGGGTACCACATCACAATCAGCATAATCAGAATATGTAGCAATGCTAAAGTGCACACGAACAGTACGTGTTACCTTAAACTTGCCACTGTTGTTGAACCATTGGATGTAATATGGATGAGGTTGTGGTGTGGTGGTTAGAGACAGCTTCTCCACCATCTCCATGCTATCCAAGTTCTTGGAACTCCCTCCATCGATGATGACGCAAAAAGAACGCTCCTTCACAACTCCCTTTGTATGGAACAAGTTGTGCGTATGATTTTCCTCAGCACGTGTAACATGCACACTCAGAACATGTTGAGAAACTAAACTTTCATGCATGTCCACGTAGTCAGCAGCCATGTAGTGTGTCTCTTGTTCAGTATCCTCGGCAACATGTTCTTCACTTGCAGTAAGAACCAAAATCTCCTCATCATAATCACTAGCGGAGTCATATCCACCTTCCTCAGTAACAATCATCACACGCATGGATGTACATTCTCTCCCAAAGTAACCTCTACCCTTGCAATGACGACATATAACCTCATGTATTTGCCCTGGTGATGACATGGATGAAGAAGAGCTCTGTGTAGGCCCCGAAGGCATGCCCTTGCTGGAGGCTGGTGGCGGTGCCTGATTCCGGATATCTCGTTTGGAGTTGGTGGCTGAAATAGGCAGTGCTGCAGCAGGACGTGTGGAAGTCTTGTACCTGGTCAGCCATCATTTGCTGGAATTATCATGGAGCTCCTTGTTGGTCATAACCTCCCATTCGATCTCGTCGGCTTGTGATCCTGGCATGGTTAGTAGTAATAGGAACACACAAGAATATAAACCTACGGACTACTAGGAAGTGGTGGTGGTGGTGTGTCACAAATTCGTCAAGCAAATCTCAAATTCTTACGAGTTCTTACCCAGCAGCAGGGGGTGATCGGCAGCTGTTATAGTCAAAACTCTTAAAGCTTTGATAGAGTGATTGCCAGGTGGTGTGAAACACACAACGTAGATGTATGTGGAGCTGGGAAGGCTTCTAATATGGTTGCAAAAAGTCAGCAATAATCAGTTCAGAGATTCAATCTTGAAAAGACGCTCAACGATGGTACCCTGTTGGTCCTAGGCTTGACCATACTAGAGACGCGAGCCTAGAACACCAACAAAAGCACGACGCTACACATAATTAAGAGGAGAGCCACCCTAATTTTTAATTATTATTTTTCGCCTCTTTTTTGCTCTCTTTTACCAGAAATAATTGTAACGTCGAGTGTCTCAAAACTCTTCTGAAGGTCTAAAAATAGGATAGGCACAAAATTTTGTGACTATCTTTCTTCGAGAGCGATTCAGGGCTGTGACGACCAAAAATTGCGACAAAAATCGCTATGATGGCGAGTCTCTCAAAATGCCCTGGAAAGCCTAAACACGGGATAGGGGAAAAAGTATTTTCACCCGCTGAAATTTTGGCCTAAAAAATGCCCTGAAATTTTTGCGACTCTTTATTTTTGAAAAACCTACTCAAGCAAGGAAACATGAATCTGAAAACAAAGGGATCTCGAAATCAAACATAATATGGGATGGACTCTGATTGGTGGTGGATATGTGGTGGTATATATGGCACCGGTGATGATGGGAGTGTGGTTGTGGTATATGGCAGCGGAGCTGAAGATGCCATGGTGGTGGTATATGGCAGCGACGATGAAGATGGTGTGGCGACGGCATGACAACTTGTGAATAGAACTTGAAACTCTAAGAGACTAGACTCTAAGACCAGCAACTTGATACGACGATGCAACTGCAATTTCAACAAAGCAAACACCTAACAGAGAATTGCAAAGGCTTAGATTGGTTCGGATATGATGATCTAACCTAATTTTTTGTTGGCTTTTTCGTAGACTATAAGTATGAAGAACAGATACGATCTAATTAAAATACACTATTAAAATCTCACCGAGCAACCTGGAAATCTGATACCACTTGATAGAGGCGAAGTGGTCCCTGTCTTTCGATGAGAGGTGGCTATCATTTTTGGTAGAGTCGACTTTGACAATCCGACTACGAATGTGCGAGAATGTCGCACCTTAGTAATCGTTAAACCAACTCCGAGAGTGCTTGTGTAAAGTGTTTGTGTGCATGTGTAAAATCTTCCAGGTCATGAAAATTACAACTCATGTCATCTCTATTTCCCTATACCTTTCCAACACCTATGAAAATTACTCAATCGGAGCTCGTTCTGACTCACGTTGATAGTCTCGTTGAATACCCTCTATAGGGAGAATTTTGTTTTTCCTCTGTTCACTGTTTCTTCTCTAATGTAAGCCTAACACCATGTTTTATCCAATCCATGATCGAGGTGGATGGTTCTGAAGACCATATGAATGGGCTGGCCCACTACATTTTAAGTTGTATTTGTAAAATCATTTACTTGTTCGCTCTGGCGATCCATTTTTGAGGGCATAGACGGCCTTTTTTGGGCTAGATATTTCCTGCGCAGGTGATCGTGTGTGTGTGTGTGTGTGTGTGCGTGTGTAAATCGTTTGTGTGTGTGTTTAAAATCTTCTAGGCCACGAAAATTAGAAGCCATGTCATCTAAATTTCCCTATACCTTTCCAACACCTATGAAAATTACTCAATCGGAGCTTGTTCTGAATCACGTTGACAGTCTCGTTGAATACCCTCTATGGGGTGAATTTTGTCTTTCCTCCGTTCACCGTTTCTTCTCTAATATGAGCCTAACACCATGTTGTATCCAATTCATGATCGAAGTGCATAGTTTGGAAGACCATCAAGATCGGTTGGACCATGGGATTTTGAGTTGTAATTGTGAAATCATTCGTTTTTTCCATCTTGCGATCCGTTTTCGAGGGCACAGACAACCTTTTTTGGGCTACATATTTCCCATCCGCATGCTCCTGTTTGTGTGCGTGTGTAAATTCTTCCAGGTCATGAAAATTAGAAGTCATGTCATCTCAATTTCCTGATACCTGTCCAACACTTATGAAAATTACTCAATCAAAGATCGTTCTGACTCACGTTGATAGTCTCGTTGTATACCCTCTATAGGATGAATTTTGTCTTTCCTCTGTTCACTGTTTCTTCTCCAGTGTGAGCCTAAAAGCATGTTGTATTCAAACAATGGTCGAGGTGCATGGTTCTGAAGACCATATAGATGGGTTGGCCAATGGGATTTTGAGTTGTAATTGCGAAACCATTCGTTTTTTCCATCTTGCGATCCATTTTTGAGGGCATAGACGACCTTTTTTGGGCTAGATATTTCCTGTGCGCATGCTCATGTGTCTGTGCATGTGTAAAGCTTTTGTGTGAGTGTGTAAAATCTTCCAGGTCATGAAAATTAAAAGTCATGTCATCTTAATTTCCCGATATCGTTCCAACACCTATGAAAATTACTCAATCGGAGCTCCTTCTCACTCACGTTGAAAGTCTCCTTGAATACCCTCTATAGGGTGAATTTTGTCTTTGCTCTATTCACTGTTTCTTCTCTAAAGTGAGCCTAACACCATGTTCCATCCAATCCATGATCGAGGCGTGTGGTTCTGAAGATCATACGGATGAGCTGCCCATGGCATTTTGAGCCGTAATTTTGAATCATTTATTTTTCCCATCTTGCGATCCGTTTTTGAGGGCATAGATGGCCTTTTTGGGCTAGATATTTCCTGCGCACGTGCTCATGTGTGTGTGTCTGCGTGTGTAAAGCATTTGTGTACGTGTGTAAAATCTTCTAGGTCATGAAAATTAGAAGCCATGTCATCTTAATTTCCCGATACCTTTCCAGCACCTATGAAAATTACTCTTTCGGAGCTCGCTTTGACTCACGTTGATAGTCTCATTGTATACCCTCTATAGTGTGAATTTTTTCTTTCCTTTGTTCACTGTTTCTTCTCTAATGTGAGCCTAACACCGTGTTGTATGCAATCCATGGTCGAAGAGCATAGTTCTGAAGGCCATGAGCATGGACTGGGCCATGCGATTGTGAGTTGTAATTGCGAAATCATTCGTTTTTACCATCTCGCGATCCGTTTCTTAGGCCATAAACGACCTTTTTTGGGCTAGATATTTCCCGTGCATATGCTCGCGTTTGTGTACGTGTGTAAAATCTTCCAGGTCATGAAAATTAGAAGTCATGTCATCTCAATTTCCCGATTCCTTTCCAACACCTATGAAAATTACTCAATCGGAGCTCGTTCTGACTCACGTTGATAGTCTCGTTGCATACCAACTATAGGATGAATTTTGTATTTCCTTTGTTCACGGTTTCTTCTCCAATGTGATCCCAATACAATGTTGTATCCAAACAATGGTCGGCTCGCACGGTGCTGAAGACCATACGGATGGGTTTGCCCAAGGGATTTTGAGCTATAATTACGAAATCATTCGTTTTCTCCATCTTGCGATCCACTTTTGAGGGCATAGATGACTGTTTTTGGGATAGATATTTCCTACACGTATGCTCGTGTGTGTGTGTGTGTGTGTGTGTGTGAAGCGTTTGTATGCGTGTGGAAATATTCCAGGTCGTGAAAATTAGAAGTCATGTCATCTAAATTTTCGGATACCTTTCCAACACCTATGAAAATTACTCAATCGGAGCTTGTTCTGACTCATGTTGATAGTCTCGTTGAAGACCCTCTGTAGGATGAATTTTGATATAGGCGAAGTTGTCCCTGTCTTTCGGTGAGATGGTGGCTATCGTTTTTGGTGGAGTAGACTTTGACGATCCGACTACGAACGTGTGAGACGTCGCGCCTTAGCAATCGCTAAACCAACTCTGAGAGGTTATTGACCACGCCGGAGCACGATCAACCTGACCACGAGGGTCTATTTCCTGCACGCAAACGAAGAACAAGCAAGAAACTAAGATTGCAATCTGGATATTGCGAATATAAGAGGAAAGCTTTATTGATGAAGTGGGGTTCTGTGACGCCTTTGTCTGGTCGTGGAACACAAACGAAGAACGCGAAGTTGCTGCTATGGCGAACTTGTAATCTAAACAAAACCCAACCCTAAAACGAAGCCCTAAGGGCTGTATATATGGGGGAATAGAAGGGAATTTCGTGGCCCCTTGGAGGAGGGGTCCGAAACCGACCCTAAGTCAGTTTCCCCATACATACGGACTCTAAAAACAGCCTATAATATGGTATTTCGAAATTACATGGGCCTGGCCCAAAATTAAAGTGGCGCAGCACCTATATTAGCCTATGGACGAATTTTATAAAGTGGCATCATGCATATTTCGTCCAAAGCTTCCCACTCCCATTATGGTGGCTTCAATGTGCGAAAATCATCACTGGAAGCTCCAATGTTCTTCCCCGCGCGCGCACCTTCTCCTCCATGCTTGATCCCGCTCCAATGGTCATCCTTCTTATCCATGATAGGTCCTTCATTCATAAGTAAAACAAAAGTATCTAATTTAGGCAGCATCATATGTTCATGAATATTAGAAGGATTTCCAAGAAACGAAAGTACCTGGTAATTCAATTGACGTGCGCGAGCTCTAGTAATTGGTCCTGTATGTATAGCAGTCGGGGTGGGTGTAACATTAGTAGGGATGTCCTCATCATCCTCCCCTTCTTGAACTGACGTCGTCCTCGACGGAAGCTCATCTTCCTCACCCAAATAAGGCTTCAAATCTGCAATGTTAAAAGTGGGGCTAACCCCAAACTCTGCACGCAGCTCAAGTTTATATGCATTATCATTTACTTTCTCTAACACCTTAAAAGGACCATCAGCACGTGGCATTAGCTTTGACTTGCGCAAATCAGGAAATCTATCCTTACGCAAATGTAACCAAACAAGATCTCCAGGTGCAAAGACAACATGTTTTCTACCCTTATCTCCAGCAAGTTTGTATTTAGCATTCATACGCTCAATGTTTTCCTTAGTTAACTCATGAATCTTTAATATCAATTCAGCACGTTCTTTAGCATCAAAATTAACCTTCTCTGAAGACGGAAGAGGCAACAAATCAATAGGTGCACGAGGTAAGAAACCATACACAACTTCAAAAGGGCACATCTTAGTGGTAGAATGTAGCGAACGATTATAAGCAAATTCAATATGAGGCAAGCATTCTTCCCACATTTTCAGGTTATTCTTCAAAACAGCCCTAAGCATAGTAGACAATGATCTATTGACTACTTCAGTTTGGCCATCAGTTTGGGGGTGACATGTAGTACTAAAAAGCAGTTTAGTCCCCAACTTAGCCCATAAACATCTCCAAAAGTGGCTAAGAAATTTAGCATCACGATCGGAAACAATTGTATTTGGCACACCATGCAACCGAATAATTTCACGAAAGAACAAATCAGCAACATGAGCAGCATCATCACTTTTATGACATGGTATAAAGTGTGCCATTTTAGAAAATCTATCCACGACAACAAATATGCTATCCCTCCCCTTCTTTGTTCGAGGTAAACCTAAAACAAAGTCCATAGATATATCCTCCCAAGGAACACTAGGTACAGGTAAAGGCATATATAAACCATGAGGATTGAGTCGTGACTTAGCTTTTTGACATGTAGTGCAGCGAGCAACAAAACGCTCAACATCCCGTCTCATCTTTGGCCAAAAGAAATGTGTAGCAAGTACGTCCTCCGTCTTCTTCACGCCAAAGTGTCCCATTAATCCTCCTCCGTGCGCCTCCTGTAACAACAAAAGACGAACGGAGCTAGCTGGAATGCATAGCTTGTTAGCACGAAACACAAATCCATTATTAATAACGAACTTGTTCCATGTTCTCCCTTCTTTACAATTCTGCAACACGTCTCTAAATTCAGCATCATGCACATATTGATCTTTGATGGTCTCCAAACCAAATATTTTAAAGTCAAGTTGTGAAAGCATAGTATAACGACGAGACAAAGCATCAGCAATAACATTGTCTTTACCCTTCTTGTGTTTAATGACATAAGGGAAAGTCTCAATGAATTCAACCCATTTAGCATGTCTACGGTTCAGTTTTGCTTGACTTTTAATATGTTTCAAAGATTCATGATCAGAATGTATAACAAATTCTTTGGGCCATAAATAATGTTGCCATGTTTCCAAAGTCCGAACAAGAGCATATAATTCCTTATCATAAGTAGAATAATTCAGACTAGGCCCACTTAATTTTTCAGAAAAGTACGCAACAGGTTTACCATCTTGTAGTAACACACCTCCTAACCCAATTCCACTAGCATCACATTCAAGCTCGAAAGTCTTATTAAAATCAGGAAGTTGGAGTAAAGGAGCATGTGTTAACTTATCTTTCAAGACCGTGAAGGCTTCTTCCTGTGCGGTACCCCAAGAAAAAGGCACGTCCTTCTTTGTAAGCTCATTGAGAGGCGCAGCAATGGTGCTGAAATTTCTCACAAAACGCCTATAGAAACCAGCGAGGCCAAGAAAACTCCTTACTTGTGTGACCGTTTTGGGCTGCGGCCAACTCTCAATAGCTTCGATCTTGGCTGTATCAACTTCAATTCCCTGTGGAGTAACAACATAGCCAAGAAAAGATACTCGGTCGGTGCAAAAGGTGCACTTCCCAAGGTTACCAAACAAACGTGCATCACGTAGCGCAGTAAAAACAGCACGTAAATGTTCCAAATGTTCCTCCAAAGATCTACTAAAAATCAATATATCATCAAAATAGACTACCACAAATCGTCCAATGAAAGCACGTAAAACCTCGTTCATTAATCTCATGAAAGTGCTAGGTGCATTAGTTAACCCAAAAGGCATGACTAGCCACTCATATAATCCAAACTTAGTTTTAAATGCTGTTTTCCATTCATCGCCCAATTTCATACGAATTTGATGGTATCCACTACGCAAATCAACTTTGGAGAAAATTGTAGAGCCACTTAATTCATCAAGCATATCATCTAGTCTAGGAATAGGATGACGATAACGAATAGTAATATTATTAATGCCTCTACAATCCACACACATGCGCGATGTACCATCCTTTTTAGGCACGAGAATAATAGGAACAGCACAAGGACTAAGGGATTCACGTATATAACCTTTGTCAAGCAGCTCCTGTACTTGACGCATAATCTCCTTTGTCTCCTCTGGATTGGTACGGTAGGGCGCACGGTTGGGTAGGGATGCACCGGGAATTAAGTCAATCTGATGCTCAATCCCGCGAATAGGCGGTAATCCCGGTGGCACGTCTTGTGGAAAGACGTCAGCGAACTCCTGCAAAATGTTAATGACAGCAGGAGGCAAAGAGGGAGGCATGTCCTCGAATGAAAATAATACCTCTTTACATACAAAAGCATAGCAAACATATGTACCAACATCCAAATCATTAATATCAGATTTAGTAGCAAGTAAACATCCACTCTTCAATTTTATTTCAGATGCAACAGTAGATGATGGTTTATTATGCTTATGGTGTTGCTCAAATTCCTGTGCTACAATCTGATTTTCACTCTTATTTTTCTCCTGTTTTGCTTTACTAGCTCTAGCAATGTCATCTTTCATAATATGTTCGGGAGACATAGGAAGCAAAGTGATATTATGATCCTTATGAACAAGAGTATACTGATTTGTCCTACCATGGTGTACAGAATTTTTATCAAACTGCCATGGTCTACCAAGTAAAACAGAACATGCTTGCATGGGTACCACATCACAATCCACATAATCAGAATATGTAGCAATGCTAACATGCACACGAACAGTACGTGTTACCTTAACCTTGCCACTATTGTTGAACCATTGGATGTAATAAGGATGAGGATGTGGTCTGGTGGATAGAGACAGCTTCTCCACCATCTCCATGCTAGCCAAGTTATTGCAACTCCCTCCATCGATGATGATGCGAACAGAACGCTCTTTCACAACTCCCTTTGTGTGGAACAAGTTGTGCCTCTGATTTTGCTCAGCGTGTGTAACCTGCACACTGAGAACACGTTGAGCAACTAAACTTTCATACCTGTCAGCGTAATCAGCAGCCATGTATTGTGTTTCTGGTTCTGCATCCTCGCCACCCTGTTCGTCACTTGCAAGAAGTGCCAAAGTCTCCTCATCATAATCACTAGCGGACGCATATCCACCATCCTCAGTAACAATCATTACACGCTTGGAAGGGCATTCTCTCGCATAGTGACCTCCACCCTTGCAACGACGACATATAACCTCATGTGTTTGCCCTATGGATGCAATAGATGAAGAAGAACTCTGTGCAGGCCCAAAAGGTGTGCTCTTCGCAGAGGGTGCAGTAGGAGCCTGTTTCCTGGTATCGCGATTAGAGTTGGAGGTTGAAGGAGGTGGTGTTGCAGCAGGACGTGCGGAAGCAGAGGAGGTACGTGGCGTCCATGATGAAGTACGGCCTGCAAAATTAGTAGTTCTCGCCATTGCCTGTCGATCCTGCACTTCACGTTCAGCTTTGCAAGCAAGATGAAATAAACGAGTGATAGTGTTATACTCCTTATACTCTAGAATAGTCTGAATCTCTCTATTTAATCCACCCATAAAATGTGCAAGCATAGCTTCATTCTCCTCAACAATACCACATCTAATCATACCAGTTTGTAATTCCTGATAATATTCTTCTACAGAATTTGTTCCTTGTCTTAAACGCTGCAAATTTTGAAGCAATTCACGTTGATAATAAGGTGGCACCCAACGATTTCGCATAGCAGTTTTCAAAGCAGCCCAAGTAGTTGGAATATTATCACGGTGTATTCTACAATGTTCTGACCACCAAACACAAGCAAAACTAGTGAATGAACAAACAGCAGCAGCAACACGTCGATCCTCTGGAAATTGTAAGCATGTAAAACGTTGTTCTGTTTCTAACTCCCATGTAAGATATATATCAGGAACATATCTACCCTCAAACGTCGGAATATTCAATTTAAGTTTAGGGAGATGGTCATGATCCCGTACCTGCGGGGGTGGTGCAGCCCTACCGTTACGGTTGTAGCCATGTGGTCGACCTGGTGCGTATGGTGGTGGTTGCCCATGGGGCGGATCTGGAGCAACCTCTCCCTCATCATCAAAATCACCATCATAATCTTCAACCTGCTCAACGACAGTAGCCGCACGAGCCACCGAAGTAGCAGCAGTATCAACAGTACCAGGATGTTGGGCGTGGTCGAGAGGCACACGTCGCGCTCGTCGTTCGAAAGGAATAGGAACTGCAGCTGGTGGAGGTAGACGGGCAAGCACCTCATTGAACTTGGCGTCCATCTTGGAGTCGAATGTCTTCTCCAAACCATCTAGCTTCTCCATGGCAACTCCAAAGTTGTTCACGAAGTCATGTACCTGCTCAGCCATCATTTGCTGAAATTTATCATAGAGCGCTTTGTTGGTCATGCTCTCCCAGTCGATCTCGTCATCGTGTGATCCTGGCATGGTTAGCAGAAATAGGAAACACACAATATGAAACCTACAGACTGCTGGGACGTGGCGGTGGTGGTGGTGTGGCACAAATCCTTTAAGCGAAT
Source organism: Hordeum marinum (assembly GCA_022496015.1). Taxonomy (NCBI): domain Eukaryota; kingdom Viridiplantae; phylum Streptophyta; class Magnoliopsida; order Poales; family Poaceae; genus Hordeum; species Hordeum marinum. Next base: position 225,764,856 of record CM039675.1, on the reverse strand, counting down.
CTCAATTTCTTACCAGTTCTTACCCAGTAGCAGGCGGTGATCGGCAACCGTTGTAGCCAAAACTCTCAAAGCTTGGATAGAGCGATTGCCAGGTGGTGTCAAGCACACGGCGTAGAAGTATGTGGAGCTGGGATGGCTTATAATATGGTAGCAAAAAGGGTCAGCAATAATCAATTCAGAGATGCAAGGTTGAATAAACGCTCAACGACGGTACTGTGCTGGTCCTAGGCTAGACCGTGCTAGAGACGCGAGCCTAAAACACCAACAAAAACACGACGATACACCTAAGCAAGGGAAAAGCACAATCGGATTTTTTTTTTTCGTTTTTTTTTTCGGCGCCTCTTTTTTTTTTTTTTCTGCGCCTCTTTTTTTTTTTTTTTCAAAAACTCACTACAATGGCGAGTGTCTCAAAACTCTTGCCACGTCGTATAAGCAAGATGGGCACGAATTTTTCTTTTGGACTATATTTTTTTTTTCTGGAGCAATCCGGGGGCTGCGACGACCCAAAAATTTCGACAAAAATCACTATGATAGCAAGTGTCTCAAAACGCTCCGGGGAACCTAAAATCAAGATAGGGAAAAAATATTTTCAGCCGAAATTTTTTTTGGGCCAAAACGTGCTCTGCAAAGCGTGCCAGACTCTTTTTTTTTTCCGACACCTGCGCAGGTAGCAAAACACGGATCCGAAATCAAAAGGATCTCGAAACTAAACCTAAAACGAACTGGACTTGGATTGGTGGAGGATTTGTGGTGGTATATATGGACACCAATGGAGAGTGATGATGGATGATGAGATATGGCAGCGGCGATGATGGTGGTGGTATATGGCAACTATGAAGATGATGCGGTGGCGGCGTGACAACCTGTGAAAAGAACTCGAAACTCTAAAGGACTAGACACTAAGACCAGCAACTCGACACAACGATGTAACCGCCAATTCAACAAAGCAAAATACTGAAAAGACTATGCAAAGGCTCAGATTGGTTCGGATATGATGATCTAACCCTAATTTTTTTTTGGCTTTTTCGTGGACTAAAGGTATGAAGAACAGATGCGATCTAAACTACGAAAACTGGTAAAATCTCACCGAGCAACCTGGAAATCTGATACCACTTGATATAGGCGAAGTTGTCCCTGTCTTTCGGTGAGATGGTGGCTATCGTTTTTGGTGGAGTAGACTTTGACGATCCGACTACGAACGTGTGAGACATCGCGCCTTAGCAATCGCTAAACCAACTCTGAGAGGTTATTGACCATGCCGGAGCACGATCAACCTGACCACGAGGGTCTATTTCCTACACGCAAACGAAGAACAAGCAAGAAACTAAGATTGCAATCTGGATATTGCGAATATAAGAGGAAAGCTTTATTGATGAAGTGGGGTTCTGTGACGCCTTTGTCTGGTCGTGGAACACAAACGAAGAACGCGAAGTTGCTGCTATGGCGAACTTGTAATCTAAACAAAACCCAACCCTAAAACGAAGCCCTAAGGGCTGTATATATGGGGGAATAGAAGGGAATTTCGTGGCCCCTTGGAGGAGGGGTCCGAAACCGACCCTAAGTCAGTTTCCCCATACATACGGACTCTAAAAACAGCCTATAATATGGTATTTCGAAATTACATGGGCCTGGCCCAAAATTAAGGTGGCGCAGCACCTATATTAGCCTATGGACGAATTTTATAAAGTGGCATCATGCATATTTCGTCCAAAGCTTCCCACTCCCATTATGGTGGCTTCAATGTGCGAAAATCATCACTGGAAGCTCCAATGTTCTTCCCCGCGCGCGCACCTTCTCCTCCATGCTTGATCCCGCTCCAATGGTCATCCTTCTTATCCATGATAGGTCCTTCATTCATAAGTAAAACAAAAGTATCTAATTTAGGCAGCATCATATGTTCATGAATATTAGAAGGATTTCCAAGAAACGAAAGTACCTGGTAATTCAATTGACGTGCGCGAGCTCTAGTAATTGGTCCTGTATGTATAGCAGTCGGGGTGGGTGTAACATTAGTAGGGATGTCCTCATCAAATTTTGTATTTCCTTTGTTCAATGTTTCTTGTCCAATGTGAGCCTGAAATCATGTTGTATCCAATCCATGGCCGAGGCGCATGGTGTTGAAGACCATATAGATAGGGTGGCCTATGGGATTTTTAGCTGTAATTGTGAAACCATTCATTTTCTCAATCTTGCGATCCGTTTCTGAGGGCATAGACGGCCTTTTTGGGCTAGATATTTCCTGCGCGCGTGCTCGTGTGTGTGTGTGTGTGTGTGTGCACGCGTGTGTCTATAGCATTTGTGTCCATGTGCAAAATCTTCCAGGTCATGAAATATAGAAGTCATGTCATCTTAATTTCCCGATGCCTTTCCAACACCTATGAAAATTACTCAATCGGAGCTCATTCTTACTCACGTTGATAGTCTTGTTGAATACCCTCTATATGGTGAATTTTTTCTTTCCTCTGTTCGTTGTTTCTTCTCTAATGTGATACTAACACCATGTTGTATCCTATCAATGATCGAGGCACGTGGTTTTGAAGACCATACGGATGGGCTGGCACATGGCATTTTGAGGTGTAATTGCGAAATCATTTATTTTTTCCATCTTGCGATCTGTTTTTGAAGGCACAGACGACTTTTTGGGCCAGGTATTTCCCGTGCGCATGCTCACATTTGTGTGCGTGTGTCAACTCTTCTAGGTCATGAAAATTAGAAGTCATGTGATCTCAATTTCCTGATACCTTTCTAACACCTACGAAAATTACTCAATCGGAGCTCGTTCTGACTCACGTTGATAGCCTCGTTGAATAACCTCTATAGGATTAATTTTGTATTTCCTTTCTTCACTTTTTCTTCTCCAATGTGAGCCTAAAACCATGTTGTACCCAATCCATGGTCCAGGCGCATGGTCCTGAAGACCATACGGATGGGTTGGCCCATGGGATTTTGAGTTGTAATTGCTAAATATTTCGTTTTCTCCATCTTGCGATTCGTTTTTAGTGCATACACAACCTTTTTGGGGCTAGATATTTCCTGCGCACATGCTCGTGTGTGTGTGTGTGTGTGCGTGTGCGTGCGCGTGTGTAAAGCGTTTGTGTGCGTGTGTAAAATCTTCCAAGTCGTGAAAATTAGAAGTCATGTCATCTTCATTTCCTGATACCTTTCCAACACCGATGAAAATTACTCAATCAAAACTCGTTCTGACTCACGTTTATAGTCTCGTTCAATACCCTCTATAGGATGAATTTTGTCTTTCCTTTGTTCACTGTTTCTTCTCCAGTGTGAGCCTAAAACCATGTTGTATCCAATCCATGGTCGAGGCGCAAGCTGCTGAAGACCATACAGATGGGTTGGCCCATGGGATTTTGAGTTGTAATTGCAAAATCATTCGTTTTCTCCATCTTGCGATCCGTTTTTAGGGCATAGACAACCTTTTTGGCTAGATATTTCATGTGCGCTTTCTCGTCTATGTGTGTGTGTGTGCGTGTGTGTGTGCATGTGTAAAGCATTTGTGTGCCTGTTTAAAATCTTCTAGGTCCAGAAAATTAGAAGTCATGTTGATGAGGACATCCCTACTAATTTTACACCCACATCCCCACAAACTACAAATATTGGACCAATTACCAGAGCCCGTGCACGCCAATTAAATTATCAGGTACTTCAGTTTCTTGGAAATCCTTCTAATGTTCATGAACATATGATGCTGCCTAAATTAGATACTTTTGTTTTACTTATGAATGAAGGACCTAGCATGTATAAGAAGGATGGCCATTCGAGCGGGATCAAGCATGGAGGAGATGGTGCGCACACAGGAAATAACAATGGAGTTTCTGTTGGTGATTTTCGCACTCTGAAGCCACCCTAAGGCTTGGACGAAATATACAAGAGGCCACTTTATAAATTTCGTCCATAGGCTATTTTTTTGGCCAGGTCCATGTAATTTCAAAATACCAATTTATAGGTTGTTTTTAGAGTCCGTATGTGTGGGGAAATAGAGTTAGGGTCGGTTTCAGACCCTCCTCCAAGGGGTCACGAAATCCCTCCTCTATTCCCCCGTATATACAGCCCTTAGGGTGCCCTTTAGACTTTGGTTTTGTTTACATTACAGGTTTGCCATAGCTGCAACTTCGCGTTCTTCGTTTGTGTTCCGCGACTAGACAGAGGCGTCACAGAACCCCAGTTTCATCAATAAAGTTTTCCTCTTATATTCGCAATATCCTGATTGCAATATTAGTTTCTTGCTTGTTCTTTGTTTGCGTGCAGGAAACAAACCTTCGACGGTTAGGTTGATCGTGCTCCGGCATGGTCAATATCCTCTCGGAGTTGATTTAGATATTGCTAAGGCGCGACGTCCTCACATGTTCATAGTCGGATCGTCAAACTCGACTCTACCATAAACAATAGCCACATCTCATCACAAGATTGGGACAACTTCGCCTCTATCAAGTGGTATCAGATTTCTAGGTTACTCGGTGAGATTTCACTAGTTTTTATAGTTTACATCGCATCTGTTCTTCATACCTATAGTCCATCAAAAAGCCACAAAAAGGATTAGATCTTCATATCGGAACCAATCTGAGCTTTGCAATTTTCTATTAGGTGTTTTCTTTGTTGACTTTGCGGTTGGATCATCATAGTTGCTCGCCTTACAGTCTAGTCTTTTAGAGTTCTATTCACAAGTTGTCATGCTGCCACACCATCTTCATCGTTGCTGACATATAACACCACCACGCCATCTTCATCGCCGCTGCCATATACCACCACCATGCTACCATCATCGTCGCTGCCATATGTACCACGATATATCCGAGTCTATATACCACCATCATATATCTGCCATCCATCCGTATACATATATACCACCACATATCCACCACCAATCCGAGTCCATCACATATTAGGTTTACTTTCGAGATTCCTTCGATTTTGGTCTCGCATTTTCATACCTGAGTAGGTTTCGAGAAAAAAGGAGTCTGACACATATTTCTGAGAACTTTTTAGGCCGAAATTTCAGGGCGTGAAAATATTTTTCCCTATTTTATTTTTAGGCTTTCCGGAGCATTTTGACACACTTGCCATCCTAGTGATTTTTGTCGCAATTTTCGGTCGTCGCAGCCCCAAATCGCTCCAGAAAAAACATTGTTTAAAAATTGTCGTTCCTATCCTGTTTTTAGACCTTCGGAAGAGTTTTGAGACACTCGCCATTATGTTGATTTTCTGAGCAAAAAAAGAGCGCAAAAAACAAAAAAGTCAAAGTTTGCTCTTCCCTTGATTACGTGTAGCGTTGTGATTTTGTTGGTGTTTTTGGCTTGCGTCTCTAGCATGGTCTAGCCTAGGACCAGCACAGTACCATCATTGAACGTTTATTCAACTTTGCATCTCTGAATTGATTATTGTTGGCCCCTTTTGCTACCATATTATAAGCCATCCCAGCTCCACATACATCTGCGTGGTGTGCTTGAAACAACTTGGCAATCGCTATATCCAAGCTTTGAGAGTTTTGACTACAATGGTTGCCGATCACCGCCTGCAGTTGGGTAAGAACTGGTAAGAATTTGATTTTGGCTTAAAGGATTTGCTACACACCACCACCACCACCACCACCACTTTCTAGTAGTCTATATGTTTCATAATCTTGTGTGTTTCATATTGCTGCTAACCATGCTAGGATCACAAGAAGACGAGATCGACTAGGAGAGCATGACCAACAAATAGCTCCATGACAAATTTCAGCAAATGATGTCTAACCAGGTTCAAGACTTTGTGACTACCATTGGAGAGTCCATGGAGAAGCTAGATGGTTTGGAGAAGACATTCAACACCAAGACATACGCCAAGTTCAATGAGGTGCTTGCCCGTCTACCACGACCAGCTGCTACTGTCCCTCTCCAACGACGAGCGCGACTTGTGCCTCTCGACCAAGTCCAAAATTCTGGTGCCATTGGGACGGTTGCTACTGCTAAAGCGTCTGTGGCTGCTGCTGCTATTGTTGGTTGGCAAAATGGCGCTTATGATGGTGACTACGTTGATGATTAGGAGGTTGCTCCAGATCAGCCCCAGGGGCAGCCACCACCACATGGACCAAGTCGTCCACATGGATACCATCATAATGGTTGGGCTGCATCAGCCCCTCAGGTACGGGATCATGACCATCTCCCTAAACTTAAATTGAATAGTCTGACATTTCATGGTAGATATTTTCCTGATATATATCTTACTTGGGAGTTAGAAATAGAACAACGTTTCACATGCTTACAATTTCCTGAGGATAGACGTGTTGTTGCTTCTATTTGTGCATTCAACAGTTTTGCTTGTGTTTGGTGGTGTGAACATTGTAGAATATATCAGGATAATATCCCTACTACTTGGGCTGCTTTGAAAACTGCTATGCGAAATCATTGGGTTAGACCATATTATAAACGTGAATTGCTTCAAAATTTAGAGCACTTGAGGGAGTCCTGGACTAAGGGGTCCTCGGATGGCCGACCTGTTTCTCATGGGCTGGACTATATGGGCCATAAAGTGATTATTGGGTGATCAAGGGCCCCGTCGCCGGGATGGAAGCTTCGAGGACCATGGTGTGTCCTCCAAGTTGACGACCGTAGTTAGGCGTTTTTATCTCTTCGGCATATAACCGACCATGTGTAAACCCTAGGTACCCTCGGCGTCTATATAAGACAGAGGGTTTTAGGTTGTAGGGATAGAAGAACTCATCTGGAGTTAGCTACTCGATCTAGAGGTAGATCAACTCTATAACCCCCATATCATCAATACAATAAAGAAGGACATAGGGTATTACCTCCATAGTGATGGAGGCGAGGGTCCCGATCTTTCGATGAGATGATAACTATCTATTTGGTGGAGAAGACTTTGACGATCCGACTACGAACGTGCACGACGTTGCGCCTTAGCAATCGCTAAACCAATCTCCAAGAGGTTATTGACCACGCCGGAGCACGATCAACCTGACCACGAAGGTCTATTCCTGCAAGCAATCAAAGAACAAGCAAGAATATGATAATGCAATCTGAATATTGCGAATATATATGAAGTATTGATAAGGGTGGGGTTCCGAAAGCGGTCTTGGTCTGGTCGTTGGACACAAACGAAGTACACGAAGTTGCAATGGCTAACTTTTAACTAAACAAAACCCAAAGGAAAAACTACTAGATTGATCTACTTATATAGGAGCAAGGGGTGGCGGCCAAGGAGGTGGGAGGACGTCCCAAGACACCCTAAAACAAACCCTAGGTCGTACAAGGCCCATGGGCCCAAGTGGAGGTGATACAACACCTTTGGACTTGTAGTTTGACTCGGATTCTGATGCAACGTCAGATTGTTTCGTCGATAACTTCGCGATCCGGACGAATTTTAAGGTGATTCCAACTGTGCTGGAACGCATATGAAATCTAGTTTCCAGAAAAAAAAGAATCACCCAATTCCGAGTCCGTATGAAAAAGTTGTTCACGTTTTGAGACAGGTGTGTCTGTGCAGTCCGAATCTGAGTCCAGAACGTGAGAGACTTGGACTCTATCTTCTCTTGGGCTAAAAGTGACGTGAGAGAACTTCTTGAACAACACCTAATTGTTTCCTTTGACATTAGAGGACCTCTTGAATAGCACCCAACCATTTCCTCTTTCTTTGTCATCACACGTGGTTCATACAAGTGTTCGACCATTCTGCGTTTAGGCATAAAATAAAAATAGGTGAAGTATTTTTGTTCCGGATAACATAAATAAATTATTGCATAATTATTATAAGAAATCACCTCACAAATATGCATGTATGCAACATTTTTGGTCGTATCCAAGGTAGTCATGTCCTCATCACATAGGAGGGCCCGAAGCTGGGTAAAACCTTGCCCCCTTCGTTTCCTATTACCATCAATTCTAAACTCACAGTTCGGAATCCCCTACCCGAGATCTGCCGGTTTGGACACCGACATTGGTGCTTTCATTGAGAGTTCTGCTATGATCACCGAAGAAATCGATGCCTCACCTCGTCACGAGCAACGAAATCTGCATCCAGGGGGTTCTTTCCCCCGATCAGACTCTCACAGGCGGCGACATCTTGTCTCACGCCGACCCGATCAACCACCTCGGCAAGATCGGAACTTTTTTCCCCGATCATAGAATTAAGTTTGGAACCTTAGAGTTCGTTGCTGATTCACGGGGAGAACTCGTCTTGATGGAACCCTCGACCCTTGAGCAAGAGCCTGTGACTCTTGATGCCTCGACGCGGAAGACATTGGGCCCCGCCGCCAACGGAGTCGTCATCGCCGGGCGGTCTAGAACGCCCAATCCAGTCGATTTCACCGGATCCACCACGGCTATACGGGACATGGATCCACTTTCACGCAGCTCCGGAACCGCCATGCTCCATATCAACTCCACTTGCTTCAGTGACACACATCCTACCATCGCCTTGTTTTTAAACGAGCTATCTGATCGAATTGAGATCATACGTATGTCGGATGACCAGGTTCCGGTCTATGGATGGTTCGGGATCAAACCCGATGATAGGGAGATTCACGTTCCCACGGTCACCCACCTTGTCGCTACTATCGAGTATCCGGCTGAGGACTCGTCCCAACAACCGGAATTAAAAACAGTCAACACCCCTATCTCTGATCACTGAGACTTCATCGGCAAACCAGATGCCGGAATTTGTTCCGGAGCCAGACCATTATTGGTCCAAGATCTATCACACAATTTGGAGTCTGTGATTCCGAACACACAATGTGGCGTGGAGTCGAATTTTTTCCCACCCACCACCCAAGACGATCATCCCAGTATCGCACCAAAGCCCGCATCTTCAGACTTAGGAGATATTAAACAGTTACTAGGAGAGTCGGTTCATCACTTTTGGGCCAGACTCCTACTCGCTAGAAGCAGAGAAAAACGTCTTAGTGACCAAGATATAATGGCAACTTTCATCCGCAATTGCCATGATGAAGGGATTCTTAACGCCCTGGCTCGCCGAGTCATTCGTGACTTTTCTAAGCTATCTGATTTCGTACAAAAATACTGTGCCATGGAAAGTGCTTGGCAATCCGAACAGTTATTTTTGGAACCAACTTTCCCCGAACACCCTAGTGGACATTGGAAAAAGTGGATGCCTCCAAAGCAGCCTGCCAGAATCGAAACCGCCAAAAAAAGAAACAGGACCATTACAAGGGTGAGTATTGTCCTTGATAGACTATTGGATAAACCTTGCCCCATACATTCCGTATTGCTTAACACAAGCCCGACTCACAGCTTTAGAGTTTGCTGGGTCGTCAGGCAAGTTGCAAAAAGCAGTGAGGCCATCCTCGAGCCGCTTCCATTGAATAGACGCTCCGTATCGTCGCCCGAATACAATGCCAAAGTCCTGACGGTCTACGAAACGTTCCCCTCGGGGTATAGGAGGAAAAGTGCTCTTAGAGAACTCAAACAAGTCTACCATGTGGCAGCAATAAGTGCATGGACAGACATACACATTACCTTCGGAGATACTGACCAACCAGCTATTCTTTCCGGACATTCATCGGCCGCACTAGTCCTGAACCCCATCATCGATGGCTACAGGTTACATAAGGTGCTAACGGATTGAGGCAGTGGTTTAAACCTAATCTACGAAGGCACCCTGTTAAAAATGCAGTTTGATCGATCTCACATCGACCATAGCAACACGACTTTTCGGGGAATCATTCCAGGGAAAGAGGCACGTTGTTCAGGACGTATCGTCCTAGACGTAGTGTTCAGCACGCCCGAAAACTACCAATCCGAAGAACATCTCTTCCACATCGTGCCTTTCCCAAGTGGCTACCGCGCCCTATTAGGACGTGACGCCTTCACAAAATTCCAGCCTATACCCCATTATGGGTACATGATACTTAAAATGTCAAGACCACACGGAGTGATCACAATCGCTAGTGATCCGAAAACAAAACAGCTACGCTCGCCCTCAAGGCACTAGCCAGGACCTTCGCTGCAGAAGAATTAACCGCACTGCGGTCAACAGTTGGCGAGGACGACGTGCTCCTTAGCAAAATGCCCAAACCCATGTACTTCAAACCCATAGAGGAAATTGTTAAGTTTCAAGTGCATCCGACGGACCCCAATAAAACAACGTCCATAGGAGCTCAACTCGATACCATAGTGGATGAGGCACTGCGGAAATATCTATGAGAAAATTGGGATATCTTCGCCTGGCATCCTTCCGATATGCCCGAAATTCCACGGCGGCTTGCAGAACATAGTTTGAACATCATTGCAGGCTTCAAGCCCGTTAAGCAGACTCTACGCCGCTTTTCCGAACCCAAACGACAAGCTATGGGTCAAGAATTAGCTAAACTGTTGGAGGCCGGATTCATTCGGGAGATTAAGCACTCCGAATGGTTGGTAAACCTGGTGATGGTACCAAAGAAAGATAAGTCCTGGCGGCTCCGCGTCGATTTTAAAGACCTCAATAAAGCCTGCCCAAAGGACCCTTTCCCCTGACCGCGTATAGACCAGATCATTGACGCCACAGCCGGACATGATTCGTTGTGTTTCCTCGATGCTTATTCTGGATACCATCAAATCAAAATGAAGGAATCCGACCAAGCGGGACCCGCATTCATCACCCCCTACGGGCCATTCTGCTTTAACACGATGCCTAGCGGGCTAAAAAATGTTGGGGCCACATACCAGCGCATGATCTAGACTTGTCTCGCAGCACAGGTCGGTAAGATAGTCGCGGCATACATGCATGGCGTGGTAATCAAAACCAAACATGTCACCCAGCTGATCGATGACTTACAGCAAACCTTTGCCAGCCGACGCGACTATGACATACGACTCAATCCGGAAAAATGTGTATTTGGAGTTCCTTTTGGTAAACTTCTTGGATTCATCGTCTCCCATAGAGGAATGGAAGTGAATCTGTCTAAGATACGCGCTCTATTGGAACTTGCAATTCCCACAGAGATAAAGCATGTCCGAAGGCTGGCAGGTTGTGTTGCGGCATTAAGCCGCTTTATATCCCGCCTCAGAGAGAAAGCTTTACCGCTCTATAAGCTGCTAAAACGGACCAACAACTTCGAGTGGACTAACGAAGCAGCGGCTACGTTAGAGGAAATGAAAACACTACTGGCAACCAATCCCATACTTAGAGCACCAGGCGCCGGTGAGCCCGTGTTACTGTACATATCGGCTACCAAACAAGTCGTTAGCGCAGTGCTCGTCGTTGAACGAGATCATGAGGGACACAAATTCCGGACTCAGAAGCCGGTCTATTACGTGTCAAAAGTACCAACGCAGTGCAAGTCCAGATACAGGCACTACGAGAAAATATCCTACACAGTGTTTATGGCATCACGAAAACTCAGACACTACTTCCAAGAGTGTGCCGTTACGGTAGCATCCGAAGTAACCCTGAATGATATAATCAACAACAGGGACGCCACCGGCTGCATAGCCAAGTGGCCCATTGAGCTCCTTCCTTTTGAAATAACCTACAAGGCACGCCGTGCCATAAAATCTCAGGTATTGGCAGACTTCATGGCTGAATGGACCGAGGCCGAGTTCCCCAAGGAATATAGTGCATACTCCCATTGGACAATGTACTTTGATGGATCCAAAACCTTAATCGGACTGGAGGATGGAGTTATCCTCACATCCCCACAGGCAACAATGTGCAATACATGTTGTAGATCATGTATGCCGACTCCAACAATGCAGCCGAATATGAAGCCCTTTTGTATGGTCTTCGGATGCCAGTATCAATGGGCATACGGCAACTGGAGGTACCGGGAGACTCCAACTTGGCCATCTCCCAAATAAATGGTGAATTCGACGCCAAAAACCCGAAGATGGCGGCATACACGAATGTCGTCTTGAAAATATCTGCACGGTTTGATGGTTTGGAATTTCACCACGTCGCTCGCGACAACAACCAAGCCGCCAACGTACTGGCCCGCATGGGGGCTAATAGCGACCCTGTCCCAAGAAACACCTTCCTGGAGCGGCTCTTTAAGCCATCCGTGGTGTGGCAGGACGATCACATCATCGACGGCTCTGTAATGAATTAAATGCCTTTGGCCCATGAAGTCATGGCGGTAATCGTGCCATGGACAGAGCCCTTCCTTGCCTACCTTCTTCACAAGGAACACCCGACGACCAGACAAAAGCGTGGCGCATAGTTCGGCGATCCACGGCCTACAAAGTACACGAGGGTGAGTTATACAAGAAAAGTACCACCAGAATATTACAGCGGTGTATATATGAGGAAGAAAGACGGGAGCTCCTAGCCGGAGTCCATGCGGGCATGGGCGGCCACCATGCCGCAGCAAGAGCCTTGGTTAGCAAGGCCTTCCGAGCTGGCTTGTTTTGGCCTACAGCTAGGATGGACACGTAGTCGCTTGTCAAGCACTACGTGGGTTGTCAACTTTTTGCAAATCAAAGTCACATACCCCCAACAACCCTTCGGACTATTCCGATCACCTGGCCTTTCGCGGTTTGGGGCCTAGATAGGGTCGGACCACTTAAAGGGGGGACCAAGAAGAATAAATATTTACTTGTCATGGTTGATAAGTTCACCAAATGGATAGAGGCAAAGCTAGTTAAATCGGCCAAGTCCGGATCACTAATCGACTTCATATCCGGCATGGTACACCATTATGGTGTCCCGCACAGTATAATAACGGACGATGGATCCAACTTCACGGCCCAAGAGGTCAAAGACTGGTGCGCAAAAATGGGCATCAAGCTCGATTACGCATCAGTGTATCATCCGCAGACCAATGGACAAGTTGAGCGAGCAAACTATCTCATCATGAGCGGCATTAAGCCACGTTTGGTCTCATCTCCTCACGAGTCCGACTATCATTGGCTGGAGGAACTCGACTCCATTTTATGGGGCCTGCACACCACCCCGAACAGATCAACGAGATACACACTGTTCTTCATGGTATATGGGGCAGAAGCAGTCCTACCCTGCGTTATCGTTCATGACGCACCAAGGGTGCACATGTATGGGGAAAAGGAAGTCGAGTTAGATCGGTAGGACGACCTGGATGCCTTAGAAGGAGAGCGCGACATAGCTTGGTCCCGCTCTACGTTCTACCAACAGCAGACCCGACGTTACCAGAGTAGGGAGGTCAGGGAAAAAGTGTACAACCTAGGCAAACTCGTCTTATGGCTCCGGGAGAAGCAGAAGCATAAACTCAAACCCAAATGGGAGGGCCCCTTTGATAGAGGCGAAGTTTTCCGTGTCTTTCAATGAGATGGTGGCTATCGTTTTTGGTGGAGTAGACTTTGACGATCCGACTACGAACGTGTGATGATGCCGCGCCTTAGCAATCGCTAAACCAACTCTGAGAGGTTATTGACCACGCCGGAGCACGATCAACCTGACCACGAGGGTCTGTTTCCTGCACGCAAACGAAGAACAATCAAGAAACTAAGATTGCAATCTGGATATTGCGAATATAAGAGTAAAGCTTTATTGATGAAGTGGGATTCTATGACGCCTTTGTCTGGTCGTGGAACACAAACGAAGAACGCGAAGTTGCAGCTATGGCGAACTTGTAATCTAAACAAAACCCAGCCGTAAAACGATGCCCTAAGGGCTGTATATAAGGGGGAATAGAGGGAATTTTGTGGCCCCTTGGAGGAGGGGTCCGAAATAGACCTTATCTCAGTTTCCCCATACATACGGACTCTAGAAACAGCCTATAATATGGTATTTCGAAATTACATGGGCCTGGCCCAACAATAAGGTGGCGCAGCACCTATATTAGCCTAGGGACGAATTTTATAAGTAGCATCATGCATATTTCGTCCAAGGCTTCTTGCTCCCATTATGGTGGCTTCAAAGTGCAAAAATCATCACTCGAAGCTCCATTGTTCTTTCCCCCGCGCGCACCTTCTTCTCCATGCTTGATCCCGCTCCCATGGTCATCCTTCTTATCCATGCTAGGTCCTTCATTCACAAGTAGAACAAAAGTATCTAATTTAGGAAGCATCATATGTTCATGAACATTAGAAGGATTTGCATGAAACGAAAGTACCTGGTAATTCAATTGTGCGCGAGCTCTAGTAATTGGTCCTGTATGTATAACAGTCGGAGTTGTGGGTGTAGCATTAGCAGGGATGTCCTCATCATCCTCCCCTTCTTGAACTGAAGTCATCCTCGACGGAAGCTCATCTTCCTCACCCAAATAAGGCTTCAAATCTGCAATGTTAAAAGTGGGGCTAACGCCAAACTGTATAGGCAGCTCAAGTTTATATGCATTATAATTTATTTTCTCTAACACCTTAAAAGGACCATCGGCACGTGGCATTAGCTTTGACTTGCGCAAATCAGGAAATCTATCCTTACGCAAATGTAACCAAACAAGATCTCCAAGTGCAAAGACAACATGTTTTCTACCCTTATCTCCAGCAATTTTGTATTTAGCACTCATACGCTCAATGTTTTCCTTCGTTAACTCATGCATCTTTAATATCAATTCAGCATGTTCGTTAGCATCAAAATTAACCTTCTCCGAAGATGGAAGAGGCAACAAATCAATAGGTGCACGAGGTAAGAAACCATACACAACTTCAAAAGGGCACATATTAGTGGTAGAATGTAGCGAACAATTATAAGCAAATTCACCATGAGGCAAGCATTCTTCCCACATTTTCAGGTTATTCTTCAAAACAGCCGTAAGCATAGTAGACAATGATCTATTGACTACTTCAGTTTGGCCATCAGTTTGGGGATGACATGTAGTACTAAAAAGTAGTTTAGTCCCCAACTTAGGCCATAAACATCTCCAAAAGTGGCTAAGAAATTTAGCATCACGATCTGAAACAATTGTATTTGGCACACCATGCAACCGAATAATTTCACGAAAGAACAAATCAGCAACATGAGCAACATCATCACCTTTATGACATGGTATAAAGTGTGCCATTTTGGAAAATCTATCCACGACAACAAATATGCTATCCCCTCCCCTTCTTAGTTCGAGGTAAACCTAAAACAAAGTAGATAGATATATCCTCCCAAGGAACACTAGGTACAGGCAAAGGCATATATAAACCATGAGGATTGAGTCGTGACTTAGCTTTTTGACATGTAGTGTAGCGAGCAACAAAACGCTCAACATCCCGTCTCATCTTTGGCCAAAAGAAATGTGTAGAAAGTACGTCCTCTGTTTTCTTCACGCCAAAGTGTCCCATTAATCCTCCTCCATGTGCCTCCTGTAACAACAAAAGACGAACGGAGCTAGCTGGAATGCATAGCTTGTTAGCACGGAACACAAATCCATCATTAATAACGAACTTGTTCCATGTTCTCCCTTCTTTACAATGCTACAACACATCTCTAAATTCGGCATCATGCTATTGATCTTTGATGGTCTCCAAACCAAATATTTTAAAGTCAAGTTGTGAAAGCATAGTATATCGACAAGACAAGGCATCAGCAATAACATTTTCTTTACCCTTCTTGTGTTTAATGACATAAGGGAAAGTCTCAATGAATTCAACCCATTTAGCATGTCTACGGTTCAGTTTTGCTTGACTTTTAATATGTTTCAAAGATTCATGATCAGAATGTATTCTTTGGGCCATAAATAATGTTGCCATGTTTCCAAAGTCCGAACAAGAGCATATAATTCCTTATCATAAGTAGAATAATTCAGACTAGGCCCACTCAGTTTTTTAGAAAAGTACGCAACAGGTTTACCATCTTGTAATAACACACCTCCTAATCCAATTCCACTAGCATCACATTCAAGCTCGAAAGTCTTATTAAAATCAGGAAGTTGGAGTAAAGGAGCATGTGTTAACTTATCTTTCAAAACCTTGAAGGCTTCTTCCTGTGCGGTACCCCTAGAAAAATGCACGTCCTTCTTTGTAAGCTCATTGAGAGGTGCAGCAATGGTGCTGAAATCTCTCACAAAACGCCTATAGAAACCAGCGAGGCCAAGAAAACTCCTCACTTGTGTGACCGTTTTTGGCTGCGGCCAACTCTCAATGGCTTCAATCTTGGCTTTATCAACTTCAATTCCCTGTGGAGTAACAACATAGCCAAGAAAAGATACTCGATCGGTGCAAAAGGTGCACTTCCCAAGGTTACCAAACAAACGTGCATCACATAGAGCAATAAAAACAACACGTAAATGTTCCAAATGTTCCTCCAACGATCTACTAGAAATCAATATATCATCAAAATAGACTACCACAAATCGTCCAATGAAAGCACGTAAAACCTCGTTCATTAATCTCATGAAAGTGCTAGGTGCATTAGTTAACCCAAAAGGCATGACTAACCACTCATATAATCCAAACTTAGTTTTAAATGCTGTTTTCCATTCATCTCTCAATTTCATACGAATTTGATGGTATCCACTACGCAAATCAACTTTGGAGAAAATTGTAGAACCACTTAATTCAGCAAGCATATCATCTAGTCTAGGAATAGGATGACGATAACTAATAGTAATATTATTAATGCCTCTACAATCCACACACATGCGCGATGTACCATCCTTTTTAGGCACGAGAATAATAGGAACAGCACAAGGACTAAGGGATTCGCGTATATAACCTTTGTAAAGCAGCTCCTGTACTTGACGAATAATCTCATTTGTCTTCTCTGGATTGGTACGGTATGGCGCACGGTTGGATCGGGATGCACTGGGAATTAAGTCAATCTGATGCTCAATCCCGCAAATAGGTGGTAATCCCAGTGGCACGTCTTGTCGAAAGACGTCAGTGAACTCCTGCAAAATGTTAATGACCGTAGGAGGCAAAGAGGGAGGCATGCCCTCGAATAAAAATAATACCTCTTTGCAAACAAAAGCATAGCAAATAGATGTAGCAACATCCAAATCATAATATCAGATTTAGTAGCAAGTAAACATCTACTCTTCAATTTTATTTCGGATGCAACATTAGATGATGGTTTATTATGCTTATGGTGTTGCTCAAATTCCTGTGCTACAATCTGATTTTCACTCTTATTTTTTTTCCTGTTTTGCTTTACTAGCTCTAGCAATGTCATCTTTCATTATATGTTCTGGAGACATAGGAAGCAAAGTGATATTTTGATCCTTAAGAACAAGAGTATACTGATTTGTCCTACCATGGTGTACAGAATTTTTATCAAACTGCCATGGCCTACCAAGTAAAACAGAACATGTTTGCATGGGTACCACATCACAATCCACATAATCAGAATATGTAGCAATGCTAAAATGCACACGAACAGTACGTGTTACCTTAACCTTGCCACTATTGTTGAACCATTGGATGTAATAAGGATGAGGATGTGGTCTGGTGGTTAGAGACAGCTTCTCCACCATCTCCATGCTAGCCAAGTTATTGCAACTCCCTCCATCGATGATGACACGAACAGAACGCTCCTTCACAACTCCCTTTGTGTGGAACAAGTTGTGCCTCTGATTTTGCTCAGCATGTGTAACCTGCGCACTGAGAACACGTTGAGCAACTAAACTTTCATACCTATCAGCGTAATCAGCAGCCATGTAGTGTGTCTCTAGTTCTTCATCCTCGCCACCCTGTTCTTCACTTGCAATGAGAGCCAAAGTCTCCTCATCATAATCACTAGCGGATGCATATCCACCATCCTCAGTAACAATCATTACACGTTTGGAAGGGCATTCTCTCGCAAAGTGACCTCCACCCTTGCAACGACGACATATAACCTCATGTGTTTGCCCTGTGGATGCAGGCCCAGAAGGTGTGCTCTTCACAGAGGGTGGATTCGGAGCCTGTTTCCTGGTATCACGGTTGGAGTTGGAGGTCGAAGTAGGTGGCGTTGCAGCTGGACATGCGGAAGTAGAGGAGGTACGTGGCATCCATGATGAAGTGCGACTTGCAGAAAAAGGAGTTCTCGCCACTGCCTGTCGATCCTGCACTTCACGTTCAGCTTTGCAAGCAAGATGAAATAAACGAGTGATAGTGTTATACTCCTTATACTCTAGAAAAGTCTGAATCTCTCTATTTAATCCACCCATAAAACGTGCGAGCTTAGCTTCATTCTCCTCAACAATACCACATCTAATCATGCCAGTTTGTAATTCCTGATAATATTCTTCTACAGAATTTTTTCCTTGTCTTAAACGCTGCAAATTTTGAAGCAATTCACGTTGATAATACCGTGGCACCCAACGATTACGCATAGCAGTTTTCAAAAACAGCCCAAGTAGTTGGAATATTCGCATGGTGTATTCTACAATGTTCTGACCACCAAACCCAAGCAAAGCTAGTGAATGAACAAACAGCAGCAGCAACACGTCTATCCTCAGGAAATTGTAACCATGTAAAACGTTGTTCTATTTCTAATTCTCATGTAAGATATATATTAGGAACATATCTACCCTCAAACGTCGGAATATTCAATTTAAGTTTAGGGAGATGGCCATGATCCCGTACCTGATGGGCGGGTGCAGCCCTACCGTTACGGTTGTAGCCATGTGGTCGACCGGGTGCGTATCTTGGTGGTTGCCCCTGAGGCTGATCTGGAGCAAACTCTCCCGCATCATCATAATCACCATCATAATCGTTAACCTACTCAATGACAGTAGCAGCAGGAGCCACAGAATTAGCAGCAGTATCAACAGTATCAGTATGCTGGCCTTGGCTGAGAGGCACACGTCGCGCTCGTCGTTCGAAAGGGATAGGAGCTGCAGCTGGTGGTGGTAGACGGGCAAGCACCTCATTGAACTTGGCGTCCATCTTGGTGTCAAATGTCTTCTCCAAACCATCGAGCTTCTCCATGGCCTCTCCAAAGTTGGTCACGAAATCTTGTACCTGGTCAGCCATCATTTGCAGAAATTTATCATAGAGCGCTTTGTTGGTCCTGCTCTCCCAGTCGCTCCCGTCGTCGTGTGATCCTAACATGGTTAGCAGAAATAGGAAACACACAAGAATATGAAACCTACAGACTACTGGGACGTGGTGGTGATGGTGGTGGTGTGTCACAAATCCTTTAAGCGAATCTCAAATTCATACCAGTTCTTACCCAGCAGCAGACGGTGATCGGCAACCGTTGTAGTCAAACTCTCAAAGCTTCGATAGAGCGATTGCCAGGTGGTGTCAAACACACAACGTAGATGTATGTGGAGCTGGGATGGCTTATAGTATGGTAGCAAAAAGGGTTAGCAATAATCAATTCAAAGATGCAAGGTTGAATAAACGCTCAACGACGGTACTGTGCTGGTCCTAGGCTAGACTGTACTAGAAACGCGAGCCTAAAACACCAACAAAATCACGACGCTACACATAATAAAGGGAAAAGCACACTCTGATTTTTTTTTGCGCCTCTTTTTTTTGCGCTTTTTTTTTGCTCAAAAATTAATCACTATAATGGCGAGTATCTCAAAACTCTTCCCACGTCATATAAGCAAGATGGGCACGAAAATTGTTGGACTATTTTTTTTCTTTTTCTGGAGCAATTCGGGGGCTGCGACGACCAAAAATTTTGACAAAAATCACTATGATGGCAAGTGTCCCAAAATGCTCCGAAGAACCTAAAACCAAGATAGGGAAAAATATTTTCAGCCGAATTTTTTTTGGGCCAAAACGTGCTCTCCAAAGCGTGCCAGACTCGAATCCGAAATTTCTAAGGTTTTCTTTTCCCGACACCTATGGAGGTAGCAAAACACGAATCCGAAATCAAAAGGATCTCGAAACTAAACCTAAAACGAGGTGGACTCGGATTGGTGGAGGATTTGTGGTGGTATATATGGACACCAATGGATAGTGATGATGGATGGTGATATATGGCAGCGGTGATGATGGTGGTGGTATATGGCAACTATGAAGACGATGCGGTGGCGGCGTGACAACCTGTGAAAAGAACTTGAAACTCTAAAGGACTAGACACTAAGACCAGCAAATTCAACTAAGCAAAATACTGAAAAGAACTATGAAGACGATGTAACCGCAAATTCAACAAAGCAAAATACTGAAAAGACTATGCAAAGGCTCAGATTGTTTCGGATATGATGATCTAACCCTAATTTTTTTGTGGCTTTTTCGTGGACTAAAGGTATGAAGAACAGATGCGATCTAAACTACGAAAACTGGTAAAATCTCACCGAGCAACCTAGAAATCTGATACCACTTGATAAAGGCGAAGTTGTCCCTGTCTTTCGATGAGATGGTGGCTATCGTTTTTGGTGGAGTAGACTTTGACGATCCGACTACGAACGTGCGATGACGCCGCGCCTTAGCAATCGCTAAACCAACTCCGAGAAGTTATTGACCACGCCGGAGCACGATCAACCTGACCACGAGGGTTTGTTTCCTGCACGCAAACGAAGAACAAGCAAGAAACTAAGATTGCAATCTGGATATTGCGAATATAAGAGGAAAGCTTTATTGATGAAGTGGGGTTCTGTGACGCCTTTGTCTGGTCATGGAACACAAACGAAGAACGCGAAGTTGCAGCTATGACGAACTTGTAATCTAAACAAAACCCAACCCTAAAATGACACCCTAAGGGCTATATATATGGGGGAATAGAGGGAATTTCGTGGGCCCTTGGAGGAGGGGTCCGAAGCAGACCTTATCTCAGTTTCCCCATACATACGGACTCTAGAAACAGCCTATAATATGGTATTTCGAAATTACATGGGCCTGGCCAAACAATAAGGTGGCGCAGCACCTATATTAGCCTAGGGACGAATTTTATAAGTAGCATCATGCATATTTCGTCCAAGGCTTCTTGCTCCCATTATGGTGGCTTCAAAGTGCAAAAATCATCACTCGAAGCTCCATTGTTCTTTCCCGCACGTGCACCTTCTTCTCCATGCTTGATCCCGCTCCCGTGGTCATCCTTCTTATCCATGCTAGGTCCTTCATTCATAAGTAAAACAAAAGTATCTAATTTAGGAAGCATCATATGTTCATGAACATTAGAAGGATTTGCAAGAAACGAAATTACCTGGTAATTCAATTGACGTGCGCGAGCTCTAGTAATTGGTCATGTATGTATAGCAGTTGGAGTTGTGGGTGTAGCATTAGCAGGGATGTCCTCATCACCCTTCATAATCGATGAAGTACTTGTAGGAGGATCCTACCGTCTTCGGCCCATTAGACAATCGCCTTGAACCAAACCCATGGAACGCAGCTCGTCTTCGACGCTTCTACGGATAAACCTGTGTCATCACACTTTTTCCCCTTTTCTGTTTTCACTTCTCTTTCTATTTTCTCTCCCCTCCCACTCTGCGATTTGGTAGGATTGAATCTTTTCTTCTTCTTTCTATGTTCGGTTCAACCGATCTTTTACTAAGAATCTTGGCTTACACCTTTGAGTGTCAAATCCGAACACTATACCTAGGGGTTTCTTCTCGAAGCCAATGCTTTTATATTATAAGCATTTACCCACACTTATTGCGTACACACATTTTCTTTGTCACGTTCAAGCCATCATATGCATCAATTCGAACCGAGACTTTGCCAAGCTGGGTTGCCTCGCTCCTGTGTTTACCCTCTACGTTCCCGATTGTTCGGCTAGAGAGTAAAGGGAGCACCTTTGCGATTGTTATGACCGGGTCATCCAGATATGTACCTTAGACAGGTGAAGCCGAAAGCTAGCTTTCTTACGTAGACAATTGGTCGGCCGTGACGGAAGCAATTAATACGACTATGGAAGTTATCACCA
Source organism: Hordeum marinum (assembly GCA_022496015.1). NCBI lineage: Eukaryota > Viridiplantae > Streptophyta > Magnoliopsida > Poales > Poaceae > Hordeum > Hordeum marinum. The sequence goes on along the minus strand of CM039675.1, from coordinate 225,743,208 downwards.
TTGCTTTGGTTCTTTCTTCTTAAAAGCCCTTAGCCGCATACTAGTAGTATGCGGACTTCTACCTACGACCTTCGTAGAACCCTGAAGAAAGGTATCGATAGATGTACTGTTTTCCTCGGAAGATATTTCTTACGCTAAGCAGTAATATAACATATCTCGGTGTGATTTCTGTCTGTTCGCACCACATGGCTGGATTGCTTGGTTCCCGGATCACAATTCGCTCTTCTAGGGTGACAAATTATGAGGAACACTCCCGAGCTCTTCGCATGGGTGGTAGAAGCCGATGGCCAGTTGATACAAAGTTTACAACACAAATGGAGTAACAACTCGATTGTTCATACACAAGTATACACAATTACACATTCGATTGCTAATCGAGATCATCTATTATAGTATCTAGGGAGCAGTCTTCTTGTGAAAGACGGGCAGCAAGCATTGCCTGATCATACACCAGGTGGAGCAGCACTTCTTGTCCATCTGACCCCACTAGACCAACCTAAGCCATACGCTCGGGATTAAGTCCGGTGTAGCGGGTCTTGATCATCGCCCATGCTTCCCGTGCTCCCTCCCGACAAGCCGATGTATTCCATAGCTCAAACCTACTTCGGGCTCCCTTGAACCGATCGATTAGTTTGGTCATTCCCTACGGAGGTTGTTCGGCAGGCCATAGTGCCTTTACCATTATTTTCATCGCTTTCCACGCACGATCATGAAGAGCGGAAAGCTCCTTCAGCAGGTTCCCCCGGTAGGTTCCGAACTCTTCTTCAAGACGCCTAGACAGGAGACCTATACATGAGGCAACGTCATGTTCATTTTGCTTCCTCTATAAGAAAAACTTACCGATTTTAGAATCATACTTACCGAACACGCCCCTTTGTAGTTTCTGGTTTTCTTCTTGTGCTCGGGGCAATTGAGTTTTTAAACTCTCAATTTCTTCGGCATGTTGTTTATTCTCCGCCTGGAGACGGTTCAAAATACGACAGCCAACCTCGTGCTGGGACTTGGCGTATCGCTGTCTCAGGCTTCATCCAACTCCTTTTGCATATGCCCTATTGATTCAGGTGCTAAAGAGAATCCTTGCGTCAGCATAGAAATATACTAAGATTAGCAGCACAGATATTCTCACCATGGGCCCCTCGAGTGAAGCTCTTCACTTGCTCCAGCTCGGCCTTCATAGATTGAACCTGTGATTGGTTGTTCTCCAGCTCCTTGGCCAGTTGCTCGTTCTGTTGCTTCGAAGCCTGCGTTAGCACTAAAATAGCATAAGGAACCTTAATTCGTTCGTTCAGAACCAATTTAAGGCTTGGGAGCTACTGGGTTTACATGAGTGTCCAGACTCTTTTAAACTGATTACTTACCCGCATACTAGCCGATATCAACTTCATGGCCTCTCCAAACCCAGCTTGGCCAGCACCGATGTGCATGTCCGCCGTGCGTGGGGCACCGAACTGTTGTTCGAACAATATAGGGTGGCGCACGGCCTCCCGTCATCGCCGATGATTCATGGCGCTTCCTACTTCCGATTTGGTGACAGACATAGCATCACCGGAATCGGCACGGACGGATTGGCCATAGGGCCTCGGTAGCAGGTTCGGCATGAATCGTAGCTCCAAAATTCTGAGCTTCGTCGGGCACCTTGGCAACCTCTTCGACGAATGAGGCTTGGGCATTTTGCCTGAGTATTTCAATGTAATAACTGCTGTAAGGCTCTATTGGTTGTGATAATAAGCAGGTCGAACAAAATACCTTTTGGTTGAGGGAGTAGGCGAACTCGTCCTCGCCGTCGGCTCATTTGTTGGGTCCCTGTTGGTTTTCGATCCGGGCACTTTATGGGTTGTCGGCGTATGGCGCGCGGATCGACGGTGCTTGGGAGCAGGAGCAGGTGCGTTCGAGGCATTGTTGGATGCTTGCCTTTTACGGGACGAGTTCTTCTTCTTCAAATCAAACAAGCATCGCGCTCACGTCAAATCATCGCATTACATGTACCTGCAACTGTTGTTATAGTAATCTGTGAGCCACAGGGACTCAGCAATCTCATTTCCAAGGGTATCTAGACTACTAAAGCTTAATGGGTGAGGTACGGTTAAGTGGTGAGGCTGCAGCAAGCGACTAAGCATTTATTTGAGTGGCTAACTTACGAATACAGAAAGTAAAGTATGATGGTCCATGAATAAAAGACGTGAGCTAGTAATGATCTCTAAGAGATCCTGAACACCTACTTACGTCAAACATAACCCCACCGTGTTCCCCCTCGGATAAGGACTCACGAGAAGAGACAGTCACAGTTACACACACAGTTGATGTATTTCATTATAGTTTACTTCAAGTTTGCTATGACCGGGTGTTAAACAAAATATCCAAGTTTGTCACATAACCGCGGGCATGGCTTTCCGAAAGATTTAACCCTGCAGGGGTGCTCCAACTCGTCCATCACAAGTTAACCACACACAACGGGAATAACCTCGACCAAGGATCTCGTAATCTTCCTAGGCAATTCCATAGGAAATCCGCCACCTCGAGATAGCCCGAAGAAAATCGGAATTTCTCACTCAAGACGTTCGAGAAAGGTAAAACAAATCTAGCAAGGCCGTCCGGCGTGTCGACGATCCCGGTAGGAGCCACGTATCTCGTTCTCAGAACACGACGGATTGTCAAACTTCCGGTAGGCCAGTCGCATAGTTGCCCCTGGTAGCCCCTGGTGGTTGACAGGTTAGACCAACACTCATGAGGAGCACTAGCCCGGGGGGTTCATTAAATTATCCGCAGGTGTCGGCGGGTCCCTATGCAATTTATTAGTTATTAGGCAAATGTAATACCAATGTTACAAGCTTTATCCTAAAACGAAAATCAAGGGGGTCCCCATAACAACCCCGAGCATGTTAGGAGCGCTCAGTTATGAAACATAACACCGGTTCACAAGTAACTAGGGCGGCAAGAGTGAAACAAAACACCGAGCAAAAGGCCAAGCCTTCCACCCTTTACCAAGTGTATAAGTGCATTAAATTAAATAGCAATAATTTGTGATAACAAAAGAATGTCCATGTTGTCACATGGAAGCAATTACACCTACAGCTACAAACGCTATAAGAAGGGTTGAGCAAGCGATCACATAGCCAAACTATCGTTTGTTGGGATGTGGAGAGGTTAGAGGCTTTTCATGGCAATGTTGGGAGGCCTGACAAACAAGTGGTAGGTAGCGAGACATAACGATAAAAGCGGGACAACTAACATAGCAATGATTGTAGTTGTATCCAGGGAAATGTGTCATCTTGCCTGAGTTCCCACTCGGAAGAAGAACGAGTCCATGAAGAAGACGATCCAATGTAGTCGTACGAATCCTCAGTCTCCGAACACTTTCGAAACTCTATCGAGAAGAAGCAAACCGGAAACAACAATCAACACTCGAGAAACACCACAACATGTTTATGGCATGATGCGCAACCAAATATGATCCATGTCCGATTTAATATGCAAGGGAGGGCAATTCACCTCAAACAACTACTACACATTAAAGTGAAGCTCACTATGCAACGAGTTGCATATTGATGAAACTCCACTTATGAATTATTTAGTTCACTCTCGTTTAGGTACTCATCAATATTAAATGTTGTTAAACATGGCAAGAGGTGAAGCATAAACAACTACAACATCTAAGCATTTTAAATGAGGCCGAAAGCAACCAATAACAATTCAGGAACGACCTCATATGCATATTATGAATTTGGTCCAGATCTGTACTAACCATATTTTAGAGTTGTTAAACAGCAAAATAAATGTCATCATGAGATTCTGCACATTTTCTAGTCAGGTTACATATGTGGAACAATATAATCGGAGCTATAGTTAATTAATTATGCAACAAACCGTGTTAACATGGCATTCATGCAAAATGATGCAAACAATAAGTTTAAACATTTTTGTCATGGATGGAAGTTGGAAATTATTATTCTACACAAAATTTTAGTCAAGTTTCCTATATAAATCATTTTAGTCCGATGCATGATTAATTATATATTAACATATTTAAAACAGTGCCTTTTTCTGAAATTATGCTTGTCAGGTTTAACACATTTCTGTCATGGATAAATGTTAAATCGCAGAACAGGAAAAAACACATACGTGCAAAATATTGGGTTACTGGGTACTTGAACCCAGGACCTCCCGATTGAAAATGAACGCGCTAACCAGCAGAGCTGCGAAGAGCTTTTGGAGGAAATAGAGTGGCAATCCTAATTAACCCCTAGACAACAGAACAGATCTAGGAAAAAATATTGAAGTTTCAGTTGTGGAGCTCACAAAGATACAGAGACCTGTGGCCATGGCAGGGGAACAACGACGGCTTGCCAGCCCGATGCTGGGTAGGAGAGGCCGGCGATGGCTGGGATGGCTGGATCGAAGACAGAGGACTCCATTCCTGGCGGATCTAGCGAGTTCTGGCGGAGCTTAAGCGGACAGCGGCAATGGCGGATCCTGCGCGAGTTACAAAGAGGGAGAGACATCGGTGAGAGAGAGAGGGAGAGGAGCGTGAGGTCGCAGAGGACGACCTGCTCGTCGCCGGCGAGCTCCAACGCGGGGCGGCTCCGGCGAAGTCTGGCGTGAGGCAAGGTCGGGCGAGCATCGGGGCTGCGGAGGAGCTTGGGAGTTGCGGTGCTCCCGTGGCGGCTAGCTTGCGGGCGGCGGCGATGGATGCTCGTGCTTGCGGCAGCGGGATCCAGGCCCGAGCAGGCTTCAGATGGGCTCGGCGGGCCCTGCGTGGGGAGGAGGCTGGCGGCATGGATTTCGAGGAGAAGACAGGAGGAGCCAGATTAGGAAGGTGGAGGTGTCTATTTATACTAATTATGGTTAGGGTTAGCAGTTTTTGTCCGTTTTCGGACCATTCGATCCCGATCGGACGGTCCGGAAGCGGAGGGAGCTAAGTTAGGCTGCGGTGGCTATGTAGATGGGCTAAGTGGGGATGAGAGGGAGGTTTGCAGCCCGTGATACGAGGTTTTAGAAACACCGAAAAATATCCAACGAATAACCGATGACCACACTGCTACAATTGACCGACGGGGTATCAAACGAACTCGGAATGCAACGAAATTTGGCACGCGGTCCATCTACACTATAATAAGACCACAAGCCAGGTTTCGACCCAATCCAAGAATATTTTTCGCGCGCTTTAAATACAGTTTTTAACGATGCCTCGGGCACGCGTGTGTGTGGTTGGTCTCGAAAGGTTGACGGCACAAACGGAGAGAACCGACAGTTACTCACGGATGCAAGTTTTTGAAAATGAGTGACGATGCTATGCAGATGATGCGAATGATGCAATGATGAATGCAACGACCAAACGAAACACAGACGAGACTGGAAATAAAAGGGGAATCTTCTAGAGCGTCTGTCCCGAGCTATTACATAGAACAACTCATCTAGGGTTAGCTATTCGATGTTGAGGTAGATCACCTCTGTAACCCCCATATCATCAATACAATCAAGAAGGACATAGTGTATTACCTCCATAGGAGGGCCCGAAGCTAGGTAAAACCTTGCCCCCTTTTTTTCCTGTTACCATCGATTCTAATCTCACAGTTCGGGACATCTACCCGAGATCCGCCGGTTTTGACACCGACAACGTTTAAGACAAGGAAAGTTTTTTGTGGAGGAATATTATGAGGAATTACAAACTCGCATGATTAGATGTGGTATTGTTGAGGAGAATGAAGCTATGCTTGCATGTTTTATGGGTGGATTAAATGCAGAGATTCAGACTATTCTAGACCATAAGGAGTATAACACTATCACTTGTTTATTACATCTTGCTTGCAAAGCTGAACGTGAAGTGCAGCATCGACAGGCGATGGCGAGAACTAATTTTTCTACAGGTCGCACTTCATCATGGATGCCATGGACCTCATCTACTTCCACATGTCCTGTTGTAGCATCGCCTACTTCAGCCACCAACTCCAACCGAGATAGCAGGACTCAGGCACCGCCACCAGCCTCCAGCAAGGGCACGCCTTTGGGGCCTGCACGAAGCTCTTCTTCATCCGTGACATCTACAGGGAAAACACATGAGTTTATATGTCATCCTTGCAAGGGTAGAGGTCACTTTGTGAGACAATGCACATCCATGTGTGTGATGATTGTTACTAAGGATGGTGGATATGCCTCTGCTAGTGATTATGATGAGGAGACTTTGGCTCTTATTACAAGCGAAGCACAGGGTGATGAGGACACTGAACAAGAGACACACTATATGGTTGCTGACTACGCGAACATGTATGAAAGTTTAGTTACTCAATGTGTGCTAAGTTTGCAGGTTACACAGGCTAAGCAAAATTAGAGGCACAACTTGTTCCATACAAAGGGAGTTGTGAAGGAGCGTTCTGTTTGCTCCATCATCGATCGAGGGACTTACAATAACTTGGCTAGCATAGAGATGGTGAAGAAGTAGTCTCTAACCACCAGACCACATCCTCATTCTTATTACATCCAATGGTTCAATAATAGTGGCAAGTTTAAGGTAACACATACCGTTCGTGTGCATTTTAGCTTTGCTACATATTCTGATTATGTTGATTGTGATGTGGTACCCATGCAAGCATGTTCCGTTTTACTTGGTAGACCATGGCAATTTGATAAAAAATTATGTACACCATGGTAGGAAAAATCAGTATACTCTTGTTCATAAGGATCAAAATATAACTTTGCTTCCTATGTCTCCTGAACAAATTATGAAAGATGACATTGCTAGAGCTAATAAAGCCAAACAGGAGCTCAATAAGAGTGAAAATCAGATTGTAGCAAAGGAATTTGAGCAACATCATAAGCCTAATAAACCATCATCTAGTGTTGCATCTAAAATAAAATTGAAGAGTGGATGTTTACTTGCTACTAAATCTGATATTACTGATTTGGATGTTACTACATCTGTTTGCTATGCTTTTATGTGCAAAGAGGTATTATTTTCATTCGAGGACATGCCTCCCTCTTTGCCTCCTGCTGTCACTCACATTTTGCAGGAGTTCGCTGACGTCTTTCCACAAGACGTGCCACCGGGATTAACACTTATTCTAAGGATTGAGCATCAGATTAACTTAATTCCCAGTGCATTGCTACCAAAACGTGCACCATACCAAACCAACCGAGGGGAGAAGAAGGAGATTATGCATCAAGTGCAGGAGCTGCTTGACAAAGGTTATATACACGAATCCCTTAGTCCTTGTGTTGTTCCTATTATTCTAGTGCCGAAAAAGGATGGTACATCGCGTACATTGATAATTTCATATTTATGATATTTCATTGATTCACAATTTACTCATAGGATATAAGTGAAGCTCAAGAGTAAACATCAAACTACTCTTCAAAAGATATAAGTGAAGATCAATGAGTAGGTAAACAATCAAGTAGCTATGTCACTCTCTCAATAAATTTTTTAGATCTGAGTATTGTATTAAAGAGCAAGCAGAATAAAAATAGCACACTAAGAATAGCACATATCATGTGGACAAATAAAAATTTAGGCTCAACATAGGATGACCGATAGTTGTTGATGAAGAGAGGTGGGATGCGTAGCATCCCCAATCTTAGATGCTTGAGACTTCTTGAAATACTTACTTGGGGTGCCTTGGGCATCCCCAATATTGTGCTCTTGTATCTCGTTCAATCCTCTCATATCACGGTTTCACCTATTCTCAAAAACTTCATCCAACAAAACTTGAAAAGAATTCGTGAGATAGGTTAGCACACATAAAAACAAATCAACTCTTCATGTACTGCCAAGACAGTGATGAGGACATCCCTACTAATGTTACACCCACCCCGACTGCTATACATACAGGACCAATTACTAGAGCTCGCGCACGTCAATTGAATTACCAGGTACTTTCGTTTCTTGGAAATCCTTCTAATATTCATGAACATATGATGCTGTCTAAATTAGATACTTTTGTTTTACTTATGAATGAAGGACCTATCATGGATAAGAAGGATGACCATTGGAGCGGGATCAAGCATGGAGGAGAAGGTGCGCGCGCGGGGAAGAACATTGGAGCTTCCAGTGATGATTTTCGCACATTGAAGCCACCATAATGGGAGTGGGAAGCTTTGGACGAAATATGCATGATGCCACTTTATAAAATTCGTCCATAGGCTAATATAGGTGCTGCGCCACCTTAATTTTGGGCCAGGCCCATGTAATTTCGAAATACCATATTATAGGCTGTTTTTAGAGTCCGTATGTATGGGGAAACTGACTTAGGGTCGGTTTCGGACCCCTCCTCCAAGGGGCCACGAAATTCCCTTCTATTCCCCCATATATACAGCCCTTAGGGCTTCGTTTTAGGTTTGGGTTTTGTTTAGATTACAAGTTCGCCATAGCAGCAACTTCGCGTTCTTCGTTTGTGTCCCGCGGCCAGACAAAGGCGTCACAGAACCCCACTTCATCAATAAAGCTTTCCTCTTATATTCGCAATATCCAGATTGCAATCTTAGTTTCTTGCTTGTTCTTCGTTTGCGTGCAGGAAATAGACCCTCGTGGTCAGGTTGATCGTGCTCCGGCGTGGTCAATAACCTCTCAGAGTTGGTTTAGCGATTGCTAAGGCGCGACGTCTCACACGTTCGTAGTCGGATCGTCAAAGTCTACTCCACCAAAAACGATAGCCACCATCTCATCGAAAGACAGGGACAACTTCGCCTATATCAGACAGGTTGCACAATAATTCTCAAACATCATCTAGTGTTTACTATTGTTTCCAGAATTTATCTTGTCGGGGCAGGATGCACTCGATCACCTATGGGTCGTAAGCCCCTTTGTGGTTCGGCAAGGGCGAGGTCACATGCACAAAGAGCAGAGATGGTGAGACAGTGCAGCGATCGGGACACTGGTCTTTTACCCAGGTTTGGGCCGCTGTGAAGTGTAAAAGCCTACTCCTACTTTTGGTGGATTGATCAGAGGAACACAAAGATCACGTGGCGCTCAAGCCCGACAAGGGTTGCCTTCGGGGGTGCTGCTACGTGAGTACAAGTGTCCAATGTTCTGAATCTTTAGCTAGGCTACCTTAGGCCTCCTTTTATAGATCAAGGGACAACCACAATGGCAAAATAGACATTATATGATAATTAGATAACTAACAGTGCTATCATACCTAACTCTGGCACTTAGGACAAAATGCCATAAATGCAGTCTAGGTGGTGTGTGGGGGTGCATCCCCGGCAAGCTTCTACTACCGCTTTAGCTAACTACTGCACCATAGCTTGACACGCTTCTGGAGAGTGTTAAGGGGGCATAATTTGTCTTCCAGCGTGTCGCCACGTGCTTAGTGTGATCCACTTTGCCACTTGGGAGCTCGACACCGCATCAACAAGTGACTAGTGTTGCGATGCGGTGGAGTGGTGGTCGATCGGATCGCGCTATCCGGGGGATGGCTTGACGGGTCTTATTGAGAGTGTGAGTGCCTCGGTCCTCGGCAGGCACCGGGGACATGCTTGGCATGCTTTGGGCCCGTCATGGGCTGTTGTATTGATGTTGCAGGCGTTGCTTGGCCTGTTGTAGGTTGCTCTTCCGGAGTCTGGTCTTGAATGCTTGCTTGGTTTTCATTCGTGTTGATGGGTTCTGCTACTATTCCTGTGCATAAGTCAGGGGCACTGTGTACCCATGTCCTAGTGCACCGACATATATCTACCAATATAGGCTATGAAAACTATAGGATAAGTACAGAACAAAACTTTGATAGCAATCTGTCCAAACAGAATAGTCTGTCACAGTCTATTAAATTAGTGTACTTCTGTAACAAAAAAACCTCTCAAAATTTAGGGAATGATAACATTTGTATGAAAACACTGTGTAAAAATTTCAGAAACTTTCCATGTTCCAGTAAAATATGAAAATTCAAACACTACAACAAAAGTTTCTGTTTATATACATCACACATCAAACATGTATCTCAAGTATCCTAAAACAAAATTCTTGGAACTTTTTATTGGAAAACAAGATTATAAACAACATCTAACATAGAACAAGAAAATAATATGACGATTCAAGCTAAAATTATTTTATGTGACGAATAAAAATATAGCTCTAAGTAAGATATACCGATAGTGTTGAAGACGAAAGAGGGGATGCTTTCCGGGGCATCCCCAAGTTTAGACGCTTGAGTATTCCTTGGATATTACCTTGGGAGTGCCTTGTTCATTCCCAAGCTCAAGTCCTTGCTACTCCATGTTCACCTCATATCGGTATCTCACTCAAAACTTAAAACTTCAATCACACAAAACTTAACGGAACTTCGTGAGATAGGTTAGTATAGTAAATATAGATGATTCTCTTAGGTACTGTCAAGACGAGTTTCATAATTGTTGTCACATAATACCTACTTTATTATATCGTTCTCATAATTTATATTACTCAATATAATCTACGGGAACACAAAAACAAGCAAACTATGCATGCAAAACAGAATCCGACAAAAACAGAACAGTCTCTAAAGATCTGAATGAACACCATACTTCCCAGGATCTAAAAATTCTGAAAACATAGGAAAACACATAGAATTTGCATATACATTTTGTGTAAAAGTTTCAGAATTTTTTGACGCTCTAGTAAAATCAGATAATTCATATACCGGACGCAAACTTTCTGTTTTTGCGCAGAATCAAACAAGCAAGTATCCACACTATCCCAAAGTATTTACTTGGCACTTTATTGAAATAAAAGACACCAAACATAATTATTATAGTATATTAATAATGTGAACACACACAAAAAAGGAAGTAAAAGTGTTGGGTTGTCTCCCAATAAGCGCTTTCCTTTAATACGTTTTAGCTAGGCATGATGATACCAATGATGCTCGTATATGAATAAAAGTTTGAAATGCAAGATTATCATGAATCACATAAAAAGCACATTGAAGTACGAACCACTTCCTATGCATAGGTATTTTGTGATAAAACAATTTATGGGAGCAACAATCAACTAGCATAGGAAGGCAAAACAAGTGCAACTTCAAAACTTTGAACACATAGAGAGGAAACTTGATATTATTGCAATTCCTACAAGCATATATTCCTCCCACACAATAATTTTCAGTAGCATCATGAAGGAATTCAACAATATAACTATCACATATAGCATTATTTTCAGGATCCACAAGAATAGAAAATTTATCACTCTCCACATAAGCAAACTTCTTCTCATTCATATTAGTGGGAGCAAACTCAACGAAATAACTATAAAGAGGTACTTGATTGACATAACAACTTTGAATATTAAAATCAGGATGACAAGTTTCATGGCTCCTTATATCATACATGTCATAACAATAATCATCATAGATAGGAGGCATGCCATCATCATAATAGTTTTGCTCATCAAGACCCGGGGGACTAAAAGTATCATATCCATCAAACATAGCATCCCCAAGCTTGTGGCTTTGCATATTATTAGCATCATGAATATTCAGAGAACTCATACTAATAATATTTCTATCATGCTCATCATTCAAGGAATTCTCATCAAGTATTTTTATAATTTCTTCCTCAACCAAGTGAGCAAAATTTTCTGAATCCTTATTTTCACGAAAGACATTATAAAGACGAAACAAATGGTGCAACCCAAACTCCATTTTTTGTAGTTTTCTTTTATAAAAGCAAACTTGTGAAAAACAAGAAACTAAGATATTAAATTGCAAGATCTAAAGATATACCTTCAAGCACTCACCTTCTTATAGACTATGTTGGGCCTCCAAGCGTAGAGTTTTGTAGGATAGTGAAAATTTTCCCTCAAGTGGATGATCTAAGGTTTATCAATCCGTGGGAGGTGTAGGATGAAGTGGGTCTCTCTCAAAAAAACCTACAATCAAATACAAGAAATCTCTTGTGTCCCCAACATACCCAATACAATGGCAAATTGTATAGGTGCACTAGTTCGGCAAAGAGATGGTGACACAGGTGCAATATGGATTATAGACATAGGTTTTAGTAATCTAAAAAGTATATAAACACAAGGTAACAAGTGGTGAACAACAAGCAAAATGTTGTATAAATGCTTGGGAATAAGGCCTAGGGTCCATACTTTCGCTAGTGCAATCTCTCAACAATGCTAATATAATTGGATCACATAAGCATCCCTCAATGTGCAATGAAGAATCACTCCAAAGTTCTTATCTAGCGGAGAACCTAAGAAGAAATTGTTTGTAAGGTACGAAACCACCTTAAAGTTATCCTTTCCCATCGATCCATCCAAGAGTTTGTACTAAAATACCACCAAGTTATCCTTTCCAATCGATCCATCTAAGAGTTTGTACTAAAATAACACCATATGATATGCATCAACCAACTCTAATGTCACCTAGATACTCCAATGTCAGCACAAGTATCCATGAGTTAATTATATGATACACATTAAACAATTTCAGATTCATAATACTCAATTCAACACAAAGAACCTCAAAGAGTGCCCCATGATTTCTAACGGAGAACATGGTATGAAAACATGCAATCAACCCCTATTCATAGATCCCCAAGGTCATCGGAATCCACAAGTTGACGCAATAACATATATCAAGTGAATCACTTGAATACCCCAATGTCACTATGAGTATCCGCATGCAAGAAATACATCAAGTGCTCTCAAATCCATAAAAGTATTCAATCGTGTAATAACAAAATCTCAAAGGGAAAACTCAATTCATCACAACAAGATAGAGAGGGGAAAACACCATATGATCCAACCACATTAACAAAGCCCGCGATACATCAAGATCATTCCAAATCAAGAATACGAGAGAGAGAGGGAGACAGAGAGAGAAATTAAACACATAGCTACTGGTACAATCCCTCGGCCCCGAGGGTGGACTACTCCCTCCTCATCATGGAGACCATATGGATGATCAAGATGGCCTCCTGTGATGATTCCCCCTTCGATAGGGTGCTAGAACGGGGTCTAGATTGGTTTTTCATGGCTACAAAGGATTGCAATGGAGGAACTTCTCATCTAGGGTTATTTCTGGTGGCTTCTGAATATATAGGATTTTTGGGCAGCGGTTTCATGCGAAGATGGGCCAGAGGAGCCCACAAGACACCAACGCAAGCCAGAGGCGGTTGGCGCTTCCTGGTGGGTTGTGCCCACCTTGTGGTTCTTCTGGCCCTCCCACAAAGCTTCTAGTGCCTCTTTTGTTCCAAAACAAATCATCAAAAAGTTTCGGTGCATTTGGAGAAAATTTATTTCTATACAAAAAACAACACCACGGTAGTACTGCTGAAAACAACGTCAGTCCGGTTTAGTTCCATGCAAATCATACCAAAACCATATAAAATTGTTGTAAATTTTCCATTAATACTTCATAAATTATCACATGCACAAAAGAGGAGTGTCAATTAGTATACCATCCTCGAAGGGGTCAAGTGAGCACATGTAAAGGAGATGATTCACCTTTATGTGTGTGGAGTAGATGTGGCATGTGCCACTTGCCAAAAGGACTCTTGCCATGGTGATGTCCATAGGATGCTCCGCACCACGTGGCACATGTCACTTGCCAAACGGACTCTTGTCATGGTGATGTTCGTAGGCTGCTCCTCATCATTTTGTTTCTTGGTAACAATTGTAATGTTCATGAGAAAATGATGTTGCCCAAATTGGATACATTTGTGTTGCTTACTAATGAAGGGTCTCTCATGGACAAGAGGGATGAACACTCAAGCAGGAACAAGCGTGAAGATGAAGGCGCATGCAAAGGGTACTGAAACAACGTTTCTTTTGCAGATTTCAACACTTTGAAGCCTCCTTGATGGCATACAAGGACATGGATGAAATATACAAAATGCCTTTCATAAATTTGATCCATGGGTTATTAGAGATGTTGCGCCACCTTATTTTTTGGCTGGGCCCATGTAATTTCAAAATACAACTTCCTAGGTTGGTTATGAAGTCCATATTGTAGGGGAAATGACTCATGAGGTATTTTAGTCCCACCTTGGCAAGGGTGGATGAAATCCCCTCCCTTTTTCCCTATAAATACAACCCTTAAGGCATTATCTTTACTTGGGTTTTGTTTAGATTAAAAGTTTGCCTTAGCTGCAACTTTCCTTGCTTTCTTTGTGTTCCATGACCCAACCAAGACATCACAGAACCCTAGTTTCATGAATAAAGCTTTCCTCTTATATTCACAATATCCAGATCGCAATTTCAGTTTCTTGCTTGTTCTTCCTTTGAGTGTAGGCAATAAATCCTCGTGGTCAGGTTGATCGTGCATCGGCATGGTCAATAACCTCTCGGAGTTGGTTTAGCGATTGCTAAGGCGCGACGTCTCACATGTTCGTAGTCGGATCATCAAAGTATAGTGCACCAAAAACAATAGACACATCTCATCGAAAGACATAAAACCTTTGCCTATATCACCTATTGTGAGCATCTCATTGCTATTCTTGAAGAAACCGAGCATAGAACTCGCTACTTGGGAAGTGGTCTCATCATTCCAACTTAGAAGCTACTTGGGAACGTGAGGACATTCTCCATTATGAATATCCTGATTTCTTTTGTTCCTAGATCTTAGAATGAGATCTCTTTGTAGTGGGTGATGTGGAGAATCCCATGGTCGTCCCCATGGACCCATCACCAACACCTCAAGCTCCAAAGGGCCCCATGACTAGAGCCCGTGCATGTGCCATGAAAACTGAGGTGACATCTCTCCTATGTGACTCTCCCTTTGATGCTCATGGAACTTGTATGCTACTTCAAGCAGATACGCTATACATGCTCAGGTACCTCGACCACGACGTGAACTCAAGGGCGCGAGGAGGACAACCATGCTTTAGCATCAAAGGAAAGTTTGTTGCTCGATTTGTGGGCCCTTTAAAGATTGTGGGCAAGAGGGGAGACCTTGCCTACCAACTCGAGCTTCCTCCCAATTTCTCAAATGTGCATGATGTGTTTCATGTCTCTTAGCTCCGGAAGTGCTTCAAGACTCCTGGGCGTACCGTTGACCTCCAAGACATTGATCTCCAAGAAGACCTATCCTATCATGAGCATCTAGTTGCTATTCTTGAGGAAACTGAGCATAAGACTCGCAACAAATCAATCAAATTTCTCAAGGTGAACTGGTCTCATCACTCCGACAAAGAAGCCACTTGGGAACGTGAGGATTTACTCCTTTCTGAATTTCTGGAATTCTTTTGTTCTTAGATTTCGGGGCAAGATCCTCGTGTAGTGGAGGAGAGTTGTAACAGCCCAAGTGCATCCCTTGCCATATTTGTAATATGCGTCATGTGTGAACCTCCAACTTTTTCCATATGTGGTTTGAGTATCAATAATTTTCTTCATGCCATTTCTTGCATCATGGCATCATAGCATCTTTGATGTTTTGCATCATGCTTTGCTTATGTGGTGGTGATGTTGTCAGTATGTGTGGTTTGGTGTGGTGTGCAAACTTTGTTGTGATTCCTCTCCACAAATTTCTCAACTATGCCACCTCTCTCTCATTTCAAATTAATGCAACATGTGATTTTGACTTGCTTCTTAATTCCAATAAAAATGTTCCTCTTCTTCAATATATTCTGATTAGAATTATGGTGTAGTTCTCAACCATGTTCTTATATATTTTCTTTAATTTATTTGCAAAAACATATTCCAATTATATATAAGTGAATTATTTAATTGCCCTAAAAATGCCCACACCATTTTGATAAAATAGGGTATATTTTTGTGTTTCCAAAACATATTTTCTTTTCCCTAAACCTACCTCTCTTTCTTTGCTATATGGGATTTTTGTAAAAGGGAACTGCTTGTCTTCGGGAGAGAGAGAAAGACCTCAGCTTCTCCCGGGCCTCCTCCTCATCCCTGGACCAGCTTGCTCCCTCCCAGAAGCCCAGCGCAGAGTCGAGGCCCAGCCAGCCCTCCAAGCATGCGGTGTCGTCCTCTGTACGGCTCGACATCCATAGGAGCCACATCGCATGCCTGATGATTTGACGGCCGGAGCTCGTCCCCAGCCCCTATAAAACATGTCCTAACCCTACTACGGCCTCTCCTGTACCATCTCTTACCCCTGCTTCCTTCCCCGCCGTTGGTAGGTATCTCTCATCACCATGTCAATTCCATGATCTTCATGCTCTGGCCGAGCTTGAGCTCGTGCTCGGGGTAGCCCCTATGCGTCGTCTCCTTCCTCCCTGATAGTGTGGATCAAAGCCCCGGACCTCCCTGTTGTCTCCTTCATCACCACGTGCAGCCTCTTGGACCCCGAGCCCTGCCCCCCCTCATGATCATCTTCCTACCATTCTTCCCGGATCAGAACAGCGCCAGTGATCAGAGGGACCTCATCGTCGCTTCACCTCCACCTGAGCCACCTCTTCGTGTTCTTAGTGACCCTAGTGAGCCTCTCCTTCTCCTTGCCCTTTCTTGCAGCCTCGTGCATTGTGTAGGCGTAGTAACGCTCATGCCCACCTGGTGTTCCCGATGCTCCAGCCAAGTCTGGTTTTATTTTTGTGGTGTTGTTGTTGTGCGTGTGTTGTGTCGCATCATAGACGAGCCCCCTTTGTTGTGGTTATTCTGCGTTTGCCTCTGCAGCACCCGCCGCTCGCCCTTTGTTTGCCTCGCCTCACAGCTAGCCGCCGTGTCTGCATCACCACAGCCGTCTGACCCGAGCGAAAGCTTGAGCTTGAGCTCCTCATAGCCACGCACCGCAGGTTCCCTTAACCCTGGGTATGGACCCCCCCAATCCGCACCCCTGACGGCACTACGCATCACCGGATGTGGTCGGTTTTCTCGTCGGTGCCGTTGTTGCCTTCTGGCCACGTGAGATTGAAGGGGCCAGCCTCCGCTAGAGATCAAGTCAAAAGACACCACACCCCTCCTAAACTGGTGCCCCCCTCCTAGCCCAGTGGCAGCGCCTTGAGTCTCCAACCGGGGAGACCTGGGTTCGACCCCCGGCTCCCCTCCTTTTTCCCCCATTTTATTCCTGCGCTGATAGTGGGTCCATGGCCCACATGTCATACCCCTGCAAGGCCCCTGGTGTCATTGCCAGGTGGCCCCTTTTTTACATTTGTGTTTTCTTTGTTTCTGTTATTTTCCGAGTTATTTCCGTTTTAGGAAATATCCCTATTTTTTCAAATTTGTCAATCCTAGGATATGCCAAATTAGGCATATGAGTGGCTATAACTGCATAATCGATTTTTTGATTGCAATTTTGTGAGATTTACCAATAGCTATATAGAAATGTCATAGGTGATTTTGGGGGAGAAAAATACAGAGAATCCAATGGTGTGGTTCATTTGGTCATTTCGACAAGTTTGGAAAAATGTTGTTTTGTGTTAATATGTCATTTTGTCTTTTTAACATTATTTAATTCTTGCAATGTTTATTAAACTTGTCAACATGAAATATGTCCATTGGTGTGTGCTCTAGCTCCTAGTATTTTTGATTTCCATGTTAGTTCATGATATGAGTGGAATTCTTGATGTCAACATGCCTCCAAATTCTGTTTTCAAGTGCTTGAATATTTTTATAAGTGTTGGAATATGTTATTTTATTGCCATGTTCTCATGATGAATCCCATGAATCCATTGCTCCTTTGAGGTTGGCATAATGTGGTTGATTGATGTACATGTTGTCCTCTGTCAGTTTGTGACAAATGCTTGTAGGTTGACCTACTGCATCTTATATAAACTTGCTGTCAACATGATATTGTATTAACAAGTGCCCTATTTACCCGTTATTAAATTTCACCAAGTCTGTGATTCTGCTATTTTCAATATGTAATATTGTGAGGATGAAAGTCATTGATATATGCATATTCTGATGTTGCCATAATGTAATTACTTGTAGTACATGTTGTCCCCTATCACCCTGTTAATTTTCATGCCATGAAATGCCCTCTAGCATATATATTTGCTGCTGTGAAGATGCTATCATGCTAACTCAGAATCTGTAAAACTGGATTTTTCACTAAGTCCCTAAAAAGTGTTTCAACATGCCTTCTTGTGAGCTCCAATGCCATTCATCCATGCTTCCTTTCATGTTTCTATAGATAGATTAATTGTTGAGAATGTTGTATACTTCTTGTACATCCCTTGGTTGTGATTTGACACTTTATGTAACTCTAGTTATATGCGTTACAAGATGACATGTTGCTGTTTGTGGACAGATTGGGTGTTTGAGTGTTTTGTAACTTGTGGAAGCTATACTCCATTGTTTTGCATGATATTTGGGTCTATTCTTGCTAGATTTTCATTTCCAATCCAGTTGCATCCTTGGAATACCAAGGAATAGCCGATGGCCTTCTTCCTCTATGTATTTGCCTCCGTTAACATTCGTACCTTGTCGTGAGCATACCGTGAACATCGTTACTCCGTTTGCAATGTTCTACATATGCATTTGCAATGATTTTACATGATGTGTCCATATTTGCCATGTTCATGCATGTTGAACCAACTTAACATGAGGTTGTGTCCGGAGTACTAAATGACTTAATATTTGCATGTGGAACATGTCTAGCATAGGGTTGCTATGTTATTTGCATCAATATGACCATGCATCATCTTGGTTGTGCATTGCACTTTGGTTGTTATGTATATTGGTGATGTTTCTATTTGGATAGACCCGAGTGACGAGCCTGAGTACGAGGATCTCGGAGAGAACGTCTACGAGGACCCAACTCCGTATCCCCATGAAGACCCAATAGGCAATATGATCGTACCTGGATCCCGAAACTATTTTTCCTTTGGCTAGATGTCTTGCTCTTATCTTTATGTTTTGTTACCCATGACTTACATGTCAAGCCTCCTAAATTGCAATGAAAGCATCTAACCCCTTCACTACCTAGCAAAACCTGGTTTGGCTAAGTTACCGCTGCTCAGCCCCTCTTATGGCGTTCTTAGATGCAGGTGCAGGTTGTTTCCACGTGATAACATGGATATCTGGAGATATCATGATATTATTGCAATTTAATTTAATGCACCTATATATCTTGGTAAATATGGAAGGCTTGGCCTTTTTCTCGGTGTTTCGTTCCACATTTGCCACCTTAGTTACTTGTTCTTGGTGTTATGTTCCATATTTTGCCCTCCTAACATGCTCGGGGTTGTTATGGGGACCCCCTTGACTATTCGTTTTAGATAAAAGCTTGTCTGGCAAGACCCAACTTTGGTACTATTTGGTTAACAACCTAATTAAAAATGCATAGGGCTTAGCTACCCCGTGGATAATTAATCAACAAACTGGACCAGTGCTCCTCATGAGTGTTGGTCCAAACCGAGCGATGTCTAGCGCCCCCGTAGTCACCCGGGGTTTCAGCTATCCCGACATCTCGCTCATCTGGTAGTGCCCTAAGAAAGAGATACACAAGACTCCTACTAGGATCTGGCTTGCTGGGCGGTCTTGCTAGACTTGGTTTACCTTCCTCAAATGTCTGGTACGTGTGGTTCCGAGGATTCTTCGGGCTATACGGAGGTTGAGGTGTTCCAACGGAATTTCCAAGAAAATCACGGGTTATCCATGGTCGAGGTTATTCCAGCGCGGCGTGTGGTTAGTTTGTGATGGATGCGTTAGAGCACCTCTACAGGATTTTAATCTTTTCGAGAAGCCGTGCCCACGGTTACGTGGCAACTCGGAAATTTGTTTAACACCCGGTTATAGCAAACTTGAAGTAAACTCAAATAAAATGCAGCAACTGTGTGCGTAACCGTGATTGTCTCTACTCGTGAACATGAACCGAGAGATAACATGGTGGGGTTATGATTGACGTAATTAGGTGTTCAGGATCACTTATTGATCATCCTAATCACGTCTGTTATGTGTAGACCACCATATTTACTTCTTGTTTCATAAGTTAGCCACTCAAACAAATGCTTAGATGCTTGCTGCAACCTCACGACTTAACCTTACTCACCCAAAAGGCTTACATAGTGTTGGTACCCAGGTTACAAGATTGCTGAGTCCCTGTGGCTCAAAGATTACAACACTAAAGGTACATGTACCAATGATGTCTATCCTTTTGAGGCATCCCATCTCTAGTGGGAGTTTTATGAAGAACGTGGTCGGATGTATGTTACATATCCCAATGAGTAGAGAGGCAACGTGGTCGTGTTCCTGGGATAGCAAGGTAGTCTAACCGCGTCTTTTATCGTTTGTTGTCGTCCGTAGCCGGACCCTGCTTTATGCATGAATGTATGAATGTTTATGTGACATTGTAATTTAGCATGTGGCGAGTGTAAGCCAACTCTTATACTCTTGTTCTCAATAAATGTATGCGATGATTCTGTAATTGCGAAACACCTGGATTAGCTTCTATTCCCATCGAGGTGCCCATGCCTTAATTGGGATAGAACCGCATCTTGGTCATTACACTTTTTGCCCTGAAGGAGTCCTGGACTAAGGGGTCCTCTGGCAGTCGGCCTATCTCCTAATAGGCCGGCTTGGTGGACCATTCTCTGGTTGTCATAGGAAGGGCCGGATACTTTGAGAGCCCATGTTCTAGGAGGAAGTCCCGAAGGCGCGTCATGCACTCCAAGTCAAGATGAGGAAATCAACATCTCCATCCTCGACAGGAGACCTACCATGTGTACATCCTAGTACCCCCGAAGTCTATATAAACCGGGAGGGTTTTAGAGTATAGGGAAGAGAAACTCGTCTAGGGTTCTAGCTATTCGATCTCAAGGTAGATCGACGGTGTAACCTTCATACCATCAATATAATCGAGCAGGATATAGGCTTTTACCACCATAGGAGGGCCCGAACCTGGGTAAACATCGTCTCCTTCGTGCCTTGTTACCATCGATCCTAGTCTCATAGCTCTGGACCCCCTACCTGAGATCCGCCGGTTTTCACACCGACATTGGTGCTTTCATTAAGAGTTCCGATGTGATCGCAAAAGGAATCAATGGCTCGCGTTGTCATCAATGAAGAAGTCCGTAACATGGACTCCTTTGTCCCTGGACAAATCTTCGCTTTCGGCAGCATTGCACTGCATGCTGACCTGGCCGGCTGTCTTGGCCGGGTCGGGAGTTTCACCCCTGATCAAGTGGTCAAATTCGGGAACCTAGAGTTCTCCGAAGACTCTCGGGGCGATCTTGTGCTAACCGGGCTCGCAATCTCATCTAACGTGCCCGAAGACTCCGAGGCCTTAAGCTTGGATTCCGCTTCCGATCCAGTCCACGGGACCAACCCCAGCGGTGATCTGGCTCTTAGTCCGGATCCGATCATAGCATCGGATGCTCGGGGACCGGCTCCTGCCGAACACACCCCTTGCATGGATGCATCGGAGGTTAACTCCAACGGCTCCGAGCAGGTTGACCTGATTGAGCTCTCGAAACTCAACGAGGCTCTACATCGGATATTATCGATGAAAATTATCGATGACCCAGCCCCGGTCTGCGTTCACATCGGCCTTGAGGTGACTCAACAGGAATTTTTCATCCCACCCACCACCCACTTGGTAGCCACTATCTAAGACTTAATCGACATGTTGGACTATGCCTCCGATGACGCCGAAGACATGGAGGAGGAAGATTGCGCTCCCACCCCCGTTAACACCGGGTGATGGGCCACTGCCTCCACCTACAACGTCTCCATGGTGGACACTCCAGCTGATAACGGCGAACACACACTAAAAGTGCTAGTTATCGACTAGATGGGGGGTGAATAGGCGATTTTTATGAAAGGCATTGAAATAATAAATGTATTCTAATAATGTAGAAACGTAAACTGGATTAGGTAGGGATACAATCAAGATTCTAGACAGGGCATGCAAGGCAGAGAAGACATTCAAGCAGGACAAGCATAATCATCATGACTACCAATATGTGTCGAAGACAAACTTAAATGGTATGAAGATAAACAGATGATATGAATGTCTTCGGAGAAAGTCTTCACAAGGTGTACAAGCAATGTCTTCACAGTTTAGAGTAGGAATGCAAGAGAGTGAAGGATGGAACCAGTAGCTTTGACGAAGACACATGATTTGTTGGACCAGTTCCAGTTGTTGTGACAACTGTACGTCTGGTGAGGGAGGCTGAGATGTAACTCAGAAGACCTCGTCTTCACCTTACTCCCCTTGAGCCGAAGTCACTTAGACAATGCCCAATCACTCAAGTAAGTCTTAAGGGGATACTTCCAAAACCCGTACAAACTTGGTCACCCGGCAGTCCACAATGACTCTTGGACGCTCTAGACCCAGACGCCTAACCGTTTGGAAGATCATGGTCTTCAAGTGTAATAAGTATTCATTTCACTCAGAACAGAAAGTCTTCGGTGATGCTCAAACACACTAGCTCTAGGGATTTAGGTGTATCCTCGCAGGATGTGTATCTCTCAAAGTCTTCGAGGTGGGTTGCTCCAAAACGACAACAGTCGTATCTCTCTCTGAGCAGCCACCTACTTATGGTGGAGGGGGTGGGCTATCTATAGCCAGAGGGCAACCTGACCTGATATGACCAAAATGACCCTGGGTCAATGGCCAACCGACACATTTCATAACGGTCCAATTTCAAACACATGCGACAGCTTTACTTGGACTACAAGTAAAGTTGACTACACCAGCTCTGGAAGAGTTTTCCTCTCAATAAATATCGTCGCTCGAAGACATAGGTATGGGTTGAGCATCACGTCAGCATCTGACATCGATCACATTGACCCCACTTAACAGTATAGTGGTTCCTATGACTCAGGAAAGAAGAAACAAAACTACCAAAATACATCGTCTTCGTGTTTCATTGTCTTCGGACAAATGTCTTCGTCCACCACCAATGGCTTCAACTGTCATCAATGTCTTCGCACACTTTTTGGGGGTCGTCTTCGACGGCTAAACCAAAACTCCAGGGACTTCTCTTTGTGTTAACCTATGAACTCTCACAAACACATTAATCTCTCAACCACGTTTGTTTTCAATACTCCAAAACCAAACAAGGGTGGCACTAGATGCACTTACAATCTTCCCCTTTTTGGTGATTGATGATAAACTGGTTGGAGTTTTCAACGGGGATAAAAATATGTGAAGATAAGGTTTTGAAAATTTTGATTGCAAGATATAGAGAGCTCCCCCTGAAGATGTGCATATGAAGATTTTGCATTAAATGCAAATGCACATGGCAGGTTGTAGTTTGTGGAGAACTCCCCCTATATCTTGTAATCTAATCACTATGCATTTAACAGATATGATGAAGATAATG
Organism: Hordeum marinum; assembly: GCA_022496015.1. Classification (NCBI taxonomy): domain Eukaryota; kingdom Viridiplantae; phylum Streptophyta; class Magnoliopsida; order Poales; family Poaceae; genus Hordeum; species Hordeum marinum. The sequence continues at coordinate 225,720,075 of CM039675.1, read as the reverse complement.
AAATGCACAATGAAAAATGGGTGTCTGTAGAATGGCTTCGGGCGCATAAAATAACTTGAAGAAGTGCCAAAAATTACGGTAAACATAAAGTGCAGACATCCATCATGACTTAAGTTTTACAACCCAAAACAGCAAATGTTCAGAAACAAGAGTTGCAAACTTGGGAAAATAGCACCCAACCCTTATAAGTAGACCTGTTTAAACACTATCACCGAACGATTCTCCCCCTTTTGTCATCGAATGACCAAAAAGATATGAAGACATTGAGAACTACGCGTCCCCAGGAGGTGTTTATGAAGACAGTGCAGCAGGGTCCTGAGTTGTTGGTGCAGAGGAGCTTGGTGCAGTGCCGCGATGGCAAGTCGATGGAGACAAAGAAGTCACATCATCAGCTTCATCTGCAAGCCTGACGTTGACGAAAGGAGCTGGCGAAGAATAGTCACTGTCTTCAAGAGATACGGCCTCGCGCCACTTCTCCACACTAGGAGGTGGTGCACCAAATCTGTAGCGAGGGTGAAATCCATCTTCATGAAGCTCATGCTCAGGTGCTAGCATGGTTAGTGTCCTCCATGAGCGATGACTTGTTTCATAAGCAACGAAGGCATTTTTGGTTGCCAAGTTACGAACATGGTTGAGATCTTGCACAACTGAGTGCATCTGACATCGAGTCTACCCATGATGCTTTTCTTGCTTCTGGATTAGTGAAACTAGACGTTCACAATCAGTAAGTGCACCCTCTCTCCTGGGCGGGCGTTGACGAGGCAAAGTGGTGGTAGTGGCTTCATAGTTAGTTGCAGCATATCTTGGTTGGCGAAGAGCACCAATTAGGCTTGCTCTTGATGGATCAGAAGGAATAAGAAGACCTTCAACAACATCAGTGCCACTTGTGCCTTCAACAATGGGTTTCTTGCTCTTGGATGGATACAAATCTGCTGGCACAACCTCAATCTCTGGAAGATAAATGCCATGGTTGCGAGCAGAGGGAAGATACCTAGTGTTGGTTCTCTACTTGATGAAGCGCATGATCCAAGGTGCATAAATCTTCGGCTCGAGGACATTGACACCATTGGTAGCAAGTTTGCGAAGGAACAAGTCTTGAAGATTGAACCTGATGCCATATACAATGTTGTATAGCAATGTCTTCAGAGGCCCTTCAATCTTACGTGATGAGTTGTGACCTTTGATCGGCCAAATTGTATGCCGAAGAATATGGTAGAGTGTCCTGGACAGTATTGAATATCATCCACAAATATTGAAGTGGGCAATTCTGCATGTTGAGCCAAAGGTTGCATCAATGTTAACATCTTTGTCATATTTGTTTCTCGCATATGGAATAGGCTTCGATTTACAGCCGCATAGGCTTCAGAGCGAGGATACAAGTCTTCACCAGAGGCATCAAGAGGTGTTGGAGGAAAGAAATCCAGTGGTGAAGTAGTGATGTGTGCATCCCTTATCATGAATTCCATCTGCCAGGTGTTCAAGTCACGACCGAAGCCTCAGATGTGTAGGGTTGCATAGAACTGGAGGATGAGTTCTTCATTCCAGTCTTCATGATCTGTGCAGAAGGGCAGCAAACCCACATCTCGAAGACAATCCAGTGCCTCGTCCAAACAAGGAAGACCTTTCATAGCTTCAAAGCTTAGATGCCTATGGGGAAAGATCTTGTTTTGGCCATAGAGCACGCACATGTAGTACTGACATTGTGGAGCACTCTAGAACCTATCAGACTACATCTTGTCTCTCTTGTATGGATTGCGATCGGAGTCGAAGAATGTGTTGTTCAGCCTAAATCTCTCCAACTCGAAGACCAAGGGTCTTACTGGTCCTGACTGTGTAGACTTGGAAGTCAAGGCATAGGATTCATGGCAGAGGGCGACAATCCAGGTCGAACTCAAATTAAGGTCCCATCCTTGGTGGTGCAACAAGGCGAGGCCATCTTGGAGGGACCATCTCTCCTTCCCTATTGCGATCCATCACAATGTTGTCTTCATTTTCTTCAGTAGATGGCGTCGCTGGGACAGGAGGTCCATCAGGGGATGGGGCATTGGCTTTGCCCATTGTGGCATCGACAGTATTGTCTTCGGCTTCCATGACTTCAGTTTTAGGTCGGCTGTGAGGAACATGTTCAAAATGCAGCACATCATCGACTAGTGCAGTCACACCCAAGATGCGATCCTATCCTTATTTTGGCATGAGGGCCTCGACAGGGATAGAAGTGCATCTCATCGTGTTGCAAGAATGGATATCATTACACGTACATGTACAGAAGAGATGAGTATATGGAATTGGCTTACACTCGCCACAAGCTACATCAAGATCACATCAATACAACAACATATTCAAACAACATACAAAAGAGCAGGGTCCGACTACGGACAAAATCGAACGATAAAATGACATCGATCCTTGCTATCCCAGGCTGCTGCCTGGAACCCATCCCTGATTGATGATGAAGAAGAAGAACTCCTAATCAAACAACCATCGCGTGCACGTCAAATCATCGCATTACCTGCACCTACAACTGTTGTTGCAGTAATCTGTGAGCCGCAGGGGACTCAGCAATCTCATTTCCAAGGGTATCAAGACTATTAAAGCTTAATGGGTGAGGTACGGTTAAGTGGTGAGGCTGCAGCAAGCGACTAAGCATTTTTTTGAGTGGCTACCTTATGAATACAGAAAGTAAAGTATGGTGGTCTACGCATAACGGACGTGAACTAGTAATGATCACTAAGTGATCCTAAACACCTACTTACGTCACACATAACCCCACCGAGTTCTCTCTCAGATAAGGACTCACGAGATGAGACAATCACGGTTACACACACGGTTGGTGTATTTTATTTGAGTTTACTTCAAATTTGCTATGACCGAGTGTTAAACAAATTTTCCAAGTTTGCCACATAACCGCGGGCACGACTTTCCGAAAGATTTAACCCTACAGGGGTGCTCCAACTCGTCCATCACAAATTAACCATACGTAGTAGGAATAACCTCGATCACGAATCTCATGATCTTCCTAGGCAATTCCATTGGAAAACCTCAACCTCAAGATAGCCCAAAGTATTTTTTGGAATTCCTCACTCAAGACGTTCGAGAAAGGTAAAACAAATCCAGCAAGGCCGCCTAGCGTGTCGATGATCCCGATAGGAGCCATGCATCTCGTTCTCACGACACGATAGATGAGCGATGGTTACCATGCCAATCACCGAGTTTCCCCGGGTAGCATTAATAACTTGCTCTGGTTGGACCAACACTCATGAGGAGCACTGGCACGGGTTGTTGATTAATCCACGGGGTCCGGAAAGTCCCTATGCAAGTTTATTAGTTATTAAGAAAATGTAGTACCAATGTTGGGCCTTGCCAGACAAGCTTTATCCTAAAAAAAATCAAGGGGGTTCCCATAACAACCCCGAGCATGTTAGGAGCGCTCAATTATGGAACATAACATCGGTTTACAAGTAACTAGGGCGGCAAGAGTTGAAAAAACATAGAGCAAAAGGCCAAGCCTTCCACCCTTTACCAAGTGTATAAGTGCATTAAATTAAATAGCAATAATATTGTGATAACAAAAGAATGTCCATGTTGTCACATGGAAGCAATTGCACCTGCATCTAGAAACGCTATAAGAAGGGTTGAGCAAGCGGTAACATAGCCAAACAAAGGTTTGCTAGGATGTGGAGGGGTTAGAGGCTTATCATGGCAATGTTGGGAGGCTTGTCAAACAACTGGTAGGTAGCGTGACATAACGATAAAAATGGGACAACTAGCATAGCAATGATAGTAGTGGTATCCTGGGAAATGTGTCATCTTGCCTGAGATCCCGCTTGGAAGAAGGATGAGTCCATGAAGAAGACGAGCCAACGTAGTCGAACGAATCGTCACACTCCGAATGCTTTCGGAACTCTATCGAGAAGGAACAATCCGAAGCAAACAATCAACACACGAGAAACACCACAACATATACATGACATGATGCACAAACAAATATGATGCATGTCCGGTTTAATGTGCAAGGCATGACATGGCAAGAACAACAAAGAACGACTACAAATTAAAGTGAAGCTCAATATGCACCGAGTTGCATATTGACGAAGCTCCACGCTTGTAGGTACTCGTCAATATTACATGTTGTTTAACATGGGTGGTCATGGCATAAGGCGAAGATGGAATTAAGCAATTTTAAATGGACAGGGACAACATACATATACAAAATGATAACTCTCCATATTATGAGAAAAGTGGTTAATGTTGTTTATCATGGCAAGAGGTGAAGCATGATCAACTATATCATCTAGGCCTTCTAAATGGGGCCGGAAGCAACATATAGCATATCCGAAACGTCCCCGTAAGCATAATATGAATTTGGTGCAGATCTGTCCTAACACAATTATATATATATTAAACATGAAAATAAAGTGTGGCATGTTATTCTACTAGTTTTTCTAGTCAAGTTACATATGTAAAACATTTACATCGGAGCTACGGTTTATTAGTTATGACATAAACCATTTTAGCATGGCATTTATGCAAATTAATGCAAACCGCAATGCTAAACATTTGAAACACATGTGAGAGTTGGAAATTGCGAATCTACACAAAATTCTAGTCATTCTACATATATAGACCATTTTAATCCGATGAACGGTTTGTGAGTAATTGCCATTCTAACACAAGGGCATAATGAAAAAAATGCATGTTGATTATTTACAAATTCGCAGAACAACAAAAAAATCTTTATACGGGCCGAATCTGCACCACAGTACAGTGACCCGGGAATGCATTAGGCCCATGTGGCCATGTGTGCCCCAAAATACCAACACAAGCAAAAAAACTGAGGAGCTTCAAAATTCTAGTCATTTTACATATATAGACCATTTTAATCCGATGAACGGTTTGTGAGTAATTGCCATTCTAACACAAGGTCATAATGAAAAAAATGCATGTTGATTATTTACAAATTCGCAGAACAACAAAAAAATCTTTATACGGGCCGAATCTGCACCACAGTGCAGTGACCCGGGAATGCATCAGGCCCAAGTGGCCATGTGTGCCCCAAAATACCGACACAAGCAAAAAAACTGAGGAGCTTGGGTCTCAAACCCAGGACCTCCTGGTTCCAACCGAGCAGGCAGACTAGCTGGTCTACGAAGGTGCTATGGTAGAAAATGGGACTGACGTTAAATGAACTAGAAGCTAAAGTTGATTCTCTGACGAGCCAAAAATGCATGAAAACAACAGTGCATTAGTGGGGACTCGAACCCTGGATCTCCAAGCTGCAAACCCATGCGCTTACCAACTAAGCTACAAATGAATGGTGGCAAATTATAAATTTGGATCTAGATGAACATAACCAGGCGCCGCTGAACAAAACTGAAAAACGAACCACGAGCTAACCTGACTAGAAACAGGGCCGGCCTTGGTTGTGCTCACGGCAAGGCAGGGAATGGCGCGGGCTTGGATCCGTGGCTGGGCAACGAGATCCAAGGCCGCAAGGCAGTCATCCATGCCCGGTGTGAGGAGGCGGATCCGGTGGTGGTGAGCTCCTACGGGCATGCTCTGTTTGTTCCTGACAGAGAAGAAGAAGAACGAGAGAGGGAGAGAGATTAGAGTAGGAATGAGAGAAGGAGCAGGAGGGAAGGAAAGAGCAGACGAGGAGGGACGGCGACCTGCTGGTCCTATTTGTTGGGGCGGAGCTGACGAAGTGGCAGGTCGGCTTCACGATAACCTACTTCCATGGTGACCTATAGGCAACGGGCGACCAAGGCTGTACTGCAGATGAAAAGAGAGAGAGAAAGCCATGTTCAGACAGAGAGGCAAGAGGGGGAGAGGGAATCATGGAAATGCGGCGGCGGGGTCGACCGGGTGCTCTCTGGCGTTGGCTACAGGCTGCTCCAACGGCTCGGGGTCGTCGTCTCCTTGTGGCTGCTGCTGCTGCTTGGCACGACGCTGGAGGGGAGGCGGTTACAGGAGGAGCATTAGGATGGAGGCGCAAGGAGCTGGAGTGGATCGAGGGAATCGGTAGCAGCGACGATGGTTGGCTTGGGTTGGGTGGCTGAGGACTTCGAGGTAGGTGGCGGCTGGATCGGGAGGGATCCCGAGGAAGAAGAGGAGTGGCTAGCGGCGGCGGGGATGAGACAAGGTGGAGGATTTTTAGGGATTAGGTTTAGCTTGTCCAAAATGCACTAGGGGTGTTTATATATAGGGATGGGACTACAATGGGATGGATCTCGTCCGCCCAATCGTGATTCGATGGTCAGAAACAGAGGGGCAAGCTAGATTGGGCTAGTGGGCTGTGCAGAGGTGTTGTCGGCCAAGAAGAGGGGAAGGTTTGCGGCACGGCATGGAGTTTTCAAACACCGAAAATGTCCCACGAATAGCCCGATGACGGTGCCGCTACAGGCGACCGTTGGGGTATCAAACGAGCTCGGAATGCGACCAAATTTGGCAGACGGTCTATGATAGAGGCGAAGTTGTCCCTGTCTTTCGATGAGATGGTGGCTATCGTTTTTGGTGGAGTAGACTTTGACGATCCGACTACGAACGTGTGAGACGTCGCGCCTTAGCAATCGCTAAACCAACTCTGAGAGGTTATTGACCACGCCGGAGCACGATCAACCTGACCACGAGGGTCTATTTCCTGCACGCAAACGAAGAACAAGCAAGAAACTAAGATTGCAATCTGGATATTGCGAATATAAGAGGAAAGCTTTATTGATGAAGTGGGGTTCTGTGACGCCTTTGTCTGGTCGTGGAACACAAACGAAGAACGCGAAGTTGCTGCTATGGCGAACTTGTAATCTAAACAAAACCCAAACCTAAAACGAAGCCCTAAGGGCTGTATATATGGGGGAATAGAAGGGAATTTCGTGGCCCCTTGGAGGAGGGGTCCGAAACCGACCCTAAGTCAGTTTCCCCATACATACGGACTCTAAAAACAGCCTATAATATGGTATTTCGAAATTACATGGGCCTGGCCCAAAATTAAGGTGGCGCAGCACCTATATTAGCCTATGGACGAATTTTATAAAGTGGCATCATGCATATTTCGTCCAAAGCTTCCCACTCCCATTATGGTGGCTTCAATGTGCGAAAATCATCACTAGAAGCTCCATTGTTCTTCCCCGCGCGCGCACCTTCTCCTCCATGCTTGATCCCGCTCCAATGGTCATCCTTCTTATCCATGATAGGTCCTTCATTCATAAGTAAAACAAAAGTATCTAATTTAGGCAGCATCATATGTTCATGAATATTAGAAGGATTTCCAAGAAACGAAAGTACCTGGTAATTCAATTGACGTGCGCGAGCTCTAGTAATTGGTCCTGTATGTATAGCAGTCGGGGTGGGTGTAACATTAGTAGGGATGTCCTCATCATCCTCCCCTTCTTGAACTGAAGTCGTCCTCGACAGAAGCTCATCTTCCTCACCCAAATAAGGCTTCAAATCTGCAATGTTAAAAGTGGGGCTAACCCCAAACTCTGCAGGCAGCTCAAGTTTATATGCATTATCATTTATTTTCTCTAACACCTTAAAAGGACCATCAGCACGGGGCATTAGCTTTGACTTGCGCAAATCAGGAAATCTATCCTTACGCAAATGTAACCAAACAAGATCACCAGGTGCAAAGACAACATGTTTTCTACCCTTATCTCCAGCAAGTTTGTATTTAGCATTCATACACTCAATGTTTTCCTTCGTTAACTCATGCATCTTTAATATCAATTCAGCACGTTCTTTAGCATCAAAATTAACCTTCTCCGAAGATGGAAGAGGCAACAAATCAATAGGTGCACGAGGTAAGAAACCATACACAACTTGAAAAGGGCACATCTTAGTGGTAGAATGTAGCGAACGATTATAAGCAAATTCAATATGAGGCAAGCATTCTTCCCACATTTTCAGGTTATTCTTCAAAACAGCCCTCAGCATAGTAGACAATGATCTATTGACTACTTCAGTTTGTCCATCAGTTTGGGGATGACATGTAGTACTAAAAAGTAGTTTAGTCCCCAACTTAGCCCATAAACATCTCCAAAAATGGCTAAGAAATTTAGCATCACGATCTGAAACAATTGTATTTGGTACACCATGCAATCGAATAATTTCACGAAAGAACAAATCAGCAACATGAGCAGCATCATCACTTTTATTACATGGTATAAAGTGTGCCATTTTGGAAAATCTATCCACGACAACAAATATGCTATCCCTCCCCTTCTTTGTTCGAGGTAAACCTAAAACAAAGTCCATAGATATATCCTCCCAAGGAACACTAGGTACAGGCAAAGGCATATATAAACCATGAGCATTGAGTCGTGACTTAGCTTTTTGACATGTAGTGCAGCGAGCAACAAAACGCTCAACATCCCGTCTCATCTTTGGCCAAAAGAAATGTGTAGAAAGTACGTCCTCCGTCTTCTTCACGCCAAAGTGTCCCATTAATCCTCCTCCGTGCGCCTCCTGTAACAACAAAAGACGAATGGAGCTAGCTGGAATGCATAGCTTGTTAGCACGGAACACAAATCCATCATTAATAACGAACTTGTTCCATGTTCTCCCTTCTTTACAATTCTGCAACACGTCTCTAAATTCAGCATCATGCACATATTGATCTTTGATGGTCTCCAAACCAAATATTTTAAAGTCAAGTTGTGAAAGCATAGTATAACGACGAGACAAAGCATCAGCAATAACATTGTCTTTACCCTTCTTGTGTTTAATGACATAAGGGAAAGTCTCAATGAATTCAACCCATTTAGCATGTCTACGGTTCAATTTTGCTTGACTTTTAATATGTTTCAAAGATTCATGATCAGAATGTATAACAAATTCTTTGGGCCATAAATAATGTTGCCATGTTTCCAAAGTCCGAACAAGAGCATATAATTCCTTATCATAAGTAGAATAATTCAGACTAGGCCCACTTAATTTTTCAGAAAAGTACGCAACAGGTTTACCATCTTGTAATAACACACCTCCTAACCCAATACCACTAGCATCACATTCAAGCTCGAAAGTCTTGTTAAAATCAGGAAGTTGGAGTAAAGGAGCATGTGTTAACTTATCTTTCAAGACCGTGAAGGCTTCTTCCTGTGCGGTACCCCAAGAAAAAGGCACGTCCTTCTTTGTAAGCTCATTGAGAGGCGCAGCAATGGTGCTGAAATCTCTGACAAAACGCCTATAGAAACCAGCGAGGCCAAGAAAACTCCTTACTTGTGTGACCGTTTTGGGCTGCGGCCAACTCTCAATAGCTGCAATCTTGGCTTTATCAACTTCAATTCCCTGTGGAGTAACAACATAGCCAAGAAAAGATACTCGGTCGGTGCAAAAGGTGCACTTCCCAAGGTTACCAAACAAACGGGCATCACGGAGCGCAGTAAAAACAGCACGTAAATGTTCCAAATGTTCCTCCAAAGATCTACTAAAAATCAATATATCATCAAAATAGACAACCACAAATCGTCCAATGAAAGCACGTAAAACCTCGTTCATTAATCTCATGAAAGTGCTAGGTGCATTAGTTAACCCAAAAGGCATGACTAGCCACTCATATAATCCAAACTTAGTTTTAAATGCTGTTTTCCATTCATCTCCCAATTTCATACGAATTTGATGGTATCCACTACGCAAATCAACTTTGGAGAAAATTGTAGAGCCACTTAATTCATCAAGCATATCATCTAGTCTAGGAATAGGATGACGATAACGAATAGTAATATTATTAATGCCTCTACAATCCACACACATGCGCGATGTACCATCCTTTTTAGGCACTAGAATAATAGGAACAGCACAAGGACTAAGGGATTCACGTATATAACCTTTGTCAAGCAGCTCTTGTACTTGACGCATAATCTCCTTTGTCTCCTCTGGATTGGTACGGTAGGGCGCACGGTTGGGTAGGGATGCACCGGGAATTAAGTCAATCTGATGCTCAATCCCACGAATAGGCAGTAATCCCGGTGGCACGTCTTGTGGAAAGACGTCAGCGAACTCCTGCAAAATGTTAATGACAGCAGGAGGCAAAGAGGGAGGCATGTCCTCGAATGAAAATAATACCTCTTTGCATACAAAAGCATAGCAAACAGATGTAGCAACATCCAAATCATTAATATCAGATTTAGTAGCAAGTAAACATCCACTCTGCAATTTTATTTCGGATGCAACAGTAGATGATGGTTTATTATGCTTATGGTGTTGCTCAAATTCCTGTGCTACAATCTGATTTTCACTCTTATTTTTCTCCTGTTTTGCTTTACTAGCTCTAGCAATGTCATCTTTCATAATATGTTCGGGAGACATAGGAAGCAACGTGATATTATGATCCTTATGAACAAGAGTATACTGATTTGTCCTACCATGGTGTACAGAATTTTTATCAAACTGCCATGGTCTACCAAGTAAAACAGAACATGCTTGCATGGGTACCACATCACAATCCACATAATCAGAATATGTAGCAATGCTAAAATGCACACGAACAGTACGTGTTACCTTAACCTTGCCACTATTGTTGAACCATTGGATGTAATAAGGATGAGGATGTGGTCTGGTGGTTAGAGACAGCTTCTCCACCATCTCCATGCTAGCCAAGTTATTGCAACTCCCTCCATCGATGATGATGCGAATAGAACGCTCCTTCACAACTCCCTTTGTGTGGAACAAGTTGTGCCTCTGATTTTGCTCAGCCTGTGTAACCTGCACACTGAGAACACGTTGAGCAACTAAACTTTCATACCTGTCAGCGTAATCAGCAGCCATGTAGTGTGTTTCTGGTTTTGCATCGTCGCCATTGTGTTCTTCACTTGCAATGAGAGCCAAAGTCTCCTCATCATAATCACTAGCAGACGCATATCCACCATCCTCAGTAACAATCATGACACGCTTGGAAGGGCATTCTCTCGCAAAGTGACCTCCACCCTTGCAACGACGGCATATAACCTCATGTGTTTGCCCTGTGGATGCAATAGATGAAGAAGAGCTCGGTGCAGGCCCAGAAGGTGTGCTCTTGGTAGGGGGTGGAGGAGGAGCCTGTTTCCTGGTATCGCGGTTGGAGTTGGAGGTTGAAGTAGGTGGTGTTGCAGCAGGACGTGTGGAAGTAGAGGAGGTACGTGGCGTCCATGATGAAGTGCGACCTACAGAAAAAGTAGTTCTCGCCATTGCCTGTCGATCCTGCACTTCACGTTCAGCTTTGCAAGCAAGATGAAATAAACGAGTGATAGTGTTATACTCCTTATACTCCAGAATAGTCTGAATCTCTCTATTCAATCCACCCATAAAACGTGCAAGCATAGCTTCATTCTCCTCAACAATACCACATCTAATCATACCAGTTTGTAATTCCTGATAATATTCTTCTACAGAATTTTTTCCTTGTCTTAAACGCTGCAAATTTTGAAGCAACTCACGTTGATAATAAGGTGGCACCCAACGATTACGCATAGCAGTTTTCAAAGCAGCCCAAGTAGTTGGAATATTAGCATGGTGTATTCTACAATGTTCTGACCACCAAACACAAGCAAAACTAGTGAATGAACAAACAGCAGCGGCAACACGTCTATCCTCGGGAAATTGTAAGCATGTAAAACGTTGTTCTGTTTCTAACTCCCATGTAAGATATATATCAGGAACATATCTACCCTCAAACGTCGGAATATTCAATTTAAGTTTAGGGAGATGGTCATGATCCCGTACCTGCGGGGGTGGTGCAGCCCTACCATTACGGTTGTAGCCATGTGGTCGACCTGGTGCGTATGGTGGTGGTTGCCCCTGGGGCGGATCTGGAGCAACCTCTCCCTCATCATCGAAATCACCATCATAATCTTCAACCTGCTCAACGACAGTAGCCGCACGAGCCACCGAAGTAGCAGCAGTATCAACAGTACCAGGATGTTGGGCGTGGCCGAGAGGCACACGTCGCGCTCGTCGTTCAAAAGGAAGAGGAGCTGCCGCTGGTGGAGGTAGACGGGCAAGCACCTCATTGAACTTGGCGTCCATCTTGGTGTCGAATGTCTTCTCCAAACCATCTAGCTTCTCCATGGCCACTCCAAAGTTGTTCACGAAGTCTTGTACCTGCTCAGCCATCATTTGCTGAAATTTATCATAGAGCGCTTTGTTGGTCATGCTCTCCCAGTCGATCTCGTCATCGTGTGATCCTGGCATGGTTAGCAGAAATAGGAAACACACAATATGAAACCTACAGACTACTGGGACGTGGTGGTGGTGGTGGTGTGGCACAAATCCTTTAAGCGAATCTCAATTTCTTACCAGTTCTTACCCAGTAGCAGGCGGTGATCGGCAACCGTTGTAGCCAAAACTCTCAAAGCTTGGATAGAGCGATTGCCAGGTGGTGTCAAGCACACGGCGTAGAAGTATGTGGAGCTGGGATGGCTTATAATATGGTAGCAAAAAAGGTCAGCAATAATCAATTCAGAGATGCAAGGTTGAATAAACGCTCAACGACGGTACTGTGCTGGTCCTAGGCTAGACCGTGCTAGAGACGCGAGCCTAAAACACCAACAAAAACACGACGATACACGTAATCAAGGGAAGAGCACACTCTGTTTTTTTTTTCGTTTTTTCGTGTTTTTTTTTTGCTCAGAAAAACACTATAATTGCGAGTGTCTCAAAACCCTTCCCAAGTCGTATAAGCAGGATAGACACGAAAAAAAAATTTGATTTTTTTTTTTGGAGCGATGCGGGGGCTGCGACGACCAAAAAATTTCGACAAAACTCACTATGATAGCAAGTGTCTCAAAACGCTCCGGAGAACCTAAAATCAAGATAGGGAAAATATATTTTCGGCCGAAATTTTTTTGGGCCAAAACGTGCCACTTTTTTTTTCCGACACCTACACAGGTAGCAAAACGCGAATCCGAAATCAAAAAGATCTCGAAACTAAATTTAAAACGAGCTGGACTCGGATTGGTGGTGGTATATATGGACACCAATGGATAACTGGCAGCGGGGATGATGGTGGTGGTATATGGCAACTATGAAGACGATGCGTTGGCGGCGTGACAACTTGTGAATAGAACTCGAAACTCTAAAGGACTAGGCACTAAGACCAGCAACTCGACACGACGATGTAACCGCAAATTCAACAAAGCAAAATACTGAAAAGACTATGCAAAGGCACAGATTGGTTCGGATATGATGATCTAACCCTAATTTTTTTTGTGGCTTTTTCGTGGACTAAAGGTATGAAGAACAGATGCGATCTAAACTACGAAAACTGGTAAAATCTCACCGAGCAACCTGGAAATCTGATACCACTTGATAGAGGCGAAGTTGTCCCTGTCTTTCGATGAGATGGTGGCTATCGTTTTTGGTGGAGTAGACTTTGACGATCCGACTACGAACGTGTGAGACGTCGCGCCTTAGCAATCGCTAAACCAACTCTGAGAGGTTATTGACCACGCCGGAGCACGATCAACCTGACCACGAGGGTCTATTTCCTGCACGCAAACGAAGAACAAGCAAGAAACTAAGATTGCAATCTGGATATTGCGAATATAAGAGGAAAGCTTTATTGATGAAGTGGGGTTCTGTGACGCCTTTGTCTGGTCGTGGAACACAAACGAAGAACGCGAAGTTGCTGCTATGGCGAACTTGTAATCTAAACAAAACCCAAACCTAAAACGAAGCCCTAAGGGCTGTATATATGGGGGAATAGAAGGGAATTTCGTGGCCCCTTGGAGGAGGGGTCCGAAACCGACCCTAAGTCAGTTTCCCCATACATACGGACTCTAAAAACAGCCTATAATATGGTATTTCGAAATTACATGGGCCTGGCCCAAAATTAAGGTGGCGCAGCACCTATATTAGCCTATGGACGAATTTTATAAAGTGGCATCATGCATATTTCGTCCAAAGCTTCCCACTCCCATTATGGTGGCTTCAATGTGCGAAAATCATCACTGGAAGCTCCATTGTTCTTCCCCGCGCGCGCACCTTCTCCTCCATGCTTGATCCCGCTCCAATGGTCATCCTTCTTATCCATGATAGGTCCTTCATTCATAAGTAAAACAAAAGTATCTAATTTAGGCAGCATCATATGTTCATGAATATTAGAAGGATTTCCAAGAAACGAAAGTACCTGGTAATTCAATTGACGTGCGCGAGCTCTAGTAATTGGTCCTGTATGTATAGCAGTCGGGGTGGGTGTAACATTAGTAGGGATGTCCTCATCAGTCTACCTACAAAATAATAAGACAGGACGCCAACTTTTGACCCAATCCAGGAATATTTAAAACACACGTGAAAACAATATTTTTATCGATGCCGCGGGTGCGTGCGTGTGTGTGGTTGGTCTCGAAACGGTCAACGACACGAATGGAGAGAACTGGCGACTACGAATAAATGTAAGTTTTTGAAAACGAGTGATGCTATGCAGATGATGCGAATGATGCAATGATGAAGGCAACAACCAAACAAAACACAAGACGAGAATGGAATAAAAGGGGAATCTTCTGAAGTGTCGGTCCCGGTCTGTTACAACTCTCCTCCACTACACGAGGATCTCGTCTCGAGATCCAGGAATGAGAAGGGGAAGATAAAGAGCAAGAGGTAGACTTAGTTGCTTCTCTGACAAATGAGTGAAACCAGTGAACACTGAAGGTTTCAATGAGATAAGAATGACATGAGGAACAAGCAAGAATTCACAAGAAATTTCGGCAGCACTTCGGTAGGATAGAGGGACAAAATTTATAAGATGGGAGGAACTTGAACATAGACCACAACACTCCGGTAAAAAGAATAAGAAAAGAAAGACCATGATCCTAATTACACTAGATGTGAGATCGAAGAGAGCAACATCAAAAGGCCTCCATAACAAGAGAATAGAAAATAGATTGATGGAAGGAAAAGAACGGAGAAGAAAATGACAACTTCTACCACAACTGAACTTGAGAAGCATAGGATGAACGGAGTTGTTGAAAAACCAACAACGAAAAGAATAGCTTGTTATGGGCTTATGGAAAACATCTCAAAATTATGAGGTGACAACCTGCCACAACAGAAAAAATTGATTGATTGAGAGCAACAAGATATGCAAAGCTTCTTTCACCAAGAGGTGTAGGAGACACTTGGATCATTTATGACACCATGATAGCAACAATCCTTAGGAAATGCTTTAGGTGAAATCCAACCCAAAATAACTCCGAGAAGACATGATGGTTTTACTTATATCATTCTTGACAATTTTCATTCGAGACTCCTCATAAACAAGAATTTAATAACACCATCTCAAAAGACAATGGAGAAGGAATTGAACTTCGAAATCCAAGAGAAAGAACAGTTGAGCACCTCCAACAAGAATCTTGAAGAACACTTCAAGAAAGAATTAACTCCTTAACGAACCAGCATGAAGAAGCATCAGGATGAACTCCAGAATCAAAGGATGATATAAAAGAATTGAAGCTAGAAAAAGAACAAGATTGAGGCCTTGCTATGAATCAAATGAAGCTTAGTGACAAGATACTTGAGAAAACTAGGAACTCCGGAAAGAAAGGATGAACAACTTGTAACCAAGAATTTGATGCCATGAACACTCCGGAAGAAGGATTGAAATCTCGATGCAATAGGAATAAGATTTATGTTATGCTTATCCTTCATCAAGTTAAATTGATGACAAGCAACGGATTTCGCACACCACTTATTCTTCTTGCAAAGAATTGAAGAGAGAGGGATAAATCACAAACTTGAAGAAGTCTTGAAGGAGAACACCGGTAAGGATTTGAAATGAATGAGGATACTGCGAACCAATGGAATAATATGAGAACAAAGAGATCATGATCTGCCTGATAGAAGATTTGACTGAAGCACCAGAATAATTGAGATACGAACGAAGGTACCACAATTGAGAAGAAATTGAGAACGAAAGATGAACGCTGAGAACAAAGAAATTTTCTGAAATGATGGCCTTCGGGGGGGGTCGAGATATGAAAACAACTCTGAATGCGCCGGATAGATATGGGAGAAATTTCTCATGAATAGAAACAATTTGAGATGATAGCAACAAGCTAAAACCATGAATCTTTGGAAGAACGAACAACGATTTAAGAGAAACTCCCCTTTGGTCTTCAATGCTGAGAATGATGACGAGAAACAACACCATGAATTACTGAGATCCTTCGAAAGAATGAATAAGGAAATGTTGAGCCAACGATGAAAATTATTTAGAAACGATCTTCAAGAAGGCACATGACTGATGAAATTCATTGTTACGTCATATTGAGAAGAACTTGAGGACCTCTCTAGAAAGATTAGAAGAGCCAGGTAAGATCCTAGGAAAAACTTGTGGGTTATGGGCCCACTCAAAGAAACACCGTTGAAACGATTGCTTAGGAAGATATATTGCACCATAAAAATTAAGAACTTGATGAGGTGAGAACCTCGAAATAATTGAAAGTAATTGAATGCAAACATGAAACTTCTAAGATATCTTCAGCACTCCGAATAGTAAAGAGAGATGACTAAACAAGAGATACTTGGATAAGAATTTCCAACATGGGCAATCATTGAACGAATGAGAAAGGATACGATGAACACCGAGAGCTTGCATTGAATTCACCGGAGAAGAATAACACAATACAAAGAATATGAGGATAGAACTTGAAACTAAAACTCGTGAGAATCTTCACAAGGGATCATCGACAACAATACGAGAGAAAAGATAGCAGAAGCAACACATGAATAGAAAAGGCACTTGGATGAGAATTTAATCATTGAAGAAAAAGGGTGGGGAAAACAAGGACAACTTAGGACGGATGAAAAGAACTCTGGAAGAAACATGAGGATTGATCTTGAAAATATTGGAGATGACTGAATTATCTTGAAGAGAAGCACACCGGTAGGAAAAGAATTTCATGACAACACTAGTTGAACAAAGGTGCATTCCCATAAAATATAAGAGAACTACTTAGAAAAGATATGAAATCACCACTTGACATCGAAGCAACTTCAATTACCATATTCAAAACACAACAAAGGATGAGGCTTACGAAACAAGCTGGAAACAAATGCACAACAGAGAATTCGCTCGATATTTTCGTCGTAAGGTTTGCATGGGCTTGATTGTACATTGGATTGTCATATTGAAATGACGCTCGAATATGCTCCCTAGGCATAGCGAACTACAAGGCTTGACGAATCATAAATCGAGACTGTCCTCTGTAAGAAAGACCGTAAACAAACGAATCCACTGGATGTCGAACCCCAACCTCACATCGTGATATGTTGGAAGATAACCTAGGTAAATACTTGAATTCCCACCTAAGAACTCCCAAAACTTTCTCGGTTATGCAATCGGGTCAATGGATACAAGGAGCAAAATCCATCACTCAACTCCTAACAATAATACTACGCTCCAATGTAACACATCCGTCAACACATAACCAGAGTCTCGGAAACTCATCTATCTCAGACCCTCGAAAACACAATGATACCAAACATGGCAGTACCTCGGACGTCTCCCCAGTACTGGGTGACTCCGACCTTATCTCGCCACGAGAAGTATTGAAGCAATTTCGAACATCCTCCATCCTAAGATACTAAGGAAGTTAAACGATAATCATGTGTCAAGAGTCCCCTGGAGCTCAATTCCCCAGAAGAAATCAAGTCAGACAGGAGGCACAAAGACAGAACTCCGTCACATCGGCATCATATAGTTTCCAAAATACCCGCGTGATCCTACAAAAAAATTGAGTGAGAAGAGGGTAGAATCAGAATTCCTAAGTCGTAATTCCTCACCAGAGTATAGAAGAGAAGTAAAAAGAATCCTACTCTCCAATATAACTAGACTCAAAATAGTTTTTTTCACTAAACTCGACTCGGCCAAGTTCGATCAATCAAGAGGGCTCCTAGGTGTGTACAGGCAATGATACCAACTTGTCACGCCCAAGATGCGATCCTATCCTTATTTTGGCACGCGAGCCTCGACAGGGATAGAAGCGCATCTCGTCGTGTTGCAAGAATGGATATCATTACACGTACATGTACAAAAGAGTGAGTATATGGAATTGGCTTACACTCGCCACAAGCTACATCAAGATCACATCAATATAACAACATACTCAAACAACATACAGAAGAGCAAGGTCCGACTATGGACGAAATCAAACGATAAAATGACATCCATCCTTGCTATCCCAGGCCACCACTTGGAACCCATCCCATATCGATGATGAAGAAGAATTACTCCAAATCAAACAATCATCATGTGCACGTCAAATCATCGCATTACATACACCTGGAACTATTGTTGTAGTAATTTGTGAGCCGCGGAGGACTCGGCAATCTCATTTCCAAGGGTATCAAGACTATTAAAGCTTAATGGGTAAGGTATGGTTAAGTGGTGAGGCTGCAACAAGCGACTAAGCATTTATTTGAGTGGCTAACTTATGAATACAAAAAGTAAAGTATGGTGGTCTACGCACAATGGACATGAACTAGTAATGATCACTAAGTGATCCTGAACACCTACTTACGTCACACATAACCCCACTGTGTTCTCTCTCGGATAAGGACTCATGAGAAGAGACAATCACGGTTACACACACGGTTGGTGTATTTTATTTGAGTTTACTTCAAGTTTGCTATGACCAGGGTTTAAACAAAGTTTCCAAGTTTGCCACATAACCGCGGGCATGGCTTTCCGAAAGATTTAACCCTGCAGGGGTGCTCCAACTCGTCCATCACAAATTAACCATACGTAGTAGGAATAACCTCGACCACGAATCTCATGATCTTCCTAGGCAATTCCATTGGAAAACCGCAACCACGAGATAGCCCGAAGTATTTTCGGAATTCCTAACTCAAGACGTTGGAGAAAGGTAAAACAAATCTAGCAAGGCCGCCCGGCGTGTCGACAATCCCGTTAGGAGCCGCGTATCTCGTTCTCAGGACACGACGGATGAGCGATGATTACCATGCCAATCACCGAGTTTCCCAAATAGCATTAATAAGTTGCTCGGGTTGGACCAACACTCATGAGGAGCACTGACCCGGTTTGTTGATTAATCCACGGGGTCCGGAAAGTCCCTATGCAAGTTTATTAGTTATTGGGCAAATGTAGTACCAATGTTGGGCCTTGCCGGACAAGCTTTATCCTAAAACGAAAATCAAGGGGGTTCCCATAACAACCCCGAGCATGTTATGAGAGCTCAATTATGGAACATAACATTGGTTCACAAGTAACTAGGGTGGCAAGAGTGGAACAAAACACCGAGCAAAAGGCTAAGCCTTCCACCCTTTACCAAGTGTATAAGTGCATTAAATTAAATAGCAATAATATTGTGATAACAAAAGAATGTCCATGTTGTCACATGGAAGCAATTGCAACTGAAGCTAGAAAGGCTAGAAGAAGGGTTGAGAAAGCGGTAACATAGCCTAACAAAGGTTTGCTAGGATGTGGAGGGGTTAGAGGCTTATCATGGCAATGTTGGGAGGCTTGTTAAAAAAGTGGTAGGTAGTGTGATATAACGACGGGACAACTAGCATATCAATGATAGTAGTGGTATCCTGGGAAATGTATCATCTTGCCTGAGATCCTGCTTGGAAGAAGCACGAGTCCATGAAGAAGACGAGCCAACGTAGTCGAACGAATCCTTACACTCAGAATGCTTTCAGAACTCTAGCGAGAAGGAACAATCCGAAACAAACAATCAACACACGAGAAACACCACAGAATATACATGACATGATGTGCAAATAAATATGATGCATGTCCGGTTTAATGTGCAAGGCATGACATGGCAAGAACAACAAACAACTACTACACATTAAAGTGAACCTCAATATGCAACGAGTTGCATATTGACAAAGCTCCATGCTTGAATTACTTAGTTCATTCTCGTTAGGTACTCGTCAATATTACATGTTGTTTAACATGGGTGGTCATGGCACAAGGCGAAGATGGAATTAAGCAATTTTAAATGGAGAGGGACAACATACATATAACAAAATAATAATTCTCCATATCATTAGAAAAGTGGTTAATGTTGTTTATCATGGCAAGAGGTGAAGCATGATCAACTATATCATCTAGGCCTTTTAAATGGGGCGGAAGCAACATATAGCATATTCGAAACGTCCCCATAAGCATAATATGAATTTGGTGCAGATCTGTCCTAACACAATTTTATATATATTAAACATGAAAATAAAGTGCAGCATGTTATTCTACTAGTTTTTCTAGCCAAGTTACATATGTAAAACATTTACATCAGAGCTACGGTTTATTAGTTATGACATAAACCATTTTAGCATGACATTTATGCAAATTAATGCAAACCGCATCGTTAAACATTTTAAAGACATGTGAGAGTTGGAAAATGCGAATCTACACAAAATTCTAGTCATTTTACATATATAGACCATTTTAATCCGATGAACGGTTTGTGAGTAATTGCTATTCTAACACAAGGGCATAATGGAAAAAATGCATGTTAATTATTTACAAATTCGCAGAGCAACAAAAAAACTTTATACGGGCCGAATCTGCACCACAGTGCAGTGACCCGGGACTGGATCATGACCAAGTGGCCATGTGTGCCCGAAAATACCAACGCAAGCAAAAATTTGAGGAGCGTGGGTCTCGAACCCAGGACCTCATGGTTCCAACGGAGCAGGCAGACCAGCGGTCTACGAAGGAACTATGATAGAAAATGGGACTGACGTTGAATGAACTAGAAGCTAAAGTTGATCCTCTGATGAGACAAAAATGCATGAAAACAACAGTGCATTGGTGGGGACTCAAACCCTGGATCTCCAAGCTGCAAACCTACGCGCTTACCAACTGAGCTACAAAGGAATGATGAGAAATTATAGATTTTGATCTAGATGAACATAACCAGGCGCTGCTAAACAAAAATGAAAAATGAAGCACGAGCGAACCTGACTAGAAATAGGGTCGGCCTTGGCTATGCTCACGGCAAGGCAGGGGATGGCATGGGTTTGGATCCATGGCTGGGCGACGAGATCCAAGGCGGCAAGGCGGCCATCCATGCCCGATGTGAGGAGGTGGATCCGATGGTGGTGAGCTACTACGGCATGCTCTGTTCGTTCCCGACAGAGAAGAAGAAGAATGAGAGAGGGAGAGAGATTAGAGGAGGAATGAGAGAAGGAGCTGGAGGGAAGGAAAGAGCAGACAAGGAGGACGCTGACCTGCTGGTCTTGTTTCTTGGGGGCGGAGCTGACGAAGTGGCAAGTCGGCTTCAGGGCGACCTGCTTCCATGGCAACCTACAGGGCATGGGCGACCATGGATCTACTGTAGATGAAGAGAGAGAGATAAAGGGAATGTTCAAACAGAGAGGAAAGAGGGGGAGAGGGAATCAGGGAAACGCGGCGGTGGGGTCGACCGGGTGCTCTCCGACGGTGGGTGCAGGCTGCTCCGGCGGCTCGGGGTCGGCGTCTCCTTGGGACTGCTGCTGCTGCTTGGCACGACGCTGGAGAGAAGGCGGTTACAGGAGGAGCACGAGGATGGAGTCGCGAGGAGCTGTAGTGGATCGAGGGAATCGGTAGCAGCGGCGATGGTTGGCTTGGGTTGGGTGGCTGAGGACTTCGAGGTAGGTGGCGACTAGATCGGGAGGGATCCCGAGGAAGAAGAGCAGTGGCTAGCGGCGGCGGGGATGAGACAAGGTGAAGGATTTTTAGGGATTAGGTTTAGCTTGTCCAAAATGCACTGGGGGTGTTTATATATAGGGATGGGACTACAGTGGGATGGACCTTGTCCGCCCGATAGTGATCCGATGGCCACGAACGGAGGGACAAGCTAGATTGGGCTAGTGGGCTGTGGAGAGGTGTCATGGGCCAAGAAGAGAGGAAGGTTTGCGGCCCGGCATGGAGTTTTCAAACACCAAAAATTTCCCACGAATAGCTCGATGACGGTGCCGCACGGGCGACCGTTGGGGTATCAAACGAGCTCGGAATGCGACGAAATTTGGTAGCCGGTCTACCTACAAAATAATAAGACTACACGCCAACTTTCGACCCAGTCCGGGAATATTTCAAACGCACTTGAAAACAATATTTTTATAGATGCCACGGGCGCGTGCGTGTGGGTGGTTGGTCT
The DNA here is from genome assembly GCA_022496015.1 of Hordeum marinum. Taxonomy (NCBI): domain Eukaryota; kingdom Viridiplantae; phylum Streptophyta; class Magnoliopsida; order Poales; family Poaceae; genus Hordeum; species Hordeum marinum. The sequence continues at coordinate 225,698,005 of CM039675.1, read as the reverse complement.
CGAAATGGTCAGGGACACGAACGGAGAGAACCGGCGACTACAAACGGATGCAAGTTTTTTAAAACGAGTGAGGATGTTATGCAGATGATGCAATGATGAATGCAACAACCAAACAAAACACAAGACGAGAATGGAATAAAAGGGGAATCTTCTGAAGCGTCGGTCCCAGGTTGTTACGGGTGTACTAGGGGAAACACACACTTCATCTTCAGGAATTGGAGACATGAGAGCTCGGGGTCCTCTTCAAAGACGTTTTAGAGGTGAAGTGCGGTTGACAGGTTCAATCTCCTCTGGTGCAAATGGAGATTCTGTCAAAGCTGACATAGGCGGGTAGAATGGAGGTGATGGTGTACCAGGTTTAGCTTTAGTCACATCCGGACGGAGGGGGGTTCCAATGTCCACGAACTCATTGGTTGGTTGGGGACAGTGGACCATTGGAGTATCCACCTGCAGAACAGGTTCTGGCTCAACATTGTCTTTAGGGCCAATGTCTTCATGAGCATTGTCTTCAGCTCCTGTAGTGTCTTTGGCAGCAGGAATCTCTTCAGGTTTCTAAGTCTCCGTGGAAACAGACTTGTGTAGTACAAGTTGTCTTTCCAAGTTCTTTGATGTAGGGGTGCTATAGAAATTGGCATAATGAACAAAGGCTCTTGAGGAGCATGTGTTGATGATGGAGTAGAGGGTGGTTCTAGTGATGGGTCTTGCGCTGGTTCTGAAGGCTTGATTTTTCTTGTCTTCGACCTCTTTGGAGGTTGGGCTTCAGAGGCCGACACCTTGCGCTTCTTGGCTTTAGCTTCAGCTTGCTTGGTATTCTTGCTAGATGAAGAAGTGGTAGAGGGGCGCGACCATGGGTTGGCAAACCCAGCGGGGATGACCATGACACGGTCTTTAGACTGAGTAGGAGCAGGCTGTTTCGAAGACATTGGAGCTTGATGAGAGCGAGTAATGACTTCGGGCACAAGTGCAGGCTGACCAAGTGCCTTTCTCTTCAGTATGTCATGGTGGGCTTGCACCATGATGATGGTCTTCCTCTTGAGGCATGTAAGATCACCCTTGATAACTTCACATCTCTTCTGAAACACAACTTTGAGATCTGCCATCATTAGCCTATAGCCCTTGATCTGCTATCCATCAAGTCTGTACACATTTTGCTTGAATAGCTCCTTCTCATGGCTGATCTTGACCTTGGTATGATTGGCCTTCTGAGCCACAGTCAGTTCCTCATTCACAAGTCCTTGCAATGTGACACTCAGGACAATTGGGAGTTGAAGTGCATTAATACTGATGGAGGGGTCAGCAAACCATTCATCAATGAAATGTTCAAAGACAGTCGGGTCAATCAGAGGCAAGTCTTCAAGCCGCTTGGCTTCCTCTTCTTTCTGCTGAATAAGCCTAGCTAAGGCTTCGTCATCAAACTCATCATCTGACATCTCAATCATGTTGGCTGCATCCATCAAAGACATGTTAGGCTTCGGGCAACGAGAAGCAACATCCTTTCTCTTCATACACTTGTGCAGGCGACGTTCAGATTCTGGTTCCTCTGGGTTTGCAGAAAGGGACCGAGAAGCTTCTGGAGAAGACTCTGCAGGAGGAGGAGCCTTGGAAGTCTTAGGCTTCAAATACTTCGACTTGGAAGACATTAGCTTTGAAGACTTTGGTACTTCCAAAGGCTTAGGTGTCGGTTCGGGATCATTTTCTTGCTCAACTTCCTCCTCATCTAACACTGCTCTGGGATGCCAAGTATGCTTGATGGATCGGGATTCTCTGGCATTGGTGGTTTGTGAACATACAGGGGTACAATCCCATCTTGATGGCGTCAGCCTTGGTCTTCGGATGAAGATTCTGTATATGATGTCCGTCCAAGGTGCATTCTTAGCACATTTTTCAGCATACTCATCAATGACGAAGCAGTAGTAAAACCACTCCACACTCCAATATCTTCGGATCCATTGGAGGACGATTCTTGTGTTTGGTGTATCCCTCCTCCTTATCAGACTTGTACAACTCATAAGGATCTGGGGGAAGATCCCTAGCAATGTTCTTGCATGTCTGCTTTCCTCCCTTCTTGATTGGTTTGTTGTCTGCCACTGGCTTCGGCAAAGGCTTTGGAAATGGCTTCACACGAGTGCACAAATAGGAACATGCACCAGAAGATTCCAGATGTATCTGCAAGTAGTCTGCAAACGAATTCAGACTATGAGATACAAGCGATTCTGCTACGGACATGTACCTGTGAAAGAGTTAGAGACGCGAGGGGAGAGGAGAGGTCATATGCATTCTCAGAAAATTTGGAAGTTAAAACTGAGTTTTGAAGACATTGACCTTATACCGTAGACATTCACTTCTATAGAGAATATGGTGATTTCGGATTTGTACAAGTCTAAGGATTTGCACAAGTGAGGAATCAAACCAATTTTCAGACCACAAAGTGAATATATTTGGTAAGGATAGATCTAGATCTAGATTCGGTTGAGTGGAAAGATAATAAACAGCAACCGACAAATTTCAGTAAGAATCTAGGATGAAGAACGAGACGAACTACTCGACGAGGCGGAGAAGCCGAGCGGTTCAATCTACCTCACCCTAACTTGGTGGAGGCAGACGGCTACGGCGGCAGCAAGCGGAGGATGAATGCGGCTAGCGTGAGTACGTCGTCAGAGAAGTCATGGCAGCAAAGCATTTCATCTCCGGCGACGATGGATTCCGGCGACAGCGCTAGGGTTCTGAGCACATGGGCTGGCAGAGGAAGGGGAAAGTAATAATGGAAGGAGGGTAACTCGTATTTATAAGGGTGGAGGAGTTCGAACCAAAAAGACGAATTTACCCGTGACTCTTCGGCTAAAGTGGGACACGTGGCATGCATGCAAACCACCCAAAACCCACTACCATAATCAAAGCGACAACGTGGGAGTTGTTGCTAAAAACATAGAGACAAATTAGATTTGCAAATTAAATATGTGGTTGATTTGTATTCGGCCGGGAAGGACGCACTGAAGACAGTCAACACGTGTCAACGTAGAATGCATATGACTGGATTAGAACAGATTGGACGAGGTAAGAACGGAGGAGAATGTCAAGTCCGATCACATTTGCCTAGGAAAAAATTGAATACAAAGCTATAGGACAAATGTTGTATAAGACAAAGCTCTAATCCAAATGTAGATCTGCAAATAGTTTTCAACTGAAAAACATGTGCAAACAACAAATATCTGTTCCGAAGACATTCAGCTCTCGAAGACATATGAAAAAGTTGAGATAAAAGCAATGTCTTCGAAATTGGTTGGTGTTATTACCCATCATAGAAGAATGTTTGACCCAGACACGACGCACAATTATTGTGGCACTCTAAGGTCATATTCTTTGTTAATGTGTTCACATTCAGCTTGTAAGTCTTCGTGAGTTGAACACATACGTTACATCATGTGTTGTGAAAAAATGTCGTCAACATGCATAAGTGTTAGGATATATTCCCATTTCAAATGACATTTGAGGATTCTAAGATATTTAGCTCACACCACAACTTGCAAAACCTCTTCTCATCCAAAGGCTTTGTGAAGATATCTGCCAGTTGATCTTTAGTGTCTGCATGCTTGATGTTGATGTCGCCCTTCATCACATGATCGCAAAGAAAATGATGTCGTATCTAAATGTTGTTCGTCTTCGAGTGTTGTACTAGATTGTAGGAGATCTTGATTGCACTCTCATTGTCGTAGTAGAGAGGTACATCCTTCAGGTTGATGTCGTAGTCCTTGAGTGTTTGCTTCATCCACACAAGCTGAGTGCAGCATGCGTCAGCAGCAATGTATTCGGCTTCGGCAGTAGAGAGTTACACACAGTTCTACTTGTACGTATACCAACACACAAGGGGTCGTCCAAGAAAGTGACAAGTGCTTGATGCAGACTTGCGATCAACTCTGTCGCCAGCGAAGTCAGAATCTGAGTAGCCAATCAACTCGAACTTCGAACCCTTTGGATACACAGTCCTTGTTGTGGTGTGAGCCAGATATCTAAGTATTCACTTCCCAGCAAGCTGACGCCATTCCTTTGGTGCCGCTTGAAATCGGGCGCACATGCAAACACTAAGCATTATATCTGGCCTAGATGCACATAGGTACAACAAAGATCCAATCATGGAGCGATATACCTTCTGATCGAAATCTATACCATTTTCGTCAGTGCAGAGGTGTCCATTGGTAGGCATTGGCGTCTTGAAGCCTTTGGCTTCATTCATGCCAAATTTCTTGAGGCAGTCCTTGAGGTACTTCTCCTTTGATTTGAAGATGCCATTTGGTTGTTGTTGAATCTAAAGCCCTAAGAAGAACTTCAGCAATATACGAATGGCTTCAAGTCTAGCTACAGGTGCAAAGGTTTCATCGAAGTCAATACCCTCGAACTGAGTGTAACCTTAAGCCACTAGGCGTGCCTTGTTTCTGACGACTTGGCCAGACTCATCTTGCTTGTTGCGAAAGATGCACTTGGTACCAATGATGTTGTGCTTTATCGGATCAGGACGCTTTACGAGCTCCCACACATTGTTCAGCTTGAACTGGTGAAGCTCTTCTTGCATGGCTTGAATCCACTCCAATTCCTTGAAAGCTTCATCTACTTTGGTGGGTTCTGTGATAGATACAAAAGCAAAGTGCCCACAAAAGTTAGCCAGTTGAGTAGCTCTTGAGCGAGTAAGTGGACCTGGTGCATTTATGTTGTCTAGCATTCTCTCAATTTGAACTTCATTTTCCACGCATGGGTGAGCAGGCGAAGACTTTGGTCTAGCTGCTGAGCATTGTATTCATGAGCAGCATTGTCTTCAGGTTCAGCATTGTCTTCGCGCTGAGTGGATGGTGGAATGATGACTTCTTCAACCACCGGTTCTTCAGGCACAATTTCTCTAGTGCGCATCAGTCTAATATCTTCTTTCGAAGTTAATTAATCTGGCACAGGAGGCAGGTGCTCTCTTTGTGAGCCGTTAGTTTCATCAAACCGCACATCCACAGTTTCAACAACCTTATTGTGAAGCATGTTGTAGACTTTGTAGGTGTGCGAGTTTTTTCCGTACCCAAGCATGTAACCCTCATGTACTTTTGGTGCAAATTTAGAAGTGTGGTGTGGATCTCTTATCCAATATCTTGCACGAAAGACTTTGAAGTAACTTACATTGGGTTTATTACCAATGAGAAGCTCATAAGATGTTCTCTTGAAGAACTTGTGAAGATATACTCTGTTGATGATGTAGCATGCAGTATCAATGGCTTCAGGCCATAGCTTCCTAGGTGTCTTGTATTCATCAAGCATGGTGCATGCCATCTCAATGAGAGTGCTATTCTTGTGCTCCACGAAGCCATTCTACTGTGGGGTGTATGGAGCTGAGAACTCATGAGTGGTGCCTAGCTCATCAAGGAATATGTCAAGTCCAGTGTTCTTGAACTCAGTCCCATTGTCACTCCTGATGTGCTTGATCTTGATTTCGTAGTTGTTCATACACCTGTTGGTGAAACGCCTGAAGACATCCTGCACTTCTGTTTGTAAAGTATGATATGCACCCAAGTGAATCGAGAATAATCATGAACAATCATGAAGCCATATCTATTTGCATTTGTAGAGAAGGTAGAATAATGAGTAGGGCCAAATAAATCCATGTGTAGTAGCTCAAAGGGACGAAGTCATCATGATAGTCATTGAGGGGTGTTTGGCCGTGTTCATCTTCTCGGCTTCATAGGCACCACATAGGTGGTCCTTTTTGAACTTGACACCCTCGACGCCAATGATAAGCTTCTTCTTGGCGAGAGTGTATAGGTTCCTCATCCCAACATGTCCTAGCCTTCTGTGCCATAGACAACATTCCAAAGCTTTTGCTAGAAGACATGAGGCAACCTTCGGTCCTGCAGAGAAGTCTACCATATACATGTTGCCTCTTCGAAAACCTTCGAAGACATTGGTTTTGTCAGAGGCCATTAGTAGCACACATCGAAATTTGCCGAATATAACAAGCATATCTAGGTCACATAGCATTGAGACAGACATTAAGTTGTAACCAAGGGATTCGAAAAGCATGGCATTTTCCATGTGCCGGTCCCTTGAGATAGCAACTTTACCTAGCCCCAGTACTTTGCTGCTGCTCTTGTCAGCAAACACAATGTGGTCTTTTCTTGGAGGTCGAAGAGTTTTCTCCATCAATAGGCTTCGATCACCAATCATGTGACTGGTGTAACCACTATCCATGATCCATTCGGTGGCATTGGATTTGTCTTCCTTGGAGGCTTTTGCCATGAAGCAGTAGGCTGGAGTAGTGTCATCATCACTGGCTTTGGTGTTGAAGAAGGATCCATTGTCTTCGGTTTTGAAGACAGACGTAGAAAGATAAGCCCAAGCCATTGCCAGTCCAGCTACTTCACCGTCAGATTCCTCCTCAGATGCTTCCTCAGCCTCGGAACAAGATTCAGAATGTGAATCCATATTCTTTCTGATGAAAGCATGGGCGTTGCCTGATGAACTCTTCTTGTGTGACAAAGAATTTGCATACTACTTCTTGTCATCAGAGTCATAGTTCTTGCTCTTCTTCTTGGATTCCTTTTCCCATTGAGGACAATCAGCAATGAAGTGACCGGTTTTCTTGCACTTGTGACAGGTTTGCTTCTTGCTGTCCTTGGAAGACATATCTCCAGACCTCTTGGAATCACGTCTTGAAGATTTAGCATAGCGTTTTGACTTGGCAAACTTCCGAAACTCTCTGACAAGCAAGGCAAGTTTCTTTCCAAATTCTTTAGCTCCATCAGAACTGCATAATTGGAATATGGCTTTCTTGAAATATGTGTACATTCCAAATTCCCATAAACGCGAATCAAACGCTATGGAATTGGAATATTCCCATAAACTGCATAATTCCCATAAACGCGAATCAAACGCTATGGAAATTCCCATATATGAAGACAATATCCAAAACATGGAATGGGAAGATTGCTACCCCATCGCCAAGTATGCCTACAATCGTGCATGCCACTTCACCACCAACAAATCTCCTTTCGAGGTGCTCTATGGCTTCAATCCTTTGTCCCCATTGGACATTCTCCCGCTACCACTATAAGAGCATGCCAACATGGATACAAGTGCTAGGGCAAGCTACATCAAGATGATGCACGAAGATACAAGGCACACGATCGAGCGTCAAGTGGAATGCGTCACCGCCAAGTGCAACACCAAAAAATACCCCATCGTGTTCAAGCCCGATCAAAACTACTACCTCGCGTCGATGGACCATTCCAGGTGTTGGCATGCTACAACAACAATGCATACAAGATCGACATCCCACGCGACAAGTATAACGAGAGTGACACCTTCAATGTCACAGACCTTTCCCCGTTTCATGGTGATGAAGATCTTGATCCGAGGATGGATCTTCCCCAAGGGGGGAGATGATGCGGAGCATCCCACACTCATCCCCATGAAGTCTACACCATCTCCACAAGACACAAGTGGCCCTATGACGAGAGCTCGCGCACGCGCAATAGAAGCTAAGGTGAACTCCCTCCTCTTTGAGTTTGACATGGAAACAAATGGGACTTGGATGCTACCTCACCTCGAGACACTATACATAATTAGGTATAAGGAAGACATCCAAGGCCAAGGGGAGGAACCACTAGGACGCACGGAAGATGGAGTTGAAGCTGCAGCCAAGAAGTGCAGCTAAAGCCAACGTTGTGCGCATGGGCTTGCTGGACACCGTGTGCACGAGGGTAACCGAGTGACAGAAGACCCCGTGCACACGGGCCCAGATGACCCCGTGCACATAGGCCTCCTAGGAGCTACATCGATGACCCCATGCGCACGGGCTCAGAAGACCCCATGCACACGGGCCTCCCAGTGTGCTACAACAGCGACTCTGTGTGCACGGGCGTGTCCCATGCCCACGCCCCCCCCCCCCCCCCGTGCACACGGGGCTCACTTAGGCCATGCACACGGGCCACCCAGGCCAGCCGATCCTTTCGGCCCATCTCTCCCTCTCTTCGTCCCCTACCTCTTTCTACCTATATATTTGGTCCTTGGGACTCTAGTTAGGGTTAGCTATTGTTTTACATACACTTTGTTGAGCATAGCTCCATTACTTGTCTCTCTTGTGGAGCTTATCCTCCATTGGGAGTAGATCCAAGTGATGCCAAGGCCCCTCCATAGGGAAGATCTCTAGTGGATTCAATAATCCTCGTCTGTAGTGGGAGAACACTATCGCTACTTGTATCGTTGGTTGGTTTGGGATCTTTGAGACTCTTGTGATGGTCATGGATCTAGTGGATGTGTCATTGGAGTTTGTGCTTTGAGTGTTTCTCTTGTTCTTTCCCGTGTTCTTCATATGGTATCATGATCCACGTTGATCATGAATTTAGAGTATCCCCCTTCGTTTTCTAGCCTATTTTTGTTTGATTTCATCCCAATCCAAAAATCCCCACCAAAAATAGCCATACCATTTTTTTTGCAATTGTTGAATATTGTGAGTTTTTGTTGGTTTTGATCCATGGAATAGATGCTTAGCAAGTGGATCTAGCTTTCTACTCGCAAGAATCCCCGAAATGTTTCCAAAATCCACCGCAATCGTGATGAGATCACAAAATTTTCCACATCCCCATACCCACGGAGTCTGGACCTCATGTGCACGAGCCCCCGCAAGACTTCGTGGAAACCCCATGCACATGGGCCCAAAAAGACCCCATGCACACGGGCTATCCTAAGCAGCACCAATTTTTCCTATTTTCATCCATTTGTTGCAACACCCCCACACACCTACTTCCGCTGCTTTGACAATTTTTCTTCGTGATTTTCAGTTTGTGGCTTCACTTTCCTAAGGTGTTTCGGCTACTTAGGTACAGTTGGACGTCATCACCACCACCATTCATCATCATCGGCCTCGACTTTGACTTCGGCCACCTTCAACCGTAAGCAAGGACGGTAAGTTCGATGACATCTTTGTCCATTCCTTGCCATTGCATTGATAGCTCTGAGCCTATTGCATACCTTACCCATCGAGATTAGTGAGTTGAGAATTTTTGGACCACGTTACATGTGCACCGTCGTGACACTCATATGCCGCATAGCTAGTTTAGCGTGCACCTCCATTGTTGTCCACATTGTGTCATAAGTTTGTTCCGTGCATTTCCATCTTACTTGTCTCATATATTGGTTCGGGCATTATAATAAAAAAGCTTTTAAGCAAAGAGAATATTCCAAAGAGCTTATAAGCAATAGCTATAGCATCGTGTCCACTCGCATACGTACAAGATACTTGGGATTGAAGACGGCACCGTTACTCTCATAGGTTGGTGCACAAGTGCATATCTAGCCCATTAGAGCTCTAAAGATGTGTTACTTGAGCGTATCCACCTTGAAGATGACGAAGGGAAAGGAGACTTGTAGTTGGCCCACACATGCATGTCGAAGCTGCTCCATGTGTGTGTCCAACTTGTTGTAGTGTAGTCACTTTTTCGAACTTCGGATTGTTGTATGTCGATCTTGAGTCGCTCGAGTTTTTGGTTGATGTAGTTATTCATGCCGATATAGTCGTCGAAGACCGAAGATGTTGTGCTTTGCCTAGCCATCACAAGACTCGAGCAAAGGTGTCGGGGCTTGATGCACATGATCACGTATGGGGCCACGGGCCCCTTTGTGGTTCGGCAGGGGTGAGGCCACGTTGCACAAATAGTAGAGGTGGTGAGGCAGCACGACAATGAGACGCTGGTGCTTTACCCAGGTTCGGGCCGCTAAGAAGCGTAAAACCCTACTCCTGTTTTGGTGGATTGATCGTGCGAACACGAAGCACACGCAGTACTCAAACGCAGCAAGGCTTCCTTCGGGAGAGCTACTACGCGAGTACAAGTGTCCAAAGGTCCAAATCTTTAGCTAGGTTGCCTTGGGCCTCATTTTATAGCTCAAGGGGAAACCACAATGGCAAAGCAGAGATTATCTATTGATTAGACAGCTAATAGTGCTATCATACCTAACTCTGGCACTTAGCACAAAATGCCATAACTGCTAGTGATAGAGGTGAAGTTGTCCCTGTCTGATAGAGGCGAAGTTGTCCCTGTCTTTCGATGAGATGGTGGCTATCGTTTTTGGTGGAGTAGACTTTGACGATCCGACTACGAACGTGTGAGACGTCGCGCCTTAGCAATCGCTAAACCAACTCTGAGAGGTTATTGACCACGCCGGAGCACGATCAACCTGACCACGAGGGTCTATTTCCTGCACGCAAACGAAGAACAAGAAAGAAACTAAGATTGCAATCTGGATATTGCGAATATAAGAGGAAAGCTTTATTGATGAAGTGGGGTTCTGTGACGCCTTTGTCTGGTCGTGGAACACAAACGAAGAACGCGAAGTTGCTGCTATGGCGAACTTGTAATCTAAACAAAACCCCAAACCTAAAACGAAGCCCTAAGGGATGTATATATGGGGGAATAGAAGGGAATTTCGTGGCCCCTTGGAGGAGGGGTCCGAAACCGACCCTAAGTCAGTTTCCCCATACATACGGACTCTAAAAACAGCCTATAATATGGTATTTCGAAATTACATGGGCCTGGCCCAAAATTAAGGTGGCGCAGCACCTATATTAGCCTATGGACGAATTTTATAAAGTGGCATCATGCATATTTCGTCCAAAGCTTCCCACTCCCATTATGGTGGCTTCAATGTGCGAAAATCATCACTGGAAGCTCCATTGTTCTTCCCCGCGCGCGCACCTTCTCCTCCATGCTTGATCCCGCTCCAATGGTCATCCTTCTTATCCATGATAGGTCCTTCATTCATAAGTAAAACAAAAGTATCTAATTTGGGCAGCATCATATGTTCATGAATATTAGAAGGATTTCCAAGAAACGAAAGTACCTGGTAATTCAATTGACGTGCGCGAGCTCTAGTAATTGGTCCTGTATGTATAGCAGTCGGGGTGGGTGTAACATTAGTAGGGATGTCCTCATCACTGTCTTTCGATGAGATGGTGGCTATCGTTTTTGGTGGAGTAGACTTTGACGATCCGACTACGAACGTGTGAGCCGTCGCGCCTTAGCAATCGCTAAACCAACTCTGAGAGGTTATTGACCACGCCGGAGCACGATCAACCTGACCACGAGGGTCTATTTCCTGCACGCCAACGAAGAACAAGCAAGAAACTAAGATTGCAATCTGGATATTGCGAATATAAGAGGAAAACTTTATTGATGAAGTGGGGTTCTGTGACGCCTTTGTCTGGTCGTGGAACACAAACGAAGAACGCGAAGTTGCTGCTATGGCAAACTTGTAATCTAAACAAAACCCAACCCTAAAACGAAGCCCTAAGGGCTGTATATATGTGGGAATAGAAGGGAATTTCGTGGCCCCTTGGAGGAGGGGTACGAAACCGACCCTAAGTCCGTTTCCCCATATATACGGACTCTAAAAACAGCCTATAATATGGTATTTCGAAATTACATGGGCCTGGCCCAAAAATAAGGTGACGCAGCACCTATATTAGCCTATGGACGAATTTTATAAAGTGGCATCATGCATATTTCGTCCAAGGCTTCCCGCTCCCATTATGGTGGCTTCAATGTGCGAAAATCATCACTGGAAGCTCCATTGTTCTTCCCCGCACGCGCACCTTCTCCTCCATGCTTGATCCCGCTCCAATGGTCATCCTTCTTATCCATGCTAGGTCCTTCATTCATAAGTAAAACAAAAGTATCCAATTTAGGCAGCATCATATGTTCATGAATATTAGAAGGATTTCCAAGAAACGAAAGTACCTGGTAATTCAATTGACGTGCGCGAGCTCTAGTAATTGGTCCTGTATGTATAGCAGTCGGGGTGGGTGTAACATTAGTAGGGATGTCCTCATCAGCTAGCCTAGGTGGCGTGCGGGGATGCATTCCTGGCAGGTTTTTACCACCGCTTTAGCTAACTATTGCTCAATATATTGACACACCTTTGGACGGGTGTTAAGCGGGCATAATGTGTCTTCCAGCGAGTCGTTGCTTGCTTAGTGAGAGCGACTTAGCCACCTGAGGGCTTGACACCGCATCGACAAATGACTGGCATTGCGATGAGGTGGAGCGGTGACTGATACGTCTCCAACATATCTATAATTTTTTATTGTCCCATGCTATTATATTATCTATTTTCGATGTTTTATATGCATTAATATGCTATTTTATATTATTTGTGGGACTAATCCATTAATCTAAAGCCCAGTGCCAGTTTCTGTTTTTTCCTTGTTTTTGAGTATTGTAGATAAGGAATATTAAACAGAGTCTAAACAGAATAAAATCTTCGTGATGATTTTTTTGGACCAGAAGACATCTACCAAACTTGGAGAGGAGGACAGGAGACCTACCAGGAGGTCACAAGCCACCCTGGTGTGGCCAGGGGGCACACCCCTGGCTTGTGGCCCCCTTGCAGGTCCTCCAACCCTAATCTTCGGCTTATAAATTCCCAAATATTCACCCAATACCAAAAAGAGCCACGATAATACTTTTCCTCCACTGGAAGCCTCCGTTCCTGAGAGATCCAATCTTGTAGCCTTTTCTTGTAATCTGTCGGAGGGGGGTTCGATCACGAAGGGCATCTACATCAACTCCATTGCGCCTCCGATGATGCATGAGTAGTCCACCACAGACCTACGGATCCATAGCTAGTAGCTAGATGACTTCTTATCTCTCTTTGCTCTTCAATACCATGTTCTCCTTGATCTTCATGGGGATCTATCCTATGTACTCTTTTGCGGTGTGCTTGTTGAGATTCGATGAATTGTGGGTTTATGATCAGCTTATCTATGAATATTATTTGGTTCTTTTCTGAATTCTTATATGCATGATTTCATATCTTTGCAAGTCTCTTCGAGTTATTGCTTTGGTTTGGCCAACTAGATTGGTAATTCTTGCAATGGGAGAAGTGCTTAGTTTTGGGTTCAATCTTGCGGTGTCCTCACCCATTGACATAGTAGGGGTAGCGAGGAACATATTGTATTGTTGCCATCAAGGATAAAAAGATGGGGTTTTCATCATATTGCTTGAGTTTATCCCTCTACATCATGTCATCTTACTTAATGTGTTACTGTGTTCTTCATGAACTTATTACTCTAGATGCAGGCAGGAGTCGATCGATGTGTGGAGTAATAGTAGTAGATGCAGAATCGGTTCGGTCTACTTGACATGGATGTGATGCCTATACGCATGATCATTGCCTTAGATATCGTCATAACTATGCGCTTTTCTATCAATTGCTCGATAGTAATTTGTTCACCCATCGTATTATTTTCCTTCAAGAGAGAAGCCTCTAGTGAAACCTATGGCCCCTAGGTCTATTTTCCATATTATACTTTCAGATCTATATACCAAAAATACCTTGCTGCAGTTTTATTTACCTTTCACTTCTTGCAATCTTCCATATCAATCTCTATCAAATCTAATCCTTGCAAGTAATCGTGAAGCGATTGGCAACCCCTTTATAGCGTTGGGTGCAAGTGTTTGATTGTTTGTGTAGGTGCATAAATTGGTGACTTGCTTGTTCCTCCTACTGGATTGATACCTTGGTTCTTAACAACTGAGGGAAATACTTATCTACTTTGTTGCATCACCCTTTGTTGGTGTCGAAACCGGCGGATCTTGGGTAGGGGTTCCCGAACTATGAGACTAGAATCGACGGTAACAGGAGACGAAGGGGACACGAATTTACCCAGGTTTGGGCCCTCCTATGGAGGTAATAGCCCATGTCCTTCTTGGTTGTATTGTTGATGTGGGGGTTACAGAGTTGATCTACCTCGAGATCGAATAGCTAACCCTAGATGAGTTGTCCTCCTACTCCCCTAAACCCCCCCAGCTTATATAGACACCGAGGGTGCTCTAGGTTTACACATGGTCGGTTACATGTCGAAGAGATAAACATGCCTAACTACAGCTAATAACTTGTAGAATACATTAGTGCTTTTCGAAACTTCCATCTGGCATAGGTGGTCTTTGATCGTCCGATGCTCCCTTCGAGGCCCACACAGTTCAGCCCATAAACAACAGGTCGGCTATCCGAGGACCCCCTAATCCAGGACTCCCTCAGTAGCCCCCGGACTAGCCTTCAACGCCTATATATACGGTCAATCTCCTCATGTCGTTATCTTCGGCTTGTGACACGAGTCCTTCATCCCTCCTTGTCCGACAACCGACCAGTCTTCGGTAAGATCCCATGCATTGCGGGCACAGGTTCATTATAATAACTGCGCGTGTTCCTCGATTTTCACGCGTCACAGGGAGGCGATTAGTCAGTGATTTTACAATCTTACCCATCCGCAATAGGGGCACCAACCCATTTAATCAAACAAAATTGTGGCTCATACCACATTCGCTTCCTCCTCATCGAAAGAAACTCCTAGCGGAAGCTCCACCCAAAACATGACCAACGTCCCCAGTTCCTCCGCACGTCCCTAAGGCTCACACCAAGGGGACTGGACCAGCTGTTCCGTTACACTCCTGCGGCTCCGCAATCTAAAGACCCAGGGGTATCTTCCTTCATCAGATCTGGCGGCGAACCGCGCAGGTCTGCTCTCTTATGGCGATGAAGTTTTCAATGAGCGTTTCCCCAATCCTAACAAGGGGGAACGTGTATGCTTCGTCCCCTTCCTCCTCCGGGGCCTTGGGTTTCCAATCCATCCGTTCCTGAGGGGGTTGCTAGAGTTTTTTGCGATCCAACTCCACCACCTTACTCCAGGGTCCATTTTGCACATCTCGTGCTTCGTCGCTCTGTGTGAGATGTTCTTGGGGTGTGAAGCACATTTTGATTTGTGGAGGAAATACTTCTGTCTCATCCCCCGAACTCGGGACAAGACAATTTTGGAGGTCGGCGGGGCTAAAGTGTGCTACATAGCAGGAACGGGGTATCCGATAGGCACACTGAAGAAATCCGAAGAATGGATCTCAGAATGGTTTTATATTGAAGATGTACCCATGTTTGAACCAACTCGGACAGATCTTCCCAAATAGTCCGACGTCCTCCCAAAGAAGAGGTACAAATGACAACCAAGGAGCTCGTCCCGGGAGGAAAGCGTCGAAGTGCGGTTCCTAGCTGCGTAGGTGAGGATGCTCGTCCACCATCAAATGACCATGATCGATGTCATGGCCACCGCCATCTCCTGATTTGTGCAGCCCCTCCAAAAGAGGGTACACCCCTTATGGCCATACAACGGGACACGCGACACCACGCGCTCCCAAAAGCAAGGTCCCGCCAATCCGACAGTGTTGGTCGCCGCACTTGCCGACCTGTACAAAGGACTTTGTTCGGCGGTCAACCAAGGAAGTATATTCGGCCCAAAATCCCATCGAATGGGTAAGCCTTTCTCCTTCAAACATGAAAATAGTTCGGGGTTTCCGTTCCGCACTTTATTTGACCAAAGCCTGGTGTGAACAGGAATGGAGGAGTTTCATCGAGATAGTGAACTGTTCGGCTCCTCAGCCTGAGAACGATTCACGCGACAATGATTCGGGTTTCAACAAGGACCCGGATCATCTTCTTGACTTCGAAAACGGATTCTATTTCCAGGACAGCATCGTCCAATCCCGGTTGGCTATCATAGTTGATTACCCCAGGTCATTCTCCATCCCTGTTGCGGGCAAGAAGAAAAACTCCCCCCGCAAGAGGCCACCTACAAAGAGCGCCCCGGACGTGTCGGTCCCGACTCCCAAACGCCGCCGATCCGCGTGCCATACACCGACAACCAAAGCTGTGACTGAGTCGGAGGCCAACAGGGATACTGCGAAGGAGCTGGTTATGGGGGACGAATCCACCTGCCCGCTCATCCCGAAGGTACATTGTTCAGTTATCCGCTTATCGTTGCGATCAATAGAGTCTTAGACCAGTTTGTTTCATTGAAATACTTAGGCAAAACACCCAATCCTCTCCTACTGAAGCGGTTACCCGGGTGTCTGGAGATGCTTGAAGTTCCTGAGCTACGACCCATGCAGCTTCTGCTACAAAAGCCCCCATGGCCAATCCGGCGCCCGCCAATTCTAGTGATGGTGTATCCGTCACCAAATCAGAGGTGGAGAGTGCCATGCATCATGGGCAATGATGGGAAGCCATGCGGCACCCAATTTTCTCCGAACAGGAGTTCGGCACCCTATGCTCGGCGGATGCGCACCTTGGAGCCGTGGCGAGGCTATGAAGTTGATAACAACTAGCATATAGGTAAGTGATCAGTTTTTATAGAATCCAAACATTTGTGTAAGACTAGTAGCCCCCAAGCCTTAATTTGGTTTTAAACAAATGAATTAAGGATATCCGCACTGTTTGACTGCTGGTGCAGGCTTCAAAGCAACAGTCTGAGCAATTGGCCAAGGAGCTCGAGGAGAGCCGCACAGAAGTACAATCCATGAAGGTCGAACTGGCACAAGTAAAGAGCTTCACGCGGGAGTCCCATGGTGGGTGTGCATTTACTGCTAATCTTAATGTTTCATCATGCCTGACACACGGATTCCGTGTACCAGCCGAATCGATAGGGCAAATGGAAAGGCAGTTGGAAGAAGCCCGAGACTCTTAGAGGTATGCCGAGTCCCAGCACCAGGCTAGCTGCCTTGTTGTGCAAAAGCAGGCCGAAGAAATTAAGAGTTTGAAGATTCAATTGGCCCAAGCTCAAGAAGAAAACCGAAAGCTTCAGATGGGCGTGTTCGGTAAGTACAATTCCATTATCAACAAATATTTCTGATGTAGGGAATAATGGTAAGCACGTTGTTGCCTTATGTACAAGCCTCTTGTTCGGGCATCCTGAAGAGGAGATCGAATCATACCAGGGGGACCTGCTGAAGGAGCTGACATCTCTCCATGGATGCGTGCGAAAAGCAATGAAAGGAATGGTGAAGGCGCTATGGCCTGCCAAACAGCCATCTGAAGGGCTAGCCGCACTCGTGGCTCAATTCAAGGGGGCTCGAAATAGGTTTGAGCTGTGGAAGACCTCGGCTTGCCGTGAGGGAGCATGGGAAGCATGGGCAATGATCAAGACCCGTTTCACCGGACTTAACCCCGAGCATATGGCACGGGTTGGTCCCATGGGATCGGATGGAAAAGAAGTGCCACTCCACCTGGTGTATGACCAGGTGATGCCTGCCGCCCGTCTTTCGCAAGCGGACTGCCCCCTTAACACCATAATCAATAATCTCGATCAGCAACCACACAAGTAATTTATATGCACATGTGTATAAACAATCTATGTTATAAACTTTGTCTTAACTGGCCATCGGCTTCTCCCCCCCCCCCATGCGAAGAGCTCAGGAGTGTTCCTCCTTATTTGTCCCTCCAAAAGAGCGAACTATATTCGGGGAACCAGGCAATCTGGCCCTATGGTACGAACAGACAAAAAGCACACATAAAGATATGTTATATTACTGCTTAGCGTAAGAAACATATTCCAAGGAAAAGAGTACCTCTATCGATACCTTTCGTCGGGGCTCTACGAAGATCGTAGATAGAAGTCCACATACTTTCCGTATGCGTCTAATTGTTCTTTGAGAAGAAAAGACCCAAACAACGGTGATAACGACCGGAGCCTTATAAGGTGTTTCCGTCATAGCCGACCAATTGTCTACGTAAGATAGCTAGCTTTCGGCTTCACCTGTCTAAGGTACATGTCCGGATGAACCGGTCGTAACAATAGCAAAGGTGCTCCCTTTACTCTCTAGTCAAACAATAGGGAACATAGAGAGTAATCAAAGGAGAGAGGCAACCCAGCTTGGCAAAGTCTTAGTTCGAATTGATGCATATTATGGCTAGAACATGACAAAAGAAACATGTGCGCCCGGTAAGTGCGAGCAAATACTTGTAATAAAAAGTTTGGCTACTAGAAGAAGCCCCCACGTGTTGTGTTCGGATTTAACACTTTATGGTGTATGCCGATAATCTTTAGTACAAGAATGTTAAGCCAAACATAGGGTAAGAAAAGAAATTGTCCCAGTCAAATAGGAAAATGGGAAGGGAAGAAGAAAAAAAAGGCAAAAGTAACAAGGCGAAAAACAAAAAAATGTGGGGAGTTTAGATGACACCCGTTTATCCGTAGAAGCGCTCAGGACGAGCTGCGTTCCATGGGTTTGGTTCAAGGCGATTATCGGATGGACTTCACACACGATAGGTACCTCCAGTGAGTACTTCGTCGATGATGAAAGGACCCTCCCATTTGGGGTTGAGTTTATGCTTCTGATTCTCCTGGAGCCATAGGACGAGTTCGCCTACGTTGTATGCTTTTGCCCTGACCTCCCTACTTTGGTAACGTCAAGCTTGCTGTTGGTAAAGAGTGGAACGAGCCAGAGCTATGTCATGCTCTCCCTCCAAGGTGTCTAAGTCGTCCTGCCGATCCAACTCGACCTCCTTTTCCTCGTACATGCGCACTCTTGGTGCGTTGTGAATAATATCGCAAGGGAGGACTGCCTCTGCCCCATAGACCATGAAGAACGGTGTGTAACCTGTTGATCTGTTCAGGGTGGTATGCAGGCCCCATAGAACAGAGTCGAGTTCCTCCACCCAATGATAGTCGAACTCATGAAGAGATCAGACCAAACGTGGCTTGATGCCGCTCATAATGAGATCATTTGCTCGCTCGGCCTGTCCATTGGTCTGCGGATGATAGACCGACGCATAATCAGGCTTTTTGCCCATTTTTGCGCACCAGTCCTTGACCTTTTGGGCCGTGAAGTTGTATCCATTATCCGTTATTATAGCGGGACACTATAATGGTGTACTACACTAGATATAAAGTCGATCACCGGTTCAGATTTAGCTGACTTGACGGGCTTTGCTTCTATCCATTTGGTGAACTTGTCAACCATGACCAGTAGGTATTTATTTTTCTTGGTTCCCCCTTTAAGGGGTCCGACCATGTCCATCCCTCAGACCGCGAAAGGCCAGGTGATTGGAATAGTCCGAAGAACAGCTAGGGGCATGTGGCTTTGATTTGCAAAGAGTTGACACCCTACACAATGCTGAACAAGTGACTAAGCGTCCGTCCGAGCTGTAGGCCAAAAGAAACCAGCTCGGAAGGTCTTGTTGGCAAGGGATCTTGCAGCAATGTGATGCCCGCCCATGCCTGCATGGATTTCGGTGAGGATCTCCCGTCCTTCTTCCTTGGATATACACCGTTGTAATATTTCGGTTGTGCTTTTCTTGTATAACTCACCCTCGTGTACTTTGTAGGCCTTGGATTGTCGAACTATGCGCCGTGCCTCGGTTTGATCGTTGGGGAGTTCCTTGTGAAGAAGGTAAGTGAGGAAGGGCTCTTTCCATGGCACTATTACTGCCATTACCTCGTGAGCCGAGGGCGTTTCATTCATCACGAAGCCGCCGATAATGCCAGTGTCTGGCTCATTTATGGGGGAACAACTTCGTCCGCCGTATTCAGACCAGCGCCATTGTCGTCATCCTTCCACACTACGGAGATCTTAAAGAGCTGCTCCAGGAAGGTGTTTCTGGGGACGGGATCGCGCTTGGCTCCCATATAGGCTAGTATGTCGGCGGCTTGGTTTTTGTCGTAAGCGACGTGGTGGAATTCCAACCCCTCGAACCGAGCAGATATATTGAGGACGGCGTTTCTATATGCCGCCATCTTCGGATTTTTGGCATCGAACTCGCCGTTAATTTGGGATATGGCCAAGTTTGAGTCTCCCCGTACCTCTAGCCATCGTATGCCCATTGATACCGCCATCCGAAGACCATGAAGGGGAGCTTCATATTCGACTGCATTGTTGGGGTCAGCATACATGATTTGCAACACATATCGCACGTTGTCGCCTGTGGGGGATGTGAGGATAACTCCAGCCCCCATTCCGGTCAAGGTCTTGTATCCATCAAAGTACATTGTCCAATGGGAGTATGCAGTGTATTCCTTGGGGAGCTCGGCCTCTGTCCATTCAGCAAAGAAGTCCATCAGTACCTGAGATTTAATGGCGCGACGTAGCTTGTAGGTTATTTCAAAGGGAAGGAGCTCAATGGCCCATTTGGCTATGCGGCCGATGGCGTCCCTGTTGTTGATTATATCATTCAAGGGGACCTCCGATGCCATTATTACCGCACACTCCTGAAAAGTAGTGTCTGAGTTTCCTCGACGCCATGAATACAATATAGGTTATTTTTTGGTAATGTGGGTATCTGTACTTGCACTACGTTAGCACTTCTGACACATTATATACTGGTTTCTGAGTGCGGAATTTATATCCCTCCTCATCTCGCTCAACGACGAGCACCGCACTCACGACTTTGTTGGTGGCCGTATAATAATATGGGCTCACCGGCGCCCGGTGTCTTGATTACTTCTAACGCAGCCGCTACCTCATCGGTCCATTCGAACTTGTTGGTTCGTTTCAGCAGCTTATAGAGCAGCAAAGCCTTTTTTCCGAGGCGGGAGATAAAGAGGCTTAACGCCGCTATGCACCCATCTAGCCTCTGGACATGCTTTAGCTCTGTAGGAACTGCAAGTTCTGATAGAGCATGGATTTTAGCTTTATTTGCCTCTATTCCTCTATGGGAGACGATGAATCCAAGCAGCTTACCAGAGGGAACTCCGGATACACATTTTTCATATTGAGTTCTATATCATATTCACTTAGACTAGCGAAGGTTTACCGTAAGTTGTCAATCAACTGGCCGAGGTCTTTGGTTTTGATTACCACCTCATCCACGTATGCCTCGATAGTCTTACGGACCTGTGTCGCGAGACAGGTATGGATCATGTGCTGGTATGTGGCCCCTGCTTTTTTTGCCAAAAAGGCATCATGTTGAAGGAGAATGGCCCATAGGGGGTGATGAATGCTGTAGCCGCTTGATCGGATTCCTTCATTTTAATTTGATGGTATCCGGAGTAAGCGTCGAGGAAACCCAACAAATCGTGTCCGGCTGTGGAGTCAATGATCTGGTCTATGCGTGGTAAGGGGAAAGGGTCCTTGGGGTAGGCTTTTTAAGGTCTTTGAAGTCGACACGCAGCCGCCAGGACTTGTCTTTCTTAGGTACCATCACCTAGTTTGCTAGCCACTCAGGGTGTTTAATATCCCGAATAAATTCGGCCTCGAGTAGTTTAGCTAATTCTTCACCAATGGCTTGTTGTTTGGGCTCGGAGAAGCGGCGCGGAGTCTGTTTCACAGGCTTCAACCTGGGATAATGTTTAAGGTGTGTTCAGCGAGCCGATGTGGGATTCTAGGCATATAGGAAGGATGCCAGGCAAAAATGTCCCAATTCTCGCGGAGGAAATTCCGCAGTGCTTCATCCACGAGAGGATCGAGCTGGGCTCCGATGGATGTTGTCTTGTTGGGGTCCGTTGGATCTACCTAAAATTTAACGATTTCCTGTGCGGGTTTAAAGGACGTGGACTTGGGCCTTTTGCTAAGGATCACATCGTCCTTATTAACTGTCGACCGCAAGGCGGTCAACTCCTCGTCAGCAAAAGTTTCCGCTAATGCCTCGAGGGTGAGCGTCGTCATTTTGTTTTCGGCCCGAAGGGCTATGTTCGGATCACTAGCGATCGTGATCACTCCATTTGGTCCTGGCATTTTGAGTTTCATGTACCCATAATGGGGTATAGCCTGGAATTTTGTAAAGGCGACGCGTCCCAATAGGGCGTGATAGCCACTTGGGAAGCGGACAATGTGGAAGAGAAGTTCTTCAGATCGGTAGTTTTCAAGCGTACCGAACACAAAGTCCAGGATGATACATCCAAAACAACGTGCCTCTTTCCCTGGGATAATTCCCCAAAAGGTTGTGTTGCTATGTTCGATGCGGGATCGGTCGAACTACATTTTTTCCAGGGTGGCCTCGTATATAAGGTTAAGACCACTACCGCCGTCCATTAGCACTTTATGTAGCCTATATCCATCAATGGTGGGGTTCAAGACTAGTGCAGTCGGTGAGTTACCGCGAAGAATGGGCGGCTGGTCAGTGTCCCCAGGGCTAGTGGCTGCCACATGGTAGACTTGCTCGAGCTCCCTAAGAGCTCTTTTACGCCTATTCCTCGAGGGGAAGGTCTCATAGACCGTCAGGACTTCGGCATTGAAAACGAGCGGCAAAGGAGAGTGCCTACTCGAGGGAGGTGTTGCGAGGATGGCCTCGCTACTTTTTGCGACTTGCCTGATGACCCGGCAAGCTCGAAGGCTGTGAGTTGGCTTCATGTTTGACAACACGGAATGTATGGGGCAAGGTTTATCCAATAGTCCGTCGAGGTTAGTGTCGGCCCCTGAAAAGGGCTTGTTCCTTTTTTCGACGAGTTCGTACCTGGCTGGTCGATTTGGACGTATCCTCTTTTTCTGAGCTCCTCTAGAGAGTTTGGGAAAAATGGTTTCGAGAACAACTGTTCGGATTGCCAAACACTCTCCATGGCACAGTACTTTTGTACCAATTCGATAACTCAGAAAAATCACTTATGCAATGGCGGGCCAGGACATTAATTATCCCTTCATAGTGCCTATTGCAAATGAAAATTGCCATTATATCTTGGTCACTAAGACCTTTTACTCTATTCCTAGCGAGTAGTAGTCTGGCCCAAAAGTGGTGGACCGATTCTCCTTGTAGTTGCTTGATATCCCGAAAGTCCGAAGACTCAGGCTCTGGTGCGATACTTGGATCGTCTCCTTGGGCGGTGGGTGGGAAAAACTTCGATTTCACGCTGCAACGAGTATTCAGAACTACAGTTTCCAAATCGTGCGATGGATTCCGAACCGGTGACGGTTCGGTTTTAGAATGACTCCCCGCCTCTGGTTCACCGACAGAGTCTTGGTGGTTGACGACTGAAGTATAGACGGTTTTCAATTCCGGCCGTCGGGCAGAATCTGTAGCTGAACACTCAATGGTAGCGACAAGGTGGGTGATGGGAGGGACATGAATCTCCCTGTCATCGGGTTTGATCCCGAACCGATCATAGATCGGAACCTGGTCATCCGATATATGCATAGCTTCGATCTGATCGAACAACTCGTTTAAAAAAGAGCCGATGGCAGGGTGCGTGTCCCTGATACGAGTGGATTCATCGAGTGGCGTGATGGTTCCAGAGTTACGCCGAAGCGGATCGGTGTTCCGTCTCACCATGGGACTTGATGTCTCGGGCGTCAAAACATCCGTACTTACAGGTTTTTCTTCAGAGGATGAGGGCTCCATTAGAACAAGTGTGCCCCGTGAATCAGCCACGAACTCTAAGGTGTCAAACTTGATACTCTGATTGGGAGGAAAGCTTTCGGTCTAGCGATGATGATTGATCGGGCTGGCATGCGACAAGATGTCGTTGCCAGTGAGACTCTGATCAGGGGAGAGAGTCCCCTCGATGCAGATCTCGCTACTTGTCACGAGGTGAGCCATGGATTCCTGCAGCGCCCACGGAGGAACTCTTATTGACAGCAACAATGTCGGTGTCAAAACCGGTAGATCTCGGGTAGGGCATCCCAAACTATGAGACTAGAATCGACGATAACAGGAGATGAAGGGGACACGGATTTACCCAGGTTCGGGCCCTCCTATGGAGGCAATACCCTATGTCCTTCTTGGTTGTATTGATGATCTGGGGGGTTACAGAGCCGATCTACCTCGAGATCGAATAGCTAACCCTAGATGAGTTGTCCTCCTACATCCCTAAACCCTCCGGCTTATATAGACAACGAGGGTGCTCTGGGTTTACACATGGTCAGTTACATACCGAAGAGATAAACATGCCTAACTACAGCTAATAACTTGCAGAATACGTCAGGGCTTCTCGAAACTTCCATCTAGCGTAGGTGGTCTTTGATCGTCTGATGCTCCATTTGAGGCCCACATAGTCCGGCCCATAAACAACAGGTCGGCTATCGAAGGACCCCCTAATCCAGGGCTCCCTCACCCTTTCCTCTTTAAGGGAAAACCAACGCAAGCTCAAGAAGTGGCAAGAAGGATTTCTGGTGCCGTTGCCGGGGAGGATACACATCAAGCCTACCAAGTACCCATCACAAACTCATTTCTTGCATTTACATTATTTGCCATTTGCGTCTTGTTTTCCTCTCCCCCACTTCACCAATTTGCCATCTTAGTTGCCTTCCCTTGTTTCTGCTTTTTTTCCGGATCTCTTGCTTGTTGCTATGACTAGCGTTACTACCTCCCCTTTGTCACCAGACTTTGAAGTTCTATACTTCAAGCAAAAAAACAATGGGAAAATATAAAAGATGCCTGGTATAGTGATGAGGACATCCCTACTAATGTTACACCCACCCCGACTGCTATACATACAGGACCAATTACTAGAGCTCGTGCACGTCAATTGAATTACCAGGTACTTTCGTTTCTTGGAAATCCTTCTAATATTCATGAACATATGATGCTGCCTAAATTAGATACTTTTGTTTTACTTATGAATGAAGGACCTATCATGGATAAGAAGGATGACCATTGGAGCGGGATCAAGCATGGAGGAGAAGGTGCGCGCGCGGGGAAGAACAATGGAGCTTCCAGTGATGATTTTCGCACATTGAAGCCACCGTAATGGGAGTGGGAAGCTTTGGACGAAATATGCATGATGCCACTTTATAAAATTCGTCCATAGGCTAATATAGGTGCTGCGCCACCTTAATTTTGGGCCAGGCCCATGTAATTTCGAAATACCATATTATAGGCTGTTTTTAGAGTCCGTATGTATGGGGAAACTGACTTAGGGTCGGTTTCGGACCCCTCCTCCAAGGGGCCACGAAATCCTCTTCTATTCCCCCATATATACAGCCCTTAGGGCTTCGTTTTAGGTTTGGGTTTTGTTTAGATTACAAGTTCGCCATAGCAGCAACTTCGCGTTCTTCGTTTGTGTTCCACGACCAGACAAAGGCGTCACAGAACCCCACTTCATCAATAAAGCTTTCCTCTTATATTCGCAATATCCAGATTGCAATCTTAGTTTCTTGCTTGTTCTTCGTTTGCGTGCAGGAAATAGACCCTCGTGGTCAGGTTGATCGTGCTCCGGCGTGGTCAATAACCTCTCAGAGTTGGTTTAGCGATTGCTAAGGCGCGACGTCTCACACGTTCGTAGTCGGATCGTCAAAGTCTACTCCACCAAAAACGATAGCCACCATCTCATCGAAAGACAGGGACAACTTCGCCTCTATCAAGTGGTATCAGATTTCCAGGTTGCTCGGTGAGATTTTACCAGTTTTCGTAGTTTAGATCGCATCTGTTCTTCATACCTTTCGTCCACGAAAAAGCCACAAAAAAAATTAGGGTTAGATCATCATATCCGAACCAATCTGTGCCTTTGCATAGTCTTTTCAGTATTTTGCTTTGTTGAATTTGCGGTTACATCGTCGTGTCGAGTTGCTGGTCTTAGTGCCTAGTTCTTTAGAGTTTCGAGTTCTATTCACAAGTTGTCACGCCGCCAAAGCATCGTCTTCATAGTCGCCATATACCACCACCATATCCCCGCTGCCAGTTATCCATTGGTGTCCATATATACCACCACCAATCCGAGTCCAGCTCGTTTTAAATTTAGTTTCGAGATCTTTTTGATTTCGGATTCGCGTTTTGCTACCTGTGTAGGTGTCGGAAAAAAAAAAAATTTCGGCCCAAAAAAATTTCGGCCGAAAATATTTTTTCCCTATCTTGATTTTAGGTTCTCCGGAGCGTTTTGAGACACTTGCTATCATAGTGAGTTTTGTCGAAATTTTTTGGTCGTCGCAGCCCCCGCATCGCTCCAGAAAAAAAAAATTCAAATTTTTTTTTCGTGTCTATCCTGCTTATACGACTTGGGAAGGGTTTTGAGACACTCGCAATTATAGTGTTTTTCTGAGCAAAAAAAAAAAGAGGCGCAAAAAAAAAAAGAGGCGCAAAAAAAAAACGAAAAAAAAACAACAGAGTGTGCTCTTCCCTTGATTACGTGTATCGTCGTGCTTTTGTTGGTGTTTTAGGCTCGCGTCTCTAGCACGGTCTAGCCTAGGACCAGCACAGTACCGTCGTTGAGCGTTTATTCAACCTTGCATCTCTGAATTGATTATTGCTGACCTTTTTTGCTACCATATTATAAGCCATCCCAGCTCCACATACTTCTACGCCGTGTGCTTGACACCACCTGGCAATCGCTCTATCCAAGCTTTGAGAGTTTTGGCTACAACGGTTGCCGATCACCGCCTGCTACTGGGTAAGAACTGGTAAGAAATTGAGATTCGCTTAAAGGATTTGTGCCACACCACCACCACCACCACGTCCCAGTAGTCTGTAGGTTTCATATTGTGTGTTTCCTATTTCTGCTAACCATGCCAGGATCACACGATGACGAGATCGACTGGGAGAGCATGACCAACAAAGCGCTCTATGATAAATTTCAGCAAATGATGGCTGAGCAGGTACAAGACTTCGTGAACAACTTTGG
Organism: Hordeum marinum; assembly: GCA_022496015.1. Taxonomy (NCBI): domain Eukaryota; kingdom Viridiplantae; phylum Streptophyta; class Magnoliopsida; order Poales; family Poaceae; genus Hordeum; species Hordeum marinum. The sequence continues at coordinate 225,671,673 of CM039675.1, read as the reverse complement.
AGTGGCCATGGAGAAGCTAGATGGTTTGGAGAAGACATTCGACACCAAGATGGACGCCAAGTTCAATGAGGTGCTTGCCCGTCTACCTCCACCAGCGGCAGCTCCTCTTCCTTTTGAACGACGAGCGCGACGTGTGCCTCTCGGCCACGCCCAACATCCTGGTACTGTTGATACTGCTGCTACTTCGGTGGCTCGTGCGGCTACTGTCGTTGAGCAGGTTGAAGATTATGATGGTGATTTCGATGATGAGGGAGAGGTTGCTCCAGATCCGCCCCAGGGGCAACCACCACCATACGCACCAGGTCGACCACATGGCTACAACCGTAATGGTAGGGCTGCACCACCCCCGCAGGTACGGGATCATGACCATCTCCCTAAACTTAAATTGAATATTCCGACGTTTGAGGGTAGATATGTTCCTGATATATATCTTACATGGGAGTTAGAAACAGAACAACGTTTTACATGCTTACAATTTCCCGAGGATAGACGTGTTGCCGCTGCTGTTTGTTCATTCACTAGTTTTGCTTGTGTTTGGTGGTCAGAACATTGTAGAATACACCATGCTAATATTCCAACTACTTGGGCTGCTTTGAAAACTGCTATGCGTAATCGTTGGGTGCCACCTTATTATCAACGTGAGTTGCTTCAAAATTTGCAGCGTTTAAGACAAGGAAAAAATTCTGTAGAAGAATATTATCAGGAATTACAAACTGGTATGATTAGATGTGGTATTGTTGAGGAGAATGAAGCTATGCTTGCACGTTTTATGGGTGGATTGAATAGAGAGATTCAGACTATTCTGGAGTATAAGGAGTATAACACTATCACTCGTTTATTTCATCTTGCTTGCAAAGCTGAACGTGAAGTGCAGGATCGACAGGCAATGGCGAGAACTACTTTTTCTGCAGGTCGCACTTCATCATGGACGCCACGTACCTCCTCTACTTCCACACGTCCTGCTGCAACACCACCTACTTCAACCTCCAACTCCAACCGCGATACCAGGAAACAGGCTCCTCCTCCACCCTCTACCAAGAGCACACCTTCTGGGCCTGCACCGAGCTCTTCTTCATCTATTGCATCCACAGGGCAAACACATGAGGTTATATGCCGTCGTTGCAAGGGTGGAGGTCACTTTGCGAGAGAATGCCCTTCCAAGCGTGTCATGATTGTTACTGAGGATGGTGGATATGCGTCTGCTAGTGATTATGATGAGGAGACTTTGGCTCTCATTGCAAGTGAAGAACACAATGGCGACGATGCAGAACCAGAAACACACTACATGGCTGCTGATTACGCTGACAGGTATGAAAGTTTAGTTGCTCAACGTGTTCTCAGTGTGCAGGTTACACAGGCTGAGCAAAATCAGAGGCACAACTTGTTCCACACAAAGGGAGTTGTGAAGGAGCGTTCTATTCGCATCATCATCGATGGAGGGAGTTGCAATAACTTGGCTAGCATGGAGATGGTGGAGAAGCTGTCTCTAACCACCAGACCACATCCTCATCCTTATTACATCCAATGGTTCAACAATAGTGGCAAGGTTAAGGTAACACGTACTGTTCGTGTGCATTTTAGCATTGCTACATATTCTGATTATGTGGATTGTGATGTGGTACCCATGCAAGCATGTTCTGTTTTACTTGGTAGACCATGGCAGTTTGATAAAAATTCTGTACACCATGGTAGGACAAATCAGTATACTCTTGTTCATAAGGATCATAATATCACGTTGCTTCCTATGTCTCCCGAACATATTATGAAAGATGACATTGCTAGAGCTAGTAAAGCAAAACAGGAGAAAAATAAGAGTGAAAATCAGATTGTAGCACAGGAATTTGAGCAACACCATAAGCATAATAAACCATCATCTACTGTTGCATCCGAAATAAAATTGCAGAGTGGATGTTTACTTGCTACTAAATCTGATATTAATGATTTGGATGTTGCTACATCTGTTTGCTATGCTTTTGTATGCAAAGAGGTATTATTTTCATTCGAGGACATGCCTCCCTCTTTGCCTCCTGCTGTCATTAACATTTTGCAGGAGTTCGCTGACGTCTTTCCACAAGACGTGCCACCGGGATTACCGCCTATTCGTGGGATTGAGCATCAGATTGACTTAATTCCCGGTGCATCCCTACCCAACCGTGCGCCCTACCGTACCAATCCAGAGGAGACAAAGGAGATTATGCGTCAAGTACAAGAGCTGCTTGACAAAGGTTACATACGTGAATCCCTTAGTCCTTGTGCTGTTCCTATTATTCTAGTGCCTAAAAAGGATGGTACATCGCGCATGTGTGTGGATTGTAGAGGCATTAATAATATTACTATTCGTTATCGTCATCCTATTCCTAGACTAGATGATATGCTTGATGAATTAAGTGGCTCTACAATTTTCTCCAAAGTTGATTTGCGTAGTGGATACCATCAAATTCGTATGAAATTGGGAGATGAATGGAAAACAGCATTTAAAACTAAGTTTGGATTATATGAGTGGCTAGTCATGCCTTTTGGGTTAACTAATGCACCTAGCACTTTCATGAGATTAATGAACGAGGTTTTACGTGCTTTCATTGGACGATTTGTGGTAGTCTATTTTGATGATATATTGATTTTTAGTAGATCTTTGGAGGAACATTTGGAACATTTACGTGCTGTTTTTACTGCGCTCCGTGATGCCCGTTTGTTTGGTAACCTTGGGAAGTGCACCTTTTGCACCGACCGAGTATCTTTTCTTGGCTATGTTGTTACTCCACAGGGAATTGAAGTTGATAAAGCCAAGATTGCAGCTATTGAGAGTTGGCCGCAGCCCAAAACGGTCACACAAGTAAGGAGTTTTCTTGGCCTCGCTGGTTTCTATAGGCGTTTTGTCAGAGATTTCAGCACCATTGCTGCGCCTCTCAATGAGCTTACAAAGAAGGACGTGCCTTTTTCTTGGGGTACCGCACAGGAAGAAGCCTTCACGGTCTTGAAAGATAAGTTAACACATGCTCCTTTACTCCAACTTCCTGATTTTAATAAGACTTTCGAGCTTGAATGTGATGCTAGTGGTATTGGGTTAGGAGGTGTGTTATTACAAGATGGTAAACCTGTTGCGTACTTTTCTGAAAAATTAAGTGGGCCTAGTCTGAATTATTCTACTTATGATAAGGAATTATATGCTCTTGTTCGGACTTTGGAAACATGGCAACATTATTTATGGCCCAAAGAATTTGTTATACATTCTGATCATGAATCTTTGAAACATATTAAAAGTCAAGCAAAACTGAACCGTAGACATGCTAAATGGGTTGAATTCATTGAGACTTTCCCTTATGTCATTAAACACAAGAAGGGTAAAGACAATGTTATTGCTGATGCTTTGTCTCGTCGTTATACTATGCTTTCACAACTTGACTTTAAAATATTTGGTTTGGAGACCATCAAAGATCAATATGTGCATGATGCTGAATTTAGAGACGTGTTGCAGAATTGTAAAGAAGGGAGAACATGGAACAAGTTCGTTATTAATGATGGATTTGTGTTCTGTGCTAACAAGCTATGCATTCCAGCTAGCTCCATTCGTCTTTTGTTGTTACAGGAGGCGCACGGAGGAGGATTAATGGGACACTTTGGCGTGAAGAAGACGGAGGACGTACTTTCTACACATTTCTTTTGGCCAAAGATGAGACGGGATGTTGAGCGTTTTGTTGCTCGCTGCACTACATGTCAAAAAGCTAAGTCACGACTCAATGCTCATGGTTTATATATGCCTTTGCCTGTACCTAGTGTTCCTTGGGAGGATATATCTATGGACTTTGTTTTAGGTTTACCTCGAACAAAGAAGGGGAGGGATAGCATATTTGTTGTCGTGGATAGATTTTCCAAAATGGCACACTTTATACCATGTAATAAAAGTGATGATGCTGCTCATGTTGCTGATTTGTTCTTTCGTGAAATTATTCGATTGCATGGTGTACCAAATACAATTGTTTCAGATCGTGATGCTAAATTTCTTAGCCATTTTTGGAGATGTTTATGGGCTAAGTTGGGGACTAAACTACTTTTTAGTACTACATGTCATCCCCAAACTGATGGACAAACTGAAGTAGTCAATAGATCATTGTCTACTATGCTTAGGGCTGTTTTGAAGAATAACCTGAAAATGTGGGAAGAATGCTTGCCTCATATTGAATTTGCTTATAATCGTTCGCTACATTCTACCACTAAGATGTGCCCTTTTCAAGTTGTGTATGGTTTCTTACCTCGTGCACCTATTGATTTGTTGCCTCTTCCATCTTCGGAGAAGGTTAATTTTGATGCTAAAGAACGTGCTGAATTGATATTAAAGATGCATGAGTTAACAAAGGAAAACATTGAGTGTATGAATGCTAAATACAAACTTGCTGGAGATAAGGGTAGAAAACATGTTGTCTTTGCACCTGGTGATCTTGTTTGGTTACATTTGCGTAAGGATAGATTTCCTGATTTGCGCAAGTCAAAGCTAATGCCCCGTGCTGATGGTCCTTTTAAGGTGTTAGAGAAAATAAATGATAATGCATATAAACTTGAGCTGCCTGCAGAGTTTGGGGTTAGCCCCACTTTTAACATTGCAGATTTGAAGCCTTATTTGGGTGAGGAAGATGAGCTTCTATCGAGGACGACTTCAGTTCAAGAAGGGGAGGATGATGAGGACATCCCTACTAATGTTACACCCACCCCGACTGCTATACATACAGGACCAATTACTAGAGCTCGTGCACGTCAATTGAATTACCAGGTACTTTCGTTTCTTGGAAATCCTTCTAATATTCATGAACATATGATGCTGCCTAAATTAGATACTTTTGTTTTACTTATGAATGAAGGACCTATCATGGATAAGAAGGATGACCATTGGAGCGGGATCAAGCATGGAGGAGAAGGTGCGCGCGCGGGGAAGAACAATGGAGCTTCCAGTGATGATTTTCGCACATTGAAGCCACCGTAATGGGAGTGGGAAGCTTTGGACGAAATATGCATGATGCCACTTTATAAAATTCGTCCATAGGCTAATATAGGTGCTGCGCCACCTTAATTTTGGGCCAGGCCCATGTAATTTCGAAATACCATATTATAGGCTGTTTTTAGAGTCCGTATGTATGGGGAAACTGACTTAGGGTCGGTTTCGGACCCCTCCTCCAAGGGGCCACGAAATCCTCTTCTATTCCCCCATATATACAGCCCTTAGGGCTTCGTTTTAGGTTTGGGTTTTGTTTAGATTACAAGTTCGCCATAGCAGCAACTTCGCGTTCTTCGTTTGTGTTCCACGACCAGACAAAGGCGTCACAGAACCCCACTTCATCAATAAAGCTTTCCTCTTATATTCGCAATATCCAGATTGCAATCTTAGTTTCTTGCTTGTTCTTCGTTTGCGTGCAGGAAATAGACCCTCGTGGTCAGGTTGATCGTGCTCCGGCGTGGTCAATAACCTCTCAGAGTTGGTTTAGCGATTGCTAAGGCGCGACGTCTCACACGTTCGTAGTCGGATCGTCAAAGTCTACTCCACCAAAAACGATAGCCACCATCTCATCGAAAGACAGGGACAACTTCGCCTCTATCATATAGGCTAATAGAATCCTATCGTGTATCCAATATAAAATGAGACACAAAAGTTCTCCTTCGATTTTTTTACATTGGATTGGCTTTGCATCATAGAAAGCTTTTGGATTTTGCCTTAGAGGGCAATTTTATCGAACTTGATGCGAGTACCGCTTATAAAGTTTTGGAAGGGAATTCGGGGGTTCCCCATAAAAAGGGAGCTTGTATTTTCACAAGAGGGACTTCAAAATCTCGACAAATTGGGTGACTTACATAAGCACTTAGTCGAGCTACAAAAATATCACGAACCCCTCAAACATATTAATGGGAACCTCGGTCGCTTGAACACTTTGATTACCCTTTGAAATAAGCGTTTGGGTATTTTGGATCTTAAGATGGTTCCTTTGCCCAAAACCCGAGGAAGTGGAAAGAACCCCTCGGATTCGAGAAGGCCCTCACAAAAGTTGTCAATACCAAAGATGATAATACCTAGATCTATTGTGTTTTGCCAAGCTAGGGGCGTTAAACAATAGCACTTGTTAGGTGGCAACCCAATTTTATTTTTATGTTCTGTTTTTTTGCTTCTGTTTTTGAGTGTTTCACACATTATTACCTCTGTAGTAATTGTATTTTGGTGTTTTATTTAGTGTTTGATCCAAGTAAGACCTTTGGGATGGTTTATGGTGATTGTTGATTTGATCTTGTTGAAAAACAGAAACTTTTGCACCTAGTCCAGGAATTTTATAAATATTTCAGGTCGCCGAATGAGTATGAAATTTTTACAAAATATTTATATACAAATTGACCAGGTTTTACTAATGTTTCAGAAGTTATGGAGCTACAGAAGTATACGAAGTTTTCAGATTGCTACAGATTGATCTGTTTTTGACAGATTCTGTTTGCTTTGTCTTGTTTGCCTATTTTGATGTATCTATGGGTAGTATCGGGGGGTATGAACCATGGATAAGTTTGAATATACTATATATTACACCAATATAAATAAAGAATTATTTCACAACAGTACCTAAAGTGGTGATTTATTTTCTTATACTAACGGATCTCACGAGTTTTCTGTTGAGTTTTGTGTTGTGAAGTTTTCAAGTTTTCAAGGAGTGGAAAGAGCCCAAGACTGGGGATGCCCAAGGCACCCCCAGGAATCAAGGATGCCAAAAAGCCTAAACTTGGGGATGTCCCTGAAGGCATCCCCTCTTTCATCTTCAATCCATCGGTAAATTTACATGAGGCTATATTTTATTGACCACATGATATGTGTTTTGCTTGGAGCATCTTGTATGGTATGAGCCTTTGCCTTTTAGTTTGCCACAATCATCCTTTATGCACACATATTTTGAGACACACACACATGAATCATGAATTTATTAGAATACTGCTTGACTTATATCTTTTGAGCTAGGCAATTTTGCTCGAGTGCTTCACTTATATCTTTTTAGAGCACGATGGTGTTTTGTTTTATAGAAATACTTGAACTCTTGTACCTCACTTATATTATTTTGGGAGTCTTGAAATAGTATGTAATTGGTTTTGGTTATGAATTTAGTCCTAATAGAATGGGCATCCAAGAGGGATATAATAGAAACTTTCATATGAAGCGCATTGAATATTATGAGAAGTTTGATTCCTTGCATAAAGTTTTGAGATATAAAGATGGTGATATTAGAGTCATGTTAGGCAGTAATTGTGGATTGGTAGAAATACTTGTTTAAAGGTTTTTGATTCCCATAGCATGCACTTATGGTGAACCGTTAGGTATGGAAGTCGAAGCATGATTTGTTTATTGATTGTCAACCTTTGTGTGAGGGTCGAGAGAGAGCAATGGTTAACTCCTACCAACCTCTACCCTAGAAGCATGCGTCTAATACTTTGATTTGATGACTAATAGACTTTTGCAATAATTATGTGAGTTCTTTATGACTAATGTGAGTCCATGGATTATATGCACTCTCACCCTTCCACCTTTGCTAGCCTCTCTAGTACCGCGCAACTTTCACCGGTGCATTAAAACCACCATATATCCTTCCTCAAAACAGCCACCATACCTACCTATTATGGCATTTCCATAGACATTCCGAGATATATTGTCATGCAAATTCCACCGTTCCGTTTATTATGACACACACCATCATTTTCATATTGCTTTGCATGATCGTAAGATAGCTAGCATGATGTTTTCATGGCTTGTCCGTTTTTTGATGTCATTTTCTATGCTAGATCATTGCACATCCCGGTTTGAGAACATAAAAGGTGTGAAACAATTGCTTGACTTTTCATCGGGGTTGTACATGATATAAATACTTTGCATGGGGAAGATGGAGCATAGCCAGACTATATGATTTTGAAGGGATAACTTTCTTTTGCCATTATATTTTGAAGAGACACAATTGCTTTGTCAGTATGCTTGAAATATTATTATTTCTATGTCAACATTAAGCTTTTGTTTTGAGTCTTATGGATCTGAACATTCATGCCACAATAAAGAATATTACATGGATAAATATGTTAGGTAGCATTCCACATCAAAAATTCTGTTTTTATCATTTATCAACTCGAGGACGAGCAGGAATTAAGCTTGGGGATGCTGATATGTCTCCAATGTATCTATAATTTTTGATTGTTCCATGTTATTATATTATCTGTGTTGGATGTTTTATATACATTAATATGCTATTTTATATTATTTTTGGGACTAATCTATTAACCTAGAGCCAGTGCCAGTTTTTGTTTTTCCTTGGTTTTGAGTATTGTAGATAAGGAACATTAAACAGAGTCCAAACGGAATAAAATCTTCGTGATGATTTTTCTTGCACCAGAAGACATCTACCAGACTTAGAGAGGAGGGAAGGAAACCTACCAGGAGGTCACAAGCCACCCTGGCGCGGCAAGGGGGGCGCGCCCCCTGGCTTCTGGCCCTCCTACAGGTCCTTCAACCCTAATCTTCGGCCTATAAATTCCCAAATATTCCCCCAATACCAAAAAGAGCCACGATAATACTTCTCCATCGCCGAAAGCCTCCGTTACCGGAGAGATCCAATCTTGGAGCCTTTTCCAATAATCTGCCGGTGGGGGATTCGATCACGGAGGGCATCTACATCAACTCCATTAGCCCTCTGATCATGCTTGAGTAGTCCATCACAGAACTAGGGGTCCATGGCTAGTAGCTAGATGGCTTCTTCTCTCTCTCTTTGCTCTTAAATACCATGTTCTCCATGATCTTCATGGGGATCTATCCGATGTAATACTCTTTTGCGGTGTGTTTGTCGAAATCCGATGAATTGTGGGTTTATGATCAGCTTGTCTACGAATATTATTGGGTTCTTGATATGAGGCAAGCTCGTGTGGGTCAATCTTTCACGAATTGGAGGGGGATTTCATGGAGAACACGAAGAACACGAAGGGGAAATCACAAGAGGAAACACTCAAGAACTAGTCCAATCACACATCCACTAGACTCACCACACTCAAGATCCACAAGGTACATGAACAACAAAGGGAAAGAAGGATACATGGTAGAGTTCATTCCAAATCCCATGGGGAGATGGGGCCTTCATATCCCGAAGGATCTTCCATCAAAAGGGGCCTTGACATCCACTAGGGAATCTTCTCCTATAGAGGCATCCACTCCATGGGAGAGGTAGTGGAAGGAGCAAAGCTCAACTAACTAAGAGCTAAACCATTGCTAACCCTAGAATGGAGGTGGGAGAGGAGTATATATAGTCTTGTCCATGAAGGGGTAAGTAGAGAGGGGGATACATGGGCCAAAGCCCAACCTGCGTGCAGGCGGACCGGTTGTACTGATGGATGGACCGGTTGTACCGGTGTGAAGACAATCTCCTGTACAACCGAGGTAATACTGGGCTTGAACCGCTCCTCAATAGAATCGTGGCCAGAGGTGGTCCGGTGGTGGGCCGGTTGTACCGCCCATCGGTTGTTAGCCGGTTGTACCGGCAGCTCCTGGACTTCCTGCAGCTCCTCTTCTTCCTTCTTCTCTTCCAAGCTTCCCTCGCGGATGGTGTAGTTGTACATAGGTGCTGGCACTCCTCCTCATCATACGTGAAGCATCGGAAATACCTATGCACGCACACGAGAGGAGTGTCAAGTAGTATACCATCCTTGAAGGGATCAAGTGAACACGTGTAACGGAGATGATTCACCTTTATGTACGTGAAGTAGATGTCGCATGTGTCACTTGCCAAATAGACTATTGCCATGGTGATGTCCATTCTTGCCATGGTCATGTCCATAGTTTGCTCCGCATTATCCCCTCCCCATTGGGAAAGATCCGTCCTCGGATCAAGATCCAAACCACCATGGGAATAGATTGCAACGCCATGTGGAGGTGGATGATCACCAAGTGCTCATCATCTTCAAGCTCTAAAGGGGCACACTCCAATGTCTCACCGTCTAGGAATTCCTTCAAAAGGCGAAAACACGACAAACACTGGGAAAAACAAATGTGGTTAGCGTTAGTGCATAACCAAGCATTCAAGTGGTGAATCACCGCACAAGTGTTGTCATCATGCATAACATATGGTGTGACAAGGGATTGTGGCATGGCATGTAAGCATATAAAGTGAGCACAAGCAATGCAATCATGGAAACAAGTATTCAAAGGTGAGGTAGGGATGCAAATATGTGTTACAAGATAACAAGCATCTACCTCATGGTCATAGCACTCATGCACATAGAAATCAACAAACGGTCTATGGTAGGCATAGGAATCATTCACAACAGAAAAGAAAATGAAATGTTTAAACACATGGGGCAATCCAGAGTGTAAGGCAATCCTAGCATGATGTGCACATGGTGTAGTGAAGATAGTGAGGCACTCAACAGAATAGAAAGAGCAATTGGTCATCATGTGTGAGGCAATCAAGTCAAGCAAGTAGAAATCAATGTGCAAAGCATGGCAATGGTTGTCATCAACCGCATAAAAGGAGCACATCGGCGATGCAACATAAGCAAGCATAGTGATCATGCTGTGCAAGCTACTGGTGCGAAGATGTAACGTACTAGAGAAAATCATGGAAATCGTGTCATATGAGCAAATAATAGGCATAGATAATGCACATGACATAATGAAAGCACGGGAACAAAACATGATCAATATATCGTCATAGGCACGGGGCACAAAGCAAACATGACAATAGCAAGTAATATCTCCACCAACCTTGCGAACAAACATAAAAATATGAGAAGCAAGCGTCATATGTAATGCAAATCATGGGTCACGAATGCATGGGAAGGGCATAGAAATGAGCATATCATGCAAAGTGAACTTGGCAATATGGTCATAATAAGTGTAATGAGCAAGAACCCATAGCCATGTGAGAGCCATGTAGAAGAGGTGCGCATAGTCCTTGCGCGAGGGGAATGGTTGGAGTCACATTCCGGTGAATCCCAAAGCATCGGTGCTCTCAAGAGCTCTTTTTGTCAACTCTTGTGATTATGAGGTTGACGCGTAATCATGAGTACCTACACACAACAAAGGCAAAGGGAAAATTGTGTGCGCGTGGTATATGTACACATGATCCGTTAGGATGTGCCTGTGCTTGCATTCATTAGCACAAAATATCCAATGCTCAAATAAATTTGAGGCATGGTATAGGAATACGTCATCCTTCATGCAATGATAATTATTATGCTCAACATGATTGGGACGCAATTTATAGCAAGTATGGGGCACAAGCATTTTATGCATATCAATGGCAAGCATATTGTGCACGCAAATATGGGGATCATGCATAGTGTAGGATGGAACACAATCTCCTAATATGTATGAGGAAACTATTGGGATCTCCTCATGTGCAATAGCGGGAGCATAATATTGGAGAATATGGACAACATCCCAAACAATGCATATCCAAAGCTAGGTTGTCATGGCATGTCATATCAGAACAATTGCGCAAATGATGCAAAGGGAGCATGGCAATGTCATCACAAGAAAAGCAAATGCCAACAACCTTGGGCTTGTCATCTATGCCATATTCGCAAATTGGATTATTTTTATGGGATCTGCATAGTCTCTATGGTGAGATTGCAAAGATGCAATATGGGAAATTTCACACATAGCATATGACAAGTCAAGCGGATTGTCGAACATGATGTGACCACCAGAATTTTCACATGATATCCTATGGAGTATAGCATCACAACTAGGTAAGTCAACATGCTCGTCATCATATATATCATAAATAGGTGGCACATCTAAGCATGAAGAAGACATAGCATGTGAACTATCCATAAGGTGATCAACATCATGCAAGCAATCAATGTTCACTAGTGGGACAAGAGTATCACCTTCACCTATGTTAAATTTTTCATTCCACTCATGTGGCATAGGTGAGGTGGCATAGACCAACTCGTGGTCATCTTCATCGTGATGGAACCATGTGGGGGGAGTGCATCATCATCCACCATGGCCATCGTCTTGTCCAAAGGAAGGACGAAATCGTCGAGGATCGACACGTCATCGTGTATGGGACCTAGCACCAAATGAGAAGACATAATAGAGGTAGAGGTTAAGTTGTTAGAAATCATAGTGGCCTCACATGCCATGTCAACTACCTCACTCGCTCTATGTGGATGTGGCTCACACACTCCCTCGAAGTAGGTGCACTCAAACTCACATGTGGTGGAGTCACTCGTCTCACTCAAGTGGTGGGGGTTGTGGCTCTCCTCACATGGGAATTGTGGTAACTCAACATGTATGGGGCTATGGGTGCAGGCACTCTCACTCTCAATATGGTGACAAAAGTCTCTCAATTCATCTCCAAACGCCGTCGTGGTCGAAGGGAAATTCCCGTGCTCAACCATCTCGTCACTGTCACTGTGGATGAAGGCCGAAGATGGCACATCATCACTCTCCTCCATGACCAAAGGTAAAATCCCATGCTCGATCTTCTCACTCTCACCTCTAAAGATGGACGCGGCATCCTTGCTCACCACCTTGTCTATTGCCTCCAAAGCATCTTCCTCGAGTGGCTCGGTAGTTGTAGTATTCGTCGCGTGTGGGGACCCCGACTCATAGGTCGAGATCACTGAATGCACGTGTACAGTGATCCCAGAGATCAATGCTCATTGAACACAGATAAGCTGAATAACAAGAGTCTTACATCCATTCTTAACGTCTTACACGAACTCTTCAACATACTCCTTTTCTTCCATGCCTAGCCAATTAAATAACCAGTGGCAAGCCAATGAGTACTTTGAATGTACTCGCAAGCAACCCAAGTGTGGAACGAGGTAACAATGATGCACGATATAGCACTAAGTAGGTAAATTTGCGGAAATCTAATTTTGTATGCAAATGACATGATCAAGTAACTAGCGAGCATGAGTCAACGACTAGTAAGTATCCATTTGAACCAGATACCATCATAAGTATTGGTTGAACATCTCATGTTCACGCTAAGTCATCGGACTTAGCACATGTGACCTCTTGTCACCATCACATCCATACCCACACCAAGTTTCACGAAAACATCCAGACGTAGTTTAAGCAGCAACACCCAACTGCCCTTGACCGTGGACAAGGCTATTTGAATAGTTTTACACTCTGCAGAGGTTGCACACTTTACCCACAAGACTCGGGGAACTTCCATGTCATCCACGACTCGTGATACATAACATACTCGAGGTAAGCACCCGAACAATGCCTTTTCCCTGATGATACTAAACAAAGAGTCCACTCGATTGGTACCCATCCCTCATGATGTACAGCACAGGAGCCTTGCTCTAATCATACCATCCATGAGGGGACCAACGGTGTGCCCGGTGCCTGTGAAGACAGCGCATGATCGTACATACTGGTACGACCCTGTATCGAGAGTGACCACACCACTCCCGCCACTAGTAATGCGGGCTCCTTACCAGTACCCACCAAGGTAATCAACAAAGCCCCGTCCCATAAGGGGTATCGTGGTTGCGCATGTAAGGTTAGGACGGTCGACAAATCTTAAATCTAATCTGTTTTCGAAAACACACATACTCACTTGCTCCGGTACACCACTTCTTTCTCAAGTGGTCACCCATTTCATCATCATCTCCCTCGGGCATTAGTGGCACCCGACGGGGTTTTCGAAAAGTATTTGAAATCATATCCTTCCTTGCCATCATGATGCATAAGTCCCATCCCATTGCGTAGAATCTATTAGCAATCTAACTACTCCCACCCGCACAACCGTCATAAGGGTAGGCTTATGCACGATGCAAGTGTCAATGGAGAAGTACCGGAGGCATCCCACCGAAAGGGGGAACACCACAACACATGATCAAATACGATGAAAGTAAAGTGATGTATGCAATAAAAATGGTTTCTTATCATGGTCAAAGGGCTGCTTGTCTGGCTCAACAAAGTCTCCAGGGTCTTCGGGTCCAACTTCTTCGTCAACAACGCAATCTATCGTCGCGAATAAAATAACGATAAAAATAATCAATCACACAAAACAGAGCACTCAAACTCCTACCAAAAATGTCCACCTACTCTGATAAATACTAAAAGTCATACTAAAAATATTCTCTTAGGGTTTTGTGTGAAAAAGGTTTTGCAAATAAAATAACAGAGGCAAAAAGGTGCCTATATATAGGTTTTAAAATAAACTAGTACTAAAAATATATTCAAACATTTTTACAAATGGCACTATTAAATTCGAGGGATTATTTTATGAATTTAGGTGGAAGAAATATTGGCATTGGGTAAATATTTCACCCTGTGGGATTTTTGGAATCTGTAGGAAAAAGAAAAAGGAAAATGGCTCGGGGAAATGGGCCAAAAGCGGCTGGCCAGATCGGCCCAGCCGGCAAAGCCGACCCACGCAAGACTGGCGCGCGCGCGCCAGTTCAAACCTGACCAACGGGCCAGGCTGGTCAGCGAGAGAGAGGGAGACGAGGAACCCTGGGAGGATGACAAACGGGGCCCGCTTGTCATCACCTTCCTCGGGCCAGGGAGGGAAGAGGGCGCTCACCGTCGGCTACAGGGCACGGCGAAGGTGGGCGATGGGGGGAACGGGCTTGGGGTAGAGCCGCCGGTCTCCTAGAGGTGGAATGGATGCCGGAAGTGGCCGGAGTCGCCGGTGGTGAGCACTCGCGATGGAGGGCGCTTTGGGAGAGCTCGTCGGGGCCGTTCCGGGCTGCAAAGAGAACGGGGAAGAGGGGGAAATGCGTCAGCGAGATGGGTTGGGAACCACAGGAGGAGAAAGAGGGTCGGAGGTGGCCGGTACCAAGAGATCGATGGTGGCGACGCCACGGCGATCTCCAATCGATTCCGAGCGCCTCGAGCACGAGGAGGAGTGGGGGCCTTGCGGGTGGTCAATGGAGGAGGAGAGGGGGCCAGAGAGGAGGGAAGGGCTCGGGGGAGGCCCTTTTTATAGGGGGACGCGTGTCCACCGAGGGCCTGGTGCGCCGACGAGGCGGTGGCGTGCGCTTGAGGGCTCGGGGGAGAGCGGGAATGGGTCTGTGGTGTTCCTGGGCATCGCGCACGACCAGAGGGAGAGGAGAGAGGGGTGGGGGAGCGCGCGCGTGCGAGCCCCGCGGTTGGCTGGTTCAGGCGGCCGCAGCGCGTGCGAGAGGAGGTCGGAGGAGGGAGAGAGAGGAGGGGCAAACAAAGGTGGCATGGCGCGGACGTCGAGGCCGACCATCTAGTGAGAGGGGAGAGCCCGAGGTGGTCGGGGCCATGCAGTGGCCAGCGGATACAGTGCCTATCGACACTGTAGCGCACTCCAAAGCACGCGTTTGGCAGGCCACGGCAAGCCAACGGCGTCTTCTGTGTGGCCTCTCATGTCTAGGGGGATCTAGGGTTTTTTACAATAGAGGGTAGGTCATTGGATGCTCTGGTTCCTTAGGAGAGAAGGAAGGCTGAGGGAGAGGGAGGAAAATTATTGTCTAGAGGGGAAAGTGGGGGTTTTACCCCACTTACCCATGGAATTTTGTCCAGGGAGAGATGCTTGAGGTAGCTAGTAACTCAGAGAGGCTGTGGTAAAAAGCTGGGGCCAAGGGTAAAAGGATAAGAGGTGAAAATGTTGGTTTTACAAAATCACCAGAAGGTGTTTGATGAGGTTTTGGGCAAGAAAGAATTACCAGCTTTCTGAGATTTTTACTAGGGTCAAAGGCTAGGTGAAAATGAGATGCTCCACACAATTTGAGCTCAAGGAGAAAAAGTTGCCAATGGAAATTTGGTGAACCCTAGAAATTGGCAGAAACTAAATTCTGTAGATCCAATGACGCTAGGCTTTAACCCTTGATGCACCACTTAGTGTATCATCACTATTTTCCATTAGAGCATGCCCAGAAAGTTTGAGGCCAAGGGGAGACACTTCACAATGTAAAGTTGCTCAAATTTGATTCTAGACAGGAATGGTTTTGGGATGATTTGATGGACCAAACCAACTTGGATTGGTATGAAACTTTGCAAGATCATCACCCATGACGGTGATGACTTGCTAGAATTTTCCTGGAGTTTATTGAGAATATTTCTTATAGAAATATTCCAAAAGTTTGATCTGAATAGAAAGGGTTTTGAGGGATTTTGCCTATGATCTGATCATGCCCTTGTGTTGAAACTTATACATATGGACAATATATGTGCACTGAGTTTCTCTAAATTTTCTCAAATATTTTTAAAGCATTTAAATAATTTTTCCTTAGGAAAAACCATTTCTGGATTTAGGAAAAAGCCTTTAAATAAAATATGAAAATAATCTTTAAAAGTAATATTTGGTGGTTTTGAGAAGTCACATATATAGTAGGTTTGAAATAAAGCCTTTGTGAAAGAAGGGTCCACCTGATTTGGGGACTTGCAGTGCAAACCTCATTTCAGGGGGTTTTGGAAACTTAAATTAAATAAATCATTTTGGTTAAAACAGAATTTGATAAAAATAGTTTTGGGCACTATTCACATGGCATGATCATTGGGCAAGGGGTTTGGATCAAGGAAGATGATTATGGAGTGGAATAGAACCTAGTAGTGTCGTAAAACTCAATCAACAAACAAGCAACCTACATAGCAAGCAAGCACAAACACATAGAAAAAGTTTTAGTTGGCTCCAAATTTTATAAACCCAATCATAACAAGTTGCTATAATCAGAGGGTGTGACAGACCTTCCCCCCTTACAAGAATCTCATCCCAGAGATTCCTAGGCTAAGCGCTAAAAAGATAAGGGAACTCCGATCTAAGATAATCTTCACGGTCCGAGGTTGCTTCTGCTTCAGTGTGGTTGCTCCACTAGACCTCGAAGTACTTGATGGTGCGGCTTCGGGTGCAGAGCTCGGCTTCATCCAAAATGCGAACTGGCCTCTCACGATAGGTGAGATCTGGCTGAAGATCGATGGCTTGATGGTCAATGTCCTTGAGGTTGGGGCGGTTGGGAACTTGTAGACACTTCTGGAGTTGTGACACATGAAAGACGTTGTGCACAATTGGTAGCTCGGAAGGTAACTCTAGCTGATATGCAACTTCTCCTCGTCTTGCGGTGATCTTGAAGGGTCCGATGTATCTGGGTGCGAGCTTCCCTTTGACGTGGAAATGCTTGGTTCCTGTGAGAGGCGTGACATGAAGGTAGACATAATCTCCGACGTTGAGGTTCAGTTCTTAGCGGTGAGAGTCGGCGTGGCTCTTCTGTCTTGACTTGGCGGTCTCAAGGCACTCTCGGACAAGTTGAACTTGCTCTTCAGCTTCATGGAGGATTCCGGTCCAAAAATTAACCCTTCTCCAGTCTCTGACCAATTGCGGGGAGTACGACACTTGCATCCATACAACACCTCAAATGGTGCCATCTGAAGACTCGACTGATAGCTGTTGTTGTATGAGAACTCAACGAAGGGTAGGCAATCTTCCCACTTGGCTCCATATGCCAAAACACAAGCGCGGAGCATATCTTCGAGTATCCAATTTACTCGTTCCGTCTGCCCACCGGTGTGAGGGTGAAAAGCAGTGCTGAAGGAGAGCTTGGTTCCCATAGCTTCTTGAAACTTCTTCCAGAATCTTGAGGTGAACTGGGTTCCTCGATCTGACATGATCTCCTTTGGAACTCCGAGAAGACTCACAATGCGGTTGATGTAGAGATTTGCGAGCTAGCTTCCATCGTAGGTCGTTCTAATGGGGATGAAGTGGGCTACCTTGATCAGGTGATTAACAATGACCCAAATGGAGTCATCTCCCTTGTTGGACCTTGGTAAACCAGTGATAAAATCCATGCCGACTTTATCCCACTTCCATTCGTGCACCTTGAGAGGTTGCAATAGCCCAGCGGGTCACTGATGCTCAGCCTTGACCCTCTGGCATATGTCACACTTAGCAACGACGTGCCTATCTCCCGTTTCATGCCATGCCACCAGAATCTTGCCTTGAGGGCTTGATACATGTTGGTTCCTCCAGGATGGATGGAGTAGGGAGTGTCATGAGCTTCTTGCAAGATCGGGTTGTTGAGCTCTTCTTTGTTGGGTACGCAGATGCGATTCCCGAACCATACAACTCCTTGTTCATCCTTTGAGAATCCTGGGGCCTTGCCTGTCTTGATCTTCCTCTTGATGCCTTCAATGCTCTCGTGTCCCTTCTAGGCTTCTTTGATATCATCCATCAAGGTAGGCTTCGCTTCAAGGTTGGCAAGGAATCCTGGTGCAACCAATTCCACGCCGAAGCTCTCAAGTTCTTCATACAGGGCGGGTAGCCTTTCCTTAATCATAGCATTCAAGGAACAAGCCTTTCTGCTTAAGGCGTCTGCTACCACATTGGCCTTTCCGGGGTGGTTTTGAACACTGAGGTCGTAATCCTTGATCAATTCCAACCATCTCCGCTGCCTCATGTTCAACTCCCTTTGAGTGAAGATATACTTCAAACTCTTGTGGTCTGTGAATATCTCACATCGCTTCCCCGGAATGTAATGTCGCCATGTCTTCAAGGCATGAACCACAACTAACAACTCGAGATCATGAGTTGCGTAGTTCTCTTCATGAGGATGTAGTTGTCTGGATAGATATGCTACGACTCTGCCTTCTTGCATCAGAACACCTCCAAGTCCGGTTCTTGATGCATCACAATAAATCACAAACTCTTTGTCAATATCGGGGGTGGCCAAAACTGGGGCTGTGGTTAATCTCTTCTTGAGCTCCTGGAAGCTTTCCTCGCACTTAGCTGTCCACTCAAACTTCTTGTCCTTCTTCAAAAGCTGGGTCATGGGTTGGGCATTGCTTGAGAACCCTTCCACGAACTTGCGGTAATATCCCGCGAGTTCGAGGAAGCTCCTGAATTCCTTCATGGTGGTTGGGGTTTGCCATTCAGTCACGGCTTCAATCTTGGCAGGATCCGCTGGTAATCCTTCTGCAGTCAACACATGACCCAAGAATCCAGCTTCATGCAACTAGAATTCACACTTGCTGAACTTGGCATAAAGCTGGTGCTCTCGAAGCTTTTCTAGGACCAATCTCAAGTGTTCCTCATGTTCTTCTTCAGACTTGGAGAAGATGAGTATGTCATCAATGAAGACAACAACAAACTTGTCCAAGTACTCCATGAAGACTTTATTCATGAGGTACATGAAGTAGGCAGGGGCATTGGTTAACCCGAATGACATGACCGTGTACTCATACATGCCATACCGGGTTACAAAGGTCGTCTTCGGAATGTCTTGGGGTCTAATCTTCAGCTGATAGTACCCAGACCTGAGATCGATCTTGGACAACACCTTGGGTCCATTCAACTGATCAAACAGGTCTTCAATCTTGGGGAGTGGGTACTTGTTCTTTATCGTGACCTCATTGAGAGAATGGTAATCGACACAAAGTCTGACAGTTCCGTCCCTCTTTGATACAAATAGAACAGGCGATCCCCAAGGAGAGGCACTAGGGCGAATAAATCCTTTTTGAGCTGCTCTGCTAGTTGCTTCTTCAACTCAACCAACTCTTTGGATCCCATCCTGTAGGCATTCTTATAGATGGGCCTTGATCCGGGCATAAGTTCAATGATGAACTCGATGTCACGGTCAGGAGGCATTCCGGGCAGCTCATCAAGAAACACATCCGGGTACTCTCATACTACTGGTACTTGATCCAACTCAACTCCCGACGGGCAGTTAGCCTAGGGGCTTGAGTGGAGGCAGGGTTGGGAGCATACTTGAATTCCACTCCTTGGCTATTGGTCATGGTGACAATCCTCTTGGCACAGTATAACAAGCCTTGGTGCTTGGTTAACTAGTCCATGCCTAGGATCACATCCAAGCCTTCTGACTTCAGGATGATAAGGTCGGCTAGGAAGTCTACCCCGTTGATGTTAATCTCAACTCCCTTACAACCTATCCCAAACTTCATAACTGATCCCAGGGTTTGTATCAACATACGGCTACCCAGGGGTGCAGGCTTCATGCCACTCTCTAGTGCAAACTTTTGGGTGACAAAAGAATGTGAAGCTCCACAATCAAACAATACTGTTGCTGGGGTTGAGTTGACAAGGAACGTACCCAGTATGACATCCGGGTCTTCCTAGGCTTCCTCTGTGGTGAGGTGATTCACACGACCCTTGCCGTTGTTGGGCTGGTTGCGGGGGGCTGGGTTCCTTCGTGGTGCTCCACGGGCTTAACCTTGAGCTGGCGGATTGGGGCGCGGTGCATCTGGCTTCTTGTTGGGACATAGCCTAGCAAGGTTGTCAGAATCGCGATTCTGAATCGGATCAGAACTCTGATGGTAGGATCGCAAATCATAGAATCTTCACTATCAGGATCGTAGAAACATAGATTGTATGAAGTAAAATCGTAGAATCAGAGGGGTTAATTTGGATTGTAAAGTCATAGAATTGCATAATAGACTCGCGATTCTGACAACCTTGCAGCCTAGAGATGTGTCCTGGCTAACCACATCCAAAGCAAGCGACTTGCCTAGGGTTGTTGTTGAAGTTCCTGCCACCATTGTCGTTATTGGGGTTGTTGTTGTAGGCTGGCCTAGGATTGGCATACTGCTGTGGCTGATAGCCCGGACGAGGTGTAGGAGGTCTAGCCTGCTGCGGCTAATAGGTCGGCTTGGCTGGGGCTGGCTGCCATGGGCGAGGCTTCTAGTTGCTTGAGCTTCCCTTGCTGATCTTCTTGCGCTTGCGAGTGTCATTAATGGCACGACGCTTGTCTTCCAGCATGAGGTCCTTGTTCACTAAGTCGAAGATGGTACGGCAGTCGCAGATGATGAGCTGATACTACAGGACCTGTTGAAGTCCTTCCATGAAGCGTTCCTTCTTGGCATCCTTTGTGCTGACATCTTCAGGTGCATACCTTGACATCAGGTTGAACTTTTGCAGATACTCCTTGATAGAGCCACTTCCTTGCTTCAGCGCTTAGAATTCTCTCTTCTTGATAGCCATGATCCCAGAAGGAATATGGGCAGTGCGGAATCCTTCCTTGAAGTCATTCCACGTGATCACATGTTCTCCTTGCATGACCTTGAATCCATCCCACCAAGCTCGGGCGGTATCTTCGAGGCAGTGAGAGGCATAAAGCACCTTCTCACGATCCTCATTGCAGTTAACCAACGCAAGGAGGTCCTCCATGGTGCGGATCCAGTCATCAGCATCCAACGGTTCAGTAGTCTCAGTGAAGGTTGGGGGCGAGTTCCTAATGAACTCAAACAGCATGGAGCGACCATTGCCGTTCCTGCCTTGCTGCTGGTTGTTCACGAGAGCCTGAGCCATCTGCTGAATAGCAGCATTGTTGGCTTAGCACTCCTCCCGGAGAACTTGGAGAAACTGAGCTATGGTCATGTTCTCCGGTGGAGGTGGTGGCAGGGGACTTGTGGCTGCTCCTGGTGTCCTCCAGCATGAGAAGCCCCACCAGCTCCCTGTTGCTGGCTGGAGTTGCCAGCTTCAGGGTTGGTGAAGGAACTGTTGCGGGTAGCGGTCACCATCCTGTTTAGAGCAGCCAAGTCAAACAATTGGGGTCGACAAGAGGATAAGCAATAATGGAAAAGCGTGCCTAAGGGGGTCGGTCAAGTGCAAGTGTGTTGAAACAAAGGTCAAAAGACCAACAACATATATTAAGGTAGGCGATGGAGTTGCTTAGATGTTGCCTGAGGCAAAAGCACAACTTGCATCAGATCACAAATAACAGAAGAAACTACAAGCACACATGGTTTCATATGAACCATTTACACGGACTCAACTTCGCATGAGGGATCATGACTGATCCTACCCTAGGGGTTCTCGAACTCAGGTGGTGGAGTGCTCGGTCTCGTAGTCACGCTCCTCTGGGTCTTCCTCCTGTTCATCATCTGAACGGGCATCGTTCCCGGTCGAAGGGGTCGGGGAACGAGGAGGCCCATCCCAACGATGCTTTGTAGGCAGGTCGGTGAAGATCTCACGGTCTCCTTCGCACTCATGCGATGGCTACGCATAAGTGCAGCACTCGCCGGGGGTACTCCTCCTAGATAAGCGACAACTGGTCGTCCCTCGGGGGCTCCATCCTTCTTGACCTTGTCAGGCTTTGTCTTGGCTTGTCAAAGTAGCTCTCGGGTGTGGTGAAGTTCCTCGCGGAGCTTCATGGAGTGCTTCATCAAGTTATGAACCAGACTATCGGCGGAGAGGCTGAAGTAGGTCTGGAACCTAAGTGGTGCGCCATCTTCCTTGGTCGGAATCAGCGTCCAACTCTCGCCAAAGTCATCCTTCTTGAAGGGAAGGTAGCGAGTAGCTGGCTTGTCAGCCATCTCTGGAATGATGTCTCAAAGGTGTAGGAGTGCCTTGCGTGCAGCTGTCTCAACGACAAACATCATGGTCTCCATCCGTGGTCCTTCAAAGAACCAACTAGCCGGGGAGTCGTTTGCCTTCATGACCACATCCACGTGGTACTCCTTCGTGACGACATCGATCTAGTGCTCGTGGTAGAGGAAAATGGGTGGTTGACGAAACTGGCACTTCTCTAGGGTATCCCCAAGGAGTAAGGCAAAGCCGACCCACGCAAGACTGGCGCGCGCGCGCCAGTTCAAACCTGACCAACGGGCCAGGCTGGTCAGCGAGAGAGAGGGAGACGAGGAACCCTGGGAGGATGACAAACGGGGCCCGCTTGTCATCACCTTCCTCGGGCCAGGGAGGGAAGAGGGCGCTCACCGTTGGCTACAGGGCACGGCGAAGGTGGGCGATGGGGGGAACGGGCTTGGGGTAGAGCCGCCGGTCTCCTAGAGGTGGAATGGATGCCGGAGGTGGCCGGAGTCGCCGGTGGTGAGCACTCGCGATGGAGGGCGCTTTGGGAGAGCTCGTCGGGGCCGTTCCGGGCTGCAAAGAGAACGGGGAAGAGGGGGAAATGCGTCAGCGAGATGGGTTGGGAACCACAGGAGGAGAAAGAGGGCCGGAGGTGGCCGGTACCAAGAGATCGATGGTGGCGACGCCACGGCGATCTCCAATCGATTCCGAGCGCCTCGAGCACGAGGAGGAGTGGGGGCCTTGCGGGTGGTCAATGGAGGAGGAGAGGGGGCCAGAGAGGAGGGAAGGGCTCGGGGGAGGCCCTTTTTATAGGGGGACGCGTGTCCACCGAGGGCCTGGTGCGCCGACGAGGCGGTGGCGTGCGCTTGAGGGCTCGGGGGAGAGCGGGAATGGGTCTGTGGTGTTCCTGGGCATCGCGCACGACCAGAGGGAGAGGAGAGAGGGGTGGGGGAGCGCGCGCGTGCGAGCCCCGCGGTTGGCTGGTTCAGGCGGCCGCAGCGCGTGCGAGAGGAGGTCGGAGGAGGGAGAGAGAGGAGGGGCAAACAAAGGTGGCATGGCGCGGACGTCGAGGCCGACCATCTAGTGAGAGGGGAGAGCCCGAGGTGGTCGGGGCCATGCAGTGGCCAGCGGATACAGTGCCTATCGACACTGTAGCGCACTCCAAAGCACGCGTTTGGCAGGCCACGGCAAGCCAACGGCGTCTTCTGTGTGGCCTCTCATGTCTAGGGGGATCTAGGGTTTTTTACAATAGAGGGTAGGTCATTGGATGCTCTGGTTCCTTAGGAGAGAAGGAAGGCTGAGGGAGAGGGAGGAAAATTATTGTCTAGAGGGGAAAGTGGGGGTTTTACCCCACTTACCCATGGAATTTTGTCCAGGGAGAGATGCTTGAGGTAGCTAGTAACTCAGAGAGGCTGTGGTAAAAAGCTGGGGCCAAGGGTAAAAGGATAAGAGGTGAAAATGTTGGTTTTACAAAATCACCAGAAGGTGTTTGATGAGGTTTTGGGCAAGAAAGAATTACCAGCTTTCTGAGATTTTTACTAGGGTCAAAGGCTAGGTGAAAATGAGATGCTCCACACAATTTGAGCTCAAGGAGAAAAAGTTGCCAATGGAAATTTGATGAACACTAGAAATTGGCAGAAACTAAATTCTGTAGATCCAATGACGCTAGGCTTTAACCCTTGATGCACCACTTAGTGTATCATCACTATTTTCCAGTAGAGCATGCCCAGAAAGTTTGAGGCCAAGGGGAGACACTTCACAATGTAAAGTTGCTCAAATTTGATTCTAGACAGGAATGGTTTTGGGATGATTTGATGGACCAAACCAACTTGGATTGGTATGAAACTTTGCAAGATCATCACCCATGACGGTGATGACTTGCTAGAATTTTCCTGGAGTTTATTGAGAATATTTCTTATAGAAATATTCCAAAAGTTTGATCTGAATAGAAAGGGTTTTGAGGGATTTTGCCTATGATCTGATCATGCCCTTGTGTTGAAACTTATACATATGGACAATATATGTGCACTGAGTTTCTCTAAATTTTCTCAAATATTTTGAAGCATTTAAATAATTTTTCCTTAGGAAAAACCATTTCTGGATTTAGGAAAAAGCCTTTAAATAAAATATGAAAATAATCTTTAAAAGTAATATTTGGTGGTTTTGAGAAGTCATATATATAGTAGGTTTGAAATAAAGCCTTTGTGAAAGAAGGGTCCACCTGATTTGGGGACTTGCAGTGCAAACCTCATTTCAGGGGGTTTTGGAAACTTAAATTAAATAAATCATTTTGGTTAAAACAGAATTTGATAAAAATAGTTTTGGGCACTATTCACATGGCATGATCATTGGGCAAGGGGTTTGGATCAAGGAAGATGATTATGGAGTGGAATAGAACCTAGTAGTGTCGTAAAACTCAATCAACAAACAAGCAACCTACATAGCAAGCAAGCACAAACACATAGAAAAAGTTTTAGTTGGCTCCAAATTTTATAAACCCAATCATAACAAGTTGCTATAATCAGAGGGTGTGACAGACCTTCCCCCCTTACAAGAATCTCATCCCAGAGATTCCTCGGCTAAGCGCTAAAAAGATAAGGGAACTCCGATCTAAGATAATCTTCACGGTCCGAGGTTGCTTCTGCTTCAGTGTGGTTGCTCCACTAGACCTCGAAGTACTTGATGGTGCGGCTTCGGGTGCAGAGCTCGGCTTCATCCAAAATGCGAACTGGCCTCTCACGATAGGTGAGATCTGGCTGAAGATCGATGGCTTGATGGTCAATGTCCTTGAGGTTGGGGCGGTTGGGAACTTGTAGACACTTCTGGAGTTGTGACACATGAAAGACGTTGTGCACAATTGGTAGCTCGGAAGGTAACTCTAGCTGATATGCAACTTCTCCTCGTCTTGCGGTGATCTTGAAGGGTCCGATGTATCTGGGTGCGAGCTTCCCTTTGACGTGGAAATGCTTGGTTCCTGTGAGAGGCGTGACATGAAGGTAGACATAATCTCCGACGTTGAGGTTCAGTTCTTAGCGGTGAGAGTCGGCGTGGCTCTTCTGTCTTGACTTGGCGGTCTCAAGGCACTCTCGGACAAGTTGAACTTGCTCTTCAGCTTCATGGAGGATTCCGGTCCAAAAATTAGCCCTTCTCCAGTCTCTGACCAATTGCGGGGAGTACGACACTTGCATCCATACAACACCTCAAATGGTGCCATCTGAAGACTCGACTGATAGCTGTTGTTGTATGAGAACTCAACGAAGGGTAGGCAATCTTCCCACTTGGCTCCATATGCCAAAACACAAGCGCGGAGCATATCTTCGAGTATCCAATTTACTCGTTCCGTCTGCCCACCGGTGTGAGGGTGAAAAGCAGTGCTGAAGGAGAGCTTGGTTCCCATAGCTTCTTGAAACTTCTTCCAGAATCTTGAGGTGAACTGGGTTCCTCGATCTGACATGATCTCCTTTGGAACTCCGAGAAGACTCACAATGCGGTTGATGTAGAGATTTGCGAGCTAGCTTCCATCGTAGGTCGTTCTAATGGGGATGAAGTGGGCTACCTTGATCAGGTGATTAACAATGACCCAAATGGAGTCATCTCCCTTGTTGGACCTTGGTAAACCAGTGATAAAATCCATGCCGACTTTATCCCACTTCCATTCGTGCACCTTGAGAGGTTGCAATAGCCCAGCGGGTCACTGATGCTCAGCCTTGACCCTCTGGCATATGTCACACTTAGCAACGACGTGCCTATCTCCCGTTTCATGCCATGCCACCAGAATCTTGCCTTGAGGGCTTGATACATGTTGGTTCCTCCAGGATGGATGGAGTAGGGAGTGTCATGAGCTTCTTGCAAGATCGGGTTGTTGAGCTCTTCTTTGTTGGGTACGCAGATGCGATTCCCGAACCATACAACTCCTTGTTCATCCTTTGAGAATCCTGGGGCCTTGCCTGTCTTGATCTTCCTCTTGATGCCTTCAATGCTCTCGTGTCCCTTCTAGGCTTCTTTGATATCATCCATCAAGGTAGGCTTCGCTTCAAGGTTGGCAAGGAATCCTGGTGCAACCAATTCCACGCCGAAGCTCTCAAGTTCTTCATACAGGGCGGGTAGCCTTTCCTTAATCATAGCATTCAAGGAACAAGCCTTTCTGCTTAAGGCGTCTGCTACCACATTGGCCTTTCCGGGGTGGTTTTGAACACTGAGGTCGTAATCCTTGATCAATTCCAACCATCTCCGCTGCCTCATGTTCAACTCCCTTTGAGTGAAGATATACTTCAAACTCTTGTGGTCTGTGAATATCTCACATCGCTTCCCCGGAATGTAATGTCGCCATGTCTTCAAGGCATGAACCACAACTAACAACTCGAGATCATGAGTTGCGTAGTTCTCTTCATGAGGATGTAGTTGTCTGGATAGATATGCTACGACTCTGCCTTCTTGCATCAGAACACCTCCAAGTCCGGTTCTTGATGCATCACAATAAATCACAAACTCTTTGTCAATATCGGGGGTGGCCAAAACTGGGGCTGTGGTTAATCTCTTCTTGAGCTCCTGGAAGCTTTCCTCGCACTTAGCTGTCCACTCAAACTTCTTGTCCTTCTTCAAAAGCTGGGTCATGGGTTGGGCATTGCTTGAGAACCCTTCCACGAACTTGCGGTAATATCCCGCGAGTTCGAGGAAGCTCCTGAATTCCTTCATGGTGGTTGGGGTTTGCCATTCAGTCACGGCTTCAATCTTGGCAGGATCCGCTGGTAATCCTTCTGCAGTCAACACATGACCCAAGAATCCAGCTTCATGCAACTAGAATTCACACTTGCTGAACTTGGCATAAAGCTGGTGCTCTCGAAGCTTTTCTAGGACCAATCTCAAGTGTTCCTCATGTTCTTCTTCAGACTTGGAGAAGATGAGTATGTCATCAATAAGGACAACAACAAACTTGTCCAAGTACTCCATGAAGACTTTATTCATGAGGTACATGAAGTAGGCAGGGGCATTGGTTAACCCGAATGACATGACCGTGTACTCATACATGCCATACCGGGTTACAAAGGTCGTCTTCGGAATGTCTTGGGGTCTAATCTTCAGCTGATAGTACCCAGACCTGAGATCGATCTTGGAGAACACCTTGGGTCCATTCAACTGATCAAACAGGTCTTCAATCTTGGGGAGTGGGTACTTGTTCTTTATCGTGACCTCATTGAGAGAATGGTAATCGACACAAAGTCTGACAGTTCCGTCCCTCTTTGATACAAATAGAACAGGCGATCCCCAAGGAGAGGCACTAGGGCGAATAAATCCTTTTTGAGCTGCTCTGCTAGTTGCTTCTTCAACTCAACCAACTCTTTGGATCCCATCCTATAGGCATTCTTATAGATGGGCCTTGATCCGGGCATAAGTTCAATGATGAACTCGATGTCACGGTCAGGAGGCATTCCGGGCAGCTCATCAAGAAACACATCCGGGTACTCTCATACTACTGGTACTTGATCCAACTCAACTCCCGACGGGCAGTTAGCCTAGGGGCTTGAGTGGAGGCAGGGTTGGGAGCATACTTGAATTCCACTCCTTGGCTATTGTCATGGTGACAATCCTCTTGGCACAGTATAACAAGCCTTGGTGCTTGGTTAACTAGTCCATGCCTAGGATCACATCCAAGCCTTCTGACTTCAGGATGATAAGGTCGGCTAGGAAGTCTACCCCGTTGATGTTAATCTCAACTCCCTTACAACCTATCCCAAACTTCATAACTGATCCCAGGGTTTGTATCAACATACGGCTACCCAGGGGTGCAGGCTTCATGCCACTCTCTAGTGCAAACTTTTGGGTGACAAAAGAATGTGAAGCTCCACAATCAAACAATACTGTTGCTGGGGTTGAGTTGACAAGGAACGTACCCAGTATGACATCCGGGTCTTCCTAGGCTTCCTCTGTGGTGAGGTGATTCACACGACCCTTGCCGTTGTTAGGCTGGTTGCGGGGGGCTGGGTTCCTTCGTGGTGCTCCACGGGCTTGACCTTGAGCTGGCGGATTGGGGCGCGGTGCATCTGGCTTCTTGTTGGGACATAGCCTAGCAAGGTTGTCAGAATCGCGATTCTGAATCGGATCAGAACTCTGATGGTAGGATCGCAAATCATAGAATCTTCACTATCAGGATCGTAGAAACATAGATTGTATGAAGTAAAATCGTAGAATCAGAGGGGTTAATTTGGATCGTAAAGTCGTAGAATTGCATAATAGACTCGCGATTCTGACAACCTTGCAGCCTAGAGATGTGTCCTGGCTAACCACATCCAAAGCAAGCGACTTGCCTAGGGTTGTTGTTGAAGTTCCTGCCACCATTGTCGTTATTGGGGTTGTTGTTGTAGGCTGGCCTAGGATTGGCATACTGCTGTGGCTGATAGCCCGGACGAGGTGTAGGAGGTCTAGCCTGCTGCGGCTAATAGGTCGGCTTGGCTGGGGCTGGCTGCCATGGGCGAGGCTTCTAGTTGCTTGAGCTTCCCTTGCTGATCTTCTTGCGCTTGCGAGTGTCATTAATGGCACGACGCTTGTCTTCCAGCATGAGGTCCTTGTTCACTAAGTCGAAGATGGTACGGCAGTCGCAGATGATGAGCTGATACTACAGGACCTGTTGAAGTCCTTCCATGAAGCGTTCCTTCTTGGCATCCTTTGTGCTGACATCTTCAGGTGCATACCTTGACATCAGGTTGAACTTTTGCAGATACTCCTTGATAGAGCCACTTCCTTGCTTCAGCGCTCAGAATTCTCTCTTCTTGATAGCCATGATCCCAGAAGGAATATGGGCAGTGCGGAATCCTTCCTTGAAGTCATTCCACGTGATCACATGTTCTCCTTGCATGACCTTGAATCCATCCCACCAAGCTCGGGCGGTACCTTCGAGGCAGTGAGAGGCATAAAGCACCTTCTCACGATCCTCATTGCAGTTAACCAACGCAAGGAGGTCCTCCATGGTGCGGATCCAGTCATCAGCATCCAACGGTTCAGTAGTCTCAGTGAAGGTTGGGGGCGAGTTCCTAATGAACTCAAACAGCATGGAGCGACCATTGCCGTTCCTGCCTTGCTGCTGGTTGTTCACGAGAGCCTGAGCCATCTGCTGAATAGCAGCATTGTTGGCTTAGCACTCCTCCCGGAGAACTTGGAGAAACTGAGCTATGGTCATGTTCTCCGGTGGAGGTGGTGGCAGGGGACTTGTGGCTGCTCCTGGTGTCCTCCAGCATGAGAAGCCCCACCAGCTCCCTGTTGCTGGCTGGAGTTGCCAGCTTCAGGGTTGGTGAAGGAACTGTTGCGGGTAGCGGTCACCATCCTGTTTAGAGCAGCCAAGTCAAACAATTGGGGTCGACAAGAGGATAAGCAATAATGGAAAAGCGTGCCTAAGGGGGTCGGTCAAGTGCAAGTGTGTTGAAACAAAGGTCAAAAGACCAACAACATATATTAAGGTAGGCGATGGAGTTGCTTAGATGTTGCCTGAGGCAAAAGCACAACTTGCATCGGATCACAAATAACAGAAGAAACTACAAGCACACATGGTTTCATATGAACCATTTACACGGAGTGAACTTCGCATGAGGGATCATGACTGATCCTACCCTAGGGGTTCTCGAACTCAGGTGGTGGAGTGCTCGGTCTCGTAGTCACACTCCTCTGGGTCTTCCTCCTGTTCATCATCTGAACGGGCATCGTTCCCGGTCGAAGGGGTCGGGGAACGAGGAGGCCCATCCCAACGATGCTTTGTAGGCAGGTCGGTGAAGATCTCACGGTCTCCTTCGCACTCATGCGATGGCTACGCATAAGTGCAGCACTCGCCGGGGGTACTCCTCCTAGATAAGCGACAACTGGTCATCCCTCGGGGGCTCCATCCTTCTTGACCTTGTCAGGCTTCGTCTTGGCTTGTCACAGTAGCTCTCGGGTGTGGTGAAGTTCCTCGCGGAGCTTCATGGAGTGCTTCATCAAGTTATGAACCAGACTATCGGCGGAGAGGCTGAAGTAGGTCTGGAACCTAAGTGGTGCGCCATCTTCCTTGGTCGGAATCAGCGTCCAACTCTCGCCAAAGTCATCCTTCTTGAAGGGAAGGTAGCGAGTAGCTGGCTTGTCAGCCATCTCTGGAATGATGTCTCAAAGGTGTAGGAGTGCCTTGCGTGCAGCTGTCTCAATGACAAACATCATGGTCTCCATCCGTGGTCCTTCAAAGAACCAACTAGCCGGGGAGTCGTTTGCCTTCATGACCACATCCACGTGGTACTCCTTCGTGACGACATCGATCTAGTGCTCGTGGTAGAGGAAAATGGGTGGTTGGCGAAACTGGCACTTCTCTAGGGTATCCCCAAGGAGTAAGGGAAAGCCGGATGTTAGGAAGGCTTTGGGTATGATGACCATCTACAAAGGTTTGAAGGGACGAGAGTTAGCAAAGTGTTGTGTGAAGCATAGGAGAGGTAAATAGTGCAGGATTCCTAAGTTCCAATGCTAGGTGTAGTTTTCAAAACGACTTTTATCCTGTCTAACGTCCATGCTAACTAAGGGCTTCCTACAGTCAGGATGGCTCTGATACCAGCTCTGTGGGGACCCCGACTCATAGGTCGAGATCACTGAATGCACGTGTATAGTGATCCCAGAGAGCAATGCTCACTGAACACACAGAAGCTAAATAACAAAAGTCTTACATCCATTCTTAACGTCTTACACAAATAATGACCACGAAGGTCTTAGTCTTACATAGTTAGGGCCACACGGGCCAAACACTTAAAATAGAACAAGCAGCGAAAATCTTGGTCGAAAGCGTGAACTCATGCCATCTTCCTTAACCTATAGGCATTCTGACTGGGAAGCGTCCTACTTCGCATGTTCGTCTCCAACGAACTCTTCAACATACTCCTGTTCTTCCATGCTTGGCCAATTAAATAACCAGTGGCAAGCCAATGAGTACTTTGAATGTACTCGCAAGCAACCCAAGTGTGGAACGAGGTAACAATGATGCATGATATAGCACTAACTAGGTAAATTTGTGGAAAGCTAATTTTGTATGCAAATGACATGATCAAGTAACTAGCGAGCATGCGTCAACGACTAGTAAGTATCCACTTGAACCAGATACCATCATAAGTATTGGTTGAACATCTCATGTTCACGCTAAGTCATCGGACTTAGTTCAATTCTAGTGCTAAGTCATCGAACTTAGCTCATGTGACCTCTTGCCACCATCACATCTATACCCACACCAAGTTTCACGAAAACATCCAAATATAGTTTAAGCAGCACCACCCAACTGTCCTTGACCGTGGACACGGCTATTCGAATAGTTTTACACTCTGCAGAGGTTGCACACTTTACCCACAAGACTCAAGGAACTTCCATGTCATCCACGACTCGCGGTACATAACATACCCGAGGTAAGCACCCGAATAATGCCTTTCCCTCAGCGATACTAAACAAAGAGTCCACTCGATTGGTACCCAGCCCTCACGATGTACATCACACGAGCCTTGCTCTAATCGTACCATCCATGAGGGGACCAACGGTGTGCCCGGTGCCTGTGAAGACAGCGCATGATCGTACATACCGGTATGACCCCGTATCGAGGGTGACCACGCCACTCCCGCCACTAGTAATGCGGGCTCCTTGCCAGTACCCACCAAGATAATCAACAAAGCCCCATCCCATAAGGGGTATCGTGGTTGCGCATGTTGATGAGGACATCCCTACTAATGTTACACCCACCCCGACTGCTATACATACAGGACCAATTACTAGAGCTCGCGCACGTCAATTGAATTACCAGGTACTTTCGTTTCTTGGAAATCCTTCTAATATTCATGAACATATGATGCTGCCTAAATTAGATACTTTTGTTTTACTTATGAATGAAGGACCTATCATGGATAAGAAGGATGACCATTGGAGCGGGATCAAGCATGGAGGAGAAGGTGCGCGCGCGGGGAAGAACATTGGAGCTTCCAGTGATGATTTTCGCACATTGAAGCCACCATAATGGGAGTGGGAAGCTTTGGACGAAATATGCATGATGCCACTTTATAAAATTCGTCCATAGGCTAATATAGGTGCTGCGCCACCTTAATTTTGGGCCAGGCCCATGTAATTTCGAAATACCATATTATAGGCTGTTTTTAGAGTCCGTATGTATGGGGAAACTGACTTAGGGTCGGTTTCGGACCCCTCCTCCAAGGGGCCACGAAATTCCCTTCTATTCCCCCATATATACAGCCCTTAGGGCTTCGTTTTAGGTTTGGGTTTTGTTTAGATTACAAGTTCGCCATAGCAGCAACTTCGCGTTCTTCGTTTGTGTTCCGCGACCAGACAAAGGCGTCACAGAACCCCACTTCATCAATAAAGCTTTCCTCTTATATTCGCAATATCCAGATTGCAATCTTAGTTTCTTGCTTGTTCTTCGTTTGCGTGCAGGAAATAGACCCTCGTGGTCAGGTTGATCGTGCTCCGGCGTGGTCAATAACCTCTCAGAGTTGGTTTAGCGATTGCTAAGGCGCGACGTCTCACACGTTCGTAGTCGGATCGTCAAAGTCTACTCCACCAAAAACGATAGCCACCATCTCATCGAAAGACAGGGACAACTTCGCCTATATCACATGTAAGGTTGGGACGATCGATAAATCTTAAATCTAATCCATTTTTGAAAACACACATACTCACTTGCTCCGGTACACCACTTCTTTCTCAAGTGGTCACCCATTTCATCATCATCTCCCTCGGGCATTAGTGGCACCCGATGGGGTTTCTGAAAAGTATTTGAAATCATATCCTTCCTTGGCATCACGATGAATAAGTCCCATCCCACTACATAGCATCTATTAGTAATCTAACTACTCCCACCCGCACAACCCTCATAAGGGTAGGGTCATGCATGATGCAAGTGTCAACTGAGAAGTACTGGAGGCATCCCACCGAAAGGGGGAACACCACAACACATGATCAAATACGATGAAAGTAAAGTGCTATATGCAATAAAATGGTTTCTTATCATGGTCAAAGGGCTGCTTGCCTAGCTCAACAAAGTCTCCGGGGTCTTCGAAGTCTTCGGGTCCAACTTCTTCGTCAACAGCGCAATCTATCGTCGTGAATAAAATAACGATAAAAATAATCAATCACACAAAATAGAGCACTCAAACTCCTACCAAAAATTTCCACCTACTCTGATAAATACTAAAAGTCATACTAAAAATATTCTCTTAGGGTTTTGTGTGAAAAAGGTTTTGGAAATAAAATAATAGAGGACAAAAAGGTGCCTATATATAGGTTTTAAAATAAACTAGTACTAAAAATATATTCAAACATTTTTACAAATGGCACTATTAAATTCTAGGGATTAATTTATGAATTTAGGTGGAAGAAATATTGGCATTGGGTAAAGATTTCACCCTGTGGGATTTTTGGAATCTGTAGGAAAAAGAAAAAGGAAAATGGCTCGAGAAATGGGCCAAAAGCGGCTGGCCAAATCGGCCCAGACAGCGAAGCCGACCCACGCGAGCCTGGCGCGCGCGCACGCCGGTTCAAACCTGACCAGCAGGCCAGGCTGGTCAGCAAGAGAGAGGGAGGCGGGGAACCCTGGGAGGATGACAAGCAGGGCCCGCTTGTCATCACCTTCCTCGGGCTAGGTAGGGAAGACGGAGCTCACCGGCGGCTACAGGGCACGGCGATGACGGGCAATGGGGGGAACGGGCTTGGGGTAGAGCCGCCGGTCCCCCGGAGGTGGAAGAATGGAGGCTGGATGTGGCCGGAGTCACCGGCGGCGAGCACTCGCCGTAGAGGGCGCTTCGGGAGAGCTCGTCGGGGCCGTTTCGGGCTGCAAAGAGAACGAGGAAGAGGGGGAAACACGTCAACGAGATGGGTTGGGAACCACGGGAGAAGAAAGAGGGCCGGAGGTGGCCTGTACCAGGAGATCAACGGTGGCGACACCACGGTGATCTCTGGTCGATTCTTAGTGCCTCGAGCATGAGGAGGAGTGGAGGCCTTGCGGGCAGTCAATGGAGGAGGAGAGGGGGCCAGAGAGGAGGGAAGGTCTCGGGGAGGCCCTTTTTATAGGGGGACGCGAGTCCACCGAGGGTCTGGTACGCCGGCGAGGCCGTGGTGTAGGCTGGAGGGCTCGAGGGAGAGCGGGAATGGGTCTGTGGCGTTCCTGGGCGTCACCCACGACCAGAGGGAGAGGAGAGAGGGGCGGGGGAGCGCACGCGTGCGAGCCCTGTGGTTGGCTGGTTCGGGCGGCCGCAGCGCGTGCGAGAGGAGGTCGGAGGAGGGAAAGAGAGGATGGACCGGTAGGGGTGGTGTGGCGCAGACGCCGAGGCCGACCATCTGGCGAGAGGGGGGAGCCCGAGGTGGTCAGGGCCATGCAATGGCCAGCGGCTACAGTACCTATCGGCACTGTAGCGCGCTCTAGAGCGCGTGTTTGGCATGCCACAGCATGCCAACGGCGTATTCTGCGTGGCCTCTCATGTCTAGGGGGATCTAGGGGGGTTTTACAATAGAGGGTAGGTCATTGGATGCTCTGGTTCCTTAGGATAGAAGAAGGCTGAGGGAGAGGGAGGAAAATTACTATCCAGAGGGGGAAAATGGGGGTTTTACCCCACTTACCCATGGAGTTTTGTCCAGGGAGAGATGCTGGAGGTAGCTAGTAACTCAGAGAGGCTGTGGTAAAAAGCTGGGGCCAAGGGTAAAAGGATAAGAGGTGAAAATGTTGGTTTATAAAATCACCAGAAGGTGTTTGATGAGGGTTTGGGCAAGAAATAATTACCAGCTTACTGAGATTTTTACCAGGGTCAAAGGCTAGGTGAAAATGAGATGCTCCACCAAATTTGAGCTCAAGGAGAAAAAGTTGCCAATGGAAATTTGGGTAACCCTAGAAATTGGCAGAAACTGATTTCTGCAGATCCAATGATGCTAGGCTTTAACCCTTGATGCACCACTTAGTGTATCATCACTATTTGGCCATTAGAGCATGCCCACAAAGTTTGAGGCCAAGGGGAGACACTTCACAATGTAAAGTTGCTCAAATTTGATTTTGGACAGGAATGGTGTTGGGATGAGTTGATGGACCAAACCGACTTGTATTGGGATGAAACTTTGCAAGATCGTCACCCATGACAGTGTTGACTTGCTAGAATTTTCCTAGAATTTATTGAGAACATTTCTTATAGAAATATTCCAAATGTTTGATCTGAACAGAAAGGGTTTTGAGGGGGTTTGCCTATGATCTGATCATGCCCTTGTGTTGAAACTTATACGTATGGAAAATATATGTCCACTGAGTTTCTCTAAATTTCCTCAAATATTTTTAAAGCACTTAAATAATTTTTCCTTAGGAAAAACCATTTCTGGCCTTAGGAAAAAGCCTTTAAATAAAATATGAAAATAATCTTTAAAAATAATATTTGGTGGTTTTGAGAAGTCATGTATATAGTATGTTTGAAATAAAGCCTTTGGGAAAGAAGGGTCCACCTGATTTGGGGACTTGCAGTGCAAACCTCATTTTAGGGGTTTTGGAAACTTAAATTAAATAAATCATTTTGGTTAAAACAGAATTTGACAAAAAATAGTTTTGGGCACTATTCACATGGCATGATCATTGTGCAAGGGGTTTGGATCAAGGAAGATGATTATGGAGTGGAATAGAACCTAGTAGTGCCATAAAACTCAATCAACAAGCAAGCAACCCACATAGCAAGCAAGCGCAAACACATAGAAAAAGTTTTAGTTGGCTCCAAATTTTATAAACCCAATCATAACAATGTGCTATAATCACAGGGTGTGACACCACACCTTCTACAAAAAGAGTCATGGTAGACTCGGCACCGTCAATGCCACAAAGAGGGGTGGCGGTGAAGTCAGACTTGGGAGCGTCGTCTTGGAGCTCGTCGGGCTTGGGCATCAAGAAGTGTGCTCGGGCTCGAGTAGACTTGGCCTTGAGTTCTTGTTCTTCCTTGAGAGCACCAATGTAGAGTTTGTCGAGAGACTCATAGTTATTGTTGAAGATAGGCTTGGTGATGTCGTTGTTCAATCCCATCATGAAGTAGAACTTCATCCATATGGGGTCAGTCATGCCGGCTCGTCGCAAGGCTTTCTTAATCTTCATGAAGTACTCGTCGATGGACTTGGATCCTTGTATAGTGTTCTTGATGAGGACATCCCTACTAATGTTACACCCACCCCGACTGCTATACATACAGGACCAATTACTAGAGCTCGCGCACGTCAATTGAATTACCAGGTACTTTCGTTTCTTGGAAATCCTTCTAATATTCATGAACATATGATGCTGCCTAAATTAGATACTTTTGTTTTACTTATGAATGAAGGACCTATCATGGATAAGAAGGATGACCATTGGAGCGGGATCAAGCATGGAGGAGAAGGTGCGCGCGCGGGGAAGAACATTGGAGCTTCCAGTGATGATTTTCGCACATTGAAGCCACCATAATGGGAGTGGGAAGCTGTGGACGAAATATGCATGATGCCACTTTATAAAATTCGTCCATAGGCTAATATAGGTGCTGCGCCACCTTAATTTTGGGCCAGGCCCATGTAATTTCGAAATACCATATTATAGGCTGTTTTTAGAGTCCGTATGTATGGGGAAACTGACTTAGGGTCGGTTTCGGACCCCTCCTCCAAGGGGCCACGAAATTCCCTTCTATTCCCCCATATATACAGCCCTTAGGGCTTCGTTTTAGGTTTGGGTTTTGTTTAGATTACAAGTTCGCCATAGCAGCAACTTCGCGTTCTTCGTTTGTGTTCCACGACCAGACAAAGGCGTCACAGAACCCCACTTCATCAATAAAGCTTTCCTCTTATATTCGCAATATCCAGATTGCAATCTTAGTTTCTTGCTTGTTCTTCGTTTGCGTGCAGGAAATAGACCCTCGTGGTCAGGTTGATCGTGCTCCGGCGTGGTCAATAACCTCTCAGAGTTGGTTTAGCGATTGCTAAGGCGCGACGTCTCACACGTTCGTAGTCGGATCGTGAAAGTCTACTCCACCAAAAACGATAGCCACCATCTCATCGAAAGACAGGGACAACTTCGCCTATATCAGTTCTCCAATTGGCATTGAAGATGTTCCGTGTAGGTGTAAGGCACAAACTCTTGCCGCATTGCTCTCTTAGTCTTGGACCAACTCATGTCGAAGCTCTTCGAATATGTGTGAAGCCACCATGTCGACGCGTCGCCGTGGAAGTTTCGTGTGGCGCACGTCACTTGATCTTCGGAAGGGACTTGAAGTAGCTTGGGGTAGTGGTCCATCTTGCGCTCCCAATCGAGATACTCCTCGGGGTGTTGACTCCCATGGAATAGAATGTCATGGTCGAAGTCGAGGTCGTAGTAGCTCATGGAGGTCGCAGATTTGAGGTTGGGGAGCTTCTCGTGAAGTGCTTGTTGGCAAAGATGCCTCGTGTCCAAAGGAGAACATGCCTTGAAGTCACTTGGCGAAGATGCCAAGGTAGGTGGTGAAGTCATTGAGTGATGGTTGGTGTCGACCTCGTAACCTTCACACTTGTTCGTTGTTGTACGCCTTGATGTTGGCATCGTTATTTCTTCATGTCATTGATGGTGTCGATACCAGTGTGATCTTGCCGGAGATGGTTGCTCGGGAGCATGTGCACTTGAGCGTCTTCTCGAAGATGATGAAGACCTCTTGCAGTTCTTGATGAGGACCTTGAGCTCCTCCAGTTGAGCGTGCATCTTGGCGTCGATGATGTTCTTCATGGCATCAACTCGTCGTTGTTGTTGTATACTAAAGATGGTATGCTTTTCCTAGCCATCACAAGACTTGAGCAAAGGTGCATCGTAAATGAGATAAACAATACAAACATACTGTTCCCAAAGTTGAGGATGTATCCCGCTTCACTCAATGTGAATTCAGAGAATAGTGGAATTGGTACCGAACATGTTCACTCACACCTACAACATAAAGCTTATCGAGTGGCTTGGTTAGGACAAGTGGCACAAAATTCAAGCAAAATGAAGTCTGAGATACTATAAATGTTGAAATACAAAGGACTCAACATGCAAAGCAAGTGATCACAAATATAGAGGAGGGCAATAGGGAAACACACGCGGTGGGATAATGGGGCTTGTGCAACTATAGGGATGAGAAAAGCTCGTGTTGCACAAACACAAGGAGAGACGCTAGCTTATTGCACGTTTGGGCACGATTCACCACTTGGCACCAATCCTATTCAGCAAGCATACATTTCCTATTCATCTATCCTAATGCACAAGTATCTCTTTTCTTGCGCAACTCTTTTTGCTTATAAGCTTATGATCTTTCTTTCTTGCTTAAAAGCTTTTTTTGGACTCTTCTCTTCCTTTCCACAATTCTTATTGAGCCTCAACCAAATATATGAGATAAATATCACAAGATATGCACGGGAGCAAGCAATTGCACTATATGATATTTCCAATAATGGAACAATATGATATCGTATCACTATGGTGCACAAGTTTTCATGAAGCCCGACAATACTCGGATAGCTAGTCTCAATAGGTACGAAGGTAATCGCAAAGATGGTGGGGCTAATAAGATGTAATGGCAAGGAAGGTAAAGTGTATGACAGAATGTATACCTTTGTCACACTCAACCTTTCACGAAGTCGGGGTAAACCGGCCTTGCTTCCGATTGAAGATGGTCTCAAAGGATGGATGGTCGTCGTCGATGTCGAACCTCGGTCGTCGATGTATATGATGGACCAATACAAGTCACTAGTGGTTGATGAAGAAGTAACCGTGCCTAAGTAGACGAAACACCTTAGGAGACTCAAATCACAACTCAAGCAACCACAAAAGCAATGGTAACCAAATTGGGTTAGGTTGCGGAAGACTATGGTGGTAATGCGGATGATATGGTGGAGGGCCTAGGCAAACTTACCAAAATTTGAAAAATATTATTAAGTCAAATGGTGGTGAAACCAATATTAACAGCTCCGACACGTCGATAACTTCGAAACGAGCCAAAGAACACTCAAATCGGAGTTCGGGAGTAGAAGTTATGATGAAAACGGTGAATCGAAAATGCTAGACCTAGGAATTAGCCGTTGTACCGCTTGGCGTAGACAGTCGTGCCACTCATGTGAATCCTGGGAACGTTTTGGGAGTATTAACAGTTGTACCGCTTGCGGTGGGTAGTTGCACCACTCTAGGGGTGGTTGTACCGCTGCACAAAGCGGTTGTACCGCTCGTATCGGGAAAAATTCCCAGATCTGAGCATGGGAAGAACTTGGGGCGGACCAAAATCAAAATTTTGGACCAAATTGAAGGGGAAAAGAAGAATTAGGTGATGGGGACACAAAGGGGAGCGGATCTACTTGCTAAACACCAGATCCATGGATCAAAACCAACAGAAACTCACAAGAACAACAAATCACAAGAAAATTTTTGGGGCTATTTTTCGTCGGGATTTTCGAATTGGCACAATAACACACAAAATTAAGGCTAGAAAACGAAGGGGGGGACTAAAAATTCATGAGAAACGTGGCTCTAGATGCCAATATGATATGGGGCAAGCCTGTGTGGGTCAATCTTTCACGAATTGGAGGGGGATTCCACGGAGAACACGAAGAACACGAAGGGGAAATCACAAGAGGAAACACTCAAGAACAAGTCCAATCACACATCCACTATACTCACCACACTCAAGATCCACAAGGTACATGAACAACAAAGGGAAAAAAGGATAAATGGTAGAGTTCATCCCAAATCCCGTGGGGAGATGGGGCCTTGATATCCCGGAGGGTCTTCCCTCGAGAGGGGCCTTGACATCCACTAGGGAATCTTCTCCTATAGAGGCATCTACTCCACGGGAGAGGTAGTGGAAGGAGCAAAGCTCAACTAACTAAGAGATAAACCATTGCTAACCCTAGAACGGAGGTGGGAGAGGAGTATATATAGTCTTGTCCACGAAGGGGTAATTGGAGAGGGGGATACATGGGCCAAAGCCCAACCTGCGCGCATGCAGACCGGTTGTACCGATGTGAAAACAACCTCCGGTACAACTGGGGTAATACCAGGCTTGAACCGCTCCTCAACAGAATCTTGGCCAGAGGTGGTCCGGTGGTGGGCCGGTTGTACCGCTCACTGGTTGTTGGCCGGTTGCTGGCCTGTTATACCAGCAGCTCCTGGACTTCCTGCAGCTCCTCTTCTTCCTTCTTCTCTTACAAGCTTCCCTCACGGATGGTGTGATTGTACGTAGGTGTTGGCACTCCTCCTCATCATCCATGAATCTCCGGCAATACCTATGCGTGCACACGGGACGAGTGTCAAGTAGTATACCATCCTTGAAGGGATCAAGTGAACACGTGTAAAGGAGATGATTCAACTTTATGTATGTGAAGTAGATGTCGAACGTGTCACTTGCCAAACAGACTCTTGCCATGGTGATGTTCATAGGATGCTCTGCATTATCCCCTCCCCCTTGGAAAAGATCTGTCCCCAGAACAAGATCCGAACCACCATGGAAAGGAGATTGCGACGCCATGTGGACGTGGACGATCACCAAGCGCTCATCATATTCAAGCTCTAAAGGGGCACTCTCCAATGTCTCACCATCTAGGAATTCCTTCAAAAGGAGCAAACACGACAAACACTGGGAAAAACAAATGTGGTTAGCATTAGTGCATAACCAAGCATTCAAGTGGTGAATCATCGCACAAGTGTTGTCATCATGCATAACATATGGTGTGACAAGGGATTGTGGCATGGCATGTAAGCATATAGAGTGAGCACAAGCAATGCAATCCTGGAAACAAGTATTCAAAGGTGAGGTAGGGATGCATATATGTGTGACAAGATAACAAGCATCTACCTCATGGTCATAGCACTCATGCACATAGCAATCAATAAATGGTCTATGGTAGGCATAGGAATCATTCACAACACCATGGAAAATGAAATGTCTAAACAAATTGGGCAATCCAGAGTGTAAGGCAATCCTAGCATCATGTGCACATGGTGTAGTGAAAATAGTGAGGCACTCAACACAATAGAAAGAGCAATTGGTCATCATGTGTGAGGCAATCAAGTCAAGCAAGTAGCAATCATTGTGCAAAGCATGGCAATGGTTGTCATCAACCGCATAAAAGGAGCATATCGGTGATGCAACATAACCAAGCATAGTGATCATGTCATGCAAGCTAGTAGTGCGAAGATGCAAATACTAGAGAAAATCATGGAAATCGTGTCAAATGAGCAAATAATAGGCATAGACAAT
The DNA here is from genome assembly GCA_022496015.1 of Hordeum marinum. Taxonomy (NCBI): domain Eukaryota; kingdom Viridiplantae; phylum Streptophyta; class Magnoliopsida; order Poales; family Poaceae; genus Hordeum; species Hordeum marinum. The sequence continues at coordinate 225,630,197 of CM039675.1, read as the reverse complement.
GCACATGACATAATGCAAGCACGGGAACAAAACATGATCAATATATCATCATAGGCACGGGGCACAAAGGAAACATGACAATAGCAAGTAATATCTCCACCAAGCTTGCGAACAGACATACAAATGGACTCTTGCCATGGTGATGTCCATAGGATGCTCCGCATAAGTTCTTTTGTGAATTCTTATATGCATGATTTCATATCTTTGCAAGTCTCTTCGAGTTATTGGTTTGGTTTGGCCAACTAGGTTGGTAATTCTTGCAATGGAAGAAGTGCTTTGTTTTGGGTTCAATCTTGCGGTGTCCACACCCAGTGACATAGTAGGGGTAGCAAGGCACGTATTGCATTGTTCCCATCAAGGATAAAAATATGGGGTTTTCATCATATTGCTTGAGTTTATCCCTCTACATCATGCCATCTTACTTAATGTGTTATTCTGTTCTTCATGAACTTAATACTCTAGATGCAGCAGTCGACGTGTGGAGTAATAGTAGTAGATGCAGAATTGTTTCGGTCTACTTGACACGGACGTGATGCCTATATGCATAATCATTGCCTTGGATATCATCATATCAATGCACTTTTCTATCAATTGCTCGATAGTAATTTGTTCACCCACCGTATTATTTTCCTTCAAGAGAGAAGCATCTAGTGAAACCTATGGCCCCGGGGTCTATTTTCCATATTATACTTTCAGATCTATATACCAAAAATACCTTGCTGAAATTTTATTTACCTGTTACTTCTCGCAATCTTCCACTTCTATCAGATCTAATCCTTGCAAGTAATCGTGAAGGAATTGACAACCCCTTTATAGCGTTGGGTGTGATTGTTTGATTGTTTGTGTAGGTGCATAAATTGGTGACTTGCTTGTTCCTCCTACTGGATTGATACCTTGGTTCTCAACAAATGAGGGAAATACTTCTCTACTTTGTTGCATCACCATTTCCCCTTCAAGGGAAAACCAACACAAGCTCAAGAAGTAGCAGTGGTCGGTTGGCTCGCGCCTGCTAGGGGATGGTTTGTCGTGTCTTCCTGAAGATGTGTGTGCCTGGTACCCGGCAAGCACCAGGGACGTAACGGACGCGGTTTGGGCCCGCTCTGGGCTATTGCATCGACCTTACCGGCGTTGCTTATCCAGCATAGGTCGCTTCTCTTGGAGTCTTGGTCTTGAATGCTGGTTTCGTCTTCTTGATGCGCTCCTTGATCTCACATAGAGCGGCTTCTCTTGTTTGGACTGGTTTAGACTGTACTTACGTTGATGGGTTCTGCTACTACTGCATGTGCATAAGTCAGGGAACTAGGTACCCTAGTCCTAGTGCATAGATAGGAACCCCCAAGTCTTGCTCAAATGCGCTCGCCCAGCGCCATTGGGTCAGGCCCAAATTTTATGCACATGCGCACAATATGAGGGGTTAATTGCCGACTTTCAAGCCAGCACTTACCCACAACCCCATGCCATTTCTGCCACGCGCGCCACATGCATTTTGGAGAGCTTGCAGTGGATGCGCATGGCTTAAAGGCATGGGAGTGGCAGAAACTGCAACGCCAGGGATTGGAGCAATGGGGCGGTTACGTGTTCGCCCATTATCATGGGTAGTGGGATTGGTGGAGATGGGCGGCCGCCTTGGAGCGGAGGAGAGCCAGCCCCCATGCCCTTTCCCTATATATTGGGAGCTCACAACGGGCGATGCTCATCCATTCCCTTCTCCTACGCGATCTCAGGTTCACATAGCTTGCCCTTCGTCTCCCATCTTTGGACACACCAGTCACCACTGTGACGAGGGGGCCGGGACGACCCCCAGCTTCTACCGTGGTGACGAGAGTTTCCCCTCAGGATCATGCCGTTGCTTCCGCTGTGGTAGCAGAGGGTGGTTCCAACATGCGTGGTGGGAGTGTTGTAAGAGGCCAGGGCTAGCGCGGGGCTTGCAGCTGGGGGAGGCGGAGCACTGCACCCAATCCTCCTCCACCAACGGTTCCTCCCCCGACAATGGGACATACTAAAGGTACGACATTGGAGTTTGTCGATAGGTTGCATGGCCCTCCTTGTAGACATTTGCGACTCCCTCGCCCTTCCGCCAGGGTGATGGAGGCTGACAAGCCACACGTGATGTGGCGGCGCATGCACGGCTACTGTAACAATGTCGTGCAGGCTGACGTTGATTTTCTGGCGCCCCGCATCATGTTCCTCAGGCGCGGGTGGACAACCTTCGCACGTGCCCATAACTTCATGGGTAGACACGTCCTCCGCTTCAAGCTGGTGGAGGCCAACATGCTCCCTATCAAGATCTATGGGCATTCAGGCACTCGTCTTGGCTGGCGTGAAGTGAGCTCGAGCGACGATGAAAGCTCCTCCTCAAGCGACAACGACGAGGAGGACAGTGTCGGTGAACACGATGCCTGCGAGCCCCTGGTCGTCAAGACGGAGAATGCCGACTCGGACTCCAGGTGATCGCTAGTCGCACTGTCACTGTTAGCTAGCCCCCCCTCGACAGAGCGATTTGTAGAGGGGTTCTTGTCTTGGGCGCCGCCTCCTCCTCCAGCTGGACTCTGGTAGGCTCGTGGACTCCGGCTTCGTCTTCCCTACCGATGGTCCTGCCAAGCCGCACCATGCTGGTCCTGACAGGGTCAGGCTGGGCTTCTTCTTAGGCCCTCCTTTCGCCTTTTCTCCTTTTTGTGGCTTGTTCCTAGGGGAGAAAGTCCAGTAAAGGGTTATTAAAGGGGCATGCTCTAATGTATCTCTATCCATTTTGTACTGAAAATGAATGAAAGAATGCTATTTCTCTTCCTTAAGTACAATCCCTTTCTCCTCTTGTTTATACTGTGTCAGCATGTTTGTCCTTGCCACACGGAACTATTTGCTTGGTAAGTACTAACTGCGAGCGCCAAGGGGGAGCGAGCCCCCGGCAGCAGGCTGGTATCATTCCCTGGCAAGGCTCCTTGTGGGTATCGGCACCCCCCAGAGCTGATAAGCGACAAGAGCTGGGGGGATAGCTCATCCCAACAAGGGTTTCCATTGCGTGAAGGACTCCATCATACACAGTCTAAAGTATAGTGTAAGTGCATATAGTGCCCCTTAGTGATTTTAGTGTATTGAAGACTTATAGGTTAAGAGACTGATGCGTTTGTAAGTGTACACAGGCTCTATAAGCGGTGAGGAGTTTGATATAGTCGGAGGTTATCGACCCCTAAAAATCAATGTCTTCAACTGAAGACTTTGGTGAAGACTTTGATGAAGAATTTGGTATTCCCTGAAGACTTTGAAAATGAAGAAGTTGGTGTGACCTTGAAGATATGAATGAGGACTATGAGGTGTGAAGACTTTAGTTTTCGTAGTTTCATTTCCTTTCCTTGAGTCATAGGAAACACCGTACTGTTAAAGGGGGGGCGAGGTAATACTAAGGAAAAATTTCAACTGATGCTCAACTCAAAAGCCTCAACCTATCCAATCCTTCGAGTGAAGCCTTTGGAAATCTCTTACGGTTCAGTCAAGTTCTTTAGTGATACAGACGATGTTCTTCTGGTTCGTGAGGAAATTGGTCTGGCTGAGGAGTTAGGATTTCCCCAGTGCAAATTGCCTACAAGTGAGGAATATGATAAGCCTTGAGGAATTTGATAGTTCAGATTCCGACCGTTGTTCTGCTTAGTGCCAGCTGACCCCAATCATCTTATCCACATAACAGTCATATCATTGGGGGCATTTATGTCTTATCATGTCAGGTTGCACCCTGGCTATAAATAGCTAGCCCACACAACCACTAGTCGGTTGGCTGCTCCGAGAGAGAACTGACACTTATCATTTGAGAGCAACCCATCCTCCGAGGACTTTGAGAGAAAATCATCAGTGAGAACCCCAAAAGCAAACCACCAAACCCAAAGTGATTGAGCATCACTAAATAAATTGTTCCTGTGTGGAACCGAGGCTTGTTAGCTTTGAAGATTGTGTATCTTCCAGACGGTTAGGCATCATGGTCTAGTGCATCCTGCAGTCAATTGGGGATCACTGAGTGACCTTGGTCTAGAGCATCCAGTAGTCAATTGTGGATCGCCGGGTGACCAGTTTGTGAGGGTTTTGGTAGTCTACCCTGAAGACTTACCACGAGTGTTGGGTGAGGACTATGTGACCATAGCTCAAGGATAATATGGTAAGGACTGTGTGTCCTCTGATTTAAATACCAGGACGCTCCGAACCAGACGTACGACTTTCACAGCAGTTGGAACTGGGTCATCAAACCATTGTCTTCATTGAGCTACCTCGTTCTATTTCCTCAACCCTTTCATTTCCTCATATACTTGTTGATGAAATTGATCATTACTGTTTGAAGAATTTGACTGAAGACATTCTCAAATTCCTCACCTCAAATTCTTCAAGTTAACTTGTTCCTCACCTGCTTATCCTGTATCACGCTACGTATAATCTCGACATGCTTTATTTCATCATGATGACTATGCTACTGCTATGTTTGTCATGCACTTGAGTACTTATTCTGCTGCTAGTTATTCATCAATTTCAAATTCCTCAAGTTGAAATTCCTTAGTGATGAACTTATAAAAATCGCCTAATCACCCCCCTCTAGTCGATAAAATGCACTTTCAATTGGTATGAGAGCAAGGTACTCCCTTGTTCTATGTGATTTTGGTTTAACCGCTTGGAGTTCTACTTATGTCGACTGCAAGTATGATCAAGGTCTCTGTAGGTTGTCCTACCTTCAATGGGTCGGACTATCCCCACTGGAAGAACAAGATGCTCATGCTTCTTGAGGCAATTGACAATGATCTCTGGTATGTTGTGGAAAATGGTGTTCCCTCTATTTCTCCCATGGTCAACGTTGCTGATGTGAAGAGATTCAAGCGACTTGATTCACAAGAGAAGAATATCATCTGTGGCCATCTGAACAAAGGTCAGTATGGCAGGTGAGTGCTTTGGAGTCTGCTAACTTATCTGGGATAGGCTGTCCAAAGTCAATGAAGGTGTTTCCACTCAACGTCACTCCCGTTTTGATGTTCTTCGCAATCTCTTCAACCGCTTCAAAAGACTCGACAATGAAAATGTTCAGCAAGCTTTTGATCATATCACTAACATCTCAAATGAGCTTCAAGCACTTGATGCCACTGATATCACAGACCATGAGGTGGTGAAGAAACTACTGACATCTCTTGACTCGTCATTCTATACATTGGCTTTGATGATTCAAGAGCGTGGATACTACACGTCACTTGATCCTGCTGATATACTTTAAGGCTCATTACTCATGAATTCCAACAAGCTAAGAAGAGAGACCTCTACGGGCCAAGCTATGGAAGATCTCGTGCACTGAAGGCAAGGGCAATTTCCTCATCCGAAGGAGAAGAATCTGATAGTAGCCTTGGTGATCCCGAAGAACTGAGTCAGGAGTGACAATGCTCGTGAGAAAATTCCAGAAGTTGTCTAGGAGAGGCCGATTTGGAAATAAATCAAAAAGTGGCTTGAAGAAAGCAGATTCCTCAAGTGACTACAAGAGGAGAACTTGTCACAAATGCAAGAAATCTGGTCAGTTTATCTCTGACTATCCTCTCTGGGAAAAGAATCAAAGAAGAAATACAAGGACGATAGTTCTGATGACTCAAAGAAAAAGAAGAAATCTTCAAAGTCCTCATCTTCAAAGTCCTCATCTCACCCGAAGAATGGTTCCAGAAAGGCTCAGGCTTTCATTGGCAAGGAAATGGATTCTGAACAAGAATCTGAAGAATATGAAGAAGAGGAAGAATCTGAGGTGGAATCAGAATCTGGTGTTGCTAGCCTTGCTCTTGCTATTGCTTTCATCAGCAAGTCCATCTTCAACGATGAAGAAAATGACTACTCCAACGACTTTGATGTCAGCAATGATGATTACGCTCCCACCTATTGCTTCATGGCTAAAGGTTCCAAGGTACACAAGCATCACTCCTCCTCTTAATCAAGTGATGGTCAATCTGATGAATATGTGAAACCTAGCTATTCCAAACTTTCTAATATTGCCACTAAACAACAAAGTGCACTTGAAAAGCTTCAGAATTTGTTAGACAAAAGCGATGATCTGTTGAATGAGGAAGTGGATCGAACTCAAACTCTAACTAATGATCTCAAAAGTCTTTAGTTAAAGTATGACAACCTTCAGAGTCATCATAATGCTCTCTTAGTCGATCATGAGAAGCTTTTTTATTTATTTCTTCAAAGAAAGCAAGATCTTGAGAAACTAAGAGTGTCTCATGAGGATCTCCAAAGGGAAAACTATTCCTTACTGGCTCAATAGATCAGTACCGCTCAGGAAGAATTTGTTCCACCTTGTTTGAAATGCATCGAACATGAAACTGCTAACTCTTCACCCGAATGTTCAAATGCTTCTATTACTTCAAATTCTTCAACTATCCCCGTGGTCACAAATTCCTCATCTGAGGATACCACAAGTATCACTGACAAAAATGCAGGGTTGAAGGAATTGTATGTAACAGGCATATACAAAAGTCTCAAAGGGCATCAAACCCTTTGCGATGTGCTAAAAAAGCAGATCCTGAAGAGGAACCTTAGGTAAGAGGGTATTGCATTTGAGAGGAAACGCAATGCTGATGGATCCTACTGGAAACCCAAGCAGTACCCCAAAACCTCATGGGTTGTTGCAAAAGTAACTCCTACAGATCCATCCACTTTATCTGGCTTTACTTGTGAAACTTCATATTCCTCTAATGAGTCACTTGACTCCAACTACAAATTCTTGAAAAATCAGAAAGGGATTACTACAGGAACGGTTAACCTATGAGGAAAATCTGGGTTCCGAAGAGCTGCTTGGAAAATCTTCAAGGGAATGTCCTCATGAGACCACCCATGAAGAAAAGGAACCCCAGATCAAATTCCTCATATGGACCAAAGTCTTCACTTGGACCAAATTCCTCAAATGGTCAAAAGTATCATTCTCTTGCTAATGCATCTGTTTCACAAAGAAAATCTAAAAGTTCTGAATATGTGCATTATTCTTCAAATCATTATGCCCATAAGTCCTCGAAGAATTTCTCTGCTTATTCATATGAGTACTCAAACCCTCGTCCTATGAAACGGAGTGCACTAGTGTCGTGAGAACGAGCATCTATGGGATCATGGGGATCCCTTTCGGTTCAGCGGGGGGTAGGTCGCGCAAAGAGCCAGTCTGATGAAAAGCACATGGGGATCTTTCCCCAGGTTCGGGCCACACGGATGTGTAAAACCCTAGTCCTGCTTGGTAGTATTGAGAGTGTTCTTTGGGTTCTTTCTACAGGGATGCTGCCAACTACTGCCACGCATGTGTGCTAGAGGGCCCCTGAAAGTGCAGAAGCCCAAGGGTTCAAAAGTCCAAAAGGTCAAAAGTCCTCTACCGTATCACACTGGGCCTCCTTTTATACTCTAAGGGGATCCCAACAGTGGCGTACAGTGCGTACACGGGGTGTACAAAGCTACAGTGCTATCATACCTAACACTGACAGAGTAGGACAGGCGCATTTAATGCACCGTTAGGCATCTGTATCCGTCAATGGGATGGGACGGGAGCCCATCCCATCGGCGTCGAACGTCGACGCCACGACACGCATCCAGGTGGATTGACACCTGCCCTATGCGCTGGTAGGGTCTTGCCGGGGCTTCGCCTTGCCGGGGTCGGGCTCCCTCTCGGATGGGTCGATAGCCCTCCCGGCAAGGCGTTGCTGGTGATCTTGATTTTCTTGTGCTGGTATCTGGCAAGTCCCTGTCGGGCCTGGCCGCTTGGATGGCTACTATTGCCCGTGCACGAGTAAGGGGCACTAGAGAGCCTAAAAACTCTAGTGCACCGACAGGAGCCCCCGGGCCTAGGCCACACACGTCGCGAGATGTTGTTGGGCTAGGACCAATTAGTGCATGGGAACGCATGGCAGGGCCTTGCAGTTGTGATCATTGCACTTGATGCGCTTCCCACGACGCCCATTGAATGCGGGACGTGGGATACATGCGCGGCGCAACCTTCAAGTTTTTAATTACGGTGTCAGGTCATTTCCGCCACACGCACCGCATGCATGGCGAGGAGCCAGTAATGGGCGCCCGTGACTTAAGGTCCCTAGGAAAAGTAGCAACCGCAGCACCGTGGATTGGAGCGACGGGGCGGTTGTTGTTCACCCCGTGATCAAGGGCGCCGCTATTGGAGGAGGTGGGCGGCGTCCTTTGGAGCAGAGGAGAGCCGGCCCTCGCACTTCCCTTTATAAATAGAGGGGCGGCAGGGGCAGTGCTCATCCATCCTTCTTCCATACCTTGCCTTCCCAAGTGCAAACCTCCAGCGTTCGCTCCCCACATCTCCATAATCTTCTCGCCCCCAACCATGAAAAGGGGGCGCGGGCGACCACCGTCTTTAGCTTCAAGAAGAAGTTCTCGTCTGGATCATGCCACCGCTTCAACCACAGAGGCGGAAGGCGGCCCGAGCGTGTGTGGTGGAGGAGGCTCGAGGGGCCGCGGCCACCGTGGGGGCCGAGGCCGAGGGAGGCGGAGTGTCGGTTCACCTCCTCCTCCGACGCCATGCCTCTCCATTCAGGAGACCCATGCCGAGGGGACAGCATTGGACTTCGTCCTCGAGCTGACATGTCCTCTCCGGAGCCATCTGTGCCTTCCTTGCTTCTTCACTAGGGCAATGGACGGCGACGGGTCGGCCGTCCCGTGGCTGCGGGTGGCTGGTTGCTGGAATGGCGCAATGCGGGTAAATGTCAATTACCCAGCGAACAGTGTCATGTTCCTCAGGCACGGCTAGAAGACCTTCGTCCGCGCCCACAACCTCCAGGTGGGGCATGTCCTTCGCTTCAAAATGACGGAGGCCAATATGCTCTTTGTAAAGATTTATGGGTGCTCCGACATCCATCTCAGCTGTTGTGAAGAGAGATCGAGCGGCACCGAGAGCTCCCCTTTGAGCAACAGGGATGAAGAGGACGGTGTCGGTGAAAGCAACAACGAGTCCGGGCGTCAAGCCATCAAGTCGGAGCATGATGACCTGAGCTCTGACTGGTCGGCGGCCGCATCGTCATCGCCATCCTCGCGCCTCTCCTCCTCCCAGCAGGCCGGGCCTCCTGGGTTCCCCCGGCCCTCTCCTCGGTGCAATGCTGGCCCAGGAGGGGCCAGGTTCTTGTGTGCCCATCTGGCAGCACTGTTGGTCCAGAGGGGCCAGGCCGGGCTTCTGCCGGGGGCCTTTCTCCATCTTTTTCTTCTTGTAATATCGCCTAGGGGAGAAAGTCCAATAAAGATGTACTTAGAAAAAAGCGATATATCATGTAAATGTCACCCCATTTTGAATGAATGCGTATTATCTTCCTTGTTAGACCCTTTTTGTATATGGAACTTTCCCTACGCTTTCTTACGGAAAATCTTGCCGGAGTGCGTAACCCTACCGCAAGCGCTTCGAGGAACAGGTCCTTAGCAGCTTGCTGGCGGTACTACTACCGGCAAGATACCTCGGCGTCCTTGGCATAGCCATTCAAGGTGCAGGTCTCGCTCGAAACAGAATAAGGGTGCAAGCGCTGTCATTTGAGTTGTTGAGCGGACTCGAAACGAAATAAGGAGGGCGGGCGCGGCAACTTAGGCTGTTGAGTGGTCCCAAACACGATGATGGCGCAACCAATCATGGCAAGGTTCCCGTGCATGCAGGTTTTCCATACAGAAGTCGAGATCGCCCAAGGAAAATAATCTTACGACAGGAATTTACTTGGTGTTTTTGCAACTTATCTTTTGTTTTCGTCTTCCCTCTGGTAAGTTTTTTTGGGGGGATGTCGTTCATAGGTATCCGTACCATCCGCCCCGACAAAGTTGCATGCGAGGGGTCCTTCTGTCCTTTGAGAAAAAAAGAAGAGAAAATATGGATATGGAACCTTGGCGGTCCATTAGTCCTTGTCGGGATTAAGTGCAATGCAATACCTCAGATAAACAAGCACATAAGTAAACATGGGAATCGAACAGGATAGCGAAACACTTATCTTTATTTAACTACACACAGGGTCCGAGCATGGCTTTGTGTCAAGGTTTACATGCTTCATCGGCAAGACTTGTACAAAAGGTGGTTGTCAGGGGGGGCCCGACAACCGCGCCTCATGGGTAGAACTTGCGAAGATGTTCGATATTCTAGGAGTTGCTCACTGGGATGCCATCTTTGGTCTCCAAGCGGAATGCGCCAGGCCTGGTGACTCGGACGACCCGATAAGGGCCTTAGAATTCTTGGGGACTGAACTCACCGAAGAACAAGGTCGCCTTCCTCAAGACTTCTAGCATTAACTTTGCGGTTGTGGTAGCGGCACAAACCTTGCTGGTAGCGTGCAGCTCTCATAATATCCTGAAGACGGTCTTCCTCAAGGAGTGTCGCGTCGTCTTGCCGCAACTGCTCTTGCACAAGCTCATAAGCAAGCACTCGAGGCGACCCGTACATGAGTTCTGTTGGGAGAACTGCCTCCGCCCCGTAGACAAGGGAGAAGGGTGTCTTGCCGGTAGCTCGATTTGGTGTCCTCCTGATTGACCAAAGAACCATCGTCAACTCATCAATCCAGTTCTTTCCGCACTTGTGCAGCCTATCAAAAGTTCTTGTCTTGAGACCTCGCAACACTTCAGCATTATCCCTCTCCGCTTGGCCCTTGCTCCTCGGGTGGGTAACGGAAGCAAAACAGATTTTCCTGTCAAGGTCTTGGACATACTGCATGAAGGTGCGTCTCGTGAACTGTGTGCCATTGTCAGTGATGATCCTGGTGCGAACACCAAAGCAGGAAACTAGTCCCTTAAAGAACTTGACGGCTGACTATGCTGTCACCTTTCTCACTGCTTCCACTTCCGGCCACTTTGTGAACTTGTCAATTGCAACGTACAAGTACTCAAAGCCCCCGGCAGTGCAGGGAAAGGTGCCCAAGATGTCAAGCCCCCAGACCATAAATGGCCAGGAGAGAGGGATCGTTTGAAGTACTTCAGCTAGTTGATGTAGCATAATTGAATGAAACTGGCATGCCTCACACTTGGTTACCAATCCCGTTGCATCCTGGAGGGCGGTGGGCCAAGAGAAGCCTTGCTGGAATGCTTTCCTGGCAAGGGCTCTTAACCCTATGTGGGAGCCACATATGCCTCCATGTATCTCTGCCAATAGCCCCAGTCCATCTTCCTGAGAAATGCATTTGACTTTCACAATGTTCTGTCTTTTTCTGTATAGGACACTGTCTACAAACTGGTACATATTAGACCGGTGGGCTACTCTCTCTGCTTCTTCCTGTTCCCTGGGAAGTTCTCCTGTCTAAAGGAAATGGACTATGTGTTGTGCCCATGCCGGAGCCTGTGGCTCGACAACAAGGACCAAAGGTTTATCCTTCGCTGGGGTAGCATATGTCTCGACCGCAAGGGCCTGAGGGCCTGCCGGAGTTTGCCGTGCCCCGGCAAGCCTGGCGGGAGCGTATGCTTTTACGGCAAGAGCCGGGGGCCCTGCCGGAGCATAGTACTCACCGACAAGCCTGTCGTTCCCTCTGGCAACCTTCTCGCCAACGGCTTCGGGAAGCTCTACCGGGAAATACTTGCCGGAACTCAACTTTCTTCTCTTCTCTTGTCCATTTTATGGTGTACACGGAGGGTTGAGTTAGTTGGAGCACAAAAGTTCTTGGTTTCACAGGAAACTTAAGGGCAGCTCACTTTGATAGGCCATCGGCAACGCTGTTCTCTGCACGTGGAACATGCTCCATTTGCAGGTCGTCAAAACACTCTTCCAACTTCCTCACTTCGTCTACATAAGCTTCCATATTTCTATAAAGTTGGGGCTCAAAACCAATCTGGACCGCTCTTGCAAAGGTAGAACCAGCACTTTTCAACCCGAAAGGCATACACAGAAAGCAATACATACCACATGGGGTGATAAATGTGGTCTTCTCCTCGTCTTCCTTGGCCATGAAAATCTTATGATAGCCTGAATAGGCAGCAAGGAAAGATAATATGTCACAACCGGTAGTGGAGTCCACAATCTGGTCGATGCGTGGCAAGGGAAAAGGGTCTTTGGGGCAAGCCTTGTTGATGTCCGTGAAAACAATGCACGGCCTCCACTTCCCATTCACCTTGCGCACTACAAATGGATTGGCAACCACGTAGGATGGAGTACTCCTCTAATTAGGCCAGCCGCTTCTAACTTCTTGATTTCATCGCCAATAAACTGTTGCCGCTCCAAAGCTTGCTTCCAAACCTTCTGCTTGACGGGTCGTGCGTGCAGACAGACGACGAGGTGGTGCTCAATCACCTCCCTGGGGACACCGTGGATATCAGATGGTTGCCATGAAAACACATCGACATTCGCTTGTAGGAAGGTGACGAGCGTGCTTTCCTATTTGTCGTCAAGGGTGGAACTTATGCTGAAAGTTCCCCCCATGCCATCCTCCTTGGCAGGCACCTTCTTGGTCTCTGGTAGAGCTGCCTTGGACATCTTGCTCTTGACAGTGGAGCTCTCTGGCACATCGTCGACAGGAGCATAGCACCCCGAGGTGGCGTGCTTGCCAGAATGTGCGCCAGAGGCGTTGCCGGTCTTCTTTCCCCCGGGAGCTTCAGCGGTAGGAGCAAGTGCCTTGGCGGCAGGTGCTGCAGCTGCCCCCCAGTAGAGTTGGTCGGCGCAGATAAGTGCGCTTTTCTTGTCAGAGTTAATGGTGATGACGCTCATTGGCTCGGGCATCTTCAGCACGTTGTAAGCGAAATGAGTGGCCGCCATGAACTTTGCCAGTGCCGAGCGGCGAAGAATACCGTTGTATGGCAATGAGATCTTGGCGACGTCAAAAACTATCTTCTTTGTTCTGAAATTGATATCGCTACCAAACGTCACTGGCAGCATGACCTTGCCCTTTGGCTAAGTCCTTCCCGAATTGACCCCTTGGAAAGCGCCTAGGGCTCGAGATCTTCGTCAGGAATTTGCAACCTCTGAATGACATCGGGCGAGATCAGGTTCAGGCTAGCCCAGCTATCGACTAACATCTTCGTCACCTTGAGGTTGCGGATTGTTGGCGAGACCAACAACGGCAAGCACTCGACCGCAGTTATGCGATCAGGGTGGTCCTTTGTGTCGAAGATGATAGGAGTGTTGGACCACTTTAGAGGTCTCTACGCACCGATAGAGGGCTCCGCCGTACTAATCTCACGTTCCCACTATTTAAGTTGGCGGTGAGAGGAATGCGACGAGGCTCCTCCTTCTATGCACATCATCTATGTAGCCTTCTGAAACTCATGCTCACTGGACTCGCCGTCCTCTTCGATATCATCATCATCTCCTTCTTGCTTGTCGCGGCCACGGGCTGGCCGGTCTTTTTGTTGCTTGGGCTTGCCACGACGGCCTCCTCAGCCAACACACTTCTTGTTGGACCCCTCGACATCGTCATGGCCCTTCTCCTTGTCTTGCCTCTCGTACTCAGCCTTCTGCTTCTCGACAAGCTGTTCAACTTGCCGGCAGTCTTGGAGATCATGGCCCTTGGTGCGATGGATCTTGCAATACTGCTTGCTGGAGTCTTCTTGCTTGCCGACAGCCGCCAGGGCGTGGCAAGAGGCGCACCCAGGCAACATTGTTGCCGGGGTCATCAACCTTGTCCTTGTTGGCGGTGCCGGGGTTGCCGAATCCTTCGGCAGATACACTACAGGAATCCATTGATTTGCCGTCTGCCATAGCACGCGAAAAAGGCATGTCCGGTGGATGGCAAAGGCTTTGCCGTCTGCCAGCAGACGACCAACAGTCCGGCTGAATAAGCTACGGTAAAGGGCACTTTGTTGTCTGCTGGCGGACGGCAAAGAAGCAAGCTCTTTGTCGTTCGCTAGCAGACGGCAAAGAGGCCAAAGAGGCCAAAGTGGCTATATAGCCCCTATTTTTTTCTATTTTTTCTTATATCAATTCATTTTCATAGAAAATTATATATATGAGCAATATAGCATATCCAACACATATTACCAATAGTCATGAACACATGTAAATTAAAAACTTTATTAATAATTGAAATAGGATACAAAGTCATATTATAAAGAATCAAAAATGATTAAGTAATTAAATTTGCATTTCAGAAATTAAAAGAAATTACCTAAAACTAAATATCTATTTTCCTAAAAACTATCTTATTACTAAGATCTCTGGATCTTCTTCTTTTCTTCCAACCTGCATAACAAAAACACTAAGAAAAACAGAATGGGTTAGGAGTAGAAATGTAGCATTTCACTTGGGAAATGCAATACTGTAGGAGCGAGCACTTGAGATCAAGACAATCTTAGTTAAGATCCTGATTTTCAAAGTGATCTTAATTAGAAAGCCAAATAGAGTAAACCAATACCAAAGAGCCAAAGGAGAGAACCAGCCAAGGACCCAATCAAGAAGCCACCACAATTAGTAGCAAGTTAAATGCCAACACAAAGACCACTATCAGTACTAGCTCCAGGAATTAAGCCAACTAAAAACTAGTGATTAAAGCCAAGGATTAGACTTCATCACCACAATAAGTTTTGTCCAGTGACAATAGGTACATGTCACTGTGCAACACCAAAAACAAAGCTCTAGGAGGAGATATACATCACAACCAGCCGACCAGACCAAGTCCCAACACATCCAGCCACCAGCAGCTTAGAAGCGATAACTATCAAGGAGAGCTTGACACAGCAAGCATCTGCTGTTAACACCACAATCACCAAATAGTGTGAAGCAGCTAGGAGGAGCAGGTTGTCCACAAGAAGCAGGTTTACCAGAATCCATAAGACCAAGCTACAGAAGACCTCAAGGTATACTTGAGGGATTATGTGCTCAGACAGCCTGGAGTGCTAGGGCTAGTTCATCATAGCACAGGGATAGCCACATGTAAATTAAGCCTAAGAGAGGGGGCTCAGACCGGCATCACTGCCCAAATCAGATGTAGTATCTGTCTTATCAGTAGAAAACTAGGAAAGTAACAGCCAAAACCAAGTATAGCATTTGTTCATAGGCTATTAGAAAGAGACCAATAGGAATAGCCAAACCAAGTGGTATCGGTTCATATCAATATTAGAAGTAAAACAACTAAGAACAAGTGAGTACCTGTTCATGAGTAAAGTAACTATAGCATAGAAGAAATAGCAGGGTAGCACCCCAAATGAATATCTACTTTTGTAGAACACAACACCACACTTGCACCTGGTATTTTTCTACAATTAGGGCACTGCACCCACAAGCACAGGGGGCTAGTACCATTATAAACTGCTACTGCAAGTAATAGCAACAACAACAAATAACAACAGAAGTGATAACTAATTTCCAAAGGTTAAAAAAACCAATGGAAAAGAAAATGTAACACTAGAGATTCAGTTAACTGAATTAAGTTACCATCACCATCTAGTGAGATAGCTAATAGTAGCAACAACAGGGAGAGGTCCAAGACCACACACATGAGTAGCTATTGACCAAAGTAAAACTCCAAGAGCAACTACATAGAACAGAGAAGTACAGGAGCATATATACTTCACAAATACACATAGATGGCCACTGACCAAAACCCTGACACAGCAAGAATCCATCACAAAGAGCTCCAACACAAGTTGATGCTCATCTACAGCAGCTAACCACAGCTAATAGAGCCTCGCATCCAACAAGATCAAGAGCTAGAGCTATGCATTAGAGAGATCAGAGGAGGGGATCAAGGAGAAGCTCACCAAGAGGAGTTGTAGCCAAAGCAGGATGCATCCACACCATCACTATGGTGTGACCAGTAGCACAACCAACACCACCGCAGCATGCCGGAGCTCGCTAGAGAGTACCACAATGGTGGCGCCAGCAAGAGCACGGGCATGGAGGCAACCACCCAGGGGCACCGTAGCACGAAGGCGCCACCCAGGGGCACTGCCGCGCCACAGCACTTCCAGCACCACCGGAGGATCCTCACGGTGACCGGACCATCATCGGAGCACCACGGCTGAACCACCACCAGCATCGAAATCCTAACGGGGAGAAACCAAAAGGGACGACCGCAGGATGCGGGGAAAAGCAGATCCATGCAGAGGAATCAATAGAGCTTGTCGAGAGAAAGCAGTAGAGGGCCACGCCGGTGACGTGGTGGCTGAAAGCCTAGCCGCATGGGAGGGTTGCGCATGGTCACAGGAGGATGCGCGTGTCGGATCTGGTCGGAGGGGATGGAGGAGCGGGTCGAGAGGGTCACGTGGGTGTGCTAGGCACCGTCAAATCCCACCGGAGCTCGCCGGAATTGGCCGCCGTAGCTGCTCGCACTAGCGAGAGGGAGAGACAAGCGGGAGAGAGAGAGAGGGGTGGGGCCAGGCAGAGAGAGGGGATAGATATAGAGGAGGTGGGGCAACGTTTTTTTACCCGCAAAAAAAAAGATAGCCACACCTCTTTGCCGTCTGCCAGCAGATGGCAAAGAATCTTTGCCGTTTGCTGCCAGACGGCAAAGAGGTGGGGTTGGTGCGCCATTACAGCGCTGGCGTCCACTGGACCCCCACCCACCTCTTTGCCGTCTGCCAGCAGACGTCAAAGAATATTTGCCATCAGCTGGCAGACGGCAAAGGATTCGCTGATGGAAAAGCCACCCTTTGCCGTCTGCTAGCTCTTTGTAGGCTGTTCTCTGCTAGCTGATGGCAAAGCCACTCTTTGTCGTCCGCTAGCAAACGACAAAGATGTGGTAGACGGCAAATCTTATTATTCCAGTAGTGCTAGCACGGTCTTGCCCTTGCGCTTCTTGTTCCGCCGCCGGCCCTTCTTTGCCAGGGCAGCGGTGTCTTCGTCTTCGGAGTCGACCTCTGCGTCGACGTCTTCGTCGGGGAGCCTCCTCCCTTCTTCAGCCCGAGTGCATTTGTCCACCAAAGCATAAAGCTCGGCGACGTCCCTGATTCTGTTCATCGCCAGCTCTTCCCACATCCTACAGTTGCGCATGTTCTGATGGAACGCGCTGATAATGGCGGCAGGATGAACGTCTAGGATGTCGTGATGCACGCGGCTGAACCTTTGGATGTACTTGTGTAAAGTTTCGCCCTCCTTCTAAGGGATGATGTGTAGGTCACTTTCTTGGCCAGGAGCTTGATGATCTCCTGTGAAGGCGCCAACAAACTCGTGGCAAAAGTCTACCCAAGAGGCGATTGAACCCTCTGGCAAGTGCATCAACCACGACCGAACGTTGGGTTTAAGCACCAACGGGAAGTAGTTGGCGAGTATCTTGTCGTCGTGACCCCCGGCAGCTTGCACCGCAATGGTGTAGATGCTCAGGAATTCTGACGGATGAGTCTTGCCATCATACTTCTCCGGGACTTCTAGCTTGAACGTGCGAGAGTTGGGCCACTAGACTTGCCGCAGCTCACGGGTAAACGCTGGACAACCCACCTCGTAAGGTACGCTGACAGGATACCCTGGCGCAGACTTGTCTATAGTGGGTCCCGCTCGCCTATCCGACTGGAGGCGTGCTTCCTGCCGCCGCTTGATTGCAGTTCAAGCGTCTTCCTTGCCACGTTCTCGAAGAACTTGACGTTGATCGCGGCACATCCGTGGGTCGGATGACACCGTCGAGTAGCCATCGTGGGCATCGGTCCGCCGAGTCGGTGATCGACGGCGTTGTTGTGAAGGAGAATGTGTTGCGGTCGCGCCGCCTCCAGTCTTCTCTCCACTCGCACGAGTCGGCTCGGTGGACCGAAACTTATCCGTGAGGCTGAGGAGGCTCTGAATGGTGGCTCTCCATTCATCGAGCTTCTCCGCAGCCGGCAGGAAGTTTAGGAGTAGATGTGCTCGCGCCATCGCTTCCCCCAAGGTGGTCGGTAATGAACGACGCAAGGAGCGCGAGGTGCTTTGACTCCTAACTGTGTTAGAAGGAGCACCGCCGCGGTCCCGCGTCGGTATGCCACTCCTGCCTACATGTTGGTGAGCAAGCTGGTCTCGAGCATCTTGGGAAGGATGCGCAGGAGCTTTCCCGTGGGGACGCTGAGAATTGTGCGAGTCTTGGCGCGGTCCCCCACGCGCGTCCTAAGAAGGGCACGGTGTAGGGGCCGGCGTGGGTGCCCTGGAGGATACCCTTCCGTCCCCGGAGTTTGTAGTACCACCCAAAGGTGGCACCACTCCGTCTTGAGACCCAGGGGTGCGGGGGTTCCCGCCGCCGTCATGAGTGTCTCCGCGGCGAGCGGCGCCGCTAGTTTGGCCTTGATCACCGGAGCGTCTCGGAGGTTCTGAACCTCCGCCGCCTCCTCCTCCACCTGCGTCTACGCCCTCTCCTGTCTACGTGGATACAGGGATGGCGGACGTGGATGGGCCAGCTGTTGTCGGGCCCCTCTTCTTGGGAGCCATGGCGATGATGAGCGCGAAGGAATTGGCACGCTGATTACCAGAACGGGTTCACAGAACCCTCTCTCCCCCTACCTGGCACGCCAAAGATGTCATGGGAACGAGCACCTATGGGATCATGGGGATCCCTTTCGGTTTGGCGGGGGGCAGGTTGCGCAAAGAGCCGGTCTGATGAAAAGCACACAAGGATCTTCACCCAGGTTTGGGCTGCACGGATGCGTAAAACCTAACTCCTTCTTGGTAATACTGAGAGTGTTCGTAGGGTTCTTGCTACAGGGATGTTGAGAGCTACTGACACGCGTGTGTGCTAGAGGTCCCCTGAAGGTGCAAAAGCCCAAGGGTTCAAAAATCCAAAAGGTCAAAAGTCCTCTACCGTATCGCCCTGGTCCTCCTTTTATACTCTAAGGGGATCCCAACAGTGGCGTACAGTGTGTACACGGGGTGTACAGAGCTACAGTGCTATCATACCTAACACCGATGGAGTAGGACAGGCGCATTTAATGCACCGGCAGGCATCTATGTACGTTAGTGGGATGGGACGGGAGCCCGCCCCATCGGCGCCGCTTAGCTCCCTCCAACGTCGACGCCGCGACATACGTCCAGGTGGATTGATACGTGCCATGTGTGTTGGCGGGGTCTTGCCGGGGCCTTGCCTTGCCGGGGTCGTGCTCCCTCTCTGATGGGTCGATAGCCCTCCCGGCTAGGCCTTGCTGGTGATCATGATTTTCCTATGCTGGTATCTGGCAAGTCCCTGCCGGGCCTAGCTGCCTGGATGGGTACTACTGCCCGTGCACGAGTAAGGGGCACTGGAGAGCCCAAAAACTCTAGTGCACCGACAACTAGCTTAAATGCATCCTTTCTCATATGGTGCTAGCAGAATGATGAACTCTTTCCCACCCCTCCAGATGTGGGTGGTGAAGAAAGTGAGCTAATTTCTTATGCTGGGTTAGGTCTCCATACGAACTTGAACGTCTGATGAATTTGTTGGAGACCTGAAGAAATGCTTGAAAGGACGCAAGCTAATCATGTAGAAATGAATTCCTCATTTCTCACGTCCTCACACTGTTTACTTACTATGTTGTGTGATGAAATTATGTTTGGTAAATTTGATATCATATTCTTCACTCTGAAGCACATGAGTTCGTAAGTTATACTAATTCATCTGCAGGATGAAACTCCAAAAGCTACTGAGTGGGTCCTCGACAGTGGATGCACCAACCACATGATTGGTGACAAGAATCTACTGATGAATATACCACTTGCCCCATCTCATCTGAAACATATCACCTATGCTGGCAAAGGAAAAAAGCAAGGTATTGGGTCTTGGTATGGTTGCAATCTCAAAGGACGTCGGATAAGGTGATGCTTGTCGAATCCCTCTAGTTCAACCTAATGTCTGTCTCAATGCTTTGTGATCTTGATATGGTTGTCATCTTTATAAAATATTGTTGCGTTTTCATCATGGAATCTGACAATTCCAAAGTCTTTGAAGGCTTTAGGAGAGGAGACTTGTATATTGTTGATTTCTCTACAGGTCCTCAGCCTGCCACATGCCTACTTGCAAAGTCCTGAGAAGGCTGGCTATGGCATTGACGACTTGGACATGCTAGCATGAGGAACTTGCACACGCTCGTTAAGAAAAAGCACGTCACTGGCATTGAAGGTGTCAAATTCCTCAAGGACCACTTCTGTGGTGCTTGTGAGTCAGGAAAGATGACCAAATCCAAGCATCCCTCGAAGACAATCATGACCACTACTCGACCTTTTGAATTGCTTCACATGGACCTCTTTGGCCTCACTCATTATTCTACACTAACAAATTCTTCAAGTTTGTATGGCTTTGTCATTATTGATGATTACTCTCCATAAACTTGGGTGCATATTATTCTATACAAGTCTGAAGTGCAGGATGTCTTCAGACGATTTGCTTCAAGGACCTCAACAAACTTCGGCGTCAAGATCAAGCATATGAGGAGTGATAATGGGACTGAGTTCAAGAACACCAATCTTGATGAATATCTTGATGAACTTGGTATTACTCATGAGCTATCTGCCCCATGTACTCCTCAGTGGAACGGCGTGGTGGAGCGCAAGAACAGGACTCTTGTTGAGATGGCTTGCACTATGCTTGATGAATACAAGACTCCTCATCGCTTCTGGCCTGAAGCAATAGATACAGCTTGCCACATCATCAACAGGGTATATCTTCACAAATTCTTCAAGAAGACTTCATATGAACTCATGACTGGAAAGAAACCCAAATTATCTCAAAGTCTTCAGTGCGAAATGCTGGATTAGAGATCCTCACCACATATCTAAATTTGCACCGAAAGCACGTGAAGGTTTTATGCTTGGTTACGGAAAGCACTCGCACACCTACAGAGTCTTCAACACCTACCATCACAAGGTTGTTGAAACTGTAGATGTGTAGTTTGATGAAACTAACGGCTCGCAAAGAGAGCACCTGCCTCCTGTGCTAGATGAAAAGTCTCCTGAAGAATCCTTAAGTTGAAGGCTACTGAAGATATCATGCCCACTGAAGAACCTCAACCTAATGAGGAAGACATTCCAACCAACGAAGACATTCATGCTGATACACCTGAAGAAAATGGTGCTGAAGAAAATCCTCAGCCTCGTCAACCTGCTCATCCAAGAGTAGTAAATGAAGTGCAGATTCACAAAATCATCGACGACATCAATGCACCAGGTCCCCTCACACGCTCAACAGCTTCACATTTGACTAACTTTTGTGGGCATTTTGCTTTTGTCTCTATCATAGAGCCCACCAAAGTTGATGAAGCATTCAAGGAGCCTGAGTGGATTTGATCTATGCATTACATCAATTCAGGCTCAACAACGTGTGGGAACTTGTCAAGCGGCCAGATCCTTGCAAGCACAATATCATAGGTACCAGGTGGATCTACCGCAACAAGCAAGATGAAACTGGCCTTGTGGTGAGGAATAAGGCTCGTCTTGTAGCTCAAGGCTACACACAAGTTGAGGGAATTGACTTTGATGAAACTTTTGCACATGTTGCTAGACTTGAAGCTATTCACATATTGCTTGCTTATGCTAACCATCATGATATCATCTTATATCAAATGGATGTGAAAAGTGCATTCCTCAATGGTAAGCTTGAGGAATAAATATATGTTTCTCAACCCCCAGGTTTTGAAGACCCTAAGCATCCTTACAAAGTCTTCAGACTCAACAAGGCCCTCTATGGCCTCAAGCAGGCCCCTCGGGCATGGTACGACACTATGAAGGAATTCCTCATGAAGAAAGGATTCAAACCCGGTTCACTCGACCCAACTCTTTTCACTAAATCCTCTAACAATGAATTATCCGTGTGCTAAATATATGTAGACGATATTATCTTTGATTGTACTAACAAATGTTACAGTGATGAATTTGCCTATATGATGAGTGGAAAATATCAAATGTCTATGATGGGGGAGTTGAAATTCTTCTTAGGCCATCAAATTCATCAACAACGCAATGGCATCTTCATCTCTCAAGAGAAATACCTCGAGGACGTTGTGATGAAATTCAACATGCAAGACTGCAAAGGCGTCAAAACTCCAACGCCTTCAAAAGGCCACCTCTGCACTGACGAAAATGGTAAAGATTTCAATCAGAAGGTATATCGCTCCATGATTGGCTCTTTATTGTATCTATGTGCATCTAGGCTAGATATTATGCTGAGTGTTTGCATGTGTGCTCGATTCCAAGCAACAACGAAGGAATCACACTATAAGGCCGTGAAAAATATTCTTTGATACTTAGCTCACACACCAACACTTGGATTATGGTATCCCAAGGGCTCAAATCTTCACCTCGTCGGATACTCAGGTGCTGACTATGCTGGAGATCATGTGGATCACAAGTCAACCTCGGGCACATGTCATTTCCTCGAACGATCCTTAATCTGTTTGTCCTCGAAGAAGCAGAATAGCGTGTCACTATCTACTGCTGAAGCTGAG
Source organism: Hordeum marinum (assembly GCA_022496015.1). Taxonomy (NCBI): domain Eukaryota; kingdom Viridiplantae; phylum Streptophyta; class Magnoliopsida; order Poales; family Poaceae; genus Hordeum; species Hordeum marinum. The sequence continues at coordinate 225,607,946 of CM039675.1, read as the reverse complement.
TATATTGCTGCTGGTTCATGTTGCACTCAGTTGTTGTGGATGAAGCAAACCCTTAAGACTATGGCATCAAGGTGAAGAATGTGCCTCTCTTCTGCGACAATGAGAGCACTATCAATATTGCTTACAACCCAGTTCAGCACTCCAAGACCAAGCACATCTAGATTTGTCATCATTTTCTTCGAGATCATGTACTCAAGGGGGACTTCTCCATCGACCACGTCGACACTGAAGAACAACTAGCTGATATCTTCACTAAGCCCTTGGATGAAAAGAGATTTTGCAAATTGCGGTGTGAGCTAAATATCCTAGAATCATCGAATGTTCTTTGAAAAGACACACATCCTAACACTTATGCAAAATTGATGACTTAGATTTGCAACACACGAAGTAACATTTTTCTTTAATCAATGAAGAATAACCCTCTAAGTGTGAAGAAATTAATGAAGAATTTGATTCTCAAAACCCTACGACAATTGTACGGGGTGTCTGAAATCACCATTCTTATATGGTGGGACACGCCACCAACCATGGTTGAAATTCTTCAAAGTTGAGGTTTTCATCATTTTGCAAATTCTTCAAATTTTCAAATTCCTCAAGTTTGCAAATTCCTCAAATTTTCAAATTCTTCAAACTATGAAACTGATGTTCTTCATTGACTAGATACATATATATTTGAGTTTTCAATGTCCTCAATAGCATTCACTTATTGCTAATTCTTCAAGTTGATTTTCATCTAAGTGAATGTGATCGGACCCTTTCCCCCTATTTGCCAAATGAACCCAGTCTGTTCACAAATTCTTCATATGTGTTCTACTTTGAAACTTGTTCAAAGTCTTCCTGTCCTTGCAGCTGAAGAATTTGTGAACAGAAACATTTTTTTATTTTCAAAATTTCAGCGCTTCCCGCTCAAACCGTTCCAATTCCCACGACTGGATAACCCACGATCCCCCACTATCTCCACTACTCAGTACATGGGTGACACATGTCGAGTGGAGAGCAAGGGTCAAGGGCAATCTGGTCCAAAATCTTCGGGCTGGTTGGTTTTATTGCCTCTATAAATACCCCCTTCCCTTCACCAAGCTCAAGTTACACCTCACTCCCATCTCTCCCGAGCTCAAACCTAGCGCCGCCGCTAAAATCATCGTCGCCAGAGAGGGAGAGCTTCACTGCCTCGACCTCGCTATCATTGTACTCACATCGGCAGCAGAAGTATTCACCCTGCCGCTGCTGTAGTTGTCTCGCTCTGCCAAGCTATGGCGTGGGAGATCTAAACGGACGAACTCCTCGGATTTCATCTCTCTATGCGTCGTGTTCTTCATCAGGGTAAATAAAATCTAATTTTATTGCCCTACTTTGATCTTCCTGATTTTCACAAAATCCTCAAAGGTGTTTATTCTTCAAGAATCATCTTCTTAAGCACCTCATATGTTTCATTTCCTTGATGTTTTTCCTAAGTATGATTTTCTTCAGGATTCCTCAATTGTGTGGATACTCAAATTCGCACAACTATGGAACCTAAGACAAGAACACTTAGTGAAATTCCTCAAGACACGTCAAAATCCTCAATCTGATGTATTTTAAAAAATTATGAGAACGCATATGACCTCTTCAAATTCCTCGCACCTATACTTTGTTCTCAGGTACAACATGTTTGTTGATGAATCACTAGGTTCTCATCAACTTAACTCATTTGCAGCTTTCCTTGAGGAAAAATTGTATACATCTTCAGAATCATCAAAAGTTCAAAGTCATCAAGTGAAGAAAATGGAAGATGGTAAAAGACCTCAGAAGGGTTGAAAGAAGGCTGTACAGAACACGACCTTTGAAATACATGAGGATTTATATGATGGTTACTATACACCTGATGAAGTCGTTCATGGGAAAGAAACAAAGGATCAGAGGAAAATTAGAATTCAGAGGATTGAACGGAGGTGGATGAAGGACTGGAGAGAATACCGTTATGTCACTCCCAAGTATATTAAGAAATTCACCCTCAAACCTCCTTGCAGAAGGGCTCCTCTTGCTGTTGATCAAGAAGCTGATCCCGCCAGCGTTGCTCATGGTGAGGACTTTCCATCTGAATGGGAAAAACATCAAAAAAAGCTTCAAAAGATGTCCAAAGCAGTTGTGAAGAAATTCAATGAAGACTCCGCTGCTGCAGTAGCAGTCTCCTCTGTTGCTGCCTCTGCCTCTACATCTGCAGTGTTAAAGAAGTCAAAGGCAAAGTCCTCAACCTGAATGCCCTCACGGCCAAATTCTTCAAAGGTTGGTTCAAAGTCCTCAATGGCTGCCCCAATGTCTTCAGTAGCTGCACAATCATCAGCTGCTGCCAAAAATTCCTCAACTCATGCACATCTTGTAACATGTTAGAGGACTACTGGCTTTTCAATTGCTTCAGGGGCTTCTGCAAGTTCATCAGCCCAAGCACATTCCTCAACTAGTCCTTCTCTGCTGAAGGTAAAAGCTACTGTTGGACGAGGTGCACGAACAAGTCCTCACCCAAAGAAAGTTGTTTTCCAAGTACCCTCAAATTCCTCAGATGATGATGTTGATGATGAAGAACTTGAGGAAATCATCACAAACAAGCAAGAAAGAAAGAGTGGCTCAAGCAAAGGGCACTCAAATTTCTCTATGGTTGGATCCAAAAACAGTGTTGAACTACATTGACATTTGGCAAAAGGATCCCAACACACCGAGTGATGATTTGAATCTACCTCCTGGTCCAAGCCATGTACTCACTGCTCTCATTGGTGAAGAAAAGTGGAAGTAGGAGAAGGCTCGACAAACCAAGAAAGCTCAGTACAAGAACGAGCACTTCTTGAAGAGTAATGTTATGAAGCTTTCCCCAGAACAACTTGTGGCCATGCAATCTGAGATCAAAGGACTCAGTGATGAATTCAGTCGATACTATGTTGATTGGCAAGCTGCCAAGGTCCATTTTGTCAAAGTGGCTAACAGAGCCATCAATGACCACAACAAGAGGGTTGCAACTCGATCGCAACCACAAATTCCTCAGGCTAAATCCTCTGCTCAGCCTGCTGAAGAAACTGCTAGCATAGCTGAAGAAATTTAGGCTGCTGAAGAACATGTCAGGGCAACCTCCAGTATTGCACCTGAAGAAATTGAGAGGCCAGCTAAAGCTTTTGATGTGCTTGAAGAAATTGAGACCACTAGGACGATTGCATCAGTCGTGCTTGAAGAAACTACTCCTCCTTCACCCTCTGCTGAAACTGTAATATCTTCAAGGGTGAAGAATATCAACCTTCCTTCTACATCAGAAGCAAAGAAAACAAAGGCAGCGGAGAAGAAAGCTGCTAAGAAGGGAAAAGCATCAAGTTCAGATTCCTCGGCTATGAAGAAGTTGAAGACTATGCCAAGTTCTTGAACTGGTCTCATTGATGCAACCTAGTCTCCTCCGTTCCTGCCTATGAGATAGTTCCATTTGGTGTTGACTATGTCATCCCAAATGATGAAGATGAAAAAGATCGTTTTGTTGCTTCCTCATAGTAGATTGATGAAGAAATTGAGGTGGAAGCAAATTCTTCAAACCCTCTGATATCATTGCCCCAGCCTTAGTTAACTACTGAAGAGACCGGCGTTGAAGAAATTTAAGAGGATGTGGACATTGGTAATACCACTCCACTTATCAATGATGGATATTGGGAAGCTGCTCACCCAATTCACTGATGACCACTCCTGTCGTGGTTTTATCACGACAGATGTCCAAAGACTTAGGTTCGAGGCCATCGCTAAGGAGGTGGAGTCAAAGGGGTTGATCAGGACGAAAGACATGGGTTTACCCAGGTTCAGCCCCTCGAGAAGAGGTAAAAGTCCTGCTTTGTGTGTATTGATTGGAGATAACAAGGGAGAGTATTCGCTTGACCTAGCTCTCGATTGATTGGTTTCTGCCTAAGCCGTCCTCGGGTCTTACCTTCATATAGGAGGTCAAGGCCCCGGGTTACACGAGTCTCAAACCGACTCTTACACCGTGTCTGGTCCTGTCTCTAAGACGCCTTGCCTCCTTCGGCAAGCCGTCTCCGGGCGGTTCACCTGCCTGGGTCTTACACCATGTTCTGTCTCTAGGACTCCGTCTCAGCCCATTTGGCAAGCCGCCATGCGGCCTAGCCTTCCTCTTCGGAGATAATGAGCCGCCAGGTATGACCTGGCCCCTCCTGGGCGGGTCTTACCACGGGGTTATATCCCCAACATTAGGCCCTAGATTGATTTCAGCTTGTCCATGTCAATCTTCCATCTCATTCGGCGGCGAGTCTCACATCCTTGTCACCTGAAAGAACAAAATTCATAATCCATTGTGATGTCACCTATGGATATGCCAAAAAGATTTCGTGACGTCTGCAACGGTCTATCTCATTAAACGGTCAGCCCGAAAATCAAGGCGTCCCCTTCGGTCAATCGTCATTTCGCCTCCTCGATTCTCACATGCACTGTTCGCCATCCCATCTCTTAAATAGGGACACGAGGGGGCTCTTTCTTTTTTCTTCGCCGTCTCTAGCCTTCTTCCTCCTCCCTTCGATGCTCGTGCTTCCAAAGCTCCACCGCGCCGACTGGATCTTGCCGTCGTCACTAACCCTGGCCGCTGCATCACCTTGATTTGGACCAGAGCTCTGCCAGATTCTCCGCATCCGCAAGGTATTGTTTTCACCGTTGTTTAATCTACATCTCTTTTGCATAGGATCCCTCCGAGTTCATCGGGTTTCTCGAGTGTTCATTGCCGTTCGTCACACTGCCCTTCATAATGTAAATCCATAAGTAATCCTTTGAATCATATATCATTGTTAATCCGCTGTGGCTATTCATTCGAAGCAAATATTTACTCATTGTAGATCTGCATCTTACTCTTCCCTGCGTGATAGCTGCCTGCTCTTCCACAACATCTTTCCTAGGTCTGGAATTTCATTTTATTTTCCCTCGCCTGTAGATCTTATAACCACAGTCGTATCAAGCGAAACCTGTTTTTCACACTTAGTAATATTTCTGGCATCATCCTATCAACTTAACCTGCCGTTGCTTTGTTGGCTCTCTGATAAAACATATTGGCAGCTTAGCTTTCCTCCATCATGCTGACCATAGTTGTTTTGATTCTCTGGCTTTCCTAACTCGCCATACCTTGCACTTTCTCACAGTTTGACCCGCCACCATGTCACGAGCACCCTCATCCTGTGATTGGGTCGGCTCTGGAGTGATCGAGCCACTTTTGTTTGATTTCGTAGAGATGGTCTCATTGCCCGCTCAGGATGTCATTCACTGGCGGGTTCTAGGGCCAGAGATCAGACCCACCCCTAAGGGGGGGGGGAGGTTGTCATATTCACTGATCACCTGCTCCGCGGTTTCAGCCCACCCGGGTCAAACTTCTTTTGAGACGTTCTCCACTTTTTCAAGCTTCACCCTCAAGACATTGCCCCAAACTCTGTGACCAACATGTGCCATTTCCAATTCATGTGTGAAGTTTATCTACAGGAAGAGACGTCTGTCGACCTCTTCCGTTACTACTTCTACATCAACCGTCAAATTGAAGTGGCAACTAGACCAAGCTTAGAGCTCAGTGGCGTCTCCATCTGGTGATGGAGAGATCTTCCCTATCCGGCTGGCCTCTTGCCAAGCCACCCAAAGGATTGGAATAAAACTTGGTTTTACTGCAAGGACACCTCTCCAGAAGCAGAAAATCCGCTGTCGGGTTATGGCCCTACCCGGCTCTGCACTTCCACTGAACTTCCAGACCGGATGTCTGCTACAAAACGAGCGAAGTATGCTCCAGCTTTTGCAAAAATGAAGGCCCTTCTCGCGAACGACTTAACTGGAGTCGACTTCACCCGCTGATGGGTCTCATGGAAAATCTTTCCACTAAGCGGGCGCGACCGGCTTATGTGCGAATATATAAGCGAAATGAATGATCCTCTCTGTTTCAACCACACTCCTCTGACAGAAGAAGATGTTAACTTTGCTGTCAAATCACTTCTCCGTGAAACCTAGGAGGCTTGCAATACAACCGGGTTAAAACCTTTCTGCGTCAAAAACCCATCTCCGTATGTAAGAAAAACCTTCTTCACAAAACTGCTTGTTCCTGTCTTGCACCTTTAATCCTTTTGGCGGCTCTTCATACAGGCCTACTCTAGCTTCTTGAAGAAAAAATCTACTCCCCCCGTGAAGAAGAAGTCTCGGGCAGGTAAAGCCCGTGGCCATAAGAAGAAAACTTCGGCTCAAGAACTGCTTGAACTTGACGATTCAGAGGTAGAACTTGATTCCCTTGGTTGTCTTTTTATGCAACTTATTAATGACAATTGTACACAGGAGGAAACGGAAACAAGCCACACCAACGCCCCTGAGGTAACTTACATTTCCTTTGACTCAGAGGTCTTATCGCGGGAAAAAGTATGGCGAATCGTCCAAAAAGTTCCATTTTCACATCCTCTTGCTTACTTAGATCCCGGATTTCCTTTGAAAAAGCAATAGCTCGACTCTCGCCGTCAGACCGAGAGCACCGGCTCTGAAGATCACAAAACTCTCTGGCTCCCCGGAAGCGACGTGTTGAGGTACTCTTTTCACTAAGTCTAACATCCGCTTATACTCATGTATTGTCACCTTACTCTCGTGCCTTATTGTCTCAATTTTGTAGGAGTCACCCCCTTCGTTTGGTGACTCAACTGCATCCAAGCTTGCTCCTATGAAGATCAACCCAGAGTATGCCTTTTACCTTCCAGTGTGTATATTGTCAGCATTGTCCTTCACTACAGGAATTAGGTTCTTTGCCATCTGCCATGGCAGGCGGCAAAGGACCACTTCACAGATGGCAAAGGTCTTTGCCATCAGCCGGCTGACGACAAAAGGTTCGGCAACGCTAGCACTGGAAATGCGGCTGTTTGCCATCTGCCATGACACAACGGATGGCGAAGAATCTTTGCCATTAGCTAGCTGATGGCAAAGGACGCTGATGGCAACGTATGGATATTAGCCCCATTAGCTGGATAACGACATACTTTGCCATCCCAAGCCCTTTGCCATCAGTCTGCCCGAGACCTTTGCCATCTGCCTACCCCAAGCCCTTTGCCATCTGCCAGGCCCCAATCCCTTTGCCATTAGCCTGCCCAGCCCTTTGCCATCAGCCTGGTCCCCAAGCCCTTTGCCATCTACCAGCCGAGGGCAAAGTGACCAAATAATTCAGACCTGTCGCTCCCAGATTGGACAGGATGCTGCCACGTGGCTTCTTTGCCATCTGTTGGCTGATGGCAAAGAGCTTTGTCATCAACTGGTTGATGACAAAGAGCTTGTATTGCCCCTTTCTTGTTTGTTTCTTTTATTTCCCTGCATTTTCACAGCACACACACACACACACACACACACACACATATATATATATATATAGTTTCAGACATCTTCGGCACATATATTTCCAACATCATCGTGAAAATATTTAACAAGCTAGAGAACACATAGGCTAGCACAATACATCGTTTCCCATAGTTCATCCATATATACATACATAAGTTTCACATTGTTTGTCAATACAAATACAAATAAATAACACTAACAGTCCATCAATCCCAGCTTGCATGAAGTGAATCAAATCTGCAAAAATGAAAGTAATTAAGAAAGTTAGAAGAAGAAGAAGAAGAAGAAGACTAAAAGAAGAAGAAGTTGTAGAAAAAGAAGAAGAAGAAGAGAAGAAGAAGAAGAAGAAGAAGAAGAAGAAGAAGAAGAAGACTAAAAGAAGAAGAAGAAGAAGTAGAACAAGAAGAAGTAGAAGACTAGAGGAAGAAGAAGACTAGAAGGAGTAGAAGATGGAGAAAAAGAAAGAAGAGAAAAAGGAAGAATAAGAATATATTTCATTCTTCTTCTCTCTTCTATATTTTTATCCTTTTCCTTCTCATTCTTATTATTTTATTATTTCTTCTTCTATTCTTTCTTTTTCTCCTCTTCCTTGTTTTTCTTCTTCTTATTCCTTATTTGTGTCATTTTAGAGCTAACTTAGGTCATATGCCATTTTTGAGCTAACTAAGCTTATTATGTCAATTTGGAGGAAAACAAGCTAAGTATATGACATTTATGAGCTAACCAAGGTTATTATGTTATTTTTGACCTAACTAAGCTAATTATGACATAAATGAAGTAAACAAGCTAATTGTGTCATTTTGCAGGATAATTAGCTAAGTATGTCTTTCTTTGGGAAAATGAGCCATGTAAGTGGCATATTAAGGGTAACTAGCACGTACAAAGATAAGTATGTATTTGTTAAGCAAAACACTAGAGAGAACTTACCGTCCTCGTCATCACGGAGGTGAAGCACCGGGGTTGCTCAGGCCTATTTCACCGTCAGGAGGATGCCCTGGAGAAGGTTTGTGCGATGCAGCTCGGGAGTTATGCAGCACCAAAGATCATTTGCATTGTCTGATTAGCATGATGACACTCAAATTTTAAGACTAGTAACTAATGACCATTCAAATGAAACTCAACGTTCCCGCCACGGTAATGACTGGAACCGACGGAGGGTTAAGACTAGTAACTAATGACCATTCAAATGAAACTCAACGTTCCCGCCACGGTAATGACTGGAACCGACGGAGGGGTCTGACCGGTCTTCTCGCACATAGACTGCACATTTGGTTTTGAAAAGTTAGTCATATTAGTTAGTAATGAAACGAACATTACATGCATGATTTGGCTAATATGAAGAAGATACTTACCACGAAGAGCTCGTAAATGGCCCGGTGAGACGCCTCGTTATGTTCCCTCTCCTCCTCCAACAACCGAGTCATCTTCTGCTCTGCGGCTAGTTGCTGCTCCGCCGCTAACCGGTCCATCTCCTCTAGAAGCGCATGGGTTTTTGCCCTCTCAATCTCAATAGCAGCCTTCAACAGCACTCCTCGTTAGCATTGTAGTCATCGATGGCCACACACACGATGTAATGAAGGAAAGATAGCTGAGTCCATATAACTAACCTCAATGGAGAGATTGACTGGCCATGGATGAGGCCTTATCTCAGGATAGGAGCTCGTTTGATGCTCTTTGATCTCCCGAAGAGTGAGAGGACCATGTATTAGTCCATCTCCAATGGCTAGCGAGCCATGGGACCTCCTGCCACCAGATATCATCACCAGCTCTGGATCGAAAGGTTGTTATCTCGGGTTGAAGTCCTCCCCTTTCCTTTCCTTCCCCTCTTTGTTTTAGCTCACTATCTTTTTGTGGGAGGAGATGTTGGTTAAGTTTTTCGGATGATCGAGGTCAGACTCAGAGAATGCCTTGGCCTTCTTGTACGAGGCAATATGGGCCATGGCATAGAGGTCATACACCTCTAGCACCTCCGTTTAATTGTGCTTCGCCTAGAAAAGAGGGACAAAGTATTAGTAAAGGGCTCAATCTAGCATCAAGAATGAATTGCATGAAAAATGAAACAAAGCACACACCCAGTTATGCCTGAACTGAAATAAGTTGGCGCTACCTTGATGGTGTGGCACACCAACCATTTGTGCACGTTGTTCCTTCGCATTGTCGTGGATGGCTTGCCAATGGCTTGTGCACCACTCATCTATCAAGGCCTCCCAACAATCCATCTTATCCTCACACCATCTCGGGGGCACCTAAGTTAGTAAAGAGAAATTTAAGTGCTACGCCTATGAATCAAATCAAGGAAACTAAGTACAAGGCCTTAAGAATAGGTAATTACCTTCATGTATTGATGCTTCTTCAGATACTTATCATGGCACGACTTCATAATATGACGCGTGGTGTAATAGTCTCGAACAGCCTACACCTGAACCTCATGGCGTAAGTTCGGTAATAGGCGCTTGCACTCGGCATCGATAATAGTTGCAACGGCCTCCTCGTATCCCTCCTCACACCTATAGAAGGTCTACAATCAAATGAGACAACACTTAGTAGTACAATAACTAGCTATTTTTAATTTTTAATTGTGTAAATGAGAAAATAACCAAAATATATTGATCATCATGTCGGCCCTCGTGTGGCACAAGACATCGTTGATCACCTCCCCCGGCGGGGCCTGGGCAGCCTTGTAGTGGTCCCAGCTCAATCCTAACTCTGGAAGATGTCCCTCACCGGGCAACTTGACAAACCCTGGGAAATTTTGCCGGTAAAGCACACCAAGGACGGTGTTGGGCCTATGGACTTCATTGGCATGATGCCAACCCCTGCAGTATGACAAGGCCAACGCATTAGATATTTGAACAAATGTGAAGGTAAAAGGTACAAAAATAGTAAATGCACTTACATCTCCCCATTAGGCCTAATCATTGGCCTCTAATAGTGGGTCCTCGGCAGGGGCGGGAGTCGTGTACCACCATGTTGGTACACTTTCACCCCCTCAACCACCTCGCCCTCACTATCAGTAGACTCAGCCACGCCACCATCAACATGGCCACACGGCCCCTCGGACTGATCCGGCCACGTATCCCATCCGGACGTCTCCTGGGAAGTAGCCCCTGTATCTGGAGTCTCGTGGGCCGAAGCCTCTGGGACCGGATGATAGAGGCGAAGTTGTCCCTGTCTTTCGCTGAGATGGTGGCTATCGTTTTTGGTGGAGTAGACTTTGACGATCCGACTACGAACGAGTGATGACGTCGCGCCTTAGCAATCGCTAAACCAACTCCGAGAGGTTATTGACCACGCCGGAGCATGATCAACCTGACCACGAGGGTTGTTTCCTGCACGCAAACGAAGAACAAGCAAGAAACTAAGATTGCAATCTGGATATTGCGAATATAAGAGGAAAGCTTTATTGATGAAGTGGGGTTCTGTGACGCCTTTGTCTGGTCGTGGAACACAAACGAAGAACGCGAAGTTGCAGCTATGGCGAACTTGTAATCTAAACAAAACCCAACCCTAAAACAACGCCCTAAGGGCTGTATATATGGGGGAATAGAGGGGAATTTCGTGGCCCCTTGGAGGAGGGGTCCGAAACCGACCTTATCTCAGTTTCCCCATACATACGGACTCTAGAAACAGCCTATAATATGGTATTTCGAAATTACATGGGCCTGGCCCAACAATAAGGTGGCACAGCACCTATATTAGCCTAGGGACGGATTTTATAAGTAGCATCATGCATATTTCGTCCAAGGCTTCTTGCTCCCATTATGGTGGCTTCAAAGTGTGAAAATCATCACATGAAGCTCCATTGTTCTTTCCCGCGCGCGCACCTTCTTCTCCATGCTTGATCCCGCTCCCATGGTCATCCTTCTTATCCATGCCAGGTCCTTCATTCATAAGTAAAACAAAAGTATCTAATTTAGGCATCATCATATGTTCATGAACATTAGAAGGATTTGCAAGAAACAAAAGTACCTGGTAATTCAATTGACGTGCGCGAGCTCTAGTAATTGGTCCTGTATGTATAGCAGTCAGAGTTGTGGGTGTAGCATTAGCAGGGATGTCCTCATCACCGGAGTCGCCTGGGACGTAGCCCCTGGGACCGGAGTCTCACGGGCTAAACGCCAATCGACCCGAGGCTCGTGGTCCGGAGTCCCCGTAGCCTCCACCTCAGACGGGTCCACCCTAGAAGTCCTCTGCTCAAGTGAATGAGCTCGGGGGTGGTGGCGAGGAAGGCGTATCAGCCTGCCTACCTCTCCCACGGCCACATCATGTACCTCTCTTCTTCCTTCCCCAACCTCCTCTCCCAATGGCCGACAACGTCGCCGACGAAGAACAGGCCGCCGGTGTCCCAACAATGTCTATCAAAGCTCTCCGAAGAGATAGGGGTGGAATGGAAGTACCCCTCGCGCAGGTCGTCGCCCCCTCTAGACTTGCGCCCACCATCTTTCAACACCTACCATGACAAAGAGTTAACAAAAGTATTACAACATTAAAAAAATGAATACCTGACGTGAATAATAATAAGTACATAATTATAGTTGAGATGCATACAAACTAATAATAGTGTGGATCATCGTCATCAATAAATGCATCATCATCATCACTATCACGCGTGTCGTCATGAATCTCATGCTCATTGGGTTCGGCGGCATCACCATGTGGAAGGTCTTTCTGCAATCGATCAAGCATTGGCAGGTCATCCGCAACAGTAACCTCTTCTTCTTCCGGCTCTTCTTGTTCCGGCTCAGAGTTGAAGTCAGATTCACTGTCGATGTCTACTTCCATGTTCTGGGGTAAAGTAGAGTGGTTCTTGAAACGTTTTTTGGAAAGACATGTTTCTTGGAAGAATTCTCCTTCATGTGTCTCTAGATTAATGTGAGGTTCATAATCCTCTTCATTAGGGGAGTTGGTCTAGCATGTGGCGGCACTTCATACATGACATCCCAACCCTTCAGATTTTATCAGTTTGGCAGGCCCACAGTAGATACAAAACTTGGGTCGCCTATTGAGCCGTAATATAAACATCGGGCACATCTAAATGGGTGCTTTGATTGATTTCTACTAGCCCTATATGTTCATGAGTCCTTCTAGTCTCCTTCGGCAGGAACCAATAACATTTGAAGACTACGACGTACGGTGGATTTTCACCATATAATAGGACTTCATAAACTGCTTCAATTCTTCCATAATACTTGGTACCTCCTTCGCTGATAGTAGAAACACCACAATTTGTAATTTTTTGGTTGGCCATACATTGCTCTTTGCCAAAGGTACGAAAGTGATACTCGTTGATGGTGTATTTCTCCAATGAGCGGAGCTCATAGTCAAAACCATTAGCAGCTTGTCTCAATTCGGCATCCATAGGCTCTGAATTAGCCTACAAGTTTAATACGAAATGATAATTGTATTAGCTGCAAATTAGACCAAGAAATGAAATTGTCTACTAATGGTAATTACCATTTGTTTGAACCAAGAGATGAAACCGGGATAGCCGCATCCATGCTTTGCCAGAAGCTCATACTCTTCGATGAAATCCTGTTGGATCATCGCTCCATCCGAGAATTTGGCGACGTATCGACTGTATCAAATATCCGGAAATAAGAGCAGTTCAAAGGAATTAGAAGTTGTGAAACAATGTACCGAGAACTTACTCAATATACAGCTGCACTTCTGCTAGGTTCTTGAAGATATACAACGAAATTGTCCACCATTCTTCGACATCCAACATTAATGGTTTCCAAGCACCGGCTGGTGCGAGCTTCCCTTTGAATATGCTGAGGTTGGATCCACCTTTTCTAGGGTCTTCAGCATTGTTCTGAGGCTTCGGATTATGCAAATGACGATTTTTGGCTTCGTAGCGTGCTGTCACGAAGTTTGCCGCCTCCTCAGTAATGAATGCCTTAGACACCGATGCTTCATTTCTACGTTTATTTTTACATTTTGCTCGAAGCATCTTCTGCATTCTCTCAGTTCCAAAGCACTAACAGTTTTGCACGGGCCCCCCAAATCTTTCCTTGGTCGGAAGATGTAAAATCAAATGCTGCATTGGATTAAAGAAGTCGGAAAGATCATCTCTAACTTGCAAAGCAACTCTGGTGCCAACTTTTCTAGGTCATCTAGCACGTCAGGCGATATTTATTTCGCATAACGAACACGGAAGAAATAGCTCAGGTCTGCCAGCACTAGCCATTCAGTCTTAGGGATAAAGCCATGTAACATCACCAACATTACCCGCTCAAGCAATATGTGCCAATGATGACTCTTGAGACCAAATATTTTCAATTTTTCAAGACTCGCTCCCCTCTTTAGATTCGTTGCATACCCATCGGGGAACATCAAGTCAATTTTCACCTGCAAGAGAATTTCCTTCATAGCTCCCCTTGAAAGATTGAACCAGGCCTTTGGCTTCGACCAGTTCTTCTTTCCTTTCGGTTGTCGCATGTTCTGTGACGATCTATCACAGAGTCTGTTGATCGACTCTAGCCTTAGGATTATCCTTTGACTTCCCCTCTATCTCGAACAATGTACCAAAAATGGCCTCTATGATATTCTTTTTAGTGTGCATCATGTCGATGTTGTGTGGAAGAAGGAGGTCTTTGAAGTAAGGCAGGTACCAAAAGCATATCTTGTGAGTCTAGGTGTGTACCGAATTATACCCCTTGAAATAACCTGGACGCTCTGGATCAGGCTCGAGAGCGTGTTGATCTAGGATCTATTGGCCTGTCAACACAGGTGGTGCAGAGTTTTTGACAACTGTACCTTTGATGAAGTTCTTCTTGTCTTTTCTGAACTCATGGCGAGGATCCGGGAACTGCCTATGCAAGTCGAAGCAACAATACTTCCGACCCACCTGCAGCCAATGGAATTGAAGAGCTGCCTTGCATGAGGGGCACGGGAACCTTCCATGCGTACTCCAGCCAGAGAATAGCGCATACACCAGCAAGTCATGCATCGAGTACATGTACCAGACATGCATTTTGAAGTTTTCTTTTCTAGCGGCGTTGTATGTCTTGAACCCATTATCCCAAGCTTCTTGCAATTCATCCTTAAGAGGTTGCATGTACACATTCATATTCTTGCCCGGATAATTGGGCCCTGGAATTATCAACATCAAGAAAGTGTTCTTTCTTCTCGTAATCTCTCCGGGGGGAGATTGGGTGGAATGACAAATACAGGCCAACAATTATATTGGGTTGCCGTCATACCAAACACATTGAACCCATCTGTGTTGACGACGACTTGGGGATACCTTGGATCTGCTGCTTTATCCTCATCTAATGCATCAAAGTGCTTCCATGCAAAAGCATCTGATGTGTGTACCAACATCTGATTCCTATCTGCATCTACTTCAGTTCTTTTTCCCAATTTGTGCCATGTCCTTTGTCTGGCCGTCTCTTCGACCATGAAAAGACGTTGAAGTCTTGGTATGATTGGCATGTACCGAAGAACATTAACTGGGATTTTGGTCTGCCTCTTCTCACCCATACCGTTGTTTACCACAACATACCTAGAAGACTTGCAAATGGGGCAATAGTTAAAGCTCGCATACTCAAGCCTAAATAATGCACATCCGTTCTCACAGGCATCTATCTTCTCATAGGGCATCTTAAGTACATGGAGGATTTTGTCCAATTGGTACAGGTTTGCAGGCATGACATGGCCTTTAGGTAGAAAGTGTCCAAATAGTGTCATCATCGCATCGTAGAATTCTCTGCCCAAGTTGAACTGAGCCTTCAGAGCCATTACTTGCGCGATGGCATCCAACTGACAAAGCTCAGTGTGCTCGTGGAGAGCACGTTTTGAAGACTCCAACATTTCATATAAGGCCTTTACATATTCCTCCATATCATTATCTAAATCACGAGCATCATCAAAGCCTTGCACCATGTCTTCGATCCCGGTACCATGCTCGTCGGTGCGACGACGAACCACCTCAGCTCTGGTACGTTGGGCAGACTCACCATGAAATGTCCACATCGTATAATTAGGCGTAAAACCCATCCTCTGCATGTGTTTACCCATATTATTCTCTGTTTGTTGTTTAAAGTTCTCGCACCCACGACAGGGACACCAGTTTTTTCTCTGGCCATTTGCAAATGCGGCTTTCACAAACACCTTGGTTTTTGTTAACCATTCTTTGGTCATGTGTTTCTGACTAGGTGTGACCGGTGTACATCCACACATGATCACTCATCTTGCCTACCTACTAAACACACAAGAATTATATATATTCATCGGTTAATCAAGTTTGTCAGTTTTATTACGTCCATGCAACCTACACGCTAATAGGTAAACATAGGTCCTAATCCCATCCGAGTACGTGTATATTGGGTTCGCTCCACGTGCTCTACTCCGGCCCGAGGCAAAATTTCGGCAGCACCTCCCCGATGTTCTCCAGATACACGTCTCGGCAACAAGCAGAGAGAATGTGTACCCGGAGAACAACGGGATGGCGATGACGAAATTTTGTCTCAAACCGAAGTAGAGCAGGGGAAACGAAACCCAATCTACACGTACTCGGGCTGTCCTTGGATAACGTGGACAATTCGAAAGGATGACGGTTATAAATATGCAACGACATGCATATTTATAGATGCGCCCTTTCAAACGGGAGACGCCTAGGTTACAAGACTTGACATGAAAGTAAAATCTAGTGGCATCGGCATGACGACCGTAACAAAGCAAATAGGGTAGGGGAGAAGATGATAGTCCAGCTCACCCCTAGACCGTAGAGGCGGTAGTCGAATGACGAGGGCAACCACAACGGGACCGATGGTGCTCCTCGAGATGAAGAGAATATCCCTGCACATGAAAAGCACCAGCACAACCAACAGAAGCAGTCACATAACAATCTAATAAACAACATCAACAACATCATCTCGCAGTTCAACAACATCTAACCTATAGAAAATAAGCACGAAAGAAAGAACCCAAAAAATAATATGTTTTGTGTTTGTGTGGCCTTTGTTTGCCATGCGCCTCCAAGTAATGGGAACTACTAGTAATAGGAGGTTCCTGTTTCTTGTGTGTTGAGTTGTTCTTTAGATGAAATCATTTTAGTCTCACTATTGGGAAATAAATCGACTTTCTGTGTAGTTGTATAAACAGTTTGGAAAAATAAAAACTCCCGCTGACTATAGGTGAAAAACAAACTCATAATTAAAAAATTATGAAACTTTTTTGGAAATAAATTTGACTTTCTTTCCTAGTTGTATAAATAGATTGGCGAAATAAGAACTCCCTTTGAATTTGTGCACAAAAATAAAATGATGATTCGGAAAGGAGTCAAAAATCTGAAACTAGTTTTGGGAGTCAAAAATACATAGAAGAAAGCCCCCAAAAGGTGTTATAAGTGATGTCTTCTCCTGGTCTTTAACTACCATTTTGATCTGATGATAACCTGAATAGGCGTCCGGGAAGCATAAACTCTCACAACCCGTCGTTGCATCAATAATCTGGTCGATACGGGGGAGAGCAAACGGGTCAACTGGACAGGCCTTATTAAGATTTGTGTAATCCACACACATATGCCACGTGTCGTTCTTCTTAAGCACCAGCACGGGATTCGCTAACCACTCCGGGTGAAATACTTCCACGATGAACCCTATCGCCAAGAGCCGGGCCACCTCTTCTCCAATTGCTTTACGCCGCTCTTCATTGAAACGGCGGAGGAACTCCTTGATCGGCTTAAACTTAGGATCCACATTAAGGTGGTGCTCAGCGAATTCTCTCGGTACACCCGGCATGTCAGATGGCTTCCATGCGAAGATATCCCGATTCTCATGGATGAATTCGATGAGCACGCTTTCCTATGCGGGGTCCATGTTAGCCCCAGTAGTGAACTGTTTTGATGAGTTGCTTGGATTAAAATCCACCATCTTGGTGTCATCCACCGCAAACTTCAAGGCCGGCTTAGACTCCGTACTGGGCTTCTTCAATGGAGTCATGTCTGCTGGGTCAACATTATCTTTGTAGAACTTGAGCTCTGCCTCCGCGCAACTTGATTCTGCATAAGCCGCATCTCCTTCCTCACACTTAATGGCCACCTTCCGATCACCGTGCATTGTAATTGTTCTGTTGAGAGTCGGCATCTTGAGCAGCAGATAAACATAACAAGGCCTGCCCATAAACTTTGTGAAAGCTTGCTGGCCAAACAGAGCATGATATGGGCTCTTAATTTTCACCACCTCGAACCACAAGGTCTCCATCCTGTAGTTATACTAATCTCCAAACGCCACCTCTAGGGCAATCTTCACTACCGGGTAAGCCGACTTACCTGGCACCACACCATGAAAAACTGTCGATGATGGCTTAAGAGCCTTGTTAGTTAACTCCATCCGTTGGAATGTGTCATAGTACAACATATTGATGTTGCAGCCACCTCCATCAGTACCTTTGTAAACTTATAACCCCCAACAAGAGGCGCTACCACCAGAGCCAGGTGACCCGAATTATCAACCCGTAGTGGGTGATCCTCCCGACTCCACGTGATTGGATATACCGATAACTTCAAGTATCGCGGGAGAGCCGGCGTGGCTGCATTAACCGCCCTCTTGTGCATCTTTTGATCCCGCTTGTCGAGGCTTGTAGTGAAAACATGATATTGACCTCCGCTGAGTTGCTTCGGGTTGCTCTGGTACCTTGACTAATTATTCTGCTGTTGTCCACCATTGCTAGGTTGCTGGTGATGACCCCCTTGATTCCCTGGGCCTTGGTAGCTCAATCCCGAGCCACCGGAACCAAAGCCAGCTCCTAAGTCGCCCGACCCTGAGCCCCCAGACGGACCGTTGCCATTGTTACTATGCTAGTGAAGGTTGTATTCCTGTACTATTGCATAATACTGCAATCCTTCCACGTATAGGTTGTCGGCTTATCAGGACGGTTGTGCTCCGAGCAAGGCTTGCTAAGCATCTCTTCCAAGTTGAAATGCTGAGGTGCCTTACCCTTGTTAAACGGTGGCTTAAAATTTCCATTACCCCTGGCATGATGATTCCCAGCACTAGTGTTTGCCACTAACTCTGACCCGCCATCTGGGTTCTTTCGTTTGCCATGGTTGCCATTTCCAACCTTGTTCTGTTGTTGATTCTTGCCATTGTTGCTCTTCTTACCCTAAGATGATTTCTCATCATCACAGCCTGGGTCCTTGGTAGTATCTGAGTCTACATATTTGGTGAGAGCCGTCATGAGCTCACCCATATCCTGACAAGAACGCTTCAGCCACCCGAGCTTCTGCTTAAGAGGCAAAAGTGATAGTTCCTTTCCAAAATCAAAAACGCTTGAGATGCCAAAATATTCTCAGACGAGTAGATCACCGTCGAGAGCCGTCGGACCCAAATGATGGGTCGACTCACCTTCCTGCTATACATAGTGATCAAGATCTATGATCATCATGGGTTGCTTGCATGTTCCCTTGAAATTCTTGATAAAGCGTGCCTTCAACTCAGCCCAAGACGCGATGGTGTTAGGTAGAAAACCCTTCAACCAAGTGTGGTCCGGTCCTTCTAACATCATGATGAAGTATTTCGCACAAAGCGCCTCACTGACATCCAGCATATCCATGGCAAGCTCATAGCTTTCAATCTAGGCCTACGGGGGTAGATCAGCCGTGTAGTTAGGCACCTTCCGCGGCCCTTTGAAGTCCTTAGGCAAATGCTCATTCCTTAAATTCGATGTGAGACACGGCACACTAACTCCCCTGGATAAGGTGCTAATGTGGGGGTTCATCGATGCCGACTCAGGCACCTCCGGGTAATCCGTTATCGATGTTGACCCTCGCTAAGCCTGACTCCTATCCATGATCCCCTGACCATCCCATCTAGGCATGTTATCATTGGGCGGGTTATGCCTCTGCTCGCTGCTGGAAACCGCTAGTGAATCTATGCTACGGCTGTGAACCGGCATGGAGTGCGCTCGGCCTCGGCATCTATTAGAGGCATACTAGGGACATGGTTTTGTCTATCTACCCACACATGCATCTAAGTCTCCGATCAATACAGTTATAGCATGGATAATAAACGATTATCATGAACAAGGAAATATGATAATAACTAATTTATTATTGCCTCTAGGGCATATTTCCAACAGTCTCCCACTTGCACTAGAGTCAATAATCTAGTTCACATCACCATGTGATACGCATTGTTATGAATCTAACACCCAATGAGTTCTGGGGCTCGATCATGCTTTGCATGTGAGAGAGGTCTTATAGTCAACGGGTCTGCGACATTCAGATCCAAGTGTACTTTGCAAATCTCTATGTCAAACCGTAAACACTACTACCACACTCCTCTTGGTACTATTCCAAATGGCTGATCCACTATACGTATCTAGATCGCTACTACAAGTCATTCGGATTAGTGTTAAAGCTTGCATCGACGTAACTCTTTACGATGAACTCTTTATCACCTCCATAATCGAGAAACATCTCCTTAGTCTTTTAGTTACTAAGGATAATCCTGACCGCTGTCCAGTGATCCACTCTTGGATCACTTTTGTACCCCTTGACAGACTCATGGCAAGGCACACACCAGGTGCGGTACACAACATAGCATAATATAGAGCCTATGGCTAAGGCATAGGGGACGATGTTCGTCCTTTCTCTTTCTTCTGTCGTTGTCGAGCTTTGAGTCTCACTCAACTTCACACCACACAAATCAGGCGAGAACTCTTTCTCTGATTGATCCATTTTGAACTCTTTCAAAATCTTGTCAAGGTATGAACTCATTGAAAGTCTCATCTAGCATCTTGATCTATCTCTATAGATCATGATGTTCAACAATTAGGTAGCTTTATCCAGGTATTCCTTTGAAAAACTCTTTTCAAACAACCGTTTATGCTTTCCAGAAATTCTACATCATTTCCAAATAGCAATATGGCATCCACATATACTTATGAGAAACTCTATAGTGCTCCCACTCACTTTATTGCAAATACAAGTTTCTCATAAACTTTGTATAGATTTAAAAACTTTGATCACCTTATCAAAGTGTATATTCCAACTCCGAGATGCTTGCTTCAGTCCATAGAAGGATCACTAAAGCTTGCTCACCTTTTAGCATCTTTAGGACTGACAAAACCTTCTGGTTGTATCTCATACAACCTTTCATTAAGGAAGGAAACGATGTTTTGGCATCCATCTACCAGATTTCATAATTGAAAAATGCAGCAACTGCTAACATAATTCCAACAGACTTTAGCGTCGCTACGAGTGAGAAAGTCTCATCGTAGTCAACTCCTTGAACTTGCCGGAAACTTCTTTGCGACAAGTCGAGCTTTACAAATGGTGACATTGACCATGAGCGTCTGTCTTCATTTTAAACATCCATTTGTACTCAACGACCTGCCGTCCAATGAGCAAGTCTACCAAAGTCTATACTTGGTTTTCATACATGGATCCTTTCTCGGATTTCATGGCCTCTAAACATTTGTCGAAATCCGGGCCCATCATCGCTTCTCCATAGCTCGTAGGTTCATCGCTGTCCAACAACATGACCTCCAAGACAGGATTGTCGTACCGCTCAGGAGCAGTACACGTCCTTGTCGACCTACGAGGTTCGATAGTAACTTGATCCAAAGATTCATGATCATCATCATTAACTTCCTCTTCAACTAACGTAGGCTTCACAGAAACATCTTCCTGCGCTGCGCTACTCTCTGGTTGAACAAAGGTTCAACAACCTCATCAAGTTATATCTTCCTCCCACTCAATTATTTCGAGAGAAACTCTTTCTCGAGAAAGGACATAGTTTTAGAAACAAACATTTTATGCTTGGATCTGAGATAGAAGGTTTACCCAATTGTCGTTAGGGTATTCTATGAAGATGCATTTGTCCGCTTTGGGTTCGAGCTCATTAGGTGAAAACCCTTTTTCACATAAGTGTTGCAGCCCCAAACATTAAGAAATGACAGCTTAGGTTT
The DNA here is from genome assembly GCA_022496015.1 of Hordeum marinum. Taxonomy (NCBI): domain Eukaryota; kingdom Viridiplantae; phylum Streptophyta; class Magnoliopsida; order Poales; family Poaceae; genus Hordeum; species Hordeum marinum. The sequence goes on along the minus strand of CM039675.1, from coordinate 225,586,685 downwards.
CTATCAAACCATAATTCACACGGTGTCATCTCAACGGATTTAGATGGTGCCCTGTCTAAAGTGAATGTAGTTGTCTCTAATGCATAACCCCAAAACGATAGTGGTAAAAGGATAAGAGACATCATAATTCGCACCATATCCAATAGAGCACGACTGTGACGTTCGGACACACCATCACACTATGGTGTTCCAGGTGGCGTGAGTTGTGAAACAACTTTCATATTGTCTTAAGTTGTATACCAAACTCGTAACTCAGATATTCACCTCCACGATCATATCACGGACATTTTATATTCTTGTCACGATGATCTTAAACTTCACTCTGAATTTTCTTGAACTTTTCAAATGATTCAGACTTGCGTTTCATTAAGTAAATATACACTATTATCTACTCAAATCATCAGTGAAGGTAAGAAAATAACGATATCCACCGCATGCTACAAGACTCATTGGATTGCATACATCAACATGTATCATTTCCAATAAATCACTTGCTCGCTCCATCAAACTAGAAAACGGGGTCCTTAGTCATCTTGCCCAAGAGGCATGGTTCGCATGTCTCAACCGATTCGAAATCGAATGAGTCCAAAGATCCATCAGCATGGAGTTTCTTCATGCGCTTTATACCAATATGACATTTAGCGGCAGTGCCACAAGTATGTGGTACTATCATTATTAACTTTGTATCTTTTGGCATCAATGTTATGAACATGTGTATTACTACGATCAAGATTCAACAAACCATTCTCACTGGGTGCATGACCATTGAAGGTATTATTCATGTAAACAGAATAACAATTATTCTTCAACATAAATGAATAACCGTGTTGCAATAAACACGATCTAATCACGTTCATGCTCAACGCAAAACACCAAATAACATTCATTTAGGTTCATCACTAATCTCGAAGGTAGAGAGAGCGTGTGATGTTGATCACAGCAACCTTGGAAACATTTCCAACACACATCGTCACCTCACCCTTAGCTAGTGCTCTGTTTATACCGTAGCTTTTATTTTGAGTTACTAACATTTAGCAACTGAATCGGTATCCAATACCCAGGTGCTACTAGGAGTACTAGCAAGGTACACATAAATAACACGTATATCAAATATACTTATGTCGACGTTGCCAGCCTTCTTATCTACCAAGTATGTAGGGTTGTTCCGCTTCAGCGACCGCTCTCCTCATAATCGAAGCAATTAGTCTCGGGTTTGGGTTCAACTTTGGGTTGCTTCACTGGAGCAGCAGCTGACTTGCTATCCATGAAGTTTTCCCTCCTTGCTCCATCCCTTCTCGAAACTAGTGGTTTGACTAACCATCAACACTTGACGCTCCTTCTTGATTTCTACCTTCGCGGTGTCAAACATCGCGAACAGCTCAGGGATCATTATTTCTATCCCCGGCATCTTATAGTTCATCACCAAGTTCTAGTAGCTTAGTGACAGTGACTTGGAGAACTATATCAATCACTATCTTATCTGGAAGATCAACTCCCACTCGATTCAAGCGATTGTAGCACCCAGAAAATCTAAGCACGTGCTCAACGATTGACCTATTCTCTTTCATATTACAGGCAAAGAATCTTGTTGGAGATCTCATATCTCGCAACACGGGCATGAGCCTGAGATCCTAATTTCAGCTCTTAGAACATCTCATATGTTCTGTGATGTTCAAAACGTTTCGGAGCCTCAATTCTAAGCCGTAATGCATGACGCACTAAACTATCAAGTAGTTATCAGAATGTGCCTGTCAGATGTTCACAACATCTACAAACAACGCTAGAGGGGTTGGCGCACCGACCGGTGCATTAAGGACATAAGCCTTCTGTGCAGCAACGAGGACAATCCTCAGATCATGGAGCCAGTCCGCAATATTGCTACCATCATCTTTCAACTCTATTTCTCTAGGAACATATAAAAATTCAAGGGAGCTATAGCGTGAGCTAGTAATCCACAACACAGTTTGCAAAGACACTACTGACTATGTTCATGATAATGAGTTCAATTAATCATATTACTTAATAACTCCCACTCAAATTGACATCCCTCCAGTCACTCGAGTGATACATGATCCAAATTCACCAACTCAAGTCTGATCATCACGTGAGTTGAGGTGGTTTCAATGGTGAACATCATCATGTTGATCATATCTACTATATGACTCATGTTCGACCTTTCGGTCTCTTGTGTTCCGAGGCCATGTATGTACATGCTAGGCTCGTCAAGTTTAACCCGAGTGTTCTGCATGTGCAACACTGGTTAGCACCCGTTGTATGTGAACGTAGAGTCTATCACACCCGATCATCACGTGGTGTCTCAACACGACGAACTTTCGCAACGGTGCACACTCGGGGAGAACACAATTCATCTTGAAATTTAAGTGAGGGATCACCTTATAATGCTATCGTCGTCCTAAGCAAAAAATGGTGCATAAAAGGATTAACATCACATGCAAATCATAAGTGACATGATATGGCCATGAACTTGTGCTTTTGATCTCCATCTTGAAAGCACCGGCATGATCTCCATCATCACCGGCAAGACACCATGATCTCCATCATCTTGATCTCCATCAACGTGTCGCCATCAGGGTTGTCACACCCAACATGCTTCTACTACTATTGCTACTGTTTAGCGATAAATTAAAGCATTACATAGCGCTTAATGATTGACACGCAGGTCATACAATAATTAAAGACAACCCTATGGCTCCTGCCAGTTGTCGTACTCATCTACATACATCACATGATCATCTCATACATCACATATATCACATCATGTAATTGGCCATATCATATCACAACATACCCTGCAAAAACAAGTTAGACGTCCTCTAATTGTTGTTGCATGTTTTACGTGGCTGCTACGGGTATCTAGCAAGAACAATTCTCATCTACGCAAAAACCACAACGGTGATACACTAGTTGCTTTTCAACCTTCTCAAGGACCGCCTTTATCGAATCCGATCCAACTAAAGTGAGAGAAACTGGCACCCGCAAGCCATCTATGCAACAAGTTGCGGTCGAGGGAACCGGTCTCGTAAGCGTACGAGTAATGTTGGTCCAGGCCGCTTCATCTCACAATACCGCTAAACCAAAATCCGACCAAGCGAGGAAGCAATCTAAGCATCAACGCCCACAAACCTTTTGTGTTCTACTCGAGATCTCATCTACACATATACCTAGCTCATGATGCCACTGTTGGGGAACGTCGCATGGGAAACAAAAAAAATTCTACGCACACGCAAGATCTATCCATGGTGATGAGCATCTACGAGAGGGAGAGTGGATCTACATACCCTTGTAGATCGCTAAGTGGAAAGCGTTAAGAAACGCGGTTGGTGTAGTCGAACGTCTTTGCGATCCAAATCGCCGAGCGTCCCTCGATCTCATCACGATCCGTCCCGCGATCCAATCACGATCCGTCCCGCGATCCAATCACGATCCGTCCCGCGATCCAATCACGATCCGTCCCATGAACTCATCACGATCCGTCCCACAATCCAATCACGATCCATCCCGCGAACTCATCACGATCTGTCCAGCGAACTCATCATGATCCGTCTCGCGATCTTTATCACGGTCCTTCCGATCTAGCGCCGAACGGACGGCACCTCCGCGTTCAGCACACGTACAGCTTGATGACGATCTCCGCCGTCTTGATCCAACAAGAAGGAGCGGAGAGGAAGAAGAGTTCTCCGGCAGCGTGACGGTGCTCCGGCGATGGTGGTGGAACTATTCCGGCAGGGCTTCGCCTAAGCGCTGCAGAAAACCGATCTAGAGAAGAAACTATGCACTGGAGGAACGGGCAGCACGTGGCTAAAAATTCTGTGCAAAAACCCTAAAACCACCAGTATATATAGGAGGAAGAGAGGAGGAGGCTTGGCCCAAGGTCCAAGCCACAAGGAGTCGGCCGAACCAGGTTGTGGAGGTGGAATCCACCTCCAATCCTAGTAGGACTAGGATTCACCCAATTTTTGCCTTTTCCCACCTTTTCTCTTTGGATTTTCTTCTCTAGTCGCATGGGCCTTGTGTGGGGCTTTCCACCAGCCCACTAAGGGCTGGTATTCACTCTCCCACAGCCCATTTAGCCTCTTGGGTTGAAATACCCCTCCCGATGGTCTCCCGGTACACTACCGGCACTCCCGGTACACTACCGATGAGCCCGAAACCTTTCCGGCGACCAAAATAGGACTTCCTATATATGAATCTTTAGCTCCGGACCATTCCAGAGATCCTCGTGACGTCCGGGATCTCATCGGGACTCTGAACAACCTTCGGTCACCACCATACATAACTCTATACTACCGAAACGTCACCAAACCTTAAGTGTGCAGACCCTACGGGTTCAAGAACTATGTAGACATGACCGAGACACCTCTACGGTCAATAACCAATAGCGGGACCTGGATGCCCATATTGGTTTCTTCATATTCTACGAAGATATTTATCGGTCGAACCTCTATGTCAAGGATTCAGTTAATCCCGTAAGATGTTCCCTTTGTTCTTCGGTATGTTACTTGCCCGAGATTCGATTGTTGATATCTCCATACCTAGTTCAACCTCGTTACTGGCAAGTCTCTTTACTCGTTCCGTAATACAAGATCCCATGACTAACACTTAGTCACATTGCTTGCAAGGCTTGTTGTGATGTTGTATTACCGAGTGGGCCCTGAGATACCTCTCCGTCACACGGAGTAACAAATCCCAGTCTTGATCCATGCCAACTCAACAGACACCCTCGGAGATACCTGTAGAGTACCTTTATAGTCACCTAGTTACATTGCGACGTTTGATACACACAAGGCACTCCTCCGGTGTCAGTGAGTTGCATGATCTCATGGTCATAGGAACATATACTTGACATGTAGAAAACAGTAGCAATAAACTGACACGATCATATGCTACGTTTGTAGTTTGGGTCTTGTCCATCACACCATTCTCCTAATGATGTGATCCCGTTATCGAATGACATCTCATGTCCATGGCTAGGAAACCTTAACCATCTTTGATCAACGAGCTAGTCTATTAGAGGCATACTAGGGACATGGTTTTGTCTATCTATCCACACATGCATCTAAGTCTCCGATCAATACAGTTATAGCATGGATAATAAACGATTATCATGAACAAGGAAATATGATAATAACTAATTTATTATTGCCTCTGGGCATATTTCCAACATCGATTGCAAGGGAGCGTATTCGCTTGACCTATCTCTCGATTGATTGGTTTCTGTCTAAGCCGTCCCCAGGTCCTGCCTTTATATAGGAGGCCAAGGCCCCGGGTTACACGAGTCTCAAACCGACTCTTACACCGTGTCTGGTCCTATCTCTAAGCTGCCTAGCCTCATTCGGCAAGCCATCTCTGCGCGGTTCACCTGCCCGGGTTTAACACTATCTTCTGACTCTAGGCCTCCATCTCAGCCCATCTGGCAAGCCGCCACGCGGCCTAGCCTTCCTCTTCTGGCCCGCTTGATAGCGAGGCGCCAGGTATGACCCGGCCCCTCCTGGGCGGGTCTTTCCACGGGGTTATATCCCCAACAACTCCCCTCACCCAAATTCCTCAGTCACCAGCCCAGACTAAAGAAATTCATAGATGGTCTGATGATTTGAGCACTCCTCTCACTTCAATTCCTGGAGAAATTGCTACTCCTACTGCACCTGAGGAACTGTTGCTCAAATTCCTCAGTCTGAAGAAGTTCCTCCCATGCCCAAGGAAATTGTGGGCCGCTTCAAGCCAAATCTTCAGCCGGAGCCTAAAATGCCACTCAAAGGCTCAAAGCGGCCCAAATTCATCAAGGCGAATTTATTCAACGAGCACATATTCTTCACAGGGCCGAATCCATATGACTCAGCAAGGGCCGGTCGCACCAGATTCTGGACCCCTTCACAGATGAATTACTATGCATCAGTGTTGCTTGACAAAGCAAAAGTCTTCGAGCATCAACACATTCCTCATGTGGACATGGAATCCATCCCATGCTTCACACCTGTGCTCGCAGTTCTTCACGATGCTGGAATTCTTACCTTCTGTGCTAACGTATGTGATTGGAATGAAGAGCTAATTCTTCAATTTTATGCAACCTTGGATATCACAGGTGATGCTTCTGATGTCAATTCTTGGATTCTAGACTGGATGAATGGATCCACTCACTACACTGCCCCAGTCACAGAATTGCTTCGAGCTACGCCAATAGCTTCCCTCGGAAGGAGCAAGATGCATGTTTGATGAACCTGAATTGCCGAATCACATGATGCAAGTGCTTATGAAGCATTTGGCTCCTAAAAAACCTCAAAGGACCACCTTCCTCGTGAAGGATTTGCTCTATGTACCCAGGACTGTATACCGCATACTGACCAAAACTCTTTGTCCTATCAAGGGTCACAACTCTGAAGAAGAAGAAGTGGAGGGAATCATGAAGAACATGATATTCAACATCATTCATGGGATTTCCATCAATTTCCATGATTTCTTCATGAGGACTTTGGCCAATGCTGCTACAACTCCATTTGAATTGAAGCCTTACGCTCCCTGGATCAAGAAATTCATCAGATCAAGGTCTTCAATTCCCTTCAAGGCTGACTTTCAGAATCATTTCAACTTTCTGCCTTCGATCGAAGTCCTCAAAACACATTTCCTTCAGTTGATGGCAAAGGCAAAGCTGTCATGATGAAGGTACCCGTCCATTGGATGGCCAGTTTTGCAAAGCTGCATCTTATTGCACCATGATGACACTGTTACCCAAGATTCGACTGCAAAAGCCTCAGCGCAAAATCCTCAAGCAGCTGCCCCTCGTGTGATGACCGATCGAGAGCGTCTCCTAAGTCTTCAACAGAAGGTTGATCGCAATCACAAGTGGGTAAAGCATCAGTTTGCTTCAATTCTTCAGAACATGACTGTGATGCATAACTTTGTGAGGAAAAATCACTACTATGTGCATGAAATCTTCGATCACACATGGATCATTCTAGCACATTACAAGACTCCTAAGGAACTCAAGGAGATGGACTTTCAGCAGAACTTTGACTGGTCTCATCCTCCTTAGAAGAAATTCAGAAAAGTTCAAGTTCCTCAGCAGGTTACAAGGTCATATTCTTCATCGCGCGAGGCGGATGAAGTTAAGGATATTGACGACACTGCGGCAGGCCCTGCATCGACAAACGACCCCGACAACGCTGGCGCTCCTCCATCACCTTCATATGAAATTCTTCAGGAGTGTTAGTCCTCATTTTTCGTCCCTTTTGGTCTTTGATGACAAAGGGGGAGAAAATTTGAGTTAGTCTTCAAGCGGGTCTATATATATAGGTTGTTTTTGTTTAAGTTGCAACTCTCGCTCTTTTGAAGCTTTTGATGGTTGAGTTGTAAACTTAAGTCCGATGGTGGTCTGACGCTTTTGAACTGCTTTCTGCATGCTTATTTCCTCAAGTACCTTAATGCATGCATGCTGAATTTCGTCAGACACCATTTTCATCATGCATTTCAAATTCTTCATATCATATGTTAAATGCGTGTATGAATTACAAGATATAGGCGAAGTTCTCCATGTCTTTGATCTTCCATGTGCATTTGCAGTCCAAAGCAAATTCCTCAAATATGCACATCTTCAAGGGGAGGTCTTCTATATCTTGCAATCAAATTCCTCAAACTCAGTACTTACACTTCATATTTTTATCCCCATTGGAAACTTAACCTATTTGTCATCAATCACCAAAAAGGGGGAGATTGTAAGTGCATCTAGTGCCCCTTAGTGATTTTGGTGTATTGAAGACTTATATGTTAAGAGACTAATGCGTTTGTAAGTGTACATAGGCTCTATAAGTCACTGAGGAGTTTGATATATTTGGAGATTATCGACCCCTAAAGATGAATGTCTCCAACTGAAGACTTTCATGAAGCCTTTGGTGAAGACTTTTCTGAAGACTTTGGTATTCCATGAAGACTTTGAAAATGAAGAAGTTAGTGTGACCTTGAAGATATGAACGAGGACTATGAAGCGTGAAGACTTTTGTTTTCGTAGTTTCATTTCCTTAGCTTGAGTCATATGAAACACCATATGTTAAAGGGGGCCGAGGTAATACTATCACACCCTATGTTTTGCCTCATGACTAAGTTATCATGACTCAAAAATCAAGGCCAATTAAAACTTTTCTGTGCTTGTGATGCTGGACTTGATTGTTGACTTGTTTGCTTTCTTGTGCTCTATATTCATAAAATCCCTCCTACTCTCAAAACTCTTTTCCTTGATCCCCACTCTTGTCCAATGATCATGCCATGTGAATAGGACTTAATTATATTTTACAAAATATTATTTTGGCTAAAAAGCATTTATTCAAATTAGGTTTTCAAAACCCCCTTGGTTTGAGATTTGCACTGCAAGTCCCCAAATTGGGTGGATCCTTTGTCCCCGAATGATTTATTTGAAACCCACTATATATATGACTTCCCAAAAACACCTAATATTATTTTTAAAGATTATTTTACTATTTTATTTAAAGGCTTTTTCTTAAGGCCAAAAATGGTTTTTCATAGGGAATTTTTTTCAAATGCTTTCAAAATATTTGAGAAAATTTAGGAAAACTCAGTGGACATGTATTGTTCATATATAAGAGTCTAAACACATGGTCATGTTCAAAGTATTGGACAAAACCCTTCAAAACCATTTTTGCCTATTTCAAGCATTTGAAATATTTCTATAAGAATTATTCTCAAATAATCCAGGAAAATTCTAGCACGTCACATATGATATATGTGGTCATCTTGACAAGTTTCATCTCAATTCCAATTGTTTTGGTTCACCAAAATATCCTAAAACCATTCCTGTCCAGAGCCAAATTTGATCAACTTTACATTGTGAAGTATCTCCTATTGATCCCAAACTTTGTGAGCATGCTCTATTACCCAGATGATGATGCTACACTAAGTGGTGTATCAAGGAGAAATAGATTTGCCGACCTAGATCTACAGAAACTTGATTCTAATGATTTCTAGGGATTACAAAGTTTACACTATCAACTTTCTTCATTAGAGCTGAAAACTTGTGATCAGGACCAAATGGACTTACCATTTACCCCTGGTAAATATCAAGGTCATAGGATTCCCCTGCCTAGCCCAATCACAGCACAAACACCTTCATCCATAAACTTGTGGACAAGCAAAGTGGGCCCAAAAAGATTCTCCTTGCCCCCAACTTTTTACCACAACATATTTTAACCCTCTTCTACCTCCAGTAACTTTGCCATGGCCTCTGGTCAATTATTTGGGGGGTAACCCTCTCTTATTCTATCTCTTTTTACCATGACATCACCTCTCCTTCCCTTCTGATCATGCTAATGACCCCCAAAATTTTCCACAACCTCACTTGCATACCTATGCATCAAACCAAACCCAAATATGGCAGGCTCATGTGGAAAATATGAACAGTTCATCTAAACCTACATTATGCCAGAAATAGTGCCCTTGCACTGCAAGTACCCTATGCACTCTTCTAGTTGAGCTGAAAATGGGTGGTTATGTAGTCCCTCCATACCCATGACCACTAGACATGGATTGGTCCCAAGAGGCCCACGGTAAAAAATCTTGGATAAGCTCCAAGTTTGTTGTTGCAAACTTCCCAGCAGTGACAACCCATTTCAACCAGCTCCAATCTCCTTGAAAATTTACCAGTAACCTATATCATGCATGCCTTGCACGGTAGACATGTTTGGCCGACCAAAAAGTTGCCCTGGGCATGCCCTTGTGTGGTCACCACGTAGCCGACATGCAAAACTGGCGCTCTGCCGCTTGTGCTCGTCCTGTAGCTCGTGTCCGACAGCAACAGAGTGCCACAGCATGCCGGGCATCTTCCCTTGGCCTCGCACGCCCCTCCCCGACGCTCACAAGCTTCCAAGACCCCTATGTCACGCGTGCTCCCCGTGCTCGAAGTGCATTCGAGGCCACCCGAGCTTCCCTTCGTCGCCCTCCTGCATATGCCTCGCCCCCAAGCCTCTACTAGATCCCTAGCTCTCTCTCCCTCTCCCTAACCTCCCGAGACTCCCCATTTTCCCTCCCGTGGCCTTCTCCTCCTCCCATGGCTGCCATGCCCGTCATGGTCACCGCTCGAGTTTGAACTCCCTCGTGCCTCTCCTTCCCCTTGAACCTCACTAGGCCACCTCTAGCACCACCACCACCATCCCTCGCTCATCGTTCTGTCCTCCGGTGGTCGGAGCAACAAGCTCCATGGCCGTCGTCACCGAAATCCGCCGCGGGAGAGGCCGCACGCGACTGGCACTTCCCGACGGAGGAAAGGACCCCGGGGGTTGCGGCCCTTCGCCCTGGTCGGGCCCGCGCATAAGTGGAGGCGCCTTCCCATTTCTCTGCCTCCCCGCAAGAAAGACGTATTCAAGTGAATACGCCTTCGACGTGGCTCTGTGTGTGCGTGTGGCTGAGCCACTAGGTCGGCCCAGTCCACTCTCCGCTATACTGCGCACAGTGCGTGGTTGGCCCACTAGGTAGAATCTTTTCCCCATTTTCTATTTTTGCAGAATTTGTAAAATTCATAGAAATATCATTATAGCTCCAAATTTAGTGATTCAAAATCCTAGATATTCCTAAATTCATTTCCTATCCATATATCTGCATTGAACATTTTTCCTGCAGAGTTTCTATAGAGGTCAAATTCAAATTTGAATTTGAAATATTAAAAGCCCACATTGTAAAATTCCTAGGGGATTCAAATCAACTCCAAATGGAGTGATTCAAGTTCCTAGGTGTCTATAAAATCATATCCTAATTATCTAGGCATGGTTAACATTTTTCCCATGCTCCTATCTGCTTGGCCTAATAAATACACCATTTTCCCATTTATTTGTTGCTAGGAAATCCATAGGAAAATCATGCCAACTCCAAATCTAGTGAAACCACTTCCCTCATGTTCCTAAAATCATGCCCTATTTGTTGGGTCCATCCACTCCTTTTTACAAAAATATTTTCTATAGACTTCAAGTAGGATCATCATTTCATCTATTTCTTCCATTCAAAAATCCCCCTTGACCCTCATACACCAAAACCCCCTTGGTTATTTTTCTTATAACCAAAGGCATCCTAGAAAATTAAAGCTCCTATTTATAGAGCACTTATATTTTCTACTTGTTGTGTTGCTTATTGTGGTTGTTTACCGACGATAGTTGACAAAGTAGATGAAATGCTCAGAGTGGACAAGAAGCGGGTGAAGACCTCGAAGACATTGCTAAGCCAGGCAAGAAGCCCTTTGACCATGTTAAGAAACTTTTTATGCATGACATATAGCACTTGTTGTTTCGATGATTGATCATGATGTGGTGTTCCCCCTTCGGTGGGATGCCTCTGATACTTTTACCGTTGACACTTGCATTATGCGTGAACCTACCACATTATGAGGGTTATGCGGGTGGGTGTAGATAGGATGCTGATAGATGCTATGCAAGTGGGTTTGGGATTTATGCATAATGATGGAAAGAAAGAGATGATTTCAAAGATTTTTTGAAAACCCTGTCGGGTGACACTAATGCCCGAGGGAGATGATGATGAGTTGGGTAACCACTTGAGAAATAAGTGGTGTACCGGAGCAAGTGAGTGTGTGTTTTCGAAAATGGAGAGTTTTAAGGTCTGCTAACCGTCCCAACCTTACATGCGCAACCACGATACCCCTTATGGGACGGGGCTGTGTTGATTACCTTGGTGGGTATTGGCAAGGAGCCCGCATAACTAGTGGCGGGAGTGGCATGGCCACTCTCGATACGGGGTCGTACCGGTATGTACGATCATGCGTTGTCCTCACAGGCACCGGGCACACCGTTGGTCCCCTCATGGATGGCACGATCTGGAGCGAGGCTCATGTGATGTACATCGTGAGGGTTGGGTACCAATCGAGTGGACTCTTTGTTTAGTATCGTTAGGGGAAAGGCATTGTTCGGGTGCTTACCTCGAGTATGTTATATACCGCGAGTCGTTGATGACACGGAAGTTCACGAGTCTTGTGGGTAAAGTGTGCAACCTTTGCAGAGTGTAAAACTATTCGAATAGCCACGTCTGCGGTCATGGACAATTGGAGGTCGTTCTTAAACTACTTCCGGGTGTTTTCGCAAACTTGGTGTGAGTGTGTGTGTGGGTAACACGGAGATGATACTTAAGACAAGTCGGAAGACTTGATGAAGGATAAACATGAGATGTTCAACCCCTGCTTATGATGATATATGTAATTTTTTCATATGGTTACTGCCAACTGTTGAAGCATGCTTACCCAGTTACTTGATCATGCCATTGCATTAAAATTATCTTTCCGAAAATTACCTACTTAGTGTTATATCATGCACCATTATCACCTTGTTCCACAACTTGGGTTGCTTGCGAGTACATTCAATGTACTCATTGGCTTGCCACTGGTTATTTAATTGGCCAGGCATGGAAGAACAGGAGTATGTTTAAGAGTTTGTTGGTGACGAACATGCGAACTAGGACGCTTCCTAGTCAGAATGCATTTAGGTTTAAGGAAGATGGCATGGGTTCACGCTTTCGATCAAGATTTCCGTTGCTTCTTCTATTTAAGTGTTTGGCCCTCGTGGCCCTATCTATGTAAGACTAGACCTTCATGGTCTTTATTTGTGTAAGACGCTAAATGTGGATGTAAGACTCTTGTTATTCAGCTTCTGTGTGTTCGGTAAGCATTGATCGTTGGGATCACTGTACATGTGCATTCGGTGATCACGACTTATGAGTCGGGGTCCCCACAGAGCTGGTATCAAAGCCATCCTGACTGTAGGAAGCCCTTAGTTAGCATGGACGTTAGTTAGGTCCAAACTATTTTTCCAGACCCTTCAAAATCACTTACAAAACCTCTATATTTCTCACCTCTCCTAAATTTTCAAAGGAAGCAAAGGTTTTTGCCTTAGCATTCCCGCCATCTTTCTCATAACTCCCCTCGTCTACTTTTCCAAAACTTTGCAAATGGTCGCTAGTACCCTTGTGCCCCTGACCACGGGATTCCTTGTAATTCTCGTGGGTAACCTGGAAGGAAGCCACCTTGCCAGAAGATTGCTGACATATCTTGGACCCAAGTTGGCGACACTAGACAATGAGCTACCGACAGAAACACCTTCTCGAAGGATGAGGATGTCAAGGCTTAGACGATAGTGACACCGTCGACACAGCCCCAGGATGATGCCACCCTGGCCTTCGATGACCAAGGTACAAGACATGCAATGTCATGATAATGCATTGCTAATAGAGCAAACCTGTCCTTTTCGTTGTCATATCGATAACCACCGGTGTATGAGAACCTCGCCATTTGGTCCACCTCACTATAGTGAGCAGGAAAACGGTTCTCATCATTCCCCGCTCTTGGTGCCGATGATGTCGTCAATGTAACCGATAGGATACAACTATACCATACCTTGTTAATGTCATTGCATAAGAGATTGCCTACCTAGAACCCTCGATGTCTCAGAAGACAAGGAGGCATTGTCACCATTATGAAGACACCAGAAGACCCTGTCAATAGCAACTGTGAAGAACCACCTTCGTCGTCAACTCAACAGACCTGAAGTCGTCAAGGACTCTTCAGGCGTAACCAGGATCATTTTGATGAACAACAACCAAAGACATAGAGACACATGCAAGAAGACCCAAAAGGCTAAGCGGACTCCTCTCCAAGAGAAGAAGCAAGCACGACTACTAAGTCCGAGAACCCCTAGGGTAGGATAAGTCGTGTGTACCCTATGCGAAGTCGAGTTCGTATGATGGTTCGAATGGAAATATGATGTGTGTTGCTTGCTTTTCCTGTTTGTGCTTTGGTGTAAGTCACACTTTTGCCCTAGGCAACAAGTGCACGACTATATCACCTACCTAACCTTGATGTTTGTGTTCGGCCTTTTCGGCACTTGCTTAATTGCACTTAAACTATACCAACCCCTTAGGCACTCCTATCGATGCAACTTTCTCTCCCCAATCTCGTCAACTGAAGACCGGCAAGATAAGATGCACCAAGGATCCACCTCGAAGGACAGCTAGCGTTGAAGACTATGACTACGATGTACTCAACCAGATGCAACCCCGTAGGGTTATGCTTTTCCCTCAAGATTGGAAAACCCCTCCCTTGCCCAACCTATACCTCACAACCTCCTCCAGCACAAGCCTCTGATCATGTGTTTAACACACGAATTTGCCAGGGCACTTATTGAGCGTCAATAACCCCTGCTTTGCACTCGGTTAATTATGGAGCTAGTGATCATAGTGAAAAAGCATGCTTCATTCTTATGCTAGCACTAGAACCTTGATCCCATAGGAAGGATCATTCTAAGGGTATATGATTTGTGGATAATGATTTGATTTAGCCATAATGAATGTCTTGAGGAAGTAGTTGAGACCCTTTTGTGGATTACGAGGCTTAATGTTGGTACACGAACTTGGTGGATCAAGATTGATAGAGTAGCATAACTTGCTTGTACCTTGAGCAAATTGGATTAGTAGGATAAATATGGTCATAGGCTAAAATTCTTGGTGGATTAATGACTTGACTTTGGCAAGTAATGTAGATAGTGGAGTGATGGTGACTCGCATAACTACTAGGAAGCTCTTACTAGATGTAAAACATGGATTTAAATAGGTGATCCTACTAGGTGCTCGAGATTAATTAAAACACATGGTTCGGAGTAATTTGGATTTAGTCCAATGATCTTGATAATGATACCATATTTCTTGGTGGGTAATAGTAGGAGGAATCGGATGATGTTAGGAATAATTTAGGGATCTATTTAAGCTCGACCTTGGAGTGTAGTTGGCCATGAGATTGGAAGTTCATGACAATAGTCCTTGCAATGATATGTGGATTATATGAACTCGAGGAGATTATGATGGACACCATCGATGCTAGATTTGTAGCAGTAATGGATCGGGTAATAGTGGATGATAATAGAGGATCAGTTAATTGGATTCGTAGGAAGGAAACAAGATCTTGGATTAGTTTATTATGTGTTTCCTTAGCATAGTAATGCAGTACCTTAGACCTTGGATAGGTTAGAAGGACAATTGGATTGGTAGTGTCATGATCAAGCTTAGCGGCTTGTAAATTATCCCGAGGATTTTTATATAGGGATATATGTGAGTTAGCTATAGCATATATATGAGATCTTTTGGTATAACCCTTCTCTCAAAACCTTGGAGATGTGAGTAGCATGTGTAATATTGGAGTTGACTCATATGAGATGATACCTTCAAGGGTATAGGGTGATTTTGTTTGGAGTAATAGGTTGTACTATTGGCATCTAAGAACCGTGCTCAAGGATAAGATGATGGACGTTCACTCACATCCTAAGCTCCTTGAAACCCCGAAACTTTACCAAACCATGCCATGGTCGGATAAGACCATAGGCTCTCGCTCTAAGTCAAAGATCATGGTTGATACCCCATCGTGACCACCACCCACCCTTTCCATAAGGAAGGTGGCCACAAAGACCTATATTAGGTTGGACCACAAACCCTAGATACCAGTGGCCATCCGGGACGAATGCCCGCTCCTCTCACATATCCCATGAGCAATGTGTTTATGTGATACTTCGGGAAATAGGTTGTTGTCCTCCAGGATGACATACTTATTTACCCAATGAGAGGAGGAACACCTTAGTCCTGTTTGGACCAGCCCCGAGAACACAATTACCATGACTCTCGAGTATAAGGTTTCACCTTGAAGGAGTTGGACTCCGCGAAGCACCCTCCCTACAGAAGAAGATTCTCCTGCCCAAGCAAGATGAAGGATCACTATGATTGTGAAGCCACGACAACAATGAAGAAGAAGCGAAAGAAGTCAACCACCACTCCTCTTCCGACCACATCAACGAGACTGTATCCAGAAGCACCGACGTTCAAGCCCGAGCAAGCCCTTGCACAGCAAGAGGGTTGAAGAACCCCTTGATATGACTGGTCATCCATCAGTTCCTGACTAGGAAGGAACCGAGGAGTGGATAACACCCCTGATATTATTGATAAAATATTTAATTTTTTGAATAATCAAATTTCATCAAAATATATTGCAACCAGTTCCCGCGGCAATGCGTGGGGAATCAACTAGTACTCTCAAATGGTCTGAATATCTCTATTTAGTCCACCCATAAAACGTCCAAGCATAGCTTCATTTTCATCAACAAAAGCACATCTAATCATGCCAGTTTGTAATTCTTGATAATACTCTTCTACATAATTTTTTCCTTGTCTTAAACTCTGCCATTTTTGAAGTAATTCATGTTGATAATATGGTGGAACCCAACGAGTACGCATAGCAGTTTTCAAAGCAGCCCAAGTAATTCGAATATTAGCATGATGTATGTGAAAATGTTGAGACCACCAAACATAAGAAAAACTAGTGATTGCACAAACAACAGCAACAACACATCTATCCTTGGGAAACTGTAAGAATGTAAATATTGTTCTATTTCTAACTCCCAAGTAAGATATATATCAGGAACATATCTATCATCAAATGTTAGAATATTCAATTTATGTTTAGGGAGATGGTCGCGATCCCATGCCTGAGGCGGTGGTGCAGCCCTACTGTTGCGATGGTACCGATGTGGACGACCCGGTGCTTGTGTTGGTGGTTGCCCCTCATGCTGATTTGGAGCAGCCACTCCCTCATCGTCATAATGAGCATGATAATCCTCATTCTGCTCAGCGATAGTAGCAGGAGGAGCCACATAAGCTGCAACAGTATCAGCAGTAACAGCGACACCAGAATTTTGGCCTTGGTCGAGGGGCACACGTTGTGATCGTCCCATGAAATTTGCGCCATGTTGATGTTGTTCTTGTTGGAGAGGGGCGGTTGCTGCAACTGGTGGTGGTAGACGGGCATGTTGGAAATATGCCCTAGAGGCAATAAATAAAGTGTTTATTATTGTATTTCCTTGTTCATGATAATCGTTTATTATCCATGCTATAATTGTATTAATTGGAAACACATTACATGTGTGGGTAAATAAACAACACTATGTCCCTAGTATGCCTCTAGTGAACTAGCTCGTTGATCAAAGATGGTCAAGGTTTCCTAGCCATTGACATGTGATGTCATTTGATAACGGGATCACATCATTAGGAGAAT
The DNA here is from genome assembly GCA_022496015.1 of Hordeum marinum. Classification (NCBI taxonomy): domain Eukaryota; kingdom Viridiplantae; phylum Streptophyta; class Magnoliopsida; order Poales; family Poaceae; genus Hordeum; species Hordeum marinum. The sequence continues at coordinate 225,569,581 of CM039675.1, read as the reverse complement.
GATGTGATGGACAAGACCCAAACTACAAACATAGCATATGATCGTGTCAGTTTATTGCTACTGTTTTCTGCTTGTCAAGTATATGTTCCTACGACCATGAGATCATGCAACTCACGAACATCGAAGAGTGCCTTGTGTGCATCAAACGTCACAACGTAACTGGGTGACTATAAAGGTGCTCTACAGGTATCTCCAAGGGTGTCTGTTGAGTTGGCATGGATCAAGACTGGGATTTGTTACTCCATGTGACGGAGAGGTATCTCAGGGCCCACTCGGTAATACAACATCACAATAAGCCTTGCAAGCAATGTGACTAAGTGTTAGTCACGGGATCTTGTATTACGGAACGAGTAAAGAGACTTGCCGGTAACGAGGTTGAACTAGGTATGGAGATACCAACGATCGAATCTCGGGCAAGTAACATACCGAAGAACAAAGGGAATATCATACGGGATTAACTGAATCCTTGACATAGAGGTTCGACCGATAAAGATCTTCGTAGAATATGTAGGAACCAATATGGGCATCCAGGTCCCGCTATTGGTTATTGACCGTAGAGGTGTCTCGGTCATGTCTACATAGTTCTCGAACCCGCAGGGTCTGCACACTTAAGGTTTGGTGACGTTTCGTAGTATAGAGTTATGTATCATGGTGACCGAAGGTTGTTCGGAGTCCCAGATGAGATCCCGGACGTCACGAGGAGCTCTGAAATGGTCCGGAGGTAAAGATTCATATATAGGAAGTCCTGTTTTGGTCACCAGAAAAGTTTCGGGCTTATCGGTAGTGTACCGGGAGTGCCAGTAGTGTATCGGGAGGCCTCCGGGAGGGGTATTTCGACCAAGGAGGCTTCATGGGCTGTGGGAGAGTGAATATCAGCCCTTAGTGGGCTGGTGTAAACTCCCACACAAGGCCCATGTGGCTGGAGGAAAAAAACCAATAGGAAAAGGTGAAAAAAAAAGCCAAAAAAGAGCAATCCTAGCCCTACTAGGATTGGAGGAGGAGTCCTCCTCTCCTAGTAGGTTCGGCCAAACCAGCTTGGCTTGGAAGCCAAGACTGCCTCCTCTCCTCCTCTCCTCCTATATATACTAGAGGGTTTTGGGGGTTTTGTACTAGTTTTTCAGCCACGTGCTACCCGTTCCTCTAGTGCATAGTTTCTCCTCTAGATCGGATTTCTTCAGTGCTTAGGCGAAGCCCTGCCGGAATTGCTCCACCACCATCGCCGGAGTGCCGTCACGCTGCCGGAGAATTCTTCTACCTCTCCGTTCCTTCTTGCTGGATCAAGACGGCGGAGATCGCCATCAGGCTGTACGTGTGCTGAACGCGGAGGTGGCGTCCGTTCGGCGCTAGATCGGAAGGATCGTGATCAAGTTCGTGGGACGGATCATGATCAAGTTCGTGGGATGGATCGTGATTGGATCGAGGGAAGGATCGTGATTGGATCGTGGGACGCACGGCGATTTCGATCGTGAAGACATTCGACTACACCAACCGCGTTTCTTAACGCTTCCTGCTTAGCGATCTACAAGGGTACGTAGATCGACTCTCCCTCTCATAGATGCTCATCACCATGGATAGATCTGCGTGTGCGTAGGAAAATTTGTGTTTCCCATGCGACGTTCCCCAACAGGGCAAGCACCTCATTGAACTTGGCGTCCATCTTGGTGTCGAATGTCTTCTCCAAACGATCTAGCTTCTCCATGGCCTCTCCAAGGCTGGTCACGGAATCTTGTACCTTGTCAGCCATCATTTGCTAAAATTTATCATCAAACTCCTTGCTGGTCATACCCTACCAGCTGCTCCTGTCAGCTTGTGATCCTAGCATGGTTAGCAGTAATAGGAACACACAAGAATATAAACCTATAGACTACTAGGATATGGTGGTGGTGCTGTGTCACAAATCCGTCAAGCAAATCTCAACTTCTTAGCAGTTCTTACCCAGCAGCAGGCGGTGATCGGCAATCGTTGTAGTCAAAACTCTCATAGCTTGGGAAGAGCGATTGCCAGGTGGTGTCAAACACACGACGTAGATGTATATGGAGCTGGGAAGGCTTATAATATGGTAGCAAAAAGGGTCAGCAATAATTAGTTCAGGGATGCAAAGTTGAAAAGACGCCCAATGACGGTATCGTGCTGGTCCTAGGCTAGACCGTACTAGAGATGCGAGCCTAGAATAATAACAAAAGCACGACGCTACATGTAATCAAGGGATGAGCACACTATAAAAAAATCTTTCTTGCACATGTTTTTTTTTGCGCTCTTTTTGTTCTTTTTGGAAAAATCATTGTAATGGCCAGTGTCTCAAAACTCTACCCAAGATGTATAAAAACGATAGGCACAAAAAAAATGACAATATTTTTTCGGGAGTGATTCAGGGCTGCGACGACCAAAAATTGTGATAAAAATCACTATGATGATGAGTGTCTCAAAATGCTTCGGGAAGCCTAAAAACAGGGTAGGCAAAAAATATTTTCGCCCACCAAGATTTTGGCCTAAAAACTGTCAGGGGGTCTCCAGACTTTTTTTCTTTTTCTTTTTTTTCTGAAACCTACTCAGGCAAGGAAACTCGAAATTAAAAATAAAGGGATCTCGAAAGCAAACCTAATATGTGACAGACTCGGATTGCTGGTGATATATCTCAAGGATGACAACGATTGTGAGTGATGGTATATGGCAGCAGTGATGATGGTGGTGGGTGATGGTATATGGCAGCGGTCAAGATGGGGGGGTGGCAGCGTGACAACTTGTGAACAAAACTCGAAAATCTACAGGACTAGACCCTAAGACCAGCAGCTCGACACGATGATGCAATCGCAAATTCAACCAAGCAAAAACACTGAAAAGATTATGCAAAGGCTCAGATTGGTTCGGATATGATGAACTAACCCTATTTTTTATTGTGTGGCTTTTTTTAGGTTCAAAACTAGTAAAATCTCCCCGAGCAACCTAGAAATCTGATACCACTTGATAGAGGCAAAGGTGTCTCGTCTTTCGATGAGATGGTGGCTATCGTTTTTGGTGGAGTAGACTTTGACGATCTGAGTACGAATGAGGGAGGATGTCGCGCCTTAGCAATCGCTAAATCAACTTCGAGAAGTTATTGACGATGCCGGAGCACAATCAACCAGACCACGAAGGTTTCTTTCCTGCATGCAAACAAAGAACAAGAAAGAAACTAAAATTGCACTCTGGATATTGCGAATATAAGAGGAAAACTTTATTGATGAAAGTGGGGTTCAATGACGTCTCGGTCTGGTCGTGGAACACAAATGAAGGACGAGAAGTTGCAGCTATGGCGAACTTGTAATCTAAACAAAACCCAAGTCTAAAATGACACCCTAAGGGTTGTATATATGGAGGGACAGAGGGGGGTTTCATGGCCCGTTGGAGGAGGGGTCCGAAACCAACCCTAACTCAGTCCACACATACAGACTATTAAAACAGCCTATAAAATGGTATTTCAAAATTATATGGGCCTGGCCAAAAAATAAGGTGGCGCAACACCTATAATAGCCTATGGATGAAATTTATAAAGTGGCATGTTGAATATTTTGTCCAAGCCATCATGCTCTCATTATGGTGGCTTCAAAGTGCGAAAATCACCACTGGAAATTCCATTGTTCCTTCCTGCATGCGCAGCTTCTTCTCCATGCTTGATCCTGCTCCGATGGATATCCTTTTTGTCAATGGTCCTTCATTCACAAGTAAAACAAAAGTATCTAAATAGGCAACATCATATGTTCATGAACATTAGAAGGATTTCCAAGAAATGGAAGTACCGGATAATTTAGTTGGGATGCACGGGCTCTAGTTGATAGAGGCGAAGTTGTCCCTGTCTTTCTATGAGAATTGTCTATCGTTTATGGTGGAATCGACTTTGTTGATATGTCTACAAACGTGTGAGGACATCGTGCCTTAGCAATGGCTAAACCAACTCCAAGAGGTTATTGAACAATGCTGGAGCATGATCAACCTGACCACGAGGGTCTGTTTCCTGCACGCAAACAAAGAACAAACAAAAAACTAAGATTCCAATCTGGATATTGCGAATATAAGAGGAAAACATTATTGATGAAAGTGGGGTTCTGTGACACCTTTGTATGGTCGTGGAACACAAATGAAGAATGCGAAGTTGCAGCTATGGAGAACTTTTAATCTAAACAAAACCCTAGTCTAAACGGTGCCCTAAGGGTTGTATATATGGGGGAAGAGCAGGAATTTTGTGACCCCTTGGAGGAGGGGTCCGAAACCGACCCTAACTCCATTTCCCCACACATACGGACTCTAAAAACAGCCTATAAAGTGGTATTTTGAAATTACATGGGACTGGCACAAAAATAAGGTGACACAGCACCAATAATAGCCTATGGATGAAATTTGTGAAGTGGAATCTTGTATATTTCGTCCAAGCCTTCATGCTCTCCTCATGGTGGCTTCAATGTGCGTAAATCACCACCAGAAACTCTATTGTTCTTTCCTGTGTGCGCACCTTCTCCTCCAAGCTTGATTCCGCTCCAATGGTAATCCTTCTTCTCGGTGATAGGTCCTTCATTATTAAGTAAAACAAAAGTATCTAATTTAGGCAGCATCGTATGTTCATGAACATTAGAAGGATTTCCAAGAAGCAGAAGTACCTGATAATTTAGTTGGCATGCACGAGCTCTAGTAATTGGTCCAATATGTGTAGCTAGTGGGGATTTGGGTGTAACATTAGCAGGGATGTCCTCATCACTAGTAACTGGTCAAATATGGGTAGCTGGTGGTGATGTGTGTGTAACATTTGTAGGGTTGTCCTCTTCAGGTTGACACTACGGGGGTCGGAGGGTCGATCGTCATGTACAAGGTTGACGCCTTGGTCCCGCAAGGCCAAGGGGATAAGATCTCCGAGGTCACCATGGAAACGTTAGGACAAACATCTACCAAGCCTTACTCCGCCTCGGCTCTAGCACTGAGGCCAAAGACCACTCTGCCTAACACCCAGGTGCTCGGGTCCAAGGTCTTGCCACCCCCACCTCCTACTTGATGATATGGAGGAGACCTTGAAGGGCTACTCCCTCAAGGAAGAGCACAGTGCCTTGATAGGCGTGGAGCTGCAAGGCTTCTGGTCCACGATGTCGATTTGCACGAGCTCTTCATGGGCCTCATTATGAGCTTCGAGGTATTCTATTACCCTTGCACACAAAAATTGCTTTGCGTTCCATTTGCGAAACCATGTATCTGTCTGAGAACATGTTCTTATGCCCTTCTAAATGGCCTGGTAAGTGAGTACACCTCGAGCCCAAGGCCGGTTTCAAGGAACCAGTGTTGGGATCGAATAGAAGTAGGAGCTTCATGTGTAGCCCCCGGGATTCAAGGCACACGTCCAAGGTTTATAAATTGGTCGTGGGGCCTTATGTGAAAAAATCATTGGTTACAGGTTTCTACTCGGCACCGGGCTATGTCTCGGAGGAGATAGCGTAGGTAAACCTGAAGTTTGAGAGGTCCACGAAAGACCTTGACCTGATGAACTGATGCAGAGCATCCCATGGTCATCCGGGTGGATCCATCGCCAACACCTCCAGCGACAAATGGTCCCTTGACAAGAGACCGTGCACGTGCAATGGAAACCGAGGTGACATATCTCCTATGCGACTCTCCTTTTGATGCTCATGGAACTTGTATGCTACCTAAAGTAGAAACACTATGCAACCTCAGGTACCTCGGCCATAACAGGAACTCTAGGGTGCAAGGAGGAGAACCACATGAAGGAGAGGAGGCAAGCTTCAAGCTAATGTGCCAGACCAGCCCGAAACCTCCGAGGCCCCAACGACCCAGGATCGGCCCCGGGTGTGTAGACTTCCTCTCTAGCCCGGGCCTGGCCAAACCCTAGCCCGGAACCTCCGCCCCTAGAACTTCGGGCCAGCCCAGAACTTTCGGCCCCTCATCAGCCCAGCCTCCGAAGATGGCGCCAACTCTCGAGAAAGCCCAGAACTTGCACGGAACTTCTGGCCTGACCCGGAACGTCTGGCCTGCATGCGCACAGCCACTCGGGCCAAAAGGCCCATGTACCCCTTCGCCCCCATTTCGACCTAGACTATATATAGTATTCTTCCACCTCGAGTAAGGGTTAGCTTATATTTACCACTTGACATTGTTGCGCATAGCTCCATATACTTCCTTCCTTGTGCAGCGAGACACCTCTAAGTGATAAGATCCAAAGTGGATGCCAAGGCCCATATAAGGGGAAGATCCCACGGGGTATCAAGGCCCCTCCTCTACGGAGTGGGAGACTATCGGTTACGTGTATCCTTTCTCGATCGTGGATCTATGTATCTCATGTGTTTGTGTGATTCCAGGGGATGTGTGATCGGAGATTGTTCTTGATTTCATGTTTTCTCTCTTGATTTCTCCCTTTTCCCCCTTCAAGTGTGAAAAGATCGACGCTCACGGGCTTGCCCCGTATTATATTGGTATCATGAGCAACTTTGATTCACACCTTGGAGTCTCTCCCTCCATTGTCTAGCCAATTATCGTGTCGTTTTGACCTAATTTCAAAAATCCCCATAAAAATAGCATACCAAAATTTCTTGGATTCATTGAATTTGAGGAGATTTTGTTGATTTTGATCCGTGGATTTCATTGTGGACGTGTGGAGCTAGCTTTCCATCCATCCAATCCCCACCAATTTTCCTTTTTCATCAACAGATTTGGGTTTTTCCTCACGATTTTCTGCCCAAGTCTCAGATCTGGAAATTAGGGTTCGTCCCAATTTTCCCGACCCCTGGAACCTCCGAACCACCCGGACCTTCCGGCCTTTGCATAAACTTTCGCCTTCGCAACATTCCCTTTTTCTTCGTCTCCCACCATAGTTTTCCGCAAACTTCCACCATCTTTTTCCGCAACCTTTTGCATCTGAGATTTTGAGTTGCAAGCATCGCCACTTCCTAATGTGTTTTAGCTAATTAGGAGTTGTTCTTCATCAACAATCCCGCTCATAATCGCCTGGATCGTCGCCAACCACCTTTTCATTGACACCAAATCGTAAGCAAGGACGGTAACAGTGACGATGCTCTGGACATATACCCTTGCCATTGCATTGTTACCCCGAGCCTATCTACCTTACTTGCCTATCAAGACTAGCCATTGAGTATTTTTGGGCTACGTTACTTGTGCACTTTAGTGATACATACTTCGCATAGCTTCAACTGTGTGTATATATCTTAGTATCATCTCTTGTGTTACAATTAGTACCTGCATATATAATTTCTATCTTGGTGTGCACATCCCGCATAGTGACTATACAAATATCATTGCCAAAAGAAAGAGAATCAAAGCTTTTAAGCAAGGACAAAAGGACAAAAGCAATAGCATCGCCAAATTTGCATATCATACTTGATCATCTTGGATCACTTGAGCAAGTGACACATGCCTCATACATACATAGCAAGTCAAGAATAGGAAAATGAAATGTTCTTTTTCTTATAGGTTGTGCGCAAGTTCGAATCACGCCCATTTGATCAATTGTGCTAATGTCTCTCTAGTGTGGTGAAACACGAACGTTTTCCACGGATTCCACATTTTGTGCTCATTCCTTGGTTGCACAACCCCACTTATCTATCTGTGTGTGTGTGTGTGTGTTTCCATGTATACTCATTGCTATTGATCTATATTGTCTTACTTGCGAATTCGCAAATCTCTTTCAACATTATTGAATCTTATTCTCGAATTGCTTGAATTTTGTGCCACAATCCTAACCAAGCTACTCCATAAGCCTTACTTGTGTAGGTGTGAGAAGGATGCTCTTCGGTACCAATTCTCCTATTTCCAAACTTTAACATCGAGTGATCTTGATCCACTTTCAACTTCTGGAATGGTAATTGGTATTTTCTTCTCACTCTCCCACTTACATACTTTTGAGTGCTATGATAGGAACACCATGTCGAACCCAGCCTTCTAGAAGCATGACAACGATGCGAATATCCATGTCACCAAGTTGCCCTTCTTCGGCGCAAACAAAGCAATTACTCAAGCACAAGATGTCTTGAATGACCGCATCGAACAACTCGCCGCCGACTTGCGAGAATCCGAGGTGCACACGTGGGACTACCTCGACACTAAGCTATCAAGCCAAATGGAAGAGTTCCGGTCCTTGATGATCTACCACGCTCCTTCGACATCTCCTTCGGCAAGGCGGCATCACTCAAGTCGACACACATCAGAGTACTAGTCCGACGAGAGTACTCCACGAACTCGTGTTCATCAACAAGACGACTGCTCCAGCCCAAGTTCACCACAAGATCAACATCATCAAGCCACGAAGAATCCATTCCATGGCAATGGGTTACAAGATCGCGTATGCACTCGAGACCGTCGCCTTCAACAAGACCAAGATGCATTGGATCAAGAACAACAATGCCGAGAAGGAGAACTGATGCAGAGCATCCTACGGACATCACCATGAGAAGAGTTAGTTTGGCAAGTGACATGTGCGACATCCACTCCACATACATAAAGGTGAATCATCTCCTTTACACGTGTTCACTTCACCCCTTTGAGGATGGTATACTACTTGACACTCCTCCCGTGTGCATAATTGTTGGAGCTTCACGGATGACGAGGAGGAGTACAAGCGCCAAGGATCAACGACACCATCCGTGAGGGAATCGTAGAAGAGACGACGGAAGAAGACGGAGCTGGAGACCCGGCCAGCAATAAGGGAGGGCTGGAAGAGCTACAATGGTCGGACATCTAGCCAGACCTCGGACATTCGGTGACCATCGACTAGATGGACATGTGGGCCCCTGCGCGGAAATCCAATGCGAGGAGTCCAGAACCTCTTGGAATCGGGAGCCTCTCGGCTAGACATCCGGCCTCCCTAGCCCGGACATCCGATGACTCGTGAAGCCCCGGACATCCGGCCCCCGGCCGGACATCCGGCCCCTGTGCGCACAGAAGCGGGCCGAAGGCCCATGTATCCCCCTCTCGCTTACCCCTTCGTGGACTAGCCTATATATACTCCTCCCCGTCCTCATTTCTAGGGTTAGCAAAGTGATACTCATTCTTAGATGAGCTTTGCTCCTTACTCTACTTCTCTCATGGAGACCGAGGCCTCCATCGGAGAAGATCCCTACAGGATGTCAAGGCCCCCTTCAAGGGAAGATCCGTCTACCGATTCCAAGGACCATCTCTCCTAGAGATTTGGATGAACTACCTGAGGGAGTTCTGGATTAGGGGGTCATTGGATAGACGATCTATTGCTTATCGGCCGAACTGTGGGACGCAAGGTGAGCATTGGATGATCAGGGTCACTGTCGCCAGGCTGGAGGCCTCAAGGAGCCATGACGTATCCTCCAAGTCGTGGACCTTAGATAGGCATGTTTATCTCTTCAGCATGTAACCGGCCACGTGTAAACCCTAGGTGTCCTCGGCATCTATATAAGCTGAAGGGTTTTAGGTTGTTGAGAAAGAACAACTTATCTAGGGTTAACTATTTGATCTCGAGGTAGATCAACTCTGTAACCACCATACCATCAATACAACCAAGAAAGACGTAGGGTATTACCTCCATAGGAGGGACCGAACCTGGGTAAATAAGTGTCCCCTTCGTCTCCTATTACCATTGATTCTAGTCTCATAGTTCGGGACCCCCTACCCAAGGTCTGCCAGTTTTGACACCGACATTGGTCCTTTCATTGAGTGTTCCTCTGTGAACACCTAAGGAATCAATGGCTTGCTTCGTCACGAGCAACGAGATCTGCATCCAGGGGATCCTCACTCCTGATCAGAATCTCGCGGGCGGTGACATCTTGTCACACGCCATCCCGATCAGCAACCAGGGCCTTATCGGAAGCTTTTGCCCTGATCATAGGATCAAGTTCGTAACCTTAGAGTTCGTCACTAATTCACGAGGTATACTCGCTTTAAAGGAACCCTCGACCTTGGTGGAGAAGCCTGTAAGTCCGGCCACCTCGACACCGAAGACATCAGGCCCCACTTCTATATGGGACACGAATCCGCTTTGCCGCGGCTCCGCAGCTATCTCACCGTTCATAGAATCTACTCGCCTCAGTAACGCGCATCCTACCATCGTCTCGTTCTTAAACGAGTTGTTCGATCAGATCGAAGCCATGCGTATGTCGGATAACCAGGTTCCGGTCTATGACCGGCTCGGGATCAGGCCCGATGACAGGGAGATCCATGTACATCCGGTCACCCACCTTGTCGCTACCATCGAATGTCTAGCCGGGGATCCATCCTGACAGCCGGAACTAAAGACAGTCTACACCCCGGTCTCTGATCACCGAGACTTCATCGGCGAACCAGATGCCCGAAATCACCCTCGAGCCGGATCGCCATCGGCTCGGGACCTACCACACGAATAGGAATCTGTAATTCTGAACACTCAATGTGGCATGGAATCGGATTTTTCCCACCCACCACCCAAGACGATCATCCCGGCATCGCACCAAAACCCACGTCATCGGGCTTTTGTGATATCAAGCAATTACAGGGAGAGTCAGTCCATCACTTTTGGGCCAGACTCCTACTCACTAGATGCAGAGAAAAAGGTCTTAGCGATCAAGAGATAATGGCAATTTTCATTCGCAATTGCCATGACGAAGGGATTCTTAACGTCCTGGCCCACAGGCACATTCGTGACTTTTCGGAGTTATACGATTTGGTACAGAAATATTGTGCCATGGAAAGCGCTTGGCAATCTGAATGGTTGTTTTTAGAACCATCTTTCCCCAAGCACCCTGGCGGAGATCGGAAAAAGCGGGTACCTCCAAAGCGGACAGCAAGATACAAACCCGCCGAAAAGAGAGACAAGCCTCCTTCAGGGGTCAGCACTGTCATTGATGGACTATTGGATAAACCTTGCCCCATTCATTTTGTGTTGCTAAACACAAGCCCAACTCACAGCCTTAGAGCCTACTGGGTCATCAGGCAAGTGGCAAAGAGTTGCGAGGCTATCCTTGAAACACCTCCGTCGAATGGGCGCTCCCCATCGTTGCCCAAACACAATCCCGAAGTCCTGACGGTCTATGAAACGTTCCCCTCAAGGAACAGGAGGAAAAAGGCTCTTAGAGAGCTCGAACAGGTCAACCATGTGGCAGCAACTAGTGCATGGGCAGAAATACAGATTACCTTCGGAGATACTGACCAGCCGATCATTCTTACCGCTCACTCACCGACCACACTAGTCTTGAACCCCATTATTGATGGATACAGGCTAAACAAGGTGCTAATGGATGGTGACAGTGGGTTAAACCTAATATATGAAGGCACCTTGGAAAAGATGCAATTTGACCGATCCCGCATCGACCATAGCAATACAACCTTCCAGGCAATCATTCCAAGGAAAGAGGCGTGTTGTTCCGGACGTATCGTCCTGGATGTAGTGTTCAGCACGCCCAAAAACTACCGATCCGAAGAACTTCTCTTCCACATCATACCCTTCCCAAGCGGCTATCACACCCTATTGGGACGGGACGCCTTCACAAAGTTCTAGGCTATACCCCATTACGAGTACATGAAACTTAAAATGCCGGGACCAAATGGAGTGATCACGATCTCCAGTGATCCGAACATAGCCCTTCGGGGTGAAAACAAAACTGTAGCACTCGCCCTCGAAGCATTAGCGGAGACTTTCACTGCAGAAGAACTGACCGCACTATGGTCAACAGTTAACAAGGATGATGTCATCCTTAGCAAAAGGCCCAAGTCCACGTCCTTCAAACCCACAGAGGAAATTGTCAAGTTTCAAGTACATCCGACGGACCCTAATAAGACAACATCCATCGGAGCCCAGCTCGATCCCCTTATGGATGAGGTACTACGGAATTTTCTTCGAGAAAATTGGGACATTTTTTCCTGGCATCCTTCTGATATGCCCGGAATCCCACAACGGCTTGCCGAACATAGTCTGAACAATATAGCAGGCTTTAAGCCCATTAAACAGACTCTATGTCGCTTCTCTGAACCCAAACGGCAAGCTATGGGGGAAGAATTAGCTAAACTATTAGAGGCCGGTTTTATTCAGGAGATTAAGCACCCCGAATGGTTGGCAAACCTGGTGATGGTACCAAAGAAAGACAAGTCCTGTCGGTTATGTGTCGATTTCAAAGACCTCAACAAGGCCTGCCCTAAGGACCATTTCCCCTTACCACGCATAGACCAGATCATCGACGCCACAACCGGACACGATTTGTTGTGTTTCCTCGACACTTACTCTGGATACAAATTAAAATGAAGGAATTCGATCAAGCAGCAACCGCATTCATCATCCCCTACGGGCCATTCTGCTTCAACACGATGCCTTTTGGGCTAAAAACGATGGGGCCAGATACCAGCGCATGATCTAGACGTGTCTCGTGACTCAGGTTGGTAAGACAGTCGAGGCGTATATGGACGATGTGGTAGTTAAGGCCAAGCACGTCAGCTAGTTGATCGACGACCTATGGCAAACCTTTGCCAGTCTACGCGAGTATGACATACGACTCAATCCGGAAAAATGTGTATTCAAAGTTCCTTCTGGTAAGCTGCTTGGATTCATTGTCTCCCATAGAGGAATAGAGGCGAATCCAGCTAAGATCCGCGCCCTATCGGAACTTTCAATTCCTACAGAGCTGAAGCATGTCCAGAGACTAGCTGGGTGTGTAGCGGCGTTGAGCTGCTTTATCTCCCTCCTCGGAGAGAAAGCTTTACCACTCTATAAGTTGCTGAAACGGACCAACAACTTCGAGTAGACCGATGAAGCAACGCTTGCGCTAGAAGAAATTAAAGCACTACTGGCAACCTATCCCATACTCACAGGACCAGGCGCCAGTGAGCCATTGTTGTTATACATATCGGCCACCAATCAAGTGTTCAGTGCGGTGCTCGTCGTCGAATGAGATGAGGAAGGACACAAATTCCGGACTCAGAAACCAGTCTACTACGTGTCAAAAGTGCTAACGCAGTGCAAGTCTAGATATCCGCACTACCAAAAGATAGCCTACACAGTGTTTATGGCATCAAGGAAACTCAGACACTACTTCAAAGAGTGTGCGGTAACAGTGGCGTCTGAAGTCCCCCTGAACGATATAATCAACAACAGGGACGCCACCGGCCGCATAGCCAAGTGGGCCATTGACCTTCTTCCCTTTGAAATAACCTATAAGCCACATTGTGCCATAAAATCTCAGGTATTGGCAGATTTCCTGGCTGAATGGACAGAGGCCGAGCTCCCCAAGGAATACAACACATACTCCCATTAGACAATGTACTCTGATGGATCCAAAACATTGGCCGGACTGGGGGCTGGAGTTATCCTCACATCCCCCACAGGCGACAACATGTGATACATGTTGCAAATCATGTATGCGGACTCTAACAATGCAGCCGAATATGAAGCAATCCTTCATGGTCTTCGGATGGCAGTATCAATGGGCATACGACGGCTGGAGGTACGGGAAGACTCCAATTTGGCCATCTCCCAAATTAATGGCGAATTTGATGCCAAAAACCAAAGATTGTGGCATACAGAAATGCCATCCTAAAAACATCTGCTCGGTTCAAAGGGTTGGAATTTCACCATGCTGCTCACGACAACAACCAAGCCACCGACATATTGGCTCGTATGGGAGCCAAACGAGACCTTGTCCCGAGAAACACCTTTCTGGAGAGGCTCTTTAAGCCATCTGTGATGTGGCGTGATGAGGATAAGGGCGCCGGTCTAAATACGGCGGACGAGGTTGCTCCCCTATAAAGAAGCCCGACGATCAAATCATCGGCGGCTCCATCATGGACGAAATGCCTTCGGCTCATGAGGTAATGGCAGTAATCGCACCATGGACAGAGCCCTTCCTCGCTTACCTTCTCCGCAAGGACCTCCCTGAAGACCAGACAGAGGCACGGCGCATAGTTCGGTGATCCAAAGCCTACAAAGTACACAAGGGTGAGTTATACAAGAAAAGCACCACCGGAATATTACAGCAGTGCATATCCAAGGAAGAAGGACGAGAGCTCCTAGATGAAGTTCATGCAGGCATGGGCGGCCACCAGGCCGCGGCGAGAGCCTTAGTTAGCAAGGCCTTCCGAGCCAGTTTCTATTAGCCTACATCTCGGATGGACGCCGAGTCACTTGTCAAACATTGCGTAGGATGTCAACTCTTTGCAAATCAAAGTCACATGCCCCCAACAGCTCTTCGAACTATTCCGATCACTTGGCCTTTCGTGGTCTGGGGGCTGGACATGGTCAGAACTCTTAAAGGAGGGACCAAGAAGAACAAATACCTGCTAGTCATGGTCGACAAGTTCACTAAATGGATAGAGGCAAAGCCCATCAAATCAGCCAAGTTCGGGCCAGTGATTGACTTTATCTCCAGCGTGGTATACTGTTATGGTGTCCTACATGGTATAATAACAGATAATGGATCCAATTTCACGGCCCAAGAGGTCAAGGACTGGTGCACAAAAATGGGCAAGCTAGATTATGCATCAGTCTATCATCCGCAGACCAATGGACAAGTCGAATGAGCAAACGGTCTCATTATGAGCGGCATTAAGCCACATTTGGTCTGTTCTCTTCATGAATCTGACTGCCTTTGGGTGGAGGATCTTGACTCTGTTTTATGGGGCTTGCGCACCACCCCAAATAGATCGACGGGTTACACACCGTTCTTCATGTTTTATGGGGCTGAGGCAGTCCTCCCCTGCGACATTATTCACGACGCACCAAGAGTGCGCATGTACGAAGAAAAGGAGGTCGGGTTAGATCGGCAGGATGACCTAGACGCCTTAGAGGGAGAGTGCGACATAGATCGGGATCGCTCTACATTTTACCAGCAGCAAGCACGACGCTACCATAGTAGGGGGTCAGGGCAAAAGCATACAACATAGGCGAACTCGTCCTACGGCTCCCAGAGAAGCAGAAGCATAAACTCAACCCCAAATGGGAGGGCCCCTTCATCATCGACGAAGTACTCGTGGGAGGAGCATATCGTCTTCGGAGCCCATTGAACAATCCCCTTGAACCAAACCCATGGAACGCAGCTCGTCTTCGGCGCTTCTACGAATAAACTGGTGTCGTCCAATTCTCCAATATTTTTCCTTTTTCTCGTCTTCCCTTTTTCCTTTTTATTCCCTTCCCAATTTGATGTTAGATAGGATTGATTTCTTTTTCTATGTTTGGTCAACCCGATCTTGTACTAAGGCTATCAGCATACACTATAAATTGTTAAATCCGAACACAGCACCTGTGGGCTTCTTCTCGATGCCAACGTTTTTATATTATAAGTATTTACTCACACTTATCGTGTACACACGTTTCCTTTGTCATGCTCAAGACATGGTATCCATCAATTCGAACTAAGACTTTGCCAAGCTGGGTTGCCTCGCTCCTGTGTTTACCCTCTACGTTCCCGATTGTTCGACTAGAGGGTAAAGGGAGCACCTTTGCGATTGTTACGACCGGGTCCTCCGGATACGTACCTCAGACGGGTGAAGTAGAAAGCTAGCTATATTATGTAGACAATTAGTCGACTCTGACGGAAGCACTTAATACGGCTATGGCCGTTATAGCCATTGTTTGGGTTCATTTTTTCCAAAAACGCCCTTAGACGCATCCTAGCAGTATGCGAATCATTACCTACGATCTTCGTAGGATCCCAAAGAAAGGTATCGATAGAGGTACTATTTTCTTTGGAAGATGTTTCTTACGCTAAGAAGTAATACAACATATATCTCTCTGCTTTCTGTCTGTTCGTACCGTATGGCCGGATTGCCTAGTCCTCCAAATATAACTTACTCTTTTGGAATAACAAATTGCGAGGGACACTCTCGTGCTCTTCGCACGGGAGGGAGAACCGGGCCGGTTAAGACAAAGTTTACAACACAGATTGTTCGTACGAAAGTATATAAAATTACACATTCGGCTGGCGATCTAGGTTATCGATTATGGTGTCTAGGGAGCAGTCTTCCTGTGAAAGGCGGGCGGAAGCCATCACTTGGTCATACACCAGGTGGAGGGGCACTTCTTGACCATCCGATCCCACGGTAGCAACCCGAGCCATCCGCTCGGGGTCAAGTCCGGTGTAGCGGGTCTTCATCATTGCCCACGCCTCCCATGCTCCCTCCTGGCAAGCCGATGTCTTCCACAGCTCAAACCTGCTTCGAGCTCCCTTGAATCTATCGGTCCGTTCGGACATACCTTCTGGTGGCTGTTCGGCAGGCCATAGCGCTTTTACCATGCCTTTCATTGCTTTACGAGCACGCTCATGGAGGACGGACAGCTCCTTTAGCAAGTTCCCCCAGAAGGATCCGAACTCTTCTTCAGGTTGCCCGGACAGAATTCCTATACATGAGGGAAAGACATTCTTATCATACTTCCTTTATACGAAGTACTTACTAATGTTCGGATCATACTTACCGAACATGCCCCTCTCAAGTTTCCGATTTTCTTCTTGGGCCTAGGCCAATTGAGCTTTTAAACTCTCAATTTCTTCGGCCTAATTTTTCTTCTCCGCTTGGAGATGGCTCATAACACCAAACCCAGCCTCGTGGTGGGACTCGGCTTACCGCTGAGCTTCTCAGGCTTCATCCAACTCTCTTAGCATATACCCTATGGATTCGGCTGCTAAATAGAATCTTTGCGTCAACATAGACATTTACTAGAAATTAACAGCACCGGTATACTTACCATGGTCCTCCCGGGTGAAGCTCTTTACTTGATCTACCTCCACCTTCACAACTTGAACCTGTGATTGGCTCTCCTTTAGCTCCTTGGCCAATTGCATGTTCTGTTGCTTCGAAGCCTGCAGCACAACAGTGTTAAAAGACCCTTAATTCGGTTGTCCTAAACCGAAATAAGGCTCGGGGGCTACTGGCTCTACATGAGTGTTCAGACTCTATAAAAACTGATCACTTACCTACATGTTGGACGATGTCAATTTCATAGCTTCGCCAAACCCGGCTCGGGCAGCACCAATGTGCACATCCGCCGAGTGATGGGCACCGAACTCTTGTTCGGAAAATATTGGGTGCCGCATAGACTCTCATCATCATCGATGATTCATGGCACTTCCCACTTCCAATTTGGTAATGGATACACCATCACCAGAATCGGCGGGTACTCGATTGGCCATGGGGGCTCTGGTAGCAGGACCGCCATGAGATGCAGCTCTGGAATTTTGGGGTTCACCGGACAATCCGACGATCTCTTCGATGGGAGAAGACTGGGCATTTCACCTAAGTATTTCAATAAAATAAATTGCCGTAAGGCTCTATCGATTATGATAATCAGCGGATAGCCTAATAATGTACCTTTGGGTTGAGCGGGCAGGCTGATTCGTCCTCACGGCCAGCTCTTGGATAGGATCCCTATGGACTTCCGATTCGGCCATTGTCTCGGTTGCAGGCACATGGTGCGCAGATCGATGGTGCTTGGGAGTCGGAGCCGGCCCTTTCGGGGCGCTGTTGGTAGTTTCCCTCTTGTGAGACGAGCTCTTCTACTTCTTGTCCTTGGCATGGATGGAGAATGACCCGGGATAATCGACTATGATAGCCACCGGGGATTGGTCGAGGCTAACCTGATAATAGACTCCGTCTTCAAAATCAATTAGAAGATCCGGGTCCTCATGGAAACCCGGATCATCATTGTGTGTGTAGCTTTCGGGCTGAGGAGCCAAATAGTTGACTATCTCGATGAAAAGCTCCTCCATTCCTATTCGCGCAAGACTTCGGTCAAACGAAGTACGAAATGAAAACTCAGAACTATGTTCGTAGAGGGAAAAGGGCTTACCCATTCCATAGGATTGTGGGTTGAGTATCCTTCTTTGGTCGCCCGCCGAATAAAGTCCTCTTGCTCCCCTTTATACAGGTCGGCAAGGGCGATGGGCAACGCCGCCTGGTTGGCGGGCCCTAGTCTTCGGAAACGGGTGTTTCTTGTCCCATTATAGCGCCATAAGGGGTGCACCCTCTGTTGGAGGGGTTGCACACATCAGGAGATGGTAGCGGCCATGACATCGATCATGGTCAGTTGATGGTGGACAAGCTTCCGCATCTGAGCCGCTAGGCGTTCCACTTTGATGCTTTCCTCCTAGGATGGACTCCTCGGCCTTCAGTTGTATCTTTTCTTCAAAGGGGTGTTGGAGTATTCGGGTAGACCTGTCCAAGCTGGCTCGAACAGGGGGACATCTTCAATATAAAACCATTCTGAAGTCCACTCTTTGGATTCCTTTGGAGTGCCCACCGGATACCCCGTCCCCGCTATACGGCACACTTCGGCTCCGCCGACCTCCAAGATTGCCTTGTCCCGAGTTCGGGGGACGAGACAGAAATATTTTCTCCACAATCCGAAATGCACCTCGCAGCCTAAGAACATCTCGCAGAGGGCAACGAAGCCTGAGATGTGCAAGATGGACCCCAGGGTAAGGTGGTGGAGGTGAATCCCATAGAATTTCAGCAGCCCCCCAGGAAACGGGTGGATGGGAAACCCGAGGCCCCATAGGAGAAATGGCATGAAGCATACATGTTCCTCCCTGTGAGGATTGGGGAAACGCTCGGCGAAAGCTTCATTGTTGCAGGAAATCAAGCCTGTGCGGGTCACCGCAAAATCCGAAGGAGGGAGATACCCTTGGGTCTCTAGATCATGAAGCCGCAGGAGTGCTACAGAGCAGCTAGTCCAGTCCCCCGGATGTGAACCATAGGGGCATGCGGGGGAGCTGGGGGCGTTGGCCATGTTTTGAGTAGGTTTCCCGCTTAGAGCTTTTTCCGATGGGGGGAAAAGGATGTGGTCTAAACCACGATTTTGTTTGATTAAATGAGTGATGTCCCTATTGCGGAGGGGTCAGATTGTAAAAAATCACTAACCACTCGCCTCCCTATGACGCACAGAAATCGAGGAACACATGCGGTTATTATAATGGACCTATGTTCCCGACGCTTGGGATTTTCCAAAGACTGGCCGGTTGCCGAACAAGCAGGAGTGAGGGACTCGCCTCGCAAGCCAAATATGAAAGCACGAGGAGATTGACCGGATATGTATCGGCATTGAAGGCTAGTCCGGGGGCTACTGAGGGAGTCTAGATTAGGGGGTCCTCAGATAGACGACCTATTGCTTATGGGCCCAACTGTGGGCCACAAGGTGAGCATTGGATGATCAGGGTCACCGTCACTAGGATGGAGGCCTCAAGGAGCCATGACGTATCCTCCAAGTCATGGACCGTAGATAGGCATGTTTATCTCTTCAGCATGTAACCGACCATGTGTAAACCCTAGGTGTCCTCAGCGTCTGTATAAGACGGAGGGTTTTAGGTTGTAGAGACAGAACAACTCATCTAGGGTTAACTATTCGATGTCGAGGTAGATCAACTCTGTAACCCCCATACCTTCAAGACAACCAAGCAGGACGTAGGGTATTACCTCCATAGGAGGGCCCGAACTTGGGTAAATCAGTGTCCCCTTCGTCGCATGTTACCATCGATTCTAGTCTCACAGTTCGGGACCCCCTACCCGAGATCTACCGGTTTTGACACTAACACTACCTATGTATCCTTCTATCCATTGTTGTTCTTGGATCTTAATGCACCTCATGTATTGCTTGTGATTGGAGGAGTACTTGTTGTGGATCTTGTCCAATAGAGTGTTTCCCCTTTGATTTATCCATGTTTTCCCCTCGTGTTCTTCCCCGAATCCACCTCCAATTCATGAAGATCGAGCCACCCTCGAGTTTGCCCCTTATCATATTGGTATCATGATCCATGTTGCCACGAATTTGGAGCCCTACCCCCACTTTTCTTTCTTTAGTTCGATTTTTTCTCCCCAATTTCGAAAATTCCCCAAAAAAATAGCCCCAAATTTTTTTGTGTGATTTGTTGTTCTTGTGAGTTTTTGTTGATTTTCATCCATGGATTTGGTGTTTGGCAAGTGGATATAACTCCCTTGGCGCTTCCTACCCTTAATTTCACCTCATTCCCCTTAAATGTTGGCTTTGGAATCACCAATTTCTGCCCCAAATCGAGTTCTCGATCTGGATTTGTTGGGCCGGATTTCACGGGCATCGGGCCAGACATCCGGGCCCCTAGCCGGACATCCGGGACCCCGGCTGGACATCTGGCTCCTGGAGAGCCAAAACAGATTCGGTTCTGCACATCAATACCCGGATTTCCGGCCCCACCCTCGGATGTCCGCCCCCTATAGGTTTCAGCCTTCCGTGTTTCACCATTTTGGCCATAACTAATTCATCCGGACTACAATTTAGGCGTTCTTTAGCTCGTTTTGTAGCTATTGACATGCTCCATCCAATGAAATTAGTTCCACCATCATATATTTCAAATTTTCGCAAGTTTGCCTAGGCCCTCAACCATATTATCTGCAATACCACCATAGACTTCCGCAACCTAACCCATTTTGGTTCCCCTTGCATTTGTGGTTGCTTGAGTTGTGATTTGAGTCTCCTAAGGTGTTTAGGTTACACAGGGATAGTTACTTCTTCATCAACGATCGGTGACTTCTATCGGTCCATCATCTACATCGACCAGTGACGTTTGACATTGACGATGACCATCCATCCTTTGAGACCAACTTCAACCGACTTCGTGAAAGGTTAAGTGTGACGAAGGTATACATTCCGTCATACATTTTTCCTTCCTTGCCATTACAACTTGATAACCACACCATCTTTGTGATTACCTTCATACCTATTGAAACTAGCTATCAAAGTATTGTCGGGCTTCGCGAAAACTTGTGCACCATAGTGATACAACATCATATTTTTGCATCATTGGAAATATCATATAGTGCAAATGCTTGATCCCGTGCATATCTTGTGATACTTGTCTCATATATTTTGTTGAGGCTCAATAAGAATAGTGGAAAGGAAGATAAGAGAGAGAGAGAGAAAGCTTCTAAGCAAGAAAGAAAGATCAAAGCTTATAAGCAAAAGAGAGTTGAGCATGAAAAGAGATACTTGTAAACGAGGACACATGGAATAGCAAATGTTTTGCTTGCATAAATAGGATTGGTACCAGGTGGTGAATCGTGTCGAAACGTGCAATCAAGCTAGCGTCTCTCCTTGTGTTTGTGCGACCCGAGCTTAGTCTTAGCATTGACTATACCGTGTATACCACGACTCTTCTTCAAGATGGCACCGCGACGACGATGACTACGGAGCCACTCAAGGAACATGATTTGGAGGCACCACCACATATAGCGAGTGAGGTAGTTGATAGGGCATGTGAGGCCATTTCGATTTCTAACAACTTAACCTTTACCTCTATTGTGTCTTATCCTTTGGTGCTAGGTCCAATATACGATGACGCATCGATCCTCGATGACTTCGTCCTCCCTTTGGACAAGACAATGGCCATGATGGAATATGATGCACCCCCACAATGAAGATGAACACGATTCTGTCTTTGCCACCTCACCTACACCACATGAGTGGAATGCAAAAGGTAACATAGGTGAAGGTGATGCTCGTGTCCCACTAGTGGACATTGATTGCTTGCATGATGTTGATCCACATATTGCCATGCTTCATGATTATGAGACTTTCACATGTGATGAGTTACTCATTTATGATGAGTTTGGTGATTCTCATGTGAAGACTATTAGTTTTGATGTCACCTTGCATAGGATATCTTGTGAGAACTCTATAGGTCACATCATGTTTGACAATCCGCTTGACTTGTCATATGCTATGTATGAGATCACCCATATTGCATATTTACAATCTCATCGTCATAACTATGCATATCCCATTAAAATAAACCCAATTTGCACATATGGCATAGATGACAAACCCATGGTAATCGGCATTTGCTTTTCTTGTGATGATATTGCCATGCTCCCTTTGCATCGTTTGCGCAATTTCCCACATATGACATGCCATGACCACCTAGCTTCGGATATGCACTATTTTGGATGTTGTCCATATTCTCCATATTATGCTTCCGCTCTTGCACATGAGGAGACCCCCATAGTTTCCTCATACCTATTAGGAGATTTTTGATCCATCCTACACTTTGAATGATCCCCATAAATGTGTAGACAATATGCTATCCATGTATACAATTGCTATTGATGTGTCATATACTTGTATGCTCAATTTGTGTCCCTATCGTGTTATACATAACAACTATTATTTCAAGATGGAGGACATGTTCCTATACCATCCCTCAAATTAATTTGAGAATTGTTTACCTTGTGATAACTCTCATGTGCACATACACATCATGTTGGATGATGTATACATTTACCACGCACATACTTTGTTCCGTGTGTTTCTTTGTTGTGTAGGTACACATGATTCTTCGTCAACCTCGTAAGAGCATGAGTTGATGAAAAGAGCTCTAGAGAGCAATGAAGATGTGTGCCACCATGGAGTTCTTACCCTCCACCCACCCTCTTTGAGCAAATACCTCGTGCATTTCTTCTGCATGGCTCTCACATGGCTATGGCTTGTTGCTCATTACACTTATTATGCCCATATTGCCATGTTCACTTTACTTGATATGCTCATTTCTATGCCCTTTCCATGAAAATGTGACCCATGCTTTGCATCTCACATGACACTTGATTATATGACTTGTATGGGTATTTGCAAGCTTGGTGGAGATATTACATGCTATTGCCATGTTTGCTTTGTGTCGCATGCCTGTGATGACACATTTATCTTGCTTTGTGTTTGTGCTCGCGATATGTCATGTGCATTATTTATGTCTACTATTTGCTCACATGACATGATTTCTATGATTTCCTCTAGTACGTTGCATCTTCGCACTACTAGTTTGCACGACATGATCGATTTTCTTACTTCATGTGTTGCATCACCAATGATTACTACTTGCTCATTTCATGCGGTTGATGACAACCGTTACCATGCTTCACACATGATTGATATTGCTTATTGTCATATGTCTCCATGTATTGCCTCTCTCATGCTAGATGATTTTCCATGTATTGAGTGCAAAAATGCTTCTAAACTTGCTAATGATATTGCCACCATAGCTTTCTCTCATATGATTGGAGCTTTTGACATCTCTCATGTGATCATGCTTGCGTTCCTTCTTTGCACCATATGCCTAGTGCCATGAATATTGCCATTGTTGCATCCTATTATTCATGCACTTGTGATCCTAACGGTTATGTTCTAGAGAAGAGAACCATCATGATGGATGATGTGTTTGTCTACTATGAACATACATTGTTTCCTTTGTTGTGTGTATGTGTAGGATACTTCCACCACATGTCAACTTCCACTTCACGTGAGTTGACAATTCAAGCTCTTGAGAGCGAGCCATGCTACATCGACGCAATTCTACATCTCACTTGCTTGCGCATCGACATTGTGAAGGACGCACAAGGACAAGTTTTCAAGGTGACATCCTTCTTGAGCTTGGATATTGTGGATCATCCTACTTGTGTTGCTTGTACCATGACACATATAGGTCATCTTGGACCACATATTTGCACACATGATAGAGATATTGTTTCCCACTCATGATTGCCACATTGCCATGCCTCATGACTATATACCCTGTGTGTTGCATCCAACTTGTGGATTACTTGCTCTTATCATATGCTTGGTTGCAACAATGTCCATTCTTCACATTGTCCATGCCCGATTGCTTGCTATATGCTTGACTTGATTTCCGCACATATGATGACCTATTGCTCTTTATATTGTGTTGAGTGCCACACTATCTTCACTACACCATATGCACATTATGCTTGGATTGCCTGTAATTTTGAAATACTACATTATAGGTTGTTTTTAGAGTATGTGTGGGAAAACCGGGTTAGGATTGTTTTTAGACCCCTCCTCCAAGGGGTCACGAAAATCCCTCTCAATTCCCCCATATATACAGCCATTGGGGCGTTGTTTAGACTTGGGTTTCGTTTAGATTACAAGTTCGCCATAGCTACAACTTCGCGTCCTTCATTTGTGTTCCACGACCAGACCAAGACGTCACAAAACCCCACTTTCATCAATAAAGCTTTCCTCTTATATTCGCAATATCCAGATTGCAATTTCAGTTTATTGCTTGTTCTTCATTTGCGTGTAGGAAATAGACCTTTGTGGTCAGGTTGATCATGCTCCAGCATGGTCAATAACCTCTTAGAGTTTTCTTTAGGGATTGCTAAGGCGCGGCTGTTGGGGAACATTGTGTGGGAAATAGAAAAAATCCAACGAACACCCAAGATCTATCTATGGAGATCAACAACTACGAGAGGGAGAGTGGATCTGCATACCCTTGTAGATCGCCAAGCGGGAAGCGTTAAGAAACGCGGTTGATGTAGTCGAACGTATTCGAGATCCAAATCGCAATCCGTCCCGCAATCCAATCACGATCCGTCCCGATCTAGCGCCGAACGAATGGCACCTCCGCGTTTAGCACACGTACATCTCGATGACATCTCCACCTCCTCCATCCATCGAGCGAGGTCAGATTAATAGATGAGTTTTCTAGCAACACGATAGCGTGGTGGCGGCAGTGGTGGTGCTATCCCGGCAGGGCTACGCCTAGCGCTACCGAAACAGGGAATGGGGGAAGAAAATAATCTAGGGAGATAGAGGGGCGCCAAGGGCTTCGTGTGTGCTCTTGGGGCGTCCCCTCCCCTCTATATATAGGTGGAGGGGCATGAAGATCATCCCTCCAAGCCCTAGGGCGCAGCCAAGGGAGAGGAGTTGGACTCCTAGTCCAATTCCCTCCCTTTCCATAAACACATGGACTTTCCACCTCTCCCAAGCCACATGGGCCTTAAGGGACTTGTGCGCCTAGCCCAATAAGGCTAGGGCGCCTACCCTCAGCCCATGCAAACCCTTGGGACGTGGTGGAACCCTTGGTGGACTTCCAGACTCCTCCAGAAGTTTCTGAAACCTTCTAGAAGCTTCCTGGTACAATACCAGAAAAACCCAAAACTTTTCCGGTAGCCAAAATATGACTTCCCATATAAAAATATTTACCTCCGAACCATTCCGAAACTCCTCGTGATGTCCGGGACTCCGATCAACCTTCGGTCACCAACATACATAATTCAACAATACCAAATCATCACCAAATGTTAAAGTGTGCAGACCCTGCGGGTTCGAGAACTATGTAGACATGACCGAGACAACTCTACGGTCAATAACCAATAGCGGGACCTGGATGCCCATATTGGTTCCTACATATTCTATGAAGATCTTTATCGGTCGAACCACGATGTCAAGGATTCAAACAATCCGCCTGCAGTTCCCTTTGTCCGTCGGTATGTTACTTGCCCGAGATTCGATCATCGCTATCTCCATACCTAGTTCAATCTCGTTACTAGCAAGTCTCTTTACTCATTATGTAACACAAGATCCTGTGACTAACTCCTTATTCACATTGCTTGCAAGCTTCTTGTGATGTTGTGTTATCGAGTGGGCCCAGAGATACCTGTCCGTCATACGGAGTGACAAATCCCAGTCTCGATCCACGCCAACTCAACAGATACCCTCGAAGATACCTGTAGAGCACCTTTATAGTCACCCATTTACGTTGTGATGTTTGATACACACAAGGCATTCCTACGGTGTCAGGGTGTTGCGTGATCTTATGGTCATAGGAACAGATACTTGACATGGATAAAGCAGTAGGAATAAACTAACAAGATCATATGATATGCTTACGGTTGGGTCTTGTATATCACATCATTCTCCTAATGGTGTGACCCCGTTATCAAATGAAAACTCATGTCTATGGTTAGGAAACCTTAACCATCTTTGATCAATGAGCTAGTCTAGTAGAGTCTCACTAGGGACATGGTGTTGTCTATATGTCCACACAGGTATCTGAGTTTCCAATCAATACAATTATAGCATGGCTAATAAATGATTATCATGAGAAAGGAGACATTATAATAACTAATTTATTATTTCCTCTAGGGCATATTTCCAACAGTCTCCCACTTGCACTAGAGTCAATAATCTAGTTCACATCACCATGTGATTTACACCCAATGAGTTCTGGGGTTTGATCATGTTTTGCTTGTGAGAGAGGTTTTAGTCAACGGATCTGCAACATTCAGATCCGCGTGTACTTTGTAAATCTCTATGTCATACTGTAGATGCTGCTATCACACTCCACTTGGAGCTATTCCAAATGATTGCTCCACTATACGTACCCGGATTGCTACTCAGAGTCATCCGGATTGGTGTCAAATCTTGCATTGACGTAACCATTTATGACGAACTCTTTATCACCTCCATAATCGAGAAACATTTCCTTAGTACTCTAGTTACAAAGGATAATTTTGACCACTGTCCAGTGATCCACTCCTAGACCACTCTTGTACCCCTTCACAGACTCATGGCAAGGCACACACCAGGTGCAGTACACAGCGTCGCATACTATATAGAGCCTATGGCTAAGGCATAGGGGACGACCTTCGTCCTTTCTCTTTCTTCTACCGTGGTCGAGCTTTGAGTCTTACTAAAATTCATACCTTACATCACAACCAAGAACACCTTCTTTGACTGGTCTATTTTGAACTCCTTCAAAATCTTGTCATGGTATGTATTCATTGAAAGTTTTATCAAGCGACTTAATCTATCTCTATATATCTTGATGCCCAATATTTAAGTAGATTCATACCAGCTCTTCCTTTGAAAAACTCCTTTCAAACAAGCCTTTATGCTTTCCAGAAAGTCTTCATATTTCCTATCAACAATATGTCAACCACATATACTTATCAGAAATTCTATAGTGCTCCCATTCACTTTCTTGTAAATACAAGTTTATTATAAACTTTGCATAAACCCAAAAACTTTGATCAACTCATCAAAGCGTATATTCCAACTCCGAGATGCTTGCTCTAGTCCATAGAAGGACTGATGGAGCTTGCATACCTTTTAGCATCCTTAGGATTGACAAAACCTTCCAGTTATATCACATACAACCTTTCCTCAAGGAAACCATTGAGGAACCGATGTTTTGACATCCATCTGCCAGATTTCATAATCGAAAAATGTAGCAACTGCTAACATAATTCCAACAGACTTTAGCATCGCTACGGGTGAGAAAGTATCATCATAGTCAACTCTTTGAACTTGTCCGAAACTTCTTTGCGACAAGTCGAGCTTTATAAATGGTGACATTTACCATCAATGTTTGTCTTCTTCTTAAAGGTCCATTTGTACTTAACGGCTTGTTGTTCATCAGGCAAGTCTAGCAAAGTCCATACTTGGTTTTAATACATGGATCCTTCCTCGGGTTTCATGGTTCCTAGCCATTTGTTGGAATCCGGGCCCACCATCGCTTTTTCATAGCTCGTAGGCTCACTGTTGTCCAACAACATGACCTCCAAGACAGGATTGTCATGCCACTTAGGGGCGGCATGAGTTCTTGTCGACCTACGAGGCTTGGTAGTAACTTGATCCAAAGCTTCCTGATCATCATCATTTGCTTCCTATTCACTTGGTGTAGGCACCGCAAAAACATCTTTCTGTGTCGTGCTACTCTCCTACTAAAGTGACGGTTAAACAACATCGTCAAGTTCTACTTTCCTCCCACTCAATTATTTCGAGAGAAACTCTTTCTCGAGAAAGGACCCATTTTTAGCAACAAACACTTTGGCCTCGGATCTAAGATAGAAGGCATACTCAACTGTTTCCTTAGGGTATCCTATGAAGATGCACTATTCCGCTATGGGTTTGAGATTATCAAACATAAGTGTCACATTCTCAAACTCTAAGAAATGACAATTAGGTTTCTGCCAAACCATAATTCATACGGTGTCATATCCACATATTTAGATGGTGCCATATTTAAAGTGAATGTAGTTATCTCTAATGCATAACCCCAAAACAATAGTGGCAAAACGATAAGAGACATCATAATACGCACCATATCCAATAGAGCATGACTACGACATTCAGACACACCATTACACTATGGTGTTCCAGGTGGCGTGAGATGTGAAACAATTTTCACATTGTCTTAAGCTACATACCAAACTCGTAACTCGGATATTCACCTCCACAATATATCGTAGACATTTATCTGCTTTTCACGATGATCTTAAACATCACTCTGAATTTGCTTAAACTTTTTGAATGTTTCATACTTGTGTTTCATTAAGTAAATATACCCATACCTACTCAAATCATCAGTGAAGGTAAGAAAATATTGATATCCACTCCATGCTTCTACACTCATTGGACCGCATACATCAGCATGTATCATTTCCAATAAGTCACTTGCCCGCTCCATCATATCGAAAACGGGGTCTAAGTCATCTTGACCATGAGGCATGGTGTGCATGTCTCAACCGATTCGAAATTGAGTGAGTCCAAAGATCCATCGGCATGGAGTTTCTTCATGCGCTTTATACCAATATGAGTTTAGCGGCAGTACCACAAGTATGTGGTACTATCATTATTAACTTTGCATCTTTTTGGCATCAATATTATGAACATGTGTATCCCTACGAACGAGATTCGATAAACCATTCACATTGGGTGCATGACCATTGAAGGTATTATTCATGTAAACAGAATAACCATTATTCTTTGACTTAAATGGATAATCGAATTGCGATAAACATGATCTAATCATGTTCATGCTTCACACAAACACCAAATAACATTTATTCAGGTTTAACACAAATCCCGGAGGTAGATGGAGCGTGCGATGGTGATCACATCAACCTTGGAAACACTTCCAACACACATCGTCACCTCGCCCTAGCTAGTCTCTGTTTATTCCGTAGCTTTTATTTCGAATTACTAACATTAGCAACTGAACCGGTATCTAATACCCAGGTGCTGCTAGGAGTACTAGTAAGGTACGCACAAATGACACGGATATCAAATATACTTTTGTTGACGTTGCCAACCTTCTTATTTACCAAGTATCTAGGACAGTTTCACTTCAGTGACCGTTCTCCTCATAATGGAAGAACTTAGTCTCGGGTTTGGGTTCAACCTTGGGTTTCTTCACTGGAGCAGCGACTGGCTTGCCATTCATGAAGTTTTCCTTCTTGCCCTTGGCCTTCTTGAAACTAGTGTCTTTACTAACCATCAGCATTTGATGCTCCTTCTTGATTTCTAGCTTCGCGGTGTCAAACATCGCGAATAGCTCAGGGATCATATTTACCATCCCTGGCATGTTTCTAGTTCATCATGAAGCTCTAGTAGCTTTGTGGCAGTGACTTGGGGAACTATATCAATCATGATCTTGTTTGGAAGATCAACTCCCACTTGATTCAAGCGATAGTAGCACCCAAACAATCTAAGCACACGCTCACCTATTGAGCTATTTTCCTTCATCTTGCAGGCAAAGAATCTTGTTGGAGGTCTCATACCTCTCAACATGGGCACGAGCCTAAGATCCTAATTTCAGCTCTTGGAACATCTCATATGCTCCATGACGTTCAAAACTTCTTTGAAGCCTCAATTCTAAGCTATAAAGCTTGACGTAGTGAACTATCAAGTAGTCGTCAAAAATGTGTCTGACTGATGTTCTCAACACCAACAGGCGACACTTGAGGGGTTGGTGCACCGAGTGGCGCATCAAGGACATAAGCCTTCTATGCAGCAATGAGGACAATCCTTAGTTTATAGACCCAGTCCGCATAATTGCTGCTACCATCTTTCAACTTAGTTTTCTCTAGGAACGTATCAAAATATAGGGGAGTTGTAGCGTGAGCAATTGATCTACAACACAATTTGCAAAGACAACTTAACTATGTCCATGATAATGAGTTCAATTAATCAAATTACTTAAGAAATCCCACTCAAATCAACATCCCTCAGGTTGTCTGAGTGTGACATGATCCAAATCCACCAACCCAAGTCCGATCATCATGTGAGATAAGGTGGATTCAATGGTGAACATCTCCATGTTGATCATATCTACTATATAACTCATGTTCGAACTTTTGGTCTCTTGTGTTCCTAGGCCTTGTCTATACATGCTAGGTTCGTCAAGTTTAACCCAAGTGTTCTGCATGTGGAAAACTTGCTTACACCCATTGTATGCGATCGTATAGTCTATCACACCCGATCATCACGTGGTGCTTCTGAACGACGATCCTTCACAACTGTGTACACTTGGGCAAAACCCAATTTTATCTTGAAATTTTAGTGAGATCATCTTATAATGCTACAGTCGTCCTAAGCAAAATAAGATGCATAAAAGGATTAACATCACATGCAAATCATATAAGTGACATGATATGGCCATCATCATCTTGTGCTTTTGATCTCCATCTCCAAAGCACCGGCATGATCTCCATCGTCACCGGCATAACACCATGATCTCCATCATAATGATCTCCATCATTGTGTCATCATGTGTTTTCGTGCCAACTATTGCTTCTACAACTATTGCTAACGCATAGCGATAAAGTAAAAGCAATTACATGGCGTTTAGTGATTGACACGCAGGTCATACAATAAATCAAAGACAACCCTATGGCTCTTGTCAGTTGTCCTACACATCGACATGCAAGTCATGATAACTATTACAAAACATGATCATCTCATACATCAAGATATATCAAATCGCGTCTTGGCCATATCACATCACAACATGCCCTGCAAAAACAAGTTAGACGTCCTCTACTTTGTTGTTGCAAGTTTTACGTGGTTGCTATGGCTAACTAGTAAGAACCGTTCTTACCTACTCAAAGCCACAATGGTGATATTCAATTTGCCTTTTAACCTTCTACAAGGACCGCCTCGGTCGAATCCGATTCAACTAAACTGGGAGAGACAGACACCCGACAGCCATCTTTATGCAACAAGTTGCATGTCAGTCGATGGAACCGGTCTCTCGCGCGTGGATGAGTAAAGTTGGTCCGAGCCACTTCATCCGACAATACCGTTGAATCAAGATAAGACTAAGGAGGTAAGTAATCTGAACATCAACGCCCACAAATTCTTTTGTGTTCTACTCGTGCATGTTATCTACGCGTAGACCTAGCTCATGATGCCACTGTTGGGGAATGTTGCATCAGAAACAAAAAAAATCCTACGAATGCCCAAGATCTATCTATGGATATCAACAATTACAAGAGGGAGAGTGGATCTACATACCCTTGTAGATCGCTAAGCGGGAAGCATTAAAAACGTGGTTGACGTAGTCGAACGTCTTCGCGATCCAAATCGTAATCCGTCCCGCAATCCAATCCCGATCCATCCCGATCTAGTGCCAAACGGATGGCACCTCTGTGTTCAGCACACGTACAGCTCGATGACGTCTCCGCCTCCTCGATCCAGCAGGTGGTGGCGGTGGTGGTGGTGCTATCCCGACAGGTCTACGCCTAGCGCTACCGAAACCGCGAACGGAGGATAAAACGATCTAGGGAGAGAGAGGGGCGCCAAGGGCTTCGTGTGTGCTCTCTGGGCGCCCCTCCCCTCTATATATTGGTGGAGGGGCATGGAGATCAGCCCCTCTAAGCCCTAGGGCGCAGCCAAGGGGGAGGAGTTGGACTCCTAGTACAATTCCCTCCCTTTCCATAAACACGTGGACTTTCCACCTTTCCCAAGCCACATGGGCCTTGAGGGACTTGTGCGCCTGGCCCAATAAGACCAAGGAGCCTTACCTCAGTCCATGCAAAACCTTGGGATGTGGTGGTACCCTTGGTGGACTTTCGGAATCCTTTGGAAGTTTCCAGAACCTTCTAGAAGCTTCCCGATACAATACCGGAAAAAACCTGGAAATTTTCAGGTAGCCAAAATATGACTTCTCATATATAAATCTTTACCTCCGAACTATTTCGGAACACCTCATGATGTCCAAGATCTCATCCGGAACTCTGAACAACCTTCAGTCACCATACATAACTCAACAATACCAAATCATCACCGAACGTTAAGTGTGTAGACCTTGCGGTTTCGAGAACGATGTGGACATGATGGAGACAACTCTACGGTCAATAACCAATAGCAGGACCTGGATGCTCATATTGGTTCCTACATATTCTACGAAGATCTTTATCGGTCAAACCATGATGTCAAGGATTCAAACAATCCCGTATGCAGTTCCCTTTGTCCGTCGGTATGTTACTTGTGCGAGATTCGATCGTCCGTATCTCCATAACTAGTTCAATCTCGTTACTAGAAAGTCTCTTTGCTTGTTCCGTAACACAAAATCCCGTGAATAAATCCTTGGTCACATTTCTTGCAAGCTTCTTGTGATGTTGTGTTATCGAGTGGGTCATACCTCTCCGTCATACGGAGTAACAAATCCCAGTCTCGATCCACGCCAACCCAACAGACACCCTCGAAGATACCTGTAGAGCACATTTATAGTCACTCAGTTATGTTGTGACATTTGATACACACAAGGCATTTCTATGGTATCAGGGAGTTGCATGATCTCATGGTCGTAGGAACAGATACTTGACATGGATAAAGCGGTAGCAATAAACTAACACGATCATATGCTATGCTTACGGTTGGGTCTTGTCCATCACATCATTCTCCTAATGATGTGACCCTGTTATCAAATGACAACTCATGTCTATGGCTAGGAAACCTTAACCATCTTTGATCAACGACCTGGTCTAGTAGAGGCTCACTATGGACACGGTGTTGTTTATGTATCCACACATGTATCTGAGTTTCCAATCAATACAATTATAGCATGGATAATAAACGATTATCATGAACAAGGAAATATGATAATAACTAATTTATTATTGCCTCTAGGGCATATTTCCAATAGCGACGTCCTCGCACGTTCATAGTCGGATCATCAAAGTCTACTCCACCAAAAACAATACTCACCATCTCATCAAAAGATGGGACACCTTCGCCTCTATCACAGGCCATCCGGTCGCTGAACAGTCACAAAAAATCAACCAAGTCGCCCCTCTCAAACCAGCCTCAAACGCCCGGGCTGACCGGCACCCCTCATATCCAGCCCAAATATGGGGCGGATATGGGGTGGTCCGGGCATGCCCGGGTGCGTCCGCCTGACAAGCCCAGCCCACCATCGACCCCACAGTTGTCACACAAAAAAACCATCCGGCTCATCGCTATGAACCCTAGTTCACTCAGTCTCCTCTCTCGCTCCGTCCTCTCCACTCCTCGCATCGATTCCGATCGAATTCGGCGCAATGTCGAGCTCTGACACCCACTCTGATGATGGCTTGGATCTGGACTATGAGCTCGCCCTCTGCACCACTTTGGAGTGGTCCAAGGTGGATACTAGGGGTAGCTCCGGATCTGCAGCCTTGCCACTTCCCCGCAGGCGCAGCTCGGACGCCGACGCTGGCCCCTCCCAGACCGTGTTCATCTTTGATAGGTGCCTGCGCAATTCGTGCCTCCCCTGCCGCCGTCGGCTACTGCGCCCCCATGTGGGAAGCGCTGGGTGCTTGTGCTAGCCCAGCTAACCCAAATGTGCACGCCCGAATTAGAGGCGCGTGTTGCCCGCCACGAGCGGCAGAAACAAATGGAGAGGAGGGAGGCGGAGCAGTCCATGCGCCACCGCCGTGGGATGGAGGCGAAGTCCGACGAGGACGCGTGGCTCCTCGAATGGGTCTACCGCCGGTCGCTTATGACCGCGGAGATGGACGCGTGGAGGCTCCGCCGGAAGAACGCCAAGGCGCTCTGGGTTGCCATTAAGCAGTCCGAACGTGAGGCGGCGGAGGCACCGCCGGAGGCAACTCGGTTGGTGAAGCTCAAGCGGCAGCAGGACAAGGAGGTTCGGCGACTAAAGGGGCTCATCATCCTCTCTGACAACGACGATGACAACCACGGTTCCTCATCGTACGACTTGGACGATTCCTCACTAGCCACCGACTCCTATAGCTGCAACGGTGACCAAAAGGGCAAAGGGCCGACGAGGAAGTGGTGAATGTTCGCCGTCTCCGTCTTCAATTTCAAGTTTTAGTAATCTAGTTTAAATTTGTCCATCGTTTATGTGAATTATTTGAACTGTGGAGATCTTCTGGAGATCCAGCGGTGATCTTTTGGTGATCGAAATGTGCATTCCTCTGTCTGATTATATGTTTGTGTGTTGATCTACGTTCTATTTTATCTACGTTGCATGCTAGTATGGATATGAGGGACCGAATATGGGATACACAGATGTAGACGACAGGATTTAGGGAGTGCTCGGTCAGTGCCCGCGAATGCGCAAGGGCACGTCCGTGGGCGTTTGAGGGCCCAGATTTGCGGCTTGTGGCTGCAGATGCTCTAACCAATCTCAAAACAAAAAAAAAAGAGTCGTTTCAACAGCAAATCGTTCATGAGTGGCTGCATTCTGATGACTACAAGTAAGACTAGTGGACTCGTTGGTTCCATGGAGCCTTCCAATTATTATTTTGACCCAATTTCCCTACAAGAGCTAGATGACCACTCATAGTTGCTAGATCTGAGATGCAAATTTGTTTCAAATGTGAGGCAGAGAGTGAATGGGGATGTTCCTGGGAGGGGAATGTGCGTGTCGAGGTAAATGAGAGAGAAAAGGCTTGCTTTGTTAATATTCTTTCTATCCTAAAATATGTTAAGCTTAGTACTCCTCCCTCCCCCAAACTTCCGACACAACTCGTACTCCTCGTCTTCTCCAGTCGACACTCCGCCACTCCAACACAAGCGCATGGACGTTGGAGCTCCCCTGCATCGCGCTGCTCCTGCTCTCCCGCGCGTCCTCCTCCTCCACCGCAGTTGCCTCCTCCGTCGCCCCCTTCTGCCTCGAGAAGCTCCCCTACCTCCCTTGCATTCCTCTTGAATCTCCCCTCTTTCACCCCAAAAATCATTTCTTCTTCCTCCCGTCGCATCTCCTGCTCGCGTGCGGCGACGACACGTCCTCCTCGTCGCCTCGCTGCCGGAGGAGGCGCGAGGCAGTCAGCACTGGCTCGCGTTGTGCCTGGCCGACCTCGGGTGCGTGTGGGTCACCGCGTCAAGGGCCTACGCGTCGGTCGCCACCTCAGCCATGCACCCGTCCGCGGAGGAGGCGGTGGATTCCGTTCGCTGACAAGGCTTCCTCAGCGGATTGCGTTGTGGTAAGTCCTTCCTCTCCCACCTGATGCGCCATCGGGGTTTCCATTCTCTGCTCTCTATTAGTGCTTGATGCTCTCTGCATTGTTGTATTCACTAGTCACGCTGGGCATAAAACCCAATACCCGAAGCCCGAACCCGAACCTATATGGCCCGAACCCAAAAAACCAAAACACCTTTTCGGGTAGAAATTACAGAAACCCAAAATTTATTTAGGAAATTCGGGTATACACTCCAGGTACGCGAACAACCCGAATACCCGAAATAAAAAAAGAAAGCCAGTGTTCTAAGGACTCAGCATAGCAGCCCAACAAAAGAATTGTACTTTTGGCCCACGTCCAACAATACGGCCATGGCCCAGGCATCTACAAACGTCTCACGTACATGCACATTAAAATGGCCTGGTTGGGCGTACCGATCCATATCTGTCTCCATCTCCAAAAATATCTCGTTGACTCGATATAGATCTAGCCAGCGCTTCTCTCTCACATCTCCACGCACGCGCAGCTCGCATACGCTTCTGGTGGCTGCCGCCACTGCGCTCTCCAGCGAGCTAGCAACCCACAACCTCCTCCTCCTATTCGCTGCGCAGCTAGGGGGGCTGGCCGCCGCCACAGTCGTCGTTGCCACAACGCTAGCCGACAGTGACCTCCTCCATCTTCCTGACGCACCCTGTACCCCTGGACCCTGGTCATGGCACTTGTCACCGGCAACCCCCTTCTGCTTCCTCTGGCACCCCGTACAATTGGTGGTCGCGCTCGCCGCTGATGACCCCCTCCATCTTCCTCAAGCACCCCATAGCTTTTGACGGCGAGCGGGAGTTCCACCTCCGCTTCCCCCATAGTTGTTGCATCGCTATGTTCGGGTAAATTGGGAAAACCCGAACCTAAACCCGAATTTTCGGGTACCCAAATTGTCGGGTTTCAAATTCTTTTATGAAATTCGGGTATAAGATCTGAAAACCCGGATTGAAAAATACCCGAAAAACCCGACCCGAAATTTCGGGTAAACCCGAACGCCCAACCTGATTCAGTAGGGCCAGCTCAAACTGTGTGCACCAGGTAGAAGGCACGCTCGAACCAACAGGATGCCCTGCAAAATGATTTCAAACGAGGTGTGTGTAGTTAGCAGATTAGCCGCACCTGTATGGGTAGATAGAGGTATGAGTAGTTAAATACTCCTCCTTAATTACCAGCATTGTGTAAGCGCATAGGCACTAGATTCAGAAATGTTCACTAAATTTAGAAATGTTCAGACTTTGAATGTTCATTGAATTAGTAAATCTTGTCTTTCCTAAAAACTGAATTTGTATATTCAATCTTTGCTAAAGAGAATTATTAAATCTTATCATAACAAATGTTAATTCAAAAGTGTTCAGAAATCAACATCAAGTTTAGGAACAAGTGTGTTCCTAAATAATCTTCAGTTTAGGAACAATCTTCAGTTTAGGAAAAAAACAGAAATTGGTCACCACATATTTTCAGTTCCAAGTTTCTAACAGTTCCAGTTTCTGATTTATAAATGAGGCTAAGTATGGCAAATAAATTCAATGCAAAATTAAGATGCCAGAAGCTTCAAGTTGATTTCAGAAATGTTGTAACATGTTCAGACTGAATTAGTAATTCAGAAATGTTCAGCGTAAAAATTCAGAATGTTTAACACGAAATCTGTCTCCTAGATTTTGGATTCGAGATGTTTTTGAAAAGGACATGCCTTTTTGACTGAGATTCTGTGGATACTTTCCAAGATAATTTTTGTTCGCTGCAAACAGTAAAATACTTAGCAAATTCTTGTTTTGGATTCATGATATTCTTGCTTGCTCTACTCCTTGCTGTGATATGTGCTCAGTTGATGTTCGTGCAAATGCCAAACTTGTTGCTGTTGGGCGCAACAGGCGAAGGGGCTATGCAGCAGGTGCACGCAGCAATAAGGGAGA
This sequence comes from Hordeum marinum, assembly GCA_022496015.1. Lineage (NCBI taxonomy): Eukaryota > Viridiplantae > Streptophyta > Magnoliopsida > Poales > Poaceae > Hordeum > Hordeum marinum. The sequence continues at coordinate 225,532,709 of CM039675.1, read as the reverse complement.
AGGAGACATGAAGTATGCAAGGAGGTGTATGTGCGAGAGATGATACCGAACATTAGTACTGCTGTTGACTTAGAGAAGCACCAATGAAAAAATGTTCAAAAATTTAGTTACTGTAGTTACTGAAAATTGCAAGGTTTAGACTATGTGAACATTTGGTCTCTGAAAATTGCAAGGTTGAGACTATGTGAGTCTAAGATCTTACTGTAGTTAAGAGTTATCTTATTGAAAATGGAGGCATCTATTGTTACTGAAATTGGCTCACTATAGTGGCTGAGAACAGTGATCAACATCAAACTAATACAGCTGATTTTTTTGCTTTAACAGAATTTGAACTGAGGCTGAGAACAGTGATCACTAGAAAAAAATTGATCACTGAACACTTCAATTACTCAACACATAACAGTTAACTGAATTTGATCTGAGGCTGAGAACAGTTATCACTAGAAACAATTTGATCACTGAACACTTCAATTACTCAGCACATAACAGTTAACTCAATTTCTTCAAAATTAACAGTTAACTGGATTTTTCCAAATTATAGTTAACCGAATTCATCAATGTTTTCCTTCTCCCATTTTTGACCATAACAGTTGATTATTATTTTCCAAATTACAGAGAAACGAAGCAAAGTTCATAGATCAGTTGTCTTTCAAATTAGAGAGCGAGCATATTATAGAGCTTCTAGAGCACATTTTCTCAATGGCGCAAGGTACAGACCCGAGCCATGTACTTCTTCTCGAGGTGCTTTTAGTGGAGATACCGGGAGAAAGGCACAAAGTCCGGCACTAGAGATGAACAAGCAAGGATCCCTGTAATTTTTCTCACCGACAGCAGGCGAAGGGGACCTCCGACGACAGCACACGAGCAGGGGAGCTCCGTGCGGCAGCACAAGCAGGGGAGTAGTAGCAGAAGCAGCTCGAGCTTAAGGTCCAGGCCCGCGCGAGTGCTTGAGTTCCAAGCCTGCCTGAGAGCTCGAGACCCAGGCGCCTGCAGGTCCTGGGCGGCGGCGGCGCAGATCCTGGGTGGCGGGAGGGGATATCGGCGACACAGGTTGATGCGAAGCATCCCATGGTCATCCCCAAGGATCCATCACCAACACCTCAAGCTCCAAAAGGCCCCATGACAAGAGGCCATGCACGTGCAATGAAAACCGAGGTGACATCTCTCCTATGCGACTCTCCGTTTGATGCTCATGGAACGTGTATGCTACCTAAAGCAGAAACACTATGCATCCTCAGATACCTCGACCATGACAGGAGCTCGAGGGCGCAAGGAGGAGAACCACATGAAGGAAAGGATGCAAGCTCTAGAATGAAACTCCAGGCTAGCCCGGAACCTTCAGCCCCTTGGCGACCTAGGATCGACCCCGGGTGTGCAAACTTTCTGCCTAGCTCGGAACCTGGTCGGAACTTTCGGCCGGCCCGGAACTTCCAACCCTCGCCAGCCCAGCCCTTGAAGACGGCGCCAACTCTCAGGAAAGCCCGAAACCCGGCTGGAACCTACCCGAAACTTCCGGCCTGACCCAAAACTTCCGGCCTGCCTGCGCGCAGTCACTCGGGCCCAAAGGCCCATGTACCCCTTCGCCCCTATTTCGCCCTAGACTATATATACGCTTCTCCCACCTTGAGTTAGGGTTAGCTTATGTTTAGCATTTGCATCTACTTCCTTCCCTCGTGGAGTGATACACCTCTACGTGAGAAGATCTGAAGTGGATGCCAAGGCCCCTATCAAGTGAAGATCCCACGGGAGATCAAACCTGCTACACATGTTGGACCAGTTATTAGAGCCGTGCACGCCACCTAAATTATCAGGTACTTCCGTTTCTTGAAAATCCTTCTAACGTTCATTAACATATGATATTGCCTAAATTAGATACTTTTATTTTACTTATGAATGAAGGACCTAGCATGGACAAGAATGATGGCCATTTGAGCGGGATCAAGCATGGAGGAGAAGGTGCGCACGCAGGAAAGAACAATGGAGTTCCTAATGGTGATTTTCGCACTTTGAAGCCACCATAAGGAGAGCATGATAGCTTGGACGAAATATACAAGATGCCACTTTATAAATTTCGTCCATAGGATATATAGGTGTTGTGTCACCTTATTTTTGGGCCAGTCCCATGTAATTTTGGAATACCACTTTATATGTTGTTTTTAGAGTCCGTATGTGTGGGGAAACCGAGTTAGGGTCGGTTTTGGACCCCTCCTCCAAGGGGTCACAAAATTCCTCTTGTATTCCCCCATATATACATCCCTTAGGGCGCCGTTTAGACTTGCATTTTGTTTATATTACAAGATCGCCATAGCTGCAACTTCGTGTCCTTCATCTATGTTCCACGACCAGACCAAGACGTCATAGAAGACCACTTTTATCAATAAAGCTTTCCTCTTATATTCGCAATATCCAGATTGCAATCTCAGTTTCTTGCTTGTTCTTTGTTTGCTTGCAGGAAATAGACCCTCATGGTCAGGTTGATCGTGCTCCAGCGTGGTCAATAACCTCTAGGAGTTGGTTTAGCGATTGCTAAGGCGCGATGTCCTCGCACGTTCGTAGTCGGGTCGTCAAAGTCGACTCTACCATAAACGATAGCCACATCTCATTGAAATATAGGGACAACCTCACCTCTATTAAGTGGCATCGGGTTTCCAGGTTGCTCCGTGAGATTTTACCAGTTTTTCGTAGTTTAGATCGCATCTGTTGTTCATACCTATAGTCCACGGAAAAGCCACAAAACAATTAGGGTTAGTTCATCATATCCGAACCAATCTAAGTCTTTTGCAATGTTCTGTTCGGTGTTTTGCTTTATTGAATTTGTGGTTACATCATCGTGTCGAGTTGCTGGTCTTAGGGTCTAGTCCTTTAGAGTTTCGAGTTCTGTTCACAAGTTATCACGCCGCCATAGTATCATCTTTAACTTCGCTCCCACCCACCACCATCCTCACCGCTGCCAACTACCATCACCCATCACCATCATCACTGTATCCATATATCACCACCCACCATCATCACCTCCACTGCCATATATCACCACCCCATATCCGCCTCTAATTCGAATTCTTTAGTTATTAGGTTTGTTTTCAAGTTCTATTTCTTTTGTTTTCGTGTTTCCTTGCCTGAGTAGGTCTCAAATCAAAATCTGGCACAATTTTTAGAGCGGTTATTAGGCCAAAGATTCAGCGGGTGAAAATATTTTTCCCTATTATGTTTTTAGGCTTTCCAAAGCGTTTTCAGACACTCGCCATCATAGCGATCTTTTGTCGCAACTTTTGGTCGTCGCAACCCAGAATCGCTCCCGAAAAAATTAGTCAAAAAAATTCGTGCATGTCCTGTATTTAGACCTTCGGAAAAGCTATGAGGCACTCGCCATTATAGTAATTTTCTGACAAAAAAAGAGCACAACAAAAAAGAGGCGCCAAGAAAAAACAGAGTGGCTCTTTCCTTGGTTACGTGTAGCGTCGTGCTTTTGTTGTTGTTATAGGCTCGCGTCTCTAGTGCGGTCTAGACTAGGACCAGCACGGTACCATCGTTGAGCGTATTTTCAACATTGCATCTCTGAACTGATTATTGCTGACCTTTTTGCTACCATATTATAAGCCTTCCCAACTCCACATCATCTACGTCGTGTGTTTGACACCACCTAGCAATCGCTATATCCAGGCTTTGAGAGTTTTGACTACACCAGTTGCCGATCACCACATGTTGCTGGGTAATAACTGGTAAGAATTTGAGATTTGCTTGACAAATTTATGACACACCACCACCACTTCCTAGTAACATGTAGGTTCATATTCTTGTGTTTTGCTATTACTTCTAACCATGTCAGGATCACAAGCCGACGAGATTGAATGGGAGGTTATGACCAACAAGGAGCTCCATGATAAATTCCAGCAAATGATGGCTGGCCAGGTACAAAACTTCGTGACCAGCCTTGGAGAGGCCATGGAGAAGCTAGATGGTTTGGAGAAGACATTCGACACCAAGCTGGATGCTAAGTTTAATGAGGTGTTGGCACGTCTACCACCACCAGCTACAGCTATTGTCCCTCTCCAACGACGAGCACGACTTGTGCCTCTCGACCATGGCTAAAATTCTGGTGCCGCTGATACTGCTGCTACTGTTGCGGTTTATGTGGCTGTTGCTAGTACTGTCGTTGAGCAGAATGACGATTATGATGGTGATTACGATGATGAGGGAGAGGTTGCTCCACACCAACCCCAGGGATAACCACAACCACACCCACTAGGTCGTCCACATGGCTATATTCACAACGGTAGGGCTGCACCCCCCCCCCCCACAGGTACGGGATCATGACCATCTCCCTAAACTTAAATTGAATATTTTGACATTTGATGGTAGATATGTTCCTGATATATATCTTACTTGAGAGTAAGAAACAGAACAACGTTTTACATGCTTACAATTTCCTGAAGATAGACGTGTTGCTACTGTTGTTTGTGCATTCACTAGTTTTGCTTGTGTTTGGTGGTCTGAACATTGTCTCATACATCAAGCTAATATTCTAACTACTTGGGCTGCTTTGAAAACTGCTATGCGTACTCGTTGGGTTCCACCATATTATCAATGTGAATTACTTCCAAAATTGCAACGCTTAAGTCAATGAAAAATTATGTAGAAGAGTATTATCAGGAATTAAAATTTTGCATGATTAGATGTGGTATTGTTGAGGACAATGAAGCTATGCTTGCATGTTTTATGGGTGGATTAAATAGAGATATTCAGACTATTTTACAATATAAGGAGTATAACACTATCATACGTTTATTCCATCTTCTTGCTTGAAAGCTGAACGTTGAAGTGCACAATCAACACGCGTTGGCCAAAACTAATTTTTCTACAGGTCGCACTTCATCATGGATGCCATGGACCTCATCTACTTCCACACGTCCTACTGCAACACTGACTGCTTCAGCCACCAACTCCAACCGAGATATCAAGAATCAGGCACCGCCACCAGCCTCCGACAAGGGCACGCCTTCGGCCCTACACAAAGCTCTTCTTCATCCATGCCATCTACAGGGAAAACATGTGAGGTTATATGTCGTCGTTGCAAGGGTAGAGGTCACTTTGCAAGAGAATGCACATCCAGGCGTGTGATGATTGTTACTGAGGATGGTGGATATGCCTCCGTTAGTGATTATGATGAGGAGAATTTGGCTCTTACTGCAAGTGAAGAACAGGGTGTCGAGGTACTGAACAAGAGACACACTACATGGCTGCTGACTACGCGGACACGTGTGAAAGTTTAGTTTATCAACGTGTTCTGAGTGTCTAGGTTACAAAGCCTAAGGAAAATCAAAGGCACAACTTGTTCCATACAAAGGGAGTTGTGAAGGAGCGTTATGTTCGCGTCATCGTCGATGGAGGGAGTTGCAATAACCTGTCTAGCATGGAGATGGTGGAGAAGTTGTCTCTAACCACCAGACCATATCCTCATCCATATTACATCCAATGGTTCAACAACAGTGACAAGTTTAAGGTAACACGTATTGTTCATGTGCACTTTAGCATTGCTACATATTCTGATATGTTGATTGTGATGTGGTACCCATGCAAGCATGCTCCGTTTTAGTTGGTAGACCATGGCAATTTGATAAAAAAATCTACACCAAGATAGAACAAATCAGTATACTCTTGTTCATAAGGATAAAAAAATTAACTTTGATTCTATGTCTCCTGAACATATTGTGAAAGATGACATTGCTAGAGCTAGTAAAGCAAAATAGGAGCAAAATGAGAGTGAACTTAGATTGTGGTAAAGGAATTTGAGCAACATAATAAGCCTAATAAACCATCATCTAGTGTTGCATCTGAAATAAAACTGAAGAGTGGTTGTTTACTTGCCACTAAATCTGATATTACTGATTTGGATGTTACTACATCTGTTTACTATGCTTATGTATGCAAATAGGTATTATTTTCATTCAAGGGCATGCCTCCCTCTTTGCGTCCTGTTGTCACTAACATTTTGTAGGAGTTCGCTGGCGTCTTTCCACAAGATGTGCCACCGGGATTACCACCTAATCGAGGGATTAAGCATCAGATTGACTTGATTCCCGGTGCATCGCTACCCAACCGTGTGCCATACCGTACCAATCCAGAGGAGAAGAACGAGATTATACGTCAAGTACAAGAGCTGCTCGACAAAGATTATATACGCGAATCCCTTAGTCCTTGTGTTGTTCCTTATTATTCTCGTGCCGAAAAAGGATGGTACATCGCGTATGTGTGTGGATTGTAGAGGCATTAATAATATTACTTTCGTTGTCGTCATCCTATTCCTAGGCTAGATGATATGCTTGATGAATTAAGTGGCTTTACAATTTTCTCCAAAGTTGATTTGCATAGTGGATACCATCAAATTCGTATGAAATTGAGAGATGAATGGAAAACAACATTTAAAACTAAGTTTGGATTATATGAATGGTTAGTCATGCATTTTGGGTTAACTAATGCACCTAGCACTTTCATGAGATTAATGAACGGGGTTTTACGTGCTTTCATTGGACGATTTGTGGTCGTCTACTTTGATGATATACTCCTTTATAGTAGATCTTTGGAGGAACACTTAAATCATTTGCGTGCTGTTTTTATTGCTCTACGTGATGCACGTTTGTTTGGTAATCTTGAGAAGTGCACCTTTTGCACTGATCGAGTATATTTTCTTTGCTATGTTATTACTCCACAGGGAATTGAATTTGATAAAGCCAAGATTGAAGCTACTGAGAGTTGGCCGCGGCCCAAAACGGTCACACAAGTGTGGAGTTTTCTTGGCGTTGCTGGTTTCTATAGGCATTTTGTGAGTGATTTCAGCACCATTGTTGCACCTCTCAATGAGTTTACAAAGAAGGACGTGCCTTTTGCTTGGGATACCGCATAGGAAGATGCCTTCATGGTATTGAAAGATAAGTTAACACATGCTCCTTAACTCCAATTTCCTGATTTTAATAAAACTTTCGAGCTTGAATATGATGCTAGTGGAATTGGATTAGGAGGTGTGTTATTACAAGATGGTAAACATGTTGCCTACTTTTGTGAAAAATTGAGTGGGCCTGGTCTGAATTATTCTACTTATGATAAGGAATTATATGCTCTTGTTCGGACTTTGGAAACACGGCAACATTATTTATGGCCCAAAGAATTTGTTATACATTCCGATCATGAATCTTTAAAACATATTAAAAGTCAAGCAAAATTGAACCGTAGACATGCTAAATGGGTTAAATTCATCGAGACTTTTCGTTATGTTATTAAACACAAGAAGGGTAAAGAAATTTTTATTATCGATGCATTGTCTCGTCGTTATACTATGCTTTCACAGCTTGACTTTAAAATATTTGGTTTGGAGGCCATCAATGATCAATATGTGCATAATGCTGAATTGAAAGATGTGTTGCAGAATTGTAAAGAAGGTAGGACATGGAACAAGTTTGTCACTAATGATGGATTTGTGTTCCATGATAACAAGCTATGCATTCCGGCTAGCTCCGTTCGTCTTTTGTTGTTCCAGGAGGCGCGTGGAGGACGATTAATGGGACACTTTGGCGTGAAGAAAACGCGAGACGTTCTTGCTACACATTTCTTTTGGCCAAGGATGAGACGGGATGTTGAGCGTTTTGTTGCTTGATGCACTACATGTCAAAAAACTAAGTCACGAGTCAATCCTCATGGTGTATATAGGCCTTTGCCTGTACCTATTGTTCCTTGGGAGGATATATCCATGGACTTTGTTTTAGGTTTACCTCGAACAAAGAAGGAGAGGTATAGCATATTTTTTGTCGTGGATAGATTTTCAAAAATGGCACACTTTATACCATGTCATAAAAGTGATGATGTTACTAATGTTGCTGATTTGTTCTTTCGTACAATTATTCGTTTGCATGGTGTGCCAAATACAATTGTGTCAGATCATGATGCTAAATTTGTTAGCCACTTTTGGAGATGTGTATGGGCTAAGTTGGGGACTAAACTGCTTTTTAGTACTACATGTCACCCCCAAACTGATGGACAAACTGAAGTACTCAATAGATCATTGTCTACTATGCTTAGGGCTGTTTTGAAGAATAACTGAAAAATGTGGGAAGAATGCTTGCCACATATTGAATTTGCTTATAATCGTTCATTGCATTCTACTACTAAGATGTGCCCCGTTGAAATTATGTATGGTTTCATACCTTGTGCGCCTATTGATTTGTTGCCTCTTCCGTCTTCGAAGAAGGTTAATTTTGATGCTAAAGAATGTGTTGAATTGATATTAAAAACGCATGACGTAACTAAGGAAAACATTGAGCGTATGAATGCTAAATACAAACTTGCTGGAGATAAGGGTAGAAAACATATTATCTTTGCACTTGGAGATCATGTTTGGTTACATTTGCGTAAGGATAGATTTCCTGATTTCCGCAAATCAAAGTTAACGCCACGTGTTGATGGTCCTTTTAAGGTGTTAGAGAAAACAAATGATAATGCATATAAACTTGAGCTGCCTGCAGAGTTTGGGGTTAGTCCCACTTTTAACATTGCAGATTTGAAGCCTTATTTGGGTGAGGAAGATGAGCTTCCATCGAGGACGACTTCACTTCAAGAAGGGAGGATGATGAGGAAATCAATACCATTGTTACACCCACAGCCATAGCGAGCCAGTTACTAGAGCTCGCGCACGCCAATTGAAATACCAGGTACTTTCGTTTCTTGGGAATCCTTTTAATGTTCATTAACATATGGTTTTGCCTAAGTTATATACTTTTGTTTTATTTATGAATGAAGGACCTAGCATGGACAAGAAGGATGGCATTGGAACTGGAACAGGCATGGAGAAGAAGGTGCGCGCAGAAAGAACAGCGGAGCTTCCAATGGTGATTTTCGCACTTTGAAGCCATCATAAGGAGAGCTTGAAGGCTTGTACGAAATATACAAGATGACACTTCATTAATTTCGTCCATAGGTGTTGCCTCACCTTATTTTTGGGCCAAGCCTATGTAATTTCAAAATACCACCTTATAGGCTATTTTAGAGTCCGTATGTGTGGGGAAATTGAGTTAGGGTTGGTTTCGGACCCCTCCTCCAAGGGCCACGAAATTCCCTCTCTTCCCCCAAATATACAGCCCTTAGGGCGTATTTTTAGATTTGGGCTTTTGTTTAGATTACAAGTTCGCCATAGCTGCAAATTCACGTCCTTCGTTTGTGTTCCACGACCAGACCAAGACGCCACAGAACCTCACTTTCATCAATAAAGCTTTTCTCTTATATTCGCAATCCAGATTGCAATCTTAGTTTCTTGATTGCTCTTCGTTTGCATGTAGGAAACAGATCCTCGTGGTCAGGTTGATCGTTATTCGGCGTGGTCAATAACCTCTCGGAGTTGGTTTAGCGATTGTTAAGGCGCGACGTCCTCGCATGTTCGTAGTCGGATCGTCAAAGTCGACTCTACCATAAACGATAGGCACTTCTCATCGAAAGACAGGGACAACTTCGCCTCTATCAATTCTTCAAGACGATGGCACCTATGACTCTATGAGCGATGACGAGATGGAAGCGTTGGAGCACGTGGCCATGCATTGACAAGTCAATGAAAACGAAGATTCACAAATCTTTTGTGACAACGATCCAAGCCCCGCTCTCGTTGTTTCCAAGGTTTTGACACTTCAACAACAAGAAGGTGAGGATCAATGTTGCCACATCTTCCATACCAAGGCGGACATCCAAGGCAAATCGGCCAAGGTCATCATCGATGGAGGAAGTTGCCATAATTTGGCAAGTGAAGACCTTTGCTCCAAGCTCCAATTGGTCAAGAAGAAGCACCCTCGTCCCTACAAGGTCCAATGACTTAATGACTCCAGCACTATCCAAGTTCATCACACCGTGCAAGTTTCCTTGAAGATAGGCGCTTACAAAGACACCTTGGAGTGTGATGTGGTTCCCATGTCCGTTTGGCATCTACTCCTTGGAAGACCTTGGCATTTCGACCATGGCGTCATCCACAATGGTTGGACCAATCACTATAGCTTCAAAATGAAGGGCAAGGAGTATGTGCTTCGCCCAATGGCTCCATGCCAAGTAATCGCCGACAAGCAAGCTTCATCCCATCATGGAGATAAAAGTGAGAGAGTGATCCACTCAAAGAGAGTGAGCGCCACAAGCCAAAAGTGAGTGACTCCATGATGAGGGACATGAGAGATCTTGTTCTTTTAGCCACCAAAAGAGACTTGAGGGATGTGAGTGAGAGCCCATCGACCGTTCTTCACTATGTGCTAGTGTGCAAGGACAACATCGTACAGACTAACCCTTCACAACATCTTCCTCTTGTCTTGTCCCGTTTGTTGCAGGAATTTCAACATGTTTTCCCAATGAGCTACCTCTGGGGCTAACACCAAAACGAGGATCGAACACCACATCAACCTCATACCCGGAGCACCGCTTCCAAACAAGGCACCCTACCACGTCAATCCCGAAGAAACAAAGGATATACAAAGCCAAGTCCAAAAACTCCTAGATAAAGGGCATGTACGTGAAAGCTTAAGTCATTGTGTGGTTCCCGTGATACTAGTACCTAAGAAAGACTTTAGTATGCGCATGTGTTCGGATTGCTGCCCTATCAATGTTGTAACTGTTCGATATCGTCACCCTATTCCTCGCATCGATGATATGCTAAATGAACTTAGCGGTGCCACTATATTTTCCAAAATTGATTTGAAGAGTGGTTACTATCAAATACACATACAAGAGGGCGATGAGTGGAAAACGGTGTTCAAAACTGAGTTTGGTCTCTATGAATGGCTAGTGATGTCTATGGGCTTATGCGAAGCACCAACTACTTTTATGCGAGTCATGCATCACGTCTTATGACACCTCATTGGTGATTTGTCTTGTAGTATACTTTGACAACATTCTTGTTTTTAGCGAATCTCTTAAGAAGCATGCCAAACATGTTAGGGAAGTATTGCAAGTTCTTAGGAAGGAACAATTGTATGCTAACATGGAAAAATGCACCTTTGGTGTTGACAAGGTTGTTTTCCTAGGATTCGTGGTTTTCTTCTAAGGGTGTTCATGTGGATGAAACTAAAATTGATGCTATTAAAACTTGGCCCACACCCACCAATTTGCAACAAGTGCGTAGTTTCCTTGGACTAGCCGGCTTCTACCGTCGCTTTGTTAAGGATTTTAGCACGATTGCATCTCCTCTACATGCTTTGAGCAAGAAGAATGCACCCTTCATTTGGGGATCAACGCAAGACACTGCATTCCTTGAGCTTAAAAATTTGCTTACTCATGCACCTTTGCTTGCATTACCCAACTTTGATAAAACGTTCGAAGTACATTGTGATCCTAGTGGTAATGGCATAGGTGGTGTACTAATGCAAGAAAAGTGCCCCATTGTGTACTTTAGTGAGAAACTTTCCGACGCTCAACTTAACTATCACATTTATGATAAGGAATTGCATGCTTTGGTGAGAGTTTTACATGTTTGGGAGCATTATCTTCGCCCACAAGAGTTTGTCATTCATACCGATCATGAAACTCTAAAGTATCTTAAGGGTCAAACTAAGTTGAACAAACGACATGCTAAATGGAGTGAATTCATTGAGTCATTTTTGTATGTAATCAAATACATTAAGGGTAAGGAGAATGTTGTGGCGGATGCTCTTTCCCGCAAATGCATGCTAGTTACTCAACTTGAATTGAATGTCATTGGTTTTGAGCATATTAAAGATTTGTATGAGCATGGTGTTTTCTTTGTTGCTCCTTATGCTAAGTTTCAAGTGAAACCATGTTGGGACAACAACTACTTGAAAGATGTATATCTTATGCGTGCTAACAAACTTTGTATACCAGAGTCTTCTCTTCGTTTGTTGCTTTTGCAAGAAGCTCATGACGGAGGACTAATGGGTCACTTTGGATGCGACAAGACATATGCCACACTTTCCAACAAGTACTTTTGGCCAAAGATGTGTCATGATGTTGCACGCTTCACCAACCGATGCTCTACATGTCGCAAAGCTAAGTCCTCAATCACATGGTCTTTACATGCCTCTTCCTATACCTTTCCAACCTTGGGAAAACTTTAGTATGGATTTTGTGCTTGGTTTGCCACGCACTAAAAATGGCCATGATTCTGTTTTTGTCGTTGTGGATCGCTTCTCCAAGATGGCTCACTTCATTCCATGTCATAACATAGACGATGATTCACATATTGCAAATCTCTTTTGTAGGGACATCTTGTGACTACATGACGTCCCCAAAACCATTGTCTCGGATCACGACATCAAGTTCCTAAGCTACTTTTGGGAGACTATGCGCCAAGCTCGGAATCAAACTCCTGTTCTCTTCGGCCTACCATCCACAAACCGATGGCAAACGGAGGTGATGAACCGTACGCTATCTACTCTCCTTCGTGTATTGATTAAGAAGAACATCAAGGAATGGGAAGAATGCCTCCCCATTGCCGAGTACGCCTACAATCGTGCGAGTCACTCCACCACCGACAAGTCTCCTTTCGAAGTGGTTTACGCCTTCAACCCTTTGTCCCCATAGGACATACTTCCTCTACCACTCCAAGAGCGCGTCAACATGGACGCAAGCGCAAGGGCAAGCCATCTCAAGAAAATGCATGAAGATACAAGGTGCATGATCGAACGTCAAGTGGAACGAGTCACCGCCAAGCGCAACACCCACAAGCACCACATGGTTTTCAAGCCCGGTGATCTTGTGTGGCTACACCTCCGAAAGGACCGCTTCCCCGCCAAGCGCAAGTCCAAGCTACTTCCTCGAGCCGATGGACCATTCCAAGTGTTAGCACGTTACAACAACAATGCCTACAAGATTGACATTCCACACGACAAGTACAACATGAGCGACACCTTCAACGTCACGTACCTTCTTCTTTCCATGGTGATGAAGATCTTGATCCGAGAATGGATCTCTCACAAGGGGGGAGATTATGCGGAGCATCCGATGGTCATCCCTATGGATCCGTCACCAACACCTCGAGCTCCAAAAGGCTCCATGACAAGAGCCTGCGCACGTGCAATGGAAATCGAGGTGACATCTCTCCTATGCGACTCTCCCTTTGATGCTCATGGAACGTGTATGCTACCTAAAGCAGAAACACTATGCATCCTCGGGTACCTCGACCATGATGGGAGCTCGAGGGAGCAAGGAGGAGAACCACATGAAGGAAAGGAGGCAAGCTCCAGGCTGAAACTCTAGACCAGCCCGAAACTTCCGGCCAGCAAGGAACCTTCCCCCCCCCCCCCCCCCCCAACGACTCGGGATTGACCCAGGGCGTGCAAACTTTCTGTCTAGCCCGAAAGCTAGCCCGAAACTTCCGACCCTCGAAACTTTCGGCCGGTCAGGAACTTCCAGCCCCTCGTCACCCGGCCCTCGAAGACGGCACCAACTCTCGGGAAAGCTCGGAACGCGGATGAAACCTACCCGGAACTTCCGACGCTCGAAACTTCCGGCATGCCTACGCGTAGTCACTCGGGCCCAAAGGCCCTTGTACCCCTTCGCCCCTATTTCGCCCTAGACTATATATACTCTTCTCCCACCTCGAGTTAGGGTTAGCTTATGTTTAGCATTTGACATTGTTGAGCATAGATCCATCTACTTCCTTCCCTCATGGAGTGATACACCTCTACGTGAGAAGATCCGAAGTGAATGCCAAGGCCCCTATCAAGGAAAGATCCAACGGGATATCAAAGCCCCTCCTCTACGGAGTGAGAGACTACCGCTTACGTGTATCCTTTTGTTGATTGTGGATCTATGTACCTCTTGTGTTTGTGTGATCCTAGTGGATGTGTGATCGAAGGTCATTCGTGAGTTTGTGTTTTCTCTCTTGATTTCTCCCTTTCCCCCTTCAAATGTGAAAAGATCTACGACTCACGGGCTTGCCCCATATCACAGGTCCTGGGTGGCGGAGGGGCATGTCCTAGGAGACGACAAAGCAAGCAATTTCATGGCACAGGTCCCAGGAGACAGACGAGCACATCCTTGGCGACTACGAAGCAAGCAATTGGGCGGAGACAGACGAGCACATCCTTGGTGACTACGAAGCAAGCAATTGGGCGATGCAGGATCTGGGTGTTGGAAGAGCGCGTCCTGGGTGGCGGCGAAGAAGCAATTGGGCGACGCAGGACCTTGGCATCGAAGGAGCACATCCTGGGCGGCGACAAAGTAGGTCCCAAGCAACGACGGGCCTGGCAATGCACACGGGCGAACGAAGGAGACGACAACCTGTTTGTTACAGATTAAAGCTATGAGGATGTTTTTGCAAAATTTGCATTACACTATGCTGGAGACAACTTTTTAGGACTGAGAGAGTAATTTTATACTAGAACTAGTAAGTTAAGACGATTATTTTTTTTCGAACGAAGAGAGTATAATTTTATATTAGAACTAGTAAGTTAAGACAATTATTTTGGGACAGATGAAATAATTAGCATGAACAAAACCCTTTTACTGTTTCGATTGGCATAAATTTAGTTTAGTTATCATTTCTCATTCGGGTATATTCTATTGTAGTGAGTATATAGATATTAATCACACGTGTTTTCACGTATATTTTGCTTTTAGTTACAAAAATTAGCCCCTCTTCGTTGCTCGTCACGCTCCGCCACTCGCAGTTGGGGTTGAGCAAGCGCGTGGAAGGCAGCTTGGGAGGCATCTCCGAAAGGAAGTCAACCTCACCCGCACAACGAGCAGGGCGACCCGACGGCAACACCAAATCAAGATCCACCCCGGGCGCCAGGGCCGGCGGGGAAGCAAGGAAGGCGGGCTGGGACTGGCTCAACAGGCTGAACAACGACGCCATTGCTCGGTGGCAGGGGGCTGGTTGGCTACAGGGTCGCGAGAGAAGGGACATGTTCTACCTCTGCATCAGAATGTGGCTTCGACTCGGTGGCATTTCTGCTTTCTAATGAGTTGTCACCCCCTTTTGTTTGACAACCTTACTCTCCGTCAATATACATGTTCGATAAAACAGAGCTGCAAAAATGCTATTGTCAAGTTTCTGCGTCTTTCTTCTGCCACTGTTGCCTAGTGGGCTTGCTTCTCTGCCGCTGTTTCCCAGCAGGTTCGCCATGAGGCTGTTTTCTGGGAGCATAAGCTCGGTTCCTCCTTGGAGGACCTGAATTGTTTTGCTTCTTGCCGCCCCCGCTGATGTTTGCCATGCCTGGTGGATCTGTTTCTGACGTTGGGCTTCCGGTTGCTTCCCAAGAATTGGTGCTATCTCCTGCACTTGTGGTTGGCTCACTAGCAGGAAGAGAAACATACATTCCGGGCTGTATTGCAAGGTCTTTCTTTGGTTCAATTAAACCATTCCGTTCTTGTTGCAGATTAAATAATGACCCAAATTTTTCTCTCCTCTTCTTCTCTACCTCGGAATGGAGCAACTCTTTATCATCTTCTCCCAGGTCAACTGTTAAACACGCCTACATGCGAACGGATAAAGATATTTATGACGGATTCCACTCAGGTGTAGCATATCTCTAAGGAATGAAATACTATAAATAAATAAACTACATGGAGAATCATGTAACTGTAAGAACTAACAAGTCATTGAAGAAAATTATATCCCTATGGTAAATGATAAATTTACTAATAATTCCAAAGCAAGGATGCAAATATGATGCAAGGGATTTTATCTCTAAATAAGAAACTGATAATGCCTGGAAATGTTTAGATGGTTCACTTGTATTTGATCATATCCACCACATACCATCAGCTGAGACGTGTTTGCATCCAACAGATCACGAACATGCTCAATATCCTTTTCATCAAACACTTTGCGGCAAACTGGACAAAATCCTTTGTGATGTTTTGCATTATATAGCTTGTCTGAGTTGGACAATCTCGATTCTTCTGAAGAATCAATAACAAGTAGCAACAGAGAAGATTAACCAGTAGTGACATGTAACCAACGGACAAAATGGTAACAGCATGTATATACAAAATTACGTTGCCAATAATTGATATGCTGAAAAGATGTCATGTAACGTGGTCATCAAGAAATAGGGGTCAGGAATGTAAAGCAATCACTGGAAGTCGAAACACATTTGTTTAATTTAAGATAATAACCTAGCTGGAACGTAGAGTACCTGACGGGAAGGTTTGGGAGCTAGTTGATACAATGGGATAAGCTTGTCAAAGTCGTGTCCAATGGGATAAGCTTGTGGTGGCTAACTTCCGCTTTTGGATTCGTGTCCAATGGGATAAGCATGCCAAAGTCGCTAAAACGAAGCGGTGGAAGCTCAAGGAGGAGGTAGCTCAGGCATTCAAGGAGAGGTCATTAAAGAGGGCCCATGGGAGGAAGGAGGCGATGCAACCAATATGTGGATGAAGATGACGAATTGCATTCGTAAGGTGGCCTCAAAGAAGTTTTTTTTTCCGAAATGGCAGTTATCCTGCATTCATTAAGATGAAAAGAGTTGCTCGGTTATAAGGAAAACCGAGCGAATACCAGGTTGCCCAGTTCATTATGGAGAACCGGGCGAAAACCATCACAACCGCTGGCGGCACACATAAGAAACCTCACGCACACCATTCCAAAGCGGGTCTTGCTGAGACAGCACACAAGCATCATCGTCTATCACTCCTCCCCTAGAGGCCTCATCGCCTTCCCTAAACCCTGAGCAAACGACTCCGACTTTGCCGTAGGCGACCGTCAACTCAACCCACACAGAAAAGGACGCGTGAAGATAAATGAAAGCCCGCGCCCACTGGCAACCAGACAACGCAGCTCCGACTGACGGAAAACCTTGAAGGAGAACTCGGCACGGCTGGCGCTGTAGAAGATCATCGAACGAACCACCTGCTGCCAGTCATCGTATACCACCGGGGCCCCGCCACCGCAGCTTGGACTTCACAACAACAAACCGATCGAGACGATCCCGCAGACACGCCGGAGAAGAGCCGACTACCGCAACCATAGCCACGTCTCCGACACTACCCACCCCATCATCGTTGCCACAAAAGCCTCATGCCAACACCGCCGTCTTCGCCTCATAGAAGTTTGGAGTGTCCAGGCAAAGTAGAAGCAAAGCTAAAGACACCTGGTAGTGGAATGATGATGTCCATAAGGCTATTAAGGAGAAGAAAGATTATTTCAAACGCCTTTACCTCGATAGGAGTGCAGACAACATAGAGAAGTAAAAGATGGCAAAGAAGGCCGCAAAGTGAGTTGTGGGTGAAGGGGTCGGGCGTACGAGGGCCTCTACCAGCAGTTAGACACGACGGAAGGCGAAAGGGATATCTAAAAGATGGCCAAGATCGGAGAGAGGAGGACGAGGAATGTCGACCAAGTCAAATGCATATAGGACGGAGAATACCAGCTCCTGGTGAAGGATGAGGAGATTAGGCATAGATGGCGGGAATACTTTGACAAGTTATTCCATGGGGAGAGGGACAGCTCTATCATTAAACTGGACAACTCCTTTGATGATACCAGCAGGCGTTTTGTGTGGTGAATCCAGGGGTTTGAGGTCAAGGAGGCATTAAAAAGGATGAAAGGAGGCAAGGCGATGGGCCCTGATTGTATCCCCATTGAGGTGTGAAGAGGCCTTGGAGACATAGTGATAGTATGGCTAACTAAGCTTTTCAACCTCATTTTTCGGGCAAACAAGATGCCAAAATAATGGACACAGAGTATATTAGTATCAATCTTCAAAAACAAGGGGGTGTTCGGAGTTGTACTAATTACCGTGGACTTAAGTTGATGAGCCATACAATGAAGCTATGGGAGAGAGTCAAAGAGCATCGCTTAAGAAGAATGACAAGCATGACCAAAAATCAGTTTGGTTTCATGCCTGGGAGGTCGACCATGGAAGCCATTTTCTTGGTACGACAACTCATGGAAAGATACAGGGAGCAGAAGGACCTGCATATAGTGTTCATTGACTTCGAAAACGCCTACGATAACATACCACAAATGTCATGTGGTGGGCCTCGGAGAAACACAAAGTCTTAGCAAAGCATGGTGTTGATTGACTTGGAGAACGCCTACGATAAGATACCACAAAATGTCATGTGGTGGGCCTTGGAGAAACACAAAGTCTCAGCAAAGTACATTACCCTCATCAAGGACATGTACGATAATGTTGTGATAAGTGTTCGAACAAGTGATGGTGGGCCTTATCTTTTGCTTTGGTGATGATGAGGTCACAAGGGACATACAAGGAGACATCCCATGGTGTATGCTCTTTGCGGATGATGTGGTGCTAGTCGATGATAGTCGGACGGGGTCAAGGACATGTACGATAATGTTGTGATAAGTGTTTGAACAAGTGATGGTGGGACTTATCTTTTGCTTTGGTGATGGATGAGGTCACAAGGGACATACAAGGAGACATCCCATGGTGTATGCTCTTTGCGGATGATGTGGTGCTAGTCGATGATAGTCGGACGGGGTCAATAGAAATAACCATGTGCATGAGATGGACGGGGTCAATAGAAATAACCATGTGCATGAGATGTGATTTTAGTACTACTAGGCATGAGGAGGTTAGACTTGATGGACAGGTGGTGCCTCAGAAGGACACCTTTCGATATTTTGGGTCAATGTTGCAGAATGATGAGGATATCGATGAAGATGTGAACCATTGAATCAAAGCCGGGTGGATGAAGTGGCGCCAAGCTTCTGGCGTTCTTCGTGACAAGAGAGTGCCACAAAAGCTAAAAGCCAGATTCTGTAGGACGGCGACTCGACCCGCAATGTTATATGGCGTTGAGTGTTGGCCGACTAAAAGGCGACATGTTCAACAGTTAGATGTCGCGGGGATGCGCATGCTGAGATGGATGTGTGGCCACACAAGGAAGGACCAGCTCCGGAATGATGATATTCGAAACAAAGTTGGGGTAGCACCGATTGAAGAGAAGCTTGTCCAACATCGTCTGAGATGGTTTGGGCATATTTAGCGCAGGCCTCTAGAAGCGCCAGTGCATAGCAGACGGCTAGAGCGTGCTGATAATGTCAAGAGAGGTCGGGGTAGACCGAACTTGACATGAGAGGAGACCGTAAAGAGAGATTTGAAAGACCGGAATATCACCAAATAACTGACATGGACAGAGGGGTGCGTGGAAGCTTGCTATCCATGTGCCAGAACCATGAGTTGGTAGCGAGATTTTATTGGTTTCACCTCTAGCCTGCCCCAACTTGTTTGGGACTAAAGGCTTTGTTGTTGTAAAATAATGACCTTATTGAATGAATGACGTGGAATTTGGAACATAGGCAAAGCATCACTGTGAACCAAAGATTTTCCGGACCCAAATCATCCAATAATCAAACTCACCTCCCTTCGTGGACAGAGATTGATAATGACTATTGTTCATTGGAAAACGTTTATAATCAACAACCGGGCACGTCTCGCGCCGGTTGCTCCCACACTCGCCACGTCATGTCATAGACCCACACATGAAGCACCATCTCCCCTTTGCCACATATCTTTTTTCCCTCACTCACGCATATTTGTGGTTCTTTGTCTTGCTTGCCCCACCCTCACACGTCTTGCTCTCGTGCATCTCTCTGGTCGGCTCCGCCAAGGAGCGACGCACAAAAATCCCGGGTCCTCCAGAGAGCCACGCACCAAATTTGTTGCCCCAACGCAGCTCCCCCCAGCCACGCACCAAATCCGTTGCCCCAACACAGCTCCCCCCCCCCCACCACCACCACCCTTGCCCTATCATAAGGCATTTAATCGCTCAAATTTGCTCCAATCCCCTCTCCCCGGTAACGACCACTGTTGCGAGACGGGGTGGGAACCCGTCGCGCAACGGAGGCGACGTTGGGGGGGGGGGGACGGTGTCATGATGTGAATGTGCTGCATCCGACACGACGGCGAGCTACAAACCGGCGCCTGATAAGCTGCATCCGGCAAGGCGACGAGCGGCAAATCAATGTCCCACACAACTACATCCGACACGGCGGCGAGCTTCAACCGGCGCCCGACGCAGCTGCAACCGGCACCCGCTGGTGCGGGAGATGGAGGCTGCTCGTGCCGCAACCGACAACATAGGTGTCAAAGACAACGACATGGCGATAGAGTGACCATGGTGACCACATGCTGAAATAAGCTGGCGGCAGAGTTGCAACGCCGACGGCAGAAGCTGCAGCCGTCAGGGGTTGTGGTGAGGTTCTTGCAACCAGCGGGCGGCGGTACTAAAAACAGACAACAGAGATGCTGCGACCTCACCTGCCATGTGCTGCAACCGATCGGCTACAATGCTTCAACCGCAGCCACCGCATGCTGGAACCGATCGATGGCGATGCTGCCACACTGCAGACGTCGCATGTTGGAACCAACTACATGGTGTGTTGTGGCAGGCAGTGTGGCTAGCTGCAACCGGCTCGGCGGGAGAGCTACGAGGCCAGGGGACACCTACTTCAACATGAAGCGTGAGTGGTGCTGCGACGGGAGGGAGTAGTGGCCGTGACCAGACACATGTAGCCGGTCATGCGCGTGGGCTACACAAAGGCCGGTGTCTAACGAGAGAGAAGGATGACGTGCGCCAAAGAGAAGACGACTCGCATGCAAAAATAGATGACGACCAGTGCCGTGGGGGCTAATCTAACGACTGTCGACGACCTGATCAAACAGTCCAGGAGGTGACCGATTTGGGCTCTGGCCGCTCGGTCGACGCCTAGCAACGCCCTTGTTTATTTGCTTATATAATTTAGAAGTATGTGCCAAACATGTCAAACATGCCGCCATCAACCACTCATGATCATCGGTGGGGAAGAGTAGCGGAAACATGGTCGCGCAGACCAAACATGCCAAGGATGGTGCCAAAGTGTTGGCGCCATTGAGCGTAGTTGCCAGCATTGAGGTCGAGGGCGTCAGATGTCAACCATTTAAAGAACAGTGGCAGGAGTGATCGGATTTGCCAGCAGCAGCCTGATGTTAACCATTTGAAGAATGGAGGCAGGGGTTAGCGGAGCTACGCCAGCAGCAGCAGTCGGCGCAATGCAGAGCACTGGAGGAGGAGCGACCTTGGGTGGAGGGGGATCTGCAGGGAGGACACCGTCGGTGTCATCACCGTCAAGGGAGGAGGCAGGAGAGTAGATGGTGTTGAGGCCTCAACCAGGGATGATCATGTGCAACGGCAGAAGGATTGAGTGTGAAGTCATAAAGGTCCTCAGATATTTATTAGCTCTCTGGAGTATATATACAGTTGAGGCCTCAACCAGGGATGATCATGTGCCACTACCATATCAATCACAATGCCCACTCACGCACCGGGCAGAGCACGTCACGTAAAAGGAGAGCGTATGCAGGGACCGTGCACAAGTACACACAAACTGGCTGTTGGCTTCGATCCCGTACAATACGACACCTGACGAGTACTTTCCGTGTACTTTCCGTCAACAATGTGCACGTACGACCTTGCTGCCTGATGCGTTGTAGCCGGCCGATACTTTTGGCCAAACACACGCACGTACAGCAGTAGCGCCTTGTAGCTGAATCGATTCACCAGGTTCCTACGTACGCACGTACGAGTCGTTGGCTGCTGATTGGATCGCTCGAACTCTCATGAGACAACACGCCAAGATGGCCACGGGAGCGTGTCGCTCCCGTCAATATTTCTATTGCTTTTTCTTGTTGTTAAATTACAGGACCAAGTACATGTATATATACTAGTCTATGCTAGCTAGCTACATGAGCAGGTCAATCAGGACTACTAATCCTACTCGGACAAGAAATCCCACGAGACCACACGTGCACTTGCCGTGTACCAATTCGTGTTTAAGTCTAACAATCACCCCCCTAAACACGATGTGGTCCTAAGCACGACGCCGTCACGTCACAGTTTCGACGCCGATCCTTTTTCGCATCTTCAAAAACTTTTCTCGATCCAAAGCCTTGATGAGGATGTCCGTCAGTTGATCATCGGTGCGAATGTAGTTGACTTTCGCCATACATTCTTCCACGCCGTCCTTCATGTAGTGATACATAGTATCAATGTGCTTGCTCCTGTCATGCCGCACTGGATCCTCGCGTAGAAAAAATATAGACTCGCTGTCAACATTGAGCACCACTTGTTCCGGATCTCGATCCATGAGATCACCATGTAGCCTCCCTCGCCACACACCTTGACACTCTACTTCACCTGAAGTCGATGTAACCACTTTTTGCTTTCGTGATAGCCAGCTTACTATGCTTTCACCAATGAAATATGCCACGTCCGAGGTACTCTTACGGTCGTCAATAATTCTTTCCTTGTCACTATCACTATAGCCGAGTAGTCTCACCATCTCCTTGCTCAGCTCAAGACGAGGTTCCATTGAAGCATCAATTGGATTGCAATCTTTCTTGCCACACCTTTCAAGCAACTTCCTTGTGTATGCCTCCACGAATAGGGTGACCCCTTCTGGCTTTTGCTTTACCTTGATCCCGAGGTAGTAACTCAATAGCCCTGGGTCATCCATCTTGAAAAGTTCCTTCATTTGTAGCTTGAACTTTGCAATCACCTGTTCATCTGCTCCAGTTATCAACAGGTCGTCGTCGTAGATGCCTACTAGTAGACGATCCCTTTCTTCACCTCTCTTGTACATTGCATGCTCGAGTGGGGCTTTCTCAAATCCAAGAGAAATCAAAGTCCGGTCAAGTTTGATGTTCCACGCCCGAAGGTCTTGCCATCGCCCATAAAAGACTTTGTGTACCTTCAATACCTTGTGTGTCTTCTCCCTCTTTGATGGCGCTCGGTGGCTGATTCACGCACACATCTCCTTTGATCTCACCGTTCAAAAACGTGGATTTCACATCCATGTGATGTATATTCCATGATTCTTGAGCCGCGAAAGTGATGAATAATCTCACCGATTCCATCCGTGCAACGGGAACGAACACTTCTTCGAAGTCCACACCTTCATTTTGCATGTACTCTTTAGCCAATAGCTTCACTTTGTGCTTCACACAATTTCCTTCGGCATCTTGCTTGATCTTAAATTCCCACTTGAGCTCTATGGCTTTATGGTGGTTGGGAAGATCCACGAGCTCCCATACTTTATTGTCTCGGATCAACCTCAACTCCTCTTCCATAGCATGACGCCAACACTCCTTCGTATTCGTGTCCTCAAATTTCGCCGGTTCCTCGGCAATTGCTAGACACCTTTGCCCACTCCCTTTGATCTTTACCGGGTCAATCGTTCGAAGAGTATTCTCCGGATATGGGTGTAACACCGGCTATAGCTTTATGGGTATAGGTGATGGTGTCCTTTCCTCCATTACTGTCGGAGGCGACAGAAAAATTTCTGCTTCACGCATTTCTTTTGGTGATGCAAAAATTCCAACCCGAGTTGAGCTTCCTGACTTTTCACTTGAACTAGGCACCAATGCAGATTGGCCTCCTTCTCCCTCTGGGCCATGCTGGACAACCTTCACGCCTGAGTTGCAGCCTAGTGAAACTTCTCTTGATGAACCAAGCCCATCCGTTCCACCACTTGAAGATCCTCCACGCAGGCCTCCAGCAGCTCCGACCCGAACTGGGTAGTTGCTGCTGTTCTTCGGCCTTTCTGGTCCATCTCCTTCGTGCGTCCCAAACGTAGCACAAGGGCCACCACGGTTGCCACTGCTAGCTGTTGCGCTCATGTGTGATTTTGCATCAGCGTCAACAGAACTATCATCTGTGTCTGTAGCATCGACACGAATTTCAGCATTACGTCTCGCATCAGTAGCTTTGACACGAGTTTTGGAATCACCCCTCATGTCGGTAACAAGGCCGCTTCTCCACGACCGAGCGCACGCGATGATTGCTTCACCGCTCCAGCAAAGATAGCACTTACACCTGTAACTTTGATGTAAGTTTCGGAATCACCCCCCGCATCCGTAGCATCGACACGAGTTTCCAAAGCATGATCTTGAGAGCAAACTTTTCCTTCACGGAGCACGGCAATTTCTTTAGCCGTCACTTGAAGAACTAGATCCTCCTCATCCACGAGTTCACACATCAACATCATGTCACCTTCATCCCCTTGTTGGGCCATGAGCGCCTTCTCCTTCGGGGGATTCTTGCACTCCGACTTGAAGTGCCCCATGATGCCACAATTGTGACACTTGATCTTGCGCCTATCGAACTTCTTCTTCGGAGCGCCGTCACTGGCGTTCTTCTGACTTTGTCCGTTTGGCGCATGATCTTGGCGAGTGTAACTGCTAGAGCCCTCACCTTCTCTTCTTGAGTCCAGTGCCTGCCACTGAGCCCGCGTGAGCATGACAAGCTCATCGTTCCTCCCGTCCCCAAGACTGTACCGCATAAACTCGTCGTGAGCCTTGTAGCGTGCGACGAGATCATCAATGGAGAGAGTCTCGATCGCCGTGACAATTTGCAGGTACCAGGGAGGAGCCGCACGCAAGAACCAACGGACAACCAAGGCCTCCGTGAGTGCGCGGATCCGATTGACGAGAGTAGCCACCTGTTGAAGCGAACGCGTCCACGGACTCATCATCGCCCATTACCAAAGTCTCATAGTTCCTTAGGAGAGTTTGGAGATTGGCTTGCTTGACGCGGGTGTGTACCTCGAACATGAGCTTCAAGGTATCCCACGCCTCTTTCGCCGTTTCTTTGGCGATTAGGTGTTGGAGGACATCCATCGGCATCACCGAGTAAATCGCTGACGCGGCATGTCGATCCTTCCGGTGCTCGGCTCCCTCCTTGAAAGCGTCGCCTCCTGGATCGACTGCGTCCCACAACACGTTGGCGCGGAGACCACACTCCATCGGGGCCTTCCAGACCCCAAAGTTCTCACGATCAAACCGTGGATACAACGAACCGGGCACGGCAAGTACTTTAGCCGCGCCGGTCACTTCCACGATCTCCTTGCCCGCCATGACCTTCCTTTACTAGAAGATCAAACTGGCTCTAGATACCATTTCTTGGCTTCGATCCCGTACAATATGACACCTGACGAGTACTTTCCGTGTACTTTCCATCAACAATGTGCACATACTGACCTTGCTGCCTGATGCGTTGTAGCCGACCGATACTTTTGGCCAAACACACGCACATACAGCAGTAGCGCCTTGTAGCTGAATCGATTCACCAGGTTCATACGTACGCATGTACGAGTCGCCGGCTGCTAATTGGATAGCTCGAACTCTCACGAGACAACATGCCGAGATGGCCACAGGAGTGTGTCGCTCCCGTCAATATTTCTATAGCTTTTTCTTGTTGTTAAATTACAGGACCAGGTACATGTATATATACTAGTCTACGCTAGCTAGCTACATGACCAGGTCGGTCAGGACTACTAATCCTACTCGGACTAGAAATCCCACAAGAACACACGTGCACTTGCCGTGTACTAATTCGTGTTTAAGTCTAACACTGGCCATACTAACAACTTTCTATAAGAAACTACCGAATGAACAACTCGTGTGATTCAAATATTAATCACTGGACCTAACATATTTGTAGAGTACTAGTTTTGAAATGCGCGAAACTCATCCAGGCAATATGCACAAAGAACAAGTGCTTTTTGAAGAAAGGAAAAAAGGCTAAAAATAAGTCTTCTCGCACCTCTGGTAGATGCTGTTGTGTCTATCTTCTTAGAATTGGCATCATCATGCTGTAGCCATCCCCACCATCTCATAATGCAGTCACTGCAGTGGCAAAATATTAATCAATCATCAGAGAATAAGCTACTTCCCCCGATCCATATTAATTGTCGCTGCTTTAGTACATCTGACAATTAATATGGATCGGAGGGAGTACTTTTCTTGGTGGGGCAGAGAATAAGCTACTTGTACATATCTGTAACAAAAGGAATGGCATCGACCTGTGAAAACAGTGGTAGCATGACATCAACTTCATAAATGGCAAAGCACAATCATGATTATTCTCCGAGACTAAAGGATACAGACACAGTGGACAATCCCCGGCTGGATGATTCATATTCGAGAGGATCTCTCCAGCTTCCTGCACGTGAAGTTACTTACATCATGTGAAAACAGAACATTATGCAGCCTCTTCGACAACAAAAATCATATTATGCAGAGCTTTTTGCAACAGAGTCCGGTAATACCGTAATACCCATTGAGCAGTGGAACTGGGGTACATGGGAAATACAGAAGGTATGCTCGTATGTATTACAAAATCTGTATACACAACCCTGGGTTGAGTTTTGAAAATATCTAACAGCTGCAATTATCAACTGACACCTAAAGATGTCAAAAAGCGAAACTGAAACTTCCTAAAGATGCAAGACATCATAGTTTGCAAAGCAGCCTAGTATTATTTTGATGGCACCTCATCTTACCCCTTCCTTTACTTTATGAATGTGCAAAAGGCGATGTGAACTGCACCTAATACCACCAGTTCACGTCAGGACCCTGACAGTGTTATCTGAAGAATCAACACTTAATCAAAGTTCAGTTAATATACTACCCCTATAAAAGAACCAAAGGGACAGATCCAAACCATCTCAACCATCTAAGTACGAAATCTAAAGATCCAAAATCTCCCAATGTTGAGCGCACTAACAAGCCACTAATCCCACCCATCAGGCTCTTCGTACCCACCCATTGGGTTAAACCCCAGATGCCGGTGTTTCTGGCTGGACTATCTGAAATCCATCTAAATTCTCACAATCAACCTCTGAAATTGTAATTCCCTTGCTGCTGTGACTGTCTACTGAATATTTCGGTCCAACCAACACTGGACCTGACAATTGGTATTCAAAGCTAGGTAAGTCTTTGGCGGCAATTTGGATCTGGAGACAGAGAGGAGTTAGGGTTCCTGTAAATCCTCTTCTTCGGTCCCTGGTCCCGGCGGCAGCGATTCTTTCAGGTGTAGATTTGGTCAGGGAGTACTTTTACTTAAGCTTACTGCTTTAGTGGTAAAATCCCACCCGCCCTCCCACTCTGGTGTACCTTGGTGGCAGGTGGCCCAGGAGGCGGCGATCGGCGGTGGCAAGATCTGCTACACAAACTTAGGCTGTTGTCAAATTCTTTCCTTGGTGGCGCAGATCATACCAGCAGTGAGGTTACAAGGTATCGTACAGGCCTCCAGTTGATCTTGTTTGTTTACAATGGGTGGTGGTGCAGATTCTGGCAGTACTGAGCATCTAGAGTTGCAATCTTTGCAACTGGATGCCAAAACCTTGCAAACAAACTTAAGAGCTTGACAGGAAAGAGTTCCTAGAGTTCAGTGAGCATATCACCAAAAACTTTCAGAACATGCAGATTGCCAACTTCTCTGACTCGGTTTGTTACCACTTTCCCCAAACTCAGAGAAAACTCACCCACTACCAGTAAGGGTAGCCAAGCAAGTGTCTAAAATCACACTCCACAAGCCAACCGAGGAATCATGTAGGTGGTCTGCCAAAACCTATAACTGTTGGTTCTACAGTCCTACATGATGTGCAAACAGGGAGAGAACTTCAGTTGGATGACAGTAGCAAAAAAACCTATAGACACCCCAATTTGCTCAATCCAGAAAATAAAAATCCCAACAGGATACAAAATCAGTTGGCCCTCCCCAATACTACTGCTCAACATGAACAAGTGGACGAACATCATGATCATCAGAATATGAGAGCAAGTGCCTAGAGAGCAACAGTTTGCCAATAGAAGACAACATGCTCTAGTGAAACGTGCCAACATGAATATCCCAAATGTGATGTGAGAACTCCCCCAGAGTAGAAAACTGGAATAGCAGTGACATATCTTAAGGCTGTGTTTGGTTGGGCTTTTTTATGCAACTTCTGCTTTGAAGAAGCTAAAAGCTAACCAAAGGGCTAAAATTTAGAAGCAAATTTTCACAAGCTATAGCTTTTACGTAGTGCAAATTTCGCAGCTGCCCAACCCCAACTTCTCCAACTTCTAAACTGACCACTTTTAGCTGTCCCCTAGAAGTTAGATGCAATTTACCCACCAATACCACTCCCAAGTTACATAACGATCTGATCAGTAAGGGCCGACGAGCGAACGAACAGCCACCAGGCCATCCCATCGAAATGAACAGGCTAGGGTTCCTAGCTGCCGCCGCCACCCTCCGGCGCACCGGGCCCAGCCGTCCCTTCGCCTCCTTCCCCGGCGCTGGTCCAACCTACTTCCCCCATCGACCTGGTCGTCCCGGCAGGCAGGTGGCCCTCCCACGAACAGCCGCTCCTGCCTAGCTGCGCCGCCACGGACCCCGGCGACCGGCGCGACACGGACTCCTTTCTCTGCCCCTCCCACCTCGAGCACCTCCTGGAGCAACGCCTCCTGTCCGTCGCTCCGTAGAGCCGCTGCTCCTGCCCAGCAGCTTCGGGCCCATGCCATCTGCAGTTCTGCACAGCCACACGGGGTGGAGCGAAGGGCGCAGAAATGGCCTCATCGGCTTGGTCGTCCGGATAGCAGCGTCAGGGTAGTTCTTGCGTGCTGAAAATCCTGAGAATCAAATCAAAAGACGACTCCTGGCTAGAACGTAATTTCTGACTTGTTACGCCACTGTATCACTTGTTATACGAAGTGTAAAAGAATTCATTTACCATTCTTTAGATAGCCCAGTGATGATTCGGACATTCCTTTTTGGTGCTTACAAACAGATTTCAGTGTAGCTCTCCGAAATCTTGATCTACGTTATACTATTTCTTGTGTTCTGAATTTGTTTGGACCATGTTTGATCATAAAAAAGAATGCAAATATTCATTTGGATATGAACAAGTTGCCAATATATTTTTACGGGATCACTATCTATTTATAGTGATGCAACATTAAAAATAGTCGTTGAATTGCCTATGTAATAGCTATGAATCGTCTACATTGTCATAAAAATTTCCTTGCAAAAGTTGCATGACGAAGACGGCCGAGTTGAGGCACGTGCAGCCCGGCACGAGCGTCAACGGGCGAGGGAGGGGGGGCGATGTCCGTGCGACGTTCGCACGCGCGCCTGTCGATCCCGAGGACGCGCTCCTTGCAGCGGTCCTAAGTCGCTCTCTCGCGATGGCGGAGACAGATGCGCCGTGCCTTCACTGCAAGAAAGCCAAGGCACTCCGACTCGCCATCGAGTTGTCGGAGCGAGAGGCAAACAAGGAGGCGAAGGCAGCCCACCATGCAAATATGAGGTTTCGGATATGAGGGACATGGGTGTGGAAGCCAACAAATGAGGTGTGCCCGGTCAGTGCCCGCAGACGCGCCCGGGCTCGTCCACGGGCGTTTGAGGGCCTGGATTTGCTATGTTCACTTGTAGATGCTCTAAACATATTCACTCGGGCCTCGGGGGCATTATAGACAATTCATAGCCAAATCAACAATTTCACAGTTGTTTCAACCAAACAGCTTTCAGCTTTTCGACAGCAGAAAGTTCACAGCAGGTTTTTCACAGCTCACAGCCCACTACAGCTTTTATAGAATCTGCGGCTCAACCAAACACGGCCTAAGAGCATCTCCAAGAGGGGTCTGCTCTCGTCGTAGCCGCCGTTCGCCTCCCTCATAGCCGCCTTGCCATCCGCCAGCCCGCATGGATCTTGGATCAGCGGAGTCAATGGGGCTGCCCAATGCACCGGAGCTGAACGTGGAGAGATACGCCAGCGCGCCCATTTGCTAGCCGAGAAGGCGGCTGCGGTGAAGAAGATCATCGAAGATCATCGACCTGGACATGGACACTGAACCGGTGTCATCCTCGACTGCACCTGCAAGGATGCCAGTGTCCACGCCCTCGTCGGTGCTTGTGCTTGACGTCGCCATGTCTTAACAGTGGGGTGGGGGCATCTTGGATGGGTTCACCCAAGACGCGAAGGCCTCTATATCCTCGGCGAACAGAGGCTGCGAATCGGCGCAGCTCCAAAGGACGCTGACAATGACAGCAAGCCCCGGCGACGGACA
Source organism: Hordeum marinum (assembly GCA_022496015.1). Classification (NCBI taxonomy): domain Eukaryota; kingdom Viridiplantae; phylum Streptophyta; class Magnoliopsida; order Poales; family Poaceae; genus Hordeum; species Hordeum marinum. The sequence goes on along the minus strand of CM039675.1, from coordinate 225,502,896 downwards.
CAACCAACTGTTCGGGCATATGGCTCCCCCAACTCAGGTTTATTTTTCATCCCATATGCATTTTTAGGAGCAAATTTAAGATGCTAGGCTCATTGTGATGCATGTTTAGGACGATTTCATGATGGACATGATTAATGATGGTCAAGAGCCTTCAAATTATGATATGGGTGATCAAAATTCATTGACCTTTGAGGTTGCACAAACATCATGACAAGCAAGGAACGTGACGAAGAGAGGAATTGCATACACAAACAAAGAAGATACTTTGTCGATACGGGGCAACCTAGGCTCATCACCATGGTTATGGATCCACCGCCAAGGGACACGCACAAGTCATATACAAAGGTTAATTCTATCCTTTATTTGTGTCTACTTTGTTCTTTTATGGATGGTACTATTTGACCCTCCTTCTCTTTGCACCTATAGGCTTGAGTCAAATGATGAACACACAATGGAGGAGGTCATGCACAGGAAAGCGCCCACACCATCCGCGAGGGAGGAAGAAACGCCAAGACACTCGCGTGGCACAAGATGGCAAAGGATAGCCCATGCTAGGTGATCGGTATGACCGGCTCAGCCTGCTCGGTTACATCGGCTGGAGCCTGAGGCCCCCTGGCAGTTCTCCCAATTGTATCGAACACCCGGTTACACTGGCCTTGTACCTCGGTTACACCGGGCCACTAAAGTTTGCACCATCGACCGTCTCCTCGGTCCTGCAACTCGCCCAGCGGCCCGTTATATCAACCAAGTCAACATGGTATAACCGAGTAACTGCTCGCGTGTAGGTTAAGGGCCACTGGCCCATGTATCTCCCTTCACCCACTTACCCCTTCGTGGGTGGACCTATATATACTCCTCCCCGTCCTAGATTTAGGGTTAGCTAAGATTTGAGACATTTGAGCTTAGCTCATCTATCTCCCCTTGCGGGATCTACCTCCCCTGGTGGGATCAAGGCTATCTTCATGGAGAAGACTCCATAGGAGTAGTATGGAGTAGAAGACGTCCTAAGGGAGTAGATTCTTCCATGGAATTCAAGACCTTGTCTTAGGACTTGAACCTCCCACCTTGTTCTTGCTCTTCCTTGGATCTGTAAGAAGCCACATGAACTGTGTGGTGTGGATCTACATTTACAGGAGGGTATTGCATTGGCATCACTAGTTATCCATGTGTTTCTCTTGTGTTCTCCCTTGATTTTTTTTCGTGATTTACCTTGTGTTCTTCATGTTCTTCCTTAAATCCACCTCCAATTCATGATCGGGCCACCTACTCGGTTTGCTCTACATCATTTGGTATGTCACGCTTGGTTGCATACTAGCATGGATACAATATGTGGAGCGAGCAAAAGGGCTCAAAATATTGGGAAAAGAAGTTTTAAACAGCCAACTAAAGTTTGAGCAGGGTGTCACTAAATGGTATTCATGTACAATTGTTCCGTAATGTTATAAAATAGCAAGCTATAGCCCTACTATAGCTGATTTGGAGAACTGGCGCTATTTGGCATAGCCCCCTATTAAGAACTATGGGGAAAATCCACAAGTACTTCCACGAGCACAAGCACTACTTGGAACCACATCCAATCCATAGTGATCGCAATGCAAGCTCTCTCCAACATAGATGGGCCACCATCCAAGAGTCGATGAACAAGAGGAATCGTATAGAATAGTGATACGATGAGATGGAATGCAGTAGAAATAGACACAAGGATAGCAAACCCGCATCCAGGGGATACGTTCGATGGAATAATTTCTTAAGAGTTTTGTGGTGCCTGGCATTCTCTCAGTTCTCTGTGACAAGAGAGTGCCACAAAAGCTAAAAGGTAAGTTCTATAAGACGGTGGTTCGGCCCGCAATGTTGTATGGCATTGAGTGTTGGCCGACTACAAGGGGACATGTGCAACAGCTAGGTGTGGCGAAGATGCGCATGTTGAAATGGATGTGTGGCCACACAAGGAAGGATGAGTCCGGAATGATGATACACGGGTTGGGGTAGAACCGATTGAAGAGAAGCTGGTCCAACATCGTCTGAGATGGTTTGGGCATATTCAGCGCGGGCCGCCAGAAACTCCAATGCGTAGCGGACGACTAAAGCGTGCTGATAATGTCAAAAGGGGTCGGGGTAGACCGAACTAGACATTGGAGGAGTCCGTAAAGAGAGATCTGAAGGACTAGAGTATCGCCGAAGTCATGGACATGGGTGCATGGAAGCTTGCTATCCATGTGCCAGAACCATGAGTTGGTTGCGAGATATGATGGGTTTCACCTCTAGCCTACCCCAACTTGTTTGGGACTAAAGGCTTTGTTGTTGTTGTTGTTGTTGTTATTGTTTGTGGTGCCTATGCTCGAGTGTTGAATAGGAATCAAAGTGGCATTAGAGTTGGAAGCCATGTACGATTTGTTTGCTCCACATGGTCATCATCTTTCTTGCTTGTTTCAAATCTTGCAATATGTGTGGTTGGCGGACTCAAATTGAGAAGAAGTCGTTCACTATGCCGCATTGTTGGTTGGAATTGGAAGGGAAAGCTAAGTGCGCAACCCCCTTTCAAGATCTCAAGAACCCCGACAAGAAGGTAACAATGATGGCTCAAGCTCCCACCAATATACTGGGTTGGATGAAGAGGATGAAACAAGTCGAGCGGCAACCAAACTTGGACTGAACCGGAGAGAAGTAGGATCATGATGGGGAAGAAGTGGGAGAAAAATAGGGTCACAGGTGACAGAGTGGCGAGCAAAATGTCGGCCACACGGAAAGAACTCCTTTCCAACAAAGGCGTCAAACTGAAAGAGAGATACAAGCTCTACTTGGATGTCCAAAGGGATAGGACGGAGTTTGATAGGGAGAGGGTCAGGAGAAGATGGGGATCGAGAGGATGAAGGCATGGGAGCATATAGAGCTTTAGAAGGCAAAGGCGACGGAGAGCATTGAGATTGAAACAGAGAAGGTGAGGCCTGCGAGGATCACGAGGAGTCAAGGACCATGTTGGTCGACACTAGCCTCACGGATGACGAGGCCAAGATGTTGTTCACCAACACGCACAAAGACATCAACGAGCGCAACAAAAGCGCTTGATCGATTTGTTTTCTCGGTTATCTTTGTATTGTTGAATTTATTTGTCGTGGATCATGTTGGCTTGTTTGAATTGTTTAACTGTTGTGCTATATTTGTTGTTGAACGATCTACACACATTGTTCGCATGGCTTTGGCGGTGCGGAGCAACCTACAAACATCACCATCAACCCCACAAGCTCCAAATGGATCGATGACTACTCCTGCATTGGTTTTGATATTGTTGTGTGTAGAGCTACAATATGTCTTCGTGGTAGTAAAAGCTGTCCCTCTCCGCTTGGTAGCCACCTCCTATTTATACTATCCCGGGGGTCCTTTGCCCGCTGTCGGGGGCTTCCCATTGGTTCAGTATAAACAAAGGAGAAAGGCTAGAGCGATAAGTACAAGCGGGACGCGACCGCTCGTAGCACTCCCACTTGCACAAAAATAATGGTTGTCGGGGCAGCCGATTGCTCGATGGACAATCGGTTGTTACAGATTTGGTAGGCTCTGCCATTGCTGCTGTAGCATACGCGCGAAGCAGGTGAATCTTCAGAAGGCACTGTTGATGACCTTGGTGTGCAGCGTCCCTCATCAGGGCCCACTCGCCCCCATCCAAGCCCTAGATGCAGGCTCCGCGAAGGAAGGATGGACTGAATCCAATGCCATTGATTCCAAGGTTCCTTCTCCCTTCGAGCGGGGCTAGGGGCTAGCGGCTCAAAGGAGGCATCTTCTCAAGGGTCCTAGGAAATGCCTCCTAGATTCGAAAGGCCCGCGAAGCCGTTTGAAATGGACCTTGACGATCTTCTACTCTTGATTAGTTTTGGGGCAGATTGCATTCCTAACAAAACGTCACCCGAAGTGACGCCACTCGAAGTGACGCCACGTCCCAGGGTCACCGTCAAGGCCTAGTTCATAGGCCCATGGTACCTTGGTTCCTGTTGGGCCGACAGTAGCCCCCGGGCCCATTTCCCTCCTGCAACAGTCGATGGGTGTGAGGAGAGAGATGGGGCCTTATTGTGCCGCGGGCTTGACACATGGTGGCCGGTGTCGCTTGGTGGGGACTCGCACCTGCAGTCATCATTCAACCACATTAATTACAGGTCATGATTCACCCGGTAAGCCAGGCTGATAGCCTCGTCGGTTCCTGCGGCATGTTTGTTGCGCGCCCTCGGGGAGTGGAGAACCTAGGCCACCCCGTCCACCGGGTGCGCGGTTGCCTCTTCGCCTATCCTCCTGGTTATAAAGAGGGGAAGGATGCGACCTTTTGCCCCTTCCGTAACATCATCCCCTTCCTCAAGCTTTCCTCGCTCCAACGCAGGTGCTTGCACCCAAATCTCCCGTCTTTTCCATCATCTTCCACTTCAGCTCAATTTTTCCTCCTTATGGTGTCCCGCAAGGCCAAGCCCAGTGCAAATGAGGGAAAGGAGGGCAAGGAGATCCCGGAGCTATCGCCAGCACTTCACAAGCCGGAGTACCCAAACGCCGAGAGCCTGAAGCAGTTTCGTTTCTTGGTGGACAGCGGAAACAACAAGTGGGGCGGGACAAAACTCCTGCCGGTGGGGAGCCCGGATGCGGATGACTCCATGGTGCCCCTCTTCCTCAATTTCCTGGCCACCGGCCTGGTGCCGCCCTTCTTAGATTTCTTTCTGGCGGTCTTGGAGCATTACTAAGTTCACATGTTACACCTCAATCCGAATGCGGTGTTGGGTTGGTGATCTTTTCCTAGTTGTGCGAGAGATCCGTCGGAGTGAGGCCGTCTTCGGGGCTTTTTCGACACTTCTTCGCCATGCGCCTAGGCACCGGGAATCAAGTGTCCAGCTGTGTGACCTTCCGCTACGTCAGGAAGAAAGACGATGCCAACTTCATTCTTCCCAACCTCTATTCCCATGTGAAGGAGTGGCGCCGGAATGGGGTGCTCATCAAGACCCCATAGAATTCTCCATGGCTCCGGGAGCCCGTCACTCCGGCAGCGAAGCAAGACGGTGGGCAAGCCAACCTACAAGGGAAGCCTTTGAGCCAATGCTTCAACGCATCCGGCTTTTCGCGAAGAAAGGCTTAGACGGACGCATGGTGGCGCACAACTTTGTCCGGCTACGAGTGGCTCCCCTGCAGATCCGACAACAGTCGGTGTGGCTGTTCGAGGGGCGAGACAGCTCTGTCCGGCTGCGAGTCACTCCGGCGGCAAAGCATGATGGGTGGGGCGGGATATTGCCTTTGTCAAGGCCCGTCTCAATGAGCAGTTTCTTATGTCTGATCTTGGTCCTCTTTGTTACTTTCTTGGGATTGAGGTTTCCTCCACCTCTAATGGCTTTTCTATTTCCCAAGAGAAGTATATTCAAGATCTTCTTGCTCGTGCGGCTCTTAGTGATGAGCGCACTGTTGAGACTCCTATAGAGCTAAATGTAAACCTTCGCGCTTCTGATGGTGAGCTCTTGTCTGATCTGACACATTATTGTCATCTTGTTGGGAGTCTTGTCTATCTTGAAACTCGTCCGGATATCTCCTATCATGTCCATATTTTGAGTCAGTTTGTTTCTGCTCCTACTTCAGTTCACTATAGTCACCTTCTTCATGTTCTACGATATCTTCGTGGCACGATCTCTCATCGTCTCTTTTTTCCCGTCCCGTTCCAGCTCATTACAGCTCCATGCCTATTTGGATGCTACATGAGCCAGTGATCCTTCGGATCTCCATTCACTTTCTACTTAATGTGTTTTTCTTGGTGGTTCTCTCGTTGCCTGGAAGACGAACAAACAGACTGCAGTTTCTCGTTCGAGTGTAGAGGCCGAGTTGAGAGCTATGGCTCTTCTGACGGCAAAGGTGACTTGGTTATGATGGCTACTGGAGAATTTTGGTGCTTCTGTTACTACACCTACCACCCTCTTGTCCGACAATACAGGTGCTATCAATATTGCGCGAGACCCGTGAAGCATGAACTTACCAAGCATATTGGTGTGTTGATGCTTCTTATGTCCGCGCTGTTGTGCAGGATCATGTTATTGCTCTTCGGTATGTGCCTTCTGAGTTACAGATAACGGACTTCTTCACGAAGGCACAGACTAGAGCGCAACATAGGTTTCACCTATCTACACTCAATGTTGTGGATCCAGCATGAGTTTGAGGAGGGGTGTGGAGTTATAATGATGATGGCCTTTGGTCTTTTGTATTCTTGCCTTTTGGCATCCTCATGTACATCATATATATGGTGGCTTTGGCCTCCTAGTAATACAAGTTGCATATTTCCTGATACTAAGCACTGCAAGTACCCTGGTCTGCTGCAACCTCTACCTGTTCCAGATTTTTACTTTTGCCCCATCAGCATGAATTTTGTAGAAGGCTTGCCCATCTCAAACAGGTTGGCAGATTTACTAAATAGACTCACTTCATTGCCTCAAGCACCCTCTATTTGTCAATACTATTGCTAGAGCATTCGATGAAAACATATTCAAATTACCTGGCCTACCTTCAGTCATTGTCACTAACAGGGACAAAAATTTCACCAGTCATTTGTGGCAAGACCTCTTCAAGAAATTGGGTGTTAAATTGCACCTAAGTACACCATACCATCCTCAATCAGATGGTCGGACTGAAAGAGTGAACCAATGTTTGGAAGACTATCTCGGGTGCATGGCTTTTGTCCAACCCAAGAAATGGCATCGATGGCTCCCATTAGCTGAATGGTGGTATATAATACAAGTTTCCACAGAGCTATCAAGATGACACCCTTTCAAGCTCTCTACGACAAGTCTACAAACGTGTTGGCTGAAGCTGCTCTTTACCCTACTGATAGCGTGGACATTTTACCTTCAATTCTCACTTCTGAGCAAACTGCATCTCAAATCAAACATAATTTGCTCAGAGCACAGGAGGGGGTGAAGCACTTTGCAAATAAGAAGAGGACTAAGAACTTTGGAAGTAGGAGACATGATACATTTAAAACTCCAGTTTTATAGGCACACATCCTTGAGTATTCAAAAATGACTGAAATTGCACTCCAAATATTATGGACCATTCAGGTTTCTCAGGAAATTGGCAATGTATCTTACAAGCTCCGCCTACCAGAAGATAGTCAAGTACACCATACTTCTCATACAAGTCAGTTGATGAACCATTTGGTGCCCCCAAGCTATCCCATACAACTGCCTCTCCTTCACCCTGATGGAACTATCTTGTGAGCCTGATAAACTTCTGGAAAGGAAGTTGATCCCACGCCATCAAGGGGTAATCAGCATCCCTGTGGAGAGATGGCTGATCAAACGAAGCAATTTGTCCGAGGACAAAGCAACCTGGGAAGATACAACTTTTATCCAGATGGTGTTTCTACACTTTCAGCCATGAGGACATATTTGATTTTGTCAGGACCATGACAGTGTTATCTGAAGAGTCAACACTTGATCAAAGTTCAGTTAAGTTTAACTAACGTTTCGCTTTGGCGGGAGTTGTCCATTGTCGTCCATCTGCCATCTGATGTCCCTCTGATCAACTTACCGCTTTGCTGAAAGAAGAGGATGCTAGTGACGTTGGTCCTCAGTCGGACGGCAGCCAAGCCCCAAGACGTCTTTGTTTAGTTTCCGGTACGCTCCACTGAGCTATTCACTTGCTCCCTCTACTTTTCATTTGTGTAATGCTATCTATAAGGCTATAAAGCCATGGATCTTGAGACTTTTGGGTCATTCTGGTTGTATTGGGTAAACGCCGCCAGTGTTCCTGGCTGGCCCTTAGGTGTATATGAAATCCATCCAAATTCCTCACGATCAACCTCTAAAATTGTTATTCCCTGCTGTTGTGAGTGTGTACTGCTGAATATTTCAATCAGTCCAACACTGGAATCGGCGCACATGGGGCACTCCAAACATGTATGCTACTATCAAATACTTCGACTCTTGAGTTAAATGCAATCCTCTTGAACATTATGATATGGAACAAGTCTTGTTCACTGCTAGTCTACTGTACAGAAAGCAAGAAACAAGGAAATACCTCACACAGAGTCACAAGCATTGGGTAGGAAAGCTCTTTTGCCTTGTCTTGGATACTGTTAATAAGATATGCCTGTCTATTCTCATCAAGGCCCTTACTTTCCACAGCATAAACATGAGGTGGTTCTTTTGGATACTACAAGTACAATGCCATAAAATGTAATGAATTAGCATCGAGACAATACATAACCATTGCTGAACAGGTAGACTTACTAAGGAGATAAAAATCCTGGGAGGAAGGTAGTGGCATAAAAATGATTCATGATGTAAATTTACAAGCATGCTAGGCATTCGGCCTTGGAATGAAATTTTGCAGTTTCTCCAGAAAATAAATAACACACGTGAAGGGTTGTTTGAACCAAGAGGTGCTGCTCCTTCAGGTTTCATCCACCTTCTGATGAACTTACGATAGCACAAATTAGAATGTTGCCTCAATGTGATGAAATAAAACCTTATTACTGGCTTACTGATTTCAAGACATTAATACAGTGAACCATTTCTGGAAAGATCTAGCATTATTCCCAAGAAGGAGCAGTTTCCAAAACAGCAAGATGTATGCATGTCATCAAGAACTTTGGTAATGCAAATGGATATAATGTACCTTGTACAAAAGCAGTTACGACTCACGTGGATAATTTTTCAAATGGCTAACCAACTTAACTCCAAGTAATTGTAAAGCTATTCCTAAGCAAAAAAATAAATGGATGACAAGTAATGATGCACACATTTAGGATATACAGCAAGGCAAATAACGAAACGAGGTTCTAAGAGAAACCAAGGAAACATAACCTATTCAAATTCACGACATAAAGGAAAACATTGCAGGTCAATCAGTTGAAGATCTGTTACCAAAATAGAGAGGTACTCCCTCTGTTCCAAAATAATTGGCGTGGTTTTAGTTCAAATTAACAAAGAATTTAGATGGGAGATATATCAAAATCTAGAAAGGTGGTAAGCCATACAGGTTCATACCTGGGAGGATGCTTTAATTCCAAGGAAGAGTTCCACAAACTGAAAAGGAGAAAGTGAATTGATATACGAATAAATCTGTATAACCCCTTTAAACTGAGGCAAGTAATAAAAAGATAAGGTGATATTGGTCAACAGTACAATTTTGCAATTGGATGCCATGAACACAGGATTCATATATAAACAAGATCAAGTATACAGTGGAACCAACCTAATGCCACAGCTTACAAATATTAACACTTGAAAGCTCATGGTAGGAAGACAGAACAGCTTTTCACTTAATTTGTTCAACCCCAATCATGGACATGCTGACAATTACTGGCTATCATATCATTGAAGTTCAACGACCCAAAATATTTATACATATGAGGACAAATGCGGGCTTCTTTGTGACTTGGCATACGAGGACCACAACTTTTCACGTCACTTCCACTTTGCATTCACTAGCCACCCCATTGACTCCCCTTCCTCCTCGCAACCTCCCCTTATTCCGTATTTCCCCTACTTACCCTTCCTTTTTCCCATTAGAAAAAACTATATTTATCCCTTTCTGGATCACATCCACTATGGCCTCCCAAAAACGCCCCGTCCCTGCCACCACCACTTTACCAGCACCAAGGTGGCAGTAATGTAGGTGTGGCTGGCAGTTATGTATTCCTTCAGTATCATATGCAATACTACGAATGTCTGTACCAGCATGAACCTACTACTAGTGATAGCATGGTTTGTTGGCTCAAACTAATTATTACTGGTGATTAAGAGCAAATATCATTGATGAAACAGTTAAATTTCTACTTACAATACTATCATCTTAAAAAAGAATTATCAAGGATTACATGAAAAGATTATTAACAATAAACCAATAAAGCTTTTTGCGCACGCTGCACGATAAGTATCTGTGAGGGGATTTTTTTATGTGAACTGAATTTTCTCTACAGAAGCATTAGAACGATTATGGCATACATACTAACGACTGAAGAGGCATCTAACTAGGTAACTAAAAACCTAGCAGTTGATCAGCACTAACGCGATAAGTACTAAACATCTTTAGAGAACTAGTAGCTTATAACTAACTAACAACGAGAGGACTAACGCTATGTGCTATCATCGCCAAAGAAAAAAAGCCTACTACGCGCTAGGGTTCGGAAGCAGCAACGCGACCACCACTAACCACAGTTGACTACTTCCAGACTCAGCTGCTTCACAATCGATCAACCGCACGGGCCATGTGATTAATCGCAAATAACTGACCATTTGGAGGGATCGGATGCCGTGAGATCGGTCTAGATGTGGAAGGGATGTGGAGAAGGCGAACCTGCTGCGAGGAGTCGTCGGCAGTGTTGGGGCGAACGTGGACGAGAAGGTGGGGAGGGAAGTCGCAGTACACGCGGCAGTCTTCTCCGTACACCGCCGCCACCGCCTCCACCTCCAGCCGCACCTCCTCCTCGGCCTCCGTCGCCATTGCCTTCAGCGGCTGTCCACGCCCTCACCCTCCCCTACAGTGATGGCGGACCACGGGTCGCCTGCCCACGACGATCCAGCGGGGCAGCGGGTGGACAGTCGAGCCACGAGGGGCCCAGCCGCCGGAGCGCTCTGTGATCTGGTTCTCTGGACTCGAGGCCACATGTAAGGTGCCTTCTTCTTTTCTTTTTTCTTTTTCTTAAAAGAGAGGTGTGTTCTTTTTCTTAGAAGGGACAGAGTTGGGAGGGGGCTTAAAGCATCTCTAGCAAGTCGATCAGTGATATTTTTACATTTATTTTACTTTTTAAATCGAGATATTTCATTAAAGAGAAAATATCATTTCGATATTGCTATTAATGACTAACTAGTTTAATGCTCGTGTGTTGCCACGAGGCAGTATAGAGATGCTAGACATTAGTGAAATGATAGTTCAAGTAATGCATGCATCAGTTTACTTGCACTGAATATCAATGGCCTTCCCTATTTCCCCTTTCCTAATGATCAAGTACCGAGAGAACAATTTAGTATCTTTCTACTACAATCCCAACATAAATGGCATTTCAAGACAAAATGAAAATGTAGTAAAAGTTAAAATCCTCATTGTACTTAATATAATTGAAAACCTTCGAGCAAAACCACAAATAAGTGATGAAAAGAAAGCAAATATTAAGATCTATAACCTGGTCACATTTTACATGATAAATGAAATACATGTTATAACTAAATTATAACATTCTCAATGAAAACAAACATGTATAATAGAGAGGGGCAAGTAAATCTAGCTTGTATAGTATCATGAGCTGCCACACCATAAAACCACTCCTCGTAAACAGTGCATGCGGGGCATCTCTTTTGGTCACATCAAATGCACCCGTTCAAACTCCGATGCTCATGGTCTGAATCTCTCAATGCCGACACACCAGATTTGGAGCTCCAAAGTGGGTAAGATATTGCTTTGGCTACCGTTGGCTCGCCATTGCCTCCTTTCACTATAGGAATCAGACACTTGGCAGACGGCAAAGGCACAAAGGCGGACGGCAAAGGACATTGTCGTCCGCTAGCATACGACACAAATTTGGGCCCAGCTAGCTCCGGCAAAGTGGTACTTTGTCGTCTGCTTCCGCACCCCGGACGGCAAAGAATCATTGTCGTCAGCTTGCAGACGGCAAAGGCCATGGATGACAACTACTGATGGCATCGCCGTTAGAGGTGGCTAACGAAACCTAGCGCTTTGTTGTCTGCCTTCCCGCCTCCTTTGTCGTCTGTCCCCCCCTCCGGTCTGCCTTTGTCGTCTGCCCCCCCCCCTCCTCGCCTCCTTTGTCGTCTGCCCCCGTCTGCCTTTGTCGTCTGCCTCCCCGCCTTCTTTGTCGTCCGCCTTCCCGCCACCTTTGTCGTCTGCTGCAGACAACAAAGAGATAAGATGTCCTCAGCCTGGTAACTTCTTTGTCGTTTGCCTCCTCCCACTTTGTCGTTTGCCGCGGACGGCAAAGAAACCAAATGTCCCCAGCCTGGTATTCCCATGTTGCACAGGTGGCCGCCACGTGGCACCTTTGTCGTCCGGGCCAGACGGCAAAGAGCCCTTTGTCGTCGGTGGCAGACGGCAAAGAGCCTGTATTATCCCTTTTTATTTTGTTTTTTGTTATATCCAATCATTTTCACAAACACATATATGATATATATATATATATAATTCACAGAAACTATATACCTGCCATATCACAAGTACATATATGATCATCCAACAAGCATACCAAATCAAAAGTGCAAGTTTCATCCATACATGCATAGTTTCATCCATACATGCATAGTTTCATCCATAGGTAGAAAGTTTCACAATGTTCATCGATACAAAAGCAAAACAGAAATTAAACAGAAGAACTCCATCAATGCAAGCTTCCATGAAGTGAAACAAATCTGCAAAATGGGAAATAAGAAAGTTAGAAGAAGAATACTAGAAGAAGAAGAAGAAGAAGAAGATCTAGAAGAACAAGAAGAGGAGGAGGAAGAAGAAGAAGAAGCGTTTTTCTTCTCTTTCTCTTTATCCTCTTGTTTCTCTTCTTATTATTGCTTATTTGTGCCATTTTAGAGCTAACCTAGGTAATTATGCCATTTTTGACCTAACTAAGCTTATTGTGTCATTTTGCAAGAAAATAAGGTAAGTCCATGGCATCTATGAGGTTCTCAAGAGGAAAAAGAAGAAGAAGAAGAAGAAGAAGAAGAAGAAGAAGAAGATGTAGAAGAAGAACAAGAAGAAGAAGAAGAAGAAGAAGAAGCGTTCTTCTTCTCTTTCTCTTTCTCCTCTTGTTTTTCTTCTTCTTATTGCTTATTTGTGCCATTTTAGAGATAACCTAGGTAACTATCACATTTTTTACCTAACTAAGCTTATTGTGTCATTTTGCAAGAAAATAAGGTAGGTCTATGGCATCTATGAGGTTCAAGAAGAAGAAGACGAAGACGAAGATGCAGAAGAAGAAGAAGCGTTTTTCTTATCTTTCTCTTTCTCCTCTTGCTTTTATTCTTCTTATTGCTTATTTGTGTCATTTTAGAGCTAACCTAGGTAATTATCACATATTTTACCTAACTAAGCTTATTGTGTCATTTTCCAAGAAAATAAGCTAAGTCTATGGCATCTATGAGGTTACCAAGAAGAAGAAGAAGAAGAAGAAGAAGAAGATCTACGAGAAGAAGAAGAAGAAGCTTTTTTTCTTTCGCTCTCTTTCTCCTCTTTTTTTTCTTATTATTATTGCTTATTTGTGTCATTTTAGAGCTAACCTAGGTAATTATCACATTTTTTACCTAACTGAGCTTATTGTGCCATTTTGCAACAAAATAAGCTAAGTCCATGGCATCTATGAGATTACCAAGTCTATTATGTCATTGTTGAGTTAACTAAGCTTAATATGCCAGTGTGGAGGAAACAATGCTAAGTATAGGTCATTTTAGAGCTAACTTAGGTACAATATGTCATCTTGGAGGTAAGTAAGCTTACTATATCATTTTAGAGGAAACAAAGCTAACTTACGTAAAATATAACATTTGTCTAAGTGCTATGTTTGTCTTTGTTTGAGAAAACGAGCCAAGTAAGTGGCATATTAGGGCTTACCCTCCTCGTCATCACGGAGGTGAAGCACTGGGGTTGCTCGGGTCATGCGATGCGGCTCGGGAGTTATGTTATACCAAAGATCATTTGCGTTAGCATGATGACGCTGAAATGTTAAGACTAGTAACCAATGAACATTGAAAATGAAACTCACTGTTCCGGCCGTGGTAAGGACTGGCATCGGCGGAGGGGTCTGGCGGGTCTTCTCGCACAAAGTCTGCACATTTGGTTTTGACAAGTCAATCATATTGGTTATTAATGAATAGAACATGTAGCGCATGATTTGGCTAATATGAAGAAGAAACTTACCACGATGAGCTCGTATGGCCCGGTGAGATGCATGGTTCCGTGACCTCTCCTCCTCCAACAACTTAGCCGGCCTCTCCTCTAGATCCCTCTTCTCCTCCGCCGCCTTCCGGGCCTGTTCCGCCAGAAGCGCATGGGTTGTCTCTCTAAGAAGAAGAAGAAGAAGAAGAAGAAGATCTAGAAGAACAAGAAGAGGAGGAAGAAGAAGAAGAAGAAGAAGAAGTGTTTTTCTTCTCTTTCTCTTCATCCTCTTGTTTTTCTTCTTATTATTGCTTATTTGTGCCATTTTAGAGCTAACCTAGGTAATTATGCCATTTTTGACCTAACTAAGCTTATTGTGTCATTTGGCAAGAAAATAAGGTAAGTCCATGGCATCTATGAGGTTATCAAGAAGAAGAAGAAGAAGAAGAAGATGTAGAAGAAGAACAAGAAGAAGAAAAAGTGTTTTTCTTCTCTTTCTCTTTCTCTTTCTCCTCTTGTTTTTCTTCTTCTTATTGCTTATTTGTGCCATTTTAGAGCTAACCTAGGTAACTATCACATTTTTACCTAACTAAGCTTATCGTGTCATTTTGCAAGAAAATAAGGTAAGTCTATGGCATCTATGAGGTTATCAAGAAGAAGAAGACGAAGACGAAGATGCAGAAGAAGAAGAAGCGTTTTTCTTCTCTTTCTCTTTCTCCTCTTGTTTTTATTCTTCTTATTGCTTATTTGTGTCATTTTAGAGCTAACCTGGGTAATTATCACATTTTTTACCTAACTAAGCTTATTGTGTCATTTTGCAAGAAAATAAGCTAAGTCTATGGCATCTATGAGGTTACCAAGAAGAAGAAGAAGAAGAAGATCTACGAGAAGAAGAAGAAGAAGAAGAAGAAGAAGAAGCTTTTTTCTTTCGCTCTCTTTCTCCTCTTGTTTTTCTTCTTCTTCTTGCTTATTTGTGTCATTTTAGAGCTAACCTAGGTAATCATCACATTTTTTACCTAACCAAGCTTATTGTGTCATTTTGCAACAAAATAAGCTAAGTCCATGGCATCTATGAGATTACCAAGTCTATTGTGTCATTGTTGAGTTAACTAAGATTAATATGTCAGTGTGGAGGAAACAATGCTAAGTATAGGTCATTTTAGAGCTAACTTAGGTACAATATGTCATTTTAGAGCTAACTTAGGTACAATATGTCATCTTGGAGGTAAGTAAGCTTACCATGTCATTTTAGAGGAAACAAAGCTAACTTACGTAAAATATAACATTTGTCTAAGTGCTATGTTTGTCTTTGTTTGAGAAAAAGAGCCAAGTAAGTGGCATATTAGGGCTTACCCTCCTCGTCATCACGGAGGTGAAGCACTGGGGTTGCTCGGGTCGTGCGATGCGGCTCGGGAGTTATATTATACCAAAGATCATTTGCGTTAGCATGATGACGCTGAAATGTTAAGACTAGTAACCAATGAACATTGAAAATGAAACTCACTGTTCCGGCCGTGGTAATGACTGGCATCGACGGAGGGGTCTGGCCGGTCTTCTCGCACAAAGTCTGCACGTTTGGTTTTGACAAGCCAATCATATTGGTTATTAATGAATAGAACATGTAGTGCATGAGCTGGCTAATATGAAGAAGAAACTTACCACGATGAGCTCGTATGGCCCAGTGAGATGCATCGTTCCGTGACCTCTCCTCCTCCAACAACTTAGCCGGCCTCTCCTCTAGATCCCTCTTCTCCTCCGCCGCCTTCCGGGCCTGTTCCGCCAGAAGCGCCTGGGTTCTCTCTCTCTCTCTCTCTCTCTCTCTCTCTCTTTATGCAAAGCAGCCTGCAACACACCTCCTCGTTAGCATTGTAATCATCTTTGTTCGCACAGACAATGTAATGGATGAAAGCTATCGAAGTCTGTATGACTAACCTCGATGGCGAGCTGGACTGGCCATGGACGAGGCGGCATCTCAGGATAGGAGCTCGTTTGGTGCGCCATGATGTGTCGGAAAGTGCTCGAAGACCGTATATGTCCATCTCCAATGGCTATCGAGCCTTGGGGCTTCCCGTGGCCAGCTAACATGAACAGGTCTGGATCAAGTGGTTGCTGGCTCAGGTTGAAGTCCTCCCCATTCAACGCCTTCCCCACATCTTTGTACCTCACGAGCTTGTGATGGGAGGAGACATTGGTGAAGTTCTCGGGATTATCGAGGTCAGACTTAGAGAATGCCTTGACCTTCTTGTATGAGGCAGTATGGTCCATGGCATAGAGGTCGTACACCTTTGGCACCTCCGTCTTATTGTGATGAGCCTACAAGAGAGTAACAAAGTATTAATAATGGGTAAACCTAGCACTACAAGAATGAATTGCAGGAATCATGAAGCAAACCACATACCTAGTTCCGCCCGAACTGATAAATGTTGGCACTACCTTGATGGTGTGGCACACCTTCCATTTGGGCACGCCGTGCCTTGGCATCGTCGTGGATGACTCGCCATTGGTCAGAGCACCATTCATTCACCAACGCCTCCCAACAACCCATCTTATCCGCACACCGTCTCGGGGGCACCTAAGTTAGTAAAGAGAAATTTGAGAGCTACGCCCACGAATCAAAGCAAAGGAAACTAAGTACAGGGCCTTAAGAATGGGTAATTACCTTCATGTACTGCTCCTTGTCCAGAAACTTTCAATGGGACGACGACTTGGCCTTCTTAATATGCTGCGAGGCATAGTAGTCTCGAACAGCCTGTACCCGAGCCTCGTGCCGTAAGTTTTGTAGTAGGTGCCTGCACTCGTAATTGATAAGCTTTGCCACGGTCTCCTCGTATCCCTCCTCACACTTGTAGAAGGTCTGCAATCAAAAGAGACAACACTGATTAGTACAATAACTAGCTATTATTGTTTTTTAATTGTGTAAAGGAGAAATTACTCAGAACTTCCTGATGACCATGTTGGCCCTCATGTGGCACAACACACCATCGATCATCTCCTCCGGTGGGGCCGCGGCAGCCAAGTAGTGCTCCCATTTCAATCCTACCTCTTCTTGCTAACCCTCGCCGGGCAACATGACAAACCCTGGGAAGTTATGCCGAAAAATCACACCAAGGTCGGAGTTGGGCCTCTAGACATCCTTGGTGTGAATCCAACCCCTGTAGTATGACAAAGCCAATGCATTAGATATGTGAAGAAACATGAAGGCAAAAGGTTTAAAAAGAGTAAATGCACTTACTTCAGCGACTCAGGCTTAATCAGCCACCTTTGCTCGCGGGTCGCCGGCATGGGCGGGAGCCGTGTACACCCACGTTGGTAGACGGTGCCCTCAACCACCTTGTCCCCGCTATCAGAAAGCCGATCCCCGCCACCATCAGCATGGCCACTCGGCTCCGGCTGATGCAGATCCGACCAGGTATCCCATCTGGTGGAAGCCTGTGGAGTCTCGTAGGACGAAGCGTCTGGCACAGGAGTCTCGCATGACGAGGCATCTGGCACAGGAGTCTCGCGAGTCGAAGCATTTGGGACAAAAGGATCGTTGACCAGAGGCTCATGGACAGGAGTCCTTGTAGCCTCCACCTCAGACGAGTTCACCGTAGCAGTCATGTGCTCTGGTGAATCAGCTGGGGGTGGTGGCGAGGAAGGCGTAGCAGCCTTCGTACCTCTCCTGCGTCCATCACGTGTAGCTTTAGGAGCTCTCTTCTTACCTCGACCTCCTCTCCCCGTGGGCAACTTCACCACCGAAGAAGTGCCCTCGGGTGACCCAATGTTGTCGTACAACGCTCTCCGGAGAGTTTGGGGTGGAATGGAAGTACCCCTCCCACCACGCACCGACGAAGGATCCTCGGATCGCTCTCGACCCGTGCCCACCATATTTCAACACCTGCCATGACAAAGAGTAAACGAAATTAGTACAACATAAAAAAATTGAATACCGACATGAATAGTAATATGTATATATATAATTTGAGTGTATCATCATCATATATACCTGACATGAACTAATAATAATCTTCATCGTCTATATATGATCTGGGATCAATAAATGCATCATCATCATCACTATCATTAATAAATGCATCATCATCACTATCGCGAGCAACATGTGGAAGGCCTCCTTTATGTAATCGGTCAAGCATTGAGAGGTCATCCGCAGCAGTAACCTCTTCTTCTTCTGTCTCTTCTTGTTCTGGCTCAAGGGTGAAGTCGGATTCACTATCGCTGTCTACCTCAATGTTCTGGGGTGAAGTAGAGCGGTTCTTGAAACATTTTTTGGAAAAACGTGTTTCTTGGAAGAATTCTCCTTCATATGTGTCTGGGTCAATGTGAGGTTCATAATCGTCTTCATTGAGGGGAGGTGGTCTAAAATGTGGCGGCACATCATAAACGACATCCCAGCCTTTCAGATTTGGATCAGTTTGGCAGGCCCACGGTAGATAGAAAACTTGGGTCACCTGTTGAGCCATAATATAGACGTCGAGAACATCTAAATGGGTGCTTTGTTTGATTTCGACTAGCCCTATATGTTCATGAGTCCTTCTAGTCTCCTTCGGCTGGAACCAATAACATTTGAAGACTACGACGTTTGGTCTGTTATCACCAAAGAGTATAAGTTCATAAATTGCTTTAACTCTTTCATAATACTCGACACCTCCTTCGCCGACAGCGGAGACACAACAATTTGTAGACTTTCGGTCGGCCATAGATAGCTCTTTGCCAAAAGTACGAAAGCGATACCTGTTGATGTCGTATTTGTCAAATGAACGGACCTTATAGTCAAAACCATTAGCGACTTGTCTCAATTCAGCGTCCATAGACTCTGAATTAGCCTACAAGTTTGATACGAAAGGATTGTTGCATTAGCCGCAAACTAGACGAAGAAATGAAATGGTCTAATGGAAATTACCGTTTGTTTGAACCAAGAGACGAAACCGGGATAGCCACCTCCATGCTTTGCCAGAAGCTCATACTCTTCAATGGAATCTTTTTGGATCACCGCTCCATCCGAGAATTTGGTGACGTATCGACTATATCACATATCCGGGAATAAGAGCAGTTCAAAAGAATTAGAAGTTGCGAAACAATGTACCGAGAACTTACTCGGTGTACGAACGCACTTCTGTTAGGTTGTTGAACATATAAAACGAAATGGTCCGCCATTCTTCGACATCCAACGTTATTGCTTACGAAGCACCGGCTGGTGCGAGCTTCCCTTGGAATAGGGTGAGGTTGGATCAAACTTTTTCATGGTCGCCATCATTGTACCGAGGCTTCAGATTGTGCAAATGACGATTCTTGGCTTCGTAGTGTGCTGTCACGAAGTTTGACGCCTCCTCAGTAATGAATGCCTCGGCCATCGATGCTCCAATTCTACGTTTATTTTTACATTTTGCTCGAAGCGTCTTTTGCATCCTCTCAGTTCCAAAGCACCAACGATTTTGCATGGCCCCCCCCCCCCAATCTTGCCTCGGTCGGGAGATGCGAAATCAAATGTTGCATTAGATTAAAGAAGCCCGGTGGAAAGATCTTTTCTAACTTGCATGTCAACTCCGGCGCCAACTCTTCTAGTTCATATAGCACATCAGGCGATAGTTCTGTCGCACAAAGAGCGCGGGAGAAATAGCTCAGCTCTGCCAGTACTAGCCATTCATCCTCAGGGATAAAGTCACGCAACATCACCGGCATTACCCGCTCAAGTCATATGTGCCAATCATGACTCTTGAGACCAAATATTTTCAATTTTTCAAGACTCACTCCCTCTTTAGATTCGCTGCATACCCATCGGGGAACATCAACTATATTTTCACCCACAAGAGCATTTCCCTCATAGCTGGACTTCCAAGATTGAACCATGCCTTTGGCTTCCTCCAGTTCTTCTTTCCTAACGGTTGTCGCATGTTTTGTAACGGCCTGTCACATAGAGCCTCCTGATCGACTCTAGCCTTAGGATTATCCTTTGTCTTTCCCTCTATGCCGAACAATGTACCAAAAAGGGCCTCAGCGATATTCTTTTCAGTGTGCATCATGTCGATGTTGTGTGGGCAAAGGAGGTCTTTAAAGTAAGGCAGATCCCACAAGCATATCTTGTGAGTCCAGGCGTGTTTTGTATTATACCCTTTGAAATACCCTGGACATATTGGATCAGGCTCGAGAGCGTTTATCTGATCCAGGGTCTGTTGGCATGTCAATGCAGGTGGTGCAGAGTTTTTGACAACTCTACCTTTCATGAAATTCTTCTTGTCTTTTCTGAACTTATGGCGAGGATCCAGGAACTTTCTATGCAAGTCGAAGCAAGAATACTTGCGACCCGCCTTCAGCCAACGGAACTCAAGAGATGCCTTGTATGTGCGGCACGGGAACCTTCCATGCAGACACCAGCCAATGAATAGCGCATACGCCGGCAAGTCATGCATCGAGTACATGCACCACACATGCATTTTGAAGTTTTTTTGGAAGCGGAGTCATATGTCTTGATCCCATTATCCCAAGCTTCTTGCAATTCATCCTTAAGCGCCTGCATGTACACATTCATATTCTTCCCCGGATAGTTGGGCCCTGGAATTATCAATGTCAAGAAAATGTTCTTTCTTTTCATAATCTCTCCGGGGGGGAGATTGAGTGGAATGACAACTACAGGCCAACAACTGTATTGGGTTGCCATAATTGTTGGGGAACATTGCATGGGAAACAAAAAAATTCCTACACACACGCAAGATCTATTCATGGTGATGAGAATCTACGAGAGGGAGAGTGGATCTACGTACCCTTGTAGATTGCTAAGCGGGAAGCGTTAAGAAACGCGGTTGATGTAGTCAAACGTCTTCATGATCCAAATCGCCGAGCGTCCCGCGATCCAATCACGATCCGTCCCGATCTAGTGCCGAGCGGACGGCACCTCCGCGTTTAGCACACGTACAGCTTGATGACGATCTCCTCCTTCTTGATCTAGCAAGAGGGAGAATAGAGGTAGATGAGTTCTCCGGCAGCGCGACGGCACTGCGGCGATGGTGGTGGAGCAATTCCAGCAGGGCTTCGCCGCTGAAACCGATCTAGAGGAGAAACTACGAACTAGAGGAGAGGCAATACGTGGCTTAGGGTTTCTTGATGTGTCCCAAGTGCTAGCTTCGCCCCTCTATTTATATGCTGAGCCCTGGGGTCGAAACTGTTGGGGAACGTCGCATGGGAAACAAAAAATTTCCTACGCACACGCAAACCTATCCATGGTGATGAGCATCTACGAGAGGGAGAGTGGATCTACATACCCTTGTAGATCGCTAAGCGGGAAGCGTTAAGAAACGCGGTTGGTGTAGTCGAACATCTTCGCGATCCAAATCGCCGAGCGTCCCGCGATCTCATCACGATCCGTCCCGCGAACTCATCATGATCCATCCCGCGATCTCATCACGATCCGTCTCACGATCTTGATCATGATCTGTCCCGCGAACTCATCACGATCCGTTCCGCGATCTCATCACGAACCGTCTCGCGATCTCGATCACGGTCCTTCCGATCTAGCGCCGAACGGACGGCACCTCCGCGTTCAGCACACGTGCAGCTTGATGACAATCTCCTCCATCTCGATCCAGCAAGAGGAGGTGGAGAGGAGAGAGAGTTCACCGGCAGCGTGACGGTGCTCCGGTGATGGTGGTGGAGCAATTCCGGCAGGGCTTCGCCTAAGCGCTGCGGAAAACCGATCTAGAGGAGAAACTGTGCACCGGTGTAACGGGTAGCACGTGGCCGGAAATTCTGTCCAAAAACCACCCAATCCACTAGTATACATAGGAGGAGAGGAGAGGAGAGGCAGCCAAGGCCTTTGGGTTGGCCGAAATAGGAGGTGGGAAGCAATCCTACTTCACCTCCAATCCTAGTTGGAGTAGGATTGCCTCCTATTGGCTGATTTTCCACTTTTTGCTTTAGGACTTTCTCTCCTGCGCCATGGGCCTTTGTGGATGTTTTACCAGCCCACCAAGGGCTGGTTATTATTCTCCCACAGCCCATGGACCTCTTGGGGTCGAAATACCCCTCCCGGAGGCCTCCCGGTACACTACCGGCACTCCCGGTACACTACCGATGAGCCCGAAACTTTTCCGGAAACCAAACTGGGACTTCCTATATATGAATCTTTACCTCCGGACCATTCCGGAGCTCCTCGTGATGTCCAGGATCTCATCCGGGACTCCGAAAAACCTTCGGTCACCACCATACATAACTCTACACTACCGAAACGTCACCGAACCTTAAGTGTGCAGACCCTGCGGGTTCGAGAACTATGTAGACATGACCGAGACACCTCTACGGTCAATAACCAATGGCGGGACCTGGACGTCCACATTGGTTCCTACATATTCTACGAAGATCTTTATCGGTCGAACCTCTATGTCAAGGATTCAGTTAATCCCGTATAACGTTCCCTTTGTTCTTCGGTATGTTACTTGCCCGAGATTCGATCGTCAGTATCTCCATACCTAATTCAACCTCGTTAATGGCAAGTCTCTTTACTCGTTCCGTAATACAAGATCCCATGACTAACACTTAGCCACATTGCTTGCAAGGCTTGTTGTGATGTTGTATTACCGAGTGGGCCCTGAGATACCTCTCCGTCACACGGAGTAACAAATCCCAGTCTCGATCCATGCCAACTCAACAAACACCATCGGAGATACCTGTAGAGCACCTTTATAGTCACCCAGTTACGTTGCGACGTTTGATACACACAAGGCACTCCTCCGATATCTGTGAGTTGCATGATCTCATGGTCATAGGAACATATACTTGACATGCAGAAAACAGTAGCAATAAACTGACACGATCATATGCTATGTTTGTAGTTTGGGTCTTATCCATCACATCATTCTCCTAATGATGTGATCCCGTTATCAAATGACATCTCATGTCCATGGCTAGGAAACCTTAACCATCCTTTGATCAACGAGCTAGTCCATTAGAGGCATACTAGGGACATGGTTTTGTCTATGTATCCACACATGCATTTAAGTCTCCGATCAATACAATTATAGCATGGATAATAAACGATTATCATGAACAAGGAAATATGATAATAACTAATTTATTATTGCCTCTAGGGCATATTTCCAACAGTCTCCCACTTGCACTAGAGTCAATAATCTAGTTCACATCACCATGTGATTCGCATTGTTATGAATCTAACACCCAATGAGTTCTGGGGCTCGATCATGCTTTGCATGTGAGAGAGGTCTTATAGTCAACGGGTCTGCGATATTCAGATCCGTGTGTACTTTGCAAATCTCCATGTCAAACCGTAAACACTACTACCACACTCTACTTGGTACTATTTCGAAATGGCTGCTCCACTATACGTATCCAGATTGCTACTACTAGTCATCCGGACAGGTGTTAAAGCTTGCATCGACGTAACTCTTTACGACGAACTCTTTATCACCTCCATAATCAAGAAACATTTCCTTAGTCCTCTGGTTACTAAGGATAATTCCGACCGCTGTCCAGTGATCCACTCCTGGACCACTTGTACCCCTTGACAGACTCATGGCAAGGCACACACAGGTGCGGTACATAGCATGGCATACTATATAGAGCCTATGGCTAAGGCATAGGGGACGACGTTCGTCCTTTCTCTTCCTTTTGCCGTGGTCGAGCTTTGAGTCTCACTCAACTTCACACCTTACAAATCAGGCGAGAACTCTTTCTCTGACTGATCCATTTTGAACTCTTTCAAAATCTTTGTCAAGGTATGTACTCATTGAAAGTCTCATCAAGTCATCTTGATCTATCTCTATAGATCTTGATGCTCAACAATTTGGTAGCTTTATCCAGGTCTTCCTTTGAAAATCACTTTCCAAATAACCGTTTTATGCTTTCCAGAAACTCTTCATTATTTCTGAACAACAATATGTCATCCACATATACTTATCAGAAATTCTATAGTGCTCCCACTCACTTTATTGCAAATACAAGTTTCTCGTAAACTTTGTATAAACATCAAAACTTTGATCACCTCATCAAAGCGTATATTCCAACTCCGAGATGCTTGCTTCAGTCCATGGAAGGATCACCGAAGCTTGCACACCTTTTAGCATCCTTAGGCCTGACAAAACCTTCTGGTTGTATCACATACAACCTTTCCTCAAGTAAACCGTTAAGGAAACGATGTTTTGACATCCATCTGCCAGCTTTCATAATTGAAAACACAGCAACTGCTAACATAATTCCAACAGACTTTAGCACCACTACGAGTGAGAAAGTCTCATCGCAGTCAACTCCTTGAACTTGTCACAAACATCTTTGCAACAAGTCGAGCTTTACAAATAGTGACATTCACCATCAGTGTCTGTCTTCATTTTATAGATCCATTTGTACTCAACGACCTGCCGTCCAACGAGCAAGTCTACCAAAGTCTACACTTGGTTTTCATACATGGATCCTATCTCGGATTTCATGGCCTCTAACCATTTGTCGGAATCCGGGCCCATCATCGCTTCTCCATAGCTCGTAGGTTCATCGTTGTCCAACAACATGATCTCCAAGACAGAGTTGTCGTACCAGTTAGGAGCAGTACACATCCTTGTCGACCTACGAAGTTCGATAGTAACTTGATCCTGAAGCTTCATGATCATCATCATTAACTTCCTCTTCAACTAACGTAGGCTTCACAGAAACATCTTTCTGCGCTGCGCTACTCTCTGGTTGAACAAAGGTTCAACAACCTCATCAAGTTCTATCTTCCTCCCACTCAATTCTTTCGAGAGAAACATTTCCTCGAGAAAGGATCCGTTTAAGCAACAAACATTTTGCACTAGGATCTGAGATTGAAGGTTCACCCAACTGATCTTAGGGTATTCTATGAAGATGCAATTTGTCCGCCTTGGGTTCGACCTCATTAGGTGAAAACATTTTCCACACAAGTGTCACATCCCAAAATATTAAGAAATGACAGCTTAGGTTTCTATCAAACCATAATTCACATGGTGTCATCTCAACGGATTTAGATGGTGCCCTATTTAAAGTGAATGTAGTTGTCTCTAATGCATAACCCCAAAATTATAGTAGTAAAACGATAAGAGACATCATAGCACGCACCATATCCAATAGAGGATAACTATGATGTTCGGACACACCATCACACTATGATGTTCCAGGTGGCGTTTAGTTGTGAAACAACTTTCACATTGTCTTAAGTTGTATGCCAAACTCGTGACTCAGATATTCACCTCCACGATCATATCGTAGTCATTTTTATCTTCTTGTCACGATGATCTTTAAACTTCACTCTGAATTTGCTTGAACCTTTCAAACGATTCAGACTTGTGTTTCATTAAGTAAATATCAACTATATCTACTCAAATCATCAGTGAAGGTAAGAAAATAACGATATCCACTGCACGCTACAAGACTCACTAGATTGCATACATCAACATGTATCATTTCCAATGAATCACTTGCCCGCTCCATCCAACGGGGTCCTTTAGTCATCTTGCCCAAGAGGCATGGTTCGCATGTCTCAACCGATTCGAAATCGAATGAGTCCAAATATCCATCACCATGGAGTTTCTTCATGCGCTTTATACCAATATGTCATTTTGCGGTAGTGCCACAAGTATGTGGTACTATCATTATTTAACTTTGTATCTTTTGACATCAATGTTATGAACATGTGTATTACTACGATCAAGATTTCAACAAACCATTCTCACTGGGTGCATGACCATTGAAGGTATTATTCATGTAACCAGAATAACTATTATTCTCTGACTTAAATGAATAACCGTATTGCAACAAACATGATCTAATCATGTTCATGCTCAACACAAAACACCAAATAACATTTATTTAGGTTCGTCACTAATCCTGAAGGTAGAGAGAGCGTGCGATGTTGATCACATCAACCTTGGAAACATTTCCAACACACATCGTCACCTCACCCTTAGCTAGTTCTCCGTTTATTCCGTAGCTTTTATTTCGAGTTACTAACATTTAGCAACCGAACCAGTATCCAATACCCAGGTGCTACTAGGAGTACTACCAAGGTACACATCAATAACTCTTATATCAAATATACTTCTGTCGATGTTGCCAGCCTTCTTATCTACCAAGTATCTAGGGTTGTTCCGCTTCAGCGACCTCTCACCTCATAATAGAAGCACTTAGTCTCGGGTTTGAGTTCAACTTTGGGTTGCTTCACTGGAGCAGCAACTGACTTGCTATCCATGAAGTTTCCCTCCTTGCTCTTGCCCTTTTCGAAACTAGTGGTTTGATTAACCATCAACACTTGACGCTCCTTCTTGATTTCTACCTTCGCGGTGTCAAACATCGCGAACAGCTCAGGGATCAATACTTCTATCCCTGGTGTATTATAGTTCATCACTAAGTTCTAGTAGCTTTAGTGACAGTGACTTGGAGAACTATATCAATCACTATCTTATCTGGAAGATCAACTCCCACTTGATTCAAGCGATTGTAGTACCCAGACAATCTGAGTACATGCTCAACGATTGAGCTATTCTCCTTCATCTTACAGGCAAAGAATCTTGTTGGAGATCTCATATCTCGCAACACAGGCACGAGCCTGAGATCACAATCTCTGCTCCTAGAACATCTCATATGTTCCGTGACGTTCAAAACGTTTCGGAGCCTCAATTCTAAGCCGTAATGCATGACGCACTAAACTATCAAGTAGTCATCGAAATGTGTCTGTTAGATGTTCACAACATCTATAGACGACGCAAGAGGGGGTGGCGCACCGAGCGGTGCATTAAGGACATAAGCCTTCTGTGCAGCAATGAGGACAATCCTTAGATCACGGACCTAGTCCGCAATATTGCTACCAACAACTTTCAACTCTATTTCTCTAGGAACATATAGAAATTTAAGGGAGCTACAGCGCGAGCTAGTAATCTACAACATAATTTGCAAAGACACTTTGACTATGTTCATGATAATGAGTTCAATTAATCATATTACTTAAGAACTCCCACTCAAATTGACATCCCTCCGATCATTCGAGTGATACATGATCCAAATTCACCAACTCAAGTCCGATCATCACGTGAGTTGAGGTGGCTGCAATGGTGAACATCATTATGTTGATCATATCTACTATATGACTCATGTTTGACCTTTCGGTCTCTCGTGTTCCGAGGCCATGTCTGTACATGCTAGGCTCGTCAAGTTTAACCTGAGTGTTCTGCGCGTGCAAATCTGGCTTGCACCCGTTGTATGTGAACGTAGAGTCTATCACACCCGATCATCACGTGGTGTCTCAACACGACGAACTTTCCCAACGGTGCACACTCGGGGAGAACACGGTTCATCTTGAAATTTAAGTGAGGGATCACCTTATAATGCTACCGCCGTACTAAGAAAAACAAGGTGCATAAAAGGATTAACATCTCATGCAATTCATAAGTGACATGATATGGCCATGAACTTGTGTTTAAGATCTCCATCTTCGAAACACCGGCATGATCTCCATCATCACCGGCACAACACCATGATCTTCATCATCTTGATCTCCATCAATGTGTTGCCATTCGGGTTGTGGCGCCAGCCCTGCTTCTACTTATATTGCTACTGCTTAGCGATAAAGTAAAGCATTACATAGCGCTTAATGATTGACACGCAGGTCATACAATAATTAAAGACAACCCTATGGCTCCTGCCGGTTGCCATACTCAACGACATGCAAGTCGTGAAATTCTATACATCACATGATCATCTCATACATCACATATATCTCATCATGTAATTGGCCATATCACATCACAACATACCCTGCAAAAACAAGTTAGACGTCCTCTAATTGTTGTTGCATGTTTTACGTGGCTGCTACGGGTATCTAGCAAGAACGATTCTCACCTACGCATAAACCACAACGGTGATACATAGATTGCTTTTCAACCTTCTCAAGGACCGCCTTTGTCGGATCCGATCCAACTAAAGTGAGAGAAACTGTCACCCGCAAGCTATCTAAGCAACAAGTTGCGTCGAGGGAACTGGTCTCTCGTAAGCGTACGAGTAATGTTGGTCCGGGCCGCTTCATCTCACAATCCCGCTGAACCAAAATCCGACCAAGGGAGGAAGCAATCTAAGCATCAACGCCCACAAACCTTTTGTGTTCTACTCGAGATCTCATCGAACCATCAACCTGGCTCTGATACCACTGTTGGGGAACGTCGCATGGGAAACAAAAATTTTCCTACGCACACGCAAACCTATCCATGGTGATGAGCATCTACGAGAGGGAGAGTGGATCTACATACCCTTGTAGATCGCTAAGCGGGAAGCGTTAAGAAACGCGGTTGGTGTAGTCGAACATCTTCGCGATCCAAATCGCCGAGCGTCCCGCGATCTCATCACGATCCGTCCCGCGAACTCATCATGATCCATCCCGCGATCTCATCACGATCCGTCTCACGATCTTGATCACGATCTGTCCCGCGAACTCATCACGATCCGTTCCGCGATCTCATCACGAACCATCTCGCGATCTAGATCACGGTCCTTCCGATCTAGCGCCGAACGGACGGCACCTCCGCGTTCAGCACACGTGCAGCTTGATGACGATCTCCTCCGTCTCGATCCAGCGAGAGGAGGTGGAGAGGAGAGAGAGAGTTCACCGGCAGCGTGATGGCGCTCCGGTGATGGTGGTGGAGCAATTCCGGCAGGGCTTCGCCTAAGCGCCGCGGAAAACCGATCTAGAGGAGAAACTGTGCACCGGTGTAACGGGTAGCACATGGCCGGAAATTCTGTCCAAAAACCACCCAATCCACTAGTATATATAGGAGGAGAGGAGAGGAGAGGCAGCCAAGGCCTTTGAGTTGGCCGAAATAGGAGGTGGGAAGCAATCCTACTTCACCTCCAATCCTAGTTGGAGTAGGATTGCCTCCTATTGGCTGATTTTCCACTTTTTGCTTTAGGACTTTCTCTCCTGCGCCATGGGCCTTTGTGGCTGTTTTACCAGCCCACTAAGGGCTGGTTATTATTCTCCCACAGCCCATGGACCTCTTGGGGTAGAAATACCCCTCCCGGAGGCCTCCCGGTACACTACCGGCACTCCCGGTACACTCCCGGCACTCCCGGTACACTACCGATGAGCCCGAAACTTTTCCGGAAACCAAACTGGGACTTCCTATATATGAATCTTTACCTCCGGACCATTCCGGAGCTCCTCGTGACGTCCGAGATCTCATCCGGGACTCCGAACAACCTTCGGTCACCACCATACATAACTCTACACTACCGAAACGTCACCGAACCTTAAGTGTGCAGACCCTGCGGGTTCGAGAACTATGTAGACATGACCGAGACACCTCTACGGTCAATAACCAATGGCGGGACCTGGACGTCCACATTGGTTCCTACATATTCTATGAAGATCTTTATCGGTCGAACCTCTATGTCAAGGATTCAGTTAATCCCGTATAACGTTCCCTTTGTTCTTCGGTATGTTATTTGCCCGAGATTCGATCGTCAGTATCTCCATACCTAATTCAACCTCGTTACTGGCAAGTCTCTTTACTCGTTCCGTAATACAAGATCCCATGACTAACACTTAGCCACATTGCTTGCAAGGCTTGTTGTGATGTTGTATTACCGAGTGGGCCCTGAGATACCTCTCCGTCACACGGAGTAACAAATCCCAGTCTCGATCCATGCCAACTCAACAAACACCATCGGAGATACCTGTAGAGCACCTTTATAGTCACCCAGTTATGTTGCGACGTTTGATACACACAAGGCACTCCTCCGATATCCGTGAGTTGCATGATCTCATGGTCATAGGAACATATACTTGACATGCAGAAAACAGTAGCAATAAACTGACACGATCATATGCTATGTTTGTAGTTTGGGTCTTATCCATCACATCATTCTCCTAATGATGTGATCCCGTTATCAAATGACATCTCATGTCCATGGCTAGGAAACCTTAACCGTCCTTTGATCAACGAGCTAGTCCATTAGAGGCATACTAGGGACATGGTTTTGTCTATGTATCCACACATGCATTTAAGTCTCCGATCAATACAATTATAGCATGGATAATAAACGATTATCATGAACAAGGAAATATGATAATAACTAATTTATTATTGCCTCTAGGGCATATTTCCAATAGAAACTTGGAGAAAAATCCTCCTCAAGGTCGGTTTGTTCGCAAGGCAAGAGTCCTTCTCGGACTCCAGGACGAGACAACAATTATTCAGGTTCATTACTAATCCCGATGGTAATCGAAGAGAGAGTGTGCCGACGGCGATTACATCAACCTTGGAACCATTTCCCACGCGCATCGTCACTTCGTCCTTTGCCAGCCCTCGTTTATTCCGTAGTTCCTGTTTTGAGTTGCAAATGTGAGCAACCGAACCGGTATCAAATACCCAGGCACTACAACGAGAGCTAGTAAGGTACACATCAATAACATGTATATCATATATACCTTGTTTGTCGTTGGCCGCCTTCTTGTCAGCCAGGTACTTGGGGCAGTTCTGCTTCTAGTGACCAGTTCCCTTGCAATGAAAGCACTCAGTTTCTGGCTTGGGTCTAGCCTTGGGCTTCTTTACAGGAGTAGCAATTGCTTTGCCATCCTTCTTGGTTTTACCCTTCTTGCCCTTGCCCTTGCCATTCTTCTTGAAACTATTGGTTTTATTGACCATCAACACTTGATGTTCTTTCTGGATTTCAGACTCAGCGACTTTTAGCATCGCAAACAGCTCGGCGACTGACTTGTTCATCCCGTGCATGTTATAGTTCATCACAAAGCTCTTGTAACTAGGTGGCAGTGATTGAAGAACTCTGTTAGTGATCGCCTCTGGCGTAAGGGCAATTCCCAACTCCGCCAGACGAGTCTAATACCTAAACGTTCTGAGTATATGTTCACTGATAGACCCGTTCTCCTCCATTTTGCAAGCATAGAACTTATCGAAAGTCTCATACCTCTCGATCCGGGCATTCTTTTGAAAGATAAACTTCAACTCCTGGAACATCTCATATGCTCCATGACGTTCAAAACGTCTTTGAAGTCCCGGTTCTAAGCCATACAATATTGCACACTGAACTATTAAGTAATCTCCAGAATGTGCCTCCCAAGCGTTCTTAACGTCTTCGGATGACATGTCTTCTGGTTGGTCACCAAGCGATGCATCAAGGATATGATTTCTGGGAAGCCGTGAGGATAATCCTCAGATTACGGGCCCAGTCAACAAAGTTACTTCCATCATCTTTCAACTTAGCTTTCTCTCGGAACGCATTAAAATTCAGGGGTGCTACTGCGCGAGCCATTGATCTACAACATAAATATGCAAAGGTTACTTAGACCATTGTTCAAGATAATGAGTTTAGTTAATCAAATTACTAAAGCTCCCACTCAAATTTACATCCCTCGGGTCATCTAAGTGTCACATGATCAAAATTCACCAACTCAAGTCCGATCATCACGTGAGTTGAGGTGGTTTCAATGGTGAACATCATCATGTTGATCATATATACTATATGACTCATGTTTGACCTTTCGGTCTCTTGTGTTCCAAGGCCATGTCTGTACATGCTAGGCTCGTCAAGTTTAACCCGAGTGTTCTGCATGTGCAACACTGGCTTGCACCCGTTGTATGTGAACGTAGAGTCTATCACACCCGATCATCACGTGGTGTCTCGACACAACGAACTTTCGCAACTGTGCACACTTGGGGAGAACACAATTCATCTTGAAATTTAAGTGAGGGATCGCCTTATAATGCTACCATCATCCTAAGCAAAACAAGGTGCATAAAAGGATTAACATCACATGCAAATCATAAGTGACATGATATGGCCATGAACTTGTGCTTTTGATCTCCATCTTGAAAGCATCGGCTTGATCTCCATCGTCACCGGCACGACACCATGATCTCCATCATCTTGATCTCCATCAACGTGTCGCCACCGGGGTTGTCGCGCCCACCATGCTTCTACTACTATTGCTACCGTTTAGCGATAAATTAAAGCATTACATAGCGCTTAATGATTGACACGCGGGTCATACAATAATTAAAGACAACTCTATGGCTCCTGCCGGTTGCCGTACTCATCGACATGCAAGTCGTGATATTCTATACAACAGATGATCATCACATATATCTCATCATGTAATTGGCCATATCACATCACAACATACCCTGCAAAAACAAGTTAGACGTCCTCTAATTGTTGTTGCATGTTTTACGTAGCTGCTACGGGTATCTAGCAAGAACAATTCTCACCTATGCATAAACCACAACGGTGATACATAAGTTGCTTTTCAACCTTCTCAAGGACCGCCTTAGTCGAATCCGATCCAACTAAAGTAGGAGAAACACACACCCGCCAACCATCTTTGTGCAACGCGGTTACACGTTAGTCGATGGAACCGGTCTCTCATAAGCGTACGAGTAAGGTTGGTCTGGGCCGCTTCATCCCATAGTACCGTTGAACCAAAACATGACCAAGGGAGGAAGCAATCTAAGCATCAACGCCCACAAACTCTTTGTGTTCTACTTGAGATCTCATCTACACATAGACCTAGCTCATGATGCCACTGTTGGGGAACGTTACATGGGAAACAAAAAAATTCCTACACACACGCAAGATCTATCCATGGTGATGAGCATCTACGAGAGGGAGAGTGGATCTACGTACCCTTGTAGATCGCTAAGCGGGAAGCGTTAAGAAACACGGCTGATGTAGTCAAACGTCTTCGCGATCCAAATCGCCGAGCGTCCCGCGGTCCAATCACGATCCGTTCCGATTTAGTGCCGAGCGGACGGCACCTTCGCGTTCAGCACACGTACAGCTTGTTGACGATCTTCGCCTTCTTGATCCAGCAAGAGGGAGCATAGAGGTAGACGTGTTCTCTGGTAGCGTGACGGTATTGCGGCGACGATGGTGGAGCCATTCCAGCAGGGCTTCGCCACTGAAACCGATCTAGAGGAGAAACTATGAACTAGAGGAGAGGCAGCACGTGGCTTAGGGTTTCCTGATGTGTCCCAAGTGCTAGCATCGCCCCTCTATTTATATGCTGAGCCCTGGGGTCGAAACTTGGAGAAAAATCCTCCTCAAGGTCGGTTTGTCCGCAAGGCAAGAGTCCTTCTTGGACTCTAGGACCAGACGCCAAGGGCCTCGGCGTCTGGCCCCAAACGCTAGGGTCCCTGGCATCTGGCCCCTGGCCTCTGCAAAACAACTTTTGCACCTTCCTAAACCCTCATGGGCTTTACCCCTTGGCACAAATAAAGTGTTACTGTACCCCGAACATTTCAGGAAACATCCGAAGCTATTTCCGGTGAATTCCGGAACCCTTCCGGAGACCAAACACTATTATCCCATATATCAATCTATACCTCCAGACCATTCCGGAGCTCCTTGTGTCGTCCAGGATCTCATCCAGGACTTCTAACAACCTTCGGTCACCACCATACATAACTCTATACTAGCGAAGCGTCACCGAACCTTAAGTGTGCAGACCCTACAGATTCGAGAACTATGTAGACATGAACGAGACACCTCTAAGGTCAATAACCAATAGCGGGACGTGGATGACCATATTGGTTCCTACATATTCTCCGAAGATCTTTATCGGTCGAACCTCTGTGTCAAGGATTCAGTCAATCCTGTATAACGTTCCCTTTGTTCTTCGGTATGTTACTTGCTCGAGATTCGATCGTCTGTATCTCCATACCTAGTTCAACCTCGTTACCGGCAAGTTTCTTTACTCATTCCGTAATACAAGATCCCGTGACTAACATTTAGTCACATTGCTTGCAAGGCTCATTGTGATGTTGTATTACCGAGTGGGCCCTGAGATACGTCTCTGTCACACGGAGTAACAAATCCCAGTGTTGATCCATACCAACTCAACACACACCCTCGGAGATACCTGTAGAGTACCTTTATAGTCACCCAGTTACGTTGCGACGTTTGATACACACAAGGCATTCCTCCGGTGTCCGTGAGTTGCATGATCTCATGGTCATAGGAACATATACTTGACATGCAGAAAACTGTAGCAATAAACTGACACGATCAAATGCTACATTTATAGTTTGGGTCTTGTCCATCCCATCATTCTCCTAATGATGTGATCCCGTTATCAAATGACATCACATGTCAATGGCTAGGAAACCTTGACCATCTTTGATCAACGAGCTAGTTCACTAGAGGCATACTAGGGACAAAGTGTTGTCTATTTATCCACACATGTAATGTGTTTCCAATCAATACAATTATAGCATGGATAACAAACAATTATCATGAACAAGGAAATATAATAATAAACACTTTATTTATTGCCTCTAGGGCATATTTCCAGTAAGTCCATGACCTTTGCCATCTGCCTGCCCAATATTTGTCGTCCCTAGCCAAAGGCAAAGGGAGAATTGATGGCAAAGACTTTCTTTGCCTCCTGCCCGTCCTTTGCCATCCGTTTTCTATAAGCTGATGGCAAAGGCTTTCTTTGTCGTCCGCTAGCAGACGACAAAGATCTAGTAGACGGCAAATAACTGAATTCCAGTAGTGTTTGTCCGAGAGCGACCAGATGTAGTGCACAACACAAAGAATATTAAATTCATAAGACGGCCATATACTCCTTAGGTTGCCTAATATCAAATTCAAAACTAAATCATATTTTCATTCCTCTCGTTACATAGAGAGGCAAAACAAGATATGAGTATCACTTACGAATACATCTTAGAGCATCAACATATATACAATAGATGGCCTTTAAAAAGGTCAAGTTTAAGATAGAACAAAACACCAAATGTAGAAATGTAGTGAATCGCACGTCGGACAAAAAATCCGATTTTTAAAAGGTCAACTTTCACAACATTTACAATATATGACTTTAAAAAAGGGGACTTAAGCTTAAGAATGAAATTGACCTGGATAAATTAGATAACATGAGGAAAAATTCATGATTGGAAGAGGAGAAGCTCATTGACGAAGAAGTTGTACAATCCAAAACAACACTCTTGGGCGCCAGAGTGAGAACAGGTATGCTACCAGAGAACTGATAGAGGCAAAGTTGTCCCTGCCTTTCGATGAGATGGTGGCTATCTTTTTTCGGTGGAGTAGACTTTGACGATCCGACTAGGAATGTGCGAGGATGTCGCGCCTTAGAAATCAATAAACCAACTCCGGGAAGTTATTGACCACGCCGGAGCACGATCAACCTAACCACGAGGGTCTATTTCCTGCAAGCAAACAGAGAACAAGCAAGAAACTGAAATTGCAATCTGAATATTGCGAATATAAGAGGAAAGCTTTATGGATCAAAGTAGGGTTTTGTGACATCTTTGTCTGGTCGTGGAACAACACGAAGGACGCAAAGTTGCAGCTATAACGAACTTGTAATCTAAAATAAACCCAAGTCTAAACGGCGCCATAAGGGTTGTATATATGGGGGAATGGAGGAGGAATTTCGTCACCCCTTGGAGGAGGGGTCAGAAACCAACCGTAACCCTGTTTCCCCACACATATGGACTCTAAAAATAGCCTAAAAAGTGGTATTTTGAAATTACATGGGCCTGGCCCAAAAATAAGGTGATGTGGCACCTATAATAGCCTACGGACAAAATTTATGAAGTGGCATCTTGTATATTTCGTCCAAGCCTTCATGCTCTCCTTATGGTGGCTTCAAAGTGCGGAAATCACCACCGAAAACTCCATTGTTCATTCCTACGTGCGCACCTTCTCCTCCATGCTTGATCCCGCTCCAATAGCCATCCTTATTGTCCATGCTAGGTCCGTCATTCATAAGTAAAACAAAAGTATCTAATTTAGGCAACATCATATGTTCATGAACATTAGAAGGATTTCCAAGAAACGAGAGTACCTGGTAATTCAACTAGCGTGCGCGGGCTCTAGTAATTGGTCCAGTAAGTATAGTAGCATGGGTTGTGGGTGTAACAAGGGTATTAACGTCCACGTCATCCTTTCATTCTTGAAATGAAGACATCCTCGATGGAAGCTCATCTTCCTCACCCAAATAGGGCTTCAAATGTGCACTGCTAAAAGTGAGACTAACCCCAAACTCTGCAGGCAACTCAAGTTTATATGCATTATCATTTATTTTCTCTAATACCTTAAAAGGACCATCAGCACGTGGCATTAGCTTTGACTTGCGCAAATCAGGAAATCTATCCTTACACAAATGTAACCAAACAAGATCTCCAGGTGCAAAGACAACATGTTTTCTACCCTTATCTCCAACAAGTTTGTATTTAGCATTCATACGCTCAATGTTTTCCTTACTTACCTCATGCATTTTTAAGATCAATTCAACACGTTGTTTAGCATCAAAATTAACCTTCTTCGAAGATGGAAGAGGCAACAAATCAATAAGCGCACAAGGTATGAAACCATACACAATTTCAAAGGGGCACATCTTAGTAGTAGAATGAAATGAACAATTATAAGCAAATTCAATATGAGGCAAGCATTATTCCCACATTTTCAAGTTATTCTTCAAAACAGGCCTAAGCATAGTAGACAATGATCTATTGACTACTTCAGTTTGTCCATAATTTTGGGGGGGACATGTAGTACTAAAAAGCAGTTTAGTCTCCAACTTATCCCATAAACATCACCAAAAGTGGCTAAGAAATTTAGCATCACGATCCAAAACAGTTGTATTTGGCACACCATGCAAACGAATAATTTCACGAAAGAACAAATCAACAACATTAGTAACATCGTCACTTTTATGACATGGTATAAATGTGCCGTTTTTGAAAATATATCCACGACAACAAATATGTTATCCCTCCCCTTCTTTGTTCGAGGTAAACCTAAAACAAAGTCGATGGATATATCCTCCCAAGGAACACTAGGTATAGGCAAAGGCATATATAAACCATGAGGATTGAGTCGTGATTTAGCTTTTTGACATGTAGTGCAGCGAGCAACAAAACGCTCAACATCCCGTCTCATCTTTGGCCAAAAGAAATGTGTAGCAAGTACGTCCTCCGTCATCTTCACGCCAAAGTGTCCCATTAATCCTCCTCCATGCACCTCCTGCAATAAAAAAATACGAATGGAGCTAGCTAGAATGCACAACTTATTAGCACAGAACACAAATCCATCATTAATGACGAACTTGTTCCATGTCCTCCCTTCTTTACAATTCTGCAAGGCATCTTTAAATTCAACATCATGCACATATTGATATTTGATGGTCTCCAAACCAAATATTTTAAAGTCAAGTTGTGAAAGCATAATATAACGACGAGACAATGCATCAACAATAACATTTTCTTTAGCCTTCGTGAATTTAATGACATAAGGGAAAGTCTCAATGAATTCAACCCATTTAGCATGTCTATGGTTCAGTTTTGCTTGACTTTTAATATGTTTCAAAGGTTCATAATCAGAATGTATAACAAATTCCTTGGGCCATAAATAAAGTTGTCATGTTTCCAAAGTCCGAACAAGAGCATATAATTCCTTATCATAAGTAGAACAATTCAGACTAGGCTCACTCAATTTTTTAGAAAAGTATGCAATAGGTTTACAATCTTGTAATAACACACCTCCTAATCCAATTCCACTAGCATCACATTACAGCTCGAAAGTCTTATTAAAATCAAGAAGTTGGAGTAAAGGAGCATGTGTTAACTTATTTTTCAATACCGTGAAGGCTTCTTCGTGTGCAGTACCCCAAGTAAAAAGCACGTCCTTCTTTGTAAGCTCATTGAGAGGTGTAGCAATGGTACTGAAATCTTGGCTTTATCAACTTCTCATTAGTGTGACAGTTTTGGGAGGCGGCCAAGTCTCAATAACTTCAATCTTGGCTTTATCAACTTCAATTCCATGTGGAGTAACAACATAGCCAAAAATATATACTCGGTCGGTGCAAAAGGTGCACTTCCCAAGGTTACCAAACAAACGTGCATCACGTATATCAATGAAAATAGCACGTAAATGTTCCAAGTATTCCTCCAAAGATATATTATAAATCGGTACATCATCAAAATAGACTACCATAAATCATCCAATGAAAGCACGTAAAACCTCATTCATTAATCTTATGAAAGTACTAGGTACATTAGTTAACCCAAAAGGACGACTAACCACTCATATAAACCAAACTTAGTTTTAAATGTTGTCTTCCATTCATCTCCCGATTTCATACGAATTTTATGGTATCCACTATGCAAATTAACTTTGGAGAAAATTGTAGAGCCACTTAATTCATCAAGCATATCATCTAGCCTAGGAATAGGATGACGATAACGAATAGTAATATTATTAATGCCTCTACAATCAACACACATACGCGATGTACCATCCTTTTTAGGCACTAGAATAATAGGAACAACACAAGGACTAAAGGATTCACGTATATAAACTTTCTCGAGTAGCTCATATACTTGACACATAATCTCCTTTGTCTCCTCTAGATTGTTACGGTATGGCGCACGGTTGGGTAGTGATGCACTGGGAATTAAGTCAATCTAATGCGCAATCCCTCGAATAGGTGGTAATCCCGATGGCACGTCTTGTGGAAAGACGTCAGCGAACTCCTGCAAAATGTTAGTCACAGCAGGAGGCAAAGAGGGAGGCATGTCCTCGAATAAAAATAATACCTCGTTGCATACAAAAGCATAGAAAACAGGTGTAGTAACATCCCATTAAGTAATATCAGATTTAGTAGCAAGTAAACATCCACTCTTCAATTTTATTTCAGATGCAACACTGGATGATGGTTTATTAGGCTTATTGTGTTGCTAAAATTCCTTTGCTACAATATGATTTTCACTCTTATTTAGCTCATGTTTTTCTTTACTAGCTCTAGCAATGTTATCTTTCATAATATGTTCAGGAGACATAGGAAGCAAAGTTATAGTTTGATCCTTATGAACAAGAGTATACTGATTTGTCCTACCATGGTGTACAGATTTTTTTATCAAATTGCCATGGTCTACCAAGTAAAAAAGAACATGCTTGTGTGGGTACCACATCACAATCAACATAATCGTAATATGTAGCAATGCTAAAATTCACACGAACAATACGTGTTACCTTAACCTTGCCACTGGTGTTGAACCATTGGATGTAATAAGGATGAGGATGTGGTCTGGTGGTTAGAGACAACTTCTCCACCATCTCCATGCTAGCCAAGTTATTGTAACTCCATCCATTGATGATGACACAAACATAACACTCCTTCGCAACTCCATTTGTATGGAACAAGTTGTGCCTGCGATTTTGCTCAGTCTATGTAACCTGCACACTCAGAACACATTGAGCAACTAAACTTTCACACATGTCCACGTTGTCAGCAGCCATGTAGTGTGTATCTTGTTCAGTATCCTTGACACCCTATTCTTCACTCACAATAAGAGCCAAAGTCTCATCATCATAATCACTAGCGGAGGCATATCCAGCGTCCTCAGTAACAATCATCACATGCCTGGATGTGCATTCTCTGGAAAAGTGACCTCTACCCTTGCAACGACGACATATAACCTCATGTGTTTGCCATGTAGATGCCATGGATGAAGAAGAGCTCTGTACAGGCCCTGAAGGTGTGCCCTTGCTGGAGGCTAGTGCGGTGCCTGTTTTCTTGTATCTCTGTTGGAGGTGGAGACTGAAGTAACTAGTGTTGTAGTAGGATGTGTGGAAGTAGATGATGTACGTGGTGTCCATGTTGAAATTCGACCTACAGAAAAAAATAGTTCTCACCATTGCCTGTCGATCTTGCACTTCACGTTCAGCTTTGCAAGCAATACGGAATAAACGAGTGATAGTGTTATACTCCTTATACTCTAGAATAGTCTGAATCTCTCTATTTAATCCACCCATAAAACGTGCAAGCATAGCTTAATTCTCCTCAACAATACCACATCTAATCGTGCCAGTTTGTAATTCCTGATAATATTCCTCTATAGAATTTTTTCCTTGTCTTAAACGCTGCAAATTTTGAAGCAATTCACGTTGATAATATGGTGGAACCCAACGATTACACATAGAAGTTTCCAAAGCAGCCCAAGTAGTAGGGATATTATCATAATGTATTCTACAATGTTCAGACCACCAAACACAAGCAAAACTAGTGAATGCACAAACAGAAGCAGCAACACGTCTATCCTCAGGAAATTGTAAACTTGTAAAACGTTGTTCTGTTTCTAACTCCCAAGTAAGATATACATCAGGAACATATCTACCCTCAAATGTTGAATATTCAATTTAAGTTTAGGGAGATGGTCATGATCCCGTACCCGAGGGGTGTGTGCAGCCCTACCATTGCAAATATATGCATGTGGACGACCTTGTGCTTTTGTCGGTGGTTGCCCCTGGAGCTCATTTGGAGCAACCTCTCCCTTATCATCGTAATCACCATCATAATCCTCATTCTGCTCAATGACAGTAGCAACAACAACAGCCCAACGAAGCTGCAGCAGTAGCAATGGCACTAGAATTTTGGCCTTGGTCGATAGGCACACATCGCGCTCGTCCCGCGAAATTTGGCCGTTGTTGGTGTTGCTCGAGCCGAGGTACGACAGGTACAACTGGTGGAGGTAGACGTGCAAGCACCTCATTGAATTAAGCATCAAGCTTGCATCGACCATCTTCTCTGAACCATCTAGCTTCTCCATAGCCTCTACAAGGCTCGTGTCACGCCCAAGAAGCGGTCCTATCCTTATTTTGGCACGAGGGTCTCGACAGGGATAGAAGCGCATCTCGTCGTGTTGCAAGAATGGATATCATTACAAGTTTCTCTTGGGTAGACGCGAGTGTTGATACTGAGTACAAGGACCCAGGAGAGTACCACTACGAGGATCCCACTACTTGTTCCGCTGAAGAACCAACAGGCAAGATGATTGTACCCGGATCCCGATACTATTTTTGCTTGCTAGTTTCTCGCTCTTATCGTTACAATTGTGCTACCTACCACTTGATATCAACCTCCTAATTGCCATGACAGCCTCTAACCTCCACATCCTAGCAAACCTTTGATTGGCTAGGTTACCGCTGCTCAGCCCCTCTTATAGCGTTTTAGTTGCAGGTGCAGGTTGTTCCATGTGATAACATGGATTTGGATATCACAATATTACATGTTATTTAATTTTAATGCACATATATATCTTGGTATTGGTGGAAGGCTTGGCCTTTTGCTAAGTGATTTGTTCCGCTGTTACCGCCATTAGTTCCTAGTTACCGGTGTTATGTTTTCCATATTTTGCGCTCCTAACATGCTCGGGGTTGTTATGGGGACCCCCTTGTTCTTTCAGTTGAGAATAAAACTTGTCTGGCAAGACCCAACATTGATACTACATTTGTTTACAACTTAATAAAAACTTGCATAGGGCCTTGCAAACCCGTGGATAATTTAATCAACCCCCGGGCTAGTGCTCCTCATGAGTGTTGGTCCAAACTAGAGCACTGTGCGGGGCCAACCCAGGGCAACTTGGGAGATTTCTATCAGGCCTCCGTACGCTTAGCTTATCCATCGTGTCTTGAGAACGAGATACGCGGCTCCTATCAGGTTCATCGACACGTCGGGTGGTCTTGCTGGATTTGTTTTACCTTTATCGAATGTCTTGCGTGTGGACTCTGACTTTCTTCGGGTTTACTCGAGGTGTTGGAATTCCTTTGAAATTACCTATGATGATCACGAGATCCGTGGTCGAGGCTATTCCCGCGGAGTGTGGTTAATTTGTGATGGATTAGTTGGAGCACCCCTGCAGGGTTAAATCTTTCAGAAAGCCGTGCCCACGGTTACGTGGCAACTTGGATATTTGTTTAACACCCGGTTCTAGTAAACTTGAAGTAAATTCCAACTAAAATACACCAACTGTGTGAGTAATCGTGATCGTCTCTGCTCGTGAACATGCTCCGAGAGAGAACACGGTGGGGTTATGATTGACGTAAGTAAGTGTTCAGGATCTCATAGAGATCATACTAGATTCGTGCGTTCATCGTAGGCCACTCATATTTATTTCCATGTTGCGTAAGTTAGCCACCATAAATTCTTAGTGCTTTTGCAAACTAAACACTTACCCCATCCCAACCTTTAAGCTTGAATAGTCCCGGTACCCGGGTGCTTGATTGGTGAGTCCTTATGGCTCACAGATTACTACAACCCTCCAGGTACAGGTTCAGATGAGTTCGTGCAGGATGATCTCACCTAGCTCCAGTGGGAATATGATGAGGAAAGAGGCAGGATGTATGTGACTTACCCGGATGAGTAGAGGACCATGGTCGTGATCTTTGGGATAGCGAGATAGTATCATTTGCATCTGTTTTATCGTTTGATTTTGTCCGTAGGCGGACCCTGTCTTCGTCTTGATGATTTGAGCTTTGAGTGAATTGTAATTTAGCATGTGGCGAGTGTAAGCCAACCTTGTATACTCATCTTTTTAGTATTGTATGATGTGATGATACTATACTTGCTAACGTCTAGATGCGCCTCTATCCCTTGCGGGCCCCTCGAGCCTTAAAACGGATAGGCGCGCATCTTGGGCGTGACAGCTCGTCACCAAGTCGTGCACCTGGTTACCCATCATTTGCTGAAATTTATCGTGGAACTCCTTGTTCGTCATGACCTCCCATTCAATCGCGTCGGCTTGTGATCCTGGCATGGTTAGCAGTGATAGGAACACACAATAATATGAATCTATGGACTACAAGGAGGTGGTGGTGGTGGTGGTGGTGTGTCACAAATCTGTCAAGCAAATATCAAATTCTTACCAGTTCTTACCGAGCAGCAGGTGGTGATTGGCAACTGTTATAGTCAAAACTCTCAAAGATTGGATAGAACGATTGCTAAGTGGTGTCAAACACACGATGTAAATGTATGTGGAGCTAGGAAGGCTTCTAATATGGTAGCAAAAAGGGTCAACAATAATTAGTTCAAAGATGCCAAGTTGAAAAGACACTCAACGACGGTACTGTGCTGGTCCTAGGCTAGACCGTACTAGAGACGCGAGACTAGAGCACCAACAAAGTCACGACGCTACTGTTGGAAATATGCCCTAGAGGCAATAATAAATTAGTTATTATCATATTTCCTTGTTCATGATAATCATTTATTATCCATGCTATAATTATATTGAATGGAAACACATTACATGTGTGGATACATAGACAAACACAATGTCCCTAGTATGCCTCTAGTGAACTAGCTCGTTGATTGAAAGATGGTTAAGGTTTCCTAGCCATTGACATGTGATGTCATTTGATAACGGGATCACATCATTAGGAGAATGATGTGATGGACGAGACCCAAACTACAAACGTAGCATATGATCATGTCAGTTTATTGCTACTGTTTTCTGCATGTCAAGTATATGTTCCTATGACCATGAGATCATGCAACTCACAGATATCGGAGGAGTGCCTTGTGTGTATCAAACATCGCAACATAACTGGGTGACTATAAAGGTGCTCTACAGGTATCTCCGATGGTGTCTGTTGAGTTGGCATGGACTGAGACTGGGATTTGTTACTTCGTGTGACGAAGAGGTATCTCAGGGCCCACTCGGTAATAAAACATCACAATGAGCCTTGCAAGCAATGTGATTAATTGTTAGTTGTGGGATCTTGTATTACGGAACAAGTAAAGAGACTTGCCGGTAACGAGATTGAACTAGGTATGGAGATACCGACGATCGAGTCTCGGGCAAGTAACATACCGAAGAACAAAGGGAACGTCATACGGGATTAACTGAATCCTTGACATAGAGGTTCGACCGATAAAGATCTTCGTAGAATATGTAGGAACCAATGTGGACATCCAGGTCCCGCCATTGGTTATTGGCCGTAGAGGTGTCTAGGTCATGTCTACATAGTTCTCGAACCCGCAGGGTCTGCACACTTAAGGTTTGGTGACGTTTCGGTAGCGTAGAGTTATGTATGATGGTGACCGAAGTTTGTTCGGTGTCTCGGATGAGATCCCGGACGTCATGAGGAGCTCCGGAATGGTCCGGAGGTAAAGATTCATATATATAGGAAGTCCCAGTTTGGTCGTCGAAAAAGTTTCGGACTCATTGGTAGTGTACCGGGAGTACCGGTAGTGTACCGGGAGACCTTCGGGAGGGGTATTTCGACCCAAGAGGCTTCATGGGCTGTGGGAGAGTATTAACCAGCCCTTAGTGGGCTGGTGGAATAGCCACAACAGGCCCATGCAGCTGGGGGAAGAATCCCAAAGGAAAAAGAGTGGGAAAATGGCAAAAAGGGAGAGTCCTACTCCTACTAGGAGTGGAGGAGGAGTAGGACTCCTCCCCCTTGGCTTCGGCCGACTCCAAGAGGGGCTCAGCCCTGCGCCAGCCCACCTCCTCCTATCCTCCTATATATACTGGTGGAATAGAAGGGTTTTGGATAGAATTTACGGCCACGTGCTACCCGTTCCACCGGTACTCCTCTAGATCGGTTTTCCATAGTGCTTAGGCGAAGCCCTGCCGGAATTGCTCCACCACCATCGTCGGAGCGCCGTCAGGCTATCGGAGAACTCTTCTTCCTCTCCACTCCTTCTTGCTGGATCAAGACGGTGGAGATCGTCATCAAGCTGTACGTGTGCTGAACGCGGAGATGCCATCCGTTCGGTGCTAGATCGGAAGGATCGTGATCAAGTTCGTGAGACGGATCGTGATCAAGTTCGTGGGACGGATCATGATCGGATCACGGGACGGATCGTGATTGGATCGCGGGACGCACGGCGATTTGGATCGCGAAGACGTTCGACTGCACCAACCGCGTTTCTTAACGCTTCCCGCTTAGCGATCTACAAGGGTATGTAGATCCACTCTCCCTCTCGTAGATGCTCATCACCATGGACAGATCTTCGTGTGCGTAGGAATTTTTTTGTTTCCCATGCAACGTTCCCCAATAGTGGCATCATGAGCTAGGTCTATGTGTAGATGAGATC
Source organism: Hordeum marinum (assembly GCA_022496015.1). Classification (NCBI taxonomy): domain Eukaryota; kingdom Viridiplantae; phylum Streptophyta; class Magnoliopsida; order Poales; family Poaceae; genus Hordeum; species Hordeum marinum. The sequence continues at coordinate 225,458,216 of CM039675.1, read as the reverse complement.
TCGAGTAGAACACAAAAGGTTTGTGGGCGTTGATGCTTAGATTGCTTCCTCCCTTGGTCGGATTTTGGTTCAGCGGTATTGTGAGATGAAGCGGCCCAGACCAACATTACTCGTACGCTTACGAGAGACCGGTTCCCTCGACCGCAACTTGTTGCATAGATGGCTTGCGGGTGCCAGTTTCTCTCACTTTAGTTGGATCGGATTCGACAAAGGCGGTCCTTGAGAAGGTTGAAAAGCAACTAGTGTATCACCGTTGTGGTTTTTGCGTAGATGAGAATTGTTCTTGCTAGATACCCGTAGCAGCCACGCAAAACATGCAACAACAATTAGAGGACGTCTAACTTGTTTTTGCAGGGTATGTTGTGATGTGATATGGCCAATTACATGATGTGATATATGTGATGTATGAGATGATCATGTGATGTATAGAATTTCACGACTTGCATGTCGATGAGTACGACAACCAGCAGGAGCCATAGGGTTGTCTTTAATTATTGTATGACCCGCGTGTCAATCATTAAGCGCTATGTAATGCTTTACTTTATCGCTAAACGGTAGCAATAGTAGTAGAAGCATCCAGGGCATGACAACCCCGATGGCGACACGTTGATGGAGATCAAGATGATGGAGATCATGGTGTTGTGCCGGTGATGATGGAGATCATGCCGGTGCTTTCAAGATGGAGATCTAAAGCACAAGTTCATGGCCATATCATGTCACTTATGAATTGCATGTGATGTTAATCCTTTTTTGCACCTTGTTTTGCTTAGTACGACGGTAGCATTATAAGGTGACCCCTCACTTAAATTTTCAAGATAAATTGTGTTCTCCCCGAGTGTGCACCGTTGCGAAAGTTCGTCGTGTTGAGACACCTCGTGATGATCGGGTGTGATAGACTCTACGTTCACATACAACGGGTGCAAGCCAGTGTTGGACGCGCAGAACACTCGGGTTAAACTTGACGAGCCTAGCATGTACAGACATGGCCTCGGAACACAAGAGACCGAAAGGTCGAACATGGACTATATAGTAGATATGATCAACATGATGATGTTCACCATTGTAACCACCTCAACTCACGTGATGATCGGACTTGAGTTGGTGAATTTGGATCATGTATCACTCAGATGACCGGAGGGATGTCAATTTGAGTGGGAGTTCTTAAGTAATATGATTAATTGAACTCATTATCATGAACATAGTCAGTAGTATCTTTGCAAATTATGTTGTAGATTACTTGCTCGCGCTGTAGCTCCCTTGAATTTTTATATGTTCCTAGAGAAATAGAGTTGAAAGATGATGGTAGCAATATTGCGGATTGGATCCGTGATCTGAGGATTGTCCTCGTTGCTACACAGAAGGCTTATGTCCTTAATGCACCGCTCGGTGCGCCAACCCCTCTAGCGTCATCTATAGATGTTGTGAACATCTGACAGGTACGTGCTGATGACTACTTGATAGTTTAGTGCGTCATGCATTACGTCTTAGAATTGAGGCTTCGAAATGTTTTGAACGTCACGGAACATATGAGATGTTCTAAGAGCTGAAATTAGGATCTCAGGCTCGTGCCCGTGTTGCGAGATATGACATCTCCAACAAGATTCTTTGCCTGCAAGATGAACGAGAATAGCTCAATTGTTGAGCATGTGCTCAGATTGTCTGGGTGCTACAATCGCTTGAATCGAGTGGGAGCTCATCTTCCAGATAAGATAGTGATTGATATAGTTCTCCAAGTCACTTTCACTAAGCTACTAGAACTTGGTGATGAACTATAAAATGCCAGGGATAGAATTAATGATCCCTGAGCTGTTCGCGATGTTTGACACCGCGAAGGTAGAAATCGAGAAGGAGCGTCAAAGTGTTGATGCTTAGTCAAAACCACTGGTTTCGAGAAGGGCAAGAGCAAGGAGGGAAACTTCATGGATATCAAGCCAAACCCGAGACTGAGCGCTTCGATTATGAGGAGAACGATCGCTGAAGCGGAACAACCCTAGATACTTGGTAGATAAGAAGGCTGGCAAAGTCGACAGAAGTATATTTGATATACGTGTTATTGATGTGTACCTTGCTAGTACTCTTAGTAGCACCTGGGTATTGGATACCGGTTCGGTTGCTAAATGTTAGTAACTCGAAGTAAAAGCTACGGAATAAATGGATACTAGCTAAGTGTGAGGTGACGATGTGTGTTGGAAATGTTTCCAAGGTTGATGTGATCAACATCGCACACTCTCTCTACCTTCGAGATTAGTGATGAACCTAAATAAATGTTTTTGGTGTTTTTGCGTTGAGCATGAACGTGATTAGATCATGTTCATTGCAACACGGTTATTCATTTAAGTTAGAGAATAATGGTTATCCTGTTTACATGAATAATACCTTCAATGGTCATGCACCCAGTAAGAATGGTTTGTTGAAACTTGATCGTAGTAATACACATGTTCATAACATTGATGCCAAAAGGATACAAAGTTAATAATGATAGTACCACATGCTTGTGGCACTGCCGCTAAATGTCATATTGGTATAAAGCGCATGAAGAAACTCCATGCTGATGGATCTTTGGACTGATTCGATTTCGAATCGGTTGAGACATGCGAACCATGCCTCTTGGTCAAGATGACTAAGGACCCCGTTTTATGTTTTGATGAAGCGGGCAAGTGATTTATTGGAAATGATACATGTTGATGTATGCAATCCAATGAGTCTTGTAGCGTGCGGTGAATATCGTTATTTTCTTACCTTCACTAATGATTTGAGTAGATATAGTGTATATTTACTTATTGAAACACAAGTCTAAATCGTTTGAAAGGTTGAAGCAAATTCAGAGTGAAGTTTTAAGATCATCGTGACAAGAAGCTAAAAATGTTTGCGATATGATCGTGGAGATGAATATCTGAGTTACGAGTTTGGCATACAACTTTAGACAATGTGAGAATTGTTTTCCCAACTCACGCCACCTGGAACACCATAGTGTGATGGTGTGTCCGAACGTCATAGTCGTGCTCTATTGGATATGGTGCATGCTATGATGTCTCTTATCGTTTTGTCACTATAATTTTGGGGTTATGCATTAGAGACAACTACATTCACTTTAAATAGGGCACCATCTAAATCCGTTGAGATGACACTGTGTGAATTTTGGTTTTGATAGAAACCTAAGCTGTCATACTTGGGGCTACGACGCTTGTGTGGAAAATGTTTTCACCTAATGAGCTCGAACCCAAAGCGGACAAATGCATCTTCATAGAATACCTTAAGAACAGTTGGGTGAACCTTCTATCTCAGATCCAAGCATAAAATGTTTATTGCTAAAACTGGGTCCTTTCTCGAGAAAAAGGTTTATCTTGAAAGAATTGAGTGGGAGGAGGATAGAACTTGATGAGGTTATTGAACCTCTGCTTCAACTAGAAAGTAGCGCAGCGCAGAAAGATGTTTTTGTGAAGCCTACGTCAGTTGAAGAGGAAGTTAATGATGATGATCATGAAGCTTCGGATCAAGTTACTATCGACCTACGAGGAAAATAGAACTTGATGAGGTTATTGAACCTTCACTTCAACCAGAAAGTGGCGCAGCGCAGAAAGATGTTTCTGTGAAGCCTACGTCAGTTGAAGAGGAAGTTAATGATGATGATCATGAAGCTTTGGATCAAGTTACTATCGAACTTCATAGGTCAACAAGGATGTGTACTGCTGCTGAGCGGTACGACAACCCTGTCTTGGAGGTCATGTTGTTGGACAACGATGAACCTACGAACTATGGAGAAGCGATGATGGGCCCGGAAACCAACAAATGGTTAGAGGCCATGAATTCCGAGAAAGGATCCATGTATGAAAACCAAGTATAGACTTTGGTGGACTTGCTCGTTGGACGGCAGGTCGTTAAGTACAAATGGATCTTTAAAATGAAGACAAACATTGATGGTAAATGTTACCATTTGTAAAGCTCGACTTGTTGCAAAGTAGTTTACAACAAGTTCAAAGAGTTGACTGCGATGAGACTTTCTCACTCGTAGCGATGCTAAAGTCTGTTGGAATTATGTTAGCAGTTGCTGCATTTTTCAATTATGGAATCTGGCAGATGGATGCCAAAACATCGTTTCCTTCCTTAAGGAAAGGTTGTATGGGATACAACCACAAGGTTTTGTCAGTCCTAAGGATGCTAAAAGGTGTGCGAAGCTTTAGTGATTCTTCTATGAACTGAAGCAAGCATCTCGGAGTTGGAATATACACTTTGATGAGGTGATCAAAGTTTTTGAGTCTATACAAAGTTTACAAGAAACTTGTATTTGCAATAAAGTGAGTGGGAGCACTATAGAGTTTCTGATAAGTATATGTGGATGACATGTTGCTATTCGGAAATGATGTAGAATTTCTGGAGAGCATAAACGGTTGTTTGAAAAGAGTTTTTCAAAGGAAGACCTGGATAAAGCTACCTAATTGTTGAGCATCAAGATCTATAAAGATAGATCAAGATGTTTGATAAGACTTTCAATGAGTACATACCTTGATAAGATTTTGAAAGAGTTCAAAATGGATTAGTCAGAGAGAAGTGTTCTCGCCTGCTTTGTAAGGTATGAAGTTGAGTGAGACTCAAAGCTCGACCACGGCAGAAGAAAGAGAAAGGACGAATGTCGTCCCCTATGCCTTAGCCATAGGCTCTGTATAGTATGCCATGCTATGTACCGCACCTGTGTGTGCCTTGCCATGAGTCCATCAAGGGGTACAAGAGTGATCCAGGAGTGGATCACTGGACAGCGGTCAAGATTATCCTTAGTAACTAAAAACTAAGGAGATGTTTCTCGATTATGGAGGTGATAAAGAGTTCGTCGTAAAGAGTTACGTCGATGCAAGCTTTAACACCAATCCGGATAACTCGTAGTAGCAATCTGGATACGTATAGTAGGAGCAGCCATTTGGAATAGTACCAAGTGGAGTGTGGTAGCAGTGTTTACAGTTTGGCATAGAGATTTGCAAAGTACACACAGATCTGAATGTCGCAAACCCGTTGACTATAAGACCTCTCTCACATGCAAAGCATGATCGAGCCCCAGAACTCATTGGGTGTTAGATTCATAACAATGCGAATCACATGATGATGTGAACTAGATTATTGACTCTAGTGCAAGTGGGAGACTGTTGGAAATATGCCCTAGAGGCAATAATAAATTAGTTATTATCATATTTCCTTGTTCATGATAATTGTTTATTATCCATGCTATAATTGTATTGAATGGAAACACATTACATGTGTGGATACATAGACAAACACAATGTCCCTAGTATGCCTCTAATGAACTAGCTCGTTGATTGAAAGATGGTTAAGGTTTCCTAGCCATTGACATGTGATGTCATTTGATATCGGGATCACATCATTAGGAGAATGATGTGATGGACAAGACCCAAACTACAAACGTAGCATATGATCGTGTCAGTTTATTGCTACTGTTTTCTGCATGTCAAGTATATGTTCCTATGACCATGAGATCACGCAACTCACGGATATCGGAGGAGTGCCTTGTGTGTATCAAACGTCGCAACGTAACTAGGTGACTATAAGGTGCTCTACAGGTATCTCCGATGGTGTCTGTTGAGTTGGCATGGATCGAGAATGGGATTTGTTACTCCGTGTGACGGAGAGGTATCTCAGGGCCCACTCGGTAATACAACATCACAATGAGCCTTGCAAGCAATGTGACTAATTGTTAGTTGCTGGATCTTGTATTACAGAACGAGTAAAGAGACTTGCCGGTAACGAGATTGAACTAGGAATGGAGATACCGACGATCGAGTCTCGGGCAAGTAACATACCGAAGAACAAAGGGAACGCCATACGGGATTAACTGAATCCTTGACATAGAGGTTCGACCGATAAAGATCTTCGTAGAATATGTAGAAACCAATGTGGACATCCAGGTCCCGCCATTGGTTATTGACCATAGAGGTGTCTCGGTCATGTCTACATAGTTCTCGAACCCGCAGGGTCTGCACACTTAAGGTTTGGTGACATTTCGGTAGCGTAGAGTTATGTATGATGGTGACTGAAGTTTGTTCGGTGTCCCGGATGAGATCCCGGACGTCATGAGGAGCTCCGGAATGGTCCGGAGGTAAAGATTCATATATATAGGAAGTCCCAGTTTGGTCGCCAGAAAAGTTTCGGACTCATCGGTAGTGTACCGGGAGTACCGGGAGACCTTCGGGAGGGGTATTTCAACCCAAGAGGCTTCATGGGCTGCGGGAGAGTATTAACCAGCGCTTAGTGGGCTGGTGGAATAGCCACAATAGGCCCATGCGGCTGGGGGAAGAATCCCAAAGGAAAAAGAGTGGACAAAAGGCAAAAAGGGAGAGTCCTACTCCTACTAGGAGTGGAGGAGGAGTAGGACTCCTCCCCCTTGGCTTCGGCCGACTCCAAGAGGGGCTCAGCCCTGCGCCAGCGCTCCTCCTCCTCTCCTCCTATATATACTGGTGGAATAGAAGGGTTTTGGACAGAATTTACGGCCACGTGCTACCCGTTCCACCGGTACTCCTCTAGATCGGTTTTCCTTAGTGCTTAGGCGAAGGCCTGCTGGAATTGCTCCACCACCATCGTCGGAGCGCCGTCAGGCTGCCGGAGAACTCTTATTCCTCTCCACTCCTTCTTGCTGGATCAAGACGGTGGAGATCGTCATCAAGCTCTACGTGTGCTGAACGCGGAGGTGCCGTCCGTTCGGTGCTAGATCGGAAGGATCGTGATCAAGTTCGTGAGACGGATCGTGATCAAGTTCGTGGGACGGATCGTGATCGGATCGCGGGACGGATCGCGATTGGATCGCGGGACGCACGGCGATTTGGATCGCGAAGACGTTTAACTACACCAACCGCGTTTCTTAACGCTTCCCGCTTAGCGATCTACAAGGGTATGTAGATCGACTCTCCCTCTCGTAGATGCTCATCACCATGGACAGATCTTCGTGTGCATAGGAATTTTTTTGTTTCCCATGCAACGTTCCCCAACAGCTGCACGTAATCAAGGGAAGAGCACACTCTGGAAACAAAATCTCCTTTTTTGGCTTTATTTTGCGCTCTCTTTTTTTCCAAAAAATCACTATAATGGCGAGTGCCTCGAAACTCTTCCGAAGGCGTATAAACATGATAAGCACAAAAAGATGATAATTTTTTCTGGAATGATTCGGGGCTGCAACGACCAAAAAGTGCGGCAAAAAATCACTATGGTGGTGAATGTCTCAAAACGTTCCGGAAAGCCTAAAAATTGGATAGGGAAAAATATTTTCGCCCGCTGAAATTTTGGCCTAAAAACTGCTCGGGGTCTCCAGACTTTTTTTTACCTACTCGCGCAAGGAAACACGAATCTAAAAACAAGAGGAACTCGAAACTAAACCTAATATGGGATGGACTCGGACTAGGATAAGTGATGGATATGAATCTGGTGGAACTCGGACTAGTGGAGGATGTATGTATGGGTCGTGGAAGACAGATTGGTGGTGGATCTGTGATGGAGGTGGACTCAGATTGGTGTGATGGCGGATGTGTGGTGGTATATGGCAGTGGTGATGTACTTGGTGTGGTGGTGGTATATTTCAACGGTGATGTATCTGGTGTGGTGGTGGTATATGGCAGCAATGAAGATGATGCGACGCCGGCGTGACAAACTATGAACAAAACTCAAAACTCTAAAAGACTAGACTCTAAGACCAGCAACTTGACACGACGATGCAACCGCAAATTCAACAAAGCAAACACAGAACAGAAAATTGCAAAGGCTCAGATTGGTTCGGATATGAAGATGTAACCCTAATTTTTTGTGGCTATTTTCGTGGACTATAGTATGAAGTACATATGCGATCTAACTAATAAAGTATAGTCATATGCGATCTAACCCTAATTGGTTCGGATATCTAACTATAGTATGTAATATATCATAGAGCAACCTAGAAATCTTATACCACTTGATAAAGGCGAAGTTGTCCATGTATTTCAATGAGATGGTGGCTATCGTTTTCGGTGGAGTAGACTTTGATGATCCGACTACGAACGTGCGAGGACGTCGTGCCTTAGCTATCGCTAAACCAAATCCAAGAGGTTATTGACCAAGCCGGAGCACGATCAACCTGACCATGCGGGTCTATTTCCTGCAAGCAAATGAAGAACAAGCAAGAAACTGAAACTGCAATCTAGATATTGTGAATATAAGAGGAAAGCTTTATTGATGAAAGTGGGGTTCTATGACGTCTTGGTCTGGTCGTGGAACACAAATGAAGGACGCGAAGTTGCTGCTATGGCAAACTTGTAATCTAAACAAAACCCAAGTCTAAACTCTGCCCTAAGGGTTGTATACATGGGGGAATAGAGGAGGAATTTTGTGACCCCTTTAGGAGGGGTCCGAAACCGACCCTAACCATGTTTCCCCACACATATGGACTCTAAAAATAGCCTATAAATTGGTATTTTGAAATTACATGGGCCTGCCCCAAAAGTAAAGTGATGCAACACCTATAATAGCTTATGGACGAAATTTATGAAGTGGCATCTTGTATATTTCATCCAAGCCTTCATGCTCTCCTTATGGTGGCTTCAAAGTGCAAAAATCACCACTGGAAACTCCATTGTTCTTTCCTGCGTGCGCACCTTCTCCTCCATGCTTGATCCCGCTTCATTGGCCATCCTTCTTGTCCATGCTAGGTCCTTCATTCATTCCTGGTAATTCAACTAGCGTGCGCGGGCTCGAGTAATTGGTCGAGTAATTATAGCAGTAGGGGATGTGGGTGTAACAATGGTATTGATGTCCTCATCAAGACCAGCTAGAAAGGCCCTTGACTACTGCCATGTGGCCAGGTCATGGGGACGAGCTTGCAGCTCCATCTTTATGCACACATGAGCGTGGCAGAGTAGAAACTTATAAGATGACAAATTTAGCATCGATTACCATCTATTACTTACAACATAAAACACGATTCAGAATATTAGTAAAAAAACTCTTTATTTGTGTGTCTCGAACAACCTATGATAGAGGCGAAGTTGTCCCTGTCTTTCGATGAGATGGTGGCTATCATTTTTGGTGGAGTAGACTTTGACGATTCGACTACGAACGTGTGATGACGTCGCGCCTTAGGAATCGCTAAACCAACTCCGAGAGGTTATTGACCATGCCGGAGCATGATCAACCTGACCATGAGGGTCTATTTCCTACATGCAAATGAAGAACAAGCAAGAAACTAAGATTGCAATCTGGATATTGCGAATATAAGAGGAAAGCTTTATTGATGAAGTGGGGTTCTCTGACGCCTTTGTCTGGTCGTGGAACACAAACGAAGAACGCGAAGTTGCAGCTATGGTGAACTTGTAATCTAAACAAAACCCAACCCTAAAACGACGCCCTAAGGGCTGTATATATGGGGGAATAGAGGGGAATTTCGTGGCCCCTTGGAGGAGGGGTCCGAACCGACCTTAACTCAGTTTCCCCATACATACGGACTCCAGAAATAGCCTATAATATGGTATTTCGAAATTACATGGGTCTGGTCCAACAATAAGGTGGAGCAACACCTATATTAGCCTAGGGACGAATTTTATAAAGTAGCATCATGCATATTTCGTCCAAGGCTTCTTGCTCCCATTATGGTGGTTTCAAAGTGCAAAAATCATCCCTGGAAACTCCATTGTTCTTTTCCGTGCGCGCACCTTCTTCTCCATGCTTGATCCCGCTCCCATGGTCATCCTTCTTGTCCATGCCAGGTCCTTCATTCATAAGTAAAACAAAAGTATCTAATTTAGGCAGCATCATATGTTCATGAACATTAGAAGGATTTGCAAGAAACGAAAGTACATGGTAATTCAATTGACATGCGCGAGCTCTAGTAATTGGTCCTGTATGTATAGCAGTCGGAATTGTGGGTGTAGCATTAGCAGGGATGTCCTCATCATCCTCCCCTTCTTGAACTAAAGTCGCCCTCGACGGAAGCTCATCTTCCTCACCCAAATAAGGCTTCAAATCTGCAATGTTAAAAGTGGGGCTAAGCCCAAACTCTACAGGCAGCTCAAGTTTATATGCATTATCATTTATTTTCTCTAACACCTTAAAAGGACCATCAACACGTGGCATTAGCTTTGACTTGCGCAAATCAGGAAATCTATCCTTGCACAAATGTAACCAAACAAGATCTCCAGGTGCAAAGACAACATGTTTTCTACCCTTATCTCCAGCATTTTTGTATTTAGCATTCATACGCTCGATGTTTTCCTTCGTTAACTCATGCATCTTTAATATCAATTCAGCACGTTCTTTAGCATCAAAATTAACCTTCTCCGAAGATGGAAGAGGCAACAAATCAACAGGTGCACGAGGTAAGAAACCATACACAACTTCAAAAGGGGACATCTGAGTGGTAGAATGTAGCGAACGATTATAAGCAAATTCAATATGAGGCAAGCACTCTTCCCACATTTTCAGGTTATTCTTCAAAACAGCCCTAAGCATAGTAGACAATGATCTATTGACAACTTCAGTTTGGCCATCAGTTTGGGGATGACATGTAGTACTAGTTTAGTCCCCAACTTAGCCCATAAACATCTCCAAAAGTGGCTAAGAAATTTAGCATCATGATCTGAAACAATTATATTTGGCACACCATGGAACCGAATAATTTCACGGAATAACAAATCTGCAACGTGAGCAGCATCATCACTTTTATGACATGGTATAAAGTGTGCCATTTTGGAAAATCTATCCACGACAACAAATATGCTATCCCTCCCCTTCTTAGTTTGAGGTAAACCTAAAACAAAGTCCATAGATATATCCTCCCAAGGAACACTAGGTACAGGCAAAGGCATATATAAACCATGAGGATTGAGTCGTGACTTAGCTTTTTGACATGTAGTGCAGCGAGCAACAAAACGCTCAACATCCCGTCTCATCTTTGGCCAAAAGAAATGTGTAGCAAGTACGTCCTCCGTCTTCTTCATGCCAAGGTGTCCCATTAATCCTCCTCCATGCACCTCCTGCAATAAAAAAAGACGAACGGAGCTAGCTAGAATGCACAACTTATTAGCACAGAACACAAAACCATCATTAATGATGAACTTGTTCCATGTCCTCCCTTCTTTACAATTCTGCAAGGCATCTTTAAATTCAACATCATGCACATATTGATCTTTGATGGTCTCCAAACCAAATATTTTAAAGTCAAGTTGTGAAAGCATAATATAACGACGAGACAATGCATCAACAATAACATTTTCTTTAGCCTTCGTGAATTTAATGACATAAGGGAAAGTCTCAATGAATTCAACCCATTTAGCATGTCTATGGTTCAGTTTTGCTTGACTTTTAATATGTTTCAAAGGTTCATGATCAGAATGTATAACAAATTCTTTAGGCCATAAATAATGTTGCCATGTTTCCAAAGTCCGAACAAGAGCATATAATTCCTTATCATAAGTAGAATAATTCAGACTAGGCCCACTCAGTTTTTTAGAAAAGTACGCAACAGGTTTACCATCTTGTAATAACACACCTCCTAACCCAATTCCACTAGCATCACATTCAAGCTCGAAAGTCTTATTAAAATCAGGAAGTTGGAGTAAAGGAGCATGTGTTAACCTATCTTTCAAGACCATGAAGGCTTCTTCCTGTGCGGTACCCCAAGAAAAAGGCACGTCCTTCTTTGTAAGCTCATTGAGAGGCGCAGCAATGGTGCTGAAATCTCTCACAAAACGCCTATAGAAACCAGCGAGGCCAAGAAAACTCCTCATTTGTGTGACCGTTTTGGGCTGCGTCCAACTCTCAATAGCTTCAATCTTGGCTTTATCAACTTCAATTCCCTATGGAGTAACAACATAGCCAAGAAAAGATACTCGATCGGTGAAAAAGGTGCACTTCCCAAGGTTACCAAACAAACGTGCATCACGTAGAGCAATAAAAACAACACGTAGATGTTCCAAATGCTCCTCCAAAGATCTACTAAAATCAATATATCATCAAAATAGACTACCACAAATCGTCCAATGAAAGCACGTAAAACCTCGTTCATTAATCTCATGAAAGTGCTAGGTGCATTAGTTAACCCCAAAGGCATGACTAACCACTCATATAATCCAAACTTAGTTTTAAATGCTGTTTTCCATTCATCTCCCAATTTCATACGAATTTGATGGTATCCACTATGCAAATCAACTTTGGAGAAAATTGTAGAACAACTTAATTCATCAAGCATATCATCTAGTCTAGGAATAGGATGACGATAATGAATAGTAATATTATTAATGCCTCTAGAATCCACACACATGCGCGATGTACCATCGTTTTTAGGCACTATAATAATAGGAACATCACAAGGACCAAGGGATTCACGTATAAAACCTTTGTCAAGCAGCTCCTATACTTGACGCATAATCTTCTTTGTCTTCGCTGGATTGGTACGGTATGGCGCACGGTTGGGTAGGGATGCACCGGGAATTAAGTTAATCTGATGCTTAATCCCGCGAATAGGTGGTAATCCTGGTGGCACGTCTTGTGGGAAGACGTCAGCGAACTCCTACAAAATGTTAATGACAGCATGAGGCAAAGAGGGAGGCATGTCCTGAAATGAAAATAATACCTCTTTGCATACAAAAGCATAGCAAATAGATGTAGCAACATCCAAATCATTAATATCAGATTTAGTAGCAAGTAAACATCCACTCTTCAATTTTATTTCGGATGCAACATTAGATGATGGTTTATTGTGCTTATGGTGTTGCTCAAATTCCTGTGCTACAATTTGATTTTCACTCTTATTTTTCTCCTGTTTTGCTTTACTAGCTCTAGCAATGTCATCTTTCATAATATGTTCCGGAGACATAGGAAGCAAAGTGATATTTTGATCCTTATGAACAAGAGTATACTGATTTCTTCTACCATGGCATACAGAATTTTTATCAAACTGCCATGGCCTACCAAGTAGAACAGAACATGCTTGCATGGGTACCACATCACAATCCACATAATCAGAATATGTAGCAATGCTAAAATTCACACGAACAATACGTGTTACCTTAACCTTGCCACTATTGTTGAACCATTGGATGTAATAAGGATGAGGATGTGGTCTGGTGGTTAGAGACAACTTCTCCACCATCTCCATGCTAGCCAAGTTATTGCAACTCGCTCCATCGATGATGACGCGAACAGAACGCTCCTTCACAACTCCCTTTGTGTGGAACAAGTTGTGCCTCTGATTTTGCTCAGCCTGTGTAATCTACACACAGAGAACACGTTGAGCAACTAAACTTTCATACCTGTCAGCGTAATCAGCAACCATGTAGTGTGTCTCTGGTTCGGCATCCCCGCCACCCTGTTCTTCACTTGCAATGAGAGCGAAAGTCTCCTCATCATAATCACTAGCGGACGCATATCCACCATCCTCAGTAACAATCATTACACGCTTGGAAGGGCATTCTCTCGCAAAGTGACCTCCACCCTTGCAACGACGGCATATAACCTCATGTGTTTGCCCTGTGGATGCAATAGATGAAGAAGAGCTCTATGCAGGCCCAGAAGGTGTGCTCTTCACAGAGGGTGGAGTAGGATCCTGTTTCCTAGTATCGCGGTCGGAGTTGGAGGTGGAAGTAGGTGGTGTTGCAGCAGGACGTGCGGAATTAGAGGAGGTACATGGCATCCATGATGAAGTGCGACCTGCAGAAAAAGTAGTTCTCGCCATTGCCTATCGATCCTGCACTTCACGTTCAGCTTTGCAAGCAAGATGAAATAAACGAGTGATAGTGTTATACTCCTTATACTCTAGAATAGTCTGAATCTCTCTATTTAATCCACCCATAAAATGTGCAAGCATAGCTTCATTCTCCTCAACAATACCACATCTAATCATGCCAGTTTGTAATTCCTGATAATATTCTTCTACAAAAAAAATTCCTTGTCTTAAACGCTGCAAATTGTGAAGCAACTCACGTTGATAATAAGGTAGCACCCAACGATTACGCATAGCAGTTTTCAAAGCAGCCCAAGTAGTTGGAATATTAGCATGGTGTATTCTACAATGTTCTGACCACCAAACACAAGCAAAACTAGTGAATGAACAAACAGCAACATTAACACGTCTATCCTTAGGAAATTGTAAGCATGTAAAATGTTGTTTTGTTTCTAACTCCCATGTTAGATATATATCAGGAACATATCTACCCTCAAACGTCGGAATATTCAATTTAAGTTTAGGGAGATGGTCATGATTCCGTACCTGAGGGGGTGGTGCGGCCCTACCGTTATGGTTGTAGCCATGTGGTCGACCTGGTGCATATCGTGGCGGTTGCCCCTGAGGCTGATCTGGAGCAACCTCTCCCTCATCATCGTAATCACCATCATAATCTTCATCCTACTCAACGACAGTAGCTGCAGGAGCCACAAAAGTAGTAGCAGTATCAACAATACCAGTATGTTGGCCTTGGCCGAGAGGCACACGTCGCGCTCGTCGTTCGAAAGGGATAGGAGCTGCAGCTGGTGGTGGTAGACGGGCAAACACCTCATTGAACTTAGCGTCCATCTTGGTGTCGAATGTCTTCTCAAAAGCATCGAGCTTGATAGAGGCGAAGTTGTCCCTGTCTTTCGATGAGATGGTGGCTATCGTTTTTGGTGGAGTAGACTTTGACGATCCGACTACGAACGTGTGAGACGTCGCGCCTTAGCAATCGCTAAACCAACTCTGAGAGGTTATTGACCACGCCGGAGCACGATCAACTTGACCACGAGGGTCTATTTCCTGCACGCAAACAAAGAACAAGCAAGAAACTAAGATTGCAATCTGGATATTGCGAATATAAGAGGAAAGCTTTATTGATGAAGTGGGGTTCTGTGACGCCTTTGTCTGGTCGTGGAACACAAACGAAGAACGCGAAGTTGCTGCTATGGCAAACTTGTAATCTAAACAAAACCCAAACCTAAAACGAAGCCCTAAGGGCTGTATATATGGGGGAATAGAAGGGAATTTCGTGGCCCCTTGGAGGAGGGGTCCGAAACCGACCCTAAGTCAGTTTCCCCATACATACGGACTCTAAAAACAGCCTATAATATGGTATTTCGAAATTACATGGGCCTGGCCCAAAATTAAGGTGGCGCAGCACCTATATTAGCCTATGGACGAATTTTATAAAGTGGCATCATGCATATTTCGTCCAAAGCTTCCCACTCCCATTATGGTGGCTTCAATGTGCGAAAATCATCACTGGAAGCTCCAATGTTCTTCCCCGCGCGCGCACCTTCTCCTCCATGCTTGATCCCGCTCCAATGGTCATCCTTCTTATCCATGATAGGTCCTTCATTCATAAGTAAAACAAAAGTATCTAATTTAGGCAGCATCATATGTTCATGAATATTAGAAGGATTTCCAAGAAACGAAAGTACCTGGTAATTCAATTGACGTGCGCGAGCTCTAGTAATTGGTCCTGTATGTATAGCAGTCGGGGTGGGTGTAACATTAGTAGGGATGTCCTCATCATCCTCCCCTTCTTGAACTGACGTCGTCCTCGACGGAAGCTCATCTTCCTCACCCAAATAAGGCTTCAAATCTGCAATGTTAAAAGTGGGGCTAACCCCAAACTCTGCAGGCAGCTCAAGTTTATATGCATTATCATTTACTTTCTCTAACACCTTAAAAGGACCATCAGCACGTGGCATTAGCTTTGACTTGCGCAAATCAGGAAATCTATCCTTACGCAAATGTAACCAAACAAGATCTCCAGGTGCAAAGACAACATGTTTTCTACCCTTATCTCCAGCAAGTTTGTATTTAGCATTCATACGCTCAATGTTTTCCTTAGTTAACTCATGAATCTTTAATATCAATTCAGCACGTTCTTTAGCATCAAAATTAACCTTCTCCGAAGACGGAAGAGGCAACAAATCAATAGGTGCACGAGGTAAGAAACCATACACAACTTCAAAAGGGCACATCTTAGTGGTAGAATGTAGCGAACGATTATAAGCAAATTCAATATGAGGCAAGCATTCTTCCCACATTTTCAGGTTATTCTTCAAAACAGCCCTAAGCATAGTAGACAATGATCTATTGACTACTTCAGTTTGGCCATCAGTTTGGGGGTGACATGTAGTACTAAAAAGCAGTTTAGTCCCCAACTTAGCCCATAAACATCTCCAAAAGTGGCTAAGAAATTCAGCATCACGATCGGAAACAATTGTATTTGGCACACCATGCAACCGAATAATTTCACGAAAGAACAAATCAGCAACATGAGCAGCATCATCACTTTTGAGACATGGTATAAAGTGTGCCATTTTAGAAAATCTATCCACGACAACAAATATGCTATCCCTCCCCTTCTTTGTTCGAGGTAAACCTAAAACAAAGTCCATAGATATATCCTCCCAAGGAACACTAGGTACAGGTAAAGGCATATATAAACCATGAGGATTGAGTCGTGACTTAGCTTTTTGACATGTAGTGCAGCGAGCAACAAAACGCTCAACATCCCGTCTCATCTTTGGCCAAAAGAAATGTGTAGCAAGTACGTCCTCCGTCTTCTTCACGCCAAAGTGTCCCATTAATCCTCCTCCGTGCGCCTCCTGTAACAACAAAAGACGAACGGAGCTAGCTGGAATGCATAGCTTGTTAGCACGAAACACAAATCCATTATTAATAACGAACTTGTTCCATGTTCTCCCTTCTTTACAATTCTGCAACACGTCTCTAAATTCAGCATCATGCACATATTGATCTTTGATGGTCTCCAAACCAAATATTTTAAAGTCAAGTTGTGAAAGCATAGTATAACGACGAGACAAAGCATCAGCAATAACATTGTCTTTACCCTTCTTGTGTTTAATGACATAAGGGAAAGTCTCAATGAATTCAACCCATTTAGCATGTCTACGGTTCAGTTTTGCTTGACTTTTAATATGTTTCAAAGATTCATGATCAGAATGTATAACAAATTCTTTGGGCCATAAATAATGTTGCCATGTTTCCAAAGTCCGAACAAGAGCATATAATTCCTTATCATAAGTCGAATAATTCAGACTAGGCCCACTTAATTTTTCAGAAAAGTACGCAACAGGTTTACCATCTTGTAGTAACACACCTCCAAACCCAATTCCACTAGCATCACATTCAAGCTCGAAAGTCTTATTAAAATCAGGAAGTTGGAGTAAAGGAGCATGTGTTAACTTATCTTTCAAGACCGTGAAGGCTTCTTCCTGTGCGGTACCCCAAGAAAAAGGCACGTCCTTCTTTGTAAGCTCATTGAGAGGCGCAGCAATGGTGCTGAAATTTCTCACAAAACGCCTATAGAAACCAGCGAGGCCAAGAAAACTCCTTACTTGTGTGACCGTTTTGGGCTGCGGCCAACTCTCAATAGCTTCGATCTTGGCTGTATCAACTTCAATTCCCTGTGGAGTAACAACATAGCCAAGAAAAGATACTCGGTCGGTGCAAAAGGTGCACTTCCCAAGGTTACCAAACAAACGTGCATCACGTAGCGCAGTAAAAACAGCATGTAAATGTTCCAAATGTTCCTCCAAAGATCTACTAAAAATCAATATATCATCAAAATAGACTACCACAAATCGTCCAATGAAAGCACGTAAAACCTCGTTCATTAATCTCATGAAAGTGCTAGGTGCATTAGTTAACCCAAAAGGCATGACTAGCCACTCATATAATCCAAACTTAGTTTTAAATGCTGTTTTCCATTCATCGCCCAATTTCATACGAATTTGATGGTATCCACTACGCAAATCAACTTTGGAGAAAATTGTAGAGCCACTTAATTCATCAAGCATATCATCTAGTCTAGGAATAGGATGACGATAACGAATAGTAATATTATTAATGCCTCTACAATCCACACACATGCGCGATGTACCATCCTTTTTATGCACTAGAATAATAGGAACAGCACAAGGACTAAGGGATTCACGTATATAACCTTTGTCAAGCAGCTCCTGTACTTGACGCATAATCTCCTTTGTCTCCTCTGGATTGGTACGGTAGGGCGCACGGTTGGGTAGGGATGCACCGGGAATTAAGTCAATCTGATGCTCAATCCCGCGAATAGGCGGTAATCCCGGTGGCACGTCTTGTGGAAAGACGTCAGCGAACTCCTGCAAAATGTTAATGACAGTAGGAGGCAAAGAGGGAGGCATGTCCTCGAATGAAAATAATACCTCTTTACATACAAAAGCATAGCAAACATATGTAGCAACATCCAAATCATTAATATCAGATTTAGTAGCAAGTAAACATCCACTCTTCAATTTTATTTCAGATGCAACAGTAGATGATGGTTTATTATGCTTATGGTGTTGCTCAAATTCCTGTGCTACAATCTGATTTTCACTCTTATTTTTCTCCTGTTTTGCTTTACTAGCTCTAGCAATGTCATCTTTCATAATATGTTCGGGAGACATAGGAAGCAAAGTGATATTATGATCCTTATGAACAAGAGTATACTGATTTGTCCTACCATGGTGTACAGAATTTTTATCAAACTGCCATGGTCTACCAAGTAAAACAGAACATGCTTGCATGGGTACCACATCACAATCCACATAATCAGAATATGTAGCAATGCTAAAATGCACACGAACAGTACGTGTTACCTTAACCTTGCCACTATTGTTGAACCATTGGATGTAATAAGGATGAGGATGTGGTCTGGTGGATAGAGACAGCTTCTCCACCATCTCCATGCTAGCCAAGTTATTGCAACTCCCTCCATCGATGATGATGCGAACAGAACGCTCTTTCACAACTCCCTTTGTGTGGAACAAGTTGTGCCTCTGATTTTGCTCAGCGTGTGTAACCTGCACACTGAGAACACGTTGAGCAACTAAACTTTCATACCTGTCAGCGTAATCAGCAGCCATGTATTGTGTTTCTGGTTCTGCATCCTCGCCACCCTGTTCGTCACTTGCAATAAGTGCCAAAGTCTCCTCATCATAATCACTAGCGGACGCATATCCACCATCCTCAGTAACAATCATTACACGCTTGGAAGGGCATTCTCTCGCATAGTGACCTCCACCCTTGCAACGACGACATATAACCTCATGTGTTTGCCCTGTGGATGCAATAGATGAAGAAGAACTCTGTGCAGGCCCAAAAGGTGTGCTCTTCGCAGAGGGTGCAGTAGGAGCCTGTTGCCTGGTATCGCGATTAGAGTTGGAGGTTGAAGGAGGTGGTGTTGCAGCAGGACGTGCGGAAGCAGAGGAGGTACGTGGCGTCCATGATGAAGTACGGCCTGCAAAATTAGTAGTTCTCGCCATTGCCTGTCGATCCTGCACTTCACGTTCAGCTTTGCAAGCAAGATGAAATAAACGAGTGATAGTGTTATACTCCTTATACTCTAGAATAGTCTGAATCTCTCTATTTAATCCACCCATAAAACGTGCAAGCATAGCTTCATTCTCCTCAACAATACCACATCTAATCATACCAGTTTGTAATTCCTGATAATATTCTTCTACAGAATTTTTTCCTTGTCTTAAACGCTGCAAATTTTGAAGCAATTCACGTTGATAATAAGGTGGCACCCAACGATTTCGCATAGCAGTTTTCAAAACAGCCCAAGTAGTTGGAATATTATTAGGGTGTATTCTACAATGTTCTGACCACCAAACACAAGCAAAACTAGTGAATGAACAAACAGCAGCAGCAACACGTCGATCCTCTGGAAATTGTAAGCATGTAAAACGTTGTTCTGTTTCTAACTCCCATGTAAGATATATATCAGGAACATATCTACCCTCAAACGTCGGAATATTCAATTTAAGTTTAGGGAGATGGTCATGATCCCGTACCTGCGGGGGTGGTGCAGCCCTACCGTTACGGTTGTAGCCATGTGGTCGACCTGGTGCGTATGGCGGTGGTTGCCCATGGGGCGGATCTGGAGCAACCTCTCCCTCATCATCGAAATCACCATCATAATCTTCAACCTGCTCAACGACAGTAGCCGCACGAGCCACCGAAGTAGCAGCAGTATCAACAGTACCAGGATGTTGGGCGTGGCCGAGAGGCACACGTCGCGCTCGTCGTTCGAAAGGAATAGGAACTGCAGCTGGTTGAGGTAGACGGGCAAGCACCTCATTGAACTTGGCGTCCATCTTGGAGTCGAATGTCTTCTCCAAACCATCTAGCTTCTCCATGGCAACTCCAAAGTTGTTCACGAAGTCCTGTACCTGCTCAGCCATCATTTGCTGAAATTTATCATAGAGCGCTTTGTTGGTCATGCTCTCCCAGTCGATCTCGTCATTGTGTGATCCTGGCATGGTTAGCAGAAATAGGAAACACACAATATGAAGCCTACAGACTGCTGGGACGTGGTGGTGGTGGTGGTGTGGCACAAATCCTTTAAGCGAATCTCAATTTCTTACCAGTTCTTACCCAGTAGCAGGCGGTGATCGGCAACCGTTGTAGCCAAAACTCTCAAAGCTTGGATAGAGCGATTGCCAGGTGGTGTGAAGCACACGGCGTAGGAGTATGTGGAGCTGGGATGGCTTATAATATGGTAGCAAAAAGGGTCAGCAATAATCAATTCAGAGATGCAAGGTTGAATAAACGCTCAACGACGGTACTGTGCTGGTCCTAGGCTAGACCGTGCTAGAGACGCGAGCCTAAAACACCCACAAAAACACGACGATACACCTAAGCAAGGGAAAAGCACAATCGGATTTTTTTTTTCGTTTTTTTTTTTCGGCGCCTCTTTTTTTTTTTTTTCAAAAACTCACTACAATGGCGAGTGTCTCAAAACTCTTGCCACGTCGTATAAGCAAGATGGGCACGAATTTTTCTTTTGGACTATTTTTTTTTCTGGAGCAATCCGGGGGCTGCGACGACCCAAAAATTTCGACAAAAATCACTATGATAGCAAGTGTCTCAAAACGCTCCGGGGAACCTAAAATCAAGATAGGGAAAAAATATTTTCAGCCGAAATTTTTTTGGGCCAAAACGTGCTCTGCAAAGCGTGCCAGACTCTTTTTTTTTTTTTTTCGACACCTGCGCAGGTAGCAAAACACGGATCCGAAATCAAAAGGATCTCGAAACTAAACCTAAAACGAACTGGACTTGGATTGGTGGAGGATTGTGGTGGTATATATGGACACCAATGGAGAGTGATGATGGATGATGAGATATGGCAGCGGCGATGATGGTGGTGGTATATGGCAACTATGAAGATGATGGGGTGGCGGCGTGACAACCTGTGAAAAGAACTCGAAACTCTAAAGGACTAGACACTAAGACCAGCAACTCGACACAACGATGTAACCGCCAATTCAACAAAGCAAAATACTGAAAAGACTATGCAAAGGCTCAGATTGGTTCGGATATGATGATCTAACCCTAATTTTTTTTTTGGCTTTTTCGTGGACTAAAGGTATGAAGAACAGATGCGATCTAAACTACGAAAACTGGTAAAATCTCACCGAGCAACCTGGAAATCTGATACCACTTGATAGAGGCGAAGTTGTCCCTGTCTTTCGATGAGATGGTGGCTATCGTTTTTGGTGGAGTAGACTTTGACGATCCGACTACGAACGTGTGAGACGTCGCGCCTTAGCAATCGCTAAACCAACTCTGAGAGGTTATTGACCACGCCGGAGCACGATCAACCTGACCACGAGGGTCTATTTCCTGCACGCAAACGAAGAACAAGCAAGAAACTAAGATTGCAATCTGGATATTGCGAATATAAGAGGAAAGCTTTATTGATGAAGTGGGGTTCTGTGACGCCTTTGTCTGGTCGTGGAACACAAACGAAGAACGCGAAGTTGCTGCTATGGCAAACTTGTAATCTAAACAAAACCCAAACCTAAAACGAAGCCCTAAGGGCTGTATATATGGGGGAATAGAAGGGAATTTCGTGGCCCCTTGGAGGAGGGGTCCGAAACCGACCCTAAGTCAGTTTCCCCATACATACGGACTCTAAAAACAGCCTATAATATGGTATTTCAAAATTACATGGGCCTGGCCCAAAATTAAGGTGGCGCAGCACCTATATTAGCCTATGGACGAATTTTATAAAGTGGCATCATGCATATTTCGTCCAAAGCTTCCCACTCCCATTATGGTGGCTTCAATGTGCGAAAATCATCACTGGAAGCTCCAATGTTCTTCCCCGCGCGCGCACCTTCTCCTCCATGCTTGATCCCGCTCCAATGGTCATCCTTCTTATCCATGATAGGTCCTTCATTCATAAGTAAAACAAAAGTATCTAATTTAGGCAGCATCATATGTTCATGAATATTAGAAGGATTTCCAAGAAACGAAAGTACCTGGTAATTCAATTGACGTGCGCGAGCTCTAGTAATTGGTCCTGTATGTATAGCAGTCGGGGTGGGTGTAACATTAGTAGGGATGTCCTCATCAGAGCTTCTCCATGGCCTCTCCAAAGTTGGTCACGAAGTCTTGTACCTGGTCAGCCATCATTTGCTGAAATTTATCATAGAGCGCTTTGTTGGTCATGCTCTCCCAGTCGCTCCCGTCGTCGTGTGATCCTGACATGGTTAGTAGAAATAGGAAACACACAAGAATATGAAACCTACAGACTACTAGGATGTGGTGGCGGTGGTGGTGGTGTGTCACAAATCCTTTAAGCGAATCTCAAATTCTTACCAGTTCTTACCCAGCAGCAGGCGGTGATCGGCAACCGTTGTAGTCAAACTCTCAAAGCTTGGACAGAGCGATTGCCAGGTGGTGTCAAACACACGACGTAGATGTATGTGGAGCTGGGATGGCTTATAATATGGTAGCAAATAGGGTTAGCAATAATAAATTCAGAGATGCAAGGTTGAATAAACGCTCAACGACGGTACTGTGCTGGTCCTAGGCTAGACCGTACTAGAGACGCGAGCCTAAAACACCAACAAAATCACGCCGCTACACGTAATCAAGGGAAAAGCACACTCTGAATTTTTTTCGTTATTTTTTGCGCCTCTTTTTTTTGCGCAAAAAATCACTACAATGGCGAGTGTCTCAAAACTCTTCCCACGTCGTATAGGCAAGATGGGCGCGGAATTTGTTGGACTAATTTTTTTCTTTTTCTGGAGCAATTCGGGGGCTGCGACGACCAAAAATTTCGACAAAGATCACTATGATGGCAAGTGTCTCAAAACGCTTCGAAGAACCTAAAACCAAGATAGGAAAAAAATATTTTCAGCTGATTTTTTTGGGGCCAAAACGTGCTCTGCAAAGCGTGCCAGACTCTTTTTTTCCCGACACCTACGGAGGTAGCAAAACACGAATCCGAAATCAAAAGGATCTCGAAACTAAACCTAAAACGAGCTGGACTCGGATTGGTGGCGGATTTGTGGTGGTATATATGGACACCAATGGATAGTGATGGTGGGTGGTGATATATGGTAGCGGTGATGACGGTGGTGGTATATGGCAACTATGAAGATGATGCGGTGGCGACATGACAACCTGTGGATAGAACTCGAAACTCTAATGGACTAGACACTAAGACCAGCAACTCGACATGATGATGTAACTGCAAATTCAACAAAGAAAAATACTGAAAATATTATGCAAAGGCTCAGATTGGTTCGGATATGATGATCTAACCCTATTTTTTGTGGCTTTTTTGTGGACTAAAGGTATGAAGAACAGATGCGATCTAAACCACGAAAACTGGTAAAATCTCACCAAGCAACCTGGAAATCTGATACCACTTGATAGAGGTGAAGTTGTCCGTGTCTTTCGATGAGATGGTGGCTATCATTTTTGGTGGAGTAGACTTTGATGATCCGACTACGAACGTGTGATGACGCCGCGCCTTAGCAATCGCTAAACCAACTCCGAGAGGTTATTGACCACGCCGGAGCATGATCAACCTGACCACGAGGGTCTATTTCCTACACGCAAACGAAGAACAAGCAAGAAACTAAGATTGCAATCTGGATATTGCGAATATAAGAGGAAAGTTTTATTGATGAAGTGGGGTTCTGTGACGCCTTTGTCTGGTCGTGGAACACAAACGAAGAACGCGAAGTTGCAGCTATGGCGAACTTGTAATCTAAACAAAACCCAACCCTAAAACGACGCCCTAAGGGCTGTATATATGGGGGAAAAAAGGGGAATTTCGTGGCCCCTTGAAGGAGGGGTCCGAAACCGACTTTAACTCAGTTTCCCCATACATACGGACTCTAAAAACAGCTTATAATATGGTATTTCGAAATTACATGGACCTGGCCCAAAAATAAGGTGGCGCAACACCTATATTAGCCTAGGGACGAATTTTATAAAGTAGCATCATGCATATTTCGTCCAAGGCTTCTTGCTCCCATTATGGTGGCTTCAAAGTGCGAAAATAATCACTGGAAACTACATTGTTCTTTCCCGCGCGCGCACCTTCTTCTCCATGCTTGATCCCGCTCCCATGGTCATCCTTCTTGTCCATGCCAGGTCCTTCATTCATAAGTAAAACAAAAGTATCTAATTTAGGCAGCATCATATGTTCATGATTAGAAGGATTTGCAAGAAACGAAAGTACCTGGTAATTCAATTGACGTGCGTGACCTCTAGTAATTGGTCCTGTATGTATAGCAGTCGGAGTTGTGGGTGTAACATTAGCAGGGATGTCCTCATCAACCTACAACATAAAACAACATTCAGAATATTAGTAAGTAATCAGTGATGTGCTCTTGTTATAATAGAGAGAATATATTTAAGGGGAGAGCTTACTACTCAGCAAGAATCAAAAACAAAAGCTAATGATGAAGAACTTCTTATGGTAAAGAAGAAAATTCATGAATTGTTAGAGAAAATATCTGATATGGGGCAAGACCCGTAGGAGTCGATCTTTCACGAATTGGAGGGGGAAAACACGAAGAACACGGGGAAGAACGAGAGGAAACAGTCAAGAGCAAACTCAATCACACATCAACTAGGTCCATAACATCACAAGAGGTACAATATCCCAAATCAACAAACAAAACAAGTATCGGTAGTGTCTCTCACTCCGGAGGAGGAGCCTTGAATCCACAGGGGATCTTACCTCTAGAGCGGCCTTTGAATCACTTGGATCTACTCCCAAAGGAGGGCAAACTCCCTAGGAGAAGCAAGTAATGGAGCTAAGCTCAAGAGCAAACATTATCTAACCCTGACTCGAGGTGGAAGACGAGTATATATAGTCTAGGGGCGAAGGGGTAAGTGAAAGAGTACATGGGCCTTGGGACCGAGTGGCATTGCTCTGTGAAGGCCGGAAGTTCCGGGCTAGGACGGAAGTTCCGAGCTGCGAAGGTTCCGGGCAGGTTCCGGGCTTTCCTGACTGTTGGCGCATGCTTCGGTGGCTGGGCTGATGGAGGGCCGGAAGTTCTGGGCCGGCCGAAAGTTTCGGGGGGCGGAATCTTCGGGCAGGTTCTGGGCTAACCTGAAAGTATGCATCCCTGGACTTGACCTTGGGTCTACGGTGGCCCAGAAGTTCAGGGCTGTCCAGAGACTTGCCCTTGGTGCTAGCTCCTTCTCCTCCTCGGCCTTGGTCTTGTGGATGATTCCTTGGCCCTTCGAGATCGTCTCCCTCGTTCCTAAGGATACAGAGGGTTTCATTGTGAGGTAGCATCCAAGTTCCTTCTCCATCAAAGTCATGCTCGAAGAGGAGTGAGTTCACCTTAGCTTGAATGTCGCATGCACGTGCTCTTGTCATAGGGCCACTTGGGGGTTGGCTTGATGGTGCAATCTTCATGGGTATGATGGTGGGATGCTCCACATCATCTCCCCCCTTGCGGAAGATCCGTCCTCAGACCAAGATCTTCGTCGCCATGAAATGGGGAAAGGTCGGAGACGTTGAAGATGTCTCTCATGTTGTACTTGTGGCGTGGAATGTCGATCTTGTAGGAATTGTTGTTGTAGCATTCCAACACCTTGAATGGGCCATCAGCTCATAGTAGTAGCTTGGACTTGCGCTCATGGGGAAAACGATCGTTTCGGAGATGTAGCGGCACCAGGTCACCGGGCTCTAACACCATAGGGTGTTTGTTGGTGTTGCACTTGGTGGTGATGCGTTCCACTTGGCGCTCGATGGTGTTCCTTGTATCTTCGTGCATCTTTTTGATGTAGCGGGCCCTTGTACTTGCATCCATATTGACTCGTTCTTGTAGTGGTAGCGGGAGAATGTCCAATGGGGACAAAGGGTTGAAGCCATAAACCACCTCAAAGGGAGACTTGTTGGTGGTGAAGTGTCGTGCACGATTGTAGGCGTACTCAGCTATGGGGAGTCAATCTTCCCATTGCTTGATGTTCTTCTTGATCAACACGCGGAGAAGATTCCCAAGCGTCCGGTTCGTCACCTCCGTTTGGCCATCGGTTTGTGGATGGTTAGCCGAAGAGAAGAGTAACTTGATGCCGAGCTTGGCGCAAAGAGTCTTCCAAAAGTAGCTCAATAACTTGACATCACGATCCGACACAATGGTCTTGGGTACTCCATGTAGGCATAAGATGTCCCTACAAAAGAGATTGGCAATATGTGAAGCATCGTCTATCTTGTGGCGAGGAATGAAATGAGCCATTTTGGCAAAACAATCCACAACAACAAAAATGGAATCTTGGCCATTCTTTGTTCGTGGCAAACCAAGCACAAAAGCCATGCTAATATCTTCCGAAGGTTGAAATGGTATAGGAAGATGCATCTAAAGACCATGGGATTGAGCTTTTGACTTAGCTTTGCGACATGTAGAGCAACTATTGGTGAAGCGTGCGACATCATGCAGCATCTTTGGCCAATAGAGCTTGTGGGAGAGGGTGTCATATGTCTTGTCGTGTCCAAAGTGACCATTAGTCCTCCACCGCGAGCCTCTTGCAAAAGCAACAAACAAAGAGAAGACTTGGGAATACAAAGTTTGTTAGCACGCATAAGATAGCCATCATTCATATAGTAGTTTTCCCAACAAGGTTTCACTTGACAATTGGCATATGGAATATCAAAAGAAACATCACGCTCATACAAATCTTTTATGTGCTCAAAACCGATAACATTCAATACAAGTTCAATAACGAGCATGCATTTGCGGGAAAGAGCATCCGCCACAACATTTTCTTTGCCCTTAATGTATTTAATAACATAAGGGAAAGACTCAACAAATTCAATCCATTTAGCATGTCATTTGTTAAACTTAGTTTGACCCTTTAGGTACTTGAGAGTTTGATGATCAGTATGAATGACAAATTTATGCAGTCGCAAATAATGTTCCCAAGCTTGTAAGACTCTCACCAATACATACAATTCTTTGTCATAGATAGGATAACTGAGTTGAGCACTGGAAAGTTTCTCACCAAAGTATGCAATTGGACGCTTTTCCTGCATAAGCATGCTTCCTATGCCATTACCACTAGCATCACAATGCACTTCAAAAGTTTTGTCAAAGTTAGGCAAGGCAAGCAAAGGTGTGTGAGCGGGCAAATTCTTAAGTTCATGGAAAGCGGTGTCTTGGGATGGTCCCCAAACAAAAGGTGCATTTTTCTTGCTCAAAGCATGTAGAGGAGTGGCAATGGTGCTAAAGTCCTTCACAAATCGACGGTAGAAGCCGGCTAGTCCTAAGAAACTATGCACTTGTTGCAAATTGGTGGGTGTGGGCCAATTTTTAATTGCCTCAATCTTAGTTTCATCTACATGGACACCCTTAGCGGAAATCACAAATCCTAGGAAAGCAACTTTGTCAACACCAAAAATGCATTTGTCCATGTTTGCATAAAGTTTATTTTTACGAAGAGTTTGCAAAACGTCCCTAACATGTGTTGCGTGTTGTTCTAGATAGTTGCTAAAAACAAGGATGTCATCAAAGTAGACCACAACACAATATCCAATGTAGGGGCACAAAACATGATGCATCATGCGCATGAACGTACCCGGTGCTTCGGACAAAGCCATGGGCATCACTAACCATTCATAGAGACCGAATTTAGTTTCGAAAACCGTTTTCCACTCACCGCCTTCTTGTATGCGAATTTGCTAGTAACCACTTTTCAAGTCTATTTTGGAAAATATAGTGGCACCACTAAGTTCATCTAGCATTTCATGTAAGCATGGGATAGGGTGACGGTGGCGAATGGTGATAGCATTTATAGGTCGACAATTGGAACACATGCGCATACTACCATCTTGTTTAGGCACTAGGATCATGGGAACCGCACAAGGACTCAAACTCTCAAGTACATGCCCTTTATCTAGGAGTTTTTGGACTTGCCTTTGTATCTCCTTTGTTTCATCGGGGTTGATGCGGTAGGGAGCCTTGTTAGGGAGCGGTGTGCCAGGGATGAGGTCGATGCGGTGTTCAATCCCTCATTTTGGTGGTATTCCTGGAGGTAGCTTATCGGGAAAAACATCTTGGAATTCTTGCAACAATTGAGATAACACAAGAGGAAGATTTTGTGAAGGGTTATGCCGGGTAACATCATCCTTGCACACTATCACGTAGTTAAGGACGGTCGATGGGCTCTCACTCACATCCCTCAAAACTCTTTTCGTGGCAAAACGCACCAGGTCACTGATGTCCCTCATTGTGGAGTCACTCAATTTTGTCTTGTGACGCTCACTCGCTTTGAGGTGGATCACTCTCTCACTTTTCTCTCCACAATGCGATGAATCTTGCTTGTCGACGGTCACTTGACTTGTAAACATAGGTCTAAGCACATATTCGGTGCCCTTCATCTTGAAGCTATAGTGACTTGTCCGCCCATTGTGGATGACTCCACGGTCAAATTGCCAAGGTCTCCCAAGGAGTATGTGGCAAACGGACATGGGTAACACATCACACTCCATGGTGTCTTCCTAAGCGCAAATCTTGAAGGAAACTTGCATGGTGTGGTCGACTTGTATTGTGCCGGAGTCACTTAGCCATTGGACCTTGTAGGGGCGCGGATGCTTTTTCTTGACCAATTGCAGCCTGGAGCGAAGTTTATGACTTGCCAAATTGTGGCAACTTCCTCCGTAGATGATGACCTTGACGGATCTTCCATGGATACCGACCTTGGTGTGGAAGATGTGGCAACATTGGTCCTCATCTTGTTGTTGTTGTAGAGTCAAAACCTTTGAGACAATGAGAGCGGGCCTCAGATCGTTGTCACAAAAGATTTGAGAGTCTTCATCTTTATTGAATTGTCGGTGCATAGACACTGGTTCCAAAGCTTCCATCTCATCTTCGATCATGGAGTCATATGAACCATCATCTTGAAGGATCATGGTCCACCTTGTGTGACACTCATACATATTGTGCCCTCGGCCTTGGCACGTGAAACACTTGATGGAGTTTGTTTTCGCGTCATCCGGTGTTGGTGTAGAGGGTGACACTCTTGTTTTTCATGTAGGAGCGTTCCGGGATGATGAAGATGACTTGTACTTGTAGCTTGACTTGTCATCTTTTGTTGTGGAGGTTCTTGTAGAGGAAGGTGTCATAGTCGGAGAAGCTTGAGTAGTTGCACCATAGGTCTTGTAGGAGGTCTTCGAGTACTTGTAGTCCTCTTGAACTTGGCGTTCCTCCTTGGTGCCGAGCTTGGCGCAAAGAGTCTTCCAAAAGTAGCTCAAGAACTTGACACCGCGATCCGAGACAATGGTCTTGGGTACTCCATGTAGGTGTAAGATGTCCCTACAAAAGAGTTTGGCAATATGTGAAGCACCGTCTATCTTGTGGCAAGGAATCAAATCAGCTATTTTGGAAAAATGATCCACAACAACAAAAATGGAATCATGGCCATTCTTTGTTCATGGCAAACCAAGCACACAATCCATGCTAATATCTTCCCAAGGTTGAAATGGTATAGGAAGAGGCGTGTAAGGACCATGGGATTGAGCTTTTGACTTAGCTTTGCGACATGCAAAGCATCAGTTGGTGAAGCGTGCGACATCACGAAGCATCTTTGGCCAATAGAACTTGTTTGAGAGGGTGGGATATGTCTTGTCGCATCCAAAGTGAACCATTAGTCCTCCACCGTGAGCCTCTTGCAAAAGCAAAAAATGAAGAGAAGACTTGGGAATACAAAGTTTGTTAGCACACATAATGATACAAGGTATGACCCATAGGAGTCGATCTTTCACGAATTGGAGGGGGAAACACGAAGAATACGGAGAACACGAGAGGAAACACTCAAGAGCAAACTCAATCACACATAAACTAGGTCCATAACATCACAAGGAGTACAAGATCCCGAATCAACCAACGATCCAAGTAGTGGTATGTGATCTCCCACTCCGGACGAGGGGCCTTGAATCCACGGGGGATCTTCCCTCTAGAGGGGCCTTGTCATCACTTGGATCTACTCCCAAAGGAGGACAATCTCCCTAGAAGAAGCAAGTGATGGAGCTAAGCTCTAAGCAAAACATTAGCTAACCCTAGCATATGATCCCAAGGTCCAATATATAGCTGGAAAGAGGTAGGGGACGAAGAGGGGGCGAATTAGGCCAAAACAGTCGGCCCGTGCACACGGCCTAAGTGAACCCCGTGTGCACGGGTGGGGGGGGGGGCACCGGACATGGCCGTGCGCACGGGGTCTCCGCTGTAGCATCCTGGGAGGCCCGTGTGCATGGGGTCTTCTAGGCCCGTGCGCACCGGGTGGTGGCTGTAGCTCCTGGGAGGCTCGTTTGCACGGGGTCTTCGGGGCCCATGCGCACGGGGTCTTCTATCACTCTGTTACCCCCGTGCGCACGGGGTCCAGAGAGCCCGTGCGCACGGGGTCGGCTATAGCCGAGGGTCTTGATTTCAGCTTTGGCTCCGTCTTTCGTGCTTCCTTGTGGTCGCTCCCCTTGACCTTGGATGCCTTCCTCATACCTAATGATTCATAGAGTGTCTAGGTGAGGTATCATCCAAGTTCCTTTAGCATCCATGTCAAACTCAAATAGGAGGGAGTTCACCTTAGCTTCTATTGCGCGTGCGCGAGCTCTCGTCATAGGGCCACTTGTGTCTTGTGGAGATGGTGTATACTTCATGGGGATGAGTGAGGCATGATCCCCATCATATCCCCCTTGGGGAAGATCCATCCTTGGATCAAGATCTTCATCACCATGGAAAGGGGAGAGGTCGGTGACGGCGAAGATGTCGTTCACGTTGTACTTGTCACGTGGAATGTCGATCTTCGAAGCATTGTTGTTGTGGCGCTCCAACACCTTGAATGGGACATCGGCACGAGGTAGTAGCTTGGACTTGTGCTCATTGGGAAAGCGTTCCTTCTGAAGATGTAGCCACACAAGGTCGCCGGGTTTGAACACCATGGGGTGTTTGTTGGTGTTGCGCTTGGCGATGATGCGTTCAACTTGGCGCTCGATGGTGTTCCGTGTATCTTGGTGCATTTTCTTGATGTGGCTTGCCCTTGCACTTGCATCCATGTTGACGCGTTCTTGTATTGGTAGCGGAAGAATGTCCAAATGGGGGACAATGGGTTGAAGCCATAGACCACCTTGAAGTGACACTTGTTGGTGGTAAAGTGTCGTGCGCGATTGTAGGCATGCTCGGCTATGGGGAGGCAATCCTCCCATTCCTTGGTGTTCTTCTTGATCAACACGCGGAGGAGAGTCCTAAGTGTCCGGTTCGTCACCTCTGTTTGGCCATCCGTTTGTGGATCACAGGCTGAATAGAATAGTAACTTGATGCCGAGCTTGGCGCAAAGAGTCTTCCAAAAGTAGCTCAAGAACTTGACGTTGCGATCCTAGACAATGGTCTTTGGTACTCCGTGTAGGCGTAAGATGTCCCTACAAAAGAGATTGGCAATATGTGAAGCATATTCTATCTTTGTGCAAGGAATGAAAGTAGGTATTTTGGAAAAATGATCCACAACAACAAAAATGGAATCATGGGCATTTTTTGTTCGTGGAAACCCAAGCACAAAATCCATGCTAATATCCTCCCAAGGTTGGAATGGAATAGGAAGAGGCATGTAAAGACTATGGGATTAAGCTTTTGACTTAGCTTTGCGGCATATAGAGCATCGGTTCATGAAGCGTGCAACATCGCGAAGCATCTTTGGCCAATAGAACTTGTCGAAGAGGGTGGCATATGTCTTCTCGCGTCCAAAGTGATCCATTAGTCCTCCATCGTGAGCCTCTTGCAAAAGCAACAAACGAAGAGAAGACTTGGGAATGCAAAGTTTTGTTAGCATGCATAAAATATCCATATTTCATGTAGTAATTCTCCCAACAAGTTTTCATTTTGCATTCGGTGTAAGGAATAGCAAAAGTATCATCATGCTCATACAAGTCCTTTATGTGCTCAAAACCAACAACATTCAATTCAAGTTGAGTAACGAGCATGCATTTGCGGGAAAGTGCATCCACCACAACATTTTCTTTGCCTTTAATGTATTTGATAACATAAGGAAAAGACTCAATAAATTCACTCCATTTACATGCCATTTGTTCAACTTAGTTTGGCCTTTTAGGTACTTGAGAGTCTCATGATAGGTATGAATGACAAATTCATGCAGTCGCAAATAATGTTCCCAAGCTTGTAAGACTCTCACCAATGCATACAATTCTTTGTCATAGATAGGATAATTTAGTTGAGCGCCGGAAAGTTTCTCACTAAAATACGCAATAGGGTGCTTTTCTTGCATAAGCAAACCTCGTATGCCATTACCACTAGCGTCACAATGCACTTCAAAAGTTTTGTCAAAGTTGGGCAAGGCAAGCAAAGGTGCATGAGTGAGAAAATTCTTAAGTTCATGGAAAGTGGTGTCTTGGGATAGTCCCCAAACAAACGGTGCATTTTCTTGCTCAAAGCATGTAGAGGAGTGGCATGGTGCTAAAGTCCTTCACAAACCGACGGTAGAAACCGACTAGTCCTAAGAACCTACGCACTTGTTGCAAATTGGTGGGTGTGGTCCAATTTTTAATTGCCTCAATCTTAGTTTCATCCACATGGACACCCTTAGAGGAAACCACAAATCCTAGGAAAACAACTTTGTCAACATCAAAAATGCATTTTTCTATGTTTGCATAAAGTTTTTCTTTATGAAGAGTTTGCAAAACTTCCCTAACATGTGTGACATGTTGTTCTAGAGAGTTGCTAAAACAAGGATGTCATCAAAGTATACCACAACACATATCCAATGTAGGGGCGCAAAACATGATGCATCATGCACATGAACGTACCCGGTGCTTCGGATAAACCCATGGGCATCACTAACCATTCATAGAGACCGAATTTAGTTTTGAAACCCGCTTTCCACTCACCGCCTTCTTGTATGGGAATTTGGTAGTAACCACTTTTCAAGTCTATTTTCTATAGTGGCACCACTAAGTTCATCTAGCATGTCATCTAAGCATGGGATAGGGTGACGGTGGCGAATGGTGATAGCATTTATAGGTCGGCAATCGGAACACATGCGCATACTACCATCTTGTTTAGGCACTAGTATCACGAGAAACGCACAAGGACTCGAACTCTCAAGTACATGCCCTTTATGATGAGGACATGACTACCTTCGCTACAACCAAAAATGTTGCATACATGCATATTTGTGAGGTGATTTCTTATAAGAATTATGCAATAATTTATTTATGTTATCCGGAACAAAATACTTCACCTATTTTTATTTTATGCCTAAATGCAGAATGGTCGAACACTTGTATGAACCACGTGTGATGACAAAACAAGACGAAATGGTTGGGTGCTATTCAAGAGGTCCTCTAATGTCAAAGGAAACAATAAGGTGTTGTTCAAGAAGTTCTCTCACGTCACTTTTAGCCCAAGAGAAGATAGAGTCCAAGTCTCTCACATTCTGGACTCAGATTCGGACTGCACAGACACACCTGTCTCAAAACGCCAACAAATTTTTCATACGGACATGGAATTGGGTGATTCTTTTTTTCTTCTGGAAACTAGATTTCATATGTGTTCCAGTCCAGTTGGAATCACCTTAAAATTCGTCCGGATCGTGAAGATATCGACGAAACAATCTGTGTTGCATCAGAATCCGAGTCAAACTACAAGTCCAAAGGTGTTGCATCACCTCCACTTGGGCCCATGGGCCTTGTACGACCTAGGGTTGGTTTTAGGGTGTCTTGGGACGTCCTCCCACCTCCTTGGCTGCCACCCCTTGCTCCTATATAAGTAGATCAATCTAGTAGCTTTTCCTTTGGGTTTTGTTTAGTTAAAAGTTAGCCATTGCAACTTCGTGTACTTCGTTTGTGTCCAACGACCAGACCAAGACCGCTTTCGGAACCCCACCATTATTAATACTTCATCTATATTCGCAATATTCAGATTGCATTATTATATTCTTGCTTGTTCTTCGATTGCTTGCAGGAATAGACCTTCGTGGTCAGGTTGATTGTGCTCCGGCGTGGTCAATAACCTCTTGGAGATTGGTTTAGCGATTGCTGAGGCGCAACGTCGTGCACGTTCGTAGTCGGATCGTCAAAGTCATTTCCACCAAATCGATAGTTATCATCTCATCGAAAGATCGGGACCCTCGCCTCTATCAAGTGGTATCAATTTTCAGGTTGCTCGGTGAGAATTTCCAGTTATTCGTAGATTAGATTTATTTTCCTTACCTATTGCTCAAAACGCCAACAACTTTTTCATACGGACTCGAAATTGAGTGATTCTTTTTGCATACGAAAACTTGAGTTAGTAGCATTCTTGAGAAAAAATATCAGAATTGTTTACTTATTATCTTACATAGAAAAGTTGTAAAGAGAGTTTTGGTACATCCTGCTTGCCGGTCATTTATCATCATTGTCTTTACTTCCATTGTGATCTTCACTTATATCTTGTTGTAGAGTGCTAATTCATATCATCCTTGCTGCTATTTGTCCTACGCCGTGACTCCATTAGTGTTCTAGGCTCGCGTCTCTAGTACGGTCTAGCCTAGGACCAGCACAGTGTTGGAAATATTCCCTAGAGGCAATAATAAATTAGTTAGTATCATATTTCCTTGTTCATGATAATTGTTTATTATCCATGCTATAAATTGTATTGATCGGAGACTTAGATGCATGTGTGGATACATAGACAAAACCATGTCCCTAGTATGCCTCTAATGGACTAGCTCGTTGATCAAAGATGGTTAAGGTTTCCTAGCCATGGACATGAGATGTCATTTGATAACGGGATCACATCATTAGGAGAATGATGTGATGGACAAGACCCAAACTACAAACGTAGCATATGATCGTGTCAGTTTATTGCTACTGTTTTCTGCATGTCAAGTATATGTTCCTATGACCATGAGATCATGCAACTCACAGACATCGGAGGAGTGCCTTGTGTGTATCAAACGTCGCAACGTAACTGGGTGACTATAAAGGTGCTCTACAGGTATCTCCGAGGGTGTCTGTTGAGTTGGCATGGATCAAGACTGGGATTTGTTACTCCGTGTGACGGAGAGGTATCTCAGGGCCCACTCGGTAATGCAACATCACAATAAGCCTTGCAAGCAATGTGACTAAGTGTTAGTCACGGGATCTTGTATTACGGAACGAGTAAAGAGACTTGCCGGTAACGAGGTTGAACTAGGTATGGAGATACCGACGATCGAATCTCGGGCAAGTAACATACCGAAGAACAAAGGGAACATCATACGGGATTAACTGAATCCTTGACATAGAGGTTCGACCAATAAAGATCTTCGTAGAATATGTAGGAACCAACGTGGACATCCAGGTCCCGCCATTGGTTATTGACCGTAGAGGTGTCTCGGTCATGTCTACATAGTTCTCGAACCCGCAGGGTCTGCACACTTAAGGTTTGGTGACGTTTCAGTAGTATAGAGTTATGTATGGTGGTGAACGAAGGTTGTTCGGAGTCCTGGATGAGATCCCGGACGTCACGAGGAGCTCCGAAATGGTCCGGAGGTAAAGATTCATATATAGGAAGTCCTATTTTGGTCGCCGGAAAAGTTTCGGGCTCATCGGTAGTGTACCGGGAGTGCCGGTAGTGTACCGGGGGACCATCGGGAGAGGTATTTCGACCCAAGAGGCTACATGGTCTGTGGGAGGGTGGAAACCAGCCCTTAGTGGGCTGGTGGAAGTCCTCTAAGAGGCCCATGCGACTGGACTTGAGAAAGAAAGAAAAAACCGCAAAAGGTGGGAATAGACTCCAAGTAGGAAAGGAGCAATCCTAGTCCTACTAGGATTGGAGGAGGACTCCTCCAATCCTCCTTGCGCAAGAGGCAAGGCAGGGCTGCCTTGTGCGCCAGCCCTCCTCCTCCCTCCCTCTTATATATACTGGAGGTATTGGGTGTTTTGCACTTGATTTTACGGCCACGTGCTACCCGTTCCACCGGTGCTCCTCTAGATCGGATTTCCGCAGTGCTTAGGCGAAGCCCTGCCGGAATTTCTCCACCACCATCACCGGAGCACCGTCACGCTACCGGTGAACTCTTCTCCCTCTCCACTTCCTCTTGCTGGATCAAGACGGTGGAGATCGTCATCAAGCTGCACGTGTGCTGAACGCGGAGGTGTCGTCTGTTCGGCGCTAGATCGGAAGGACTGTGAACAAGATCGCGAGGCAGTTCGTGATGAGTTCACGGGACGGATCGTGATGAGATCACGGGACGGATCGTGATGAGATCGCAGGACAGATTGTGATGAGTTCGCGGGACGGATCGTGATTGGATCACGGAACGGATCGTGATGTGATCGCGGGACGCTCGGCGATTTGGATCACGAAGATGTTCGACTACACCAACCGCGTTTCTTAACGCTTCCCGCTTAGCGATCTACAAGGGTATGTAGATCCACTCTCCCTCTCGTAGATGCTCATCACCATGGATAGATCTTGCGTGTGCGTAGGATTTTTTTTGTTTCCCATGCAACATTCCCCAACACACAGTACCGTCGTTGAGCGTTTATTCAACATTGCATCTCTGAATTGATTATTGATAATCTTTTGCTACCATATATTAAGCCTTCCAAGCTCCACATGTTTCTACATCGTGTATTCATACGTTCACCTGGTATTCGCTTTACCTAATCTTCGGGGATATTGACACCGTCGGTTGCCGGTCGCCACCTCCTGCATGGTAAGAATTTGTAAGACATTGATATTTGCTTTATTGTGAGCATTTTACCACCACATCCCAGTAGTTCATAGGAACAATATACTTGGATCTTTGTTTCTTGTTTCTACTAGTCATGACAGGATTCAGAGTTGTCAGTTCATGGGCTTCTTCGATCGTGGGAGACGTGCCACCACAAAAACCGATACGAGAGCTGCAAAGAGATCCAAATGCACATGATCAGGTTAATGTTTCTATACCTCCATTTAATGGCCGATTTAGACCTGCTTTATATATTGAATGGGAGTTTGAAATAAATGAAATATTTGCTTCCCATAATTTTGCTGCACATAAGAAAGTTAAGGTCACAGTTGGTTCTTTCACTGGTTATGCTTTAGTTTGGTGGAGCGAATATTGTCGGTTACACAAAGATATTATACCTACTACTTGGGATGATTTGAAACTTGCCATGAGACACACATTCGTTCCTGCTTATTATACTCGTGACAAGCTTAAAAAGTTATAATATTTAAAACAAGGTAGTGACACCGTAATGAAATATTATGATGATCTACAAATGACCTTGTTGCATTCCTCATTAGAAGAAAGTGAAGAAGATTTTATGGATAGATTTTGGGGAGGATTAAACCGTGATATTCAGGAGATACTAATTCATGAAAAGTGTTATTCTATGGATCGTTTGTTTCGTCTTGCTTGCAAAGCTGAACAGTAAATAAATCAATGTGTTTCCCAAAAGGAAATAAAGCGCAAGGTGCACATTCCAAGAGTGGATACAATTGTTTCTTCAACTACTAGGCGTACTGTGACAACCACATCAATTCTTGTCAGGGGTACATGACATTAACCATGTAACACATCACCATCGAGAGTGCCTACATCATCTGAGTTGATCATAAGAGGTAATGGCAAATGTATTGATCTTCCACCTCCACATGAGTATGTTGAATGCCTTGTCAATTCCATTGTACCTTGTGATGAGCTACCCATTACTTTGATCACACCACCTATTTTAGAGGACTATGTTCATGATTTTACTTCATCATGTGATCAAATAACTGCAATATCAGCAATTGTGAGTGCACCCATTGAATTAACTATTGATGAGCAAGAACCGTGTGAATCAGAAAATCAATCAAATTTGGGTCAAATATGTTTGAAAATAATTCTGTCGGTGTTTAATCATTTTGATATGACCTCCAATCTTGGTGATAATTCTGGGTCAAATGACATGTTGCATGTTTGCTTATTTAAGCATGTTGTAGCATCTAAATTTGAAACGATTCACGTTTATCTACCAATATTGGGATGGTTTAATGATGAACATTATAAATCTTTTCATATGAATAAGGACTTCACTTATATGTGCAAACTGAGTTGTAATATTGTCATGCCTTCTACTTCTTGTGATGATTTTTTGGCTTCATATTTCATGACATGTGATGAGTGCCCTTGCATATATGTGTCACATGTGTCACAACTGAGAACAATAAAAATGGATGACAAATACATATACAATGTGTACGGTTTCTCTCTTTTGGTAGCCACATTTCAGATTAAGCAACGCCGAGGACGGCTTTGTTTTCAAAAAGGGGAGGATGATGAGGACATGACTACCTTCGCTACGACCAAAAATGTTGCATACATGCATATTTGTGAGGTGATTTCTTATAATAATTATGCAATAATTTATTGATGTTATCCGGAACAAAAATACTTCACCTATTTTTATTTTATGCCTAAATGCAGAATGGTCGAACACTTGTATGAACCACGTGTGATGACAAAGGAAGACGAAATGGTTGGGTGCTATTCATGAGGTCCTCTAATGTCAAAGGAAACAATAAGGTGTTGTTCAAGAAGTTCTCTCACGTCACTTTTAGCCCAAGAGAAGATAGAGTCCAAGTCTCTCACGTTCTGGACTCAGATTCGGACGACATAGACACACTTGTTTCAAAACGCCAACAACTTTTTCATACGGACTCGGAATTGGGTGATTCTTTTTTGCTGGAAACTAGATTTCATATGCGTTCCAGTCCAGTTGGAATCACCTTAAAATTCGTCCGGGTCGCGAAGATATCGACGAAACAATTTGATGTTGCATCAGAATCCGAGTCAAACTACAAGTCCAAAGGTGTTGCATCACCTCCACTTGGGCCCATGGGCCTTGTACAAACTAGGGTTGGTTTTAGGGTGTCTTGGGACGTCCTCCCACCTCCTTGGCCGCCACCCCTTGCTCCTATATAAGTAGATCAATCTAGTAGCTTTTCCTTTGGGTTTTGTTTAGTTAAAAGTTAGCCATTGCAACTTCGTGTACTTCGTTTGTGTCCAACGACTAGACCAAGACCAATTTCGGAACCCCACCATTATTAAGACTTCATCTATATTCGCAATATTCAGATTGCATTATCATATTCTTGCTTGTTCTTTGATTGCTTGCAGGAATAGACCTTCGTGGTCAGGTTGATCGTGCTCCGGCATGGTCAATAACCTCTTGGAGATTGGTTTAGCGATTGCTAAGGCGCAACGTCGTGCACGTTCGTAGACGGATCGTCAAAGTCGTTTCCACCAAATCGATAGTTATCATCTCATCGAAAGATCGGGACCCTCGCCTCTATCACTTTATCTAGGAGTTTTTGGACTTGCCGTTGTATCTCCTTTGTATCGTCGGGGTTGATGCGGTAGGGAGCCTTGTTAGGGAGCGGTGCGCCGGGGATGAGGTCGATGCAGTGTTCGATCCCTCATTTGGGTGGTAGTCCCGGAGGTAGCTCATCGGGAAAAACATCTTGGAATTCTTGCAACAGTTGAGATAACACAAGAGGAAGATGTTGTGAAGGGTTAGGCCGGGTAACATCATCCTTGCACACTATCTCATAGTGAAGGATGGTCGATGGGATCTCACTCACATCCCTCAAAACTCTTTTCGTGGCAAAAAGGACCAGGTCCCTCATGTCCCTCATCGTGGAGTCACTCAATTTCGGCTTGTGGTGCTCACTCGCTTTGAGGTGGATCACTCCCTCACTTTTCTCTCCGCGATGGGATGAAGCTTGCTTGTCGGCGATCACTTGACTTGGAGACATAGGGCGAAGCACATATTCGGTGGCCTTCATCTTGAAGCTATATTGATTTGTCCGCCCATTATGTATGACGCCATGGTCGAATTGCCACGCTCGCCCAAGGAGGATGTGGCAAACGGCCATGGGCACCACATCAAACTCCATGGTGTCCTCATAAGATCCAATCTTGAAGGAGACTTGCATGGTGTGGTCGATTTGTATTGTGCCGGAGTCACTTAGCCATTGGACCTTGTAGGGGCGAGGGTGTTTTTTCTTGACCAAGTGCAACTTGGAGCAAAGTTCCTCACTTGCCAAGTTTTGGCAACTTCCTCCGTCGATGATGACCTTGACGGATCTTCCTTGGATACCGACCTTGGTGTGGAAGATATGGCAATGTTGATCCTCGTCTTGTTGTTGTTGTTGAAGTGTCAAAACCTTTGAGACAACGAGAGCGGGGCTCGGATCGTTGTCACAAAAGATTTGAGAGTCGTCATCTTCATTGACTTGCTGGTGCATGGCCACTTGTTTCAAATCTTCCATCTCATCTTCACTCATGGAGTCCTAGGAGCCATCATTTTGAAGTATCATGGTTCGCCTTGTGGGACAGTCATGCATCTTGTGGCCTCGGCCTTGACATGTGAAACACTTGATGGAGCTTGTTTTCCCTGCATTCAGTGTTGGTGTAGAGGATGACGCTTTTGTTTTTCTTGTAGGGACGTTGCGATGATGAAGACGACTTGTCCTTGTAGCTTGACTTGTCATCTTTTTTCGTGGAGGTTCTTGTAGAGGAAGGTGTCGTGGTTGGAGAAACTTGAGTAGTTGCACTATAGGTCTTGTAGGAGGTTTTGGAGTACTTGTAGTCCTCTTGAACTTGACGTTCTGTCTTGGTGGCTTGATGCACTAGCTCGAGCAAGTTGGAGTAGGGTTGGAAATCCGCAATTTTCATTACTTGGTAATTGAGACCATTCAAGAAGCGCGCCATTGTTTGCTCATCGTCTTCTTTCGTATTGTCTCTTATCATGGCCATCTCCATCTCTTGGGACTTGGTGACATGTTTGAGTAGTTGTAGATTCTTGAAGAGATCACGATTGTAGTGTGTTGGGACAAATCGAGCTCTCATGAGGTCTTTCATTTGTGCCCAAGTGGTGATTGGCGGGTCACCTCTTTCTCTTCTCCGCTCAATCACTTGTTCCCAGCATATGAGCACGTAATCTTGGAACTCGAGGGAGGCCATGGAGATCTTCTTTTCTTCTTCATAGTTGTGCAACCGGAATATCTTGTCAACTTTGAGTTCCCAAGAGAGATAGTCTTCAGGGTCGTTGCTTTCAAAGAACTGAGGCATATTGAACTTGAGCTTGCCAAAGCGATTTTCTTCATTCTTGTTGTTATTGCAGTATCCTTGTCTTGGGGGAGCATAGTTGTCCGGTTGACGTTGGGATTGCCTTGGAGCTTGATCATCCACATGTTCAACGTGATTTGCTTGAGGTCGCACTTCTTGCCGTGGAGGGGCGTTGTTGTCATGTTGATGTTGCTCTTGCCTTGGAACGGGCTCATCAATGTGTCGCTCCTCTTGCCTTGGGTGTTGTTGACGTTGTTGTCACATCTGTTGTTAGCGTTCTTGGTGCTCCTCTTGATGTGCGGCTTTATCTTGGCGTTCTCGACGGAGAGCTTCTTGTTCCTAGCGAGCTTGTTGGTTGCGTTCTTGCAAGGCATAAGTTGATTCACGAAGCACGCGATGTGCCTCTCGTGCTTGCTCTTCACGGCACTGGTCATGCTCATGGCGGTGACATAGGTGATCTTGCTCGTATGCCTCTTGCTCTTGTTGGTGACGGTGGTCACGCTCGCGATGTCGACCTTGAGGCTCGTTGTCGTAGAAGGGGTTGCCTGAGTCTTGGGAGAGACGATGTGCGTCACGTTGTTGCGGTCGAGCTCGAGAAGGAGACTTTCACTGGAGGAGTCCTCTGAGGAGTGGTGTCTTGTGTGCACCGTCGAGTTGAGGTAGAAGTATGATGCACGGTTCACCATCAAGGCGCGGAGCTCGTCCATTTGGGTTGTCATGAAGTCCCGCGTTCGCTCCTAGGATTCTCGTATGTTGGTGGCGAGGTGCTCAATGCGGTCCGTGATGACATCATGTGCTTGGCGCATTACCTTTTGTGCATCTAAGAATTGTAGTTTGGTGACGTAGTTGTTCACGTCGTTGTTGTGCTCCTCGAAGGTCGGGTTCGTCATAGTGTTCCTATCCATGGCACTCAATTAGATATAAGTGGAAGAATGAGAAAACACAATACCAAATACCGTTCCGAAGGTTGAAAGAGGATCAATCACTCAATGTGAAATCGTGGAGATAGTGCAATTGGTACCGAGTTTGCCCTTCTCACACCTACACAAAGTAAAGCTTTGAAGTGTAGCTTGGTTAGGATGAGTGGAACAAATATTTAGCAAATGCGAACCAAGATGTTATCAATGTTGAGTAAGATTCACAAAATAGAAATACAAAGCAAATAGACCAATAGCTTCCAAGGCACTAGGAAATGGGAACACACACGCAAATAGATATAACGGGATCCGCACAACCAAGGAATGAGCAATTATGAGATCCCCGCAAGGCTCGTGTTACATAGATACAAGAGAGAACTAGCTCGATTGCTCTAATGGGCTAGATACGCGCTTGTGCACCAACCTAATAGAGTAACTGTGCGGTCTTCAATCCCAAGTATCTAGTATGTATGCGAGAAGATATGATGCTATGGCTATTGCTTACAAGCTCTTTCTCTTTGCTTAAAAGCTTTGGTTTCTTTTTTTGATAGGCAATGCTTGATGCTCGAACCAAGATATGACACAAGTATGATTGATATGCACGGGACAGACTTATGGCACAAAGTAGACAACAAGTGGAGTGCATACTAAACTAGCTATGCGGCATATGAGTGTCACTACGATGCACAAGTAACGTGGCTTGACAATTCTCAACGTGCTAGTCTCGATGGGTAAGGTACGCAAATAGGCTAGGAGCTATCAATGCAAATGGCAAGGTATGGACAAAGATGTCGTTGAGGTGATCGTCCTTGCTTACGGTTGAAGGTGGCCGAAGTCGAAGTCGAAGCCGGTGATGATGAATGGTGGTGGTGATGACGTCCAACCGCGCCTAAGTAGCCGAAACACCTTAGGACACGGCAACCACAAACTCAAAATCAGAAGGGAAATGGCAATGGAGCGGAAAGTGCAAATGTGGTGGTGTCAAAGAGGCAAGAGAAAAAAAAATCTGTAGCTCTTCTATAGGGCCCGTGTGCACGGGGTCTTTTGAGAC
Organism: Hordeum marinum; assembly: GCA_022496015.1. Classification (NCBI taxonomy): domain Eukaryota; kingdom Viridiplantae; phylum Streptophyta; class Magnoliopsida; order Poales; family Poaceae; genus Hordeum; species Hordeum marinum. The sequence continues at coordinate 225,414,913 of CM039675.1, read as the reverse complement.
CGTGTGCACGCGGTGTCTAGGAGCTGACGCGGGAGCCCGTGCGCACGGGGTGCGGAGATTTGTTTCAGGAAATCACAAATTCGACCAATTTTGGAAAAATTTCAGGGATTGGTTTGGATAGAAAGCTAGATCCACTTGCTATGCATCTATTCCACGGATCAATACCAACAAAAACTCACAAGATTCAACAATTGCATAAAAAAATGGCATGGCTATTTTTGTGGGGATTTTTGTTTTTGGGTGAAATCAAGCAAAAATAGGCTAGAAAACAGTGGGGGAGACTCCAAATTCGTGATTAATGTGGCTCATGATACCATATGATATGGGGTATGACCCGTAGGAGTCGATCTTTCATGAATTGGAGGGGAAAACATGAAGAACATGAGAGGAAACACTCAAGAGCAAACTCAATCACACATCAACTAGGTCCATAACATCACAAGGAGTACAAGATCCCGAATCAACCAACGATACAAGTAGCGGTATGTGATCTCCCACTCCAAAGGAGGGGCCTTGAATCCATGGGGGATCTTCCCTCTAGAGGGGCCTTGGAATCACTTGGATCTACTCGCAAAGGAGGACAATCTCCCTAGAAGAAGCAAGTGATGGACCTAAGCTCTAAGGAAAACATTAGCTACCCCTAGCATATGATCCCAAGGTCCAATATATAGCTGGAAAGAGGTAGGCGACGAAGAGGGGGCTAATTGGGACGAAACAGTTGGCAGGCCTAGGAGGCCCATGGGCACGGCCTAAGTGAACCCCATGCGCACGGGGGGCCCCGTGGGCACAGGGCACGACCGTGCACACGGGGTCTCCTTTATAGCATCCTGGGAGGCCCGTGCGCACAGGGTCTTCTAGGAGCATGCGCACGGGGTGGCGTCTGTATCTCTTCGAAGGCCCATGTGCACGAGGTCTTCGGGGCCCGTGCGCACGGGGTCATCTGTTACTCTGTTACCACCGTGCGCATGGGGTCCAGAGAGCCCGTGCGCACGGGGTCGGCTATAGCTGATGGTCTTGACTTCAGCTTTGGCTCCGTCTTTCGTGCTTCCTTGTGGTCACTCCCCTTGCCCTTGGATGTCTTCCTCGTGCCTAATGATGCATAGAGTGTCTAGGTGAGGTAGCATCCAAGTTCCTTTAGCATCCATGTCAAACTCAAATAGGAGGGAGTTCACCTTAGCTTCTATTGTGCCTGCACGAGCTCTTGTCACAGGACCACTTGTATCTTGTGGAGATGGTGTAGGGTTCATGGGGATGAGTGAGGGATGCTCAGCATCATATAAGATAGCCATCTTTCATATAGTAGTTTTCCCAACAAGGTTTCACTTGACAATTGGCATATGGAATAGATAAAGAAACATCATGCTCATACAAATCTTTTATGTGCTCAAAACTGATAACATTCAATTCAAGTTGAGTAACAAGCATGCATTTTTGGGAAAGAGCATCCACCACAACATTTTCTTTGCCCTTAATGTATTTGATGATATAAGAGAAAGACTCGATAAATTCACTCCATTTAGCATGTCCTTTGTTCAACTGAGTTTGACCCTTTAGGTACTTGAGAGTTTCATGATCGGTATAAATGACAAATTCTTGCAGTCACAAATAACGTTCCCAAGCTTGTAAGACTCTCACCAATGCATATAATTCTTTTTCATATATAGGATAACTGAGTTGAGCGCCGAAAAGTTGGGCGTTTTTCTTGCATAGTCACGCTTCCTATGCCATTACCACTAGCGTCACAATGCACTTCAAAAGTTTCGTCAAAGTTAGGCAAGGAAAGCAAAGGTGAGTGAGTGAGCAACTTATTAAGTTCCTGGAAAGCCGTGTCTTGGGATGGTCCCCAAACAAATAGTGCATTTTTCTTGCTCAAAGTGTGTAGAGGAGTGGCAATGGTCCCCATAACGATGTTCAAAACATAACGAGCCATATTACATTGGCCTTGCCGAGGTTCTAGCATAAAATAATTTGCTTTTGACATAAGTGACAGCGAGGAGTGAGGCAGCTAATCCCGACGACCGCCTTTGACCTGCTTGATCTGGCTTACCCTATCGACGATGTGATAGAGGCGAAGTTGTCCCTGTCTTTCGATGAGATGGTGGCTATCGTTTTTGGTGGAGTAGACTTTGACGATCCGACTACGAACGTGTGAGACGTCGCGCCTTAGCAATCGCTAAACCAACTCTGAGAGGTTATTGACCACGCCGGAGCACGATCAACCTGACCACGAGGGTCTATTTTCTGCACGCAAACGAAGAACAAGCAAGAAACTAAGATTGCAATCTGGATATTGCGAATATAAGAGGAAAGCTTTATTGATGAAGTGGGGTTCTGTGACGCCTTTGTCTGGTCGTGGAACACAAACGAAGAACACGAAGTTGCTGCTATGGCGAACTTGTAATCTAAACAAAACCCAAACCTAAAACGAAGCCCTAAGGGCTGTATATATGGGGGAATAGAAGGGGATTTCGTGGCCCCTTGGAGGAGGGGTCCGAAACCGACCCTAAGTCAGTTTCCCCATACATACGGACTCTAAAAACAGCCTATAATATGGTATTTCGAAATTACATGGGCCTGGCCCAAAATTAAGGTGGCGCAGCACCTATATTAGCCTATGGACGAATTTTATAAAGTGGCATCATGCATATTTCGTCCAAAGCTTCCCACTCCCATTATGGTGGCTTCAATGTGCGAAAATCATCACTGGAAACTCCATTGTTCTTCCCCGCGCGCGCACCTTCTCCTCCATGCTTGATCCCGCTCCAATGGTCATCCTTCTTATCCATGATAGGTCCTTCATTCATAAGTAAAACAAAAGTATCTAATTTAGGCAGCATCATATGTTCATGAATATTAGAAGGATTTCCAAGAAACGAAAGTACCTGGTAATTCAATTGACGTGCACGAGCTCTAGTAATTGGTCCTGTATGTATAGCAGTCGGGGTGGGTGTAACATTAGTAGGGATGTCCTCATCATCCTCCCCTTCTTGAACTGAAGTCGTCCTCGACAGAAGCTCATCTTCCTCACCCAAATAAGGCTTCAAATCTGCAATGTTAAAAGTGGGGCTAACCCCAAACTCTGCACGCAGCTCAAGTTTATATGCATTATCATTTATTTTCTCTAACACCTTAAAAGGACCATCAGCACGGGGCATTAGCTTTGACTTGCGCAAATCAGGAAATCTATCGTTACGCAAATGTAACCAAACAAGATCACCAGGTGCAAAGACAACATGTTTTCTACCCTTATCTCCAGCAAGTTTGTATTTAGCATTCATACACTCAATGTTTTCCTTCGTTAACTCATGCATCTTTAATATCAATTCAGCACGTTCTTTAGCATCAAAATTAACCTTCTCTGAAGATGGAAGAGGCAACAAATCAATAGGTGCACGAGGTAAGAAACCATACACAACTTGAAAAGGGCACATCTTAGTGGTAGAATGTAGCGAACGATTATAAGCAAATTCAATATGAGGCAAGCATTCTTCCCACATTTTCAGGTTATTCTTCAAAACAGCCCTAAGCATAGTAGACAATGATCTATTGACTACTTCAGTTTGTCCATCAGTTTGGGGATGACATGTAGTACTAAAAAGTAGTTTAGTCCCCAACTTAGCGCATAAACATCTCCAAAAATGGCTAAGAAATTTAGCATCACGATCTGAAACAATTGTATTTGGTACACCATGCAATCGAATAATTTCACGAAAGAACAAATCAGCAACATGAGCAGCATCATCACTTTTATTACATGGTATAAAGTGTGCCATTTTGGAAAATCTATCCACGACAACAAATATGCTATCCCTCCCCTTCTTTGTTCGAGGTAAACCTAAAACAAAGTCCATAGATATATCCTCCCAAGGAACACTAGGTACAGGCAAAGGCATATATAAACCATGAGCATTGAGTCGTGACTTAGCTTTTTGACATGTAGTGCAGCGAGCAACAAAACGCTCAACATCCCGTCTCATCTTTGGCCAAAAGAAATGTGTAGAAAGTACGTCCTCCGTCTTCTTCACGCCAAAGTGTCCCATTAATCCTCCTCCGTGCGCCTCCTGTAACAACAAAAGACGAATGGAGCTAGCTGGAATGCATAGCTTGTTAGCACGGAACACAAATCCATCATTAATAACGAACTTGTTCCATGTTCTCCCTTCTTTACAATTCTGCAACACGTCTCTAAATTCAGCATCATGCACATATTGATCTTTGATGGTCTCCAAACCAAATATTTTAAAGTCAAGTTGTGAAAGCATAGTATAACGACGAGACAAAGCATCAGCAATAACATTGTCTTTACCCTTCTTGTGTTTAATGACATAAGGGAAAGTCTCAATGAATTCAACCCATTTAGCATGTCTACGGTTCAGTTTTGCTTGACTTTTAATATGTTTCAAAGATTCATGATCAGAATGTATAACAAATTCTTTGGGCCATAAATAATGTTGCCATGTTTCCAAAGTCCGAACAAGAGCATATAATTCCTTATCATAAGTAGAATAATTCAGACTAGGCCCACTTAATTTTTCAGAAAAGTACGCAACAGGTTTACCATCTTGTAATAACACACCTCCTAACCCAATACCACTAGCATCACATTCAAGCTCGAAAGTCTTATTAAAATCAGGAAGTTGGAGTAAAGGAGCATGTGTTAACTTATCTTTCAAGACCGTGAAGGCTTCTTCCTGTGCGGTACCCCAAGAAAAAGGCACGTCCTTCTTTGTAAGCTCATTGAGAGGCGCAGCAATGGTGCTGAAATCTCTGACAAAACGCCTATAGAAACCAGCGAGGCCAAGAAAACTCCTTACTTGTGTGACCGTTTTGGGCTGCGGCCAACTCTCAATAGCTGCAATCTTGGCTTTATCAACTTCAATTCCCTGTGGAGTAACAACATAGCCAAGAAAAGATACTCGGTCGGTGCAAAAGGTGCACTTCCCAAGGTTACCAAACAAACGGGCATCACGGAGCGCAGTCAAAACAGCACGTAAATGTTCCAAATGTTCCTCCAAAGATCTACTAAAAATCAATATATCATCAAAATAGACTACCACAAATCGTCCAATGAAAGCACGTAAAACCTCGTTCATTAATCTCATGAAAGTGCTAGGTGCATTAGTTAACCCAAAAGGCATGACTAGCCACTCATATAATCCAAACTTAGTTTTAAATGCTGTTTTCCATTCATCTCCCAATTTCATACGAATTTGATGGTATCCACTACGCAAATCAACTTTGGAGAAAATTGTAGAGCCACTTAATTCATCAAGCATATCATTTAGTCTAGGAATAGGATGACGATAACGAATAGTAATATTATTAATGCCTCTACAATCCACACACATGCGCGACGTACCATCCTTTTTAGGCACTAGAATAATAGGAACAGCACAAGGACTAAGGGATTCACGTATATAACCTTTGTCAAGCAGCTCTTGTACTTGACGCATAATCTCCTTTGTCTCCTCTGGATTGGTACGGTAGGGCGCACGGTTGGGTAGGGATGCACCGGGAATTAAGTCAATCTGATGCTCAATCCCACGAATAGGCGGTAATCCCGGTGGCACGTCTTGTGGAAAGACGTCAGCGAACTCCTGCAAAATGTTAATGACAGCAGGAGGCAAAGAGGGAGGCATGTCCTCGAATGAAAATAATACCTCTTTGCATACAAAAGCATAGCAAACAGATGTAGCAACATCCAAATCATTAATATCAGATTTAGTAGCAAGTAAACATCCACTCTGCAATTTTATTTCGGATGCAACAGTAGATGATGGTTTATTATGCTTATGGTGTTGCTCAAATTCCTGTGCTACAATCTGATTTTCACTCTTATTTTTCTCCTGTTTTGCTTTACTAGCTCTAGCAATGTCATCTTTCATAATATGTTCGGGAGACATAGGAAGCAACGTGATATTATGATCCTTATGAACAAGAGTATACTGATTTGTCCTACCATGGTGTACAGAATTTTTATCAAACTGCCATGGTCTACCAAGTAAAACAGAACATGCTTGCATGGGTACCACATCACAATCCACCATGGTAGACCTTGGCAAGCATGTTCTGTTTTACTTGGTAGACCATGGCAGTTTGATAAAAATTCTGTACACCATGGTAGGACAAATCAGTATACTCTTGTTCATAAGGATCATAATATCACTTTGCTTCCTATGTCTCCCGAACATATTATGAAAGATGACATTGCTAGAGCTAGTAAAGCAAAACAGGAGAAAAATAAGAGTGAAAATCAGATTGTAGCACAGGAATTTGAGCAACACCATAAGCATAATAAACCATCATCTAGTGTTGCATCTGAAATAAAATTGAAGAGTGGATGTTTACTTGCTACTAAATCTGATATTAATGATTTGGATGTTGCTACATATGTTTGCTATGCTTTTGTATGTAAAGAGGTATTATTTTCATTCGAGGACATGCCTCCCTCTTTGCCTCCTGCTGTCATTAACATTTTGCAGGAGTTCGCTGACGTCTTTCCACAAGACGTGCCACCGGGATTACCGCCTATTCGCGGGATTGAGCATCAGATTGACTTAATTCCCGGTGCATCCCTACCCAACCGTGCGCCCTACCGTACCAATCCAGAGGAGACAAAGGAGATTATGCGTCAAGTACAGGAGCTGCTTGACAAAGGTTATATACGTGAATCCCTTAGTCCTTGTGCTGTTCCTATTATTCTAGTGCCTAAAAAGGATGGTACATCGCGCATGTGTGTGGATTGTAGAGGCATTAATAATATTACTATTCGTTATCGTCATCCTATTCCTAGACTAGATGATATGCTTGATGAATTAAGTGGCTCTACAATTTTCTCCAAAGTTGATTTGCGTAGTGGATACCATCAAATTCGTATGAAATTGGGCGATGAATGGAAAACAGCATTTAAAACTAAGTTTGGATTATATGAGTGGCTAGTCATGCCTTTTGGGTTAACTAATGCACCTAGCACTTTCATGAGATTAATGAACGAGGTTTTACGTGCTTTCATTGGACGATTTGTGGTAGTCTATTTTGATGATATATTGATTTTTAGTAGATCTTTGGAGGAACATTTGGAACATTTACGTGCTGTTTTTACTGCGCTACGTGATGCACGTTTGTTTGGTAACCTTGGGAAGTGCACCTTTTGCACCGACCGAGTATCTTTTCTTGGCTATGTTGTTACTCCACAGGGAATTGAAGTTGATACAGCCAAGATCGAAGCTATTGAGAGTTGGCCGCAGCCCAAAACGGTCACACAAGTAAGGAGTTTTCTTGGCCTCGCTGGTTTCTATAGGCGTTTTGTGAGAAATTTCAGCACCATTGCTGCGCCTCTCAATGAGCTTACAAAGAAGGACGTGCCTTTTTCTTGGGGTACCGCACAGGAAGAAGCCTTCACGGTCTTGAAAGATAAGTTAACACATGCTCCTTTACTCCAACTTCCTGATTTTAATAAGACTTTCGAGCTTGAATGTGATGCTAGTGGAATTGGGTTAGGAGGTGTGTTACTACAAGATGGTAAACCTGTTGCGTACTTTTCTGAAAAATTAAGTGGGCCTAGTCTGAATTATTCTACTTATGATAAGGAATTATATGCTCTTGTTCGGACTTTGGAAACATGGCAACATTATTTATGGCCCAAAGAATTTGTTATACATTCTGATCATGAATCTTTGAAACATATTAAAAGTCAAGCAAAACTGAACCGTAGACATGCTAAATGGGTTGAATTCATTGAGACTTTCCCTTATGTCATTAAACACAAGAAGGGTAAAGACAATGTTATTGCTGATGCTTTGTCTCGTCGTTATACTATGCTTTCACAACTTGACTTTAAAATATTTGGTTTGGAGACCATCAAAGATCAATATGTGCATGATGCTGCATTTAGCGACGTGTTGCAGAATTGTAAAGAAGGGAGAACATGGAACAAGTTCGTTATTAATAATGGATTTGTGTTTCGTGCTAACAAGCTATGCATTCCAGCTAGCTCCGTTCGTCTTTTGTTGTTACAGGAGGCGCACGGAGGAGGATTAATGGGACACTTTGGCGTGAAGAAGACGGAGGACGTACTTGCTACACATTTCTTTTGGCCAAAGATGAGACGGGATGTTGAGCGTTTTGTTGCTCGCTGCACTACATGTCAAAAAGCTAAGTCACGACTCAATCCTCATGGTTTATATATGCCTTTACCTGTACCTAGTGTTCCTTGGGAGGATATATCTATGGACTTTGTTTTAGGTTTACCTCGAACAAAGAAGGGGAGGGATAGCATATTTGTTGTCGTGGATAGATTTTCTAAAATGGCACACTTTATACCATGTCATAAAAGTGATGATGCTGCTCATGTTGCTGATTTGTTCTTTCGTGAAATTATTCGGTTGCATGGTGTGCCAAATACAATTGTTTCCGATCGTGATGCTAAATTTCTTAGCCACTTTTGGAGATGTTTATGGGCTAAGTTGGGGACTAAACTGCTTTTTAGTACTACATGTCACCCCCAAACTGATGGCCAAACTGAAGTAGTCAATAGATCATTGTCTACTATGCTTAGGGCTGTTTTGAAGAATAACCTGAAAATGTGGGAAGAATGCTTGCCTCATATTGAATTTGCTTATAATCGTTCGCTACATTCTACCACTAAGATGTGCCCTTTTGAAGTTGTGTATGGTTTCTTACCTCGTGCACCTATTGATTTGTTGCCTCTTCCGTCTTCGGAGAAGGTTAATTTTGATGCTAAAGAACGTGCTGAATTGATATTAAAGATTCATGAGTTAACTAAGGAAAACATTGAGCGTATGAATGCTAAATACAAACTTGCTGGAGATAAGGGTAGAAAACATGTTGTCTTTGCACCTGGAGATCTTGTTTGGTTACATTTGCGTAAGGATAGGTTTCCTGATTTGCGCAAGTCAAAGCTAATGCCACGTGCTGATGGTCCTTTTAAGGTGTTAGAGAAAGTAAATGATAATGCATATAAACTTGAGCTGCCTGCAGAGTTTGGGGTTAGCCCCACTTTTAACATTGCAGATTTGAAGCCTTATTTGGGTGAGGAAGATGAGCTTCCGTCGAGGACGACGTCAGTTCAAGAAGGGGAGGATGATGAGGACATCCCTACTAATGTTACACCCACCCCGACTGCTATACATACAGGACCAATTACTAGAGCTCGCGCACGTCAATTGAATTACCAGGTACTTTCGTTTCTTGGAAATCCTTCTAATATTCATGAACATATGATGCTCCCTAAATTAGATACTTTTATTTTACTTATGAATGAAGGACCTATCATGGATAAGAAGGATGACCATTGGAGCGGGATCAAGCATGGAGGAGAAGGTGCGCGCGCGGGGAAGAACATTGGAGCTTCCAGTGATGATTTTCGCACATTGAAGCCACCATAATGGGAGTGGGAAGCTGTGGACGAAATATGCATGATGCCACTTTATAAAATTCGTCCATAGGCTAATATAGGTGCTGCGCCACCTTAATTTTGGGCCAGGCCCATGTAATTTCGAAATACCATATTATAGGCTGTTTTTAGAGTCCGTGTGTATGGGGAAACTGACTTAGGGTCGGTTTCGGACCCCTCCTCCAAGGGGCCACGAAATTCCCTTCTATTCCCCCATATATACAGCCCTTAGGGCTTCGTTTTAGGTTTGGGTTTTGTTTAGATTACAAGTTCGCCATAGCAGCAACTTCGCGTTCTTCGTTTGTGTTCCGCGACCAGACAAAGGCGTCACAGAACCCCACTTCATCAATAAAGCTTTCCTCTTATATTCGCAATATCCAGATTGCAATCTTAGTTTCTTGCTTGTTCTTCGTTTGCGTGCAGGAAATAGACCCTCGTGGTCAGGTTGATCGTGCTCCGGCGTGGTCAATAACCTCTCAGAGTTGGTTTAGCGATTGCTAAGGCGCGACGTCTCACACGTTCGTAGTCGGATCGTCAAAGTCTACTCCACCAAAAACGATAGCCACCATCTCATCGAAAGACAGGGACAACTTCGCCTATATCATTCTCCTCCATGCTTGATCCCGCTCCAATGGTCATCCTTCTTATCCATGATAGGTCCTTCATTCATAAGTAAAACAAAAGTATCTAATTTAGGCAGCATCATATGTTCATGAATATTAGAAGGATTTCCAAGAAACGAAAGTACCTGGTAATTCAATTGACGTGCACGAGCTCTAGTAATTGGTCCTGTATGTATAGCAGTCGGGGTGGGTGTAACATTAGTAGGGATGTCCTCATCACGATGGGCACGACGAGATCGTCGAGCGCCTTGACGTCCGCATCCGTCGGCAAGTGGTCGAGGACGTTGGTGAGGTTGAGGTTGGGGTTCTTATACGCCACCTTGACGAGCACCATGCGGAGGACAGCCTAGCAGAGCTTACGTGATTCACTGGCCAAGTGGGATGCCCGGTCAGAGTGGAGCTGCTCCAAGGCTCCAAGTAGGCTGTCAAAGAACATGGTCACCTTGGCACTTGTGCACATAGTCGTTGTGGTGCTCTTGACCCGCTCCTTCTCGTCATTGAGATCCCTGACCAGGGACCTCTCCTAGGCCTTGGTAGTCTCGAGGGTCCCAGTCAGCGTGACCAGCTTCAGATTCAGGTCGCTGATGGACTCCTTGGCCAAAGAGAGCTGCTTGGTCCTGTCAGAAATGGCGACCTGCATCTCCATCAAGCTGGCGACGGCCTTGTCCCTTTCAGCCCCAAGCAACGAGACCTCCTTGCTGAGATCTTCAAGATCGGCCTCTAGTTTCTTCACTCGTTCCTTCTGTAAGTTCTTGGCGGCCTCAATAGCTTCAGCTACGTCGATGGCCCCTTTCAGCTTGATGGCGTGGTTTGCGGTTAGGGCCTCGTGCGCCTCCTTATGCTTCTGCTCCAGCTCCTAGGTCCGCCGCACGACAAGATCCTCGAGCTCCACTTCCTTGCCGCGGAGCTTCTCGGCAAGCACCTTCTCGCGAGCCGCGAGGTCCTCCTCATGGGCGTCAAGTAGGACACGACGCTCCGTCAAGCGAGCATCCTCCACAACGGCCCGTTGTTTGGCCTCTTCTAGTGCCTGCTCGGCATTGGACTGCTGCATGAAGAGTTGGCTCGAGCCCCGATTCAGTCGTGTCTGTCCAGTCTTCAGGTTGTGGGAGGCTTGGGCGAACTAGGCCTGGGTTTCCTCGATGCGCTCCTGGAAGTTGGCCTTAGCCACTTCCATGACTGCCGCCCTGGTGTCTAGCTTCTCCTTCCGGGCATGGTGGAGCGCTCGAAGCTTGTGGAAACTGTCGCCCATAGTCTGGAGGAGCTGCTCCTTTTGAGATTTGCTGCCGGAGCTTGGCTCTTCAACGATGTCGAGCCCGACAGCAGTGATGGCTTCCTCAACAAGAACTCCCCCTTTAGGTGGCACCCCAGTGCTTGCCGTGCTAGGGATGCTGACGAACAGGTTGTCGCCGACCTTGAAGTATCTGCTCGATGAAGGGGCTTCAGGAGGAGGCGGCTGGTCCTCAACGACCGCATCCTCGGTGGCTGGGGGCTCAGTGGTCGGCGTAGTGCCTGGCGCTCCTACGACAGGGATGCCGTCAGTGCGACCACTAACCTCTGCACCGGCCTTCTCGGCGGACTTCTTGGCAGCCTCCTCCTTCTATGCAGCCTTGGCAGCCTCGGCGCTGGCAGCCTCAGCGGCAACATTCTTGGCGGCTTTGGCAGCCTCAGTGGAAGCACCCTTGGCGACCTCCTCGGCAGCGATCCTATCGGTCTCGACTACGGCATCCCTGGTGGTCTCCTTTATGACGGTGTCGACGTCCATGCCCTCCATCCAGGGAACGTTTGGAGGCCAAGAAAACAAGCCAAACAAAGTTTAGGTGGAAGTTCAAGAAGACAAAAAAAGAGGGAGACGAACATAACAAAGAATACCTACACCAATGCCGGACGCCGGCGAAGACCTGCCGGTGCTTGTGCTTGCTGGCTCCCCCTCGTCGCGGTATAGCGCTCCGGAGGAGGTCCTTGCCGGGGACCCATCTCTGGGTGGCATAGACAACGGGGGAGGCGTGTCCGGGATGGTTGCCGGTGGTTCTCTCTGCCGCTGTCCTCCGCCTGCATGTCTGGTGATGTCAGCAGTAAAGATGCACACCTCGGCACTTGCCAGCAGGAAGTGAGTGACATGATCACACTTGGGGCTCCTTCGGGGACTGAGTCGAGGGCTGCACCGTGGGCTAGCCTTCGGGCTAACGGCGGTCGTCCTTGGTGCCCCTGAGGCGCTTGCCGACGACTCCTCGGCCTTCGAGGTCCTCGCCCTCTTCGCTACCCGTTGTGCGAGTGTTTCCGCGTCCCTGCAGAAGCAAACCAAATGAGTAAAGTAAAATCCTAAAATTGGAAGAAGTGAAAGATGCAGCAGGACTCTTACTCCTCATCTTCTTCCCCCGAGCTAAGGGCGGAAAGGTCGAAGGCAACCTCTACCATGGTAACCGTGGGAGGAGGTGGAGGGGTTCTCCTGGGTCGCTTGGCCACCGCAGGCGCGGGTTGCTGGCGGGTTTCTTGCCGCCGCACGCCCTTGTCGGCCGCCTCCTTGCTGGAGGTTGTGCCGCTCGAAGAAGCATGGGGGATGGGGATCCCGGTGGCAGCGCTCTAGAGGACGTGCCTTTTTGCTTGCACGAGGGACGGAGCCTCCTCGGACTACTCCTCAGCCGCGTCATTGACAGAACAGCCCCGGGCGGACGTGCTGCCTTGCTCCCCGATGGTCCTGCCCTATCTGGCAAGGCCTTCATCCGACAATGTTTCCCCTTCGCCGACTTCGTCTTCCAAGAAGCCAGCGCTGCCGGCCTCCGCGGCAAGATCCGCTTCCTCCGCCTTGCTGGCAATGTACGCCAACTCCTCCTAGGTGGTGTCGCGGACGAGGCTCTCTTCCCCGCGGATGGCCCTTTCCACCAGATTATCAAAGAGTTCTTGCACCTGCTCGGCAGGCGGCTCGATCCAAGACGCGTTGAGGCTATGGGCGTCGAACACTGGCATCATGGCGATGATTCTCCCTAGGGCGGCATTGTTGCATAGGGGGACTATGCTTGCCGGCGGCTCAGGTACCGGGGCGCTCTTGAACAACTTCTGGCAGAGGGCCCTATGCTGCATAACGGTCAGGTTGTGGTTTAGCCCGAGGTGCAATCTCATGATATCCGCCGCGTTCCAGAAATCCCAAGCCGGCCTCCCCCTATTCTGCAGGGGAGCGATGCATCGGCGAAGGAAATCGGCACCTATCATCTCTACAGAATGGCCGGCGTCCCTAAGGCGGAGGATCCTGGTGGTCGCGATTGTAAGTTTCTCGTCATCAGGGTCAACGACACCCCAGTCCTCACCATGCACCATTTTGGCTTGCCGCGGCAAACACAATGGCATGACCTTCTCCTCCCGAATCCAGCACCATCTGCCCCGCCACTCATCCCACCTATCATAGTAGGCCCCATCAGGGTAGACCTCCTTGGTTCCTGCCCTTGGAATCCAGCTGATGGCACCGGAAAGGGCTTCGCCTAGTTGGATGCGGGGGGGGGGGGGGGAGTAGTGGCGGAAAAGAGCGATGCTCGGGACTACTCCGACAAAGTTTTCGCAGAGGTGGGCAAAAACTGCCATGGACATCATGGCATTCGGCGTGAAATCCAAGAGATGGAAGCCATAGGTGAACATGAGGTCAATGAAGTAGTCTGAAAAGGGGGGATAGAGCCCGTCGTAAAAGTAATCAGCAAAGAAAGGGTATTTGCCTGGGCCGTCCCCGGAGGGGCCTCGACTCACGCAGGTGGCGGGATGCGTCGTCGTCCTCGTCGCCCACATCCGCCGGTATTACTTCTTCAGGACATCCAAACTGAGCCCTGGCTGAAAGACATCATGCTTCTTCCGCATCCTCACCATCTTGTTCTCCGAGATGGCCTCTGTTTCCTTGCCCTTGCTAGCTTTGGGCGGCATGGGGGCGAGGAACGCGGGGACTGAGAACGAAGAGAGAGCAGTGACGTGGATAGGAGGGAGGGGCTTTGTTTTGGGCTCGAGGAAGAAGACAACGGTGGTTCTTAGATTGGGGAAGGCGAGAGGTAAACGAGCAGCACCTCTGCAATTTCCTCTTTTATGGGGAAGGCGCGGGGCGGTCTCTTTACTAAAATTAGCTAACATAGAAACGTTTCGTGGTCACGCTGCTGTCACGGCTACGCCGCGAACGTATCCCATGTCCCGCGTTCAATGGGCGTTGCGCGGAGGCACAGCAAGCACAATGACCACAACCGCAAGGCCCTACCACACGTGCCCGTGCACTAACTGGGCCTAGCCCAACAACACCTCGTGACGTGTGTGGCCCATGCCCGGGGGCTCCTGTCGGTGCACTAGAGTTTTGGGCTCTCTAGTGCCCCTTACTCGTGCACGGGTGATGGCAGCTGCCCTGGCGGCCAGGCCTAGCAGGGACTTGCATGATACCAACACAAGAAAATCAAGACTACCGGCAAGGTCTTGCCGAGAGGGCTATTGACCCCCCAGGCAAAGCAAGGCCCCGGCAAGGCAAGGCCCTGGCAAGGCGAATCCCTGGCAAGACCCCGCCAGCACACAAGGCAGGTGTCAATCCACCTGGACGCATGTCGCGGCGTCGACATTGAAGGGAGCTAAGCGGCGCTGATGGGACGGGCTCCCGTCCCATCCCACTGATGGACAGAGATGCCTCACGGTGCATTAAATGTGCCTATCCTACTCCATGAGTGTTAGGTATGATAGCACTGTAGATCTGTACACCCCGTGTACACATTGTACGCCACTGTTGGGATCCCCTTCGGAGTATAAAAGGAGGCCCAGGGCGATACGGTAGAGGACTTTTTTGGGACTTTTCGGTTCTTGCACCTTTAGGGACCCTCTAGCGCACACACGTGGCAGTGGCTCGCAGCATCGCTATAGCAAGAACCCTAAGAACACTCTCAATACCACTAAGCAGGAGTAGGATTTTACGCATCCGTGCAGCCTGAAGCTGGGTAAAGACCCCCGCGTGCTTTTCATCAGACCGACTCTTCGCACAATCTGCCCCCCCGCCGAACCGAAAGGGATCCCCGAGATCCCATAGGTGTTCGTTCCCACGACAGTTTGGCAAGTGGATCTACCTCCCTTGGCGTTCCCTAGCCCCAATTTAACCTTCTCCCCTTCAATTTTGCCCTAAAAATCGAGTTTTTCCGCCCCCGTTCTCGGATCCGTAAATTAGGGTTCATCCCGAAGTTGTTTTCGCGTACCCTGGAACTTCCGAGCTCTCCCAGACCTTCTGGACCCTGGAACTTCCGTCCTATCCCCAGAACTTCTGGTCTTCGACGACTACATCGACATGAGCAACCACATCACCCAAAAGCTCGAGCGACTCGCCATCGACATACGACACTCCGAAGCTCGGAAAAGAGACATGGTGGCGGCACACATGGAGCAACTTCGACACATGGTGGCCAACTACAAGTCTTCTTCCCCTTCGTCATCGTACGGGCATAGACGCTCAAGTCGCACATCTTCGAAGAAACAAGTGCGCGAAGACCAAGATTACCTCTAGGAAAAGATTCGACACCATGATCAAGGCGATCGACTACACACATGGATGACCCTTCCATCTTCGGAAGCATCCCAAGGAAGATGGCCGAGAATGGGATTTTCCCTTCGGTCAAGGAGGAGAGTGATGATGTGACATCTTTGGCCTTCATCCATGAGGACGACGACGAGACAGTTGAGCATGGGACTATCCCTTCAACCATGGCGGTGAAAGGAGTTGATCATGGAGACGTTTGCACCTACATCCCTCTGACACCCACATATGAGGAGATGCCCCAATTTCCATGTGAGGAGAGCCACCACCACATGAGTGACATGAGTGACTCCACAATATGTGACATTGAGTGCATTTCCTATGAGAGGATGAGAGTGACCACCACTAGCCCCATATATGATGAGTTGCCACAATTCCTATGCAAGATTGAGAGCCATCACCACCCATTGAGTGACTCAACCAACCATCTGCTTGAGAGCATCCTAGAGGGAGGGAGTGAGCCACACCACTTAGTGAGTAAGGTAGTTGAGATGGCATGTGAGGCCACTATGATTTCTAACAACTTAACCTCTACTCCTATTGTGTCTTCTTCTTGGGTGCAAGGCCTCTTACACGATGACACACCTACGCTCGACGAATACATCCCTCCAACGGGAATGACGATGGCCATGGTGGATGATGATGCACCCCCACATGGTTCCATCATGGTGATGACCACAAGTTGGTTTCTCCCACCTCACCTACACCACGTGAGTGCAATGAGAAAGTTAAAATAGGTGAAGGTGATGCTCTTGTCCCACTAGTGGACTATATTGACATTGATTGCTTGCATGATGTTGATCACCATAATACCTCACATGATGTCTTCTTCATGCTTACATGTGCCCCCTATTTACGATGAATATGATGAGGAGCATGTTGACTTATCTAGTTGTGATGCTATACTCCATAGTATAACATGTGATAATTCTATGTCACATCATGTTTGACAATCCGCTTGACTTGTCACATGCTATGCATGAAATTTCCCATATTGCATCTTTGCAATCTCACCATAGTGACTATGCATACACCATAAAAATTAATCTAATTTGCTCATATGGCATAGATGACAAGCCCATGGTTATTGGCATTTTATTTTCGTGTGATGATATTGCCATGCTTCCTTTGCATCATTTGGGCAATAATTCTCATATGGCATGCCATGACCACCTAGCTTCAATTATGCATTGTTTTGGTTGTTGTCCATATTCTCCATACTATGCTACCGCTATTGCACATGAGGAGACCCCCTTAGTTTCCTCATACATCTTAGGAGATTGTGTTCGATCCAACACTTTGCATGATCCTCATATTTGTGTGCACAATATGCTTTCCAATGATATGAATAAAATGCCTGTGCCACATACTTGCTATTAATTGCGTCACAATCATGTCGAGCATAATAAGTATAATTGCATGATGGATGACATATTCTTATACCACGCATCTCATTTATTTGAGCCTTGGAAATTTTGTGCTAACGAACACAAGCACATGCACATCCTAACGTATGATGTATACATATACCACGCGCACACCATTTTTCCTTTGTCTTTGTTGAGTGTAGGTACTCAGGAACACTCGTCAACATCACAATTCCATGAGTTGACGAAACGAGCTCTTGAGAGCACCGATGCTTTGGAATTCACCGGAATGTGTCTCCAACCATTCCCCTCACGAAAGGACTACGCGCACCTCTTCTACATGGCTCTCACATGGCTATGGGTTCTTGCTCATTACACTTATTATGCCATCTCCTTCCCATGGTGATTTGGATCTTGACCCAAGGACGGATCTTTCCCAAGGGGGAGGGGATGATGAGAAGCATCCTATGGACATCACGATGGAAAGAGTCCCTTTGCCAAGTGACACGTGCCACATCTACTCCACATACATAAAGGTGAATCATCTCCTTTACACGTGTTCACTTGACCCCTTCGAGGATGGTATACTACTTGACATTCCTTTTGTGTGCATGCATAGGTATTGCCGGAGCTTTATGGATGACGAGGAGGAGTGTTAGCACCTACGTACGACTACACCATCCGCGAGGGAGGCTTGGAAGAGAAGGAAGAAGAAGCGAGGACAAGTCTCTGGAAGACCCGGATCTTCCGACCTGCCTGGAACCTTCGGACCCCGGACCTTCCGGCCTGCCTAGAATTTCCGGCCTCAGCGCACCCTAGGCGTGCCAACTCTGTGGATACCCCGGAACCTGCCCGAACCTTCCCCGGAACTTCCGGCGCCCGGAACTTCTGGCCCAGCCCGGAACTTCCGGCCTGCGTGCGTGCATCCACTCGGGCCCAAGGCCCATGTACCCCTTTCTCACCCCCACTTCTCCCTAGACTATATATACTCATCTCCCACCTCCATTCTAGGGGTAGCTTAGGTTTGCTCTTGGGTAGTTGAGCCTAGCTCCCTCCACTACCTCTCCCATGGAGTAGATGCCTCTGTTGGAGAAGATCCCCTAGTGGATGTCAAGGCCTCTTATGAGGGAAGATCCTACGGGATATCAAGGCCCCATTTCCCCATGGGATTTGGGATGAACTCTAACATGTCTCCTTCTTTACCTTTGTTGTTCATGTACCTTGTGGATCTTGTGTGTGGTGAGTCTAGTGAATGTGTGATTGGACTTGTTCTTGAGTGTTTCCTCTTGTGATTTCTCCCGTATCAGGAGCCCTGCTCCGTCACCCTGCCGGAGGGCGCAATCATCATCCGAGGCCATCTTCATCATCCTGGTGGTGTCCATGACGAGGAGGGAGTAGTTCACCCACGGGGCTAAGGGTATGTACCAGTAGCTATGTGATTGATCTCTCTCCCTCTCTCATGTTCTTGAGATGTCACGATCTTGATGTATCATGTGCTTTGTTAATATAGTTGGATCATATGGTGTTTGTTCCTTGCTATCTTGATGTGATGAACTGAATCTTCCCTTTAGTTTTCGTTATGTTAGATTGAATATTGGATTTGATATCACTTGATGTATGTCTTGCATGTGGATACCCGTGGTGACAATGGGGTGTTATATTGATTCACTTGATATATGTTTTGGTACTCAACTTGTGGATTCCTGTGGTGATAATGGGGTAATCTATGCATATGGGTTGATACATGTTCTTGTCGTACTTCCTTCGATAGAAATCTTGGGGTACACTTTGAAGTTCTTTGTGTTGGATTGAATATGATGAATCTGAAATTGTTTGATGCATGTCGAATAATTAACCCACGGATACTTGAGGTGACATTGGAGTATCTAGGTCGCATTAGGGTTGATTGATGTGTATCATAGGTGTTATTCAAGTACGAACTCTAGGGCTGTTTGTTATACTTATAGGAATATCTCAATAGATTGATTGGAAAGAATAGCTTTGAGGTGGTTCTACTACCTACAACAATTTCATGTAGGAAAAGCAAGATGAACTCAAAGCCGTGATTCCTCTTTTGGACAGTTGTGACCTTGTCTGAATTCAAGCAAGATTTTTATGCTTCAACAATCAAGGAGTTCTATGCCATAGTGCACATCCCTAAGAATTGCTCCAACATGTAATGGATTACAAGAGGACAAATGTAGTGATTCTTTGTCACACGTCGAGGGATGATCATATGATGTTGTCATGTTAGCATTGTTGAGAGATTGCACTAGTGAAATTATGAACCCTAGGCCTTATTTCCAAGCATTTATACAACATTTTGCTCATTGTTTGCCACGTGCTACCTTGTTGTTTTTATATTTTGATATTACAAAAACCTATATCTACTATCCATAATGCACTTGTATCACCATCTCTTCGCCGAACTAGTGCACCTATACAATTTGCCATTGTGTTGGGTGTGTTGGGGATACAAGAGATTTCTTGTATTGGATTGCAAGGTTGTTTGAGAGACACCATATTCGTCGAACACCTCCCAGGGATTTATAAACCTTAGGTCATCCACTCGAGGGAAATTTGTTGTTGTCCTACAAAACTCTGCACTTGGAGGCCCAAAAACATCTACAAGAATAAACTTGCATAGTAGACATCACGCACCAATTGGCGTTGTCCTTCTGTCGCACCGAGAACCCCATCATGATGGGGTCCCCAACGGCAGCATTCTCGGCTGCTAGCGTATTTTACATGGCCAAGTCGGGGTGACCAAAACTAAGGTGCACCTGCACACCACTCTAAGTCCTAGTACGTCTTCCGGCGCCGTTATACCATTGGACAACCTGTAGTACGACTACCCTCGGGGACGTAGCAAGGATAGGTACTGCATAGGAGCTCTCGTTTTGTGCTGCCGCCAAGATACGTATGGACGAAGGCAACCAAGAGTGGTGCGGATAAGAGGGAGGAGGGGGAAATTGAACAATGGGACTGGCTCCCACCGCCGATGGCAAGGGCTGCGATCACCGGGTAGAGGAGGAGGGGACAGTCGGCGAAGTTTTTTCTCCGGAGCGAATAGAGAGACGGGATGGAGAGCGACGGGGTGGGGTGAAGGAGATGAGGAGGCCAACTTTATAAAGGACCCATCGAAATGTCAAGAGAATAACACCGTGAGCAACAAGCAGAACCTCTTCGTATCATTCACAAACCCTAGCCGCCGCCATTACCATCTCCACCATCAACATAGTGCTCATGCATCTGGTTCATACTTATAATTGTGCATCGCACAAGGCTTTCTGATGCGGAGCATCCTACGGATATCACCATGGCAAGAGCCCCTTTGCCAAGTGACACGTGCGACATCTACTTCAAAAATACAAAGGTGAATATTCTCCTTTACACGTATCAACTTGTCCCCTTTGAGGATGGTATACTACTTGACACTCCTCCTCGGTGCATACATAGGTATTGTTGGAGCTTCACGGATGATGGAGAGGAGTACAAGCGCCAAGGATCGACTACACCATCCACAAGGGAAGCGTGGAAGCGGAGACGGAAGAAGACGAATCTATGGACAAGCTACAGCGACCGGACATCCGGCCCTGCCTGGACATCCGACGCTTCCTCCCCAAAAATCTGGCACAAGGCGCCCAAACCTCACAGACGTAGCCTCTCCAGGCCGGAATCTGGGCCGACCCCCAGACATCCGGCGCCAAAATACACGCAAGACATCCGGTGCTCCACCCTGGAAATCCGGTGCCTCCACACACGAATCGAGCGGAGCCAGGCGCCGAGCCCTGGACTTCCGGCCCCATAGCCCGGACATCCGGCACCCCGTGAATGTCCGGACATCCAGCCACAGGCCGGACATCCGACGCCTACCTATGCGCATGGATGGGCCCGACACCCATGTATCCTCTCTCTCGCCCCTATCTCCACTAGCACTATATAAGGACCTCCTCCCCCTCTCTCTAGGGTTAGCTATTGTTTTACACTTGTGAGCATAGCTCCATTACTTGACTCTCTTGAGGATTTTGTCCTCCTTTGGGAGTAGATCCAAGTGATGCCAAGACCCCCCAAGAGGGAAGATCCCTAGTGGATTCAAGGCCCCATCTCCCCATGGAATTTGGGATGAACTCACCATGTATCTTACTTTCCCCTTTGTTGTTCTTGTACCTTGTGGATCTTGTGTGTGGTGAGTCTAGTGGATGTGTGATTGGACTTGTTCTTGAGTGTTTCCTCTTGTGATTTCTCCTCGTTCTTCCCTGTGTTTTTCGTGTTCTCCGTGGAATCCCCCCAATTCATGAAAGATCGACACATACGGGTTTGCCCTGTATAATATTGGTATCTAGAGCCATGTTTCTCACGAATTTGGAGTCCTACCTTCATTTTCTAGCCTAATTTTGTTTTATTTCATCTAATTTTTTAAAATTCCCCACAAAAATAGCCCCAAATTTTTTCTTGTGATTTGTTGTTCTTGTGAGTTTTTGTTTATTTTGATCCGTGGATTTGGTGTTTGGCAAGTGGATCTACCTCCCTTTGTGTTCCCTATCACTAATTCAATCTTTTCCTCATCAAATTTTGGCTTTAGAATCACCAATTTCTGCGCCAAATCGAGTTCCCGAGCCCCAAATCTTGATTTGGAATCGTCAGGCCGGACATTCGGACCCTCCAGCCAGACATCTGGGCCCTGGAGCTCAAATTCGGGCGCATTCTGGACATCAGGTCCCGGATTTCTGGCCAAACCCCCGGACATCCGGCCCCTGTACGTTTCAGTTTTCCGGTTTCACCGTTTCGGCCATGACTAATTCACCCGAACTCCGATTCTGGCTTTCTTTAGCTCGTTTTGTAGCTTTTGATATCCATCATCCAAAAAATTTGTTCCACCATCATTTGACACCATCATATTTTTCAATTTTTGGCAATTTTTCCTAGGCCCTCCACCATATCATCCACAATACCTACATAGACTTCCGCAATTTTGGTTCCATTTGCATTTGTGGTTGCTTGAGTTGTGATTTGAGTCTCCTAAGGTGTTTCGGTTACTTAGGGATGGTTACTTATGCATCAAGCACTGGGGACTTGTATCGGTCCATCATCTACATCGATCACCGATGTTCGACATCGATGACGACCATCCATCCTTTGAGACCATCTTCAACCGGAAGCAAGGCCGATTTACCCCGACTTCGTCAAAAGTTAAGTGTGACGAAGGTATATATTCCATGATAGACTTTTCCTGCCTTTCCATTACATCTTGATAGCCACACCATCTTTGCGATTACCTTCATACCTTTTGAGACTAGCTATCCGAGTATTGACGCGCTTCGCGAAAACTTGTGCACCATAGTCATACGATATCATATTGTTGCATCATTGAAAATTTCATATAGTGCAATTGCTTGCTCCTGTGCATATCTTGTGATAATTGTGTCATATAGTTGGTTGAGGCTCAATAAGAATAGTGGAAAGGAAGAGAAGGAAGAGAGAAAAAAAGCTTCTAAGCAAGAAAGAAAGATCATAAGCTTATACGCAAAGAGTTGAGCATGAAAAGAGATAATTATGCATGAGGATACATGGAATAGGAAATGTTTTGCTTGCATAAATAGGATTGGTGCCAAGTGGTGAAATGTACCCAAACATGCAATAAGCTAGTGTCTCTCCTTGTGTTTGTGCAACACGAGATTTGCTCATCCCTATAGTTGCACAAGCCCCATTATCCCATCACATGTGTTTCTCTCTTGCCCTCCTCTATATTTGTGATCACTTTGTTTGCATTTTGAGTCCATTGGATTTATTTCAACATTTACAATATCTTGGACTTCATTTTGCTTGAATTTTGTGCCTCTTTTCCTAACCAAGCCACTCGATAAGCTTTATGTTGTAGGTGTGAGTGAACAAGTCCGGTACCAATTCCACTAGTCTCTCGATTCACATTGAGTGAAACAAGATATATCCTCAACTTTGGGAATGGTATCTTAGTATTGTTTATCTCATTTCCCACTCAACTTTTCTCGATTATTGTGATGGCTAGGCAAAGGACATCATCTTCGGTCTTCGACGACTACATCGACATTAGCAACCACATCAACCATAAACTCGAGCAACTCGCCATCGACATACGACACTCCGAAGCGCGGAAAAGAGACATTGTGGCCGCACACATGGAGCAACTTCGACACATGGTGGACAACTACAAGTCTTCTTCCCCTTCGTCATCGTCACGGCGTAGATGCTCAAGTCGCACATCTTCGAAGAAACAAGTGCGTGAAAACCAAGATCACCACCAGGGACAAGCTTCGACGCCAAGATCAAGGCGATCGACTACACGCATGGATGGCCCTTCCATCTTCGGAAGCATCCCAAGGAAGATGGCCGTGGATGAGATTTTCCCTTCGGTCATGGAGGTGAGTGATGATGCACCATCTTCGGCCTTCATCCACGACGGCGGTGACGAGTTGGTTGAGTATGGGATTTTCCCTTCGACCACGACGATGTTTGGTGATGAGTTGGTAGACTTTTGCCACCATATTGAGAGTAAGAGTGACTTCACCACTAGCTCCAAATATGATGAGTTGCCCCCATTTCCATGTGAGGAGAGCCACAACCCCCACCACTTGAGTGAGATGAGTGACTCCACCATATGTGAGTATGAGCGCAACTACCTAGAGGGAGTGAGTGAGCCACCACCACATAGAGCGAGTGAGGTAGTTTATAGGGCATGTGAGTCCATTACAATTTCTAACAACTTAACCTCTACCTCTATTGTGTCTTCCCCTTTGGTACTAGGTCCCATATACGATGACACGCCGATCCTTGATGACTTCGTCCTCCCTTTGGACAAGACGATGGCCATGGTGGAATATCATGCACCCCCACATGGTTCCATCA
Source organism: Hordeum marinum (assembly GCA_022496015.1). Taxonomy (NCBI): domain Eukaryota; kingdom Viridiplantae; phylum Streptophyta; class Magnoliopsida; order Poales; family Poaceae; genus Hordeum; species Hordeum marinum. The sequence goes on along the minus strand of CM039675.1, from coordinate 225,391,093 downwards.
CGAGGAAGAGTACCATGAGTTAGTTTCTCGCACTTCACCTACATCACATGAGTGGAATGAGAAAGGTAAAATAGGTGAAGGTGATGCTCTTAACCCACTAGTGGACTATATTGACATTGATTGCTTCCATGATGTTGATCACCTTATGGATACCTCGCATGTCATGTCTTCTTCATGCTTAGATGTGCCCCTATTTATGATGAATATGATGATGAGCATGTTGACTTATCTAGTTGTGATGCTATACTCCATAGGATAACATGTGAAAATTCTATTGGTCACATCATGCTAGACAACCAGCTTGACTTGTCACATGCTATGCGTGAAATTTCCCATATTACATCTTTGCAATCTCACCATAGTGACTATGCATACACCATAAAAATTAATCCAATTTGCTCATATGTCATAGATGACAAGCCCATGGTTATTGACATTTGCTTTTCGTGTGATGATATTGCCATGCTTCCTTTGCATCATTTGTGCAATAATTCTCATATGACATGCCATGACCACCTAGCTTCAAATATGCATTGTTTTGGATGTTGTCTATATTCTCCATATTATGCTACCGCTATTGCACATGAGGAGACCTCCTTAGTTTCCTCATACATTTTAGGAGATTGTGTTCCATCCAACATTTTGCATGATCCCCATATTTGTGTGCACAATATGCTTGCCATTGATATGAATAAAATGCTCGTGCCACATACTTGCTATAAATTGCGTCACAATCATAATTGCATGATGGATGACGTATTCCTATACCAAGCATCTCATTTATTTGAGCCTTGGAAACTTTGTGCTAACGAACACAAGCACATGCACATCCTAACGTATGATGTATACATATACCATGTGCACACCATTTTTCCTTTGTCTTCGTTGAGTGTAGGTACTCAGGAGCACTCGTCAACCTCACAATTCCATGAGTTGACGAAACGAGCTCTTGGGAGCACCGATGCTTTGGGACTCACCGGAATGTGTCTTCAACCATTCCCCTCGCGAAAGGACTACGCGCACCTCTTCTACATGGCTCTCACATGGCTATGGGTTCTTGCTCATTACACTTATTATGCCCATATTGCCATGTTCACTTTGCATGATATGCTCATTTCTATGCCCTTCCCATGCAGTTGTGACCCATGCTTTGCATTACACATGACGCTTGCTTCTCATATTTGTATGTGTATTCGCAAGTTTGGTGGAGATATTACTTGCTATTGCCATTTTTGCTTTGTGCCCCGTGCCTATGACAATATATTGATCATGTTTTGTTCCCATGCTTGCGTTATGTCATGTGCATTGTATATGCCTATTATTTGCTCATATGACATGATTACCTTGATTTTCTCTAGTATGTTGCATCTTCGCACTACTAGCTTGCACGACATGATCACTATGCTTGCCTATGTTGCATCACCGATGTGCTCCTTTTGTGCGGTTGCTGACAACCATTGCCATGGTTTGCACATTACTTGCTACATGGTTGAATTGATTGCCTCACACATGTTGAACACTTGCTCTTTCTAATGTGTTGAGTGCCTCCCTATCTTCACTACACCATGTGCACATTATGCTTGGATTGTCTTATGGATACCTCACATGCTATGTCTTATTCATGCTTAGATGTGCCACCAATTTATGATGCATATGATGATGAGCATGTTGAATTACCTAGTTGTGATGCTACACTCCATAGGATAACATGTGAAAACTCTATTGGTCACATCATGTTTGACAATCCGCTTGACTTGTCATATGCTATGTGTGAAATTTGCCATATTGCATCTTTGCAATCTCACCATGTGACTATGCATATCCCATAAAAATTAATCCAATTTGCTCATATGGCATAGACAGCAAGCCCATGGTTATTGGTATTTGCTTTTCTTGTGATGATATTGCCATGCTTCGTTTGCATCATTTGCGCAATAACTCTCATATGACATGCCATGACCACCTAGCTTCGGATATGCATTGTTTGGGATGTTGTCCATATTCTCCATATTATGCTCCCGCTATTGCACATGAGGAGACCCCATTTGTTTCCTCATATATATTAGGAAATTGTGTTCCATCCTACACTTTGCATGATCCCCATATTTGTGTGCACAATATGCTTGCCGTTGATATGAATAAAATGCTTGTGCCACATACTGGCTATAAATTGCGTCCCAATCATGTTGAGCATAATAAATATAATTGCATGATGGATGACATATTGTTATACCATGCATCATATTTATTTGAGCATTAGAAATTTTGTGCTAATGAACACAAGCACATGCGCATCCTAGCGGTTGATGTATACATATACCACGCGCACATCATTTTTCCTTTGTCTTTGTTGTGTGTAGGTACTCATGACTAGCCGTCAAACTCACAATCCCATGAGTTGATGAAAAGAGCTCTTGAGAGCAGTGATGCTTTGGGATTCATCGGAATGTATCTCCAGCCATTCCCCTCGCGCAAGGACTACGTGCACCTCTTCTACATGGCTCTCACATGGTTATGGCTTTACTCTCCATTATATATCCTTTAACCATATTGCCAAGTTCACTTTGCATGATATGCTCATTTCTATGCCTTTTCCATGCAATTGTGACCCTTGCTTGCATTTACCCATGATTCACCATTCTACTACGACTATGTGTATTTGAATGCTTGGTGGAGATCCTAGTTGCTATTGCCATGATTGCTTGTTGACCCATGTCTATGATGATGCTTTGCTCTTGCTTTGTGTTCGTGCTCGCGATCTGTCATGTGCATTATTTGTGCCCACTATTAGTCCACATGACATGATCGCCATGATTTTCACTAGTATGTTGCATCTTCGCACTACTAGCTTGCACGATATGATTGCTATGCTTGCTTATGTTGCATCACCGATGTGCTCCTTTTTTGCGGTTGATGACAACCATTGCCATGCTTCGCACATACTTGATATTGCTTGTTGTCATATATCTCCATGCGTTGCCTCACTCATGTTAGATGATTTGCCATGTATTGAGTGCAACAATGCGTCTACACTTGCTAATGAGATTGCCCCCATAACTTTCTCATATATTATTGGAGCATTTGACATCTTTCATGTGAAGCATGCTTTCCTTCCTTGTTTGCACCATATGCCTAGTGCCATGAATATAGCCATTGTTGCATCATATTGTTCATGCACTTTTGTTCCTAATGGTTATGTGCAAGAGAGGAGAATCTTCATGATGGATGATGTGTTTATCTACCATGCACATACATTCTTTGCTTTGTTGTGTGTATGTGTCGAATACTTCGACTACATGTCAACTACCACTTCACGTGAGTTGACGATTCAAGCTCTTGAGAGCGAGACATGCTACACCGATGGGTTTCTACATCGCACTTGCTCGCTCATCGGCATTGTAACCGACGCACATGTCACGCTTTTGAGGTGACATCCTTCTTGAGCATGGATATTCTGGCCCATCCTACTTGTGTTGCTTGTACCATGACATATATTGGTCATATTGGACCACTTACTTCCACAAATGCTAGAGATATTGCTTTCACTCATGATTGCCATCGGTCCATGCCTCATGACATATATGTCTTGTGTGTTGCATCAAACTTGTGGACTGTTTGCTCTTATAATATGCTTGGTTGCAACAATGTCCATTCTTCACATTTGCCATGCCACATTGCTTGCCACATGTTTGACTTGATTGCCTCACACATGTTGAATACTTGCTCTTTCTATTGTGTTGAGTGCCTCACTATCTTCTCTACACCAAGTGCACATTATGCTTGGATTGTCTTGCACTTTCCCCATGTGTCTAGACATGTCATTTTCTTTGGTGTTGTGAATGATTACTTTGCCTACCATAGACCTTTCGTTGATTGCTATGTGCATGAGTGCTATGACCTTGAGGTAGATGCTTGTTATTTTTTCACACATATTTGCATCCCTACCTCACCTAGGCATACTTGCTTCCATGATTGCATTGCTTGTGCTCTATTTATATGCTTACATGCCTAGACACAATCCCTTGTCAAACCATATGGTATGCATGATGACAACACTTGTGCGGTGATTCACCACTTGAATGTTTGGTTTTGCCCTCACGCTAACCACATTTGTTTTCCCAAGTGTTTGTCATGTTTGCTCCTATGGAAGGAATTACTAGATGGTGTGACATTGGTGAGTGCACATTGCGAGCTTGATGATGATGAGCGTTTGGTGACTGCACACTTCTACACAGCGACGCCATCTCTTTCCCATGGTGATTTTGATTTTGATCTGAGGACGGATCTTTCCCAAGGGGGAGAGGATGATGCAGAGCATCCTACAGACATCACCATGGCAAGAGCCCCTTTGCCAAGTGACATGTGCGACATCTACTTCAAACATACAAAGGTGAATCTTCTCCTTTACACGTATCAACTTGTCCCCTTCGAGGATGGTATACTACTTGACACTCCTCCCGTGTGCATACATAGGTATTTTTGGAGCTTCACGGATGACGAGGAGGAGTACAAGTGCGAAGGATCGACTACACCATCCGCGAGGGAAGCGTGGAAGCGGAGACGGAAGAAGATGAAGCTGTGGACAAGCTACACCGGTCGGTCATCCGGCTGGCCTCCGGACATCCGGTGCTTCCTTCCCAGAAATCCGGCGCAAGGCGCCCGAACCTCGCAGATGCGGCCACTCCAGGACAGACATCCGGGCCAATCCCCAAACATCTGGAGCCATAATACAAGCCGGACATCCGGCGCTCCACCCTGGAAATCCGACGCCTCCACACCCGAATCGAGCGGAGCCAGACGCTGAGCCCCGAACATCTGGCCCCACAGCCTGGACATGCAACACCCAGTGAATGCCCGGACATCCGGCGCCTGCCTGCGCGCATGGACGGGCCCGAGACCCATGTATCCTCTCTCTCTCTCTCGCCCCTATCTCCACCAGCACTCTATAAGGACCTCCTCCCCCTCTCTCTAGGGTTAGCTATTGTTTTGCACTTGTGAGCATAGCTCCATTACTTGACTCTCTTGAGGATTTTGTCCTCCTTTGGGAGTAGATCCAAGTGATGCCAAGTCCCCTCAAGAGGGAAGATCCCTAGTGGATTCAAGGCCCCATGATACGGGGCAATACTCGTGGTGGTCGATCTTTCATGAATTGGGGGTGGAGAACACGAAGAACACGGGGAAGAATGAGAGGAAACACTCAAGGACAAACTCAATCACACATCCACTAGATCCATAATAATACAAGGAGAACAAGATCCCAAAATCAACCAACGATACAAGTAGCGATACACGATCTCTCACTCTAGAGGAGGGACCTTGATATCCCGGAGGATCTTCCCTCTAGAGGGGCCTTGGCATCACTTGGATCCTCTCCACAAGGAGGTCAAACTCCTCAAGAGAGGCAAGTAATGGAGCTAAGCTCAAGAGCAAACAGTAGCTAACCCTAGAGAGAGGGGGAGGAGGTCCTTATATTGTACTAGGGGAAAAGGGGTGAAAGAGAGGGGTACATGGCTCTTTGGTCCAAATCTGCCCACATAGGGGCCGGATGTCCTGGGAGGGCCCGGATGTCTGGTGTTGTATCTTTGTCCTGGGTGCTGTGGGGGTTCCCAGGTGCCGGATGTCCGGGCTGGGGGCCGGATCTCCGGGGCTTGGGAGGTGATCTTGCCTTCCCTTTGTCCGCGTGTCCATGCGTCCTCGGATCCGTCTTCATGGTGGCTTGGCCTTCACTCTGAGCATCTCCTAGGTCGTCTCCATAGTACCTAATCACGCAAAAAGTCTCCGCTTGAGGTAGCATCCACGTTCCAAGACCGTCAAAGGTAGAATCATAAAGGAGGGATGTCACCTCGTTTGGAATGGCACGTGCACGGGCTCTCGTCATGGGGCCTTTCGTAGCTTGAGGTGTTGGTGATGTGTCCATGGTGGTGCTCATGGGATGCTCCGCATCACCCCATCTCCCCATGGGATTTGGGATGAACTCTACCATGTATCTTACTTTCCCCTTTGTTGTTCTTGTACCTTGTGTATCTTGTGTGTGGTGCGTCTAGTGGATGTGTGATTGGACTTGTTCTTGAGTATTTCCTCTTGTGATTTCTCCTTGTTCTTCCCCATGTTCTTCGTGGAATGCCCCTCCAATTCGTGAAAGATCGACACCTACGGGTTTGCCCCGTATCACATCCATTGTAACACATATTGCAATCAATCAATCTCAAGATGTGTTCTTCAATGTTTTCTTCTCGTGATCTGATCTGCACGTGTGGGTAGTTTGGTAAGGTATGGGTTGAGGCATGAGCCTTGCAACCCAAGGTATTTGTTGAGGGGATCAATGGAAGTCTTTGACATAATGTCTCGTATGTGTGAATAAAATTGTTTCGTGAAGATGTCTCTTGTCTTGTCCGTAATTTTCATCCCTACAGGTACCCAGTATCATGGAGATCGAGCACCGATGAGGCTAGGAGCAAGGGGACCGTGAAGTGTTATACCGAACACCGGTGCTAGTAAGGTTTTGTAGGGTGACATGGATCATATCCTTGTGTATATATGAGGTGTAGTCATTATTCACCCAATTCTCTTGTCTGGTTTCAGTATCTTAATTATCGAGGCAACCCCGCAAGATGGAGAGGGGCTTTGGTAGGGCAACTGATTCTTTTTTTGACTGAAATATATATTTTTTGACTGAATCAGAACTCGTGTCGGTCAAGATGTTATTTGGACACACCCACTCTAATATGAAACAAGCTTTTTTCTAGCGTCGTTGCCAGGGAGGAGTATAGTATTCCTAATATTTGTGTTTAGAATTTTTCTTAAAGTTAAAGTTATTTTTCAGTTTTTGTTTTTACTTTTATATTTTTAGTTTAAGTTTTATTTTGTTGCAACTCTTGCCAGTTAGAAAACCAAAAGGTTATGGCTCATAATCTTGGGAGTTTTGCTACTCCCATCAACAACTTCATGCGTGAACCTATAGCACAACCTGATGTTGGAGCTGCTGAGTATGAGATTAAACTGAACTTAGTTTCCATGGTTCAACACGACCAATTTGGAGTCTCCACTTATGAGGATGTCAGTATGCATTCACATAATTTTACCTAATTGTGCAACTTGACATGCATAAAGGATTATGATCCCGTCACTCTAAAATTGCATCTATTTCCTTTCTCTTTGAGAGGAAAAGATAAGAAATGACTTTTAGTTCTACCTAAAGACAATATTACTTTGTGGGTTGCTTGTTGCAGTAATTTTTTATCTAAGTTTTTCCACCTGCAAAAATTATGCAATTAAGTTTTCATATTACAGGTTTCAAGCAAAAGGAACGTGAGCCGCTAGTGCTTGTGTGGGATAGAATGAAGAAACTATAAGGAATTTACCCAATCATGAAATAGAGGAATGTTTAATCCTTCATATGTTCTATAATGGATAAAATCATATGTCAAAAACTATGCTTGATACATCCGCAAGAGGAACAATCATGGGAAAGCCCATAAAAGATGTCAAGAAACTATTAGATGGTATGCAAGAGAACCATGCCCAATGGCATCTTGAAAGAACCACCACCAAGAAGGTGGATGCTATATAAGAAAATAACACAGAGTTTACAACCAAGCTTGAAGAATTTACCTCCTTAATGAAAGGTAAAGAAGAGGTAGACATGAATGCCATCACTAATGAAGAAACTAGTGATGTAAATTTTATTGCTCGTAATAGCTACAATCCTAACTGGAAAAATAACGACTATCCTCCTATACTTCCTTATCGTAGTAATGGAGGAGCATCCAACAATTTTAGTGGAGCTAATGGTAGCAATAGAAATACTTTTAAAGAAACTCTTAAAAGTTTTGTTGCTAGCCAGACTGAACAAAATGAAAACTTCATTTTGTTTGAAGAACCATGATAACTTACTTGGTAAATTAACCATTAAGGTTGCTGGACTAACAAATAATGTGCAGATACTTGAAGGAAGATCCAGGAATATGGAAGCACAAGTGGCTAAAACATCAGAGAGTCAAACCTTGATTTTGGCTAAGTTTGCAGGTAAACCGGAGCCTAACCCGGTTGAATAAGTTACAATGGTAAGAAGCAACAAAGAGAAGGCCGAGGTGTTTCATACAAGCCATGTGCCAAAGTATAATTAGACTATTGCAGATTTTGTCAAGATGATATCCAATAGAGGCAAAGGTGTCCCGTCTTTCGATGAGATGGTGGCTATCGTTTTTGGTGGAGTAGACTTTGATGATCCGACTACGACTAGTGCATGCGCCTGCTATACAAACGTTTTTAACCCCTTTCTGTGACGTAGTCTCAAACCGTCGCCTTGCATGTGTGGGCGAGAGGGGGGTCTATCGCAGACGACATGGAAAACCCATTGGCAGTGCCTTCTCCCGGTCACACACGATAGGCAAAATTATGTCGTGTGCGATTGGAAGGACTATCACAAACAGGTATTTAGTACAAATCGTGTGAGATGTGCTTAGCATCCCACACAGTGAATCCCAAACATTAGTTTCCGTTCGTATTGTACATCACACACAATTTTCTGCATAACATCGTCTGTGTTAGGGGTGGCCATCACGCACGGTGCCTAGAAGAAACTGTTTGACATAGGGCTGTCCATCAGACACACGTTTTATGTGAAAACGTTTGCGAATGGGTTTTCTAATGCACATAGTTTGCGCCCAAAAATCATGTGTGATTGTTCACAGATCCAACACACCAGTTTTCCAGAAAGTGTGTGGGTTTGTTGACATCATCGCTGACGGTGTTCTATGACAAACTACGTGCAATATGAAACCCCAATAATCAGGCTAATTTCTCTATTGCTTATAATCCAGCTAGTAAACAAATTGACACTTCATATCAAGCACACAATATATTTCATTTCGTATTATGGCAACTAGGATTTCATAATTGAAATACATTAGAGTACAACATCATATAGGCTTATACTACCTAGCTACCCGATTACACGATAGGATCGAGTTTCACATGCAACATCTGAAACCTTTGGAAAATAGCATCATATATGGTAAATAGACAGATGAATCTCGTCTAGAAAACTGTTGAAGCAGAAAGCAAATATTGAGCCTTCACTAATGTTGAAGGTTCTTGCAACTTTATGCTAGTGCCTGTGGATGGTTGCCCGCCCATCCTTCATGCTCTTGAGGAAGACTTCAAGATTATAACATGGGTGATGTATGAATACCTTCCTTGACTCTTGATCATACAGGTGGTTTGAGACGTACTCATCGATGAACTGCTTTGGAAAGGACTGGAAACAAAGATGTGCATAAATTTTGTTTCGAAAAATTGAAATGTCACAAAGGGAAAATAGACAAGGTAAAAGAGATAGTACCATCCTATAGTTCACTGATGTCTTCTTCATTGTGCAGACAAACAACTTGTTGTTTCTCGTCACAAGTTTCTTTATCTTAACAATCTTTCCGAGTTTCTTGATTTGACTGATATTCATGAAGACATCATTTCCCCACATGCAAAATGGGTCGAATAGTTGGTCTAAATCACAGCAGGACCTACATGCGCATGACCAAATTATTGTTAGAAACCTAAATATTAGAATGGTTCCTGCAATTGCACAATAATGTTCTATTAGCTAAAGGATCATGGAAGTGCAAACCTCGATGGTAAACCTCAGTGTCTACCATTGTTCCTTGTGTAACGTGTTTAAGAATATATATTGATCAGGTTTAAGTGAGATTTGGTGTGCTATCAGTAAAATCTGTTAATGAAAGATAAACCATTGCATATCCAACATATGAATTAAAGCCACATGGAAAAGCCAAGCATGCTAAGAACTATGAATTATAGCAATTGTATGTTTCACATGCATAACAAAACAAAATTGTACCAACAATAATTGAACATCACATTGCAGATGATCACCAAGACATCTGAACCAAACAATTAACTGAGCATCACATTGCACAATACAACATAGTAGTAGAAGGTCAGATTGCATAGTAGCATTACATTGCATATTTCACTAGAGTTTCTTAATGAAAGGAAGGAGCCACACATGCAACAGGTAAAACAAACATGCGTAATAGGCGTAGCTAGCTGAACATGTGTCATTAGTAATTAAGCTTAAAAACACGATATTCCTCGTCATTGGAGATATCGATAACGATGGGCTTGGACGAGGGCAAGGCCTCCACATCGTGTGTGCCCTCCTTTTGTAGTGGTGAGCTGCCTCAGCCTATCCGAGAACCAACCTACCGACTATGGAGTTGAGGAAAGCACGACCACACTGAGAAAACAACTCGTAGTCATCGTTGAAAGCAACAGCTCAGCCCTCGAGAAAACACAACAAGCTATTTTTCAATGCAACCAACCGCGTTGCGGTGTTCATGCGCGAGGCATCGACAGTGGCCTCGACGTCTAGGTGTTGCTCCAAGATCTCGGGGTTAGCACGCATGGCAGCCATCGCAGCCTCATTCACGCGTGCGGTCGTGATTTTCTTCTCCGCTGCCAGGTGCTTCTTGAGATCCTGGCTATAGAACGTGCACCATGTCTTTCGGCGATGATTATGTGGGGGTGGGCCATTGATTTTGGTGGAATGTGTCACACCGGCAGTCGGGGCATGTGGAATGGAGGAGGAGGGGGTGGAGGGGGAGGGGGTATGGGGAAGGTTTGGATTACCTCACTATGACTAGATGGATGAGGCCGAGCAGCAGGAATGAGCATCGCCGGCGAGGAGGCGGCGCTGCAATTAAGCAGTGAAGGTTTGAACTTAGGAAATGAAGGGGGAGCAGGGGGAAATGTGGCTTTTGGTTGGTACGAGGGGCGGGGGAGGGAGATATTTGCGCGGCAGCACAAATTTTTGTTCGGTGCGGCAAAAAAGTAGCACGTACAGTCACATCGGACACAGTACCTTTACCATAAGTGTGTGTGATATTCAATAAGACAAACGTATCCTATAGTTTATCCCGTGTGTGATGAGACTGAACATGGAAATTTTGGTCTCCATGCTTCCAGCGTAAGATATCGGATACTACATTGAACACAGTACTTGCATTTCATGTTCATTCGGAAGAGAAAATGGGGATGCGATGAAAATTTTTGGTCTAAATTTCCCTCGTTACATTGGTCATCGGTGTCACTGCTTAGTTTAACAACACATGGAAATTTGTGTACTACACAAAAGAGCCTACAACACTGCCCACATTTACTTAATTGAGCAACTAATAAACATTAGTTAATTGACCTAAAAATCATCTAACAAAACACCATCACTCTAGACAGTGACTAATATTCCGCATGGCATTCGTCGATCTCCGCTGCCTCCTCGATGACCAGCTCCCGCTCGACAAACTCTGGGAAAGGAGATCCGTGTGATCCATCACGACATACTCCAACATCTATCAGTCTTCGTCCATCATGTCTTTGGATAAGGCTGCCATGAGCCGGGAGTGGGTGGCCTTGCTTCGGGCATGGACGACCACAATCTTGGCTAGGGAGGTCGCCGAGGAATGGAATCCTTCTCGAGCACACTCAGCGATTACCAACTTAATGGACGTGGGTTGTCGACTAGTGTCGGGGAAGGCAGATGTGATTTGTGCAGCGACTGACACGAGATGGGCATGGGCGGCCTCGATATGGGACTAGGCGTCCGCCATCAGGGCTACGACGACCGCCGAGGAACTGACAGCTGATCTTCCATTCTCGTCATTTGCTATCCTCGTCGCGGTTGTTGCTGCCGCCCTCTCAGCTACAGCACATGCCCTTTCAGTTGCCGCAGCCGCCATGTCGGAGGTAGCGGCCACGTTCAAGCATGTTGAGAGCGCGCTCATGGATGATGTGGCGACGCTCGGGCCGGAGTCGGTTGCCGAAGTTGCCCTCACGACGGGGATCCACGTCCCCATATTTCACCGGCAACAATTGAAAAATAAAATGGTCTGAGTAGTCGGTGCGGTAAACTGGACGGCGGTGTACTGCAGCCGACTAAGCTTCCGGCCTAAGCCATGCATTACTAGGATTTGCCCAAGATATTTTGTGCTGCATCACACACGATTCATGAACGTCAATTGTTTGTGAAAGACTTGATTTTCAAAATGTTTTTAAACAAAAAATGAGGATACTTCGACAAAGGACAGTGTTTGATTGCAATAAGATTTATATGCGGTGAACACTGACCAATAGTTGTGTCGCGCTAAATATGGAGTTATTCAAGGTCTGTTTGACATTTTTATAAATCAATTGAGTTTTCTAGACATTTAATGTGTATAATTCAAATGTGAACTATCGTCCCAATGTTCGTGCATCGAAATGAGATGAAAATCCATATTAGTGTCCATGGCTTCATCTTTAGGTCACATGTAATAAATGGGAATGAACTTCAACATCTCGGCATCTTGGCTCGGCCACAAACGTTGATAAATTTGGTTTTTAAATTACTGTAAATCCAAAACGCGTCAGAAATTCTAAAAACATTGCATGTTGTCCTGAAATGCCACATATGTGCCATGGTAAAAAAATTGTCCAACCTGGGACAATTTTAGCCACAAGTCCCTTGCAAACCAGAGCTTCTCACTGCAATCTTTAATGTCCCAATAACGACATCCCCTCATCTTCTAGACATGAAGTTTTGTTAGAGGCAACTCGAACCAGTAAGAGTGTCTTGCTAAAATATGGAATTATTCAGGGTTCTTTTATCATTTTCATACGTCAATTCAGTTCTCTAGGCATACAATGTGGATAATTAAAATTTGAACTAAAATCACAAGGTCCGGTGCATCAAAATGGGTTAAAAATCATATAAGTGTCCATGGCTACTTTGGGCCCCATGCAAGATTTGGGAATGGATTTCAAACATCTCGGGGTCTTGGCTCAGCCGCATACATTGAGAAACTTGGTTTTTCATGCATGTATAAATGAAAAACTCGTCAGAAATTCAGGAAAGTTGGCATGGTGTCATGGCATGGCTCATATCTGCCCTGATGATAAATTGCCCAATTTGGGACAAGTTTTGGCACAAGCCCTTTACAAACCTCAACTACTCACGGGAAGCTAGCTTTTGTGCTTTTGATAAGGAACACATCACCTTATGTGGGCGAATCGACATCCGCTGCCTCTTGTCATCTTGAACTATATATTTCTAGAGGCAACATATACCAAAACGAGTGTCGTTCCAAAATATGAAATTATACATGGTTCGTTTGGGATTTTTATACGTTAATTAACTTTTATATGCATTATTGAACATGCATAATTCAAATTTGAACTACATTGACAAGGTATGGTGCATCAAAATGGGTTGAACAACGTATAAGTGTACATGCATCTTTAAGATCCCATGCAAGATATGGGAATGAATTTCATACATCTCGCAGTCTTGGCTAGGCCACACAAACATTGAGAAACACGGGTTTTAAATCATGTCTAAATCAAAAACTTGTTAGAAATTCATGAAACTTGGCATGGTGTCATGACATGCATGGCTCATATGTGCCCTCGTAAAATAATGTCCAATTTGGGACAATTTTTGGCACAAGCCCCACACAAACCAAAGATTAATTATCACATGAAGCTTTGGTGTTTCGACATGGAATGTGTCACCTTACGTGGGTGAATCGACATCCGCTGCCTCTTCTCGTCTTGAACTATCTCTATAGTCCACATATACCAAAATGAGAGTGTCGTGCCAAAATATGAAATTATACATGGTTCGTTTGGCCTTTTTATACATCATTTGACTTTTATATGCATTACTTAATGTGAAAAATTCAAATTTGAACTATAATCAGAAGGTCCAATGCATCTAGATGGGTTGAAAATCATATAAGTGTGCATGCATCTTTAGGTCCCATGCAAGATATGGGAATGAATTTGAAACATCTTGGGGTCTTGGCTCGACCACAGAAACATTGAGAAACTCGGGTTTTAAATCATGTGTAAATAAAAAACTCATTAGAAAATTCATGAAACTTGGCATGGTGTCATGACATACATGGCTCATCTCTACCATGGTAAAATAATGTTCAATTTGAGACAAGTTTTGGCACAATCCCCTCACAAACCACAACTTATCACGGAAGCTTTATTGTTTCAATATGGAATGTGTGACCTTACGTGGGCAAATCAACATCCGCTGCCTCTTCTCGTCTTGAACTATTTCTATAGGCAATATATACCAAAATGAGAGTGTCGTGCCAAAATATGAAATTATGCATGATTCGTTTGGCCTTTTTATACATTAGTTAACTTTTATATGCATTATTTAAGATGCATAATTCAAATTCGAACTACAATCACAAGGTCCGGTGCATCAAAATGGGTTAAAAACCATATTAGTGTGCATGCATCTTTAGGTCCCATGCAATATATATGAATGAATTTCAAACATCTCGAGGTCTTGGCTCGACCATAGAAACATTGAGCAACTAGGGTTTTAAATCATGTAAATAAAAAACTATCAAAATTTCAAACATCTTGGCACGGTGTCATGAACATGGCACATAAAGATGTCATAGCATTTTATTTTCCTATTTGAGACTCGTTTTTTAATATATATTTTCTTTTAGAGCCAACATTGAGAATATTACGTTAAATTATAGTAAAACTAGAACTCACACAAAATTCAAGGAATTTGGCATGGCGTCATTGTATAGCACAAATATGTTGTGGTATTTTTTGTGTCGTTAATAGCAAACAAAAGCTTTTTGGAACAACAAACTGTCACGTTCCCACGCAAAAGGTTGCATTATTTTCAAACCATTGGCGTTCTACTGCCCTTTACGTGCTGCCAAGCGTCACACTCTTTTATTGGCTAGGGCTGAGGAGGTGACGTGCGAGTAGCTGCTTGAGTTAACATGAGGCGTGCGAGCTGGCCTCTGCTGTGTAGGCTCACCGGGAGGCATGTGAGCAGTACGCTGAAGGCTCAGAGGGAATCGAGCCCTTTGACCTCCGTATCCGCCCTCCTTGCTTCCAACTTGTCCATCAATGGCGCCCGAGCCACTGTTTAATAGGTGGCTTTACTGTCCACTCACTCACAATCCTCCATATATCTTCGCCTCATATTCCCCTCCATCTTTAGACCTCCACGACGACTTACACCATGGTGCAGAAGGATCATATGCCACTAGTCTTCCAGTTTGGTGAAGTTGACACCGAGCTGGAAGAGACAGAACACAAAGAAGAGTGGGACACCATGGACATGGCCCTGGAAGAGCTGCATGCCGCAATGGATGATGTCCCAACTCACTCGCCAACAACCATCACCGCGCCTGCACCAGCAACAATCCCCGTGGCATTGACGGGCTGGTCGCCCAACATCATCGCAGTGCTTGAAAACAATGGGCATTAGGGAGTTCCTCGCCGACCCGTGTGAGCTCGTGTACGTGCGAGCACTAGGGCCTCATCCTGCCCCCATGCTCGTGCGTGCCCTTGCGCGTGCCACACCGGTCGTAGTGTGCATGCCCGCACGGAAGGCGCACGACCCCTTGCACGCGCCTGCACCCACCGCGTCCGTGCCTGTGCTCGCGCCTACACCCGTCACGCCACCTCAGCGGATTGGGCCGCCACTGTCGATAGCTTCCTCGCAGCACCGCTAGTCGCCGCCCCCCGACCCTAATATGTCTCCAACATATTTATAATTTATGAAGTTTTCATGCCATATTCACCTTTGTTTACAATACTTTTATATGGTTTTGATGCACTTTATATGATTTATTTAGAACTAACCCGGACTGACGTTGTTTTCAGCAGAACCATTGTTTTTTTGCAGAAATAAAAGTTCTCGAAATGCAACAAAACTTTTTGACGATTTTTTGGAACAAAAGAGTCACTAGAAGCATCGTGGGAGGGCTAGAAGAGCCACGAGGTGGGCACAACCCACCAGGGCGCGCCAACCCCCTCTGGCTTGCGTTGGTGTCTTGTGGTCCACTCGTGGCCCATCTTCGCATGAAACCGACGCCCAAAAATCCTATATATTCAGAAAACACGAGAAATAACCCTAGATGAGAAGTTCTGCCGTCGCAACTCTCTGTACTGATGAAAAATTAATCTGGAGGCATTCGAGTACCCTGCCAGAGAGGGTAGATCATCTCCGTTGGCCATCTTCATCTTCCCTATGGCCTCCAAGATGAGGACGGAGTAGTCCACCCTCGGGGCCGACGGTTTGTACTAGTAGCTATGTGTTCAGTCTCTCTCTCATGTTCTTGAGATGGCATGATCTTGAAGTATCACGAGTGTCGTGGTTTCGTCATGGCAGATGCCATAGGTAGGCTTATCAAGAGGGGTCGAAGGACGCCGGCGGGCTCCGGGAGCGGTATTAGGCACAAGCGGTGGCGGACACACGATGTACCCAGGTTCGGGGCCCTCCGTGGGAGGTAATACCCCTAGTCCTGCTCGGTCTAGTTGAGACAACGGTCGGGTTACAATGGTGCTCCTCGAGCTGTAGGGATCGAGGAGGAAGAAGGGGCTAGCCTGCTCTTCCGCCTCTGTGTGCGGGTGTGTGGAGTGGATGTGGAGAGAACTCAAAGAACAACCGATCGATCGTCCCCTTCATGGGGGTGGCCCGGGTTTTTTTATAAGCCAACCCCCCGGATTACAATACAAATAGAAGGTCAAAGGGGCCCCCAGCCGACAGCCTCTCTGGCCGACTGCGGGGGCCCGGCCGTGGGGTCTTGTCGCCGGTAGGTCCCGCCGGCTGAGAGGTCCCGTCAGGAACCGGTAGGGCCCGTGCGGCGGGCCCCGATGCCGGTCACATAACCGCATGGGCCGCCCCCCGTGGCATCATCTTGCGGCGGACGGCCGGGGTCAGCGGTACGGCCGACCACCCTATAGCCATGCCGGGGCAGGTAACGGAGTGGTTGGGGGCGTGCCGGCACTGTTGGAAGCCCGGTCACCATCCGCCAGGGTCAGAGGCCCTGACGCCTTTGCTGTGGCCATATCAGCGCTGACCCCCGATGGGATGGGGGCCACTGTTGCCATGGATGCCCTGACGACGGTATCCAATGCGCGGCCGGCTGGGGGGGCCAGGCGGCAACGCCCCCCAGCCGGCCGATACGCCGTAACCGGCAGGGCGTAGCCGACGGGTCGCTTCTGGCAGGGCGTAGCCGGACCGCAGGGGGAGGCGGCCCGCCCTTTGGTTGCATTAGGAGGCCGGGGAAAGAGGGCGCTTGAGGCTACCTCGGGGTCATCCCCGCATCAGTAGTCCCCAAAGGCGGGGAGGACCTGCCGACGGGCCGTGGCGGTCCCCGCCGGCTTGAAGATTGCTCTTGCGCCGCGGGTTGCCTTGAGAGTCGGATGAAGCCGGCAAGCGACGGCCGGCTCCACAGCTGGCCGACGCTTCGCGCGCCGTCCCGGATTCCCCATCGGGTAGAGGAGACGCGCCACGCGGCGGAAAAGACCGGGCAGCGAGGCGGGTCCGTCCGCGACCGTAGCCTCGGCCCGCGCATCGGGATCCTTTACGGTGCCGGGCGGACGGTTGGCGTTCCCGAGCGCCATGATGTCCCCCCACACGCCGCGGGAATCGTGGGGGTCATGCGCAAAGAATCCGGCCCCCACGATCACCCGCGCAGGGTTTAAATGTCGAGAGGGGGGAGGCAGAAGGGCCCATTCGCACCCCCCTGCCGTCGCATCGCCTTCGTCGCCTCCCTCCCTCTGCCACGAGAGAGAGAGAGAGACCAGAGCATGAGGGCAGGCCGTGCCACCGTCCGCCGCGGAAGAGAGCCCGGGCCGCCGCCGAGCACCCGCGCCCGCCGTCGCGACCGCATGCCCCCTTGGCGACCATGGTGAGCAAGGGCGCCTGGGACGGCAGCGACGTAGACGTGACCTTCATCGAGTACCTCTGCCACTGCCGCAAGCTCCCGGTGAAGGAGCACTTGGTGGCACGCCCAGCCGGGCCGAAGAACTCCCCGCCCCCCCGGGAGGGCGAGGTGGTTGTCTTTGCCGACCACTTCCTCCGCGGGCTCGAGCTGCTGGCGAGCGCCTTCTTCCGCCGCTTCCTGACGCGGTTTGGCCTGCAGCTGTACCACCTCGCCCGCACCGTCGTCCTGCAGCTAGCTGCGTTCGTCACCCTTTGTGAGGGGTACTTGGGGGTTGCGTCAGGGCTTGACCTCTGGTGCCGGCTCTTCTTCCTCAAAAGGCAGACATCGAAGGATCCGGCGACGAAGCAGATGGTGATGATTGCCTGCGAAGGCGCCCTGATCTATGTCCGCAAGGGGACCGGCTTCCCGGAACTCCCGCTGCACGAGTCAGTGAAGCGATGATAGCGGGGGTTCTTCTACATGAAGAATGCGAAGCCGGAGGAGGACTACATCAACCTTCCCGACTTCGCCAACCACCCGCCGACGGCGATGCTGAATTGGCGAGCGGCCACGTCTTTGGCGCCTGAGACGACGGACCGGCTCTGCGAGCGCCTGCTCGCGATGATCGGGTCGGAACGGCTGAAGGCCACAGATCTGCTGGCCACGATGGTGGCATGCCGGGTGCAGCCGCTACAACGCCGGCCGCACGTCATCTGCCAGATGGGGGGACGCCATGACCCCTACCGGCTCTCCACCAAGGAGATGAAGCCGGCCTATGTGGCGAGGAGGGTGAACGCCATCTCGACGGCGAAGATGGCGGAAGGCGAATGGCAATGGGGGAAAACCCCGTATAGCCGGAGTCGCACGGCACCGCGGGTATGTGTCAAGCCGGCTCCTCCCCTCCATCTTCTTTTAGAGGCAGTACCCCTCCCCCTTTAGTCTGACAGCGCGCCGCCCGGCGTGCCCGCAGCTTTTCCCGTTGCTGCAGAACTATGGGGAGCCGGGCCCCGACACGGTGGAGTCGGACCCCGAGGAGGTCAAGGATGCCGACGACATGGAGACGGCTGACTCCGAGCGAGCCGGAGCGTCTGGAGCCGGCGACGCGGAGACGGAGACGGAGGGGGACGAAGAGGCCGATTCGACGGGAGAGTCTCCTCCCCAGATGTGTGTTGCTGAGGCTCCGGAGGAGCCCGAGGCTTCGGAGGACGAGGTCACGGCACCGTGGAGGCGCCAACCTCGAGCCGGCGGCGGCTCCAGCCGGGGAGGCCCGGTCGCGTACGACAAGGGGAAGGGGCCGGCTGCCACCAAGCCGGTGCCCAAGCGTGCGGCGACCGCGCAGCCGGGCGGCGACCGCGCAGCCGGGCGGCAGCCGCGGAGGCGGAGGTAAGAAGCAGAAGGTCGCCTAGGCGGGACCCATGAGGAGGGTGGTCCCCGTCGTCACCGGGTAAGTCCGTCTTTTCCTCCACCTTGGTCCGTTCTGCCTTCCCTCCAGTCTCTTACTTCGTTGTGACCAGGGAGGCACGCGCCCTTGGGAGGACCCCGGGTGGCGGGACGGAGAGGGCGGCGCCGCCGACGGCTGCCGAGGAGAGGGAGCGCCGGGCGTGGCTCGACTTCGAGGCGGCCGAGCAGGAGCGGCGTGTCAGGCGCTCCGCCCCTGGGAGGAAGCGGCGAAGAGGCAAGGGGGAGCCAGCGGGGAGGCCGCTGGCGGAGCATGGGAGTCGTTCCCCCTCCTCCAAGGAACCGGCGGGGAGGCCACGGGCGGAGCATGGGAGCCTTTCCCCCGCGGCTGAAAGAAGAGGTTGAAGGGCCACCACGGCTCCGGGCAAAGGGCGGAGGCGAGCGCGAAGGCCGCGGAGGACGAGGCGGAAATGGACCGTGACGCCGCCCAGCCGGTGGCGGGCGACGTGCCGCCGGGGGCGGAGGTACCGGCCCTAGAGGTGCCGGCACCGGACGTGCCGACTTCGGAGGCGCCGACACCGAAAGCGAGTCAGCCCGGAACTTCCAGAGGCGGAGTGCCAGAGGTGGGAGCCGCGATGGCGGGGAAAACGGCCGCCGCAAGCGCGTCGACGGCGGCCCCCGGTGCGGCGGCGACAGGAGGGGCCGGCCCCATCGAGGTTTCCAACAAGGGAGGACCCGCAAACGAAGGCCGGCCACAGCAGTCCTGGGCGGCGGCCGGGAGTCCGGCCCCTGGCGGACCGTCGAGCGCCCTCGGGGCGGCGGTGGCCGCCGTTGTCGAAACGTTTGCCGCTTGCCGCACCCAGGCGACGCAAGACGCTCGGGCTGCCAACGACCGGCTGGTGAGCTTGGAGCAGGCGGTCGCGGTGAGTTTCTTCTTTCCTTCTTCTCTTGATTTGCGTTTTTCCGTCTTTTCCAGTGGGGACGTGCCAGCGCACCCATTGGGTGTAGCCCCCGAGGCTCGAGCCGACTGGGGCGCAGGCGGGTCAAGCCTAAAGCTCTTATTGTTTTGCAGGCAACGCATGACCACCGGGTGGCCGCGTACAACACCCTTCTGGGGTTGTATTGAGGAGCTGAGAACCGGCTCGCCGTCGTGTCCGCGGACTTGCGAGGTATGTGCTCTTGCGATCTTAGCGTCTTGCGATCTTCCAGTGGGAGCACGCAAGCATACCCACTGGGTGTAGCCCCCGAGAATCAGGCCGGCTGCCCCAGAGGCGGGTTGAATCCCTTCTGACAACAGTGGCTTCTCATGCAGCTACCCATGCCGAGACGGTCTGCCTCCGGCGCCAGGTGGTGCGCCTTTACGAGGAGCGCGAACTCTTGACGACAGAGCATGATCGGCTCCATGGGGAGACGGACCAGGTGAAGGCGGAGCAGGAGGGCCACGAGGCGGCCCACCGCCAAGCGTTGGCGGACCAAGAGGCGGCCCTTTGTCGGGAGGCGGAGGAGCGGGAGAAGGCGCTCCGCAAGAAGCTGGAGGCCAAGGACGCCGCCCTAGCCAAGGCAGCCAAGGACGCGCAGGCGGCCCGGGATGAGCACGAGCACCGGCGCCAGGAGTGGTCAGCCAGGGAGGTGCGGCTGCAGGAGCAAGGGCACGAGGTGGATCGGATGCTGCATAGTAAGTTTCTGTTACCTTGTTCTTCTCACGCCTTCTGGGTTTTCTGGCTTGCCTCCCCGCACAACCCTCGTCTTCTTCTTAGGGCTTTTCCCCAACACGCGGGAGGTCGCGGAGGCGGCCGTGTTGGCCGACCGTGAGGCCCGGCGGGCGCAAGGAGAGGCCGTCGGCCCGCTAGCCCCCTGGACCCTAGACGAGGTGGGGATCGCCACCGAGGCGCGCCTGTCGGAGGTGGTCCGCGCCCTGAAGCGGCTCCAAGCGGCCGACATGACGCTGGTCCGCACGCTTTGGCCCGGCGCGGCGGAGCCGGGCTCCATGAACCGGCTGTCGTGGTGGCTGGAGTTCGGGACCACGCGGGTGAATGCCTGGAGGGCCTCCTCGGCACGAGCTGGCGCGGGCATGGCGCTCCGCATTGCCAAGTCGTGGTACCCGAGCTGGACTTGGGTTTGCTCACGGCCCAACGTGGCGGCGCCGACGCGGAGTTGGAGGCGGTAGCTGATGAGATGCTGGCGAGGGCGAGTGACCATGCGTCCTTCGCCGCATGGGACGAGTACGTCCCGGAGCGCGGGGCGGACGGCGTGGTGGTCCCGGAGGACCGGTACGGGCTCGCCCTAGACGACATGGAGGGGAGCGCCGCCGAGACGGCCTATGAAGAGTCCGACACCGACGAATATGCCGAGTCCGAGCCGGCTCCGGCTGCGGGGGCTTCTACCTCGGCCGCCCTGGAGGTGCCGGCCGTGAAGGCGCCAGCACCGCCGGCTCCCGAGGTGTGAGCACCGCCGGCTCCAGAGGCATCAGCACTGGAGGAGGGCTGGCCCGAAGCTGCCATAACTTAGGACTTTCTTTCCTGCATTTTTGTTTTTAGACTAGAATTCCACCCACTAGGGGTGTGTATGTAATGAACTCGTGGCCGTGGGCCTTTTATTGTTATGACTTATGCCATTTATCTTATAAAGGATGTGCGTGCCGACTCTTCTTTCGCCTTTTGCCTTTTGACTTGTGTTCGCGCGCCAGGATTCCTTCCGGCTTCCGTCCCTCCTGCCAGCCAGCCGGGGGCCAGTCTAGGACAGGTACGGGGCTTCACCCTTGGGGAAAAATAGCGGGCTCTTAAAGTCAACCGGCTAGGGCTAGGTTGAGCCAGTAGAGGCCGGTTACTAGGATTGACATAGCTCGGCCGGGCCGGTCCGGCTGCCGCGCGTGTCGGCTGACCTTCGTGTGAGAAGTTCCTTCGTACCCCGTGGTCCCTTTAGCCGGACAGCCGGGAGCCGGTCTGTAGCTGGTTAGGGGAGGGGAGGCGAAGGGTTGCTTGCTCACACTGTTTGTCTGCCTCGGCGGGGAGTCGGGCGAGCCCCCGGGCCCGGGAGCCGGACCCGGTTGACGTGCCTTAAATAACAGTAGAACTTTGGAGGAATCGAAAAAGGGGCATGCCCTTAGTGCCGGCTTGGTCCCCCGTTGCGTTGATAAGCCCAAAAGGGGAAGGATACATACAATGGTTTTCAGCAATAGAATGGACGGAGGAGCGCCGCGTGACGGAGGCGCTCCGTCTCCTCGCCGGAGGCGTCTCTCTTGCGCTTCTGCGGCTTCTGGGCGTCTATTAGATAGTACGCGTTGTTGTGCAGCGCCCGACTGATGATGAACGGGCCCTCCCATGGGGAGGACAGCTTGTGCTGGCCGGCGGTTCGCTGGATCCGCCTAAGCACCAAGTCTCCTTCGCGGAAGGAGAGCGGCCGGATCCGCTTGCTATGGTAATGCCGGAGCTTCTACTAGTAGATGGCCGTCCGGCTCAAGGCCAGCTCGCAGGCCTCCTCGAGGAGGTCGACGCCGTCTTCCCTTGCCTCCCTCGCATCCTTCTCGGTGTACAGGGTGACCCGAGGCGAATCAAACTCGATGTCGGTGGGGATGATCGCCTCGGACCCGTAAACGAGAAAGAACGGAGTGTAGCCGGTCGACCGGTTGGGCGTGGTTCGGAGGCTCCAAAGGACAGCCGACAGCTCCTCGACCCAACAGCCGACCGACTGGACTAGTGGTGTCACGAGCCGGGGCTTGATGCCGGACAGGAGCAGGCCGTTTGGCCTCTCAACCTGGCCGTTTGACTGCGGGTGGGCGACGGACGCCAGGTCTAGACGGATGCCCCGCCTCGAGCAGAACCGCACTAGCGCGCCCTTGGCGAAGTTCGTGCCATTGTCGGTGATGATGCTATGAGGGACGCCGTAGCGTACCGTGATGTCTTCGATGAACCGGACGGCCGGGGGGCCGTCCAGTTTCTTGATTGGCTGGGCCTTGATCCACTTGGTGAACTTGTCAACAGCTACAAGCAAATGTGTCATGCCACCTCGTGCGGTCTTGAAGGGTCCCGCCATGTCCAGACCCCAGACGGCGAATGGCCACGAAAGGGGGATGGTCTGGAGGGCGCTAGCCGGAAGATGGCTCTGCGTGCTGAAGCGCTGGCAGCCCTCGCACTTGTCAACCAGTTCCTTGGCCGCCTCCAGAGCAGTCGGCCAGTAGAAGTCGTGACGGAATGCTTTGGCCACCAGGGACCTAGAGGCGGCATGATGCCCGCACTCTCCCTGGTAGATGTCAAGGAGGATTTCTTGCCCTTTCTCCGGCTCGACGCAGCGTTGGAAGACGCCGGTGGTGCTGCGATGAACCAACTCGTGGTTGATGATGCTGTAGGCCGGGGCCCGGCGCTGAATTTGCCTTGCAATGGCCTCATCGGAGGGGAGCTCGCCACGCTGGAGGAACGCCAGGATGGGCTGGGCCCACAAGGGAGCCGAGACAGGGGCCGGCCCCGCCCCCGGGACTGGCCTGTCAGTCCCTGGGACCGGCTCGCCAGCCCTCGGGAGCGAGACGGCGGTGGGAGCATTGGCCGTCATCATGACGGCGACGAGACCGGTGCCGGCGTGCGTAGGCGTGGCTGGCTCAATTGCTTTGGCGGACGGCGCCGGACCGACGGCTGGTGGTGGTGGTAGCGGCAGAGCTACTGTGGCCGGTGGGGTCGGTTGGGCAGCCGGTTCCGCCGCGGTGCCGGTCGCGTTTGCCGGTACGAAGATGGACTTTGACTCGGGAGAAGGCTTGATCGAAGGCTTCATCAGTCGCTCGAGGGAGACGCCGGCTGGGATGGCCTGCCGGGTAGAGCCGATCTTGGCCAGTGTGTCGGCCGCCTCGTTGTCCGCATGGGGGACATGGTGGAACTCGGAGCCCTCGAAGGAGCCGGTGAGCTGCTGGACGAGGAAGCGATAGCTGGCCATGTTGGCGTCCCTGGCGTCCCATTCGCCAAAGACCTGTTGCACCACGAGGTCAGAGTCGCCGAAGCAAATGATGCGCTGGATGCCAATCTCCTTGGCGAGCCGGAGGCCATGGACGAGGGCCTCGTATTCGGCCACGTTGTTGGAGGCGGCGAAGTGGATCTTTAGGGCGTAGCGGAGCTGGTCTCCTCTGGGGGACGACAAGACGATGCCGGCTCCTAGGCCAGATTGCATCTTTGAGCCGTCGAAGTGCATGCGCCAGTGCGTGGAGTCTGGCGGAGGCGGCACGAACTGGGTTTCAGCCCAGTCGACGAGGAAGTCGGCCATTGCCTAGGACTTGATGGCGGTGCGTGGCTCGTACCGTATTTCGTAGTCGGCCAGGGCGATGGCCCATTTGGCGATCCGGTCGGTGGCGTCCCGACTGGCCATGATTTCGCCCAGCGGCGCTGTGCTCACGACGGTGATGACGTGCTCCTGGAAGTACAACTTGAGCTTCTGGGCAGCGAAGTATACGTCATAGCACATCTTCTGGTAGTGGGGGTAGTTTTGCTTGGAGGCGGAGAGGACCTCACTGAGGTAGTAGACGGGGCGCTGCGTCGGTAGCGCCTTGCCTTCCTCCGGCCGCTCCACCACCAGGACGACGCTGACGACGTGTGTGGTCGCCGCAATGTAGGCGAGCAAAGGCTCCTTGTCAGCCAGCAACGCCAAGATGGGCGCGCTGGTGAGAGCCCGCTTGAGGCCGCGGAACACCGCGTCCGCCTCATCGGACCAGTCGAACAGGGCCCGCTTCTTCGAGAGGTCTCGGCTCGGTTCGACCAGGGCCGACTTGCGTAGGAGCCCATAGAGGGGCAAGGCCTCCTCGCCCAGCCGGCTGATGAAACGGCTGAGGGAGGCGAGGCAGACGGTGAACTTCTGGACGTCGCAGAGCCGGACCGGCTTGGGCATGCGCTCAATCGCCCGGATCTTCTCGGGGTAAGCTTCGATGTCGTGGGCAGACATGAAGAAACCCAGGAGCTGGCCGGCCTGGACGCCAAAGACACACTTCTCCGGGTTGAGCTTGATCTTGTATTCGCGCAAGTTGGCGAACATCTCCCGGAGGTCGTCGAGGAGGCTAAAGTGCTTCTTGGATTTGACGACGATGTCGTCCATGTAGATGTGCACGTTCCTGCCTATCTGAGGCAGGAGGCACTTCTGCATGCAGCACTGGAAGGTAGCGCCTGCATTCTTTAGGCCGAAGGACATGATGATGTAGCAGTAGGTCCCGAAAGGTGTCATGAAGGAGGTCTTGAGCCGGACGGCCGGGTCTAGCTTTATCTGGTGGTAGCCGGAGTAAGCGTCCAGGAAAGACAACAGACCGCAGCCGGCCGTGGAGTCGATCACTTGATCGATCCGCGACAGGGCGAACGGGTCCTTGGGGCACGCCTTGTTCAGGCTTGTGTAGTCGATACACATGCGCCAGGTCTTGTTTTTCTTCAGCACTAGGACTGGGTTGGCCAGCCAGTCCGGGTGGAATACCTCCATGATGAAGCCGGCTACGAGCAGTCGGGCGATCTCTTCTCCTATAGTACGCCGCTTCTCCTTGGAGAAACGACGCAGGGGTTGCTTGACCGGCTTCGCATCCGGCCGTACGTGTAGCTTGTGCTCGGTGAACTTCCTCGGAACACCCGACGTGTCCTTGGGGGACCATGCAAAGATGTGTCGATTCTCACGGAGGAAGTCGACGAGCTCGCTTTCCTATTTGCTGTCGAGGCGGGAGTCGATGGTCACACACTGGGTGGGGTTGGCCGAATCAAGTGGCACCTGCCGGGTGTCCTTGGACGGCTGGAACGAGCCTTCGCCGACCGACTAGGACGGAGGTGCCGGCACGGCCGGCTGGGCAGAGGCAAGGGCCACCAGCCGGTCGAGCTGTCGCTTCTCCTCCGCTATTTCCAGAGCCTCGGCCAGCCGACTGCCATCTCGCGCGCATGCCATTGACATCTGGTACTTGCCGGCGACGGTGATGATGCCCTTGGGACCCGACATCTTGAGCTTGAGGTAGGCGTAGTGGGGGATCGCCATGAACTTGACGAGAGCGGGCCAGCCCAGCAATGCGTGGTAGGGACTATTGAGGTCCACTACCTCAAACAAAACCGGCTCGCGACAGAAATGATCGGCGTCACCGAAGAGGACGTCGAGCTTGATCTTGCCGATAGGGGTGCAGGACTTTCCCGGCACGATGCCATGGAAGACAGTCCTACTCGTTTTCAGGTCCTCCACCTTGAGCCCCAGCTTGAGCAGGGTGTCGAGGTAGAGGATGTTGATGCTGCTGCCTCCATTGATCAGCACCCGCGAGAAGCGGCACGAGCGTTTCTCGGAGGCGATGGTAGGATTGAGGATGAGGGTGTAGCTACCGGGGTTCGGCATCACGGCCGGGTGGTCCGCCCGGCTCTAGGTGATCGGCTTCTTGGACCAATGCATGAACTGGGGAGTCGCGTGCATGGTGGCGTTCACCTCGCGGTGGAGCCGGCGCTAGGCGTGCTTGTCTATCTCTTCGTTGGTGAAGACGATGTAGCAGTCGTCATGTTCGGGGAACCGGTCATGCAGCCGGCCGTCGCCCCGGGGCGGGGTTGGGTCCGCCTGACCTGGACCAGGAGCCGGAGCCCGAGCCGGGGCTGGCGCCGGAGCGCGGGCTGGCTGCACGGGAGGAGCCGGGAGGCCGTCCCCCCGGGCCAATCGCTGTGAGAAGTTGCACTACCGGAGCGTGTGCGTGGCCGGCTTGGCACCGGAGTGGTTTTCGCAGGGGAGGTCAAGCATTTGCTCAAAAGTCAGCTTGGGCTGCCAAGCGGCCTGCCGGTGCACTTGTGCTGACTGGAGGCCTGGCCAGACGGCTGCTCCTCCTCGATGGAGGCGACCTGCCGGCTCCCGTAGCGGGAGTCGGGCTGGTCGTTCTTGCGCTTGCCATTCTGCTGTTGCCGGTTGTCGGCCGCCACCTGCGGCATGGCGGGGGTGTAACCGGCTTGGTCGGTGCCTTAGCCTTCAGCCTCATCGAGGAATCGGCCGTGGCGTATTTGTCCGCTTTGGACATCAGGTCCGCCAGGGAGGTTGGCTCGGAGCACAAAAGCTTGTGCTTGAGGGGGGTGCCATCGCAGCAGCCTTCGATGAAGTACTGGATGGCTTGTACCTCGTGTATTGATGCTGCCGGCAGCCAGGCTGTTCAGCCAGGTGCGGGCCGAGCCGATCAGCACGATCAACCTGACCACGAAGGTCTATTTCCTGCATGCAAACAAAGAACAAGCAAGAAACTAAGATTGCAATATGGATATTGCGAATATAAGAGGAAATCTTTATTGATGAAAGTGGGGTTCTGTGACGCCTTTGTCTGGCCGTGAAACACAAACGAAGAACGCGAAGTTACAACTATGGCAAACTTTTAATCTAAACAAAACCCAAGTCTAAACAGTGCCCTAAGGGTTGTATATATGGGGGAATAGAGAAGGAATTTCGTTACCCCTTGGAGGAGGGGTACGAAACCAACCCTAACTCTGTTTGCCCACACATACGGACTCTAAAAACAGCCTATAAAGTGGTATTTCGAAAATACATGGGCCTGGTCCAGAAATAAGGTGACACTACACCTGTAATAGCCTATGGATGAAATAAATGAAGTGGCATCTTGTATATTTCGTCCAAGCCTTCAAGCTCTCCTTATGGTGGCTTCAAAGTGCGAAAATCACCATTGGAAGCTGCATTGTTCTTTCCCGCGTGCGCACCTTCTTCTCCACACTTGTTGCCGCTCCAATGGCCATCCTTCTTGTCCATGCTAGGTCCTTAATTCATAAGTAAAAAAGTATCTAACTTAGGTAGCATCATATGTTCATGAACATTAGACTTCCAAGAAATGAAAGTACCTAGTAATTCAATTAGCGTGCACGAGGTCTAGTACCAGTCCAGTATGTTTAACAACAGGGGTTGTGGGTGTCAAAATGGTATTGATGTCCTAATCATCCTCCCCTTCTTGAACTGAAGTTGTCCTCGATGGAAGCTCATCTTCCTCACCCAAATAAGGATTCAAATCTACAATGTTAAAAGTGGGACTAACCCCAAATTCTGCAGGTAGCTCAAGTTTATATGCGTTATCATTTATTTTCTCTAACACCCTAAAAGGACCATCAACACATGGTATTAGCTTTAACTTGCACAAATCAGGAAATCTATCCTTACGCAATTGTAACCAAACAAGATCTCCAGGTGCAAACACAACATGTTTTCTACTCTTATCTCTAGCAAGTTTGTATTTAGCATTCATACGCTTAATGTTTTCCTTAGTTACCTCATGCATTTATAAGATCAATTCAGCACATTGTTTAGCATCAAAATTAACCTTCTCTGAAGATGGAAGAGCCAACAAATCAATAGGCGCACGAGGTAGGAAACCATACAATTTTTCAAAGGGGCACATCTTAGTAGTAGAATGCGATGAATGATTATAAGAAAATTCAATATGAGGCAAGAATTCTTCCCACATTTTCAAGTAATTCTTCAAAACATCCCTAAGCATAGTAGACAATGATCTATTGACTACTTTAGTTTGTCCATCAGTTTGGGGTGACATGTAGTACTAACAAGCAGTTTAGTCCCCAACTTAGCCCATAAACATCTCCAAAAGTGGCTAAGAAATTTAGCATCATGATCTGAAACAATTGTATTTGGCACACCATGCAAGCGAATAATTTCACAAAACAATAAATCAGCAACATTAACAGCATCATCACTTTTATGACATGGTATAAAGTGTGCCATTTTTGAAAATCTATCCATGACAACAAATGTGCTATCCCTCCCATTCATTGTTCAAGGTAAACCTAAAACAGAGTCCATAGATATATCCTCCCAAGGAACACTAGGTACAGGCAAAGGCATATATAAACCATGAGAATTGAGTTGTGACTTATTTTTTTGACATGTAGTGTAGCGAGCAACGAAATGCTCAACATCGCGTGTCATCTTTGGCCAAAATAAACGTGTAGCAAGTACATCCTCCGTCTTCTTCACGCCAAAGTGTCCCATTAATCCTTCTCCATGCGCCTCCTTCAACAACAAAAGAGAAAGAAGCTAGCTGGAATGCATAGCTTGTTAGCACGGAACACAAATCCATAATTAATGACCACTTGTTCCATGTTCTCCGTTGTTTACAATCGGCAACACATCTTTAAATTCAACATCATGTATGTATTGATCTTTGATGGTCTCCAAACCAAATATTTTAAAGTCAAGTTCTGAAAGCATAGTATAGCGACAAGACAATGCATCAACAATAACATTTTCTTTTCCCTTCTTGTGTTTAATAACATAAGGGAAACTTTCAATGAATTCAACCCATTTAGCATGTCTACGAATCAGTTTTGCTTGACTTTTAATATGTTTCAAAGATTCATGATCAGAATGTATAACAAATTCTTTCGGCGATAAATAATGTTGCCATATTTCCATAGTCCAAACAAGAGCATATAATTCCTTATCATAAGTAGAATAACTAAGACTAGGCCCACTCATTTTTTTCTTCAAAAAAGTACCCAACAGGTTCACCATCGTGTAATAACACACCTCCTAATCCAATTCCACTAGCATCACATTCAAGCTCAAAATTCTTATTAAAATCAGGAAGTTGGAGTAAAGGAGCATGTGTTAACTTATCTTTCAATACCATGCAAGCTTCTTCCCGTGCTGTACCCCAAGCAAAATGCATACCCTTCTTTGTAAGCTCATTGAGAGGTGCAAGCATGGTGCTGAAATCTCTCATAAAACGCCTATAGAAACCAACGAGGCTAAGAAAACTCCTCACTTGTGTGACCGTTTTGGGCTGCGGCCAACTCTCAATAGCTTCAATCTTTGCTTTATCAACTTCAATTCCCTATGGAGTAACAACATATCCAAGAAAAGATACTCGGTCGATGCAAAAGGTGCACTTCCCAAGGTTACCAAACAAACATGCATCACATTGAGCAATAAAAACAACATGTAAATAGACTACCACAAATCGTCCAATGAAAGCATGTAAAACCACGTTCATTAATCTCGTGAAAGTGCTAGGTGCATTAGTTAACCCACAAGGCATGAATGACCACTCATATAACCCAAACTTAGTTTCAAATGTTGTTTTCCATTCACTCCCAATTTCATACAAATTTGATGGTATCCACTAAGCAAATCAACTTTGGAGAAAATTGTAGAGCCACTTATTTCATTAAGTATATCATCTAGCCTAGGAATAGGATGAAGATAACAAATAGTAATATTATTAATGCCTCTTGAATCAACACACATACGCAATGTACCATCCTTTTTTGCCGCTAGAATTATTATAACAACACAAGGACTAAGAGATTCACGTATATAACCTTTGTCGAGCAACTCTTATACTTGACACATAATCTGCTTCGTCTCTTGTGGATTGGTATGGTATGGTGCACGATTGGGTAGCGATGCACTGGGAATTAAGTCAATCTGATGCTCAATCCCTCTAATAGGTGGTAATCCCGGTGGCACGTCTTGTGGAAAGACGTCAGAGAACTCCTGCAAAATGTTAATGACATCAGGAGGCAAAGAGGTAGACATGCGCTCGAATGAAAATAATACCTCTTTGCATACGAAAGCATGGCAAATAGATGTAGTAACATCCACATCAGTAATATCAGATTTAGTAGCAAGTAAACATCCTCTCTTCAATTTTATTTCATATGCAACACTAGATGATGGTTTATTAGGCTTATGGTGTTGCTCAAATTCCTTTGCTACAATGTGATTTTCACTCTTATTTAGCACATGTTTTGCTTTACTAGCTCTGGCAATGTCATCTTTCATAATATATTCAGGAGACATAGGAAGCAAAGTGATATTTTGATCCTTATGAACAAGAGTATACTGATTTGTCCTACCATGGTGTACATAATTTTTTATCAAATTACCATGGTCTACCAACAACATGCTTGCATGGATACCACATCACAATCAACATAATCAGAATATGTAGCAATGCTAAAATGCACACGAACAATATGTGTTACCTTAACCTTGCCACCGTTGTTGAACCATTGGATGTAATAAGTATGAGGATATGGTCTGCTGGTTAGAGATAACTTCTGCACCATCTCCATGCTAGCTAGGTTATCGCAACTCCCTCCATCGACGATGACGCGAATATAACGATCCTTCACAACTTACTTTGTATGGAACAAGTTGTGCCTCTGATTTTGTTCAGCCTCTCTAACCTGCACACTCAGAACACGTTGAGCAACAAAACTTTCATACCTATCCGCGTAGTTAGCAGCCATGTAGTGTGTTTCTTGTTCAGTATCCTCGGCACCCTGTTCTTCACTTGCAATAAGAGCCAAAGTCTCCTCATCAGAATCACTAGTGGAGGCATATCCACCATCCACAGTAACGATCATCACATGCCTGGATGTGCATTATCTCGCAAAGTGACCTCTACCCATGCATCGAGGACATATAACCTCATGTGTTTTCCTTATAGATGCCATGGATGAATAAGAGCTCTATGCAGGCCCCGATGGCATGCCCTTGCTGGAGGCTAGTGGTGGTGCCTGATTTCTGTTATTTTGGTTGGAGTTGGTGGCTAAAGTAGGTGGCGCCGTAGTAGGACGTGTGGAAGTACACGAGGTCCGTGGTGTCCATGATAAAGTGCGACCTGCAGAATAATTAGTTCTGCCCAAAGCCGATCCTGCACTTCACATTCAGCTTTGCAAGCAAGATGGAATAAACGAGTGATAGTGTTATACTCCTTATACTCTAAAATAGTCTGAATATCTCTATTTAATCCACCCATAAAATGTGCAAGCATAACTTCATTTTCCTCAACAATACCACGTCTAATCATGCCAGTTTGTAATTCCTGATTATATTCCTCCACATAATTTTTTCCTTGTCTTAAACGCTGCAAATTTTGAAGCAATTCACGTTGATAATATGGTGGAACCCAACGATTATGCATATCAGTTTTCAAAGAAGCCCAAGTAGTAGGGATATTACCATGATATATTCTACAGTGTTTAAACCAACAAACACAAGCAAAACTAGTGAATGCACAAACAACAACAGCAACACGTCTATCCTCAGGAAATTGTAAGCATGTAAAATGTCATTATGTTTCTAACTCCCAAGTAAGATACATATCAGGAACATATGTACCCTCAAATGTCGGAATATTCAATTTAAAGTTTAGGGAGATGGTCATGATCCCGTACCTGAGGGGGTGGTGCAGCCCTACCATTGCGATTGTAGCCATGTGGATGACCTGGTGCGTGTGGTGAGGTTGCCCCTGGGGCTGATATGGAACAACCTCTCCCTCATCATTGTAATCACCATCATACTCCACATCCTGCTCAATAGTAGCAGTAGCTGCCATAGAATATGCCGCATCAGCAATGACACGAGAATTCTGGACTTGGGCGAGATGCACATGCCGCACTCGTCCCATGAAATTCATGCCCTATTGATGTTTTGGTTGTTGTTATTGGAGAGGGACGGTAGCTGCAACTAGTGGTGGTAGATGGGCAAGCACCTCATTGAACTTGGTGTCCATCTTGGTGTCGAATGTCTTCTCCAAACCAGCTAGCTTCTCCCATGGCCTCTCTAAGGTCGGTCACGATGTCTTGTACCTGGTCAGCTATCATATGCTGAAATTTACCATGGAGCTCCTTGTTGGTCATAGCGTCCTAGTTGTTCTCATCAGCTTGTGATCCTAGCATGGTTAGCAATATGAACACACAAGAATATAAACCAACAAATTACTAGGATATGGTGGTGGTGGTGGTGTGAGACAAGTCCCTCAAGAAAATCTCAACCTCTTACCAGTTCTTACCCAGCAACAGGCGGTGATCGGCAACCGTTTTAGTCAACACTCTAAAAGGTTGGATAGAGGGATTGCCAGGTGACGTCAAACACATGATGTAGATGTGTGTGGACCTGAGAAGGCTTATAATATGGTAGCAAAAGGGGCCAACAATAATCAGTTCAGAGATGCAAAGTTGAAAAGACGCTCAACGACGGTACTATGCTGGTCCTAGGCTATATCGTACTAGAGACGCGAGCCTAGAACACTAACTAAAGCACAAGGCTACACGTAATCAAGGGAAGAGCCACTCTGATTTTTTTCTCTTTTTTGGTGCCTATTTTTTGCGTTCTTTTTTCGTCAGAAAATCACTATAACGGTGAGTGTCTCAAAACTCTTCTGAAGGTCTAACAATAGGATAGGCACAAAATTGTTTTTGACGATTTTTTTATGGAGCAATTCGGGGCCGCGACGACCAAAAGTTGTGACAAAAATCACTATGATGGCTAGTTTCTCAAAACGCTTTGGAAAGCCTAAAAGAGGATAGGGAAAAATATTTTCACCCACCAAATTTTTTGCCTAAAACTCCTTTCAAAAGCATGCCAGACTATTTTTTCGAAACCTACCCAGGCAAGGAAACGCGAAAACGAAAACAAAGGGATCTCGAAACTAAACCTAATATGTAAAGGACTCGGATTGGTGGTTGATATGTAGTGGTATATATGGATATGTGGTGATATATATGGTAGATGGTGGTGATATATGATGGTGGGTATGGCAGCAGTGATGATGACGGTGGGTGATGGTGGGTATGGTAGCGATGCTGATGATGGTGGGTATGGCAGCGGTGATGATAATGGTGGGTATGGTGGCATGACAATTTATGAACAAAACTCGAAACTCTAAAGGGCTAGACACTAAGACTAGCAACTTGACACAACGATGCAACCGCAAATTCAACAAAGCAAACACCGAATAGAAAATTGCAAAGGCTCAGATTGGTTCGGAGATGATGATCTAACCCAAAATTTTTTGTGGCTTTTCATGGACGATAGGTATAAAGAACACATGCGATCTAAACTATGAAAAACTTGTAAAATCTCACCGTGCAACCTAGAAATATGATACCACTTGATAGAGGCGTAGTTGTCCTTGTCTTTCGATGAGATGGTGGCTATCGTTTTGATGGAGTAGACTTTGACGATCCGACCACGAACGTGTGAGGACGTTGTGCCTTAGCAATCGCTAAACCAACTCTGAATGGTTACTGACCACACCGGGGCACGATCAACCTGACCACGAGGGTCTATTTCCTGCACGCAAACAAAGAACAAGCAAGAAACTATGATTGCGATCTGGATATTGCGAATATAAGAGGAAAGCTTTATTGATGAAAGTGGGGTTCTGTGACGCCCTTGTCTCGTCGTGGAGCACAAACGAAGAACGCGAAGTTGCAGCTATAGCGAACTTGTAATCTAAACAAAACCAAAGTCTAAATGGCGCCCTAAGGGCTGTATATATGGGGGAATAGGGGAGGAATTTCATGACCCCTTGGAGGAGGGGTCCAAAACCGACCCTAACTCCATTTCCCCACATATACGAACTCTAAAAACAGCCTATAAAGTAGTATTTCGAAAATACATGGGCCTAGCCCAAAAATAAGGTGACGCAGTACCTATAATAGCCTATGGATAAAATAAATGAAGTGGCATCTTGTATATTTCGTCCAAGCCTTCATGCTCTCCTTATGGTGGCTTCAAACTATGAAAATCACCATTGGAAGCTCCGTTGTTCTTTTCCGCGCACGCACCTTCTTCTCCATGCTTGTTCCCGCTCCAATGGCCATCCTTCTTGTCCATGCTAGGTCCGTCATTCATAAGTAAAACAAAAGTATCTAACTAGGTAGCATCATATGTTCATGAACATTAGAAGGATTTCCAAGAAACAGAAGTACGTGGTAATTCAATTGGCATGCACGAGCTCTAGTAACTGGTCTAGTATGTATAGCAGCAGTGGTTGTGGGTGTAACAATGTTATTGATGTCCTCAACAATACCCATTAATTATTTTCAAACTTGAGCAAATTAGTTGAAGTTACACAAGGAAGACAACATAACGAGTTATGGTTGTGTATATTTGTATAGAAGTTATATTGTTATGGATCCTCCAACATGTGGTGTTTGCTTCGGATCTTTTGCTAGCCAAAAAATCATACTAAGTAGATATAATACTTGCGCATCCAAAAACCCTTAAACCCAATTTCTTGCCATGAGTGTATATCGTACCTACCTAAGGATTGAGTAAGATCCTTCAAGTAAGTTGTCATTGGTGCAAAAAGGCAATAAACATTGCTTCTAAATGTGTTTGATCATTTACTGTAAGAGAAAATTGAGTGTTGTACGAACTTGTGATGGCAAAGTAATAAAAGCGACAGACTACATAATAAAGGTTGCTATCATAAGGGTCAATATAACATGACGTTCTTCTACATTAAGGTATTGTGCATACAAAACCAAAAAGCACATGACAACCTCTGCTACCCTCTACGAATGGCGTATCTTTTACCTTTCAATATTTACTGTTATGCAAGAGTCAATTGTATGCATTCTCATCACAACCTCAATTATTCTCTAGTTGGAAAGCATCATGTGGTGGGGAAAGATCTAGGCACATATGTCCAGTCAAATATATTTGATCATGACTTATTATTGTTGACAATTATCTCTATGATAAATGAGTTGGGAGGTAAAACATTAAGCCCTAGGTTTCTCTGTCTTCGATGGATGCCATTTGTTCTAAAAATATGCTTTGAGTACTTGCAATCATAGAAGACTATATGATGATTGAGTATGTGAAGCTCTTACTTAGACTTTGTTGAGAATAAGTTGAATTGCAATTGTTTGGTCACTCGGAACTAGGTTGTTAAGTTCCAACAGAATTCATTGTTCAAACCATAACATGTGAATTGGTTGCTACTTTATCATGATGAGTTTTATGAGAAAGAGTCGTTGTTATGATGCTAGGAAAAGTGGTTGAAATTATCATTGATAAAACTTATGCAGTATGCTAGCATTCACACTTCATAAATTATTTCTTTTATGATTTACCTACTCGAGAGTGAGTAGGAATTAAGCTTGGGGACGCTGATACATATCCAACATATCTATAATTTATGAAGTATTCATCCCATATTCACCTATGTTTACAATACTTCTATATATATTTTATGCACTTTATATAATTTATTTAGAACTAACCCGGACTGACATTGTTTTCAGCAGAACTACCGTGGTGTTGTTTTTTGTGCAAAAATAAACGTTCTCCAAATGCAACGAAACTTTTTGATGATTTTTTTGGAAAAAAAGAAGCACTAGAAGCTTCGTGGGAGGGCCAGAAGAGCCTAGAGGTGGGCATAACCCACCAGGGCACGCCAGCCCCCTCTCGCTTGCGCTGGTGTCTTGTGGTCCACTCATGGCCCATCTTTGCATGAAACTGACGGCCAAAAATCCTATATATTTAGAAACTACGAGAAATAACCCTAGATCAGAAGTTCCACCGTCACAACTCTCTAGATCAATGAAAAACCAATATGGAGGTGTTCCAGTACCCTGCCGGAGAGGGTAGATCATCTCTGGTGGCCATCTTCATCATCCCTATGGCCTCCATGATGAGGAGGGAGTAGTCCATCGTCGGGGCTGACGGTTTGTACCAGTAGCTATGTGTTCAATCTCTCTCCCGTGTTCTTGGGATGACACGATCTTTATGTATCACGGGCTTTGTTAATATAGTTGGATCATATGGTGCTTACCCTGCTCTATCTTATTGTGATGAATTGAGTTTTCCCTTTGAGATTTTGTTATTACTGGATTGAATACTTTTGTGGAATTGAGAGCACTTGATGTATGTCTTGCATGCGGATACCCGTAGTGACATTGGGGTATTCAAGTGATTCACTTGATATATGTTATGGCATCAACTTGCGGATTCCGGTGACCTTGGGGATCTATGCATAGGGGTTGATTACACGTTTTCATACCATGTTCTCCGATAGAAACCTTGGGGCACTCTTTGAGGTTCTTTGTGTTGGATTGAGTATTATGAATATCAAAATTGTGTGATGCATATCGTATAATTAACTCATGGATACTTGTGGTGATATTGGAGTAACTAGGTGACATTAGAGTTGGTTGATGTGTATCATATGGTGTTATTTTAGTACGAACTCTTAGATAGATCGATCGGAAAGGATAACTTGGTATTATTTTAGTATGAACTCTTGGATAGATCAATCGGAAATGATAACTTAAGGTGGTTTCGTACCTTACAAACAATTTCTTCCTATTTCCTCTGCTAGATAAGAACTTTGGAGTGATTTCTCATTGCACGTTGAGGGATGGTTATGTGATCCAATTATATTAGCATTGTTGAGAGATTGCACTAGAGAAAGTACAAACCCTAGGACTTATTTCCAAGCATTTATACACCGTTTTTCTCACTGTTTTACACTATGGATTCCATTCATAAATTAAGCACTGGTCTTTGTACAGTACAGTTCAACTCAACAGCTGAGCCGAACAAAATTTTCCCCAATTGTTGCCAAACTTGTACTGAAATAGCTAGTTCAACTATATACTAGCTAATTAAAATATGTGGTACCGTTCAACCATATCTATAGTTAAATGAACTGAACAAAAGAGCCCCTAAATACTAGTACTACAGAGGGGCTTTATACTACTTCCAGCAGAATCGAGCACGCTCAGTAAGAGCAAGTGGAGGAGGAGCCTGCCGTCGAGTTGGTGGAGACGTGTCCGTTGCCTGCCAGTCCTACCCTCCGACGCTCTAGATGCCCCTCCTTGAAGGGACGGGAGTCTGCCGCATTCCGTGCCGCCTCTGCGACTTCTCCTCCGGTCACGATGCCGGTAAGCTTCTTGGCGTGCGTGATGTGGCGCTCCACATCCTTCTCTAGGAAGTAGATGCTGCGCGCAAGGGTTGCAACGTAGAAGCCCGGCGGCGGGCCTAGGGAGGACTCCATCTCCCGCATTCAGGCCTTGGTGGCGACGCGGGTTATGACCCCTCGCCTGACGGCGGGGCCGTGGCAAAGACGGATGATGATGGGGTGGCGGCCCCGATGGCGGCCGGCATGGTGGCGTCCACGGCGGCCACCGACTGTAGCTGCCTTCGGATAGCGGTGGTGGAGCGTGTAGTTGGTGGAGTGCGCACAACCACCAGGGGACGCCATGTGCACTACACGCTTCAGAGGACTACCGCGCCGACACGGTGAAGCCTCCCAGCTGGAGCTATCCTCTGGCAGAGTGGCTGGGCGACGACGAACGACCACTACCATTGGTGATTGGGGAGAAGCAAACTAGACAAGCTACAGGTAAGGGAGACGAAGGCAATGTGGAGTCGCCGGCCGTGAGGTGTATATAGCAGGCCGACAACATTGGGGATTTCACTAAGCCGAGCGGGAAGTTAGAGCCATAGAACGATTTTGTGCGCGGGAACCCACGCGGTTGTGAGTGGGAACAGGATCATCGAGCGAGCATGTGGCCAAAAGCAATGCCGAAGTGTGCATTGGAATCCTTGCGCGGGAACGGGGTGACAAGACGCGAGAGCGGAGGATGGACCGATGCAGAGGCACACACATCAAAATAATAAAATGTCTGCAATATTAATACAGGCAAAAGACACTTCCAAACATAGCGTCGGTAATGATTTCATCCATCACTGACAATTATTTGGCAACAACCGTCAACCCACAACATAAACAACTTGTTAGTATGAACCATTTGGGTTATTTCTGGTGTTTGCACACGATTCATTACTCACCTGTTTGCTGTATATCGCAAACATCTTGTTATGCCGAGTCATTTGTGTTCTGCTGTATCAGCGCACACAGTTTATCTGAGTCAACTATATGTCGTACTTGGCACACGTATGTAGTTTTGCTAACCGTTTATGTTATCTTCACTAATCACAAACGGTTCATAAAAACAAACTGCCTGCCGTAGATCGCACACACAACTACTTTCTGAATCGTATTTGATGGATCCACCTTCGCACACAATTCGTGTCATTAGCGACGGAGCTTGAACTATTGTCGGCGTTCTGGGAACGGGGGTACACTGACTTGCCTACCTGCGGCCCAGGGCATGGCCCACTTCATCGACCAAACACGGACAGGTGTGGCCTCACTCAAGACAAGGCCCTCGCGAGGGCCTTGCCTCATGAGGAGGAACATCGTCAGGATCGGCAAGGGGTGGGCCTCCTCAGGCCCCCTCTGGAGCAACAGAGATCTCTATGCAAGGCCCGGCCTCGGGAGTCAAGGGTGACACAAGGAAGGACAGGTAGGCACCAGCGCGCCAGGCGGCACAGTTTCCCCTTTGGTGCAAAGGGAGCAAGGACGTACAAGGGTTCCCAAAGCACCTCCAAAGGTTTCCATTACGGTGCTACAAGACCACGATCACCCACCCTGTAGGGCGGATGTCATCGTTGAACC
This sequence comes from Hordeum marinum, assembly GCA_022496015.1. NCBI lineage: Eukaryota > Viridiplantae > Streptophyta > Magnoliopsida > Poales > Poaceae > Hordeum > Hordeum marinum. The sequence goes on along the minus strand of CM039675.1, from coordinate 225,351,697 downwards.
CATCCCTGCGCCATCGACAACTACTTTGCAGGCGAAGACCGCCTTTGGGCAAGGCGAGCACGTACTCTTGCCCCCCTTAAAAATTGGTCATTGTGGGATCCCTTCCTGCCATTGTGATAAGGGAAGAGGACCCGAGCCTCCACTATATATAGAGGATAGGCTGCACCATAGAGAGGGACCCCCGATCCATTCCATCATCCATCCACCACCAGGCCACACAGAGCCTCGTACACACCAAAGGGAGCCCTCATGAGGCCCTAGAACACAGTATAAGTTCATCCACACCACCTCCTTGAGAGGATATCCACCGAAGCAGGAGTAGGGTATTACGCTTCACAGCGGCCCGAACCTGGGTAACCTATCGTGTTCATCTTCTTCCTTGTCATCATGCGAGTTTGCTGTTGCGTTCATCGAGTAGCGAGCTAGGTCAAGAGAGGCCGTAGGGGATCTTCGCACACACCCCTGTGTTCGAATCTTAAGGGTCTTGCGAATCCCGAAATGCAACATTTGGCGTGCCAGGTAGGGGGTGAGTCGAGGTCTTCTCCAAGCTCCATTCTTCCCAAGCTTCGCTACTCCGATGGCCGGCACTCAACAAGCTTCTCCCTACCTTGGCGGGTTGGCTCTCGTGAACCCCTCCGCGGCCATCGAAGGACGACCTAGCAATCAGTACCAAGTCGCCAGCATCGCCTCCACCGTCACCACCTCTCGCGATGCTCAAGCACAGGGCGGGCGGCTGGTGCCACCGACCCCGGCGGCATGGCACACCTACGTGGGAGACCTCAACACGCATGATGCGCTACTGCTGGCAAGCGAGATGCTTCACCACCGACCGACGTATGGGGGCTTCAACGCATGGGCTGATCACATCATGGAGCTCGTCACCGTCATGTTGAGGGCTATCTCCCCTCACTCTTCCCCAAGGCCACAGGCGCCGGGCACGAGGGGCTCGCCCGTCGCGCCCGCTTATCAGCCCACCAGCGGGGGGAGCTCTCAGGTGTCGGACGGATTTCGGGGGAGCTTGAAGGCTTGGACGAAATTTACAAGATGTCACTTCATTAATTTAGTCCATAGGCTATTATAGGTGTTGCGTCACCTTATTTTTGGGCTAGGCCCATGTAATTTCGAAATTCCACTTTATAGGCTGTTTTTAGAGTGTGTATGTGTGGGGGAAACGGAGTTAGGGTCGGTTTCGGACCCCTCCTCCAAGGGGTCACGAAATTCCTCCTCTATTCCCCCATATATACAACCCTTAGGGCGCCGTTTAGACTTGGGTTTGTTTCGATTAAAAGTTCTCCATAGCTGCAACTTCGCATTCTTCGTTTGTGTCATCGACCAGATAATGGCGTCACAGAACCCCACTCTCATCAACAAAGCTTTCATCTTATATTCACAATATCCTGATTGCAGTCTTAGTTTCTTGCTTGTTCTCGTTTGCGTGTAGGAAACAGACCTTCGTTGTCAGGTTAATCATACTACCGCGTGGTCAATAACCTCTTGGAGTTGGTTTAGTGATTGCTAAGGCACGACGTCCTCACATGTTCGTAGTCGGATCATCAAAGTCGACTCTACCATAACGATAGCCACATCTCATCGAAATACAGGGACAACTTCTCCTCTATCAAGTGGTATCAGATTTCCAGGTTGCTTGGTGAGAGTTTACCAGTTATTCGTAGATTAGATTGGATCTGTTCTTCATACCTACAGTCCAAGAAAAAGCCACACAAAAAAATTAGGGTTAGATCATCATATAGGAATCAATCTCAGCCTTTGCAATTTCTGTTTGGTATTTGCTTTGTAGAATTTGTGGTTGCATCATCGTGTCAAGTTGCTGGTCTTAGAATCTAGTCCTTTAGAGTTTCGAGTTCTGTTCACAGTTATGACGCCGCCTCCGCATTATCATCGCCGCTACCATATTCCACCACCACACCAATTACATCACCACTGCCATATACCACCACATATCCGCTATCACGCCATTCCGAGTCCACCTCCATCCGCCACTAGTTTGCCTTCCACCAGATTCATATCCACCACCAATCGTAATACGAGTCCTTTACATATTAGGTTTAATTTCGAGATCCTCTTGTTTCTCTGTTTCGTGTTTCATTGCCTGAGTAGGTTTAGAAAAATAAGAGTCTGGCACGCTTTTCAGAGTAGTTTTTAAGCCAAATTTTGGCGAGTGAAAATACTTTTCCCTTATTCTATTTTAGGCTTTCCGGAGCCGTTTTGAGATACTCGCCATCATAGTGATTTTTGTCGCAATTTTTGGTCATCGCAGCCCCGGATCGCTCCAGAATTTTTTTTGTCAATCTTTATTTTCGTGCGTGTCCTGTTTTTAGACCTTCGGAAGAGTTTTGAGACACTCGCCATTATAGTGATTTTCTGACAAAAAAGAGTGTAGAAAAAAGAGGCGCTAAAAAAAGAGACGAAAAATAATCAGAGTGGCTCTTTCCTTGATTACGTGTAGCGTCATGCTTTTGTTGGTGTTCTAGGCTCGCATCTCTAGTATGGTCTAGCCTAGGACTAGCAAGGTATTGTCATTCAACATCTTTTCAAGTTTGCATCTCTAAACTGATTATTCCTAACCCTTTTTGCTACCATATTATAAGCCATCCCAGCTCCACATACATCTACGTTGTGTCTTTGGCACCACCTGGCCATCCCACTATCCATGATTTGAGAGTTTTGACTACAATGGTTGCCGATCACCACCTATTTTCTAGGTAAGAACTGGTAAGAATTTAACATTTGCTTGACGGATTTGTGACACACCACCACCACCACCACTTCTTAGTAGTCTGTAGGTTCATATTCATGTGTGTTCCTATTGCTGCTAACCATGACAAGATCACAAGCCGACGAGATCAACTAGGACATCATGACGAACAAGGAGCTCCATGATAAATTTCAGCAAATGATGGCTGACCAGGTCCAAGACGTCGTGACCAACCTTGGAGAGGCCATGGAAAAGCTGAATGGTTTGGAGAGGACAGTCGACACCAAGATTGATGCCAAGTTCAATGAGGTGCTTGCCCATCTACCACCACCAGCTCCAGCTACCGTCCCTCTCCAAGAACAACCACAACATCAACATGGCGCAGATTTCATGGGACGAGCGCGACCTGTGCCTCTTGCCCAAGGCCAGGATTTTGGTGCCGTTGCTACTGTGGCAGTTTCTGAGGCTGCTACTGCTACTGTTGAGCAGGTTGTGGATTATGATGGTCATTACGATGTTGAGGGAGAGATTGCTCCAGATCAGCCCTAGGGGCATCTAGTACCACACATACCAGGTCGTCCACATGGCTAAAATCGCAACGGTAGGGCTACACCCCCCCTCAGGTATGGGATCATGATCATCTCCCTAAACTTGAATTGAATATTCCGACATTTGAGGGTAGATGTGTTCCTAATATATATCTTACATATGAGTTAGAAACAGAACAACGTTTTTCATGCTTACAATTTCCCAAGGATAGACCTGTTGCTACTGTTGTTTGCTCATTCACTAGTTTTGCTTGTGTTTGGTGGTCAGAACATTGTAGAATAAATCATGCTAATATTCCAACTACTTGAGCTACTTTGAAAACTGCGATGCGTAATTGTTGGGTTCCACCATATTATCAACGTGGATCACTTCAAAATTTGCAGTGTTTAAGAAAAGGAAAAAAATTCTATAGAGGAATATTATCAGGAATTACATACTGGGATGATTAGATGTGGTATTGTTGAGGAGAATGTAGCTATGCTTGCACGTTTTATGGGTGGTTTAAATAGGGAGATTCAGACTATTCTAGAGTATAAGGAGTATAACATTAACACTCGTCTATTCCATCTTGCTTGCAAAGCTGAACGTGAAGTGCATGATCGACATGCCATGGCAAGACTAATTTTTTTGCAGGTCGCCCTTCATCATGGACGCCACGGACCTCATCTACTTCCACACGTCCTACTGCAGCACCGCCTACTTCAACCACCAACTCCAACTGAGATACCAAGAATCAGGCACAACCACCAGCCTCCAGCAAGGGCACGCATTCAGGGCCTGCATAGAGCTCTTTTTCATCCATGGCATCTACATGGCAAACACATGAGGTTATATGTCATCACTTCAAGGGTAGAGGTCACTTTGCGAGAGAATGCACTTCCAGGCGTGTGATGATTGTTACTGAGGATGGTGGATATGCCTCCATTAGTTATTATGATGAGGATACTTTGGCTCTTATTGCTAGTGAAGAACAGGGAGCCGAGGATATTGAACAAGCGACGCACTACATGGTTGCCGACTACGCGGACAGGTAGGAAAGTTTAGTTGCTCAACATGTTCTTAGTGTGCAGGTTACACAGGCTGAGCAAAATCAGAGGCACAACTTGTTCCATACAAAGGGAGTTGTGAAGGACCGTTCTCTTCGCGTCATCATCGATGGAGGGAGTTGCAATGACCTGGCTAGCATGGCGATGGTGGAGAAGTTGTCTCTAACCAGCAAACCACATTCTCATACTTATTACATCCAATGGTTCAATAACAGTAGCAAGGTTAAGGTAACACATACTGTTCTTATGCATTTTTAGCATTGCTACATATTCTAATTATGTTGATTGTTATGTGGTACCCATGCAAGTAGGTGCCGTTTTACTTGGTAGATCGTGGCAATTTGCTAAAAATTCTGTACACCATGGTAGGACAAATGAGTATACTCTTGTTCATAAGGATCAAATATAACTTTGCTTCCTATGTCTCCTGAACATATTATGAAAGATGACATTGCTAGAGCTAGTAAAGCAAAACAAGAGCTAAATAAGAGGAAAAAAATCAGATAGTGGCAAAGGAATTTGAGCAACACCATAAGCCTAATAAACCATCATCTAGTGTTGCATCTGAAATAAAATTGAAGAGAGGATGTTTACTTGCTACTAAATCTGATATTACCGATTTGGATGTTAGTACATCTGTTTGCTATGCTTTCGTATGCAAAGAGGTATTAGTTTCATTCAAGGACATGGCTCCCTCTTTGCCTCCTTCTACCATTAACATTTTACAGGAGTTCGCTGCCGTCTTTCCACAAGACGTGCCACCGGGCATACCACCTATTAGACGGATTGAGAATTAGATTGATTTAATTCTCGGTGCATCGCTACACAACCATGCACCATACCATACCAATCCAGAGGAGACGATGGAGATTATGCGTCAAGTACATGAGCTTCTTGACAAAGGTTATATACATGAATATCTTAGTCCTTGTGATGTTCGTATTATTCTAGTGCCGAAAAAGGATGGTACATTGCGTATGTGTGTTGATTGTAGAGGCATTAATAATAATACTATTCGTTATCGTCATCCTATTCCTAGGCTAGATGTTATGCTTGATGAATTAAGTGGCTCTACAATTTTCTCCAAAGTTGATTTGCGTAGCGGATACCATGAAATTCGTATGAAATTGGGAGATGAATGGAAAAGAATTTAAAACTAAGTTTGGTTTATATGAGTGGTTAGTTATGCCTTTTGGGTTAACTCATGCACCTAATACTTTCATGGGATTAATGAATGAGGTTTTACATGCTATCATTAGACGATTTTTGGTAGTCTATTTTGATGATATACTAATTTATAGTAGATCTTTTGAGGAATACTTGGAACATTTACATGTTGTTTTTATTGCTCTACGTGATGCACGTATGTTTGGTAACCTTGGAAAGTGCACCTTTTGTACCGACCGAGTATCTTTTCTTGGCTATGTTGTTACTGCACGGGGAATTGAAGTTGATAAAGCCAAGATTGAAGATATAGAGAGTTGGCCGCAACCCAAATCGGTCACACAAGTGAGGAGTTTTCTTGGACTCACTTGTTTCTATAGGCTTTTTGCGAGGGATTTTAGCACCATTGCTGCACCTCTCAATGAGCTTAAAAAGAAGGACGTGCATTTGCTTGGGGTACCACATAGGAAGTAGCCTTCACGGTAATGAAAGATAAGTTAACACATGCTCCTTTACTCCAACTTCCTGATTTTAATAAGAATTTTGAGCTTGAATGTGATGCTAGTGGAATTGGATTAGGATGTGTGTTATTACAAGATGGTAAACCTGTTGCATATTTTTCTGAAAAATTGAGTGGGACTAGTTTGAATTATTCTACTTATGATAAGGAATTATATGCTCTTGTTCAGACTTTGAAAACATGGCAACATTATTTATGGCCCAAAGAATTTGTTATACATTCTGATCATGAATATATGGAACATATTAAAAGTCAAGGAAAACTGAACCGTAGACATGCTAAATGGGTTGAATTCATTGAGACTTTCCTTATGTAATGAAAGACCATAAGGGTAACAAAAATGTTATTGCTGATGCATTGTCTCGTCGTTATACTATGCTTTCACAACTTGACTTTAAAATATTTGGTTTGGAGACCATCAAAGATCAATATGTGCATGATGTTGAATTTAGAGATGTGTTGCAGAATTGTAAACAAGGGAGAACATGGAACAAGTTCATCATTAATGATGGATTCGTGTTCCGTGCTAACAAGCTACCCATTCCAGCTAGCTCCGTTCATCTTTTTTTGTTGCAGGAGGCGCATGGAGGAGGACACTTTGGTGTGAAGAGGACGGAGGACGTACTTGCTACACATTTCTTTTGGCCAAAGATGAGACGGGATGTTGAGTGTTTGCTGATTGCTGCACTACATTTCAAAAAGCTAAGTCACGACTCAATCCTCATGGTTTATATATGCCTTTGCCTTTACCTACTGTTCCTTGGGAGGATATATCTATGGAGTTCGTTTGCCCATGTATCCCCCTCTTTCGCCTAAGACTATATAAACTCCACCCCCTCCTCTAGCTAGGGTTAAATTATGTTTAGCATTTTTTTAGCATAGCCCCATTACTTCCTCCTCCCATGGAGATTGACCTACATTGAGAGAAGATCCAAGTGATGCCCCTCTAGATGGAAGATCATAAGGGATTCAAGGCCTTATCCTTTGGAGTGAGGAGACTATCTGTTACGTGTGTCCTTGTGTTCACCGTGGATCTATGTATATCATGTGTTTGTATGTTTCTAGTGGATGTGTGATCAGAGATCGTCCGTGAGTTTGTGATTTCTCTTTGCTTTTCTCCCTTCCCCCCTCCAAGTGTGAAAAGATCGACACCCTCAAGCTTGCCCCGTATCATATTGGTATCATGAGCCACGTTGATTCACACCTTGGAGTCTATCCCTCCACTTGCTAGCCAATTTTTGTTTTAAATTTACCTAATTTAGAAATTCCCCACAAAAATATCCACACCAAAATTTCTTGGACTCATTGGATTTGGATCTGTGGATTTTGTTGTGGACAAGTGGATCTATCTTTCCCCCACCATCCCCATCATTTTCATCCGCAAATTTGCTCCAAATTTCCCCATAAGTTTCTTTTGTTTCCGAGTTCATCATCTCCTTGGTGAACTGGTGAATCCTGCAGGTCTCAGATGACCGACAAATGTCGGACAACCGGACGCCGGACGACCGACATGTCCCGGACATCCGAGCAACTCTGTCAAAACTGAATTTCCCCTCGATTTTCTCGTTTTCTCCACCATTTTTCTTCCGCAACCCTTTGCATTTGAGATTTTGAGTCACGAGCCTCGCCACTTCCTAAGGTATTTCGGCTAGATAGGAGTGGTTCTTCATCGACATCGCCGCTCATCATCAACCCAGATCATCGCCAACCACCTCTTCATTGAAACCAACCGTAAGCAAGGACGGTAACCGCGGCGACACTCTTGACATATACCCTTGCCATTGCATTATTACCCCGAGCCTATTTGCATTACTTGCCTATCGAGACTAGCCATTGAGTATTGCCGGGCCGTGCTACTTGTGCACTTTATTGATACATACTCCACATAACTACAATTGCATGCATATATCATTGTATCATCTTTTGTGTTACAAAATAGTACTCATATACATAATTGCTATCTTGGTGTGCACGTCCCGCATAGTGACCATCCAAATATCATTGCTACAAGAAAGTTAAGGAAATATTTTAAGCAAGGACAAAAGAACAAAAGCAGTAGCATCACCAAATTTGCATATCATACTTGATCATCTTGGATCACTTGAGCGAGTGACTCGTGCCTCATACATACATAGCAAGTCGGGAATAGGAAGATGACACATTTTGTTTCTTATAGGTTGTGCACAAGTTCGTATCACGCCCATTTGACCAATCGTGCTAGAGTCTCTCTAGTGTTGTGCAACGCGAGTGTTTTCCATGGATTCCACATTTTTGGCTCATTCCTTGGTTGCACGACCCCACTTATCTATCTTTGTGTGTGTGTGTTTCCGTGTACACTCATTTCTCACTCTTCCACTTATATATTCTTCAGTGATATGGATAGGAACATCATGTTGAACGCGACATTCAAGGAGCGTGACAACGACGCGAACACCCATGTCACCAAGTTGCACTTCTTCAGTGCAAACAAGGAAATAACTCAAGCTCAACATGTCTTGAATGACCGCATTGAACACCTCGCCTCCAACCTATGCAAATCTGAGGTCCGCACAAGGGTCTACCTCGACAACAAGCTCTAAAGCCAAATGGAGGAATTTCGGTGCTTGATGGTCAACCACGCTCCCTCGACTTCGACTACGTCAAGATGACGCTCAAGTCACCACTCTTCGGAGTATTCTTCCGACGCATGTACTCCATGAACATGTGTTCATTACCAAGATGAATACTACGGTCCAAGTTCACCTCAAGATTGACAACGTCAAGCCATCAAGAATTAGTTCCATGTCAATGGATTGCAACATCGCATCCGCGCATGAGACTATTTCCATCAACAAGATCAAGATGCACTAGAGCAAGAACAACCACGCCGAGAAGAAGAACACCATCGTCGCCACAAACAAGCACATCAAGCACATCATGCCTTGCAAGAAGCTACTCGCGCCTTGGAGGAGCACAACCGCCAAGCTCACTGTGAACAGTAAGCACTCCGACGAGAACGACAAAAAGAAGCCGCTCGCCAAGAGGAACCACAAGAACGACGAAACCGTGTGCCAGGACCTTGTCAACGGCCTCAAGCACATCACCATGAGCACACCGAGGACGACACTCCAAGACAAACAATGTCAACTTGACAACAACGTTGACGCACCTCCTCCTTGCCAAGGGCATCACCAGAACTACTACAATGACGAACAATGCTTTGGCAAGCTCAAGTTCACCATGCCTAAGTTCCCCAGAAGCAATGACCCCTAAGACTACCTTCCATTGGCACTCAAAGTTGTCAAGAAATTCCGTTTGCACAACTTTGAGGAAGAGAAGAAGATTGCCATGACCTCTCTTGAGTTCCAGGATTATGTTCTCATTTGGTGGGAACAAGTGATTGAGCGAAGAAGAGAAACATGTGAACCTCCTATCACCACTTGGGCTCAAATGAAGGATCTCATGAGAGCTTGTTTTGTGCCTACACACTACAACTGGGATCTCTTCAAGAAACTCCAACTACTCAAGGAAAGCACAAAGTCTGTCAAACAATAGTATTAAGAAATGGAAATTGCCATGATGCGAGCCAATAACAAGGAAGATGATGAGCAAAGGAGCGCTTCTTGAATGATCTCAACTACCAAGTCAAGAAAATCGCGGACTTCCAACCATACCCCAACTTACTTGAACTAGTCCATCAAGTAACCAAGGCAGAACGTCAAGTGCAAGATGACTACAAGTATTCCAAGTTATGTTCCAAGACCTACGGTTCAAGTGCTCAAACTTATACGAAATGACGCCTTCGACTATGAAATCTACAACACCTACCGGCGACATGTCAAATCCCAAAGACAAGATGACTTCGTCAAGCCATCATACTACTTCAAGCAACTACAAGCCAAGGTCTTCATCCTCTACACCAACACCGGATGTCACCACTAAATCAAGCTCCATCAAGTGTTCCACGTGCCAAGGCCGCGACCACAAGACCTATGAGTGTCCAACAAGGCGGACCATGATTCTTCAAGATGATGGCACCTATGACTCTATGAGCATGACGAGATGGAAGCGTCGGAGAACATCGCCATGCATCAACAAGTCAATGGAGACAAATATTCACAAATCTTTTGTGACAACAATCCGAGCCCTACACTCATTATTTCCAAGATTTTGACTCTTTAACAACAAGAAGACGAGGACCAACGTTGCCACATCTTCCACACCAAGATAGGTATCCAAGAGAAATCAGTCAAGGTCATCATTGATGGAATAAGTTGCCACAATTTGGCAAGTGAAGACCTTTGCTCCATGCTCTAATTGGTCAAGAAGAAGCACCCTCGCCCCTACTAGGTCCAATGGCATGGTGACTTTGACACTATCCAAGTTGATCATACCATCCAAGTTTCCTTCAAAATAGGCACTTATGTAGACACCTTGGAGTATGATGTGGTTCCGATGTCCGTTTGCCATCTACTCCTTGCGAGACCTTGGCAATTCGACCGTCGTGTCATCCACAATGGTCAGACCAATTACTGTAGCTTCAAAATGAAGGGCAATGAGTATGTGCTTCAACCAATGTCTCCAAGTCAAGTGACCGCCCACATATAAGATTCATCCCATCATGGAGATAAAAGTGAGAGAGTGATCCAACTCAAAGAGAGTGAGCGCCACAAGCCAAAAATGAGTGACTCCATGGTGAGGGACTTGAGAGACCTAGTTCTTTTAGCCACCAAAAGAGATTTGAGGGATGTGAGTGAGAGACCATCGACCGTTCTTCACCATGTGCTTGTATGCAAGGATGATGTCATACGACCTAACCCTTCGCAACATCTTCCTCTTCAATTATCTCAATTGTTGCAGGAATTTCAAGACATTTTTCCCAATGAGCTACCTCGGGGACTACCATCAAAACGTGGGATCGAACACCGCATCGACCTCATACCCAACTCACCGCTCCCCAACAAGTCACCCTACCGTGTCAACCCCGAAGAAGCTAAGGAGATACAAAGGCAAGTCCAAAAATTTGTAGATAAAGGGCATGTACGTCAGAGTTTAAGTCCTAGTGCGGTTCTTGTGATTCTATTACCCAAGCAAGATGGAAGTATGCGCATGTGTTCGGATTGCCACCCTATCAATTCTATAACAATTAGATATTGCAATTACGACAATTTCTGGATGCATGTATTGCTCGCGTAATTGGGAGATTTTGTCACTATAAATTGGTCGAGGTAGTGGCATCATGAAAGATTGGGCCAAATCAGCAGCACATTTGAGGTCGTGGCATCATCACATGTGCTCGGATTGCCACCCTATCAATGATATAACCGTTTGATATCGCCACCCTATTCCTCGCCTAGATGATATGCTAGATGCACTTAGAAGTGCCACTATATTTTCCAAGCTTGACTTGAAAAGTGGTTAGTATCAAATATGCATACAAGAGGGCGATTAGTGGAAAACGGCGTTCAAAACTAATTTTTGTCTATATGAATGGTTAGTGATGCCCATGGGCTTATCCGAAGCACCGTGTACATTTATGCGTGTGATGCATCATGTCTTACACCCATTTATTGGATATTGCATTGTGGTATACTTTGACAACATTCTTGTTTTTACCGAATTTCTTGAGGAGCATGCTAAACATGTTAGGGAAGTAATGCAAGTTCTTAGAAATGTACACTTGTATGCTAACATGGAAAATGCACTTTTGGTGTTGACAAGGTTGTTTTCCTTGGATTTGTGGTTTCTTCTAAGGATGTTCATGTGGATGAAACTAAAATTGCTGCTATTAAAACTTGGCCCACACCCACAAATTTGCAACAAGTGCGTATATTCTTAGGACTAACCAGTTTTTACCATCAATTTGTTAAGGACTTTAGCACTATTGTATCTCCTTTACATTCTTTGAGCAAGAAGAATACACCTTTCATTTGGGGACCAACGGAAGACACTGCATTCCTTGAGCTTAAAAAATTGCTTACTCATGCACCTTTGCTTGCATTACCCAACTTTGACAAAACTTCTGAAGTGCATTGTGACACTGGTGGTAATGGCATCGGTGGTGTGCTAATGCAAGAATAGCGCCCAATTGCGTATTTTAGTGAGAAACTTTTTGGCACTCAAGTTAACTATCCCATCTATGATAAGGAATTGTATGCTTTGGTGAGAGTGTTCCATGTTTGGGAGCATTATCTCCGTCCACATGAATTTGTTATGCATACCGATCATGAAACTCTCAAGAATCTTAAGGGACAAACTAAGTTGAACAAACTAAATGCTAAATGGAACGAATTTATTGAGTCTATCCCTTATGTCATCAAATACATTAAGGGTAAATAAAATGTTGTGGCGGATGCTCTTTCTTGCAAATGCATGCTCGTTACTCAACCTGAATTGAATGTTATTGGTTTTGAGCATATAAAAGACTTGTATGATCATGATGTTTGTTTTGCTACTTCGTATGCTAAGTGCCAAGTGAAAACTTGTTCGGAGAACTACTATACGAAAGATTGATATCTTATGCGTGCTAAAAAACTTTGTATACCCGAGTCTTCTCATCATTTCTTGATTTTGGAAGAGGCTCACGGTGGATGACTTATGGGTCACTTTGGACGCGACAAGATGTATGCCACACTATCCAACAAGTACTATTGGCCACAGATGTTTCGTGATGTTGCATGCCTCACGAACGGATGCTCGACATGCCTCAAAGTTAAGTCTAAAGCTCAATCCCATGGTGTTTACATGCCTCTTCCTATACCTTTCCAACCTTAGGAAGACATCAGTATGGATTTTGTGCTTGGGTTTCCACGAACTAAAAATGGCCATGATTCCGTTTTTGTCGTTGTGGACTGCTTTTCCAAAATGGATCATTTCATTCCATGTCACAAGATAGATGATGCTTCACATGTAGCCAATATTTTGTGGGGATATCTTGCGACTATATGGCGTCCCCAAGACCATTGTCTCGGATCGCGACGTCAAGTTCCTAAGCTACTATTGGAATACCCTATGCGCCAAACTCAGAATTGTTAGTGCATCTAGTGCCCCTTATTGATTTTGGTGTATTGAAGATTTATAGGTTAAGGAACTAATGTGTTTGTGAGTGTACATAGGCTCTATAAGTCGATGAGGAGTTTGATATATTCGTAGATTACCGACCCCTAAAAATATATGTCTTCAGCTGAAGAATTTGGTGAAGACTTTGCTGAAGACTTTGGTATTCCTTGAAGACTTTGAAAATGAAGAAGTTAGTGTGACCTTGAAGATATGAACAAGGACTATGAAGCGTGAAGACTTTAGTTTTCGTAGTTTCATTTCCTTTCTTTGAGTCATAGGAAACACCATACTGTTAAAGGGGGCCGAAGTAATACTAAGGAAAATTTATAACTGATGCTCAACTCAAAATCCTCAACCTATCCAATCCTTTGAGTGAAGCCTTTGGAAATCTCTTGCAGTTCAGTCAAGTTCTTTAGTGACAGAGACAATATTCTTCTGGTCTCTGATGAAATTGATCTGACTAAGGAGTTAGGATTTCGCCAGTGCGAATTGCCTACGAGTGAGGAACATCATAAGCCTGAGGACTTTCACAGTTCGAAATTCTGACCGTTGTTGTGCTTAGCGCCAGCTGTCCCCAATCATAACATCCACATAACGGTCATATCATGCGGGGCATTTATGTCTTATCATGTCAGGTTGCACCCTGGCTATAAATAGCCACCCCCACGACCACTAGTTGGTTGGCTACTCCGAGAGAGAACTGACACTTGTCATTTGAGAGCAACCCATCCTCCGAGGACTTTGAGAGAAAATCATCAATGAGGAAAACCCAAATCCAAACCACCAAACCCAAAGTGATTTAGCATCACTGAAGAAAATCCTATGTGGAACCGACGCTTGTTACCTTTGAGGACTATGCATCTTCCAGATGGTTAGGCGTCATGGTCTAGTGCATCCTGTAGTCAATTGGGGATTACGAAGTGACCTTGGTCTAGAGCATCCAACAGTAAATTGTGGATCGCCGGGTGACCAGTTTGTGAGGGTTTTGGAAGTCTACCTTGAAGACTTACCACGAGGGTTGGGCGAGGACTGTGTGACCTTAGCTCAAGGAGAATATAGTAAGGACTGTGTGTCCTGGGACTGTGTGTCCTGGGACTGTGTGTATTCTGGTTTAAATACTAGGCCACTCCAAACCAGACGTACGACCGTCACAGTAGTTGGAACTGGGTCATCAAACCATTGTCTTCATCGAGCTATCTGGTTCTATTTCCTCAACCCCTCTATTCCTCGTATACTTGTTGATGAAATTGATCGTTACTATTTGAAGAATTTGACTGAAGACTTTCACAATTTCCTCACCTCAAATTCTTCAAGTTACCTTGTTTATCACTGCTTATCCTGTATCACGCCACCTGTAATTTGTGCATGTTCATTTCATCATCATGACTATGTTGTTGCCATGTTCCTCATGCACTTGAGTACTTGTTCCGCTTCTAGTTATTCATCACATTTTAAATTCCTCAAAGTTGAAATTCCTCAAGTGATGAATTTGTAAAAATCGCCTATTCACCCCTCTAGTCGATATAACGCACTTTCAATTGGTATCAGAGCAAGGTACTCCCTTGTTCTGTGTGATTTTAGTTTAACCAACTGGCGTTCTAGTTATGTCGACTGCACGTATGATCAAGGTTTCCGCGGGATGTCCTACCTTCGATGGGATGGACTACCCCTATTGGAAGAACAAGATGCCCATGCATCTTGAAGCTATTCACAACGATCTCTGGTACATTGTCGAAAATGGTGTTCCCTCTGTTACTCCCACGGTCAACGCTGCTGATGTGAAGAGATTCAAGCAACTCAATTCTCAAGCGAAGAATATCATCTGTGGCCATCTGAGCAAAGGTCAGTATGGCAGAGTGAGTGCTTTGGAGTCTGCTAAGCTTATCTGGGATAGGCTGTCCAAAGCCAACAAAGGTGTTTCCACTCAAAGTGACTCTCGTGTTGATGTCCTTCGCAATCTCTTCAACCGCTTCAAGAGACTCAACAATCAAAATGTTCAGCAAACTTTTGATCATCTCACTGATATCTCCAATGAGCTTCAAGCACTGGGTGCCACCGATATCACTGACCATGAAGTGGTGAAGAAATTGCTAAGATCTCTTCACTCCTCATTCGATACACTAGCTTTGATGATCCAAGAACGTGGAGACTACAAGTCACTTGATCCTGCTGGTATTCTTGAGAGACTCAATACTCGTGAATTTCAACAAGCTGAGAAGAGAGACCTCTACAGGCCAAGCTATGGAAGATCTCGTGCTCTGAAGGCAAAATCAATTTCCACATCTGAAGAAGAAGATTCTGATAGTAGCCTTGATGATCCTGAAGAACTGAGTCAGGAGCTAGCAATGCTTGTGAGGAAATTCCAGAAGTTCTCAAGGAGAGGTGGATTTGGAAAGTCAGCAAATAATGGTTTGAAGAAATCAGATTCCTCAGATGACTACAAGAAAAGAACCTGTCATCGTTGCAAGAAGCCTGGTCACTTTATCTCTGACTGTCCTCTCTGGAAAAAAGATTCAAAGAAGAAGAAGAAATACAAGGATGATATTTCTGATGACTCCAAGAAAAATAAGAAATCTTCAAAGTCCTCATCTGCAAAGTTCTCATCTTCAAAGTCCTGCACCTAGTTAGCATGGACGTTAGTTAGGATGAAACCGACTTTCAAACTACACCTAGCATTTGTACTTAGGAATTCTGCACTATTTACCTCTTCTCATCTTCACACAACACTCTGCTGACTCTCTCCTTTCAAACCTTTGTAGATGGCCGTCGTACCCGAAGCCTTCCTGACATCCAACTTTCCTTTACTCCTTGGGTATAGTCTGGAGAAGTGCCAGTTTCGCCAACCACCCATTTTCCTGTACCACGCGCACTGGGTCGATGCCGTCACGAAGGAGTAACACGTAGACGTGGTCGTGAAGGCAAATGACTCCCCGACTAGTTGGTTCTTTGAAGGACCACGAATGGAGACCATGATACTTGCGGTCGAGACAGCTGCACTCAAGGCACTCCTACACCTTCGAGACATCATTCTAGAGATGGCTAATGAGCCGGCTACTCACTACCTTCCCTTCAGGAAGGATGGTCTTGGCAAGAGTTGGACGCTAATTCTTACCAAGGAACATGGGACACTACTCAGGTTCCAGACCTACTTCAGCCTCTCTGCCGATAGTCTGGTTCATAACCTGATGAAGGAGTCCGTGAAGCTCCGCGAGGAACTTCACCACACCCGAGAGCTACTTCAGCAAGTCAAGACGAGGCCAGACAAGATCAAGAAGGATGGAGCCCTCGAGGGACAACCAGCTATCGCTTATCAAGGAGGAGTACCCCCAGCTAGTGATGCACCTGCACGTCGTCATCGCATAAGTGTGAAGGAGTACCGTGAGCTCTTCACCGACCCGCCTGCAAAGCGTCGTCGGGGTGGACCTCCCCGTTCCCCGACCCCTTCGGCCGGGAACAATGCCCGTTCGGATGATGAACAGGAGGAAGACCCAGAGGAGCATGACTGCAAGACCAAGCACTCCACTACCTGAGTCCGAGAACCCCTAGGGTAGGATCAGTCATGTATCCCTCATGCGAAGTCGAGTCCGTGTAATGGTTCATATGAAACCATGTGTGCTTGTTGTTTGTTTTGTTTTTGGTGTTCCGATGCAAGTCGCGCTTTTGCCTTAGGCAACATGTAAGTGATTCCATCGTTTATCTTAATATATGTTGTTGGTCTTTCGACCTTTGTTTTAACACACTTGCACTCGACCAACCCCCTTAGGCGTGCTTTTCCATTGTTGCTTTTCCTCTCATCTATCCTAGTTGTTTGACTTGGCTGCTCCAAACAGGATGGTGACTGCTACCCGCAACAGCTCCTTCACCAACCCTGAAGCCGGCAACTCAAGCCAACAACAGGGAGCTGGTGGGGCTGCTCATGCTGGAGGACACCAGGAGCAGCCACACGACGATATTCCCCCGCCACCACCTCCACCGGAGAACATGACCACAGCTCAGTTTATCCAAGTTCTCCGGGAGGAGCGCCAAGCCAACAATGCTGATATCCAGCAGATGGCTCAGGCCCTTGTGAACAACCAGCAGCAAGGCAGGAACGGCAATGGCCGCTCCACGCTGTGTGAGTTCATGAGGAACTCGCCCCCAACCTTCACCGAGACTGCTGAATCATTGGATGCTGATGACTGGATCCGCACCATCGAGGACCTCCTTGCACTGGTTAATTGTAATGAGGATCATGAGAAGGTGCTTTATGCCTCTCACTGCCTCGGAGGTAC
The DNA here is from genome assembly GCA_022496015.1 of Hordeum marinum. Classification (NCBI taxonomy): domain Eukaryota; kingdom Viridiplantae; phylum Streptophyta; class Magnoliopsida; order Poales; family Poaceae; genus Hordeum; species Hordeum marinum. The sequence goes on along the minus strand of CM039675.1, from coordinate 225,334,393 downwards.
CACCCGAGCTTGGTGGGATGGATTCAAGGTCACACAAGGTGAACGTGTGATCACTTGGAATGACTTCAAGGAAGGATTCCCCACCACCCACATTCCTTCTGGGATCATGGCTATCAAGAAGAGGGAATTCCGAGCGCTGAAGCAAGGAAGTGGCTCTGTCAAGGAGTACCTGCAGAAGTTCAACCTGTTGTCAAGGTATGCACCTAAAGATGTCAGCACGGAGACTGCCAAGAAGGAACGCTTCATGGAAGGACTTCAACAGGTCCTGCAGTATCAGCTCATCATCTGCGATTGTCATACCTTATTCGACCTGGTGAACAAGGCCCTCATGATGGAAGACAAGCGTCATGCCATAGACGACACTCGCAAATGCAAGATGATCAGCAAGGATAGCTCAAGCAACCAGAAGCCTCGCCCCTGGCAGCCAGCCCCAGCCAAGCAAACCTGTCAACCACAGCAGGCTAGACCTCCTGCACCTCATTCGAGCTACCAGCCTTAGCAGTATGCCTATCCCAGGCCAACTTACAACAACAACACCAATAACAAGAATGGTGGCAGAAACTTCAACAACAACATTGGACAAGTCGCTTGCTTTGGATGTGGTCAGCCAGGACACATCTCTAGGCTGTGTCTCAACAAGAAACCAGATGCACCGCACCCCAATGTGCTAGCTCTAGGTCAAGCCTGTGGAGTGCCACCAATGAACCCCGCTCCCGCAACCAGCCCAACAATGGCAAGGGTCGTGTGAATCACGTCACCGCAAAGGAAGCCCAGGAAGACCCGGATGTCATACTGGGTACGTTCCTTGTCAACTCAACCCCGGCAACAGTATTGTTTGATTGTGGAGCTTCGCATTCTTTTGTCACCCAAAAGTTTGCACTAGAGAGTGTCATGAAGCCTACACCCCTGGGTAGTCGTATGTTGATACAAACCCTGGGTTAAGTTATGAAGTCTGGGATAGGTTGTAAGGGAGTTGAGATTAACATCGATGGGGTAGACTTCCTAGCAGACCTTATCATCCTGAAGTCAGAAGGCTTGGATGTTATCCTTGGCATGAATTGGTTGACTAAGCACCAAGGCATGTTAGACTATGCCAAGAGGATTGTCACTATGACCAACAGCCAAGGAGTGAAAGTCAAGTATGTTCCCAACCCTGCCTCTGCTCAAGACCCTCAGGCTAACTGCCTATCGGGAGTTGAGTTGGATCAAGTGCCAGTGGTATGTGAATACCCGGATGTGTTTCCTGATGAGCTGCCCGGAATACCTCCTGACCGCGACATTGAGTTCATCATTAAGCTTATGCCCGGATCAAGGCCCATCTATAAGAAGGCCTACAGGATGGGATCCGAAGAGTTGGATGAATTGAAGAAGCAACTGGCAGAGCAGCTCAGAAAAGGATTTATTCACCCTAGTGCCTCTCCTTGGGGATCGCCTGTTCTATTTCTGTCAGAGAGGGACGAAACTATCAGACTCTATGTCAATTACCGTTCTCTCAATGAAGTCACGATAAAGAACAAGTACCCACTCCCCAAGATTGAAGACCTGCTTGATCAGTTAAATGGAACCAAGGTGTTTTCCAAGATCGACCTCAGGTCTGGGTACTACCAGGTGAAGATCAGACCCTAGGACATTCCGAAGACGGCGTTTGTAACCCTATATGGCCTGTATGAATACACGGTCATGTCATTTGGGTTAACTAATGCCCCTGCCTACTTCATGTACCTCATGAGTAAGGTCTTCATGGAGTACCTAGACAAGTTCGTTGTTGTCTTCATTGATGTCATACTTGTCTTCTCGAAGTCTGAAGAAGAACATGAGGAACACTTGAGATTGGTCCTAGAAAAGCTTCGAGAGCACCAGATTTATGCCAACTTCAGCAAGTGTGAATTCTGGTTGCATGAAGTTGGATTCTTGGGTCATGTATTGACTGCAGAAGGATTATCAGTGGATCCTGCCAAGATTGGGGCCGTGACTGAATGGCAACCCCCAACCACCGTGAAGGAAGTCAGGAGCTTCCTCGGACTCGCGGGATACTACCGCAAGTTCGTGGAAGGGTTCTCAAGCATTGCCCGACCCATGACCCAGCTTTTGAAGAAGGAAAAGAAGTTTGAATGGACAACTAAGTGCGAGGAAAGCTTCCAGGAGCTCAAGAAGAGATTGACCACAGCCCCTGTTTTGGCCACCCCCGATATTCACAAGGAGTTTATGATATATTGTGATGGATCAAGAACCAGACTTGGAGGTGTTCTGATGCAAGAAGGCAGAGTCGTAGCATATCATCCAAACAGCTACGTCCTCATGAAGAGAACTACGCAACTCATGATCTTGAGTTGGTAGACGTGGTTCATACCTTGAAGACATGGCGACACTACATTCTGGGGAAACGATGTGAGATATTCACGGACCACAAGAGTTTGAAGTATATCTTCACTCAAAGGGAATTGAACATGAGGCAGCGAAGATGGTTGGAATTGATCAAGGACTATGACCTCAGTGTTCAATACCACCCCGGAAAGGCCAACGTGGTAGCAAACGCCTTAAGCAGAAAGGCTTGTTCCTTGAATGCTATGATTAAAGAAAGGCTACCCACCCTGTATGAAGAGCTTGAAAGCTTCGGCTTGGAACTGGTTGCACCCGGATTCGTCGCCAACCTTGAAGCAAAGCCTACCTTGATGGATGATAACAAAGAAGCTCAAAAGGGACACGAGAGCATTGAAGGCATCAAGAGGAAGATCAAGGCAGGCAAGGCCCCAGGATTCTCGGTGGATGAACAAGGAGTTGTATGGATTGGGAATCGCATTTGCGTACCCAACAAGGAAGAGCTTAAGAACCTGATCTTGCAAGAAGCTCATGACACTCCCTACTCCATCCATCTTGGAGGAACTAAGATGTATCAAGACCTCAAGACAAGATTCTGGTGGCATGGCATGAAACGGGAGATAGGCACGTACGTTGCTAAGTGCGACATATGCCAAAGAGTCCAGGCTGAGCATCAGCGACCCGCTGGACTACCGCAACCTCTCAAAGTGCCTGAATGGAAGTGGGACAAAGTCGGAATGGATTTCATCACCGGTTTACCAAGGTCAAGTAAGGGACTTCCATTTGGGTCATCGTCGACCACCTGACCAAGGTAGCCCACTTCATTCTCGTCAGAACCACCTATGATGGAAGCTAACTCGCAAACCTCTACGATGACCCAAATGGAAGTCCCAGAAAGGCTCGAGAGTTCATTGGCAAGGAAATGGATTCTGAAGAAGAATCTGAAGAATATGAAGAAGAGGAAGAATCTGAGGTGGAATCTGAATCTGGTGTCGCTAGCCTTGCTCTCGCTACTGCTTTCGTCAGCAAGTCCATCTTCAATGATGAATAAAATGACTACACCAATGACTCTGACGTCAGCAATGATGATTATGCTCCCACCTATTGCTTCATGGCAAAAGGCTCAAAGGTACACAAACATCATTCCTCATCTGAATCAAGTGAAGGTGAATCTGATGAATATATGAAACCTAGCTATGCTAAACTTGTTAAACTTGCCACTAAGCAACAAAGTGCACTTGAAAAGCTTCAGAAAATGCTAGACAAAAGCGATGATCTATTGAACGATGAAGTGGATCGGACTCAAACTCTATCTGACGATCTCAAAAGTCTTCACACAAAGTATGATAACCTTCAGAGTCATCAGAATGCTCTCTTGGCCGATCATGAAAAGCTTTCTTATGAATTTCTTCAAAGAAAGCAAGATCTTGAGAAACTAAGGGTGTCACATGAGGATCTCCAAAGGGAAAACGATTCCTTACTGGCTCAATAGATCGGTACCGCTCAGGAAGAATTTGTTCCACCTTGTTTGAAATGCATCGTGATGAGGACATCCCTACTAATGTTACACCCACCCCGACTGCTATACATACAGGACCAATTACTAGAGCTCGCGCACGTCAATTGAATTACCAGGTACTTTCGTTTCTTGGAAATCCTTGTAATATTCATGAACATATGATGCTGCCTAAATTAGATACTCTTGTTTTACTTATGAATGAAGGACCTATCATGGATAAGAAGGATGACCATTGGAGCGGGATCAAGCATGGAGGAGAAGGTGCGCGCGCGGGGAAGAACATTGGAGCTTCCAGTGATGATTTTCGCACATTGAAGCCACCATAATGGGAGTGAGAAGCTTTGGACGAAATATGCATGATGCCACGTTATAAAATTCGTCCATAGGCTAATATAGGTGCTGCGCCACCTTAATTTTGGGCCAGGCCCATGTAATTTCGAAATACCATATTATAGGCTGTTTTTAGAGTCCGTATGTATGGGGAAACTGACTTAGGGTCGGTTTCGGACCCCTCCTCCAAGGGGCCACGAAATTCCCTTCTATTCCCCCATATATACAGCCCTTAGGGCTTCGTTTTAGGTTTGGGTTTTGTTTAGATTACAAGTTCGCCATAGCAGCAACTTCGCGTTCTTCGTTTGTGTTCCACGACCAGACAAAGGCGTCACAGAACCCCACTTCATCAATAAAGCTTTCCTCTTATATTCACAATATCCAGATTGCAATCTTAGTTTCTTGCTTGTTCTTCGTTTGCGTGCAGGAAATAGACCCTCGTGGTCAGGTTGATCGTGCTCCGGCGTGGTCAATAACCTCTCAGAGTTGGTTTAGCGATTGCTAAGGCGCGACGTCTCACACGTTCGTAGTCGGATCGTCAAAGTCTACTCCACCAAAAACGATAGCCACCATCTCATCGAAAGACAGGGACAACTTCGCCTCTATCAAGTGGTATCAGATTTCCAGGTTGCTCGATGAGATTTTACCAGTTTTCGTAGTTTAGATCGCATCTGTTCTTCATACCTTTAGTCCACGAAAAAGCCAAAAAAAAATTAGGGTTAGATCATCATATCCGAACCAATCTGAGCTTTTGCATAGTCTTTTCAGTATTTTGCTTTGTTGAATTAGCGGTTACATCGTTGTGTCGAGTTGCTGGTCTTAGTGTCTAGTCCTTTAGAGTTTCGAGTTCTTTTCACAGGTTGTCACGCCGCCACCGCATCATCTTCATAGTTGCCATATACCACCACCATCATCGCCGCTGCCATATCTCATCATCCATCATCACTCTCCATTGGTGTCCATATATACCAACACAAATCCTCCACCAATCCAAGTCCAGTTCGTTTTAGGTTTAGTTTCGAGATCCTTTTGATTTCGGATCCGTGTTTTGCTACCTGCGCAGGTGTCGGAAAAAAAAAAAAGAAAAAAAGAAAAAAAAGAAAAAAGAGTCTGGCACGCTTTGCAGAGCACGTTTTGGCCCAAAAAAATTTCGGCCGAAAATATTTTTTCCCTATCTTGATTTTAGGTTCCCCGGAGCGTTTTGAGACACTTGCTATCATAGTGATTTTTGTCGAAATTTTTGGGTCGTCGCAGGCCCCGGATTGCTCCAGAAAAAAAAAAATAGTCCAAAAGAAAAATTCGTGCCCATCTTGCTTATACGACGTGGCAAGAGTTTTGAGACACTCGCCACTGTAGTGAGTTTTTGAAAAAAAAAAAAAAAAAGAGGCGCCGAAAAAAAAAAAAGGAAAAAAAAATCCGATTGTGCTTTTCCCTTGCTTAGGTGTATCGTCGTGTTTTTGTTGGTGTTTTAGGCTCGCGTCTCTAGCACGGTCTAGCCTAGGACCAGCACAGTACCGTCGTTGAGCGTTTATTCAACCTTGCATCTCTGAATTGATTATTGCTGACCCTTTTTGCTACCATATTATAAGCCATCCCAGCTCCACATACTTCTACGCCGTGTGCTTGACACCACCTGGCAATCGCTCTATCCAAGCTTTGAGAGTTTTGGCTACAACGGTTGCCGATCACCGCCTGCTACTGGGTAAGAACTGGTAAGAAATTGAGATTCGCTTAAAGGATTTGTGCCACACCACCACCACCACCACCACGTCCCAGCAGTCTGTAGGTTTCATATTGTGTGTTTCCTATTTCTGCTAACCATGCCAGGATCACACAATGACGAGATCGACTGGGAGAGCATGACCAACAAAGCGCTCTATGATAAATTTCAGCAAATGATGGCTGAGCAGGTACAGGACTTCGTGAACAACTTTGGAGTTGCCATGGAGAAGCTAGATGGTTTGGAGAAGACATTCGACTCCAAGATGGACGCCAAGTTCAATGAGGTGCTTGCCCGTCTACATCCACCAGCTGCAGTTCCTATTCCTTTCGAACGACGAGCGCGACGTGTGCCTCTCGGCCACGCCCAACATCCTGGTACTGTTGATACTGCTGCTACTTCGGTGGCTCGTGCGGCTACTGTCGTTGAGCAGGTTGAAGATTATGATGGTGATTTCGATGATGAGGGAGAGGTTGCTCCAGATCCGCCCCATGGGCAACCACCACCATACGCACCAGGTCGACCACATGGCTACAACCGTAACGGTAGGGCTGCACCACCCCCGCAGGTACGGGATCATGACCATCTCCCTAAACTTAAATTGAATATTCCGACGTTTGAGGGTAGATATGTTCCTGATATATATCTTACATGGGAGTTAGAAACAGAACAACGTTTTACATGCTTACAATTTCCAGAGGATCGACGTGTTGCTGCTGCTGTTTGTTCATTCACTAGTTTTGCTTGTGTTTGGTGGTCAGAACATTGTAGAATACACCCTGATAATATTCCAACTACTTGGGCTGCTTTGAAAACTGCTATGCGAAATCGTTGGGTGCCACCTTATTATCAACGTGAATTGCTTCAAAATTTGCAGCGTTTAAGACAAGGAAAAAATTCTGTAGAAGAATATTATCAGGAATTACAAACTGGTATGATTAGATGTGGTATTGTTGAGGAGAATGAAGCTATGCTTGCACGTTTTATGGGTGGATTAAATAGAGAGATTCAGACTATTCTAGAGTATAAGGAGTATAACACTATCACTCGTTTATTTCATCTTGCTTGCAAAGCTGAACGTGAAGTGCAGGATCGACAGGCAATGGCGAGAACTACTAATTTTGCAGGCCGTACTTCATCATGGACGCCACGTACCTCCTCTGCTTCCGCACGTCCTGCTGCAACACCACCTCCTTCAACCTCCAACTCTAATCGCGATACCAGGCAACAGGCTCCTACTGCACCCTCTGCGAAGAGCACACCTTTTGGGCCTGCACAGAGTTCTTCTTCATCTATTGCATCCACAGGGCAAACACATGAGGTTATATGTCGTCGTTGCAAGGGTGGAGGTCACTATGCGAGAGAATGCCCTTCCAAGCGTGTAATGATTGTTACTCAGGATGGTGGATATGCGTCCGCTAGTGATTATGATGAGGAGACTTTGGCACTTATTGCAAGTGACGAACAGGGTGGCGAGGATGCAGAACCAGAAACACAATACATGGCTGCTGATTACGCTGACAGGTATGAAAGTTTAGTTGCTCAACGTGTTCTCAGTGTGCAGGTTACACACGCTGAGCAAAATCAGAGGCACAACTTGTTCCACACAAAGGGAGTTGTGAAAGAGCGTTCTGTTCGCATCATCATCGATGGAGGGAGTTGCAATAACTTGGCTAGCATGGAGATGGTGGAGAAGCTGTCTCTATCCACCAGACCACATCCTCATCCTTATTACATCCAATGGTTCAACAATAGTGGCAAGGTTAAGGTAACACGTACTGTTCGTGTGCATTTTAGCATTGCTACATATTCTGATTATGTGGATTGTGATGTGGTACCCATGCAAGCATGTTCTGTTTTACTTGGTAGACCATGGCAGTTTGATAAAAATTCTGTACACCATGGTAGGACAAATCAGTATACTCTTGTTCATAAGGATCATAATATCACTTTGCTTCCTATGTCTCCCGAACATATTATGAAAGATGACATTGCTAGAGCTAGTAAAGCAAAACAGGAGAAAAATAAGAGTGAAAATCAGATTGTAGCACAGGAATTTGAGCAACACCATAAGCATAATAAACCATCATCTACTATTGCATCTGAAATAAAATTGAAGAGTGGATGTTTACTTGCTACTAAATCTGATATTAATGATTTGGATGTTGCTACATATGTTTGCTATGCTTTTGTATGTACAGAGGTATTATTTTCATTCGAGGACATGCCTCCCTCTTTGCCTCCTGCTGTCATTAACATTTTGCAGGAGTTCGCTGACGTCTTTCCACAAGACGTGCCACCGGGATTACCGCCTATTCGCGGGATTGAGCATCAGATTGACTTAATTCCCGGTGCATCCCTACCCAACCGTGCGCCCTACCGTACCAATCCAGAGGAGACAAAGGAGATTATGCGTCAAGTACAGGAGCTGCTTGACAAAGGTTATATACGTGAATCCCTTAGTCCTTGTGCTGTTCCTATTATTCTAGTGCCTAAAAAGGATGGTACATCGCGCATGTGTGTGGATTGTAGAGGCATTAATAATATTACTATTCGTTATCGTCATCCTATTCCTAGACTAGATGATATGCTTGATGAATTAAGTGGCTCTACAATTTTCTCCAAAGTTGATTTGCGTAGTGGATACCATCAAATTCGTATGAAATTGGGCGATGAATGGAAAACAGCATTTAAAACTAAGTTTGGATTATATGAGTGGCTAGTCATGCCTTTTGGGTTAACTAATGCACCTAGCACTTTCATGAGATTAATGAACGAGGTTTTACGTGCTTTCATTGGACGATTTGTGGTAGTCTATTTTGATGATATATTGATTTTTAGTAGATCTTTGGAGGAACATTTGGAACATTTACGTGCTGTTTTTACTGCGCTACGTGATGCACGTTTGTTTGGTAACCTTGGGAAGTGCACCTTTTGCACCGACCGAGTATCTTTTCTTGGCTATGTTGCTACTCCACAGGGAATTGAAGTTGATACAGCCAAGATCGAAGCTATTGAGAGTTGGCCGCAGCCCAAAACGGTCACACAAGTAAGGAGTTTTCTTGGCCTCGCTGGTTTCTATAGGCGTTTTGTGAGAAATTTCAGCACCATTGCTGCGCCTCTCAATGAGCTTACAAAGAAGGACGTGCCTTTTTCTTGGGGTACCGCACAGGAAGAAGCCTTCACGGTCTTGAAAGATAAGTTAACACATGCTCCTTTACTCCCACTTCCTGATTTTAATAAGACTTTCGAGCTTGAATGTGATGCTAGTGGAATTGGGTTAGGAGGTGTGTTACTACAAGATGGTAAACCTGTTGCGTACTTTTCTGAAAAATTAAGTGGGCCTAGTCTGAATTATTCTACTTATGATAAGGAATTATATGCTCTTGTTCGGACTTTGGAAACATGGCAACATTATTTATGGCCCAAAGAATTTGTTATACATTCTGATCATGAATCTTTGAAACATATTAAAAGTCAAGCAAAACTGAACCGTAGACATGCTAAATGGGTTGAATTCATTGAGACTTTCCCTTACGTCATTAAACACAAGAAGGGTAAAGACAATGTTATTGCTGATGCTTTGTCTCGTCGTTATACTATGCTTTCACAACTTGACTTTAAAATATTTGGTTTGGAGACCATCAAAGATCAATATGTGCATGATGCTGAATTTAGAGACGTGTTGCAGAATTGTAAAGAAGGGAGAACATGGAACAAGTTCGTTATTAATAATGGATTTGTGTTTCGTGCTAACAAGCTATGCATTCCAGCTAGCTCCGTTCGTCTTTTGTTGTTACAGGAGGCGCACGGAGGAGGATTAATGGGACACTTTGGCGTGAAGAAGACGGAGGACGTACTTGCTACACATTTCTTTTGGCCAAAGATGAGACGGGATGTTGAGCGTTTTGTTGCTCGCTGCACTACATGTCAAAAAGCTAAGTCACGACTCAATCCTCATGGTTTATATATGCCTTTACCTATACCTAGTGTTCCTTGGGAGGATATATCTATGGACTTTGTTTTAGGTTTACCTCGAACAAAGAAGGGGAGGGATAGCATATTTGTTGTCGTGGATAGATTTTCTAAAATGGCACACTTTATACCATGTCATAAAAGTGATGATGCTGCTCATGTTGCTGATTTGTTCTTTCGTGAAATTATTCGGTTGCATGGTGTGCCAAATACAATTGTTTCCGATCGTGATGCTAAATTTCTTAGCCACTTTTGGAGATGTTTATGGGCTAAGTTGGGGACTAAACTGCTTTTTAGTACTACATGTCACCCCCAAACTGATGGCCAAACTGAAGTAGTCAATAGATCATTGTCTACTATGCTTAGGGCTGTTTTGAAGAATAACCTGAAAATGTGGGAAGAATGCTTGCCTCATATTGAATTTGCTTATAATCGTTCGCTACATTCTACCACTAAGATGTGCCCTTTTGAAGTTGTGTATGGTTTCTTACCTCGTGCACCTATTGATTTGTTGCCTCTTCCGTCTTCGGAGAAGGTTAATTTTGATGCTAAAGAACGTGCTGAATTGATATTAAAGATTCATGAGTTAACTAAGGAAAACATTGAGCGTATGAATGCTAAATACAAACTTGCTGGAGATAAGGGTAGAAAACATGTTGTCTTTGCACCTGGAGATCTTGTTTGGTTACATTTGCGTAAGGATAGATTTCCTGATTTGCGCAAGTCAAAGCTAATGCCACGTGCTGATGGTCCTTTTAAGGTGTTAGAGAAAGTAAATGATAATGCATATAAACTTGAGCTGCCTGCAGAGTTTGGGGTTAGCCCCACTTTTAACATTGCAGATTTGAAGCCTTATTTGAGTGGGGAAGATGAGCTTCCGTCGAGGACGACGTCAGTTCAAGAAGGGGAGGATGATGAGGACATCCCTACTAATGTTACACCCACCCCGACTGCTATACATACAGGACCAATTACTAGAGCTCGCGCACGTCAATTGAATTACCAGGTACTTTCGTTTCTTGGAAATCCTTGTAATATTCATGAACATATGATGCTGCCTAAATTAGATACTCTTGTTTTACTTATGAATGAAGGACCTATCATGGATAAGAAGGATGACCATTGGAGCGGGATCAAGCATGGAGGAGAAGGTGCGCGCGCGGGGAAGAACATTGGAGCTTCCAGTGATGATTTTCGCACATTGAAGCCACCATAATGGGAGTGAGAAGCTTTGGACGAAATATGCATGATGCCACGTTATAAAATTCGTCCATAGGCTAATATAGGTGCTGCGCCACCTTAATTTTGGGCCAGGCCCATGTAATTTCGAAATACCATATTATAGGCTGTTTTTAGAGTCCGTATGTATGGGGAAACTGACTTAGGGTCGGTTTCGGACCCCTCCTCCAAGGGGCCCCGAAATTCCCTTCTATTCCCCCATATATACAGCCCTTAGGGCTTCGTTTTAGGTTTGGGTTTTGTTTAGATTACAAGTTCGCCATAGCAGCAACTTCGCGTTCTTCGTTTGTGTTCCACGACCAGACAAAGGCGTCACAGAACCCCACTTCATCAATAAAGCTTTCCTCTTATATTCACAATATCCAGATTGCAATCTTAGTTTCTTGCTTGTTCTTCGTTTGCGTGCAGGAAATAGACCCTCGTGGTCAGGTTGATCGTGCTCCGGCGTGGTCAATAACCTCTCAGAGTTGGTTTAGCGATTGCTAAGGCGCGACGTCTCACACGTTCGTAGTCGGATCGTCAAAGTCTACTCCACCAAAAACGATAGCCACCATCTCATCGAAAGACAGGGACAACTTCGCCTCTATCACATCGAACGTGAAACTGCTAATTCTTCATCTGAATGTTCAAATGCTTCTATTGCTACAAATTCTTAAACTATTCGAGTTTTTAAAAATCCTCATCTGAGGATACGACAAGTACTACTGACAAAAATGCAGGGTTGAAGGAATTGTATGTGACAGGCATATACACAAGTGTCAAAGGGCATCAAACCCTTTGCGATGTCCTCAAGAAGCAGATTCTGAACACGGAGCCTAGGAAAGAGGGTGTTGCCTTTGTGAGGAAACTCAACGCTGATGGATCCTACTGGACACCTAAGCAGTACCCAAAAACCTCATGGGTTGCTGCGAAAGGACCCCCTGTAGATCCATCCACTTTATCTGGCTTTACTTGTGAAACTTCATATTCCTCTGATGAGTCACTTGACTCCAACTACAAGTTCTTCAAAAATCAGAAAGGTGAGGTATTTGCTAGAGTTGTTGGAACTAACTGCAAGAACGGTTCACCCATGAAGAAAATCTGGGTTCCCAAGAGCTACCTAAAAAATCATGAAGTGAATGTCCTCTCGACACCACTCATGAAGAACTGGAATCCCAGATCGAATTCCTTATATGTACCAAAGTCTTCACTTGGACCAAATTCCTCAAATGGTCAAAGATATCATTCTCGTGCTAATGCCTCTGTTTTGCAGGGAAAATCTAATAGTTCTGAATATGTGCATTATTCTTCAAATCATTATGTTCGTAAGTCCTCGGAGAATTTCTCTGCCTATTCATATGAGTACTCTAACCCTCACCCTGTGAAACGAAGCGCACTTGCTTCAATGCCTCCTCTCTCATATGGTGCTCGCAGAATGATGAACTCTTTACCACCCCTCCAGATGCGGGTGGTGAAGAAATTGAACTAATCTCTTATGCAGGGTTAGGTCTCCAGATGAACTTAAACATCTGATGAATTTGCTGGAGACCCGAGGAAATGCTTGAAAGGACGCAAGCTAGCCTTGTAGAAATGAATTCCTCATTTCTCAGTCCTCACACTACTTGCTTACTATCTTGTGTGATGAAATTCTGTCTGATGAAGTTGATGTCATATTCTTCAATCTGAAGCATATGGGTTCGTAAGTTGTACTAATTCATCTGCTGGATGATACTCCAAAATTTACTAAGTGGGTCCTCGATAGTGGATGCACAAACCACATGACTGGTGACAAGAGTCTGCTGATGAATTTGCCTATCGCTCCATCTCATCTGAAGCTTATCACTTACACAGACAAAGGAAAAAAGCAAGGTATTGGGTCTAGGTAAGGTTGCAATCTCAAAGGACCGAACCATGGATAAGGTGATGCTTGTCGAATCCCTTGGGTTCAACCTTTTGTCTGTCTCAATTCTTTATGATCTTGATATTGTTGTAGTATTTGGAAAATATCGTTGTGTTGTCATCATGGAATCTGACAATTCGACAGTCTTAGAAGGCTTTAGGAGAGGAGACTTGTATATTGTTGATTTCTCTACAGGTCCTCAGCCTGCCACATGCTTACTTGCAAAGTCCTCAGAAGGCTGGCTGTGGCATCGACAATTTGGACATGCTGGTATGAGGAACTTGCACACGCTCGTGAAGAAAAAGCACGTCATTGGCATTGAAGGTGTCAAATTCGTCAAGGACCACCTCTGTGGTGCATGTGAGTCTGGGAAGATGACCAGATCCAAGCATCCCTCGAAGACAATCATGACCACGACTCGACCCTTTGAATTGCTTCACATGGATCTCTTTGGCCCCACTCATTACTCCACACTAACAAATTCTTCAAGTTTGTATGGCTTTATCATTGTTGATGATTACTCTCGTTACACTTGGGTGCATATTATTCTGTACAAGTCTGAAGTGCAAGATGTCTTCAGACGATTTGCTTCAAGGGCCTCCACCAACTTCGGCGTCAAGATCAAGCATATCAGGAGTGATAATGGGACTGAGTTCAAGAACACCAATCTCGATGAATATCTTGATGAACTTGGTATTACTCATGAGTTATCTGCCCCTTATACTCCTCAGCAGAACGGCGTCGTGGAGCGCAAGAACATGACTCTAGTTGAGATGGCTCGCACCATGCTTGATGAATACAAGACTCCTCGTTGTTTCTGGCCTGAGGCAATTGATACTGCATGCCACATCATCAACAGGGTATATCTTCACAAATTCTTCAAGAAGACGTCGTATGAACTTATGAATGGCAATAAACCCAATGTAATTTATCTTAAAGTCTTCGGTGCAAAATGCTGGATTAGAGATCCTCACCATAGTTCTAAATTTGCACCGAAAGCACATGCAGGTTTTATGCTTGGTTACGAAAAGGACTTGCACACCTACAGAGTCTTCAACACCTACCACCACAAGGTTGTTGAAACTGTAGATGTGCGGTTCGATGAAACCGATGGCTCGCAAAGAGAGCACCTGCCTTCTGTGTTAGATGAACAATCTCGTGAGGAATCCATTAAGATGAAGGCTACTGAAGACATTATACCCACTGAGGAAGTCATTCCAATGAATGAAGACATTCATGCTGATACACCTAGAGAAAATGACGCTGAAGAAAATCCTCAGCCATGTCAACCTGCTCATCCAAGAGTTGCAAATTAAGTGCAGATTGACAAAATCATCGACGACATCAATGCACCAAGTCCTCTCACTCGCTCAAAAGCTTCACATTTGACTAACTTTTTTGGGCACTTTGCCTTTGTCTCTATCATAGAGCCCACCAAAGTTGACGAAGCATTCAAGGAGCCTGAGTGGATTCAAGCTATGCAAGAGGAATTGCATCAATTCAAGCTCAACAACGTGTGGAAACTTGTCAAGCGGCCAGATCCTCACAAGCATAACCTCATAGGTACCAAGTGGATCTACCACAACAAGCAAGATGAAAATGGACTTGTGGTAAGGAATAAGGCTCGTCTTGTAGCTCAAGGCTACACACAGGTTGAAGGAATTGAATTTGATGAAACTTTTGCACCTGTTGCTAGACTTGAAGCTATTCGCATATTGCTTGCTTATGCTAACCATCATGATATCATCTTGTATAAAATGGATGTGAAAAGTGCATTCCTCAATGGAAAGCTTGAGGAAGAAGTATATGTTGCTCAACCCCCAGGTTTTGAAGACCCTAAGCATTCTGACAAAGTCTTCAGACTCAACAAGGCCCTTTATAGCCTCAAGCAGGCCCCTTGGGTGTGGTACGACACTTTGATGGAATTCCTCATGAAGAAAGGCTTCAAACCCGGTTCACTCGACCCAACTCTTTTCACAAAATCCTATGACAATGAACTATTCGTATGCCAAATATATGTAGACGATATTATCTTTGGCTATACTGACAAATGTTACAGTGATGAATTTGCCTATATGATGAGTGAAGAATATCAAATGTCTATGATGGGAGAGTTGAAATTCTTCTTAGGTCTTCAAATTAGTCAGCAAGACAACGACATCTTCATCTCACAAGAGAAATACCTCAAGGATGTTCTGAGGAAATTTGACATGCAAGATTGCAAAGTCGTCAAAACTCCAATGCCTTCAAAAGGCCACCTCTGCACTGACGAAAATGGTACAAATTTCGATCAGAAGGTATATCGTTCCATGATTGGCTCATTATTGTATCTATGTGCATCTATGCCTGATATTATGCTGAGTGTTTGTATGTGTGCACGATTCCAAGCAACACCGAAGGAATCACACCATAAGGTTGTGAAACATATTCTTCGATACTTAGCTCACACACCAACACTTGGATTATGGTATCCCAAGGGCTCAAATCTTCACCTCGTTGGATACTCTGATGCTGACTATGCTAGAGATCGCGTGGATCGCAAGTCAACCTCAGGCACATGTCATTTCCTCGGACGATCCTTAGTCTGTTGGTCCTCGAAGAAGCAGAACTGCGTGTCACTATCTACTGCTGAAGCTGAGTACATTGCTGCTAGTTCATGTTGCGCTCAGTTACTATGGATGAAGCAAACCCTCAAGGACTATGGCATCAAGTTGAAGAATATGCCTCTCTACTGCGACAACGAGAGTGCCACCAAGATTGCTTACAACCTAGTTTAGCATTCCAAGACCAAGCACATCCAGATTCGTCATTATTTTCTTCGAGATCATGTACTCAAGGGCGACATCGCCATCGACCACATCCCTACTAAAGAACAACTGGCCGACATCTTCACAAAGCCCTTGGATGAAAAGAGATTTTGCAAGTTGCGGTGTGAGCTAAATATCTTAGAATCTTCGAATGTTCTTTGAAAAACGACACACATCCTAACACTTACGCAAAATTGATGAAACAGATGTGCGACACACGAAGTAACGTTTTTCTTCAATCAATGAAGAATAACCCTCTAAGTGTGAAGAAATTAATGAAGAATTTGACTCTCAGAACCCTACGACAATTGTACGCGGTGTTTGAAGTCATCATTCTTATACGGTGGGTCACGCCACCAACAATAGTTGAAATTCCTCAAAGTTGAGTTTTTCGTCATTTTGCAAATTCTTCAAATCTTCAAATTCCCCAAGCTTGCAAATTCCTCGACTTTTCAAATTCGTCAACTTCTCAACTTCTTCAAACTATGAAACTCATGTTCTTCATTGACTATATACTTATATATTCAAGTTTTCAATGTCCTCAACATCATTCACTTATTGCTAATTCTTCAAGTTAATTTTCATCTAAGTGAATGTGATCGGACCCTATCCCCCTCTATGCTAAACTCAACCCAGTCTCTTCACAAATTCTTCATATGCGTTCTACTTTGAAACTCGTTCAAAGTCTTCACTGTGTCCTTGACACCTGAAGAATTTGCGAACGGAAACTTAAAATTTTCACCATCAAAATTTTCGGTGTTTCCCGCTCAATCGGTTCCGATTCCCATGACAGGTTAACCCATGATCCCCCACTATCGCCACTACTCAGAATGTGGGTGACACAAGTCGCGAGGAGAGCAAGGGTCAGGGGCAATTTGGTCCAAAATCTTCGGACGGATTGGTTTTCACCTCCACTATAAATACCCCTCCCCTTTCATTGTGCTCAGTTACTCATCACTTCTACACTCTCCCGAGCTCCGAGCTAGCGCCGCCGCTAAAATCATCACCGCCGGTGTGGAAGAGCTTCACTGCCTCGACCTTGCTGTCGCCGTACTTGCATCGGCCGCTGAAGTCTTCATCCTGCCGCCGCTGTAGCTGTCTCCCTCTGCCGAGCTAGGGTGTGGGAGATCTGGACTGACGAACTTCCTCAATCTCATATCTCAGTTCATCGTGTTCCTCACCAGGGTAAATAAAATCTATTTTTACTGCCCTTTTTTGATCTTCAAGTTTTCCTAAATCTTCACAAAGGTGTTTATTCTTCAAGAATCTCATTCTAAAGCACCTTACATGTTCATACACTTGATGATTTTCCCTAAGTTAGATTTTCTTCAAGATTCCTCAATTCTGTGAATCCTCAAATTTTGCACAACTCTGGTACCTAAGACAAAGAACACTTAGTGAAATTCCTCAAGACACCCATGGTCATATTCCTCACACCTGATTTTATTGAAAAATTTCTGAGAACGCATATGACCTATTCAAATTCCTTGCACCTATACTCTATTCATAGGTACAAAATGTCCGCTGATGAATCACTAGGTTCTCATCAACTTAACTCATTTGCAACATTTCTTGAGGAAAAACTGTGCACTTCTTCAGAGTCCTCAAGAGTTCAAAATCCTCAGCTGAAGAAAATGGCTGATGGGAACAAGCCACAGAAAGGTGGAAAGAAGGCTGAACAAAATACTGCTTTTGAGATTCCTAAACATTTTTATGTAGGCTACTGTACACCAGATGAGTCCATACACGGCAAAGAGACAAAAGAACAAAGGAAAATCAGAATTCAGAGGATTGAACGGAGGTGGGTGAGGGAGTGGAAAGAATATCGCTATGTCACTCCCAAATATATGAAGAAATTCGCTCTCAAACCCCCTTGCAAGAGGGATCCACCTGCCGATGATCAAGAAGTTGATCCCACAAGTGTCGCTCGCGGTGAAGACTTTCCCGCAGAGTGGGCAAAGCGTCAACTCAAACTACAGAGAACTGCCGAAGCTGCAGTGAAGAAATTCGATGAAGACTCTGCTGCTGCTGCCACTGCCAGAGCCTGTGCAAGTGCTCCGAAGAAATCAATGATGAAGAAATCTACTGTGAAGCCAAATTCTTCATCTTGAAAATCATCATAGCAGATTCATCAAGCTCAAAGGCCTCAGCCGCTGGTATGGTTGCTGCTCAGTCCTCGGCTGCTGTTGCTAAGTCCTCAATGCTAGTGCATCTTGCAACATGCCAAAGGACTGAAGGATTCTCAATTGCTTTAGGGGCATCAGCAAGTTCTTCAGCCCAATCACATTCCTTAAGTAGTCCTTCCCTGAGGAAAATGAAAGCAATTGCTGGCCGAGGCATTCGACCAAGTCCTCAACCCAAGAAGGTGGCGTTCATGATACCATCAGATTCCTCAGATGAAGCTGATGATACGGAACTGGAAGCAATCATTAGAAACAAGCAACAACGAGTGGCTGAAGCAAAGGGATCTCAAATTCCTCTTCTGCTTGATCCAAAACAGGTGCTTGACTTCATTGATATCTGGCACAAGGATCCCAAAACGCCCATTGATGACTTGAAACTGCCTCCTGGTCCCGATCATGTCCTCACGGCTTTCATAGCTGAAGAAAAATGGAAGTATGAGAAGGCCAGATAAACCAAGAAGGCTCAATACAAGAAAGAGCATTACTTGAAGAAGAATGTTCTGAACCTATCTCCTGAGGAACTTGTGAAGGTGCGGTCTGAGATCAAAAGCCTCAGTGAGGAATTCAATTCATACTATGCTGATTGGCACGGTGCCAATGTTTGCTTCGTCAACATTGCTGACAAAGTCATCACTAATCACAGCTCAAGGGTTGCATCTCGCTCCCAGCCACAAATTCCTCAGGCTGAGGAAACTGCTCAGCCTACTAAAGATACTGCCAACCCTGCTGAAGAAAGTCAGACCGCTGAAGAACCTGCCAGGGCACCCTCCACTGGTGCGCTTGATGAAACTGAACCCACAAGGACGACTGCATCAGTCGTGCCTGAAGAAAATGTACCACCTTCACCTTCAGCTAAATCAGCCAAATCATCAAAGGTGAAGACAATCAACCTTCCTTCTACATCAGAAGTGAAGAAAACTAAGGCTGCTCAGAAGAAGGCACTAAAGAGAAAAGCTTCAACTTCAGATTACTCGACTGTGAAGAAGTTGAAGACTCTGCCAAAGTCCTCAACTGAACCATTAGATGCCACTCCACTCTCCTCAGCACCAGCCTATGAGATCATTCCATTTGGTGTTGACTATGTCATCCCAGATGATGAAGATGAAGAAGATCATTCTGCTGCTTCGACAGAGCAGATTGATGAAGACATTGAAGTTGAAGCAAATTCTTCAACCCCATAGGTATCATCGCCGCAGCCTCAGTTCACTGCAGAAGAGGCCGACGTTGAAGAAATTGATGAGGATGTAGACATTGGCAATGCAACTCCTGTCATCAACGATGAATATTGGGAAAATGCTCACCCAAATTCACCAATGACTACTCCTCTGTCACAGATTCCTCAGTCCCCAGCCTAGACTGAAGAAATTCATGAAGGATCTGATGACTTGGCCGCCAAAGCCACTGAAGAAATTCCTGCTGCATCAACTGATGACCTTGCTGCTCCAACTGCCACTGAGGAACCTGCAATGCAAATTCCTCAGACTGAAGAAATTCCTCCTATGACAAAGGATATCAAGGGCCCCTTCTGATAGAGGCGAAGTTGTCCCTGTCTTTCGATGAGATGGTGGCTATCGTTTTTGGTGGAGTAGACTTTGACGATCCGACTACGAACGTGTGAGACGTCGCGCCTTAGCAATCGCTAAACCAACTCTGAGAGGTTATTGACCACGCCGGAGCACGATCAACCTGACCACGAGGGTCTATTTCCTGCACACAAACGAAGAACAAGCAAGAAACTAAGATTGCAATCTGGATATTGCGAATATAAGAGGAAAGCTTTATTGATGAAGTGGGGTTCTGTGACGCCTTTGTCTGGTCGTGGAACACAAACGAAGAACGCGAAGTTGCTGCTATGGCGAACTTGTAATCTAAACAAAACCCCAAACCTAAAACGAAACCCTAAGGGCTGTATATATGGGGGAATAGAAGGGGATTTCGTGGCCCCTTGGAGGAGGGGTCCGAAACCGACCCTAAGTCAGTTTCCCCATACATACGGACTCTAAAAACAGCCTATAATATGGTATTTCGAAATTACATGGGCCTGGCCCAAAATTAAGGTGGCGCAGCACCTATATTAGCCTATGGACGAATTTTATAAAGTGGCATCATGCATATTTCGTCCAAAGCTTCCCACTCCCATTATGGTGGCTTCAATGTGCGAAAATCATCACTGGAAGCTCCATTGTTCTTCCCCGCGCGCGCACCTTCTCCTCCATGCTTGATCCCGCTCCAATGGTCATCCTTCTTATCCATGATAGGTCCTTCATTCATAAGTAAAACAAAAGTATCTAATTTAGGCAGCATCATATGTTCATGAATATTAGAAGGATTTCCAAGAAACGAAAGTACCTGGTAATTCAATTGACGTGCGCGAGCTCTAGTAATTGGTCCTGGTATGTATAGCAGTCGGGGTGGGTGTAACATTAGTAGGGATGTCCTCATCATCCTCCCCTTCTTGAACTGAAGTCGTCCTCGACAGAAGCTCATCTTCCTCACCCAAATAAGGCTTCAAATCTGCAATGTTAAAAGTGGGGCTAACCCCAAACTCTGCAGGCAGCTCAAGTTTATATGCATTATCATTTATTTTCTCTAACACCTTAAAAGGACCATCAGCCCGGGGCATTAGCTTTGACTTGCGCAAATCAGGAAATCTATCCTTACGCAAATGTAACCAAACAAGATCACCAGGTGCAAAGACAACATGTTTTCTACCCTTATCTCCAGCAAGTTTGTATTTAGCATTCATACACTCAATGTTTTCCTTCGTTAACTCATGCATCTTTAATATCAATTCAGCACGTTCTTTAGCATCAAAATTAACCTTCTCCGAAGATGGAAGAGGCAACAAATCAATAGGTGCACGAGGTAAGAAACCATACACAACTTGAAAAGGGCACATCTTAGTGGTAGAATGTAGCGAACGATTATAAGCAAATTCAATATGAGGCAAGCATTCTTCCCACATTTTCAGGTTATTCTTCAAAACAGCCCTAAGCATAGTAGACAATGATCTATTGACTACTTCAGTTTGTCCATCAGTTTGGGGATGACATGTAGTACTAAAAAGTAGTTTAGTCCCCAACTTAGCCCATAAACATCTCCAAAAATGGCTAAAAAATTTAGCATCACGATCTGAAACAATTGTATTTGGTACACCATGCAATCGAATAATTTCACGAAAGAACAAATCAGCAACATGAGCAGCATCATCACTTTTATTACATGGTATAAAGTGTGCCATTTTGGAAAATCTATCCACGACAACAAATATGCTATCCCTCCCCTTCTTTGTTCGAGGTAAACCTAAAACAAAGTCCATAGATATATCCTCCCAAGGAACACTAGGTACAGGCAAAGGCATATATAAACCATGAGCATTGAGTCGTGACTTAGCTTTTTGACATGTAGTGCAGCGAGCAACAAAACGCTCAACATCCCGTCTCATCTTTGGCCAAAAGAAATGTGTAGAAAGTACGTCCTCCGTCTTCTTCACGCCAAAGTGTCCCATTAATCCTCCTCCGTGCGCCTCCTGTAACAACAAAAGACGAATGGAGCTAGCTGGAATGCATAGCTTGTTAGCACGGAACACAAATCCATCATTAATAACGAACTTGTTCCATGTTCTCCCTTCTTTACAATTCTGCAACACGTCTCTAAATTCAGCATCATGCACATATTGATCTTTGATGGTCTCCAAACCAAATATTTTAAAGTCAAGTTGTGAAAGCATAGTATAACGACGAGACAAAGCATCAGCAATAACATTGTCTTTACCCTTCTTGTGTTTAATGACATAAGGGAAAGTCTCAATGAATTCAACCCATTTAGCATGTCTACGATTCAGTTTTGCTTGACTTTTAATATGTTTCAAAGATTCATGATCAGAATGTATAACAAATTCTTTGGGCCATAAATAATGTTGCCATGTTTCCAAAGTCCGAACAAGAGCATATAATTCCTTATCATAAGTAGAATAATTCAGACTAGGCCCACTTAATTTTTCAGAAAAGTACGCAACAGGTTTACCATCTTGTAATAACACACCTCCTAACCCAATACCACTAGCATCACATTCAAGCTCGAAAGTCTTATTAAAATCAGGAAGTTGGAGTAAAGGAGCATGTGTTAACTTATCTTTCAAGACCGTGAAGGCTTCTTCCTGTGCGGTACCCCAAGAAAAAGGCACGTCCTTCTTTGTAAGCTCATTGAGAGGCGCAGCAATGGTGCTGAAATCTCTGACAAAACGCCTATAGAAACCAGCGAGGCCAAGAAAACTCCTTACTTGTGTGACCGTTTTGGGCTGCGGCCAACTCTCAATAGCTGCAATCTTGGCTTTATCAACTTCAATTCCCTGTGGAGTAACAACATAGCCAAGAAAAGATACTCGGTCGGTGCAAAAGGTGCACTTCCCAAGGTTACCAAACAAACGGGCATCACGGAGCGCAGTAAAAACAGCACGTAAATGTTCCAAATGTTCCTCCAAAGATCTACTAAAAATCAATATATCATCAAAATAGACTACCACAAATCGTCCAATGAAAGCACGTAAAACCTCGTTCATTAATCTCATGAAAGTGCTATGTGCATTAGTTAACCCAAAAGGCATGACTAGCCACTCATATAATCCAAACTTAGTTTTAAATGCTGTTTTCCATTCATCTCCCAATTTCATACGAATTTGATGGTATCCACTACGCAAATCAACTTTGGAGAAAATTGTAGAGCCACTTAATTCATCAAGCATATCATCTAGTCTAGGAATAGGATGACGATAACGAATAGTAATATTATTAATGCCTCTACAATCCACACACATGCGCGATGTACCATCCTTTTTAGGCACTAGAATAATAGGAACAGCACAAGGACTAAGGGATTCGCGTATATAAGCTTTGTCAAGCAGCTCTTGTACTTGACGCATAATCTCCTTTGTCTCCTCTGGATTGGTACGGTAGGGTGCACGGTTGGGTAGGGATGCACCGAGAATTAAGTCAATCTGATGCTCAATCCCACGAATAGGCGGTAATCCCGGTGGCACGTCTTGTGGAAAGACGTCAGCGAACTCCTGCAAAATGTTAATGACAGCAGGAGGCAAAGAGGGAGGCATGTCCTCGAATGAAAATAATACCTCTTTGCATACAAAAGCATAGCAAACAGATGTAGCAACATCCAAATCATTAATATCAGATTTAGTAGCAAGTAAACATCCACTCTGCAATTTTATTTCGGATGCAACAGTAGATGATGGTTTATTATGCTTATGGTGTTGCTCAAATTCCTGTGCTACAATCTGATTTTCACTCTTATTTTTCTCCTGTTTTGCTTTACTAGCTCTAGCAATGTCATCTTTCATAATATGTTCGGGAGACATAGGAAGCAACGTGATATTATGATCCTTATGAACAAGAGTATACTGATTTGTCCTACCATGGTGTACAGAATTTTTATCAAACTGCCATGGTCTACCAAGTAAAACAGAACATGCTTGCATGGGTACCACATCACAATCCACATAATCAGAATATGTAGCAATGCTAAAATGCACACGAACAGTACGTGTTACCTTAACCTTGCCACTATTGTTGAACCATTGGATGTAATAAGGATGAGGATGTGGTCTGGTGGTTAGAGACAGCTTCTCCACCATCTCCATGCTAGCCAAGTTATTGCAACTCCCTCCATCGATGATGATGCGAATAGAACGCTCCTTCACAACTCCCTTTGTGTGGAACAAGTTGTGCCTCTGATTTTGCTCAGCCTGTGTAACCTGCACACTGAGAACACGTTGAGCAACTAAACTTTCATACCTGTCAGCGTAATCAGCAGCCATGTAGTGTGTTTCTGGTTCTGCATCGTCGCCATTGTGTTCTTCACTTGCAATGAGAGCCAAAGTCTCCTCATCATAATCACTAGCAGACGCATATCCACCATCCTCAGTAACAATCATGACACGCTTGGAAGGGCATTCTCTCGCAAAGTGACCTCCACCCTTGCAACGACGGCATATAACCTCATGTGTTTGCCCTGTGGATGCAATAGATGAAGAAGAGCTCGGTGCAGGCCCAGAAGGTGTGCTCTTGGTAGAGGGTGGAGGAGGAGCCTGTTTCCTGGTATCGCGGTTGGAGTTGGAGGTTGAAGTAGGTGGTGTTGCAGCAGGACGTGTGGAAGTAGAGGAGGTACGTGGCGTCCATGATGAAGTGCGACCTGCAGAAAAAGTAGTTCTCGCCATTGCCTGTCGATCCTGCACTTCACGTTCAGCTTTGCAAGCAAGATGAAATAAACGAGTGATAGTGTTATACTCCTTATACTCCAGAATAGTCTGAATCTCTCTATTCAATCCACCCATAAAACGTGCAAGCATAGCTTCATTCTCCTCAACAATACCACATCTAATCATACCAGTTTGTAATTCCTGATAATATTCTTCTACAGAATTTTTTCCTTGTCTTAAACGCTGCAAATTTTGAAGCAACTCACGTTGATAATAAGGTGGCACCCAACGATTACGCATAGCAGTTTTCAAAGCAGCCCAAGTAGTTGGAATATTAGCATGGTGTATTCTACAATGTTCTGACCACCAAACACAAGCAAAACTAGTGAATGAACAAACAGCAGCGGCAACACGTCTATCCTCGGGAAATTGTAAGCATGTAAAACGTTGTTCTGTTTCTAACTCCCATGTAAGATATATATCAGGAACATATCTACCCTCAAACGTCGGAATATTCAATTTAAGTTTAGGGAGATGGTCATGATCCCGTACCTGCGGGGGTGGTGCAGCCCTACCGTTACGGTTGTAGCCATGTGGTCGACCTGGTGCGTATGGTGGTGGTTGCCCCTGGGGCGGATCTGGAGCAACCTCTCCCTCATCATCGAAATCACCATCATAATCTTCAACCTGCTCAACGACAGTAGCCGCACGAGCCACCGAAGTAGCAGCAGTATCAACAGTACCAGGATGTTGGGCGTGGCCGAGAGGCACACGTCGCGCTCGTCGTTCAAAAGGAAGAGGAGCTGCCGCTGGTGGAGGTAGACGGGCAAGCACCTCATTGAACTTGGCGTCCATCTTGGTGTCGAATGTCTTCTCCAAACCATCTAGCTTCTCCATGGCCACTCCAAAGTTGTTCACGAAGTCTTGTACCTGCTCAGCCATCATTTGCTGAAATTTATCATAGAGCGCTTTGTTGGTCATGCTCTCCCAGTCGATCTCGTCATCGTGTGATCCTGGCATGGTTAGCAGAAATAGGAAACACACAATATGAAACCTACAGACTACTGGGACGTGGTGGTGGTGGTGGTGTGGCACAAATCCTTTAAGCGAATCTCAATTTCTTACCAGTTCTTACCCAGTAGCAGGCGGTGATTGGCAACCGTTGTAGCCAAAACTCTCAAAGCTTGGATAGAGCGATTGCCAGGTGGTGTCAAGCACACGGCATAGAAGTATGTGGAGCTGGGATGGCTTATAATATGGTAGCAAAAAGGGTCAGCAATAATCAATTCAGAGATGCAAGGTTGAATAAACGCTCAACGACGGTACTGTGCTGGTCCTAGGCTAGACCGTGCTAGAGACGCGAGCCTAAAACACCAACAAAAGCACGACGATACACGTAATCAAGGGAAGAGCACACTCTGTTTTTTTTTTCGTTTTTTTTTGCGCCTCTTTTTTTTTTGCGCCTCTTTTTTTTTTGCTCAGAAAAACACTACAATTGCGAGTGTCTCAAAACCCTTCCCAAGTCGTATAAGCAGGATAGACACGAAAAAAAAAATTGAATTTTTTTTGTTTTTTCTGGAGCGATGCGGGGGCTGCGACGACCAAAAAATTTCGACAAAACTCACTATGATAGCAAGTGTCTCAAAACGCTCCGGAGAACCTAAAATCAAGATAGGGAAAAAATATTTTCGGCCGAAATTTTTTTTGGGCCAAAACGTGCTCTGCAAAGCGTGCCAGACTCTTTTTTTTTCCGACACCTACACAGGTAGCAAAACGCGAATCCGAAATCAAAAAGATCTCGAAACTAAATTTAAAACGAGCTGGACTCGGATTGGTGGTGGTATATATGGACACCAATGGATAACTGGCAGCGGGGATGATGGTGGTGGTATATGGCGACTATGAAGACGATGCGTTGGCGGCGTGACAACTTGTGAATAGAACTCGAAACTCTAAAGAACTAGGCACTAAGACCAGCAACTCGACACGACGATGTAACCGCAAATTCAACAAAGCAAAATACTGAAAAGACTATGCAAAGGCACAGATTGGTTCGGATATGATGATCTAACCCTAATTTTTTTTTGTGGCTTTTTCGTGGACTAAAGGTATGAAGAACAGATGCGATCTAAACTACGAAAACTGGTAAAATCTCACCGAGCAACCTGGAAATCTGATACCACTTGATAGAGGCGAAGTTGTCCCTGTCTTTCGATAAGATGGTGGCTATCGTTTTTGGTGGAGTAGACTTTGACGATCCGACTACGAACGTGTGAGACGTCGCGCCTTAGCAATCTCTAAACCAACTCTGAGAGGTTATTGACCACGCCGGAGCACGATCAACCTGACCACGAGGGTCTATTTCCTGCACGCAAACGAAGAACAAGCAAGAAACTAAGATTGCAATCTGGATATTGCGAATATAAGAGGAAAGCTTTATTGATGAAGTGGGGTTCTGTGACGCCTTTGTCTGGTCGTGGAACACAAACGAAGAACGCGAAGTTGCTGCTATGGCGAACTTGTAATCTAAACAAAACCCCAAACCTAAAACGAAACCCTAAGGGCTGTATATATGGGGGAATAGAAGGGGATTTCGTGGCCCCTTGGAGGAGGGGTCCGAAACCGACCCTAAGTCAGTTTCCCCATACATACGGACTCTAAAAACAGCCTATAATATGGTATTTCGAAATTACATGGGCCTGGCCCAAAATTAAGGTGGCGCAGCACCTATATTAGCCTATGGACGAATTTTATAAAGTGGCATCATGCATATTTCGTCCAAAGCTTCCCACTCCCATTATGGTGGCTTCAATGTGCGAAAATCATCACTGGAAGCTCCATTGTTCTTCCCCGCGCGCGCACCTTCTCCTCCATGCTTGATCCCGCTCCAATGGTCATCCTTCTTATCCATGATAGGTCCTTCATTCATAAGTAAAACAAAAGTATCTAATTTAGGCAGCATCATATGTTCATGAATATTAGAAGGATTTCCAAGAAACGAAAGTACCTGGTAATTCAATTGACGTGCGCGAGCTCTAGTAATTGGTCCTGTATGTATAGCAGTCGGGGTGGGTGTAACATTAGTAGGGATGTCCTCATCACCTTCAAGCCAAATCTTCAACCGAAGCCAAGAATGCCATTCAAAGTCTCACAACTCCCCAAATTCCTCAAGTCCAATTTCTTCAATGAGCACATTTCTTCACTTGACCCAATTCGTATGAGTCAGCAAGGGCCGGTCAAACAAGATTCTGGACTCCCACTCAGATGAATTACTATGCATCAATTTTGTTCGACAAGTAGAAAGTCTTCAAGCACCACCAAATTCCTCATGCTGATATGGAAACAATTCCATCCTTCACACCGGTGCTTTCAGTTATTCATGATGCAGGAATCCTTCCATTCTGTGTGGACATCTGCGATTGGAATGAAGAGCTAATTCTTCAATTCTATGCCACACTGCACATCACAGGTGATGCCTTTGATATCAACTCCTGGGTCTTGGACTGGATGACGGGATCTACACACCTCACAGCTCCAGCATCTGAATTGCTTCCGTCAGTCCCGGTCCCAATTCCCTCAGAAGATGCACGCCTCTTTTTGGATGAACCTACACTACCCAATCAATTGATGCAAGTGCGGATGAAGCTCTTGTCTCCTGGAAACCTGAAAGGAAAACCTTCCCAGTGAAGGATTTGCACTATGTGCCCAGGACGGTCTACCGCATTCTCACCAATACCCTATGTCCTCAGAAGGGCCACAACTCTGAAGAAGAAGAAGTGGAGGGAGTCATGAAGAATATGCTGTTCAACATCATTCATGGGATTCCCAGCAACTTCCATGATTTCTTCATGAGGACATTGGCGAATGCCGCTCTAGCCCCGTTTGAACTGAAGCCTTATGCTCCTTGGATTATGAAGTTCATCTGATCAAGGTCTTCAGTTCCCTTCAAGGCGGACTTCTAGAATCACTTCGGCTAGTTGCCTCCGATTGAAGTCCTCAAGAGCATAATTGCCTCAGTTGAAGGAAAAGGCAAGGATGTCATTGATGAAGGCACTCGTCCATTGGATGGACAATTTCGCAAAGCTGCATGCTTCTCCACCAATGATGACACTTCAACCCATGACTAAGAAGCAAAGGCCTCATCGCAAAAACCTCAAGAGTCTGCCCCTCGTGTGATGACAGATCGTGAGCTTCTCATCAGTCTTCATTAGAAGGTCGATTATAATCACAAGTGGGTGAAGCATCAGTTCGCCTCCATAGTTCAGAACATGACTGTGACACATAACTCAGTGAAGAAAAATCATTAATATGTGCATGAAATCCTCAACCGCACTTGGGCCATTCTCTCTCACCTCAAGACTCCAAAAGAACTGAAGGAGCTAGACCTTGAGGAAATTCTTGACTGGGCTCGTCAACCACAGAAGAAATTCAAGAATGTTCAAGTTCCTCTGATGGTCACAAGTTCATATTCTTCATCGCGTGAGACGGATGAAGCTGAGGACATTGACGACACTGCGGCGGGCCTTGCATTGACAAACGACCCCGACAACGCTGGCACTCCTTCCTCACCAACACGATGAAATTCTTTAAGGGGCGTTAGTCCTCACTTTTTTGTCCCTTTTGGTCTTCGATGACAAAGGGGGAGAAAAATTGAGTTAGTCTTCAAGCGGGTCACTATATATGGGCTGTTTTTGTTTAACTTACAACTCTCTCACTTTTGAAGCTTTTGTTGATTGAGTTGTAAACTTAAGTTCGATGGTGGTCTGACTCTTTTGAACTGCTTTACGTATGCTTATTTCCTCAAGTATCTTAATGCATGCATGCTGAATTTCGTCAGACACCATTTTCATCATGCATTTTAAATTCTTCATATCATATGTTTAAATGCGTGTATGAATTACAAAATATAGGGGGAGTTCTCCATGTTTTTAACCTACCATGTGCATTTGCAGTCCAAAGAAAATTCCTCAAATATGCACATCTTTAGGGGGAGATCTTCTATATCTTGCATAAAATTCCTCAAACTCGGTATTTACACTTCATAGTATTATCCCCATTGAAAACTTAACCTATTTGTCATCAATCACCAAACAAGGGGAGATTGTTAGTGCATCTAGTGCCCCTTAGTAATTTTGGTGTATTGAAGACTTATAGGTTAAGGAACTAATGTGTTTGTGAGTGTACACATGCTCTATAAGTCGATGAGGAGTTTGATATAGTCGGAGATTACCGACCCCTAAAAATGTATGTCTTCAGCTGAAGACTTTTGTGAAGACTTTGCTGAAGACTTTGCTGAACACTTTTGTATTCCCTGAAGACTTCAAAAATGAAGAAGTTGGTGTGACCTTGAAGATATGAACGAGGACTATGAAGCGTGAAGACTTTTGTTTTCATAGTTTCATTTCCTTTCTTTGAGTCATAAGAAACACCGTAGTGTTAAAGGGGGCCGAGGTAATACTAAGGAAAATTTCCAACTGATGCTCAACTCAAAATCCTCAACCTATCCAATCCTTCAAGTGAAGCCTTTGGAAATCTCTTGTAGTTCAGTCAAGTTCTTAAGTGACAGAGACAATGTTCTTCTGGTCTCTGATGAAATTGATCTGACTGAGAAGTTAGGATTTTGTTAGTGCGATTTGCCTACAAGTGAGGAACATGATAAGCTCGATGACTTTCATAGTTCGAAATTCCGACTGTTGTTGTGTTTAGCGCCAGCTGTCCCCAATCATAACATCCACATAACGGTCATATCATTAGGGCATTTATGTCTTATCATGTCAGGTTGCACCCTGGCTATGAATGGACACCCCTCGCAACCACTAGTTGGTTGGCTGCTCCGAGAGAGAACTGACACTTGTCATTTGAGAGCAACCCATCCTTCGAGGACTTTGAGAGAAAATCATCAGTGAGGATAAACCCAAATCCAAACCACCAAACCTAAAGTGATTGAGCATCACTGAAGAAATTCCTGTGTGGAACCGATGCTTGTTACCTTTGAGGACTGTGCATCCTCTAGACAGTTAGGCGTCATGGTCTAGTGCATCCTGTAGTCAATTGGGGATCACGAAGTGACCTTGGTCTAGAGAATCCAACAGTAAATTGTGGATCGTCGGCTGACTAGTTTGTGAGGGTTTTGGAAGTCTACCCTGAAGACTTACCACAGTGTTGGGCGAGGACTGTGTGACCTTAGCTCAAGGAGAATACGGTAAGGACTGTGTGTCCTTGGACTGTGTGTCTTCTGGTTTAAATACCAGGCCACTCCAAACCAGACGTACGACTGTCACATCAGTTGGAACTGGGTCATCAAACCATTGTCTTCATCGAGCTACCTGGTTCTATTTCCTCGACCCCTCTATTCCTCATATACTTGTTCATGAAATTGATCGTTACTATTTTAAGAATTTGACTGAAGACTTTCATAATTTCCTCACCTTAAATTCTTCAAGTTACCTTGTTCATCACATCTTATCCTATATCACGCTACCTGTAATTTGTGCATGTTCATTTCATCATCATGAATATGATGTTGCCATGTTCCTCATGCACTTGAGTACTTGTTCCGCTGCTAGTTATTCATCACATTTCAAATTCCTCAAAGTTGAAATTCCTCAAGTGATGAATTTGTAAAAATTGCCTATTCACCCCCCTCTAGTCGATATAACGCACTTTCAAGAATCAAGCTTATATTCTCTTCGGCCTATCATCCGCAAACCGATGACATAATGATGGTGATGAACCTGATGCTTTCAACTCTCCTACGCGTGTTGATGAATAAGAACATCAAGGAATGGGAAGATTGCCCCCCCATCACTGAGTATGCCTACAATCGTGCATGACACTTCATCACCGGCAAGTCTCCTTTCGAGGTGGTCTACAGCTTCAACCCTTTGTCCCCATTGGACATACTACCACTTCCACTACAAGAGCATGTCAACATAGACGCAAGTGCAAGGTTAAGCTACATCAAGAAGATGCATGTTGATATAAGACACACGATCGAACGTCAAGTGGAATGAGTCACCGCCAAGTGCAACAACCACAAGTACACTATGATATTCAAGCCCGGCGATCTTGTGTGGCTACACCTTCGCAAAGACCGTTTCCCCATCGAGAGCAAGTCCAAGCTACTTCCTCGAGCCGATGGACCATTCAAGGTGTTGGCACTCTACAACAACAATGCCTACATGATCGACATTCCTCGCGACAAGTACAACATGAGCAACATCTTCAACGTCACGGTCCTATCCCCTTTCCATGGTGATGAAGATCTTGATCTGAGGACAGATCTCTCGCAAGGGGGGGGAGATGATGCAGAGCATCCCATGATCACCCCCATGGACCCATCACCAACACCTGAAGCTACAAGAAGATCCATGATGAGAGCCCGTGCACATGCCATTGAAAACGACGTGACATCTCTCCTTGCTCAATATACTCAGGTGCTCGGACGAAGAACATGGAAGGAAGCACGGAGGACGTCAAGCTTGGAAGGACAAGGGAGGAGCCACGGACAAGTCACAGCTCTCTGACGACCAGACCCCGAACGACCGACAAGTCCTGGACGTCCGACGCCTGGAGTCTAACCCCGCATGAAGACCAGTAGGATTCTACCACGCACGGACAACCGACACCACCCGGATAATCGACACGCCCTAGTGCACGAACGTCTGAACCATCCTAAAAATCTAACGCCAAGGCACCCGCTCCGAAACGTTGGACCAAAGCCTTCGAACAACCGAGCCCTGGACTTCCCACCACCTCCGGAAATCTGGCCAAGGCGCACCCGCACCAAACTCTCGGAAGTCCGGCCTCCTCTAGACGTCTGGACGTCCGGACCCTCTCTGTGCACATGACCACGGGACTTGGCCCATGTATGCCCCTCTTTTGCCTAAGACTATATAAACTCCACTCCCTCCTCTAGCTAGGGTTTGCTTATGTTTAGCAAACACTTTTGTTGAGCATAGATCCATTACTTCCTCCTCTCATGGAGATTGACCTCCATCGAGAGAATATCTAAGTGATGCCAAGGCCCCTCTAGAGGGAAGATTCTAAGGGATTCAAGGCCCCCTCCTTTGGAGTGAGGAGATTATCAGTTACGTGTATCCTTGTGTTGACCGTGGATCTATGCATCTCGTGTGTTTCTAGTGGATGTGTGATCGGAAATCGTCCGTGAGTTTGTGATTTCTTTTTGGTTTTCTTCCTCTTCCCCCTCCAAGTGTGAAAAGATCCACACCCTCGGGCTTGACCCGTATCACCTAGTTAGCCCAGCGATTTGCACATGGTACCCCGGAGAGATGGCATGTCGCTCCGCAAATATATTCAACGATTCAGCCGTGTGCAACACAACATCCCAGACATCATCCTACCACCATCATTGTTGTGTTCCACACGAACGTACACAATAGGCGGATGCGTGAGGAGATGAGCATCTTCGTGGTGCGCGACATCACCGAGCTCTATGCTCTGGCTGACAAGTGCACGTGTGATGAAGAAGGGAGGAGACTCCTGGGGGAGGATGCCGACGCAGAGGTCGACTTCGATGACGATGACACATCCAACCCCAAGAATAAAGCCCGAAAGCACAACCGCAATCACAAGGGCAAGGCAGTAATGGCCATCAAGGGCTCTAGCGACTCCAACGTCACCAAGAAAGCCAAGAAGGGCATCTCCAACAAGAAAGACACCGCATAATCATGTGGTGACGAAGCTATGGCAAGCAAGAAGACCGGCAAGACCGACGAGCCAGAGTAAAAGATCCACCAAATCAAGGGCCATGATCTCCAAGAGTGCCGGCAAGTTGAGAAGCTTGCCGAGAAGCAGAAGCAAGAATACGAAAAAGCGTGACAAGGAGAAGGCCCAAGATGGTGCTGGCGGGTCCGTCAAGAAGAACCATGGCGGTCATGGAGGACACTGCAACAAGGATAAGAGGGAGAAGGAAAAGCCTGCTAGGGGCCATGAAAAGAAAGAAAGCGAGGAGGATGATGATGAATACGTGGATTAGTTAGAAAACAACAGGTTCTAGAAGGCGACAGACGCCATATGTATTGATGTAGGTGCAGCATTGCACTCCTCACACCGGCAAGCAATGGGCCCAGGAAATCAATGTCGTGGAGCCATTAAACGAAGCTCAAAAGCCCCTCAAGCGGTCCAACGCGCCCATAATCTTTGACATCGAGGACCACCCGGATCAGACCATCGTGGTTGGGTGCTTGCTACTATTGGTTTGACCAACAATACACAACCTTAAGATGATAGAGATGTTGGTTTATAGTGGGGCTGTCTTGAACTTGATCTATCTAGAAGTGATCAAGAGGCTGTAGATACCCGACAGTGACTTGAAGCAAACATACACATTCGAAGGAATCAACCCGGGGAGGAGCCAGCCTAAGGTCAAGATCACCTTGCCGGTGATGTTCGACAGCAAGCTCAACTTTGGGATGGAGAAGATCGTCTTCGACACCGCCAAAATGCCGCTGCCGTACAATGGAATCCTCGGTCGGTCGGCCTAGGCAAGTTCATGGCGGCATCTCATTATTCTGACAACTTGCTGAAGATGCCAAGATAATGAGCATCATCACCATCCACTCCAACAAGGAAGACACAGTTCTCTACGCTGACAAACTCTATCGGGAAGCAGTTGTAGCATTTGCCGACAAGGCACTTGCTCTTGCTGGCAAAGCTCCCGAGCAGGGCTATTGGTGTCGGGGGGCATGCTCGGTGCTGGTTGTGCCGACGTTTCCTTCCCCCCACATATAGGAGTACACAGAGGTGAGTTCGGTGTTTGCCAGTGTCGGTGGTGTGAAGACGATGTTGTTGCACCGCTTCTTCGCGACGATCCCTTCCGCGCTTTTGCCTCTTAGTTGACATGCTTGGGTGCTTTAGTAGCCTTACTGCCCCTCTTCGGTGCCATGTCCGACTCAAGAAATGGGGTGGTGGTTAGCGAAAGGGCAGCGCGGTGATGGCGGTGTGCTAAAAAACAAGCGGGGAAGAAGATAAAGGCGGTGGCTGCTAGATGCAAGAATATGGAGTGAATGAGAATCGTTCTCCGTGGTTTCCTTTCTTATGGGGAAGGCACGGGAGGGATGGATCTTCGCGGTCCGTCCTGTCCACACTTTTTGCAGGCGCATGACCCCAAGGCACCATTTTGTTCCACCTACCCATGCTCCGCATTTAATGCGTCTTGTGGGGAAGGCAGTAAAAATCATCATTACGACATAGTAATTGCCCGCAACATTTCTGTGTGCACTATTTCGGGCCTATCCCAACAACTCATGGACGTAAGTGTGGCCCAGGCCTAGGGGCTCCTGCTGGTGTAATGAAGAATGGCTTCTCTCGGCATCCTAATTTGTGCAAAGACGACAACGTCCCGGCGCCCGGCAAGCCATGCCGGTGTACAACTACATTCAAGATGAAGCCAACTTAAGATCGAACTGCCGACAGGGAAGGACCGACAAGCTCCGTGCTGACAGGATCCCACTACCAGGCCACCGCTCCACCTCATCAGCCTGATTGTCACATCTCATCAAGTTGTAGAGCAGGCAGGTGGTTAGGGAGAGCCTGCCGGGGCACGTGGCAGTTCTAGAAGATTAGCCCACCTTTATTAACACATGTCCTGGTGGCGTGGCAAGGTAATACGAGGTAGCTGGAAGGACGGCACAAAAGGAAAGGCCATCCTTGCCAGAAGATGGTGCCATCTTGCAACTCATGGTGCATTTAATGCTCTTGTCCTAATCCTCCAGAGTTAGGTATGTGACACTGTAGCCACTACCTACATAGTGTATTTACTGGTTTACCACTTTGGTAACCCGTTGAGCTATAAAAGGAGGTCCATCACACCTTTTACAGGGATCGAACCCTTTCCCTTTTACACATAGTAGATACACTCCCGCAAACCCTTGCCAGCGAGTTGTGCTCCTTGTAACTTGGACGTACTCATAATCCACAAAGCACAGGACGTAGGGTGTTATACCTCTGGCTGTCCCAAACCTGTATAAACCTTGGTGTGTAGATTGTTGGTGTCGCTCTTTGTGTATGTTGATTCCCAAAGTAAAATCTCAACGGGAACCTTTGCTGGTCCCATAGTTTGTTGTTCCTCGACAATGTGAGATGTCTTGTTAAAGTAATCATGTGAA
This sequence comes from Hordeum marinum, assembly GCA_022496015.1. NCBI lineage: Eukaryota > Viridiplantae > Streptophyta > Magnoliopsida > Poales > Poaceae > Hordeum > Hordeum marinum. The sequence goes on along the minus strand of CM039675.1, from coordinate 225,299,082 downwards.
GTTGGTATTCATTTAGTATTTTGATGATATGTATGTTGTTCTTCCTTTGATGGTGTCATGTGAAGGTCAACTACATGACACTTAATAATATTTGGGCCTAGGGGAAGTCACTGAGGAGTAATAGGTAGATGATGGGTTGGGAGAGTGACAGAAGTTTAAACCCCAGTTTATGCTTTATTTCGTAAGGGGCTTATTTGAATCCATATCTTTCATGCTATGGTTAGATTCATCTTAATTCTTCTTTCATAGTTGCAGACGCTTGCGAGAGGGGGTAACCATAAGAGGGTTGCTTGTTCAAGTAAGAACATCACCCTAGCACAGGTCCACCCACATATCAAATTATCAAAGTAATGAACGTGAATCGATTAAACATGATGATCGTCACTAGACGACAATTCCCATCTGTCCTCGAGAACACACTACTCATTATAAGAACAAATTCCATCCAATCCCTTGCTATAAAAATGAGTGGGCCACCTTGCTGCACTCATTTTAGAATTGTTACTTGTTACTTGTTACAAATTATCTTGCTAAAAACTATGTGTTATCACTACCTACAACACTTGCAGAGAATACCTTGCTGAAAACTGCTTGTCATTTCCTTCTGCTCCTTGTTGGGTTTGACACTCTTACTTATTAAAAGGACTACGATTGATACCTTATACTTGTGGGTCATCAAGACTCTTTTCTGGTACCGCTGCTGGGGAGTGAAGCGCCTTTGGTAAGTGGAATTTGGTAAGGAAACTTTTTTATTACGTGCTGAAATTTACTGTCACTTTCCCTATTGAAAGTAATCCTTTGAGGGGCTTGTTTGGGGTATCTTCAACTTGACTGGAAGGTAAGAGCCTCTCTTGAACGTACTGAAGCTACAGAAAATATTAATTATGAGAACCCCTTTGAAGTTATGGGAAAATTGGGAGCTCACCCCTATGCGGGAGATGGAACAGTGCATCCTGACATGCATTTGATCTTTATGGATAAACATTATGGATTGTTCAAGCTTGCACGTTTATCAGATGATGGAGTCAAGAAGAATTTATTCCCTTTATCTTTGGATGGAAAGTCATTGTTATGGTATAGGCTATTGAATAGACCCGGAGCGTGGGACTAGAACTTGCTAAAATTGGAATTTCATTAAAAACTATATGTTATGCACTCGGCTCATCGTGATCGGAATCATCATGAAGGGAAAAGTATCATTCAAGCTTTGGGGAAGCTTAAATACATTACACACTTGCCCCAATTATGATCTCTCGAGAGGAATGATTATGAAGACCTTTTATGCTTGGCTTTCTTATAACGATCAAACTATGCTCAATTCTTCTTCGATTGGTTCTTTTATGAAGGAAAGTGTTGAATTAAAATGAGGTCTTCTTGAGAGAATTAAATGCAACTCTGAAGATTGGGAAATCGACAAACCTAATGAATCAAGTATAACCCTTGAATATTATTGTGTTAAGTCTTTTATAGAAACAAATGTTTTTCATAAGCTTAGTGCAAAATATGAACTTGACTCTGAGATAGTAGCTACCTTATATGAATCATTTGCTCCTTATGTTCACATCCCTAAGGATAAGAGGTTTAAATTTCGACCACCTATTGAAGAAAATCATGAACCTCTTACAACAAAAACTGAAACTATTGCTTATTCTACCAACCCTGTTGTTCCTACTGCTTATATTGAGAAACCTCCTTTCCCTGTTAGGATAAAGGAACATGCTAAGGCTCAATTGTAGTTCATAAAAGTAATGTTAAACCTCCTAGATCTTCTGAACAAATTAAAGTGGAACCTAAGATTTCAATGGTTAAAGATCTTTTGGTTGATAATATTGATGGACATGTCATTTATTTCTGTGAGGAAGCAACTAGGATTGCTAAACAAGTTAATACCAAATAAGATAAATTATATAAGATCAAACATGTAATTGGCATGCTTCTTGTTTCTGTTAAGATTGGAGACCATTGTTATCATGTTTTATGTGACATGGGTGCTAGTGTAAGTGTTATTCCATGTACTTTATATCGAGAAGTTGTGCATGATATTGCACATGCTGAAATAGAAGATGTTGGCGTTACTATTAAGCTTTCACCGCTTGAGATTGTGAGAGATCTTGAAGTGTTGTGTGTTAAGATCAAATACCCTACTAGTTTCCTAGTTCATGGATCACCACAAGATGATTTTTGTCCTATTATATTTGGTAGACCTTTCTTGAATACCGCTAATGCTGAAGTTGATTGTCCTAAAGAGAAGGTCAGTGTTAAATTTGGTGATGTATCTCATGCATTTAATTCCTCCAATTTCTATAGACAACCTCAGGATAAAGAGTTGCCTAGTGAAGATGTAATTATTGGTCTTTCTTTTATTGTTGTGCCTCCTACCGATCCATTAGAACAATATCTACTAGACCATGAAAATGATATGCATATAAATGAAAGAAATGAAATAGACAAGATATTCTTTAGGCAAGCACCTATCCTCAAACACAATTTACCTGTTGAAACCTTGGGAGACCCTCTCCCACCTAATAGTGATCCTATGTTTGAATTAAAGAAACTCCCCATACATTGAAATATGTTTATTTTATCAACAGAAGATATATCATGTTATTATCAATGCTAACCTTTCAGTGCACAAAGAAAAGAGATTGCTCAAAACACTTAAGAAGCATCATGTTGCAATTGGACATACCCTTGAGGATCTCAAAGGCATCACCAATGTTATGTCAACACAAGATTAATATGGAGACCGATGCTAAACCAGTTGTTGATCATCAATGTCGTCTCAATCCTAAAAATGAAGGATGTGGTAAGAACTGAAATATTAAAGCTTCTAGAGGCAGGTATAATTTATCCTGTAGTTGATAGTAGATGAGCTAGTCTTGTTCATTGTGTTCCCAAGAAAGGAGGGATTACCGTTGTTCCCAATGGTTATTTAACTTATCCCACAATGAATGGGGACCGATTAAAGGATGGTAACTAATTTTTAAAAATTAAACAAAGCTACTAGAAAAGATTACTAACTGCTTCCCTTTATTGATCAAATGTTAGAAAGATTGTATAAACACATAGACTTTTGCTTTCTAGATGGCTCTTTTTGTATTTCTCATATACACGTATCATAAGAAGATCAAGAAAAAACCACCTTTCTTGTCCCTTTGGAACTTATGCTTATACACATATGCCTTTTTTTACGTAATGCACCTGCTACCTTTCAAGTATGTATGCCTGCCATATTCTCTGATTTTTTGTGAAAATATTTGTGATGTATTCATGGATGATTTTTCCGTTTATGGAACTTCTTTTGATAATTGCTTGAGCAACCTTGAACGAGTTTTGCAGAGATGTGAAGAGACCAATCTTGTCTTGAATTGGGCGGAGAGCCACTTTATGGTGAATGAAGGTATAGTCCTTGGTCATAAAATTTCCAAAAGAGGAATTGAGGTATATAAATATAAGGTTGATGCAATTGATAAAATGCCATGTCCTAAAGATATAAAAGGTCTAAGAAGTTGAAAGTGCGTTATATTGACTAGAGTGGGGGATGAATAGGCAGTTTTTACAAATCCGTCGAATTTGCCAAGTGACGAAATACTTACAGCGGCGTTAGTACTCAAGTGCATGCATGGTAGAAGAGTAGAATAGACTTCGCGATGAAATGGAACATACACAAAGTATACGTAGTGTGTAAACATGACAAGCAGGTGAAGAAGGAGGTGCTTGAAGAATTTGAGATGAGGAAATTGCGAAAGTCTTCTGTCAAATTCTTCAAACAGATATGATCAATTTCATCAACAAGTCCTTGAGGAAATGAAAGGATTGAGGAAATAGAACCAAGTGCTCAATGAAGACAATGATTTGATGACCCAGTTCCAACTGTTGTGACAATTGGACATCTAGTTTGGTGTGGCTTGGTATTTAGACCAAAGGACGCACAGCCCCAAGACAGACAGTCCTTACCGTATTCTCCTTGAGCTAAGGTCACATAGACCTCACCCAATACTCGTGGTAAGTCTTCAGGGGAGACTTACAAACCCTCACAAACTCGGTCACTCGGCAATCCACAATTTCCTCTTGGATGCTCTCGACCATGACGCCTAACCATCTGGAAGATACATAGTCTTCAAAGGTAGCAAGCGTCGGTTCCACACAGGAACAATCTCTTCAGTGAGGCTCAATCACTTGGGTTTTAGTTGTTTGTGTTTTGGATTTGTCCTCGCTGATGATTTTCTATTAAACTCGTCGAAGGATGGGTTGATCTCAACTGACACTTGTTGTAGCGACCCGACTCAAAACGACTCAAGCCTCTATGTGTCAGTGCCATCCCTGGATCAGTATGCTGGCACATACAGTACATCAATGTATATATCAAAGTGCAATCACATGTAATTAACGTAAAACTGATATATACCTTAAAATCTTAGCAGAAATAGTCAACGTGAGTGGAGTCCCAATAAACACCAACGATAGGTTGAGTGGAGACCGTAACCCTGAATCGTACACTTACTCGTCATACAAAAGTATCTGCAACATAAGACGTTGCAGCCGTGTAGGTCAGTACATTGAATGTACCGGCAAGATCACCATAGAAAGAATGATAAAGGCTATTCTATATGCAAAAGGCTTTGTGGCTCTCTGTCTGAGTTTTTGCAAAAAAGCTAGTTTTATTTTCCCTACAACAAAGGAGTGAAACGGAAATCACTACAACCAGTTGGTTGTTAATGAGATGGTTCCACCAACCAATTCTCATGTCCCAAAAATTATTAATAGACCCACTCATCATAATATTTATTAATTGCGTTGAGAATGGCTGATAGTATCATCTCCGGTGCTCATGTTGTTCATAACCGGCGACACAGCTAATCGATTAGTTTAACACTCTGCAGAGGTTTCTACACTTTACTAGCAAGAACCGATCCCTCCCGTTATGTCCTTGCACTGCCTGGTGTTTGAGAATGGTACAATCGAAACATGGTCTTCCATAGTGATCCTCCGATAGAAAGTCAGTGCCCATCCAAATCCTACCGTTCTTCTACATCTCGTAGCAACTGACCTACCGGAGTCACCACTAGGGTCAACCAAGCCAGAGCCCATATTGACTTGCGGTTGCACACGTAAGCTTTCTGGCCTTGAAGCATCCATCCATCTCTTTGAGCCTGGGTGGCATTCCGTTGGGATGATCACAGGTAGATACCAAGATTCCCGGGCATAACCATGATAGATATCACGCTGCCAAAATGCATGTCCAATCCACCCAGGGGTATATTGCGTCTTTGAAGTCTTGAAGTCTTGATCATCATGAAGGTCTTGAAATAATTAATTAACCTCACAACACTCCTGAATCTCACAACCAAAACCCTGTCTACTAAAGCATAGCAATTGTAAAGTAACGTCCCTTCCCGGGCAATGGTAACAATGTGTTGGGTTTCTCCTACCTCATGATACTACCACAAGTTCAAGCTCAATATCCTATTGGATGTATGATGGAAAGATTGTTTCTAATTCAAGTAAAACATAGGTAACGTAAGATGATCAAAGTGAACTTGCCTAGTAAGGTTGATGAAGATAGAATCGCTCTTAGAAAATAACTTGATAGAACTATTCATCAATCTCCGATGAAAGATATATAACCAAACATTGCACTCACATAAGCATTCACTCTAGCAATCAATACTAACAAACAATAAGCAACACAAAACCAAACACAAAAGGGCTATGATGAAGGAAATATTTAGGACAAAAGTTAACACACAAAACTTCATCCAAACAACCAAGGGTAGTGTTACCTACAAATAACCTATTAATAATAGCAACAAAACCCAAAGTAAAAAATCTATCAAAAGTAATTTATTAAATATTTTACTAGCAAAAAGAATTACTTTTGGAGAACAACTTAGAATTATGAAAAATAACACACTAAACACCATAAATTTTCTAGTTAATAAACTTAACAACAAGTAAAACAAATAAAATAATAAAATAATAAGATAAGATAAACAAAATATAAAAAAACTAAGTTAACAAAAAGTAAAACTCATAAAACAATTTATAAAAATATTTCCAAAGAGGAATTCGAACTAGCAATGAAATCAATTTGCAAGTTATTATGAAACTAGAATTGCTATAAAAATAATAAATGACATAAAAATAAACTTGGTTGAAATACTACTGGTAAATACCAGAAAACAAAGAAAACTTGTCAACTAATACAAAATAAAATAAAATAAAACAATTTAAAACAACGGAAATAGAAATAAACCTAATAAGAACTAAAACAGAATCTGTTTTTCTTGAAATGCTAATTTAAACTATTCTAAAAATTCTAAAATTCTACCCACTGATAACTATGATTACTAGTGACCAGTATAAAAAAGAATCAACTCAAAATCTATTTTTAAACTCAAGATATTCAAATTCTAGTGATTTGAGAAAATTTAACAGAATTCAAATTTAAAACTTTCTAATATGGTCAAACTTTATTCATACCGAAACTATAACAAAATTTTGACACCATGCAAAAAGAACCAAATTAAAATACTAAAAATCCTAGGAGTTATCTAATTTACAAAACAAAAACTTTTCTGTTTTTAAAAAAGAATCAGAAAAAAGAAAAAAAATAGCTAACAGACGGGGGGGGGGCTACGTGGCGGTTTCTTACTGACTGAAGCGTGTGCGCGCAAAGTCTACACGAGCGAACATTCGGATCTTAAAGGAAAATGGTTTGCCGTTTTTTAATGATCTAATCTAGATCGTTAGATCTACATCCAATGGTGCAGGAGGGTTCGCTGGTGCTTACAGAGGAGGGGTGGAAGTCCGGCGATGTGTGACGATGGCGGCGACATCGGGTCGATGCAGGTGACGTTTCCAGCGGTCCCCAGTGACGTCGAAGAGCTCCGAGCATGTAGACAAGGACGTCGGAGAGGATGGTGGCGTCTCTTGGAGTTGAGGGCGACCGGAGGGAGCAGGGCGTCGACAATGGTGGGTGGGAGCCTCGGGTACTCTGGCGAACGATTAAAAGGAGAAGGGGTGAAGAGAGAGAGAGAGAGAGAGGGGTTTTAGGGTGGACCGGCGCGGGAGGCCTCAGGTATTTATAGGGGGAGTAGGGCCCTCTCGGGAGGCAGCATATCGGCAAGAGAATCGTGACGTGATTCGGTTCCGGTCGGAACTCCGGCGAGATATGGAAGGTGAGCACAGCGAGATTTGAAACAGACGCGGCCCCACTGGTTAGTGAGGGAGAGCGAACGGGAAGGGGATCGGTGGCCGATCCCAGAGGGATTCGGTCGAGCACGAGGGGCTGGGCCGCGCTAGCTTAGGTGGGCTGGGGCAAGTAAGTGGCTTCGGCCCTTTAAAAATAAACTTTTTCCCTTTTATTTTAAAATTATAAATTAAAACTAAAAATGAAAAATAAATGCAACTCCAAATATAGGAGTTTTATATATCAAAATTTTCAGAAAAACAAAATCTACAACATGAACATATTTTCACTGTTAAAACGAATACCCATAAAATCAGAAAATTCAAATAGTGATACTGTTGCGTATAAAATGCAAAGAAAACATTTTAAAAACACCAAAATGACTTCAAATTCATCTCTCTCCATTATTTTATTGAAGGGAATCATTTAACCCTATTTTCCATGTATTTTATTTCAGGAGAAGAATAAATTTGAAAACCACTTCAAGAATTGCTTTTGAAACCTAATATGAAATATTTTCAAAATAGTCTTATGAGTTTTACAAGTTCAAATATAATTCAAATGGCCCCTGGTATGGAGTGTCATATTTCTCCTCTCAAGATTTTGAATTTGGGTCAGGGAATTTGAATTCATTCAAACTTTGAAATAGAACCAAGTATGAAATGGATTCCAGTAGAATATTTCAGAAGTTTTCAAATCCATCTTTCAAATTATTTATTTTGAAGAAGTCATGTTATGTTCTCTCACTGATTTGAAATGGATGAATTTGAATTCACAGGAAAAAGGGGAAAGTCATTTTATTCCCTCTCATTCAGAATTTTTTAAAGTTTCAAATTTTCACTCAAATTCAATCACTCAATCAAACAAACAATCATTCATCTATTTATTATAACATTCCAAAATTTGGAATGTTACAAACTTACCACACTTAAAGTGAATCTCGTCCTCGAGATTTGAAGAGGCTAGAAAGAAAAGGTTAAGGTTTGGTGTCTTCTTGCAAATCCATTGTCCTGGAAAGTGTGGGGGCTACCACACTTAAAATGAGAGTTACTGGTCCCTCAATATCATGACAATCCGTTGGGGGTCCTTGGCAATGGTTGCCTCCTCACATTCTTTACAGTAACTTTTTTGGTGATGCTCTTCCGTTATAATCATAACGTTTCCTTCAGAATCCAGTGTTTCCTTGGTCAATACACAGTTCTCCCGTTACTAGATCTCGTGATCATTCTAAATAACTTATCGAAGATCTCATGGTGGTCTAACATTAGTGGTTATCCTGCAGTGAAATGGGACTTGGCTTCATTCCTCACCATAAAATTCCTACGTGTGATAGCAACAACCATGTACAAGGGGTTTTCATCCTACCTTTGTATGGCTTAAACAAAAGCTTCAAATAATTTTGTCTCTTTACTATTGGCAAGTCACTTAGATTTACCATTCTGAATAGCAAGAGAAATGATAAGAGTAAGTCGTCATTGTGGCCAAGCCATGTTGCACTGAAATCATTACCTTGTATAAGGTTTAGTGAATCCCGTATTCTAACACTTGGGCTTCCTCACAAGTGTTGTAGAAATTTCTCTTATCAACGAACGAAGTTCAGATAAATCCATTGATTCTGCAAGCTGAACAAAACAACTATCGTTTCTTTACATCTCTCGGGGTTACGTATCCTCCTAAGAAAAATGTTGCTGATCAGTCATAGCTTCTTCCAAGTTTCTTCCTTCATAAAGGTATTAATTGATCCTTAACAATCCTGGGGTCTGTGAGTTGTGGGCTCACTTGAATACTTGAACAGCTTTAACTCACCCTTGAGGTTACTAGTGTTTCATAATCCAACATTACCTTTGATTCACTCCATCATACCCTTGAGGTAACAAATCATAGACTTATTCTTTTATGGATTCCATTCTGTTGAATTCATTTCCCTTTCCATTGGTCTATTTAACCTTGGGTATCGTTTCATCACAGTCATCCCTTTTCCCAATATTCCAACTTCAAAAGTACTTTGTCACAAATGTTTTCATCCACATAGTTTGATATGGTACAACATTACCTTCAACTATATTCATTTGATCCAGACTCCATGGAAATACAATACTTTCTTATTCTTGGATCCTATGATTTTACCGGTTACTACCACGCTTAAAGTGAAATGTACATATGCCCGCATAGACCATATTTTCTCATATCCTCGAAAATGGTCGGAGATCTTTGTTCATAGAGTAAAACTCATATATACCAACATGGAAAAATCGTGACACAATAAATTTCATTGATTTATGAAGTTATTACAATCTCAGGGACTTCCGTTACAAAATAATCTCATGAAAACAAGAGTGCTTCATGATACACTTATTGCCATTATCAAAACGTAACTACTACATTCCAGCTTTGTTTTCCTTTGGACATTCACTATCATAATGTTCTGCTTCCTTGCAACGAAAACAGATGACTTCTCACAAGTCTCGGGGCTTCTTGATGTTGGTGTTTTCTCCTTGGGTTCTTGGTTCCTTTCCTGGGCACATATTGGCGTAGTGACCCATATCCTTACAATTGAAACATCTCATATGACTCAGGTCCCTGTTTGTAGAAACAGGGTTGTTCTCGAGATGTATCTGATTTTTCTTCCTGGATTTGTTTGTTCTGGTCAATTCTTCTATTTCATGTGGATCAATCTCCACTTTTGTTGTTAGGAAGTCTCCCAGATACTCTTGGCTTTCCTTCGTGCAATCCTGGGGAAAATGTCCTTTTTCTCCACAGGAGTAGCAGGTATTGGAGAAGAATCTTGTTAAGCCTTGTCCATGAGGGTCTTCCAAATCTTCCTCCGCAACAAGTTCTTCAAAAATCCCTTTGGATGTTTCTTTCGTTCCTTCTTTCTATTGAATGAAAACTTGTTGTACCTTAGGGTAAAGGTGACACTGAGCTGGGTAGTGGGTGGTTCCTTCACATAAGAAACAAATCACCCGATTAGTTGGGCATTCCTCGACTCGATGATTTGCTTCACAGTGAGGGCATCCAACCTTGTGTTCTTCCTGGGTGTGTCCTATTTCTCCACAGATCTTGCATGCACAAGTCTTATTCATAGGGCTATCATAGTGCTTCCGGATGAGACGGGATCTTAACAGAGTTTTCTTGAATTCGTCCTAGGTTTTTGCTCCATTGCATCCTTGTATGGCTTGATGCATTTTCCACCAAGTGGCAACACTTTGGGTAAAGTACCGAAGAGCGTATTGAACCTCATACTTCTTTGCAATCGAGTTGCTCCCGAAGCTATTCTCCATGTTTTGAATCCATACTTCTGCCTCCAGCTGGGTCATTGGTCCAGAGAATTCATGTCTAGCTTCATTCACCATGTATTGGGTCCAAGGGTTTTAGGATGAGATACCCGGTAAATAGAGGGACATACACAAAATACAAACAATAGTTTTGAAAATATGTTTTTTGTGGCTGTCAAAAAATGCACACAAATGACAGCTCACACATCACCGTATCTAACGTGAGTATGCAATAGGGGTTTGGTCTTCTAGGGGCATACAATCTTTGAAACTCTTCATGGTCTTCAATTTCTTCACGTCCTTATAGTCTTCAATTTTTTTGTAGCTCTTTCCATAGTGAAATACATCTTTGTCTGAGTTGGTCATCAGTTGTCCGATATCTTATCCTGGTTGAAGTGACAATTAGTTGATTCCTCTGAGTGGTCAAAGTGACAAGGGTATTATGTAAATATTTGATAAAACTCAGAAGGGATGAGAAGTAAAAGTTTTTTTGTGAGAATAAGGTTTGAGAGATATCCTGTCCTATGGGGTTTCCAGTTGTCTAGGTTCACGTCCTACAGTCAACATGTGCTCTGATACCATTTCTGTAGGGACCCGACTCAAAACGAGTTAAACCTCTATGTGTCAGTGCCATCCCTGGATCAGTATGCTGGAACACATAGTACATCAATGTATATATGAAAGTGCAATCACATGTAATTAACATAAAACTGATATATACCTTAAAATCTCAGTGGAAACAGTCAACGTGAGTGGAGTCCCAATAAACACCAACGGCAGGTTGAGTGTAGACCGTAACCCTGAATCGCACTCTTACTCGTCGTAGAAAAGTATCTGCAACATAAGATGTTGCAGCCGTGTAGGTCAGTACATTGAATGTGCTGGCAAGATCACCATAGAAAGAATGATAAAGGCTATTCTATATGCAAAAGGCTTTGTGGCTCTGTGTGAGTTTTTGCAGAAAAGCTGGTTTTATTTTCCCTATAACAAAGGAGTGAAACGGGAATCACTACAAACAGTTGGTTGTTAATGAGATGGTTCCACCAACCAATTCTCATGTCCCAGAAATTATTAATAGACCCATTCATCATAAAATTTATTAATTGTGTTGAGAATGGCTGATAGTATCATCTCTCGTGCTCATGTTGTGTGTAACCGGGGACATGGCTAATCGATTAGTTTAACACTATATAGAGGTTTGTACACTTTACACGCAAGAATCGATCCCTCTGTTATGTCCTCGCACTGCCTGGTGTTTGAGAACGGGACGATCGAAACATGGTCTTCCATAGTGATCCTCCGATAGAAAGTTAGTGCCCATCCAAATCCTACCGTTCTTGTACATCTCGTAGCAACTGACCTACAAGAGTCACCACTAGAGTCAACCAAGCCAGAACCCATATTGACTTGCGGTTGCACACGTAAGCTTTCCGGCCTTGAAGTATCCATCCATCTCTTTGAGCCTGGGTGGCATTCCGTTGGGATGAATACAAGTAGATACCAGGATTCTCGGGCATAACCATGATAGATATTAGGCTGCCAAAAACGCATGTCCAATCCACCTAGAGGTATATTGAGTCATTGAAGTCTTGAAGTCTTGATCATCATGCAGGTCTTGAAATAATTAATTAACCTCACAACACTCCTGAATCTCACAACCAAAAACCCGTCTACTAAAGCATATCAATTGTGAAGTAACGTCCCTTCTCGGGCAATGGTAACAGTGTGTTGGGTTTCTCCTACCTCATGATACTACCACAAGTTCAAGCTCAATATCCTACTGGGTGTATGATGGGAAGAATGTTTCTAATGCAAGTAAAACATAGGTAATGTAAGATGATCAAAGTGATCTTGCCTGGTAAGGTTGATGAAGATAGAATCGCTCTTAGAAAATAACTTGATAGAACTATTCGTCACTCTCCGATGAAATCTATATAATCACACACTGCACTCACATAAGCATTCACTCTAGTAATCAATAATAACAAACAATAAGCAACACAAAACCAAACACAAAAGGGTTGTGATGAAGGAAATACTTAAGAAAAAAGTTAACACACAAAACTTCATCAAAACAACCAAGGGTAGTGTTCCGTACAAATAACCTATTAATAATAGCAACACAACACAAAGTAAAAATCGAGCAAAAGTAATTTAGTAAATATTTTACTAGCAAAAAGAACTACTTTTGGAGAACAACTAAGAATTATGAAAAACAACACACTAAACACCATAAGTTTTCTAGTTAATAAACTTAACAACAAGTAAAACAAATAAAATAATAATAATAAGATACGATAAAACAAAATATAAAACAACTAAGTTAACAGAAAGTAAAACTCATAAAAGAATTTATAAAAATATTTTCAAACAGGAATTCAAACTAACAATGAAATCAATTTGCAAGTTATTATGAAACTAGAATTGATTTCATGCTATAAAAATAATAAATGACATAAAAATAAACTTGGTTGAAATACTACTGCTAAATACCAGAAAACAAAGAAAACTTGTCAACTAATACAAAATAAAATAAATAAAACAATTTAATACAAAGGAAATAGAAATAAACCTAATAAGAACTAAAACAAAATATGTTTTTCTTGAAATACTAATTTAAACTATTCTAAAAATTCTAAAATTCTACGTACTAATAAGTAAGATTACTAATGACGAGTATAAAAAAGAATCTACTCAAAATATTTTTTTAAACTCAAGATATTCAAATCTAGTGATTTGAGAAAATTTAACAGAATTCAAATTTAATACTTTCATATATGGTCAAACTTTATTTGTACAGAAACTAGAACAAATTTTTGACACCATGCAAAAGGAACCAAATTAAAGTACTAAAGATCCTAGGAGTTATCTAATTTACAAAACAAAAACTTTTTTTAAAACAAAATCAAAAAAAAGAAAAAAAACAGCTAACAGACGAAGGGGCTACATGGCAGTTTCTTACTGGCTGAAGGGTGTGCGCGCGAAGTCTAAACGAGCGAACATTCAGATCTTAAAGGAAAATGGTTCGCCGATTTTTAATGATCTAATCTAGATCGTTAGATCTAGATCCAACGGGGCAGGAGGGTTCGCCGATGCTTAGAAAGGAGGGGTGGAAGTCCGGCAACGTCCAACGAAGGCGGCGGCCTCGTGTCGATGCAGGTGACGTTTCCGGCGGTCCTCAATGACATCGAAGAGCTCTAGGCATGTAGACAAGGACGTCGGAGAGGATGGCGGCGTCTCTTGGAGTTGAGGGCGACCGGTGGGAGCAGGGAGGTGATAATGGTGGGTGGCTGCCTCGGGTACTCCAGCGAACGAGTGCGAGGAGAGGGGGCGAAGAGAGAGAGGGGTTTTAGGGAGGACCGGTGCGGGAGGCCTTGGGTATTTATAGGGGGAGGGGGCTCTCGGGAGGCAGCATATCGGCGAGAGAATCGCGACATGATTCGGTTCCGCTCGGAACTCCGGCGAGATATGGAAGGTGAGCGCAGCGAGATTTGAAACAAACGTGGGCCCCATTGGTCAGTGAGGGAGAGCGAATGGGAAGGGGAGCGGTGGCTGATCCGAGAGGGATTCGGTCGAGCACAAGGGGCTGGGCCGCGCTAGCTTAGGTGGGCCGGGGCAGGTAAGTGGCTTCGGCCCTTTAAAAAAAACTTTTTCCCTTTTATTTTAAAATTATTAATTAAAACTAAAAATGAAAAATAAATACAACTCCAAATATAGGAGTTTTATATATCAATAATTTCAGAAAAACAAAATCTACAACATGAACATATTTTCACTGTTAAAACGAATACCCATAAAATCAGAAAATTCAAATAGTGATACTGTTGCATATAAAATGCAAAGAAACATTTTTAAAACACCAAAATGACTTAAAATTCATCTCTCTCCATTTTTTATTGTAGGGAATCATTTTACCCTATTTTCCATGTATTTTATTTTAGGAGAAGAATAAATTTGAAAACCACTTCAAGAATTGCTTTTGAAACCTAATATGAAATATTTTCAAAATAGTCTTATGAGTTTTATAAGTTCATATATAATTCAAATGGACCCTGGTTTGGAGTGTCATATTTCTCCTCTCAAGATTTTAAATTTGGGTAATGGAATTTGAATTCATTTAAACTTTGAAATAGAACCAAGTATGAAATGGATTCCAATAGAATATTTTAGAAGTTTTCAAATCCATCTTTGAAATTATTTATTTTTAATAAGTCATGTTATCTTCTCACACTGATTTGAAATTGATGAATTTGAACTCACGGGAAAAAGGGGAAAGTCATTTTATTCCCTCTCATTCAAAAGTTTTTTGAAGTTTCAAATTTTCACTCCAATTCAATCACTCAATCAAACAAAGAATCATTCATCTATTTATTATAACATTCCAAAATTTGGAATGTTACACTTGTCAAGTTCTCTCTTGGAGCTGCCAACCAGCTAGTAGTTGTGGCGGGCGGTTATTTATAGCCAGGGTGCAACCTGACATGATAAGGCATAAATGCCTCTAATGGTATGACCATTATTTGGATAAGATATTTGGATAATCGGCGCAAAGCACAACAACGGTCGAAAAATTGAGCTCTCAAATTCCTCAGGGCTATCATGTTCCTCGCGGTAGGCTATTGACAGTGGCAAAATCCTAACTCCCTAGTCAGACCAATTTCCTTAGAGACGAGAAGAACTTCGTCTCTATCATTGAAGAACTTGATAGAACTATAAGAGATTTCCAAAGGCTTTACTCGAAGAATTTGGTATGTTTAGCCTTTGAGATGAGCATCACGTGGAATTTTTTTCCTTAGTTTTTCCTCGACCCCCTTTAACAGTACGGTGTTCCTTTGACTCAAAATAAAGGAATGGAAACAATAAGAACTAATGTATTCATGCTTCAAATTCCTTGCGTCAATTTATTCTTGGACCCGCCAATTTCCTCATTTAATAAGTCTTCAAGAAAAACTTCAAAGTCTTCAAGAAGAGCTTCAAAGTCTTTAGCTGAACATATACATTTTAGGGGTCAACATTCGTCGGATATATCAAACTGCTCAGTGACTTGTAGAACCTGTGTGCACTCACAAACACATTAGTCTCTTAACGTCTAAGGCTTCAATACACCAAAATAACTAAGGGGCACTAGATGCGCTTACAATTTCCCCCTTTTTGGTGATTGATGACAAATAGGTTAAGTTTTCAACGGGGATAAACATATGAAGTGTAAGCATTGAATTTGAGAAATTTGATTGCAAGATATAGAGGAACTCCCCCTTAAGATGTGCATATTTGAGGAATTTGCTTTGGACTGCAAATGCACATGGCAGGATAACATCATGGAGATCTTACCCTATATCTTGTAATATATACACGCATTTAATGTAGTTCATGAGGAAATTGAAATGCATGATGGAAAATGGTGTCTGACGAAATTCAGCATGTGTGCATTAATGAACTTTAGGAAATAAGCATGCAGAAGACAGTTAAAAGTGTTACACCACCATCGGACTTAAGTTTACAACTCAACCAATGAACACTTCAGAAGAGCAAGAGTTGTAACTTAAAGAAAAAACAACCCATTTATAAAGACTCGCTTGAAGGTTAACTAAAATTTCTCCCCATTTGTCATCAAATGATGAAAAGGGATGAAAATTGAGGACTAACGCCCCTGAAGAATATAACCTTCAAGGTGGTGGAGGAGCTCCAACGTTGTCGGGGTCGTTGGTTGAGGAAGAGCCTGCAGCAGTGTCATCAAGATCCTCAGCTTCATCCGTCTTGTGTGATGAACAAAATGAGCTTGTAACAAGTTGAGTAACTTGAAAGTTCTTGATTTTCTTCTTTGGAGGAGACGATCAGTCAAAGTTCTGCTGAAATTCCATCTCCTTGAGTTCTTCAGGAGTCTTGAAGTGAGATAGAATGGCCCAGGTGCGGTTGAAGATTTCATGAGCAGAATAGTGATTTTTCTCATAGAGTTGTGCGTGATAGTCATGTTCTAAAGAATACAACCTGGCCCATTTGTGATTGCGATCGACTTTTTGGTGAAGACTTATTAGTAGTTCACGATTACATATCACTCGGGGGGGGCAGAGGTTTGAGGATTTTGTCTAGTGGTCTTGGTAGCAGAATCTTGGGATGCAGAGGCATCATTGGTGGAATAGGATAAAACTTTATGAAAATGAGCATCCAATGGACGAATGCGTTCTTCAATCACATCTTTGCCCTTCCCATCAAATGAGGAATTTTTCCTTTTGAGGACTTCAATCGGAGGCCGAAAGCTGAATTGATTGTGGAAGTCAGCCTTGTATGCAATTGAAGACATTGATCTGATGAAATTCATGATCCAGAGTGATGAGGCCATCAATACCATTGTTACACCCACATCCCCTGCTGCTATACATACTGGACCGGTTACTAGAGCTCGCGCATGCCAATTGAATTACCAGGTACTTTTGTTTCTTGGAAATTCTTCTAATGTTCATGAACATATGATGTTGCCTAAGTTACATACTTTTGTTTTACTTATGAACGAAGGACCTAGAATGGACAAGAACGATGGACATTGGAGCGGGAACAAGCATGCAAAAGAAGATGCGTGCGCGAGAAAGAAGAATGGAGTTTCAAATGGTGATTTTCGCACTTTGAAGCCACCATAAGAAGAAGTTGAGGGCTTGTACGGAATATACAAGATGCCACTTCATTAATTTTGTCCATAGGCTATTATAGGTGTTGCATCACTTTATTTTTGAGTGAGGCCAATGTAATTTCGAAATACTACTTTATAGGATGTTTTAAGAGTCCATATGTGTGGGGGAAACGGAGTTAGGGTCGGTTTGGGACCCCTCCTCCAAGGGGTCACGAAATTCCTCCTCTCCTCCCCCATAAATACAACCCTTAGGGCGCCGTTTAGAGTTGAGTTTTGTTTAGATTACAAGTTCACCATACATGCAACTTCACATTCTTCGTTTGTGTTCCACGACCAGACCAAGGCATTGCAGAACCCCACTTTTATCAATAAAGCTTTCCTCTTATATTCACAATATCCAGATTGTAATCTCAGTTCCTTGCTTGTTCTTTGTTTGCGTGCAGGAAACATACCCTCGTGGTCAGGTTGATCATGCTCCAGCATGGTCAATATGATGAGGAGATCCCTACTAATGTGACACCCATAGCCCCTGTTTCTATACATATGGGACCACTTACTAGAGCTCACGCACGCCAATTGAATTACCAGGTACTTTCGTTTCTTGGAATTCCTTCTAATGTTCAGGAACATAAGATGCTGCCAAAATTAGATACTTTTGTTTTGCTTATGAATGGAGGACCTAGCATGAACAAGAAGGATGGCTATTGGAGTGGGATCAAGCATGAAGAAGAAGGTGCACGCGCGGGAAAGAACGATGGAGCTTCTAGTGATGATTTTCGCACTTTGAAGCCACCGTAATGAGAGAAAGAAGCCTTGGACGAAATATGCGTGATGCCACTTTATAAAATTCGTCCATAGGCTATTATAGGTGCTGCGCCACCTTATTTTTGGGCTAGGCCCATGTAATTCCGAAATACCATATTACAGGCTGTTTTTAGAGTCCGTATGTATGGCGAAACCGAGTTAGGGTCAGTTTCGGACCGCTCCTCCAAGGGGCCACTAAATCCCCCTCTATCCCCCATATATGCAACCCTTAGGGCATCAGTTTAGATTTGGGTTTTGTACACATTACAAGTTCTCCATAGCTGCAACTTCACGTTCTTCATTTGAGTTCCACAACAAAACGAAGGCGTCACAGAACCCCACTTTCATCAATAAATCTTTCCTCTTATATTATCAATATCCATATTGCAATCTTAGTTTCTTGCTTGTTCTTCATTTGCATGTAGGAAACAGACCCTTGTGGTCAGGTTGATCATGCTCTGGCGTGGTCAATAACCTCTCGTAGTTGGTTTAGCGACTGCTAAGGCGCGACATCATCACACGTTTATAGTCGGATCGTCAAAGTCTACTCCACCAAAAACGATAGTCACCATCTCATCGAAAGACAGGGACAACCTCGCTATCAAGTGGTATCAAATTTCCAGATTGCTCGGTGAGATTTTACCTATTTTTATAGTTTATAACGCATTTGTTCTTCATACCTATAGTCTAGAAAAAGTCACACAAATTTTTTTAGGGTTAGATCTTCATATCTGAACCAATTTGAGCCTTTGGAATTTTATGTTCGGTGTTTTCTTTGTTGAATTTGCGGTTGCATCGTCGTGTCAAGTTCGTGGTCTTAGAGTCTAGTCTTTTAGAGTTTCGAGTTCTATTCACAAGTTGTCATGCCGCCACACCATCTTTATCCCTGCTGCCATATACCACCACCACGCAACCATCATCGTCGTTGCCACATATACCACTACATATCCGCCACCAATCCGAGTCCATATACCACCACCATATATCTTCGATCCATACATATACACATATACCAGCACATATCCACCACCAATCCGAGTCCATCACATATTATGTTTAGTTACGAGATTCCGTTGATTTTGGTTTGCGTTTGCTTACCTGAGTAGGTTTCGAAAAAAGAGCCTGGCATGCTTTTCAGAGCAATTTTTAGGCCAAAATTTCTAGGGGGTGTGAAAATATTTTTCCCTATCCTATTTTTGGGCTTTCTGGAGCATTTTGAGACACTTGCCATCATAGTGATTTTTGTCATAATTTTTGGTCGTCGCAGACCCGAATCGCTCCAGAAAACAAATTGTCAATTTTTTTGTGCCTCTCCTGTTTTTAGTCCTTCGGAAGAGTTTTGAGACACTCGCCATTATAGTGATTTCGAGTGTGAAAAACAAACAAAAAAGAGGAGCCAAAAAGCGATTTTTTGGAGTGTGCTCTTCCCTTGATTACGTGTACTGTCGTGATTTTGTTGGTGTTTTAGGCTCGTGTCTCTAGCACGGTCAAGCCTAGGACCAGCACCGTTTTTTAGTTGAGAGTTTATTCAACTTTGCATCTCTGAATTGCTTATTGCTGACCCCTTATGCTACCATATTATAAGCCATCCCATCTACACATACATCTACGTCGTGTGTTTGGCACCACCTGGCAATCGCTCTATCCAATCTTTCGGAGTTTTGGCTACAATGGTTGCCGATCACCACCTCCCGTTGGGTAAGAACTGGTAAGAATTTGAGATTTGTGATAGAGGCGAGGGTCCTGATCTTTCAATGAGATGATAACTATTGATTTGGTCAAGACGACTTTAACGATCCGACTACGAACATGCACGATGTTGCGCCTTTGCAATCGCTAAACCAATCTCGAAGAGGTTATTGACCACGCCGGAGCATGATCAACCTGACCACGAAGGTCTGTTCCTGCAAGCAATCGAAGAACAAGAAAGAATATGATAATGCAATCTGAATATTGCGGATATATATGAAGTATAGATAAGGGTGGGGTTCCGAAAGCGGTCTTGGTCTGGTCGTTAGACCCAAATGAAGTACACAAAGTTGCAATGACTAACTTTTAACAAACCAAAACCCAAGCAAAAATCTACTAGATTGATGTACTTATATAGGAGCAATGGGTGGAGGCCAAGGATGTGGGAGGACGTCCCAAGACACCCTAAAACCAACCCTAGGTCGTACAAGGTCCATGGGCCCAAGTGGAGGTGATGCAACACCTTTGGACTTGTAGTTTGACTCGGATTCTGCTGCAATGTCAGATTGTTTCGTCGATATCTCCACACTCCGGACAAATTTTAAGGTAATTGCAATTGGAGTGGAATGCATATTAAATCTAGTTTCTAAAAACTAGAATCACCCAATTCGGAGACCGGATGTAAAAGTTCTTGGGTTTTTGAGACATGTGCGTCTGTGTAGTCCGAATCTGAGTCCAGAACATGAGAGACTTGGACTCTATCTTCTCTTGGCTAATAGTGACATGAGAGAACTTATTGAATAGCACCTAATTCTATCTTTTGACGTGATAGGACCTCTTGAATAGCACCCAACCATTTTCAATTCATTTGTCTTCACACGTGGTTCATACAAGTGTTCGGCCATTCTGCATTAAGGCATGAAATGAAAATATGTGAAGTATATTTGTTCCAGATAACATAAATTTTTTTATTACATAATTCTTATAAAAAATCTCCTCACAAATATGCATGTATGCAATATTTTTGGTCGTATCCAAGGTAGTCATGTCCTCATCGTCCCCCCTTCTTGAAAACAGAGTTGTCCTCTACGTTGCATTGTCTATAATGTGGCTAACAAAAAATACAAGGTGTACATATTGTATATGTATATATCATCTATTTTTATTGACCTTAGTTGTGGCACATGTGACACATTTATACAAGAGAACACTTCAAATTTCATGAAATATAAAGCCAAAATATTATCACAAGAAGTAGAAGGCATGAAAATATTGCAACTCAGTTTGCACATATAAGTGAAGTCCTTATTCATATCAAAAGATTGACAATGTTCATCATTAAACCATACCAATAAACTTGAATTGTTCCAAATTTAGATGCTACAACATGCTTAAATAAGCAAACATGCAACATGTCATTCGACACAGAATGATCACCAAAATTGGAGGTCATATCAAAATGATTAAAAAGTGGTAGAATTATTTTCAAACATATTTGATCAACATTTGATTTGTTTCCTGATTCACCTGGTTCTTTTGCCATCAACAGTTAATTCAATGGGTGCATTCAAAATTGTTGCTATTTGATCAGATGGCAAAGACAAATCAAGAACATCGTCCTCTAAAATAGGTGGTGTGATCAAAGTAATGGGTAGCTCATGACATGGTACATTGGAATTGAAAAGACATTCATCATACTCATGTGGTGTTGGAAGATCAGTACCTTTGGCATTACCTCTTATGATCAACTCAGATGGTGTAGTCACTCTCGATGATGACATCTCACATAGTGAAGGTGATGTAGCTCTCACAACAATTGATGTGGTTGTAATAGTACCCTAGTAGTCGAAGGTACAATCGTATCAATCTTGGAGTGTGCACCTTGCGCTTGTTCTCCTTATGGGGAACACGTAGTTTTATTTCCTATTCAGCTTTCTAAGCAAGACAAAACAAATGATACATAGGATAACACTTTTCATGAATTAGTATCTACTGAATATCACGATTTAATCCTCCCAAAATCTATCCATAAAATATTCTTCACTTTCTTCTAATGAGGAATGCAACAAGGTTGTTTTTAAATCATCATAATATTTTGTTATGGTGTCACTACCTTGTTTTAAATGTTCTAAATTTTTAATCATGTCACGAGTATAATAAGGAGGAATGAATGTGTGTCTCATGGGAAGTTTCAAATCATCCCAAGTCGTAGGTATAATATCATGGTGTAACTCACAAAATTTGCTCCACCAAACTAAAGCATAACTAGTGAAAGAACCAACGGCGACCTTAACTTTATGTTCAATAAAATTATGGGAAGCAAATATATCATTTATTTTAAACTCCCACTCAATATATAAAGCAGGTCTAAAACGGCCATTAAATGATGGTATGGAAACATTAACCTAATCGTGTGTATTGGGATGTCTTTGCACTTCTCGTGATGGATGTGGCATTTGCTTAGGTGGTGGCACGCCTCCCACGGCCGACGAAGACCACAAACTGATAACTCTGGATCCTATCATGATTAGTAGAAACAAGAAACAAAATCCAATAATATTGTTCCAATGAACTACTGGGTTGTGATGGTAAAGCGCTCACAGTAAAGCAAATATCAATAACCTACAAATTCTTACCATGCAGCAGGTGGTGACTAGCAACAGACGGTGTCAATATCTTCGAAGATTGATTAAAGCGATTACAAGGTGAACGTATGTATACACGATGTAGAAATATGTGGAGCTTGGAAGGCTTAATATATGGTAGGAAAATATTAGCAATAATCAATTCAGAGATGCAATGTTGAATAAACGCTCAACGACGGTACTGTGCTGGTCCAAGGCTAGACTGTACTAGAGACGCGAGCCTAGAGCACTAACGAAGTCATGGCAAAGCACAAAGCAATGGACGATATGTAGTAGTTCTTGATAGCAAGATATACGTGAGGATCACAATGGGAGTAATGATAATAATGACAAATCACTGTCAAGCAAGATATACCAAAACTCTCTCTACAACTTAGCTCAGGAAACTATTATGTCAAATTTTTGATATCTTTTTTATTCTCTTATTTTTTTCACTAACTTTTTTCACTCTCTCTCTCTCTCACTTTTTCCCCTTTTCTCTCACGTTTTCTTATTCTCTCAACCGAATAAGATGTGGATTGGATCAAGCGTAGATCCGAACGACCTCAAGTATGATAATGACAATGAACAATGGTAGCACGTGGTGAAAATTTATGGATGGTGGTGGGCGACAACGAAAGGGATGATGATGCAGTGGTGGCGTGACTAATGTGAACAGAACTCGGAACTCTAAAGAACTAGACTCTAATACCAGCAACTCGACATGACGATACAACCGATAATTCAACTATGCAAGCACTAAACAAAAATTTGCAAAGGCTCAGACTCGCTTGGACAAATGATGAATAGATCTAGCTTTTTTGTGTGGCTTTTTCTTGGGTAATAGGTAAGAAAAATAAATCTAATCTAGGGATAACTAGAAATTCTTACCGAGCAACCTGAAAACGATACCACTTGATAGAGGCGAGGGTCCCGATCTTTCAGTGAGATGATAACTATCGATTTTGTGGAGATGACTTTGATGATCCAACTATGAATGTGTACGATGTTGCGCCTTAGCAATCGTTAAACAAATCTTCAAGAGGTTATTGACCATGCCGGAGCATGATCAACCTGAGCACGAAGTCTATTCCTGATGAGGACATGACTACCTTGGATACGACCAAAACTGTTGCATACATGCATATTTGTGAGGTGATTTCTTATAATAATTATGCAATAATTTATTTATGTTATCCGGAACAAAAATACTTCACCTATTTTTATTTTATGCCTAAACGCAGAATGGTCGAACACTTGTATGAACCACGTGTGATGACAAAGAAAGAGGAAATGGTTGGATGCTATTCAAGAGGTCCTCCAAAGTCAAAGGAAACAATTAGGTGTTGTTCAAGAAGTTCTCTCACGTCACTTTTAGCCCAAGAGAAGATAGAGTCCAAGTCTCTCACGTTCTGGACTCAGATTCGGACTGCACAGACACACCTGTCTCAAAACGCGAACAACTTTTTCATACGGACTCGGAATTGGATGATTCATTTTTTTGCTGGAAACTAGATTTCATATGCTTTCCAGCACAGTTGGAATCACCTTAAAATTCGTCCGTATCGCGAAGTTATCGACAAAACAATCTGACGTTGCATCAGAATCCGAGTCAAACTACAAGTCCAAAGGTGTTGCATCACCTCCACTTGGGCCCATGGGCCTTGTACGACCTAGGGTTTGTTTTAGGGTGTCTTGAGACGTCCTCCCACCTCCTTGGCCGCCACCCCTTGCTCCTATATAAGTAGATCAATCTAGTAGCTTTTCCTTTGGGTTTTGTTTAGTTAAAAGTTAGCCATTGCAACTTCGTGTACTTCGTTTGTGTCCAACGACCAGACCAAGACCGCTTTCGGAACCCCACCCTTATCAATACTTCATATATATTCGCAATATTCAGATTGCATTATCATATTCTTGCTTGTTCTTTGATTGCTTGCAGGAATAGACCTTCGTGGTCAGGTTGATCGTGCTCCGGCGTGGTCAATAACCTCTTGGAGATTGGTTTAGCGATTGCTAAGGCGCAACGTCGTGCACGTTCGTAGTCGGATCGTCAAAGTCTTCTCCACCAAATCGATAGTTATCATCTCATCGAAAGATCGGGACCCTCGCCTCTATCAATTCCTGCAAGCAATCAAAAAATAAGCAAGAATATGATAATGCAATCTGAATATTGCGAATATAAATGAATTATATATAAGGGTGGGAGTTCCAAATGCGGTCTTGGTCTAGTCGTTGGACACAAACGAAGTACACGAAGTTGCAATGACTAACTTTTAACTAAACAAAACCCAAGCAAAAAGCTACTAGATTGAACTACTTATATAGGAGCAAGGGGTGGCATCCAAGGAGGTGGGAGGACATCCCAAGACACCCTAAAACCAACTCTAGGTCGTACAAGCCCCATGGGCCCAAGTGGAGGTGATGCACCACCTTTGGACTTGTAGTTTGACTTGGATTCTGCTGCAACATCAGATTGTTTCGTCGTTATCTCCATGCTCCAGATGAATTTGAAGGTGATTCCAATTGGGCTGGAACGTATATGAAATCAAGTTTCCAACAAAAAAGTAACCACCCAATTCAGAGTCCGGATGAAACAGTTCTTGGCCTTTTGAGACATGTGTGTCTGTGTAGTTCGAATCTGAGTTCAGAACTTGAGAAACTTGGACTCTATCTTCTCTTGGGATAAAAGTTATGTGAGAGAAGTTCTTGAATATCACCTAATTATTTTCTTTGACATGAGAGGACCTCTTAAATATCACCCAACCATTTTCTCTTTTTTTGTCATCACACGTGGTTCAGTGTTCGGCCATTCTACATTTAGGCATGAAATAAAAATAGGTGAAGTATTTTTTGTTCTGGATAACATAAATAAATTATTACATAATCCTTATAAGAAATCACCTCGCAAATATGCACGTATGCAATATTTTTGGTCGTGTCCAAGTTAGTCATGTCCTCATCAATTTGCTTGACGGATTTGTGACACGCCACCACCACCACCACCACTTGTTAGTTGTCTGTAGGTTCATATTCTTGTGTGTTCCTATTGCTGCTAACCATGACAGGATCACAAGCAGACGAGATACACTAGGACAACATGACGAACAAGGAGCTCCACATCAAATTTCAGCAAATGATGGCTGACCAGGTCCAAGATGTCGTGACCATCCTTGAAGAGGCCATGGAAAAGCTAAATGGTTTGCAGAAGACATTCGACACCAAGATGGATGCCAATTTCAATGAGGTGCTTGCCCGTCTACCACCACTAGATGCAGCTCCCGTCCCTCTCGAACAACAACCACAACATCAACATGGCGCGAATTTTGTGGGACAAGCGCGACGTGTGCCTCTCGGCCAAGGCCATGATTTTGGTGTCGTTGCTACTGAGAAAAGGTGGTTTCTGTGGCTGCTACTGCTAATATTGAGAAGGATGTGAATTATGATGGTGATTACGATGATGAGGGAGAGGTTTCTACAGATCAGCCACAGGGGCATCCACCACCACACCTACCATGTCGTCCACATGCCTACAATCGCAACAGTAGAGCTGCACCACCACCTCAGGTATGGGATCATGACCATCTCCCTAAACTTATGTTGATTATTCTGACATTTGAGGGTAGATATGTTCCAGATATATATCTTACATGGGAGTTAGAAACATAACAACATTTTACATGCTTACAATTTCCTGAGGATGGACGTGTTGTTGCCGCTGTTTGTTCATTCACTAGTTTTGCTTGTGTGTGGTGGTCAGAACATTGTAGAATACATCATGCTAATATTCCAACAACTTGGGGTGCTTTGAAAACTGCTATGCGTAATCATTGGGTTCCACCATATTATCAATGTGAATTGCTTCAAAATTTGCAGGGTTTAAGACAAGGAAAAATTCTGTAGAGGAATATTATCAGGAATTACAAAGTAGCATGATTAGATGTGGTATTGTTGAGGAGAATGAAGCTATGCTTGCACATTTTATGGGTGGTTTAAATAGAGAGATTCAGACTATTCTAGAGTATAAGGAGTATAACACTATCACTCGTTTATTCCATCTTGCTTGCAAAGCTAAATGTGAAGTGTAGGATCGACAGGCCATGGTGAGAACTATTTTTTCTGCAGGTCGCACTTCATCATGGATGCCACGGACCTCATATACTTCCACACGTCCTGCTATAGCACTACCTACTTTAGCCACCACCTCCAACTGAGATACCAGGAATAAGGCACAACCACTAGCCTAGCAAGGGCACGCTTTCGGGGCCTGCACATAGCTCTTCTTTATCCATGGCATCTACAGGGCAAACACGTGAGGTTATATGTCGTCATTGCAAGGGTAGAGGTCACTTTGCGAGAGAATGCACACCCAGGCATGTGATGATTGTTACCGAGGATGGTGAATATGCCTCCAATAGTGATTATGATGAGGAGACTTGGGCTCTTATTGCAAGTGAAGAACAAGGTGCCGAGGATACTGAACAAGAGACACACTACATGGCAGCTGAGTACGTGGACATGTATGAAAGTTTAGTTGCTCAACGTCTTCTGAGTGTGCAGGTCACACAGGCTGAGAAAAATTAGAGGCACAACTTGTTCCATACAAAGGGAGTTATGAAGGAGCATTCTATTCGCATCATCATCGATGGAGGGAGTTGCAACAACTTGGCTAGCATGGAGATGGTGGAGAAGTTTTCTCTAACTAGCATACCACATCCTAATCCTTATTACATCCAATGGTTCAGCAACAGTGGCAAGGTTAAGGTAATAGTACCATTCGTGTGCATTTTCACATTGCTACATATTCTAATTATGTTGATTTTGATGTGGTACCATGCAAGCATGTTCTGTTTTACTTGGTAGACCATGGCAATATCATAAAAAATTGTACACCACGGTAGGACAAATCAGTATACTTTGCTTCGTACGCCTCCTCAACATATTATGAAAGATGACATTGCTAGAGCTAGTAAAGCAAAACAGGAGCTATATATGAGTGAAAATCAGATTCTAGCAAAGGAATTTGATCAACACCATAAGCCTAATAAACCATAGTGTTGCATCTGAAATAAAATTGAAGAGTGGATGTTTACTTGCTACTAAATATGATATTACTAATTTGGATGTTACTACATCTGTTTGCTATGCTTTTGTATGCAAAGAGGTATTATTTTCATTCAAGGACATGCCTCCCACTTTGCCTCCCGCTATCATTTACATCTTGCAGGAGTTTGCTGACGTTCCACAAGACGTGCCACCGGGATTACCACCTATTCATGGGATTGAGCATTAGATTGACTTAATGCCCGGTGCATTTCTACCCAACCGTGCGCCATGCCGTACCAATCCAGAGGAGATGAAGGAGATTATGCGTCAAGAACAGGAGCTGGTCGACAAGGGTTATATACGCGAATCCCTTAGTCCTTGTGATGTTCCTAATATTCTAGTGCCCAAAAAGGATGGTACATCGTGTATGTGTGTGGATTCTAGAGGTATTAATAATATCACTATTCATTATCGTCATCCAATTCCTAGGCTAGATGATATGCTTGATGAATTAAGTGGCTCTAGAATTTTCTCTAATATTGATTTACCTAGTGGATACCATAAAATTCGTATGAAATTGGGAGATGAATGGAAAACAACATTTAAAACTAAGTTTGGATTATATTAGTGGTTAGTCATGCCTTTTGGGTTAACTAGTGCACCCAACACTTTCATGAGATTAATGAACGAGGTTTTACGTGCTTTCATTGGACGATTTGTGGTAGTGTATTTTGATGATATACTAATTTATAGTAGATCTTTGGAGGAACATTTGCAACATTTACGTGTTTTTTTATTGCTCTACGTGATGCACGTTTGTTTAGTAACCTTGGGAAGTGCACCTTTTGCACCGACCAAGTATCTTTTCTTGTTAATGTTGTTACTCCACATGGAATTGAAGTTGATAAAGCCAAGATTGAAGCTATTGAGAGTTGGACGCATCCCAAAATGGTCACACAAGTGAGGAGTTTTCTTGGCCTCACTGGTTTCTATAGGCGTTTTGTGAGAGATTTCAGCACCATTGCCGCGCCTCTCAATGAGCTTATGAAGAAGGATGTGCTTTTTGTTTGGGGTACTACACAGGAAGAAGCCTTCATGGTATTGAAAGATAAGTTAACACATGCTCCTTTACTCCAACTTCCTTATTTTAATAAGACTTTTGAGCTTGAATGTGATGCTAGTGGAATTGGATTAGGAGGCGTGTTATTACAAGATGGTAAACCTGTTGCGTACTTTTCTGAAAAATTGAGCGGGCCTAGTTTGAATTATTCTACTTATGATAAGGAACTATATGCTCTTGTTTAGACTTCGGAAACATGGCAACATTATTTATGGCCCAAAGAATTTGTCATACATTGTCATCATGAATCTTTGAAACATATTAAAAGTCAAGCAAAATTGAACCGTAGACATGGTAAGTGGGTTGAATTCATTGAGACTTTCTCCTTGTGTCATTAAATACAAGAAGGGTAAAGAAAATGTTATTGTTGATGCATTGTCTCGTCGTTATACTATGCTTTCACAACTTGACTTTAAAATATTTGGTTTGGAGACCATCAAAGATCAATATGTGCATGTTGTTGAATTTAAAGATGTGTTGGAGAATTGTAAAGAAGGGAGCACATGGAATATGTTTGTCATTAATGATGGATTTGTGTTCCGTGCTAACAAGCTATGCATTCCACTAGCTCCGTTCGTCTTTTTGTTGTTGCACGAGGCGCATGGAGGAGGATTAATGAGACACTTTAGTGTGAAGAAGACGGAGGACGTACTTGCTGCACATTTCTTTTGGCCAAAGATGAGACACGATGTTGAGCGTTTAGTTGCTAGCTGCACTACATGTCAAAAAGCTAGGTCACGACTCAATCCTCATGGTTTATATATACCTTTGCCTATACCTAGTGTTCCTTGGGAGGATATATCTATGGACTTTGTTTTAGGTTTACCTCGAACAAAGAAGGGGGGATAGCATATTTGTTGTCGTGGATAGATTTTCCAAAATGGCACACTTTATACCATGTCATAAAAGTGATGATGCTGCTAATGTTGCTGATTTGTTCTTTCGTGAAATTAGCCATCAACTCTAATAGAGAAACAAGAAAACAGACACCGCCACTAGCCTCCAGCAAGGGCACACCTTCGAGGCCTGCACAGAGCTCTTCTTCTTCCATGGCATCTACAGGGCAAACTGATGAGATTATTTGTCGTCGTTGCAAGGGTGGAGGTCCCTATGCGAGAGAATGCCCTTCCAAGCATGTGATGATTGTTACTGAGGATGGTGGATATGCCTGTGCTAGTGATTATGATGCGAAGACTTTGGCTCTAATTGCGAGTGAAGAACAGGGTGTCAAGGATACTAAACAAGAGACACACTACATGGCTGCTGACTATGCGGATGGGTATGAAAGTTTAGTTGCTCAACGTGTACTGAATATGCAGGTTACACAGGATGAGCAAAATCAAAGGCACAACTTGTTCCATAGAAACGGAGTTGTGAAGGAGCATTCTATTTGCCTCATCATCAATGGATGGAGTTGCAATATCCTGTCTAGCATGGAGATGGTAGAGAAGCTGTCTCTAACCATCAGACCACATCCTCATCCTTATTACATCCAATGGTTCAACAATGGTGGCAAGGTTAAGGTAACATGTATTATTCATGCGCATTTAGCATTGCTACATATTCTGATTATGTTGATTGTGATGTGGTACCCATGCAAGCATATTCCGTTTTACTTGATAGACCATGGAAATTTGATAAAAATTTAGTACACCATGGTAGGACAAATCAGTATACTCTTGTTCATAAGGATCAAAATATAACTTTGCTTCCTATGTCTCCTGAACATATTATGAAAGATGATATTGCTAGAGCTAGTAAAGCAAAACAGGAGCTAAATAAGAGTGAAAAACAAATTGTAGCAAAGGAATTTGAGCAACACCATAAGCCTAGTAAACCATCATCTAGTGTTGCATCTCAAATAAAATTGCAGAGTGGTTGTTTACTTACTACGAAATCTGGTATTACCGATTTGGATGTTACTACATTTTTTTGCTATGCTTTCGTATGCAAAGAGATATTATTTTCATTCAAGGACATGCCTCCCTATTTGCCTCATGCTGTCATTAACATTTTGCAGGAGTTCGCTGACGTCTTTCCACAAGACATGCCACCGGGATTACCACCTATTAGAGGGATTGAGCATCAGATTGACTTAATCCGGGTGCACCACCACCCAACCATGTACCATATAGTACCAATCCAGAGGAGGCGAAGGAGATTATGCGTCAAGTACAAGAGCTGGTCAACAAAGGTTATATAGGTGAATCTCTTAGTCCTTGCGCTATTCCTATTATTCTATTGCCAAAAAAGGATGGTACATCGCGTATGTGTGTTGATTGTAGAGGCATTAATAATATTAGTATTCGTTATCGTCATCCTATCCCTAGGCTAGATGATATGCTTGATGAATTAAGTGGCTCTACAATTTTCTCCAAAGTTGATTTGCGTAGTGGATACCATCAAATTCGTATGAAATTGGGAGATGAATGGAAAACAACATCTAAAATTAAGTTTGCTTTAAATGAGTGGTTAGTTGTGCATTTTGGGTTAACTAATGCACCTAGTACTTCCATGAGATTAATAAATAAGGTTTTACATGCTTTATTGGACAATTTATGGTAGTCTATTTTGATGATATACTAATATATAGTAGATATTTGGAGGAACACATGGAACATTTACGTGTTGTTTTTATTGCTCTATGTGATGCACGTTTGTTTGGTAACCTTGGGAAGTGCACCTTTTGCATCGACCAAATATCTTTTCTTGGCTATGTTGTTGCTCACATGGAATTTAAGTTGATAAAGCCAAGATTAAAGCTATTGAGAGTTGGCTGCCACCCAAATCGGTCACACAAGTAAGGAGTTTTCTTGGCCTCGCTGGTTTCTATAGGCGTTTTGTGAGAGATTTCGGCACCATTGTCGCACCTCTCAATGAGCTTACAAAGAAGGACGTGCCTTTTTCTTGGGGTACCACACAGGAAGAATCCTTCATGATATTGAAAAATAAGTTAACACATGCTCCTTTAGTCCAACTTCCCGATTTTAATAGGACTTTCGAGCTTGAATGTGATGCTAGTGGAATTGGATTAGGAGGTGTGTTATTACAAAATGGTAAAGCTGTTTCATACATTTCTAAAAAATTGAGTTGGCCTAGTCTGAATTATTCTACTTATGGTAAGGAATCATATGCTCTTGTTTGGACTTTGGAACCATGGCAATATTATTTATGGCCCGAAGAATTTGTTATATATTCTAATCATGAATCATTGAAACATATTAAAAGTGAAGCAAAACTGAACCATAGACATGTTAAATGGGTTGAATTCATTAAGAATTCCCCTTATGTAATTAAACACAATAACGGTAAAGAAAATGTTATTGCCGAGGCATTGTCTCGTCGTTATACTATGATTTCACAACTTGACTTTAAAATATTTGGTTTGGAGACCATCAAAGATCAATATGTGCATGATGTTGAATTTGGGGATGTGTTTCAGAATTGTAAAGAAGGGAGAACATGGAATATGTTCATCATTAATGATGGATTTGTGTTCCGTGCTAACAACCTATGCATTTCAGCTAGCTCCATTCGTCTTTTGTTGTTGTAGGAGGCGCATGGAGGAGGATTAATGGGATAGTTTGGCATGAAGAAGACGGAGGACATACTTGCTACACCTCTCTTGTGGCCAAAGATGAGACAGGATTTGGAGCATTTTGTTGCTTGCTGCCCTACATGTCAAAAAGCTAAGTCACAACTCAATCCTCATGTTGTATATATGCCTTTGCCAGTACCTAGTGTTCCTCCGGACAATATATCTATGGACTTTGTTTTAGGTTTACCTCGAACAAAGGAGGGGAGGGATAGCATATTTGTTGTCGTGGATAGATTTTCAAAAATGGCATAGTTTATACCATGTAATAAAAAGTGATGTTGCTGCTAATGTTACTGATTTGTTCTTTCGTGAAATGATTCTCTTGCATGCTGTGCCAAATACAATTGTTTCGGATCGTGATGCTAATTTCTTAGCCACTTTTGGAAAGTTTTGTGGGCTAAGTTGGGGACTAAACTGCTTTTTATTACAACATGTCACCCCCAAACTGATGTACAAATTGAAATTGTAAATAGATCATCGTATACTATGCTTAGGCCTATTTTGAAGAATAACTTGAAAATGTGGGAAGAATGCTTGCCTCATATTGAATTTGCTTATAATCATTCATTGCATTCTACTACTAAGATGTGCCACTTTGAAATTCTGTATGGTTTCTTACCTCGTGCGCCCATTGATTTGTTAGCTCTTCCAT
The DNA here is from genome assembly GCA_022496015.1 of Hordeum marinum. Classification (NCBI taxonomy): domain Eukaryota; kingdom Viridiplantae; phylum Streptophyta; class Magnoliopsida; order Poales; family Poaceae; genus Hordeum; species Hordeum marinum. The sequence goes on along the minus strand of CM039675.1, from coordinate 225,266,460 downwards.
CTTCGAAGGTGGTTAATTTTGATGCTAAACAACGTGCTGAATTGATATTGAAAATGCATGAGGTAACTAAGGAAAACATTGAGCGTATGAATGGTAAATATGAACTTGCTGGATATAAGCGTAAAAAACATGTTGTCTTTTCACCCGGAGATCTTGTTTAGTTACATTTGCGTAAGGATATATTTCTTGATTTTTGCAAGTCAAAGATAATGCCACATACTGATGGTCCTTTTAAGGTGTTAGAGAAAATAAATGATAATGCATATAAAATTGAGTTGCCTGCAGAGTTTGGGGTTATTCCCACTTTTAACATTGCAGATTTGAAGCCTTATTTGGGTGAGGAAGATGAGCTTCCGTCGAGAACGACTTCAGTTCAAGAAGGGGAGGATGATGAGGAAATCAATACCATTGTTACACCCACAGCCACTGCCGCAATACATACTGGACCAGTTAATAGAGCTCCCGCATGCCAATTGAATTACCAGATACTTTCGCTTCTTGGAAATCCTTTCTAATGTTCATGAATATATGATGCTTCCTAAGTTAGATACTTTTGTTTTACTTATGAATGAAGGACCTAGCATGGATAAGATGGATGGCCATTGGAGAGGGAACAAGCATGGAGAAGAAGGTGCGCGTGCGGGAAAGAACAATGGAGCTTCCAATGGGAATTTTTGCACTTTGAAGCCGCCATAAGGAGAGCTTGAAGGATTGGACGAAATATACAAGATGTCACTTCATTAATTTCTTTCATAGGCTATTATAGGTGTTGCGTCACCTTATTTTTGGGCCAGGACCATGTAATTTTGAAATACCACTTTATAAGCTATTTTTAGAGTCCGTATGTCTGGGGAAACATAGTTAGTGTCGGTTTCGGACCCCTCCTCCATGGGGTCACGAAATTCCTCCTCTATTCCCCCATATATACATCCCTTACAGTGTCGTTTAGACTTGGGTTTTGTTTAGATTTCAAGTTCGCCATAGCTGCAACTTCACGTGCTTCGTTTGTGTTCCACGAGCAGACAAAGACGTCATAGAACCCCGCTTTCATCAATAAAGCTTTCCATTTATATTCGCAATATCCAGATTGCAATCTCAATTTATTGCTTGTTCTTGGTTTGCCTGCCAGAAATAGACCCTCATGGTCAGGTTGATCGTGCTCCGGCGTGGTCAATAACCTCTTGCAGTTGGTTTAGAGATTTCTAAGGCACGACATCCTCGCACGTTCATAGTCGTATCGTCAAAGTCAACTCTACCAAAAACAATAGCCACATCTCATGGAAAGACAGGGACAACTTCGCCTCTGTCTGCTTCAGATCGTGATGCTAAATTTCTTAGCCGCTTTTGGAGATGTTTATGGGCTACGCTAGGGACTAAGCTGGTTTTTAGTACTACATGTCACCCCAAACTGATGGACAAACTGAAGTAGTCAATAGATCATTGTCTACTATGCATAAGGCTGTTTTGAAGTATAACTTGGAAATGTGGGAAGAATGCTTGCCTCATACTGAATTTTCTTATAATCGTTAGTTGCATACTACTAAGATGTGCCCCTTTGAAATTGTGTATGGTTTCATACCTCGTGCGTCTATTGATTTGTTGCCTCTTCCATCTTTGGAGAAGGTTACTTTTCATGCTCAATCACGTGTTGAATTGATCTTAAAAATGCATGAGGTAACTAAGGAAAACGTTGAGCATATGAATGTTAAATACAAACTTGCTGGAGATAAGGGTAGAAAACATGTTGTATTTGCATCTGGAGATCTTGTTTGGTTACATTTGTGTAAGGATAGATTTCCCGATTTGCACAAGTCAAAGTTAATGCCACGTGTTGATGGTACTTTTAAGATGTTAGAGAAAATAAATGATAATGCATAAAAACTTGAGCTGCATGTAGAGTTCTCAGTTCAAGAAGGGGAGGATGATGAGGACATCAATACCCACATCCCCTGCTGCTATACATACTGGACCAGTTACTATAGCTCGTGCACGCCAATTGAATGACCAGGTACTTTCATTTCTTGGAAATCCTTCTAATGTTCATGAACATATGCTGCTTCCTAAGTTAGATACTTTTTTTACTTATGAATGAAGGACCTAGCATGGACAAGAAGGATGGCCATTGGAGCAGGAACAAGTGTGTCGAAGAAGGTGCACGCGTGGGAAAGAACAATGGAGGTTTCAATGGTGATTTTCGCACTTTGAAGCCACCATAAGGAGAGCTTGAATGCTTGGACAACATATAGAAGAAGCCACTTCATTAATTACGTCCATAGGCTATTATAGGTGCTGCGTCACCTTATTTTTGAGCCAGGCTCATGTAATTTCGAAATAATACTTTATAGGTTGTTTTTAGAGTCCGTATATGCGGGGAAACGGAGTTAGGGTCGGTTTGGGACCCCTCCTCCAAGGGGTCACGAAATTCCTCCACTATTCCCCCATAAATATAGCCCTTAGGGCACCATTTAGACTTGGGTTTTATTTAGATTACAAGTTCCCCATAGCTTCAACTTCACATTCTTCGTTTGTGTTCCACGACCAGACCAAGGCATCACAGAACCCCACTTTCATCAATAAATCTTTCCTCTTATATTCGCAATATCCAGATTGCAATCTTCGTTTCTTGCTTGTTCTTCATTTGCGTGCAGGAAACAGACTCTCGTGGCCAGGTTGATCATGCTCTAGTGTGGTCAATAATCTCACTGAGTTAGTTAGTGATTGCTAAGCCGAGACATTCTCGCACTTTCGTAGTCGGGTCGTCAAAGTTGACTCTACCAAAAACAATAGCCATGTCTCATCAAAAGGCAGGGACAACTTCGCCTCTATCAAAAGGGGCATGAGTCTTCAATTTAAAATGTGATAGAGTTATATTGGCCAAAGTCCTCATGAAGAAATCGTGAAGATTTATGAGTATCCCATGAATGATATTGAACATTAGATTCTTCATGATGCCAACAACGACCTCTTCTTCAGAGTTATGGCCATTGATAGGACTGAGGGTTTTGCTCAATATGCGATAGACTGTCCTGGGTGTTGGGTTCTACCGTAGGTGCATCGTATGCAAATAAAAAATTTCCTACGCGCAGAACAACCAAGAACATGCTACGGAGATTGGATCGGCTGTTCGTGGGAGATCGGACAATGAGGAGACGGACCACACAAACGTGCTACCCCAACTCTACTTCCATTGCACGACACTACGCATCTAGTGGCAGCGATCTGTGATCCATCTCCGTAGCATGTTCCTTGTTTTTCTGCGCGTAGAAATTTTTTGATTTCCATGCGATGTACCTACGGTATAACCCAACAGTGGTATGAAAGCATCTGTTATAGGATTTGGATTCGGAACGGATGCATATTTGATATTTGGAGGCGACGGATGAGATCCGTCATAGTTCATGAGATCAACTCTGTGCACGGTTGATGAGATCAACTGCACATCGGGATCGTTGAGGCCATGTTTTTTGTCAATCAGAATCGAAGAGGTCATGACACAACCTACCCCTACCGGTCGATTTCCGCCATCGGGGTTAACTGTGAAATGTAAATCTTAAGCGGGGCCACCATCTGCGTAGTGCCTTGTATTTCATACACGATCATACAAACCGGTAGAATGCGATTCTACGCATAAGTTTGTTTTGCAGGTTTGATGTGAATAGTATGGCTTATGTGTATGTGATGCATGTGTGTAACTTAACATGACCTGCGTGTCATGATTATCAGCTGGCAGGAGCCAATGTGTTGTCTTTATATTGTATAACGACATGTGTGTCGACTTGTGATTCTTTGTAAATTCATTACTAGTTGTAGTAATTTGAGGATAGAGATCAAGTTCGAGGATTTGGCGTCCTGGCGTGACGGACAAGATGGAGTTCCGCCTTGGTCATTGGAGTAGGAGCCAACCATGGAAGGATGCCCATGAAGGAGCCATACAATTTCACATATTTATGTTTATATGTGATGGATATTGCTTCTTGTTTCTATGCATGTTAGTATGCTAGAAAGATCCCTCATTAATATCAAGCATATTGCCATTCCGGATGTTGCACCTTTGCACGTCAAGTACGTCTGGTAGTGGGCTCATAAAATTGAGGTGCTACTAGGTGTCCTTGAACTGGAGGGTTCGTGTCGGACACGGACATGCACTGCATCGGGTTAACTTGACAAGGATATCAAAACGGTTTTGGGCCTTGTGGCAGAGAAGGTTGGGAGCCAGGGTATAAGATACCTACCGGACCGACATGAGTTGTATGGAGATACGATTAGCAAGGTGTTGCTTACCAGATAGACAAGTTGGCTAGCAGTGACGCTAAAGCTCACTAGTCGCTCGCGCTAGACGGGTCCTGAAGCACCGAGAGTTTGCGGAGGGATGCTGACTTCAATGAGAGTAGTTCTGTTTAAGGATTGAATTACTCTACATAAACATATTGCTTAGTGATTGCATATTTTCTGTTGTAGATCAATGGCACCACCTGCTCAACCCAACTTTGCATTGAAATCAATTCTGGACAAGGATAACTGAATGGAACAAACTTTACCACCTGGTATAGAAATTTGAGAATTGTTCTCAAGCACGATAAAAAGGAACATGTTCTAGAGGATCCACTTCCATAGGAACCTACCGAGAATGCTAATGCCACTACCAAGAATGCCCACCAGAAACTCATTGATGAATCAAACAAGATCAGCTGCCTCATGCTGGCTTGTATGGAGCCCGATTTGCAACAACACTTCGAAAACATTCAGGCATACGATATGATCGAGAGTTTCAAGAGCATGTTTCAGGTGCAGGCTAGGACCGAGAGGCTCAACATCTGGCAATCCTTGATGGATTGTAAGTTGAAAGTGGGTGATCCACTGAGCCCGCATGTGATCAAGATGATCGGGTATGTGCAAGCTTTGGATCGGTTAGGCTTTCCACTTGGGGACGAACTGTCCACGGATGCAATTTTGTGTTCTCTTCCACCTAGCTATGGGACGTTCGTCTGTAACTATCATATGCATGACATGGATAAGAAACTCATTGAATTCCATGGGATGCTCAAGGTGGCAGAGCAAGATATTAACAAAGGCATGCATCAAGTGTTGATGGTGTATAACTCGGCTAAGTTCAAGAAGAGTTGGTCCAAGAAAAAGGGTAAGGCGAAGGGCACACAGAAGGTTGTTTCCGCCACTAAGCCAAAGTCCGGACCGAACTCAAAGACCATTTGCTTTCACTGCAAGGAAGCTGGTCACTGGAAGAGGAACTGTAGCAAGTGGCTTGCTGAGCATGGCAAGAAGGCCGGGGATGCTTCTTCAGGCAAAGGTAGACTTGTTACATATGTTATAGACATTTACCTTGCTGACATACCTAGTAGCTCTTGCGTATTTGATACCGGATCGGTTGTTCATATTTGCAACTCGATGTAGGGGCTGGTAAGAACTAGGCGTGTGGCACAAGGGGAGATTGACATTAGGGTCGGCAACAAAGCAAGAGTTGCTGCGTTGGAGGCCGGCACGATGCAGCTCAAGCTTCCTTCTGGATTTATTTTGGAATTGAATAATTGTTATTACATTCCCGCACTTAGTCGGGACATTATTTCTGCCTCATGCTTGACGAGTCAAGGTTATGAATTCAATATAAAGGATAATGGTTGTTCATTCTATTTGAATGGAATGTTCCATGGCTATGCACCCATAGTAGATGGGCTATTTATTTTAAATCTAGAAACGGAACCAGCCTATAATGTGAATGTCAAGAGGCATAAGCCAAATGAGATAAATCCGACATACTTCTCGCATTGCCGGCTTGGACACATTAGTCTGAAACGCATGAAGAAGCTCCATGATGATGGACTCCTAACTTCGTCCGACTTCGGGTCATTTGAGACATGCTAATCATGCTTGCTAGGCAAGATGACGTCTCCTTGTGCAAAGAGTTGCGAGAGGGCGTCCGAGGTGTTGGAGCTTATACACTATGATGTGTGTGGTCCAATGAGCACGATGGCCAGAGGTGGCTATCAGTACTTCGTGACTTTTACTGATGACTTGAGTTGATATGGATATATCTATTTGATGAGGCACAAGTCGGAAACTTTTGAAAAGTTCAAAGAGTTTCAGAACGAGGTTGAAAATCAGCTCAGCAAGACGATAAAACTTCTACGATCAGATTGTGGAGGCGAGTACATGAGCTAGGAGTTTGATAAGCATCTGAAAATACGAGGTATAGTACCTTAGCTCACACCTCTGGGTATGCCGCAGAGAAACGGTGTGTCAGAACGAAGAAATTGAACCTTGTTAGACATGGTCTGGTCAATGATGATTAAATAGGATTTACCCTTGTCATTCCGGGGATACACTCTAGAAACTACAACTTTCACGCTTAATAGGGTACCATCAAAATCCATAAACAAGACACCACATGAGATGTTTACTGGGAAGAGTCCTAGTCTGTCTTTTCTAAAGACTTGGGGTTGTGAAACATTTGTCAAGCGACTCACATCGGACAAGCTTACACCCAAGTCGGATAAATGCATATTCATGGGATATCTGAGGGAAACCTTGTGATATAACTTCTACAACCAAGAAGATAACAAAGTGTTTGTTGCTCGGTACGGGGTTTTCCTAGAGAAAGAGTTTCTCAGTCAGGAGGCCAATGGGAGAACGGTGCGACTCGAAGAAATTCGAGAGCCACTCGGGGGCAACTCGGTTGGTGATGAGATCACACCGGAGTTGGTCAGAGAACTCGTAGTGGAGTCGGCACCGGAGCCATGGAGGTCGGAAAGATTGCGTAGAGTGTGTGACGTTTTGTTGTTACAAAGCGACGAGCCAGACACGTATGTGGAAGCGATGGTGAGCCCAGATTCCGAGGCATGGCTAGAGGCCATGAGATCCGAGTTAAAAGTCCATGGATGACAATCAAGTCTAGTTGATACGGGTTTGCCCGATCTTCACGGAGGATCTGCTCGATGCGAATCAACGCCACCTAAAGGGTATGAAGGCAACCCTCGATCCCAGCCAACAGCGATGTTGGGTAATGGATAACTAGTGCAACCTGACGAGACCGAAACTAGCTACTGCACATGCAACAACCAGCAACAAGTATTTGCCCAACCACACTCTTAGGATTCCAATCCACGCAACCACGCACGAAGTTGGAAGCACGAACTGGTCGCCGCCTCAACGGCTGCTGATGTAAAATCACAAAGTGAGTTTGCCCTCTCACAAGGCAAGATTACAAGAGCCAAGGAGGAAGTGAACTCTCAAACAAGATTCTGGTTGCACTTAGCTAACCTATGCTGAAATCGAATTGCCAAAGACTTGTGGCTGAAGTGGGGGAAGGGGTATTTATACTAGGAACAACCCTCCTAGTGTAGGTGTGAAACCGGTCCAAAAGAGAGGCTCAAATTCGTGGTAACCAGCTGGTCAAGGGAGCAAATACATGGAGCCTCGCGCAGCAATTAATGCTCTCGACAGCTTGCATTGGAACTCTCATATCCTTTGACTCAGGACTCCAAATGTTGCGCCGTTTGATTTTCCTGAAAGTAGACTTCAAATGCTGTCCAATTTGTACTCCCACACGTGCTGAATACTTACATATTTGTGCAGCAAGGTGCAGCAAGTTCTCGGACGAATTCTGGAACTGGGCATGCAACAATAGATTGTTGGGATGGCTTGCTATTCTTCCGTGGGATGTAATTAGTTGCCCTTGTCACCAAAACATGGTTTGCATCAGAGTTGAAGCTTGTTCTCTTCAAACTTATTGTATGGGCTTCAAAACTTGTTTCCTCATGTAAGTTGTAGTTTGTCCTCAGCATTGTACCTGAGTAAAATCAGCACACAAGATTTAGGTAGTATAAAGTTCTCATGCATAGTTGAATTATGATCAGTTAGGAGCGCGTTCACCTCTTGTTCTATTTGTTTGGCACGGCTCCTTGTCATGGGACCCAAATAGGTCTTCTTTGTAGAAGCTTCATTTGTCAGCTGAGATTTATCATGAGGAGAAGATGACAAATGAGGTGAACCAGGGATATCCTCATCATCCTCCCCCTCTTCAAAAGGAGTCGTCCTCGACTCTTGACCCTCTTGATCGAAGCATGGAGACAAATCAGCAACATTGAATGTTGGACTAACAGCATAGTCGTCGGGGAGCTCAATCTTGTAAGCATTGTCATTGATCTTTGCCAAAACTTTGAATGGTCCATCTCCACGAGGCATTAGCTTAGATTTGCGCTTCTCTGGAAACCTGTCTTTGCGCAAATGTACCCAAACCAGATCTCCGGGCTCAAAACTCACCTTCTTGCGGTTTTCGTTTGCCTTAGCTGCATAGTACTTGGACTTCCTTTCTATCTCTTCTCTGATCTTCTCATGAATCTTCTTCACATATGCAGCACGCTTAGAAGCCTCCAAGTTACATCTTTCTTGCAATGGAAGTGGCAGCAAGTCGATTGGTGCAAGTGGTTTGAATCCATATACCACTTCAAATGGGCACATGCTTTTGGTAGAGTGGACTGCTCTATTGTAAGCAAACTCCACGTGCGGCAAACACTCTTCCCACTCCTTCAAATTCTTCTTGATCATTGTACGCAGCAAGGCTGAGAGTGTGCGGTTCACCACCTCTATGTGTCCATCAGTTTGTGGGTGACATGTTGTTGAAAACAGCAGCTTGGTTCCCAACTTTGCCCGTAATGTTTTCCAAAAGTAGCTCATGAACATCACGGTCTGAAACAATGGTCCTTGGCATTCCATGCAAGCGGACAACTTCCCTGAAAAAGAAATCAGCAACATGTGAAGCATCGTCGTTCTTGTGGCATGGAATGAAATGTGCCATTTTTGAGAACCTATCAACCACAACAAAAACTGAATCTCTCCCCCTTTTAGTCCTAGGTAGTCCTAAAACAAAATCCATGCTAATATCTTCCCAAGGAGCATTTGGAACAGGTAATGGAGTATATAAACCATGGGGGTTCAGTTTAGACTTAGCTTTGTGGCACGTGATGCATCGCTGCACAAATCTCTCAACGTCCTTCCTCATCTTTGGCCAATAAAAATGATCAGCCAGTAGCTCATAAGTCTTCTCACGACCAAAGTGTCCCATTAATCCTCCTGCATGTGATTCCTGCAACAACAAGGGTCTAACCGACGAACCTGGAAGACACAATTTGTTAGCCCTAAAAAGGAACCCATCATGAATATGGTATTTATCCCAACCTTTCCCATCCTTACATTTTGCATATGGTTCTGAAAATACATGATCAGTGCAGTACAATTCTTTTAAGCTCTCAAGTCCTGGTACGTTCACTTCTAATTGTGTCAGAAGAACATGCCTACGAGACCAAGCATCAACAACCATGTTTTCCTTTCCTTTCTTGTACTTCACAACATATGGAAAAGTTTCAATGAATTCTACCCATTTAGCATGCCTACGATTCAATTTAGCTTGGCTTTTCAAATGTTTCAAAGCCTCATGATCAGAATGAACAATAAATTCCTTAGGCCATAAGTAGTGTTGCCATGTTTCAAGCACTCTAACCAAAGCATACAACTCTTTATCATAAACAGAATAATTCAGTTGTGCACCGCTCAGCTTCTCACTAAAATATGCTACTGGTTTTGTTTCTTGCATTAAGACACCTCCAATACCTATTCCACTAGCATCACATTCTATCTCAAAAGTTTTAGTGAAATCAGGTAAAATCAGCAAAGGTGCTTCAGTTAATTGTTTCTTAAGCTCAAGAAATGCTTCTTCTTGTGGTGCACCCCATTTGAAAGCAATACCTTTCTTTGTTAATTCATTCAAAGGTGCAGCAATTGTACTAAAATCTTTCACAAACCTCCTGTAGAAACCAGCAAGGCCATGAAAACTTCTCACCTAGCGTACATTCACTGGAGTTGGCCAATTCTTGATTGCTTCCACCTTAGATTCATCCACTTCAATTCCCTATCCTGAAACAACATAGCCAAGAAAAACAACCTTGTTTGTGCAAAAGGAGCACTTCTCAACGTTAGCATATAGTTTTTCTATCCTTAGCACATTTACCACTTATTTTAGATGTTCAATATGTTCCTCAATGGACCTGCTATAGATTAGGATGTCATCAAAGTACACAACAACAAATTTGCCAATGTAAGCTCTCAAAACATGGTTCATCAATCTCATGAATGTACTTGGTGCATTAGTTAACCCAAAAGGCATGACTAACCACTCATACAACCCAAATTTTGTTTTGAAAGCAGTTTTCCATTCATCTCCTTTCATCCTAATCTGATGGTATCCACTTCTCAAATCAATTTTAGAAAAAATAGTAGAGCCACTCAATTCATCAAGCATATCATCTAACCTAGGAATAGGATGACGATACCTAATTGTTATAATATTGATAGGCCTACAATCCATAACCAATCGCCATGTTGCATCTTTCTTAGGCACCAAAATCATAGGTACAGCACAAGGACCTAAGCTTTCACGCACATAACCTTTTTCTAAAAGTTCTTGTACCTGCCTTTGTATCTCCTTTGTTTCTTTAGGATTGGTGCGGTAGGGAGGTCGATTCGGGAGTGATGCTCCTGGAATGAGGTCAATCTGATGTTCTATGCCACGCAAGGGAGGTAGACCAATGGGTACTTCCTCCGGAAAAACATCCGCAAAATCCTGCAAGACATCGCAAATAGCACTAGGGAGACAAGTTAAGTCGTTAGCTAAAAGCAAAGTGTCTTTGTACACAAGTACAACGACCACTTGATTTGGGTTGAGCCTCACATCTCTCAGTTCTGATTTGGTGGCTAACATGACCAAGTTCTCTCCCTCTCTTTTATTTTTATCTCTCAGATTTGACTTGTGGCGCTCACTCACAGATTTGTGGATCTCTCTCTCACTCTTTTTCTCTCCCTCCTTCTTACTCACTACTTTTACTTCAGAAGCCTTTTGCATGTGCTCAACCATGATTTGTTGGGATGTCATGGGCCTTAGCACCAAGTCTTTCCCTTTCCACTTGATGTTGTATTGATTGGTTTTGCCACAATGTTGAGCTGAAAGGTCATATTGCCACGGTCTGCCCAACAGCAAGTGACACACCTTCATGGGCACAACATCACACTCAACGGTGTCAATATAGTCTCCAATCTTGAATTGTACTTGTACCATGTGTGTGACCTTCAACTCTCCACACTCACTCAACCATTGGATATGATATGGATGGGGGTGTTGCAGCAGCTTCAGCCTAAGCTTATCACACATTTCTCTACTAGCAAGATTGTGACAACTTCCACCATCAACAATTACTTTGCATACCTTGTCTTGCACTTTTGCTCTTGTTTGAAACAAATTGTGCCGTTGTCCATTCTCGGCTTCTTTAAGCTGCACACTCAAAACTCTAGTGACAACAAGAGAGGCACCTTGCTCATAATCACAATAGCTATGCTTGTTTCCATCTGAATTTTCACCATTCTCAGTTTCTTCTTCAGGTTCACTACAAGACTCATATTCTCCATTCTCTTTAATCAGCATGGTACGCTTGTTGGGACAATCTTTCTTCATGTGGCCACGTCCCTTGCATGTGAAGCACTCTATATCACTAGTTTTTCCCGTGGAGCCAATGGAGGATGAACTAGGGGCTGCAAATCTGCTCTTCTCCTTTGAATTTGATGCATCATTTCTGCTCATGGTTGCACGTGTATGGGACTGATTTCCACCACCAGAGCTACTCATGATACCTCGACCAACATTGAATTGAGGTACAAACTTACTCCCACTTGATGCAGCTCTAACTGTGAAGGAGGTAGTTCTGTTTTGCTTTGTGTCTTCTTGCAATTGACGTTCAACCTTAGAAGCAAGATGTACAAGCTCTACCACATTCCGATATGGCTGCAAATCAACAACTCGCTTGACATTAGGATTCAGCCCATATAGAAACCTTGCCATGGACTGCTCCTCTTCTTCATGTATGTTGGCTCTTATCATTGCCTTCTCCATCTCCTTATGATACTCCTCAACAGATAACTTTCCTTGCCTCAAATTCTGGAGCTTATCAAAGACATCACGCCTATAATGCCTTGGGACAAATCTTGCTCTCATCTCTCTTTTCATTTCTGTCCATGTAGCAACAGCAGGTTCTCCTTCTTCTTCTCGCTGATTCTGAACTTGCTCCCACCAGATTAGAGCATAGTCTTCAAACTCAAGTGAGGCCATAGCTAATTTCTTCTCTTCGGAGTAGTTGTGTGTGCGGAAAATCTTGTCAACCTTCAATTCCCATGTAAGATAACTTTCTGGATCAGATCCACCATCAAACTTGGGCATGGTAAATTTCAGCTTTCCAAACCTCTCCTCCTCTTGCCGTCCACGACCATAGTTTCTTGGACGATGAAACCTATCATTCTGGTGCATGCCATCTTCATCTTCATCAAACTCATCTTCACTATCTTCATGGTGCAGATTTGCTCTCCGGTGGCCTCCTCTAAGACCACGACCAGCAGCAGCTTCATGATGACCATGACCATAAGCATGAGCATTTCCACGTCTAGGACCGGGAGGTCTCATGGCATGGGGTAGGAGCACGGTTTCTTCTAGCTTGTGCATCAGATGCAGTAGCGTCCCCATCAATTGCATGATGTTCGTCACCTTGGACACTTGCATCTTCTCGGCCTTGACGAAGCTCTCGCACAATATCAGCAACTATATCGATCCTCGTGGCTGCCATGTTCTGAGTGAGCTGCTCATTAACGTTACCCATAAGTTGCTACAAATCTCTTGACAACTTGTCTTGCTTCTCTTCAATTGGATCAAGGCTGTTTCTGAACTCTCGACGTAGATGATCACGTAATGCATTGAAGTGAAACCGTGTGACAGGCTGATTGAGATGCCCATTTCCTTCAACATCATACTCGTTTTCATCACCTGCCATGGTTAGTTTTTGCAAAACCCTATAGTACTAGAAGCATATATGTGGGTAACAACTCAAGCTCACCTCACTTACCAACCGAAGCTCATGTAACTTCCAAGTGAGAGCTGAATCGTGCTCAACCATGGTGCCGGTGGTTGGTATACCAAGAGTGATAATCAAGCGAATACAAGTCAATGGATGCACATGCGGGGCTGTTTGGTGGAGCTTGGGTGGGGGTATAGATGTAGCAAAAGAAACACTAATCTGCAATCTAGGTATTGTTGAACCAAGTAATCATCCACACAAGTTTCTAATGCCCTTAGTTGCTGAATGGGATATAAGTGAAGAACATGCAACTCACACCAAGGAATCAGATTTGCTGCAAGCAAGGATTGAAGACTTGCACACTTGACATGTTTCAGCTCACAACACAACAGGGATTTCTCAAGATATAAGTGAAGAACAGTCCCAAATTTCTTTCTTTTGCTTCTTGCACACACTTTCTTTCTTTGGGCAGATCTTTCTTTCTCTCTCTTTTTTGCCTCTTTTTTTTGACAAACTTTCAACAAGGGACTTCAATCTGAACACACACTTTGGGGGAATCACGAAAATTACAATGGACGAGCTCAAACAACAAGAACATGCAGCTAAAACCTTAGCAGCAAACACCCAGAACTGATCTGATTTTTCTGGGTGGAAAACACGGTGGAAATCAGATCTAACAATGATGGATGGAAGGGACACGGTGTGGGCTTTCCAAAATGTACAAAAACACCCAAAATGGACTCCGGATAACAAAGATACACACGATTTGGTGGAGGATGCAGTTCTGAAATCTGTGCACGAAAATGAACACAAACACACAAGATTGGATGGGGAAGAAACTCAGCAACTAAAAACAAAAAAACTAGTGGATAAGAACTTGATAAAACTCACCAAATAACAGATTAAAGGCTGCAAAGGGCTAGGTAAAGGTGGTTTTTTTTGTGGGGCTATTTTCTGGACTTTAGGATGAACAAGAACACGAACTAAGCTAGGGATACAAGATCCTACCGTGTGAACCGAAGCTTTGATGCCAAGATGATACGGGGTTTGCCCGATCTTCACGGAGGATCTGCTCGATGCGAATCAACGCCACCTGAAGGGTACGAAGGCAACCCTCGATCCCAGCCAACAGCGATGTTGGGTAATGGATAACTAGTGCAACCTGACGAGACCGAAACTAGCTACTGCACATGCAACAACCAACAACAAGTATTCACCCAACCACACTCTTAGGATTCCAATCCACGCAACCATGCACGAAGTTGGAAGCACGAACTGGTCGCCGCCTCAACGGCTGCTGATGTAAAATCACAAAGTGAGTTTACCCTCTCACAAGGCAAGATTACAAGAGCCAAGGAGGAAGTGAACTCTCAAACAAGATTCTGGTTGCACTTAGCTAACCTATGCTGAAATCGAATTGCCAAAGACTTGTGGCTGAAGTGGGGGAAGGGGTATTTATACTAGGAACAACCCTCCTAGTGTAGGTGTGAAACCAGTCCAAAAGAGAGGCTCAAATTCGTGGTAACCAGCAAGTCAAGGGAGCAAATACATGGAGCCTCGCGCAGCAATTAATGCTCTCGACAGCTTGCATTGGAACTCTCATATCCTTTGACTCAGGACTCCAAATGTTGCGCCGTTTGATTTTCCTGAAAGTAGACTTCAAATGCTGTCCAATTTGTACTCCCACACGTGCTGGATACTCACATATTTGTGCAGCAAGGTGCAGCAAGTTCTGGGACGAATTCTGGAACTGGCATGCAACAATAGATTGTTGGGATAGCTTGCTATTCTTCCGTGGGATGTAATTAGTTGCCCTTGTCACCAAAACATGGTTTGCATCAGAGTTGAAGCTTGTTCTCTTCAAACTTGTTGTATGGGCTTCAAAACTTGTTTCCTCATGTAAGTTGTAGGTTGTCCTCAGCATTGTACCTGAGTAAAATCAGCACACAAGATTTAGGTAGTATAAAGTTCTCATGCATAGTTGAATTATGATCAGTTAGGAGCGCGTTCACCTCTTGTTCTATTTGTTTGGCACGGCTCCTTGTCATGGGACCCAAATAGGTCTTATTTGTAGAAGCTTCATTTGACAGCTGAGATTTATCATGAGGAGAAGATGACAAATGAGGTGAACCAGGGATATCCTCATCACTAGTACTTGGTTGATTCGCCACTTGGCGTAGTTGCCATTGGTTGCAAATGGGTCATTAAGAAGAAACTGATGTGGATGGAAATATTGAGATCCACAAAGCTCGACTTGTCTCTAAAGGTTATGGAGAAGTTCAAGGAATTGACTACAACAAGACCTACTCATCGGTAGCGATGCTAAATTCGGTGAGGATCATACTAGCTATAGCTGCACATTTCAATTATGAGATATGGCAGATGGATGTCAAAACGGCTTTCCTTCATTGAAATTTAAAAGAGGATGTAAACATGATATAGTCAGAAGGTTTTTTTGATCCAACTAACGCTGGTAGAATATGCAAGCTCAAGAGATGCATTTATGGATTGAAGCAAATAGCTCGTAGTTGGAACATTCGTTTTGATGAAGTCGTCGTTGACCTTGGTTTCATCAAGAACGAAGAGGACTATTGTTTATACAACAAGTCTAGTGGGAGCTCGGTAGTGTTCTTGATCTTGTATGTGGATGACATACTGCTGAACAAAATGATGTTTTGATGCTGAACTCAGTCAATAAATCATTGAACGGCAAGTTTTTGATGAAAGACCTTGGATAGGAAGTGTACATTTTTGGCATCAAGATCTATAGAGATAGATCAAGGAGGCTGCTCGGCTTAAGCTAGAGCACGTACATAGACAAAGTGTTGAAGAGGTTCAACATGAGCGAGGCCAAGAAAGGGCTCTTACCTGTCTCACATGGTATAAGGCTAAGAAAGTCTCAGAGTCCTATTACTTCTGATGAGCAAAACCGGATGAGTAGGATCCATATGCCTCGGCAATATGATCCATAATGTGTCATGCTATGTACACGGCCTGATGTTGCCTATGCAATAAGCTTAATAAGCAGATACCAGGCCGACCCAGGTGAGAGTCATTGGGCAACGGTGAAAACTATCTTGAAGTACCTGAAAAGGACTAAAGAGATGTTCCTAGTGATAGAGGCAAAGTTGTCCCTGTCTTTCGATGAGATGGTGGCTTTCGTTTTTGGTGGAGTAGACTTTGACGATCCGACTACGAACGTGTGATGACGTCGCGCCTTAGCAATCGCTAAACCAACTCCGAGAGGTTATTGACCACGCCGGAGCACGATCAACCTGACCACGAGGGTCTGTTTCCTGCACGCAAACGAAGAACAAGCAAGAAACTAAGATTGCAATCTGGATATTGCGAATATAAGAGGAAAGCTTTATTGATGAAGTGGGGTTCTGTTACGCCTTTGTCTGGTCGTGGAACACAAACGAATAACGCGAAGTTGCAGCTATGGCGAACTTGTAATCTAAACAAAACCCACCCTAAAACGACGCCCTAAGGGCTGTATATATGGGGGAATAGAGGGGAATTTCGTGGCCCCTTGGAGGAGGTGTCCGAAACAGACCTTATCTCAGTTTCCCCATACATACGGACTCTAGAAACAGCCTATAATATGGTATTTCGAAATTACATGGGCCTGGCCCAACAATAAGGTGGCGCAGCACCTATATTAGCCTAGGGACGAATTTTGTAAGTAGCATCATGCATATTTCGTCCAAGGCTTCTTACTCCCATTATGGTGGCTTCAAAGTGCGAAAATCATCACTGGAAGCTCCATTGTTCTTTCCCGCGCGCACACCTTCTTCTCCATGCTTGATCCCGCTCCCATGGTCATCCTTCTTATCCATGCTAGGTCCTTCATTCATAAGTAAAACAAAAGTATCTAATTTAGGAAGCATCATATGTTCATGAACATTAGAAGGATTTGCAATAAACGAAAGTACCTGGTAATTCAATTGACGTGCGCGAGCTCTAGTAATTGGTCCTGTATGTATAGCACTCGGAGTTGTGGGTGTAGCATTAGCAGGGATGTCCTCATCATCCTCCCCTTATTGAACTGAAGTCGTCCTCGACGGAAGCTCATCTTCCTAACCCAAATAAGGCTTCAAATCTGCAATGTTAAAAGTGGGGCTAACCCCAAACTGTAGAGGCAGCTCAAGTTTATATGCATTATCATTTATTTTCTCTAACACCTTAAAAGGACCATCAGCACGTGGCATTAGCTTTGACTTGCGCAAATCAGGAAATCTATCCTTACGCAAATGTAACCAAACAAGATCTCCAGGTGCAAAGACAACATGTTTTCTACCCTTATCTCCAGCAATTTTGTATTTAGCATTCATACGCTCAATGTTTTCCTTCGTTAACTCATGCATCTTTAATATCAATTCAGCACGTTCTTTAGCATCAAAATTAACCTTCTTCGAAGATGGAAGAGGCAACAAATCAATAGGTGCACGAGGTAAGAAACCATACACAACTTCAAAAGGGCACATCTTAGTGGTAGAATGTAGCGAACGATTATAAGCAAATTCAACATGAGGCAAGCATTCTTCCCACATTTTCAGGTTATTCTTCAAAACAGCCCTAAGCATAGTAGACAATGATCTATTGACTACTTCAGTTTGGCCATCAGTTTGGGGATGACATGTAGTACTAAAAAGTAGTTTAGTCCCCAACTTAGCCCATAAACATCTCCAAAAGTGGCTAAGAAATTTAGCATCATGATCTGACACAATTGTATTTGGCACACCATGCAACCGAATAATTTCACAAAAGAACAAATCAGCAACATGAGCAGCATCATCACTTTTATGACATGGTATAAAGTGTGCCATTTTGGAAAATCTATCCATGACAACAAATTGCTATCCCTCCCCTTCTTAGTTCGAGGTAAACCTAAAACAAAGTCCATAGATATATCCTCCCAAGGAATACTAGGTATAGGCAAAGGCATATATAAACCATGAGGATTGAGTCGTGACTTAGCTTTTTGACATGTAGTGCAATGAGCAACAAAACGCTCAACATCCCGTCTCATCTTTGGCCAAAAGAAATGTGTAGAAAGTATGTCCTCCGTTTTCTTCATGCCAAAGTGTCCCATTAATCCTCCTCCATGTGCCTCCTGTAACAACAAAAGATGAACGGAGCTAGCTGAAATGCATAGCTTGTTAGCACGGAACACAAATCCATCATTAATAACGAACTTGTTCCATGTTCTCCCTTCTTTACAATGCTGCAACACATCTCTAAAATCAGCATCATGCACATATTGATCTTTGATGGTCTCCAAACCAAATATTTTAAAGTCAAGTTGTGAAAGCATAGTATATCGACGAGACAAAGCATCAGCAATAACATTTTCTTTACCCTTTTTGTGTTTAATGACATAAGGGAAAGTCTCAATGAATTCAACCCATTTAGCATGTCTATGATTCAGTTTTGCTTGACTTTTAATATGTTTCAAAGATTCATTGATATAGGCGAAGTTGTCCCTGTCTTTCGATGAGATGGTGGCTATCGTTTTTGGTGGAGTAGACTTTGACGATCCGACTACGAACGTGTGAGACGTCGCGCCTTAGCAATCGCTAAACCAACTCTGAGAGGTTATTGACCACGCCGGAGCACGATCAACCTGACCACGAGGGTCTATTTCCTGCACGCAAACGAAGAACAAGCAAGAAACTAAGATTGCAATCTGGATATTGCGAATATAAGAGGAAAGCTTTATTGATGAAGTGGGGTTCTGTGACGCCTTTGTCTGGTCGTGGAACACAAACGAAGAACGCGAAGTTGCTGCTATGGCGAACTTGTAATCTAAACAAAACCCAAACCTAAAACGAAGCCCTAAGGGCTGTATATATGGGGGAATAGAAGGGAATTTCGTGGCCCCTTGGAGGAGGGGTCCGAAACCGACCCTAAGTCAGTTTCCCCATACATACGGACTCTAAAAACAGCCTATAATATGGTATTTCGAAATTACATGGGCCTGGCCCAAAATTAAGGTGGCGCAGCACCTATATTAGCCTATGGACGAATTTTATAAAGTGGCATCATGCATATTTCGTCCAAAGCTTCCCACTCCCATTATGGTGGCTTCAATGTGCGAAAATCATCACTGGAAGCTCCAATGTTCTTCCCCGCGCGCGCACCTTCTCCTCCATGCTTGATCCCGCTCCAATGGTCATCCTTCTTATCCATGATAGGTCCTTCATTCATAAGTAAAACAAAAGTATCTAATTTAGGCAGCATCATATGTTCATGAATATTAGAAGGATTTCCAAGAAACGAAAGTACCTGGTAATTCAATTGACGTGCGCGAGCTCTAGTAATTGGTCCTGTATGTATAGCAGTCGGGGTGTAACATTAGTAGGGATGTCCTCATCATCCTCCCCTTCTTGAACTGACGTCGTCCTCGACGGAAGCTCATCTACCTCACCCAAATAAGGCTTCAAATCTGCAATGTTAAAAGTGGGGCTAACGCCAAACTCTGCAGGCAGCTCAAGTTTATATGCATTATCATTTACTTTCTCTAACACCTTAAAAGGACCATCAGCACGTGGCATTAGCTTTGACTTGCGCAAATCAGGAAATCTATCCTTACGCAAATGTAACCAAACAAGATCTCCAGGTGCAAAGACAACATGTTTTCTACCCTTATCTCCAGCAAGTTTGTATTTAGCATTCATACGCTCAATGTTTTCCTTAGTTAACTCATGAATCTTTAATATCAATTCAGCACGTTCTTTAGCATCAAAATTAACCTTCTCCGAAGACGGAAGAGGCAACAAATCAATAGGTGCACGGGGTAAGAAACCATACACAACTTCAAAAGGGCACATCTTAGTGGTAGAATGTAGCGAACGATTATAAGCAAATTCAATATGAGGCAAGCATTCTTCCCACATTTTCAGGTTATTCTTCAAAACAGCCCTAAGCATAGTAGACAATGATCTATTGACTACTTCAGTTTGGCCATCAGTTTGGGGGTGACATGTAGTACTAAAAAGCAGTTTAGTCCCCTACTTAGCCCATAAACATCTCCAAAAGTGGCTAAGAAATTTAGCATCACGATCGGAAACAATTGTATTTGGCACACCATGCAACCGAATAATTTCACGAAAGAACAAATCAGCAACATGAGCAGCATCATCACTTTTATGACATGGTATAAAGTGTGCCATTTTAGAAAATCTATCCACGACAACAAATATGCTATCCCTCCCCTTCTTTGTTCGAGGTAAACCTAAAACAAAGTCCATAGATATATCCTCCCAAGGAACACTAGGTACAGGTAAAGGCATATATAAACCATGAGGATTGAGTCGTGAATTAGCTTTTTGACATGTAGTGCAGCGAGCAACAAAACGCTCAACATCCCGTCTCATCTTTGGCCAAAAGAAATGTGTAGCAAGTACGTCCTCCGTCTTCTTCACGCCAAAGTGTCCCATTAATCCTCCTCCGTGCGCCTCCTGTAACAACAAAAGACGAACGGAGCTAGCTGGAATGCATAGCTTGTTAGCACGAAACACAAATCTATTATTAATAACGAACTTGTTCCATGTTCTCCCTTCTTTACAATTCTGCAACACGTCTCTAAATTCAGCATCATGCACATATTGATCTTTGATGGTCTCCAAACCAAATATTTTAAAGTCAAGTTGTGAAAGCATAGTATAACGACGAGACAAAGCATCAGCAATAACATTGTCTTTACCCTTCTTGTGTTTAATGACATAAGGGAAAGTCTCAATGAATTCAACCCATTTAGCATGTCTACGGTTCAGTTTTGCTTGACTTTTAATATGTTTCAAAGATTCATGATCAGAATGTATAACAAATTCTTTGGGCCATAAATAATGTTGCCATGTTTCCAAAGTCCGAACAAGAGCATATAATTCCTTATCATAAGTAGAATAATTCAGACTAGGCCCACTTAATTTTTCAGAAAAGTACGCAACAGGTTTACCATCTTGTAGTAACACACCTTGATAAAGGCGAAGTTGTCCCTGTCTTTCGATGAGATGGTGGCTATCGTTTTTGGTGGAGTAGACTTTCACGATCCGACTACGAACGTGTGAGACGTCGCGCCTTAGCAATCGCTAAACCAACTCTGAGAGGTTATTGACCACGCCGGAGCACGATCAACCTGACCACGAGGGTCTATTTCCTGCACGCAAACGAAGAACAAGCAAGAAACTAAGATTGCAATCTGGATATTGCGAATATAAGAGGAAAGCTTTATTGATGAAGTGGGGTTCTGTGACGCCTTTGTCTGGTCGTGGAACACAAACGAAGAACGCGAAGTTGCTGCTATGGCGAACTTGTAATCTAAACAAAACCCAAACCTAAAACGAAGCCCTAAGGGCTGTATATATGGGGGAATAGAAGGGAATTTCGTGGCCCCTTGGAGGAGGGGTCCGAAACCGACCCTAAGTCAGTTTCCCCATACATACGGACTCTAAAAAGAGCCTATAATATGGTATTTCGAAATTACATGGGCCTGGCCCAAAATTAAGGTGGCGCAGCACCTATATTAGCCTATGGACGAATTTTATAAAGTGGCATCATGCATATTTCGTCCAAAGCTTCCCACTCCCATTATGGTGGCTTCAATGTGCGAAAATCATCACTGGAAGCTCCATTGTTCTTCCCCGCGCGCGCACCTTCTCCTCCATGCTTGATCCCGCTCCAATGGTCATCCTTCTTATCCATGATAGGTCCTTCATTCATAAGTAAAACAAAAGTATCTAATTTAGGCAGCATCATATGTTCATGAATATTAGAAGGATTTCCAAGAAACGAAAGTACCTGGTAATTCAATTGACGTGCGCGAGCTCTAGTAATTGGTCCTGTATGTATAGCAGTCGGGGTGGGTGTAACATTAGTAGGGATGTCCTCATCATCCTCCCCTTCTTGAACTGACGTCGTCCTCGACGGAAGCTCATCTTCCTCACCCAAATAAGGCTTCAAATCTGCAATGTTAAAAGTGGGGCTAACCCCAAACTCTGCAGGCAGCTCAAGTTTATATGCATTATCATTTACTTTCTCTAACACCTTAAAAGGACCATCAGCACGTGGCATTAGCTTTGACTTGCGCAAATCAGGAAACCTATCCTTACGCAAATGTAACCAAACAAGATCTCCAGGTGCAAAGACAACATGTTTTCTACCCTTATCTCCAGCAAGTTTGTATTTAGCATTCATACGCTCAATGTTTTCCTTAGTTAACTCATGAATCTTTAATATCAATTCAGCACGTTCTTTAGCATCAAAATTAACCTTCTCCGAAGACGGAAGAGGCAACAAATCAATAGGTGCACGAGGTAAGAAACCATACACAACTTCAAAAGGGCACATCTTAGTGGTAGAATGTAGCGAACGATTATAAGCAAATTCAATATGAGGCAAGCATTCTTCCCACATTTTCAGGTTATTCTTCAAAACAGCCCTAAGCATAGTAGACAATGATCTATTGACTACTTCAGTTTGGCCATCAGTTTGGGGGTGACATGTAGTACTAAAAAGCAGTTTAGTCCCCAACTTAGCCCATAAACATCTCCAAAAGTGGCTAAGAAATTTAGCATCACGATCGGAAACAATTGTATTTGGCACACCATGCAACCGAATAATTTCACGAAAGAACAAATCAGCAACATGAGCAGCATCATCACTTTTATGACATGGTATAAAGTGTGCCATTTTAGAAAATCTATCCACGACAACAAATATGCTATCCCTCCCCTTCTTTGTTCGAGGTAAACCTAAAACAAAGTCCATAGATATATCCTCCCAAGGAACACTAGGTACAGGTAAAGGCATATATAAACCATGAGGATTGAGTCGTGACTTAGCTTTTTGACATGTAGTGCAGCGAGCAACAAAACGCTCAACATCCCGTCTCATCTTTGGCCAAAAGAAATGTGTAGCAAGTACGTCCTCCGTCTTCTTCACGCCAAAGTGTCCCATTAGTCCTCCTCCGTGCGCCTCCTGTAACAACAAAAGACGAACGGAGCTAGCTGGAATGCATAGCTTGTTAGCGCGAAACACAAATCCATTATTAATAACGAACTTGTTCCATGTTCTCCCTTCTTTACAATTCTGCAACACGTCTCTAAATTCAGCATCATGCACATATTGATCTTTGATGGTCTCCAAACCAAATATTTTAAAGTCAAGTTGTGAAAGCATAGTATAACGACGAGACAAAGCATCAGCAATAACATTGTCTTTACCCTTCTTGTGTTTAATGACATAAGGGAAAGTCTCAATGAATTCAACCCATTTAGCATGTCTACGGTTCAGTTTTGCTTGACTTTTAATATGTTTCAAAGATTCATGATCAGAATGTATAACAAATTCTTTGGGCCATAAATAATGTTGCCATGTTTCCAAAGTCCGAACAAGAGCATATAATTCCTTATCATAAGTAGAATAATTCAGACTAGGCCCACTTAATTTTTCAGAAAAGTACGCAACAGGTTTACCATCTTGTAGTAACACACCTCCTAACCCAATTCCACTAGCATCACATTCAAGCTCGAAAGTCTTATTAAAATCAGGAAGTTGGAGTAAAGGAGCATGTGTTAACTTATCTTTCAAGACCGTGAAGGCTTCTTCCTGTGCGGTACCCCAAGAAAAAGGCACGTCCTTCTTTGTAAGCTCATTGAGAGGCGCAGCAATGGTGCTGAAATTTCTCACAAAACGCCTATAGAAACCAGCGAGGCCAAGAAAACTCCTTACTTGTGTGACCGTTTTGGGCTGCGGCCAACTCTCAATAGCTTCAATCTTGGCTGTATCAACTTCAATTCCCTGTGGAGTAACAACATAGCCAAGAAAAGATACTCGGTCGGTGCAAAAGGTGCACTTCCCAAGGTTACCAAACAAACGTGCATCACGTAGCGCAGTAAAAACAGCACGTAAATGTTCCAAATGTTCCTCCAAAGATCTACTAAAAATCAATATATCATCAAAATAGACTACCACAAATCGTCCAATGAAAGCACGTAAAACCTCGTTCATTAATCTCATGAAAGTGCTAGGTGCATTAGTTAACCCAAAAGGCATGACGAGCCACTCATATAATCCAAACTTAGTTTTAAATGCTGTTTTCCATTCATCGCCCAATTTCATACGAATTTGATGGTATCCACTACGCAAATCAACTTTGGAGAAAATTGTAGAGCCACTTAATTCATCAAGCATATCATCTAGTCTAGGAATAGGATGACGATAACGAATAGTAATATTATTAATGCCTCTACAATCCACACACATGCGCGATGTACCATCCTTTTTAGGCACTAGAATAATAGGAACAGCACAAGGACTAAGGGATTCACGTATATAACCTTTGTCAAGCAGCTCCTGTACTTGACGCATAATCTCCTTTGTCTCCTCTGGATTGGTACGGTAGGGCGCACGGTTGGGTAGGGATGCACCGGGAATTAAGTCAATCTGATGCTCAATCCCGCGAATAGGCGGTAATCCCGGTGGCACGTCTTGTGGAAAGACGTCAGCGAACTCCTGCAAAATGTTAATGACAGCAGGAGGCAAAGAGGGAGGCATGTCCTCGAATGAAAATAATACCTCTTTACATACAAAAGCATAGCAAACATATGTACCAACATCCAAATCATTAATATCAGATTTAGTAGCAAGTAAACATCCACTCTTCAATTTTATTTCAGATGCAACAGTAGATGATGGTTTATTATGCTTATGGTGTTGCTCAAATTCCTGTGCTACAATCTGATTTTCACTCTTATTTTTCTCCTGTTTTGCTTTACTAGCTCTAGCAATGTCATCTTTCATAATATGTTCGGGAGACATAGGAAGCAAAGTGATATTATGATCCTTATGAACAAGAGTATACTGATTTGTCCTACCATGGTGTACAGAATTTTTATCAAACTGCCATGGTCTACCAAGTAAAACAGAACATGCTTGCATGGGTACCACATCACAATCCACATAATCAGAATATGTAGCAATGCTAAAATGCACACGAACAGTACGTGTTACCTTAACCTTGCCACTATTGTTGAACCATTGGATGTAATAAGGATGAGGATGTGGTCTGGTGGATAGAGACAGCTTCTCCACCATCTCCATGCTAGCCAAGTTATTGCAACTCCCTCCATCGATGATGATGCGAACAGAACGCTCTTTCACAACTCCCTTTGTGTGGAACAAGTTGTGCCTCTGATTTTGCTCAGCGTGTGTAACCTGCACACTGAGAACACGTTGAGCAACTAAACTTTCATACCTGTCAGCGTAATCAGCAGCCATGTATTGTGTTTCTGGTTCTGCATCCTCGCCACCCTGTTCGTCACTTGCAATAAGTGCCAAAGTCTCCTCATCATAATCACTAGCGGACGCATATCCACCATCCTCAGTAACAATCATTACACGCTTGGAAGGGCATTCTCTCGCATAGTGACCTCCACCCTTGCAACGACGACATATAACCTCATGTGTTTGCCCTGTGGATGCAATAGATGAAGAAGAACTCTGTGCAGGCCCAAAAGGTGTGCTCTTCGCAGAGGGTGCAGTAGGAGCCTGTTTCCTGGTATCGCGATTAGAGTTGGAGGTTGAAGGAGGTGGTGTTGCAGCAGGACGTGCGGAAGCAGAGGAGGTACGTGGCGTCCATGATGAAGTACGGCCTGCAAAATTAGTAGTTCTCGCCATTGCCTGTCGATCCTGCACTTCACGTTCAGCTTTGCAAGCAAGATGAAATAAACGAGTGATAGTGTTATACTCCTTATACTCTAGAATAGTCTGAATCTCTCTATTTAATCCACCCATAAAACGTGCAAGCATAGCTTCATTCTCCTCAACAATACCACATCTAATCATACCAGTTTGTAATTCCTGATAATATTCTTCTACAGAATTTTTTCCTTGTCTTAAACGCTGCAAATTTTGAAGCAATTCACGTTGATAATAAGGTGGCACCCAACGATTTCGCATAGCAGTTTTCAAAGCAGCCCAAGTAGTTGGGATATTATCAGGGTGTATTCTACAATGTTCTGACCACCAAACACAAGCAAAACTAGTGAATGAACAAACAGCAGCAGCAACACGTCGATCCTCTGGAAATTGTAAGCATGTAAAACGTTGTTCTGTTTCTAACTCCCATGTAAGATATATATCAGGAACATATCTACCCTCAAACGTCGGAATATTCAATTTAAGTTTAGGGAGATGGTCATGATCCCGTACCTGCGGGGGTGGTGCAGCCCTACCGTTACGGTTGTAGCCATGTGGTCGACCTGGTGCGTATGGTGGTGGTTGCCCATGGGGCGGATCTGGAGCAACCTCACCCTCATCATCGAAATCACCATCATAATCTTCAACCTGCTCAACGACAGTAGCCGCACGAGCCACCGAAGTAGCAGCAGTATCAACAGTACCAGGATGTTGGGCGTGGCCGAGAGGCACACGTCGCGCTCGTCGTTCGAAAGGAATAGGAACTGCAGCTGGTGGAGGTAGACGGGCAAGCACCTCATTGAACTTGGCGTCCATCTTGGAGTCGAATGTCTTCTCCAAACCATCTAGCTTCTCCATGGCAACTCCAAAGTTGTTCACGAAGTCCTGTACCTGCTCAGCCATCATTTGCTAAAATTTATCATAGAGCGCTTTGTTGGTCATGCTCTCCCAGTCGATCTCGTCATCGTGTGATCCTGGCATGGTTAGCAGAAATAGGAAACACACAATATGAAACCTACAGACTGCTGGGACGTGGCGGTGGTGGTGGTGTGGCACAAATCCTTTAAGCGAATCTCAATTTCTTACCAGTTCTTACCCAGTAGCAGGCGGTGATCGGCAACCGTTGTAGCCAAAACTCTCAAAGCTTGGATAGAGCGATTGCCAGGTGGTGTCAAGCACACGGCGTAGAAGTATGTGGAGCTGGGATGGCTTATAATATGGTAGCAAAAAGGGTCAGCAATAATCAATTCAGAGATGCAAGGTTGAATAAACGCTCAACGACGGTACTGTGCTGGTCCTAGGCTAGACCGTGCTAGAGACGCGAGCCTAAAACACCAACAAAAACACGACGATACACCTAAGAAAGGGAAAAGCACAATCGGATTTTTTTTTTTCGTTTTTTTTTTTTTTTCGGCGCCTCTTTTTTTTTTTTTTTTTTCTGCGCCTCTTTTTTTTTTTTTTTCAAAAACTCACTACAATGGCGAGTGTCTCAAAACTCTTGCCACGTCGTATAAGCAAGATGGGCACGAATTTTTCTTTTGGACTATTTTTTTTTTCTGGAGCAATCCGGGGGCTGCGACGACCCAAAAATTTCGACAAAAATCACTATGATAGCAAGTGTCTCAAAACGCTCCGGGGAACCTAAAATCAAGATAGGGAAAAAATATTTTCAGCCGAAATTTTTTTGGGCCAAAACGTGCTCTGCAAAGCGTGCCAGACTTTTTTTTTTTTTTTTCCGACACCTGCGCAGGTAGCAAAACACGGATCCGAAATCAAAAGGATCTCGAAACTAAACCTAAAACAAACTGGACTTGGATTGGTGGAGGATTTGTGGTGGTATATATGGACACCAATGGAGAGTGATGATGGATGATGAGATATGGCAGCGGCGATGATGGTGGTGGTATATGGCAACTATGAAGATGATGCGGTGGCGGCGTGACAACCTGTGAAAAGAACTCGAAACTCTAAAGGACTAGACACTAAGACCAGCAACTCGACACAACGATGTAACCGCCAATTCAACAAAGCAAAATACTGAAAAGACTATGCAAAGGCTCAGATTGGTTCGGATATGATGATCTAACCCTAATTAATTTTTTTTTTGGCTTTTTCGTGGACTAAAGGTATGAAGAACAGATGCGATCTAAACTACGAAAACTGGTAAAATCTCACCGAGCAACCTGGAAATCTGATACCACTTGATAAAGGCGAAGTTGTCCCTGTCTTTCGATGAGATGGTGGCTATCGTTTTTGGTGGAGTAGACTTTCACGATCCGACTACGAACGTGTGAGACGTCGCGCCTTAGCAATCGCTAAACCAACTCTGAGAGGTTATTGACCACGCCGGAGCACGATCAACCTGACCACGAGGGTCTATTTCCTGCACGCAAACGAAGAACAAGCAAGAAACTAAGATTGCAATCTGGATATTGCGAATATAAGAGGAAAGCTTTATTGATGAAGTGGGGTTCTGTGACGCCTTTGTCTGGTCGTGGAACACAAACGAAGAACGCGAAGTTGCTGCTATGGCGAACTTGTAATCTAAACAAAACCCAAACCTAAAACGAAGCCCTAAGGGCTGTATATATGGGGGAATAGAAGGGAATTTCGTGGCCCCTTGGAGGAGGGGTCCGAAACCGACCCTAAGTCAGTTTCCCCATACATACGGACTCTAAAAACAGCCTATAATATGGTATTTCGAAATTACATGGGCCTGGCCCAAAATTAAGGTGGCGCAGCACCTATATTAGCCTATGGACGAATTTTATAAAGTGGCATCATGCATATTTCGTCCAAAGCTTCCCACTCCCATTATGGTGGCTTCAATGTGCGAAAATCATCACTGGAAGCTCCATTGTTCTTCCCCGCGCGCGCACCTTCTCCTCCATGCTTGATCCCGCTCCAATGGTCATCCTTCTTATCCATGATAGGTCCTTCATTCATAAGTAAAACAAAAGTATCTAATTTAGGCAGCATCATATGTTCATGAATATTAGAAGGATTTCCAAGAAACGAAAGTACCTGGTAATTCAATTGACGTGCGCGAGCTCTAGTAATTGGTCCTGTATGTATAGCAGTCGGGGTGGGTGTAACATTAGTAGGGATGTCCTCATCACACCTCCTAACCCAATTCCACTAGCATCACATTCAAGCTCGAAAGTCTTATTAAAATCAGGAAGTTGGAGTAAAGGAGCATGTGTTAACTTATCTTTCAAGACCGTGAAGGCTTCTTCCTGTGCGGTACCCCAAGAAAAAGGCACGTCCTTCTTTGTAAGCTCATTGAGAGGCGCAGCAATGGTGCTGAAATTTCTCACAAAACGCCTATAGAAACCAGCGAGGCCAAGAAAACTCCTTACTTGTGTGACCGTTTTGGGCTGCGGCCAACTCTCAATAGCTTCGATCTTGGCTGTATGAACTTCAATTCCCTGTGGAGTAACAACATAGCCAAGAAAAGATACTCGGTCGGTGCAAAAGGTGCACTTCCCAAGGTTACCAAACAAACGTGCATCACGTAGCGCAGTAAAAACAGCACGTAAATGTTCCAAATGTTCCTCCAAAGATCTACTAAAAATCAATATATCATCAAAATAGACTACCACAAATCGTCCAATGAAAGCACGTAAAACCTCGTTCATTAATCTCATGAAAGTGCTAGGTGCATTAGTTAACCCAAAAGGCATGACTAG
Source organism: Hordeum marinum (assembly GCA_022496015.1). Classification (NCBI taxonomy): domain Eukaryota; kingdom Viridiplantae; phylum Streptophyta; class Magnoliopsida; order Poales; family Poaceae; genus Hordeum; species Hordeum marinum. The sequence goes on along the minus strand of CM039675.1, from coordinate 225,237,167 downwards.
CCACTCATATAATCCAAACTTAGTTTTAAATGCTGTTTTCCATTCATCGCCCAATTTCATACGAATTTGATGGTATCCACTACGCAAATCAACTTTGGAGAAAATTGTAGAGCCACTTAATTCATCAAGCATATCATCTAGTCTAGGAATAGGATGACGATAACGAATAGTAATATTATTAATGCCTCTACAATCCACACACATGCGCGATGTACCATCCTTTTTAGGCACTAGAATAATAGGAACAGCACAAGGACTAAGGGATTCACGTATATAACCTTTGTCAAGCAGCTCCTGTACTTGACGCATAATCTCCTTTGTCTCCTCTGGATTGGTACGGTAGGGCGCACGGTTGGGTAGGGATGCACCGGGAATTAAGTCAATCTGATGCTCAATCCCGCGAATAGGCGGTAATCCCGGTGGCACGTCTTGTGGAAAGACGTCAGCGAACTCCTGCAAAATGTTAATGACAGCAGGAGGCAAAGAGGGAGGCATGTCCTCGAATGAAAATAATACCTCTTTACATACAAAAGCATAGCAAACATATGTACCAACATCCAAATCATTAATATCAGATTTAGTAGCAAGTAAACATCCACTCTTCAATTTTATTTCAGATGCAACAGTAGATGATGGTTTATTATGCTTATGGTGTTGCTCAAATTCCTGTGCTACAATCTGATTTTCACTCTTATTTTTCTCCTGTTTTGCTTTACTAGCTCTAGCAATGTCATCTTTCATAATATGTTCGGGAGACATAGGAAGCAAAGTGATATTATGATCCTTATGAACAAGAGTATACTGATTTGTCCTACCATGGTGTACAGAATTTTTATCAAACTGCCATGGTCTACCAAGTAAAACAGAACATGCTTGCATGGGTACCACATCACAATCCACATAATCAGAATATGTAGCAATGCTAAAATGCACACGAACAGTACGTGTTACCTTAACCTTGCCACTATTGTTGAACCATTGGATGTAATAAGGATGAGGATGTGGTCTGGTGGATAGAGACAGCTTCTCCACCATCTCCATGCTAGCCAAGTTATTGCAACTCCCTCCATCGATGATGATGCGAACAGAACGCTCTTTCACAACTCCCTTTGTGTGGAACAAGTTGTGCCTCTGATTTTGCTCAGCGTGTGTAACCTGCACACTGAGAACACGTTGAGCAACTAAACTTTCATACCTGTCAGCGTAATCAGCAGCCATGTATTGTGTTTCTGGTTCTGCATCCTCGCCACCCTGTTCGTCACTTGCAATAAGTGCCAAAGTCTCCTCATCATAATCACTAGCGGACGCATATCCACCATCCTCAGTAACAATCATTACACGCTTGGAAGGGCATTCTCTCGCATAGTGACCTCCACCCTTGCAACGACGACATATAACCTCATGTGTTTGCCCTGTGGATGCAATAGATGAAGAAGAACTCTGTGCAGGCCCAAAAGGTGTGCTCTTCGCAGAGGGTGCAGTAGGAGCCTGTTTCCTGGTATCGCGATTAGAGTTGGAGGTTGAAGGAGGTGGTGTTGCAGCAGGACGTGCGGAAGCAGAGGAGGTACGTGGCGTCCATGATGAAGTACGGCCTGCAAAATTAGTAGTTCTCGCCATTGCCTGTCGATCCTGCACTTCACGTTCAGCTTTGCAAGCAAGATGAAATAAACGAGTGATAGTGTTATACTCCTTATACTCTAGAATAGTCTGAATCTCTCTATTTAATCCACCCATAAAACGTGCAAGCATAGCTTCATTCTCCTCAACAATACCACATCTAATCATACCAGTTTGTAATTCCTGATAATATTCTTCTACAGAATTTTTTCCTTGTCTTAAACGCTGCAAATTTTGAAGCAATTCACGTTGATAATAAGGTGGCACCCAACGATTTCGCATAGCAGTTTTCAAAGCAGCCCAAGTAGTTGGAATACTATCAGGGTGTATTCTACAATGTTCTGACCACCAAACACAAGCAAAACTAGTGAATGAACAAACAGCAGCAGCAACACGTCGATCCTCTGGAAATTGTAAGCATGTAAAACGTTGTTCTGTTTCTAACTCCCATGTAAGATATATATCAGGAACATATCTACCCTCAAACGTCGGAATATTCAATTGAAGTTTAGGGAGATGGTCATGATCCCGTACCTGCGGGGGTGGTGCAGCCCTACCGTTACGGTTGTAGCCATGTGGTCGACCTGGTGCGTATGGTGGTGGTTGCCCATGGGGCGGATCTGGAGCAACCTCTCCCTCATCATCGAAATCACCATCATAATCTTCAACCTGCTCAACGACAGTAGCCGCACGAGCCACCGAAGTAGCAGCAGTATCAACAGTACCAGGATGTTGGCCGTGGCCGAGAGGCACACGTCGCGCTCGTCGTTCGAAAGGAATAGGAACTGCAGCTGGTGGAGGTAGACGGGCAAGCACCTCATTGAACTTGGCGTCCATCTTGGAGTCGAATGTCTTCTCCAAACCATCTAGCTTCTCCATGGCAACTCCAAAGTTGTTCACGAAGTCCTGTACCTGCTCAGCCATCATTTGCTGAAATTTATCATAGAGCGCTTTGTTGGTCATGCTCTCCCAGTCGATCTCGTCATCGTGTGATCCTGGCATGGTTAGCAGAAATAGGAAACACACAATATGAAACCTACAGACTGCTGGGACGTGGTGGTGGTGGTGGTGTGGCACAAATCCTTTAAGCGAATCTCAATTTCTTACCAGTTCTTACCCAGTAGCAGGCGGTGATCGACAACCGTTGTAGCCAAAACTCTCAAAGCTTGGATAGAGCGATTGCCAGGTGGTGTCAAGCACACGGCGTAGAAGTATGTGGAGCTGGGATGGCTTATAATATGGTAGCAAAAAGGGTCAGCAATAATCAATTCAGAGATGCAAGGTTGAATAAACGCTCAACGACGGTACTGTGCTGGTCCTAGGCTAGACCGTGCTAGAGACGCGAGCCTAAAACACCAACAAAAACACGACGATACACCTAAGCAAGGGAAAAGCACAATCGGATTTTTTTTTTTTCGTTTTTTTTTCGGCGCCTCTTTTTTTTTTTTTTTCAAAAACTCACTACAATAGCGAGTGTCTCAAAACTCTTGCCACGTCGTATAAGCAAGATGGGCACGAATTTTTCTTTTGGACTATTTTTTTTTTTGGAGCAATCCGGGGGCTGCGACGACCCAAAAAGTTCGACAAAAATCACTATGATAGCAAGTGTCTCAAAACGCTCCGGGGAACCTAAAATCAAGATAGGGAAAAAATATTTTCAGCCGAAATTTTTTTGGGCCAAAACGTGCTCTGTAAAGCGTGCCAGACTCTTTCTTTTTTTCTTTTTTTTTTTTCCGACACCTGCGCAGGTAGCAAAACACGGATCCGAAATCAAAAGGATCTCGAAACTAAACCTAAAACGAACTGGACTTGGATTGGTGGAGGATTTGTGGTGGTATATATGGACACCAATGGAGAGTGATGATGGATGATGAGATATGGCAGCGGCGATGATGGTGGTGGTATATGGCAACTATGAAGATGATGCGGTGGCGGCGTGACAACCTGTGAAAAGAACTCGAAACTCTAAAGGACTAGACACTAAGACCAGCAACTCGACACAACGATGTAACCGCCAATTCAACAAAGCAAAATACTGAAAAGACTATGCAAAGGCTCAGATTGGTTCGGATATGAGGATCTAACCCTAATTTTTTTTTGGCTTTTTCGTGGACTAAAGGTATGAAGAACAGATGCGATCTAAACTACGAAAACTGGTAAAATCTCACCGAGCAACCTGGCTCTGATACCACTTGATATAGGCGAAGTTGTCCCTGTCTTTCGATGAGATGGTGGCTATCGTTTTTGGTGGAGTAGACTTTGACGATCCGACTACGAACGTGTGAGACGTCGCGCCTTAGCAATCGCTAAACCAACTCTGAGAGGTTATTGACCACGCCGGAGCACGATCAACCTGACCACGAGGGTCTATTTCCTGCACGCAAACGAAGAACAAGCAAGAAACTAAGATTGCAATCTGGATATTGCGAATATAAGAGGAAAGCTTTATTGATGAAGTGGGGTTCTGTGACGCCTTTGTCTGGTCGTGGAACACAAACGAAGAACGCGAAGTTGCTGCTATGGCGAACTTGTAATCTAAACAAAACCCAAACCTAAAACGAAGCCCTAAGGGCTGTATATATGGGGGAATAGAAGGGAATTTCGTGGCCCCTTGGAGGAGGGGTCCGAAACCGACCCTAAGTCAGTTTCCCCATACATACGGACTCTAAAAACAGCCTATAATATGGTATTTCGAAATTACATGGGCCTGGCCCAAAATTAAGGTGGCGCAGCACCTATATTAGCCTATGGACGAATTTTATAAAGTGGCATCATGCATATTTCGTCCAAAGCTTCCCACTCCCATTATGGTGGCTTCAATGTGCGAAAATCATCACTGGAAGCTCCATTGTTCTTCCCCGCGCGCGCACCTTCTCCTCCATGCTTGATCCCGCTCCAATGGTCATCCTTCTTATCCATGATAGGTCCTTCATTCATAAGTAAAACAAAAGTATCTAATTTAGGCAGCATCATATGTTCATGAATATTAGAAGGATTTCCAAGAAACGAAAGTACCTGGTAATTCAATTGACGTGCGCGAGCTCTAGTAATTGGTCCTGTATGTATAGCAGTCGGGGTGGGTGTAACATTAGTAGGGATGTCCTCATCATTCATGATCAGAATGTATAACAAATTCTTTGGGCCATAAATAATGTTGCCATGTTCCCAAAGTCCGAACAAGAGCATATAATTCCTTATCATAAGTAGAATAATTCAGACTAGGCCCACTCAGTTTTTCAAAAAAGTACGCAACAGGTTTACCATCTTGTAATAACACACCTCCTAACCCAATTCCACTAGCATCACATTCAAGCTCGAAAGTCTTATTAAAATCAGGAAGTTGGAGTAAAGGAGCATGTGTTAACTTATCTTTCAAAACCTTCAAGGCTTCTTCCTGTGCGATACCCCAAGAAAAAGGCATGTCCTTCTTTGTAAGCTCATTGAGAGGCGCAACAATGGTGCTGAAATCTCTCACAAAACGCCTATAGAAACCAGCGAGGCCAAGAAAACTCCTCACTTGTGTGACCGTTTTGGGCTGCGGCCAACTCTCAATGGCTTCAATCTTGGCTTTATCAACTTCAATTCCCTATGGAGTAACAACATAGCCAAGAAAAGATACTCGATCGGTGCAAAAGGTGCACTTCCCAAGGATATCAAACAAACGTGCATCACGTAGAGCAATAAAAACAGCACGTAGATGTTCCAAATGTTCCTCCAAAGATCTACTAAAAGTCAATATATCATCAAAATAGACTACCACAAATCGTCCAATGAAAGCATGTAAAACCTCATTCATTAATCTCATGAAAGTGCTAGGTGCATTAGTTAACCCAAAAGGCATGACTAACCACTCATATAATCCAAACTTAGTTTTAAATGCTGTTTTCCATTCATCTCCCAATTTCATACGAATTTGATGGTATCCACTACGCAAATCAACTTTGGAGAAAATTGTAGAACCACTTAATTCATCAAGCATATCATCTAGTCTAGGAATAGGATGACGATAACGAATAGTAATATTATTAATGCCTCTACAATCCACACACATGCACGATGTACCATCCTTTTTAGGCACTAGAATAATAGGAACAGCACAAGGACTAAGGGATTCGCATATATAACCTTTGTCAAGCAGTTTCTGTACTTGACGCATAATCTCCTTTGTCTCCTCTGGATTGGTACGGTATGGCGCACGGTTGGGTAGGGATGCACCAGGAATTAAGTCAATCTGATGCTCAATCCCGCGAATAGGTGGTAATCCCGGTGGCACATCTTGTGGGAAGACGTCAGCAAACTCCTGCAAAATGTTAATGACCGCAGGAGGCAAAGAGGGAGGCATGTCCTCGAATGAAAATAATACCTCTTTGCATACAAAAGCATAGCAAACAGATGTAGCAACATCCAAATCATTAATATCAGATTTAGTAGCAAGTAAACATCCACTCTTCAATTTTATTTCGGATGCAACATTAGATGATGGTTTATTATGCATATGGTGTTGCTCAAATTCCTGTGCTACAATCTGATTTTCACTCTTATTTTTTTCTTGTTTTGCTTTACTAGCTCTAGCAATGTCATCTTTCATAATATGTTCCGGAGACATAGGAAGCAAAGTGATATTTTGATCCTTATGAACAAGAGTATACTGATTTGTCCTACCATGGTGTACAAAATTTTTATCAAACTGCCATGGCCTACCAAGTAAAACAGAACATGCTTGCATGGGTACCACATCACAATCCACAAAATCAGAATATGTAGCAATGCTAAAATGCACATGAACAGTACGTGTTACCTTAACCTTGCCACTATTGTTGAACCATTGGATGTAATAAGGATGAGGATGTGGTCTGGTGGTTAGAGACAGCTTCTCCACCATCTCCATGCTAGCCAAGTTATTGCAACTCCCTCCATCGATGATGACACGAACAAAACGCTCCTTCACAACTCCCTTTGTGGGGAACAAGTTGTGCCTCTGATTTTGCTCAGCCTATGTAACCTGCACACTAAGAACACATTGAGCAACTAAACTTTCATACCTATCAGCGTAATCAGCAGCCATGTAGTGTGTGTCTAGTTCTGCATCCTCGCCACCCTGTTCTTCACTTGCAATGAGAGCCAAAGTCTCCTCATCATAATCACTAGCAGACGCATATCCACCATCCTTAGTAACAATCATTACACGTTTGGAAGGGCATTCTCTCGCAAAGTGACCTCCACCCTTGCAACGACAGCATATAACCTCATGTGTTTGCCCTGTGGATGCAATAGATGAAGAAGAGCTCTATGCAGGCCCAGAAAGTGTGCTCTTCGCAAAGGGTGGATTAGGAGCCTGTTTTCTGGTATCGCGGTTGGAGTTGGAGGTGGGAGTAGGTGGCGTTGCAGCAGGACGTGCGGAAGTAGAGGAGGTACGTGGCGTCCATGATGAAGTGCGAGCTGTAAAAAAAGGAGTTCTCGCCATTGCCTGTCGATCCTGCACTTCATGTTCAGCTTTGCAAGCAAGATGAAATAAACGAGTGATAGTGTTATACTCCTTATACTCTAGAATAGTCTGAATCTCTCTATTTAATCCACCCATAAAACGTGCAAGCATAGCTTCATTCTCCTCAACAATACCACATCTAATCATGCCAGTTTGTAATTCCTGATAATATTCTTCTACAGAATTTTTTCCTTGTCTTAAACGCTGCAAATTTTGAAGCAATTCACGTTGATAATAAGGTGGCACCCAACGATTACGCATAGAAGTTTTCAAAGCAGCCCAAGTAGTTGGAATATTCGCATGGTGTATTCTACAATGTTCTGACCACGAAACACAAGCAAAGCTAGTGAATGAACAAACAGCAGCAGCAACACGTCTATCCTCAGGAAATTGTAAGCATGTAAAACGTTGTTCTGTTTCTAACTCCCATGTAAGATATATATCAGGAACATATCTACCCTCAAACATCGGAATATTCAATTTAAGTTTAGGGAGATGGTCATGATCCCGTACCTGAGGGGGTGGTGCAGCCCTATCGTTACGGTTGTAGCCATGTGGTCGACCGGGTGCGTATCGTGGTGGTTGCCCTTGAGGCTGATCTGGAGCAACCTCTCCCTCATCATCATAATCACCATCATAATCGTCAACCTGCTCAATGACAGTAGCAGCAGGAGCCACAGAAGTAGCAGCAGTATCAACAATACCAGTATGCTGGCCTTGGCCGAGAGGCACACGTCGCGCTCGTCGTTCGAAAGGGATAGGAGCTGCAGCTAGTGGTGGTAGACGGGCAAGCACCTCATTGAACTTGGCGTCCATCTTGGTGTCGAATGTCTTCTCCAAACCATCGAGCTTCTCCATGGCTTCTCCAAAGTTGGTCACAAAATCTTGTACCTGGTCAGCTATCATTTGCTGAAATTTATCATAGAGCGCTTTGTTGGTCATGCTCTCCCAGTCGCTCCCGTCGTCATGTGATCCTGACATGGTTAGCAGAAATAGGAAACACACAAGAATATGAAACCTACAGACTATTGGGAGGTGGTGGTGATGGTGGTGGTGTGTCACAAATCCTTTAAGTGAATCTCGAATTCTTACCAGTTCTTACCTAGCAGCAGGTGGTAGTCGGCAACCGTTGTAGTCAAACTCTCAAAGCTTGGATAGAGCGGTTGCCAGGTGGTGTCAAACACACGACGTAGATGTATGTGGAGCTGGGATGGCTTATAGTATGGTAGCAAAAAGGGTTAGCAATAATCAATTTAGAGATGCAAGGTTGAATAAACGCTCAACGACGGTACTGTGCTGGTCCTAGGCTAGACTGTACTAGAGATGCGAGCCTAAAACACCAACAAAATCACGACCCTACACGTAATCAAGGGAAAAGCACACTCTGATTTTTTTTGGCGCCTCTCTTTTTTTTGCGCTCTTTTTTTTGCTAAAAAAAATCACTATAATGGCGAGTGTCTCAAAACTCTTCCCACGTCTTATAAGCAAGATGGGCACGAAATTTGTTGGACTATTTTTTTTCTTTTTCTGGAGCAATTCGGGGGCTGCGGCGACCAAAAATTTCAACAAAAATCACTATGATGGCAAGTGTCCCAAAATGCTCCGAAGAACCTAAAACCAAGATAGGGAAAAATATTTTCAGCCGAAATTTGTTTGGGCCAAAACGTGCTCTGCAAAGCGTGCCAGACTCTTTTTTTCCGACACCTACATAGGTAGCAAAACACGAATCCGAAATCAAAAGGATCTCAAAACTAAACCTAAAACGAGCTGGACTCGGATTGGTGGAGGATTGGTGGTGGTATATATGGACACCAATGGATAGTGATGATGGATGGTGATATATGGCAGCAGTGATGATGGTGGTGGTATATGGCAACTATGAAGACGATGCGGTGGCGGCGTGACAACCTATGAAAAGAACTCGAAACTCGAAAGGACTAGACACTAAGACCAGCAACTCGACACGACGATGCAACCGCAAATTCAACAAAGCAAAATACTGAAAAGACTATGCAAAGGCTCAGATTGGTTCGGATATGATGATCGAAGACTAATCTTTTTTTGTGGCTTTTTCGTGGACTAAAGGTATGAAGGACAGATGCGATCTAAACTACGAAAACTAGTAAAATCTCACCGAGCAACCTGGAAATCTGATACCACTTGATAGAGGCGAAATTGTCCCTGTCTTTCGATGAGATGGTGGCTTTCGTTTTTGGTGGAGTAGACTTTGACGATCCGACTACGAACGTGTGATGACGTCGCGCCTTAGCAATCGCTAAACCAACTCCGAGAGGTTATTGACCACACCGGAGCACGATCAACCTGACCACGAGGGTCTGTTTCCTGCACGCAAACGAAGAACAAGCAAGAAACTAAGATTGCAATCTGGCTATTGCGAATATAAGAGGAAAGCTTTATTGATGAAGTGGGGTTCTGTGATGCCTTTGTCTGGTCGTGGAACACAAACGAAGAACGCGAAGTTGCAGCTATGGCGAACTTGTAATCTAAACAAAACCCACCCTAAAACGACGCCCTAAGGGCTGTATATATGGGGGAATAGAGGGGAATTTCGTGGCCCCTTCGAGGAGGGGTCCGAAACAGACCTTATCTCAGTTTCCCCATACATACGGACTCTAGAAACAGCCTATAATATGGTATTTCGAAATTACATGGGCCTGGCCCAACAATAAGGTGGCGCGGCACCTATATTAGACTAGGGACGAATTTTGTAAGTAGCATTATGCATATTTTGTCCAAGGCTTCTTGCTCCCATTAAGGTGGCTTCAAAGTGCGAAAATCATCACTGGAAGCTCCATTGTTCTTTCCCGCACGCGGACCTTCTTCTCCATGCTTGATCCCGCTCCCATGGTTATCCTTCTTATCCATGCTAGGTCCTTCATTCATAAGTAAAACAAAAGTATCTAATTTAGGCAGCATCATATGTTCATGAACATTAGAAGGATTTGCAAGAAACGAAAGTACCTGGTAATTCAATTGACGTGCGCGAGCTCTAGTAATTGGTCCTTTATGTATAGCACTCGGAGTTGTGGGTGTAGCATTAGTAGGGATGTCTTCATCACCTAGTTTATGGAGGTGAGGAGGAGCTCTGCGTAAAGGGTTACACCAATGCTAGTTTCCAAACTGACAGGGATGATTGTCGATCGCAAACTGGATTCATGTATGTCATGAACGGAGCAGCGGTGAGTTGGACGAGTTCCAAGCAAGATACGGTGGCCGACTCCACAACAGAGGCCGAATACATTGCGGCTTGTGAAGCCACAAAGGAAGGTGTTTGGATTCGGAAGTTCCTGGAAGATGTTGGTGTGTTCCCGGGCAGGTCAAAACCATTGGACCTTTATTGTGATAATTCAGGTGCCATCGCACATGCCAATGAGCCGAGACAACACCACAAGACCAGGCACATAGACTGAAAATATCACGTGATAAGAAAGCTTGTAGAGAAAGGTGATACCAATTTATGCAAGATTCATACGGATGCAAATGTTGAGATTCGTTGACTAAGCCGCTGCCACAACCCAAGCATGAGGGGCACGTTAGAGCTATGGGATTTTGATGTCTATTTGATTGACTCTAGTGCAAGTGGGAGACTATTGGAGATATGCCATAGATTGTTACCACTAGACGCTCTATGCCGTGCAGCGGAAGTAGAGTTGGGGCAGTGTCGGTGTCAAACCCGGCAGATCTCGGGTAGGGGGTCCCTAACTGTGAGACTAGAATCGACGGTAACATGAGACTAAGGGGACACATATTTAACCAGGTCCGGGCCCTCCTATGGAGGTAATACCCTACGTCATGCTTGGTTGTATTGATGATATGGGGGTTACAGAGTTGATCTACCTCGAGATCGAATAGCTAACCCTAGATGAGTTATCCTCCCTATACCTTAAACCCTTCGGCTTATATAGACTTCGAGGGTGCCCCTGGCTTTACCCATGGTCGGTTACATGCCGAAGAGATAAACATGCCTAACTACAGCTAATAACTTGGAGAGTACGTCATGGCTCCTCGAAGCTTCCATCTGGCATAGGTGGTCTCTGATCATCCGATGCTTCCTTTGCAACCCACACAGTCCGGCCCATAAACAATAGTTCGGCTATTTGAGGACCCCCTAATCCAGAACTCCCTCAGTAGCCCCCGGACTAGCCTTCAACGCCGATATATATCTGGTCAATCTCCTCATGTCGTCATCTTCGTCTTGCGAGGCGAGTCCCTCATCCCTCTTTGTTCAGCAACCGACCAGTCTTCGGTAAGATCCCTAGCGTCATGGGCATAGGTTCATTATAATAACTGCACGTCTTCCTCGATTTTCGTGCATTGTGGGAAGCGAGTGGTCAATGATTTTTACAATTTTACCCCTCCATAACGGAGGCACCATTCATTTAATCAAACAAAATCGTGGCTTAGACCACATCCTCTTCTTCCTCATCGAAAGAAACTCCTAGCGGAAGCTCCACGTAGAACATGGCTAACGCCCCCAGCTCCTCCGCGCGTCCCTACGGCTCACGCCCAGGGGACTGGACCAACTATTCCTTTACACTCATGTGGCTCCACAATCTGGAGACCTAGAGGTATCTTCCATCATCAGATCTAGCAGCGACCTACGTAGGTCTGCTTTCTTACAGCGACGAAGTTTTCGTCGAGCGTTTCCCCAATCCTAACAAGGGGAACGTGTATGCTTCATCTCCTTTCTCCTCCGAGGTCTTGGGTTTCCAATCCATCCGTTCCTGAGGGGGTTGCTGGAGTTCTATGGGATGCAACTCCACCACCTTACTCCAGGGTCCATCTTGCACATCTCGGGCTTCGTTGCTCCCGGTGAGATGTTCCTAGGGTGTGAGGCACACTTTGATTTGTGGAGGAAATACTTCTGTCTCATCCCCCGAACTCGGGACAAGACAATCTTGGAGGTCGGCGGAGCCAAAGTGTGCCGCAAAGCAGGGATGGGGTATCCGACGGGCACACCAAAGAAATCCTAAGAGTGGACTTCAGAATGGTTTTATATTGAAGACGTCCCCCTGTTTGAGCCAACTCGAATAGGTCTTCCAGAATACTCTGACGCCCTCCAAAAGAAGAGATACAACTAGTGCCCAAGGAGTTCGTCCCAGGAGGAAAGCGCCAAAGTGCGGCGCCTACCAGCTCAGGTGCGGATGCTCGCCCACCACCAACTGACCATGATCAATGTCATGGCCACCGTCATCTTATGATGCGTGCATCCCCTTCAACAAAGGGTGCACCCCTTGTGGCAATACAACGGGACGAGCGACACCACGCGCTCCAAAAAGCCAGGGGCCGCCAATCCGACAGCGTTGGCCGCCGCACTTGCCGACTTATACAAAGGAGAGCAAGAAGACTTTGTTCGGCGGGCAACCAAGGAAGGATATTCGGCCCACAATTCTATCAAATGGGTAAGCCTTTATCTCTCAAACATGAAAATAGTTCGGGGTTTCCGTTTCGCACTTTATTTAACCGAAGCCTTGCGTGAACAGGAATGGAGGAGTTTCATCGAGACAGTCAACTGTCCGGCTCCTCAGCCCGAGAACCATTCACGCGACAACGATCTGGGTTTCAAAGAGGACCTGGATCTTCTACTTGACTTCGAAGACGGAGTCTATCTCTAAGATAGCATCGTCCAATCCCCTGTGGCTATCATAGTTGATTACCCCCGGTCATTCTCCATCCTTGCAACAAGCAATAAGAAAAGCTCTTCCCGCAAGAGGCAAGCTACCAACAGCGCCCCGGACATGCCGGTCTCGACTCCCAAATGCCGCCAATCCGCGCGCCATACACCGGCAGCCGAAGCCGCGTCCAAGTCGGAGGCCAACAAGGATCCTGCGAAAGAGCCGGTCATGGGGACGAATCCACCTACCCGCTTATCCCGAAGGTACATTGTTCAATTATCCGCCTATTGTTGCAATCAATAGAGTCTTGCAGCAGTTTGTTTCATTAAAATACTTAGGAGAAACGCCCAGTCCTCTCCTGCTGATGAGGTTACCCATGTGTCTGGAGACGCCCGAAATTCCTAACCCTGACTCATGTGGCTTCTGCTACAGAAGCCCCCATGGCCAATCCGACGCCTGCCAATTCTAGTGATGGTGTATCCATCACCAAATCAAAGGTGGAGAGTGCCATGAATCACCGCCAACGATGGGAGGCCATGTGGCACCCAATATTCTCCGAACAGGAGTTTGGCGCCCTACGCTCAGCGGATGCGCACCTTGGTACCGCCCGAGCTGGGTTCGGCGAAGCTATAAAGTTGATATCAACCAGCATACAGGTAAGTGATCGGTTTTTATAGAATCCGAACACTCGTGTAAGCTCAGTAGCCCCCAAGGCTTAATTTGGTTCGAAACAAACGAATTAAGGATCTTCGCACTATTTGACTGCTGACGCAGGCTTTAAAGCAACATGCTGAGCAATTGGCCAAGGAGCTCGAGGAGAGCCACAGGGAAGTGCAATCCGTGAAGGCCGAACTGGCACGAGTAAAGAACTTCATGCGGGAGGCCCATGGTGAGTGTACCTTTACTGCTAATCTTAATGTGTCATCATGCCTGACATACGGATTCCGTGTAGAAGCCGAATCAATAGGGCACATGGAAAGGCAGTTGGAGGAAGCCCAAGACTCTCAGCGGTACGCCGAGTCTGCGCACCAGGTTGGCTGCCTTGTTGTGCAAAAGCAAGCCGAAGAAATTAAGAATTTGAAGATTCAGTTGGCCCAAGCTCAAGAGGAAAACCAAAAGCTTCAGAGGGGCATGTTCGGTAAGTGTGATTCTATTACCAGAAAATATTTCTGGTGCAGGTAATAAAAGTAAGCACGCGGCTGCCTCATGTACATGCCTCCTATGCGGGCATCCTGAAGAGGAGATCGGATCATACCAAGGGGACTTGCTGAAAGAGCTGACCACTCTTCATGGGCATGTGCGAAAAGCAATGAAAGGAATGGTGAAGGCACTATGGCCTGTCAAATAGCCACATGAAGGGCTAGCCGAACTCATGGATCGATTCAAGGGGGCTCGGAATAGGTTCGAGCCGTGGAAGACTTCGGCTTGCCGTGAGGGAGCATGGGCAATGATCAAGACCCATTTCACCGGACTTAATCCCAAGCATATGGCGCAGGTTGGTCCAGTGGGATTGGATGGAAAAGAAGTACCACTCCACCGGGTGTATGACCAAGTGATACCTTCTGCCCGTCTTTCACAAGAGGATTGCCCCCTTGACACCATAATCGATAATCTCGATCAGCAGTCAAACATGTAATTTATATGTACTTGTGTATAAGCAATCTATGCTGTAAACTTTGTCTTAACTAGCCATCGGCTTCTTCCCTCCGTGTAAAGAGCTCGGGAGTGTTCCTCCTTATTTGTCCCTCCAAAAGAGCAAATTGTATTCGGGGAACCAGGCAAATCCGGCCATACGGTGCAAACAGATAGAAGCACACAAAAAGATACGTTATATTACTGCTTAGCGTAAGAAACATCTTCCAAGGAAAATAGTACCTCTATCGATACCTTTCATCAGGGCTCTTCAAAGGTCGTCGATAGCAGTCCGCATACTTTTATTATGCGGCTAATTGTGCTTTGGGAAGAAAAGACCCAAACAAAGGTGATAACGACTGGAGACGTATAAGCTGTTTCCGTCAGAGCTGACCAATTGTGTACGTAAGATAGCTAGCTTTCGGCTTCACCCGTATGAGGTATGTGTTCGGATGACCTGGTCGTAACAATCGTAGAGGTGCTCCCTTTACTCTCTAGCCGAACAATCGGGAACGTAGAGGGTAATCACAGGAGCGTGGCAACCCAGCTTGGCAAAGTCTTAGTTTGAATTGATGCATATGATGGCTAGAACATGACAAAATAAACATGTGCACACGATATGTGTGAGCAAATACTTGTAATATAAAAAAGTTGGCTACTAGAAGAAGTCCCCACGTGTTGTGTTTGAATTTAACACTTTATGGTGTATGCCGATAATCTTTAGTACAAGATCGGTTCAACCGAACATAGGGAAAGAAAAGAAATTGGCCCTGTCAAACACAAAAATGGGAAGGGAAGAAGAAAAAAAGGCAAAAATAACAAGAGGAAAAAGGAAAAAATACGAGGGAGTTAGACGACACCAGTTTATCCATAGAAGCGACGAAGACGAGTTGCGTTCCATGGGTTTGGTTCAAGGCGGTTAACGGATGGACTCCGAAGATGATAGGCACCTCTCGCGAATACTTTGTCGATGACGAAAGGATCCTCCGATTTGGGGTTGATTTTATGCTTCTGCTTCTCCGGGAGTCGTAGGACGAGTTCACCTATGTTGTATGCTTTGGTCCTGACCTCCCTACTTTGGTAACGTCTAGCTTGCTGTTGGTAAAAAGTGGAGCGAGCCAGAGCTATGTCGCGCTCTCCCTCCAAGGTGTCTAAGTCATCCTACCGATCCAACTCGGCCTCCTTTTCCTCGTACATGTGCACTCTTGGTGCATCGTTAATAATGTCGCAAGGGAGGACTGCCTCTGCCCCATAGACCATAAAGAACAATGTGTAACCCGTTGATCTGTTCGGGGTAGTGCGCAGGCCCCATAGAACGGAGTCGAGTTCCTCCACCCAATGACAGTCGGACTCGTGAAGAGACCGGACCAAACGTGGCTTAATGTCGCTCATAATGAAACCATTTGCTCGTTCGACCTGTCCATTGGTTTGCGGATGATACACTGACGCGTAATCAAGCTTTATGCCCATTTTTGCGCACTTGTCCTTGACCTCTTGGGCCGTGAAGTTGGATCCATTATCCGTTATTATACTGTGCGGGACATCGTAATGGTGTACCACACTGGATATAAAGTCGATCACTGGTCCGGATTTAGCCGACTTGACGGGCTTTGCTTCTATCCATTTGGTGAACTTGTAAACCATGACCAGTAGGTATTTATTTTTCTTGGTCCCCCCTTTAAGTGGGCCGACCATGTCCATCCCCCAGACTACGAAAGGCCAAGTGATCGGGATAGTCCGAAGAGCTGTTGGGGGCATGTGACTTTGATTTGAGAAGAGTTGGCACCCTACGCAATGTTGGACAAGTGACTGGGCGTCCGTCCGAGCTGTGGGCCAAAAGAAACCAGCTCGGAAGGCCTTGATGACAAGGGCTCTTGCCGCGGCGTGATGGTTGCCCATACCTGCGTGGATTTCAGCGAGGAGCTCCCGTCCTTCTTCCTCGGATATACACCGCTGTAATATTCCGGTTGTGCTTTTCTTGTATAACTCACCCTCATGTACTTTGTAGGCCTTGGATTGCCGAACTATACGTTGTGCCTCGGTTTGATCGTCGGGGAGTTCCTTGTGAAGAAGGTAAGCGAGGAAGGGCTCTATCCATGGAGCTATTATTGCCATTACCTCATGAGCCGAGGGTGTTTACAGTGTCCTCGATAATGTCATTGTCTGGTTCGTTTATGGGGGGAACAACTTCGTCCGTCGTATTTAGACCGGCGCCATTGTCGTCGTCCTGCCACAGTACGGAGGGCTTAAAGAGCTGCTCCAGGAAGGTGTTTCTCGGGATGGGATCGGTCTTGGCTCCCATACGGGTGATACGTCTCCAACATATCTATAATTTATGAAGTATTCATGCCATGTTTACAATAATTCTATATGATTTTGGTATGATTTTATTAGAACTAACCCAGACTGACACTGTTTTCAGCAAAACCACCATGGTGTCGTTTTTTGTGCAGAAATAAAAGTTCTCGGAATGGGCTAAAAATTTAGTATGATTTTTTGTGGACCAAAAGAGACCCCCGAAGCATTAGATCTGGGCCAGAACAGCCACGAGGAGGTCACAAGCCCGCTAGGCACGGCCACCCCCTGGCCGCACCTAGCAGGCTTGTCACCACCTCGTGGCAGACCTTGACGTGATTCCAATGCTAAAAATTCCTATAAATACAGAAACCTCGGAAAAGAAACCTAGTTCGGGAGTTATGTCATCGCAAACCTCTAGAGCCAAGAAAACCAATCGAGAGCCCATTACGGCACGCTGTCGGAGGGGGAAACCATCAGCTGAGGCCATCTTCATCATCCCGACGGTCTCCATGACGAGAAGGGAGTAGTTCACCCTCGGGGATGAGGGTATGTACCAGTAGCTATGTGTTTGATATCTCTCTCTCTCGTGTTCTTGAGATGGAACGATCTTAATGTACCACGAGCTTTATTGATATAGATGAATTATATGGAGTCTTCCCCTCTCTCTATTGTTGTGATGAATTGAGTTTTCCCTTCGAAGTTTTCTTATTGGATTGAGTCTTTAAGGATTTGAAAACACTTGATGTATGTCTTGCGATGGGATATCCGTGGTTTCAATGGGATGTTCTATTGATCCACTTGATGTATGTTTTGGTGATCAACTTGCAGGTTATGTGACCTTTGCAATCTATGCATAGGGGTTGGCACACATTTTTGTCTTGACTTTCCGGTAGTAACTTTGGGGCACTCTTTGAAGTTCTTTGTGTTGGATTGAACATGATGAATCTGAAATTATGTGATGCATATCATATAATAAAAGCCCATGGGTACTTGTGGTGACATTGGATTATCTAGGTGACATTAGGGTTTTGGTTGATGTGTATCTTAAGGTGTTATTTTAGTACAAACTCTAGGGCTGTTTGTGACACTTGTAGGGATAGCTCATAAGATTGATCAGAAAAGATAACTTTGAGGTGGTTTCGTACCCTACAGTAATTTCTTCGTTAGTTCTCCGCTATTTGTTACTTTGGAGTGAACTCTTTGTCGCACGAGAGGTACTTATATATAATTCAACTATGCCAATATTGTTGAGAGAAATTGCACCAGTGAAAGTATGGACCCTAGGCCTTGTTTCCAAGCATTTATACAACGTTTCGCTCGTTGTTTACTATTTGTTACCTTGCTGTTTTTATATTTTCAGATTACAAAAACCTATATCTAACATCCATATTGCACTTGTATCACCATCTCTTCGCCGAACTAGTGCACCTATGCAATTAACCATTGTATTGGGTGTGTTGGGGACACAAGAGACTCTTTGTTATTTGGTTGCAGGGTTGTTTGAGAGAGACCGTCTTCATCTGACACCTCCCACGGATTAATAAACCTTAGGTCATCCACTTGAGGGAAAATTTCCACTGTCCTACAAAACTCTGCGCTTGGAGGCCAAGCACGAGTCGACAAGAAGAAGGTTGTGTAGTAGACATCAAGCTCTTTTCTGGCGCTGTTGCCGGGGAAGTGAGTGCTTGAAGGTATATCTTTAGATCTTGCAATTGAATTTTTTAGTTTCTTATTTTACACTAGTTCGGTTTTATAAAAGAAAACTACAAAAAATGGAATTGAGGTTGCCTCATATGCTTCATCTTTTTAATGTCTTTTTAATGTGCTCAAGTATTAGAAGAAGAAGTTATTAAAATGTTTGGAACTAAATCTTTGAGTGATTAGCATGATTTCAATATTGTTAGTATGAATTCTCTAAATATTCATGATACTAATGATATGCAAAGCCACAAGCTTGGGGATGGTATGTTTGATGAAGATGATATTTTTTGTCCCCCAAGTTTTGATGAGCCAAACTATTATGATGATAGCATGCCTCCTATATATGATGATTATTGTGATGACACATATGCTATAAATAGTAATGACAACCATGAAACTTGTCATCATGATTTTAATATTCAAAGGGGTTATGTCAATCAAGTATCTCATGATAATTATTTTGTTGAGTTTGCTCCCCAAGAATTTTGCTTGTATGGGTAGTAATAAAAATTCCATGCTTGTGCATCATGAAAAGGATGCTTTATGTGCTGGTTATATTGTGGAGTTACTTCATGATGCTAATGAAAATTATTATGAGGCAGGAACATATGGTTGTAGGTATTGCAATAATATCAAGTTTCCCCTCTATGTGTTCAAAGTTTTGAAGTTATGCTTGTTTTGCCTTCCTGTGGATTCTTGCCCCCATAAATTGTTTTCTCACAAAATCCCTATGCATAGGAAGTGTGTTAGACTTAAATGTGCTTGTCATGAGATTCATGATGCTCTTTTGCATGTTTCAATTATTATTCCTATACGAGCATCATTGAAATCATCATGCCTAGCTAAAAGGCATTAAAGAAAAGTGCTTGTTGGGAGACAACCCAACACTTTTACCTTCTGTTTCTGTGTGTTCACATGATTAAGCTACTGTAGTAATCATGTTTTGTGTCTTCTATTTCAATAAAGTGCCAGGTAAAGCCTTTGGGATAGTGTGGATACTTGCTTGTTTGATTCTGTGCAAAAATAGAAAGTTTTGCGTCAAGTATATGAATTATCTGATTTTACTAGAGCGTCAACAAATTCTAAAATTTTTACACAACATTGCTATGCAAATTTTGTGATATTTCGTAATTTTTTAGAATGTTTAGAGTCATGGAAGTATGATGAACATTCAGATCTTTACAGACTGTTCTGTTTTTGACAGATTTTGTTTTGCATGCATATTCTGTGATATTTCAGAATTTTTAGAGTCACATAAGTATGGTGATCATTTAGATCTTTACAGACTGTTCTGTTTTTGATAGATTCTGTTTTGCATGCATAGTTTGCTTGTTTCAAGTGTTCCTATAGCTTATATTGAGTAATATAAATTTTGGGACTAATGGAATACAGTAGGTATTATGTGAGAACAATTATGAATCTTGTCTTGACAGTACCTAAGTGAATGTTATCTTTACTACACTAACCCTTCTCATGAAGTTCTGTTAAGTTTTGTGTGATTGAAGTTTTCAAGTTTCGGGTGAGACACTGATATGAGGAGAATAAGGAGTGACAAGAACCTAAGCTTGGGGATGCCCAAGGCACACCCAAGGTAATATCCAAGGAATATTCAAGTGCCTAAGCTTGGGGATGCCCCGTGAGGCATCCCCTCTTTCGTCTTCAACACTATCGGTATATCTTACTTAGAGCTATATTTATATTCGTAAATAATATGAGTTTTGCTTGGAGCGTCATTTTATTTTGTTGTTCTATGTTAGGTATTATTTATAATCTTGTTTTTCAATAAAAAGTTCCAACAATTGCCTCAGGATTCTTGAATTGCATGTTTGATGTGTTTTGTGTAAAAACAGAAACTTCCGCTATAGTGTTTGAATTTTCATATTTTGCTGGAACATGGAAAGTTTCTGAAAAAATTACACAGTGTTTTCATATCAATTTTATAGAATGTCGTACTTTTTTCATAATTTTTTGAGTTAAATAAGTACACTATTTTCATAAATTTCTCTAGACTGTTCTGTTTGGACAGATTGATGTCATAGTGTTGTTATCTACTTATCCTATAGTTTCCATAGCCTATATTGCTAGATATAAATTGTGGAAATGATAGTATACTGTACCTAATGTTTTAAAATTATTGTGCAACTTGTCTTGGAAGTACATGAAGTGTTGATTTGTTCTCATGTGTACTAACCTATCTCATGAGTTCTTTTTGAGTTTTGTGTGGATGAGGTTTTTGAGAATAGGTGAAACCATGATGTGAGAAGATTGAACGAGATGCAAAAGCGCAAGCTTGGGGATGCCCAAGGGACGCCAAGTATATATTTCAATAAGTCTCAAGCATCTAAGCTTGGGGATGCCACACATCCATCTCTCTTCATCAACAATTATCGGTTAGCCTATGTTGAGCCTAAATTTTTATTCATTCACATGATGTGTGCTATTATTGGAGTGCTCTTTTTTTCTTTTACTTGCTGTTTAAATAAAATACTCAAATCTAAAAATCTTTATTGAGAGAGAGAGAGAAAGTCCTCACATAGCTACTTAATTGTTTGACTACTCATTGATCTTCACTTATATGCTTTCAAGTAGTTTTGTCATTTACTCTCGTGCTTCGCTTATATCCTATGAGTAAATGGTTGAATGAATTGAATATCATAAACCTGAAATTACATATGTTTTATATGCTTATCCCATGGGGAGTAATGACTTCACATATAATAAGCATAGGTTGTAAAATTTGTTGAAAATTAGCAAACACCGCATTGGTCACTTGAACCATTCATGAAAAAATATTGAAGCAAGAGAGATTTCAAATATAAATATGCTATCTTGGACATCTTTTATGATTGTGATTACCCATTAATTATTTGCAAACTTGAGCAAATTAGTTGAAGTTGGACAAGGAAGACAACGTAATGAGTTATGGTTGCGTATATTTGCATAGAAGTTATATTGTTATGGATCCTCCAACATGTGGTGCTTGCTTACACCTCATACTAGCCAAAACTTCCGCACCAAGTAGAGATACTACTTGTGCATCCAAACACCCTTAAACCCATAGTTGTTCCATATGAGTCCAACACACCTACATATATGCGGTATTTACCTGCCGTTCCAAGTAAGTTTGCATGTGCCAAACTCTAAACCTTCAAATAATATTTTGTTTTGTATGCCTGAATCGCTCATATAATGACTAGGGTCTGTTATCTTCCAAACTAGGTTGGTTATTCTCACGATATGTGTTGATTCACTATCATTCACGAGAAAGTGGCTGGTAATAGGGATTCCCATTCCCGAAATCAAAGAAAAAAATGCAAATAATTAAACAAAACTCCCCAAGGAATGTTGTTGGTATGGACGGTACCCGTGGATTCGGCTCGCCGTGGAGTATGATTGATTGGTGGAGGGGAGTAAAAACTTTACCATTCTGTTTGGGAACCTCCTATAATGTATCTAGCATGGAAGGTACCGAGATTTCTCGGTTGCTATGGTGACAATGAAAGCATACCACTCAAAATTATTATTCATCTCTGTTTTAAAAGTTCGAGCTCTGGCACATATGCAAATCCCTGCTTCACTCTGCGAAGGGCCTATCTTTTACTTTCATGTATTTACTTTTATGCAAGAGTCAATAGTATTCCTTTTTAGTTTGACCTCAATTATTATTTAGTTGGCAAGCATCATGCAGTAGGGAAAGATCCAAGCATATTTGTCCATTCAAATATATTTGATCATGAATTATTATTGTTGACAATTATTTATATTATAAATAAGTTGGGAGGTGAAACATTAAGCCCCTATTTTTCTCTGTGTTCTATGAATGCTATTTGTTCTAAAAATATGCTTTGAGTGTTAGCAATCATGGAGGAGTATATGATAGTTGAGTATGTGGAATTTGCTAAATCAAAACTCTTACATAGACCCTTCCTGAAAATAAGATGAATTGCAATTGTTTGGTGACTGAAAGCGTAGTTTGTTAGTCTATACTTTAGCATGTGGATAGCTTGTTATTTCATCATGAGAAGTTTTATGAGATGAGCTACTGTTTATGATATATAATGATGCTACAAAAAGTGTTTGGAACCATCATTGATAAAATTTATGCACTATGCTAGCATTCACACTTCATAAATTATTTCTTTTATCATTTACCTACTCGAGGACGAGCAGGAAATAAGCTTGGGGATACTGATACATCTCCAACGTATCTATAATTTATGAAGTATACATGCCATGATTACAATAATTCTATATGATTTTGGTATGATTTTATTAGAACTAACCCGGACTGACGCTGTTTTTAGCAGAACAACTATGGTGTCGTTTTTTGTGCAAAATAAAAGTTCTCGGAATGGGCTGAAAATTTGGTATGATTTTTTGTGGACCAAAAGAGACCCCCGAAGCATTAGAGCTGGGCCAAAAGAGCCATGAGGAGGTCACAAGCCTGCTAGGTGCGGCCACCCCCCTGGACGCGCCTAGCAGGCTTGTCACCACCTCGTGGCACCCCTTGACGTGATTCCAATGCCAAAAATTCCTATAAATATAGAAACCTCCGAAAAGAAACCTAGTTCGGGAGTTCCGCCGCCGCAAACCTCTAGAGCCAAGAAAAAACAATCGTGAGCCCGTAAGATTTTAGTATGAACTCTATGGCTGTTTATGACACTTATAGGGATAGCTCATAAGATTGATCAGAAAAGATAACTTTGAGGTGGTTTCGTACCATACAGTAATTTCTTTGTTAGTTCTCCGCTATTTGTGAATTTGGAGTGAACTCTTTGTTGCAAGAGAGGTACTTATATATGATTCAAATATGCCAATATTGTTGAGAGAAATTGCACTAGTGAAAGTATGGACCCTAGGCCTTGTTTCCAAGCATTTATACAACGTTTTGCTTGCTGTCTACTATTTGTTACCTTGCTGTTTTTATATTTCAGATTACAAAAACCTATATCTACCATCCATATTGCACTTGTATCACCATCTCTTCGCCGAACTAGTGCACCTACACAATTAACCATTGTATTGGGTGTGTTGGGAACACAAGAGACTCTTTGTTATTTGGTTGCAGGGTTGTTTGAGAGAGACCATCTTCATCCTACACCTCCCATGGATTGATAAACCTTAGGTCATCCACTTGAGGGGAAATTGCCACTGTCATACAAAACTCTGCGCTTGGAGGCCCAACACGAGTCTACAAGAAGGAGGTTGTGTAGTAGACATCAACGGGCCAGTATGTCAGCGGCTTGGTTGTTGTAGCGAGTGACATGGTGGATTTCCAACCCCTCGAACCGAGCAGATATCTTGAGGACGACATTTCTATATGCCGCCATCTTCGGGGTTTTGGCGTCGAATTCACTATTAATTTGGGATATGGCCAAGTTTGAGTCTGCTTGTACCTCTAGCCGTTGTATGCCCATTGATACCGCCATCCGAAGACCATGAAGGAGAGCTTTGTATTCGGCTGCATTGTTGGAGTCGGCATACATGATTTGCAACACGTAACACACATTGTCGCCTGTGGGGGATGTGAGGATAACTCCAGCCCCCAGTCCGGCCAAGGTCTTGGATCCATCAAAGTACATTGTCCAATGGGAGTATGCATTCTATTCCTTGGGGAGCTCGGTCTCTGTCCATTCAACCAAGAAGTCCACCAATACCAGCGATTTAATGGCACGACATGGCTTGTAGGTTACTTCAAAGGGAAGGAGTGAGGGAGTCCTGGATTAAGGGGTCCTCAGGAAGACAGCCTATTATTATGGGCCGGACTATATGGGATACTTGCCGAACACTAGAGGATTTGAAGGCCCGATCTCTAGGATGGAAGCTTCGGAAAGCATGGCTTGCGCTTCACGTTTGATATAGTAAATAGGCATGTTTATATCTTCAGCATGTAACCGACCTTGTGTAAACCCTAGGCATCCTCGACATCTATATAAGCCGGAGGGTTTTAGGGGATAGAAGGAAAACAACTCATCTAGGGTTAGCTATTCGATCTCGAGGTAGATCAACTCTGTAACCCCCATATCATCAATACAATCAAGCAGGACGTAGGGTATTACCTCCATAGGAGGGCCCGAACCTAGGTAAATCTGTGCCCCCTTTGTCTCTTGTTACAGTCGATTCTAGTCTCACAGTTCGGGACACGCTACCCGAGATCCGCCGGTTTTAACATTGACATTGGTGCTTTCATTGAGAGTTCCTCTATGAGCAAGATGGAATAAACGTCTCGCCTTGTCATTAACGAGGAGGTCCGCAACATGGACACTTTTGTCCCCTAACAGGTCTTCACCTTTGGCAGCATTGTGTTGCACGCTGACTCTGCTGGCCATCTAGGCCGCGTTGAGAGCTTCGCCCCTGATCGGGAGGTCAGATTTTGTGACAGCCCAAGTGTTGTCCCTTCCTTTTCTGGCTTGTAACCCCATTGTATGAACCTTGTGTCATGAGCTATGATATGAATTGCACCTTGTCTCATGTGTGGTTTTGCATTCATGCGTCATTTCATCCATCATAGCATTCATCATGCCTTACTTGTCTTCATGTGTTGTTGCATGATGTGGTGGTTGTGAGTATGCCTTGTGTTGTGTTGGTGTTAGAGGTGGATGGAGTCATGTGTGCAACTTCTTATTCTTCCCCTCTCTTTTTCCTTACCAAACATTCCCTTCCAACACCCCCTTCTCTTCATATTATTTTATTAGCAGAATTAAGTTGCTTCTTAAATTGTTTAAAAATGTTCAAGAGCTAGCCCGATGCATATTATGAATTTGAAGTGTGGTTCTTTTCTTGTTTGGGGTTGGTATGATTTTATGTTTAAATTAAATAGGAGCTGTCTTTTATTAAAGCATTAAAATAACTTGTCCTATAAATCAACTTAATATGTTTATTAAATAGTGCACATTATTTTCTTTATAATTTTTTTTGTTTTGCACTAAAGCCTTTTATTTTGCTCTGGGATTTATTTTGTGTTTCTGTGTTTTTTTAAAAAAAGGGGAAAACCCTTCCTGCTTTGTTTTGTGAGAGAGGGTAAGCAGCATGGGCCTTCCCGCAGCCCAGCCTGCTTGGGAATGACTACCTACTCCCCTTTCCGTCGCTGTCAGGTTCAGTGTGAGGAGCGCCGCGTCCGCTGTCGCCTTTCCGTCGCCGTCGCCGTCGCCGTCTGTCCCATCGCCCATTTAAGCCCTTGACGTGCGTGCCCCCTCTCCTAGGGTTCCTCTTCTCTCCGCTGCCGCAGCTCCCATCTCCCCCTCCACCTCTCTCCCTCCTCTCTTCTTCCCCCTGCCAGGTAAGGCTTTCAGAGAGGTGCAGTGAGGTTCAAAGTTGCCGCCGGTCTTTGTCGTCGCCGTCGTCGCGTCTCCGGTGGGTCACATCCATGGTGGCGATGGCGTGGAGCTCGGGGGTTCTCCCGGTGTTCCATTCCCGCCGCTAGGGGCCCCGGAGGAGCTCTGCAGCAACCGCTCCGTCGTCGCTGAAAGTTCCCGCTCCACCATCTTCTTCCCCTGCGTCGTCTCCGGCCATCTTCTTCCCCTCTGTCGACTCCGTCTTGACCGGCTCGTCGTCACCTTCTCCCAAGGTGAGTGTCGTTGGTGTCGCCGGATCTGTTGTGCGCTTGCCGGAATTGCCGCCGCCATTTGCTTGTTGCCGCGGTTGCTCTGTCAGTTTTGTAAGTTAATTGGCGATGTGTGTGTACTAGTGCCGAAGTCCCCCTCCTCTGTTAGCAGTCATCGACGTAGCAGAGTGGTGGGTGTTCAGGGGGACGACCAGGAGGTCGGGGGTTCGAACCCGAACCCCTCCCCATTCTGCTATTTTTTTCCTTCTTTGTTTTATTTTGTTTTCTGCTTTGTTGATGTATATATGTATGTGTGGGCATACTTGTGCATATTAGTTGCATTTTTTTGTTTGTATGCAATATAGGTGTGCATGTGTAGTGTGTAGTGTGTGTGTATGCTATGCATACACACATGAGTTATGTGTGCATTTGT
Organism: Hordeum marinum; assembly: GCA_022496015.1. Lineage (NCBI taxonomy): Eukaryota > Viridiplantae > Streptophyta > Magnoliopsida > Poales > Poaceae > Hordeum > Hordeum marinum. The sequence goes on along the minus strand of CM039675.1, from coordinate 225,210,822 downwards.
ATTTGAGTGTGTGTGTGCATGTGAGTGGGTTAGTGCCTATGTGTGTGAGCACATATGCATGTGTCCTATGTGTTCTTGTTTATGTTTAGAGTGTGTGTATGTATGTGTGTTGAGAGTGTATGTGTGTATATCTATGAGATATACATGCAAGTGTTTGTGTGTGTGAGAGTGTGTGTGTGTGCGACCATCCACATATGCATATGCATTATGCATTGAGCATATATGTTTGTGAATGTGTGTGGATGACCACCACACACATGAGTTGTGTTGTGAGTGAAGTGCCATGTGCACTTGTGTGTGTGTGTGTGTATGTGCTATATGCTCTAAGCATATATGGTCATGTGTGTGTGTGTGGGGACTAGTGGGTTCTCCCACTTGACATACCCCCTTTGATGATATAAGCTTGTAATGTAGGTTTGTCTTATCATTTCCATTCTCATCTAAGTTGCCAATATGCTCATGCCCATTTATGTGCATTCCAATTAGAGTGGGTTTGGTCTAATGAATAGTAGGTGGTAGTTTTGCTATTTGAGTGTGCCTTGATGTTTCTCATGAGCATATGAGTATGACCCATGGTTTTGGGGTAGAAAGAGCCAATGAATCCATTGGAACTCTCAGATTTCACTTTTGAGCAAGTTCATAAATCTGTCATTTTAGCAGAGATGCCATTGTCATTTTTGCTTGAATTAATCCATGCTTGCTTTGGGAGATGTGACAACTAGGAAGTGCAAGTGTTTTGTATCTAGTATGCCATGGTATTTTTGTTTAATATGAGAACCACCCATATAAGTGGGGAACATGCTGTTAAGTTGCCTCCTTAATGTTTCTGTGTCAGCATGCTAAAAAACTACCAAGTCTGGAAATCTGTTGTTATTTTATGCCATGAAGAGTGGGTGGTATCTAGTGATGTGTTTGGAATTTGCTCATGCTTAGTGTTAGTTATTTGTAGTAGATATTGCCTTCTACCATACTGTTTATTTTCATGCCAATAGGAGCTCTCTAGCATATTTACTTACTGCCGTCAACTTGCTACTTTATAATCTCAGATTCCAGAAAATTGGAATTTTGCACCAAGTCCTAGAAAACTGTTTCATCATGTCAGCTTGATTGCTTCATGCTTATTGATGTGTGCCTCCTTTGCTGGTTGTGTAGTTGGATAAGTTTATGTGGGTGTTGAGTAGGTACTGTCCATATCATGTTTAGGGCTGTAGGTGATACGGGGTTGCCCGATCTTCACGGAGGACCTACTCTACGATGCGAATCAACGCCACCTGAAGGGTACGAAGGCAACCCTCGATCCCAGCCAACAGCGATGTTGGGTAATGGATAACAAGTGCAACCTGACGAGACCGAAACTAGCTACGGCACATGCAATAACCAGCAACAAGTATTCGCCCAACCACACTCTTAGGATTCCAATCCACGCAACCACGCACGAAGTTGGAAGCACGAACTGGTCGCCGCCTCAACGGCTATTGTTGTAAAATCACAAAGTGAGTTTACCCTCTCACAAGGCAAGATTACAAGAGCTAAGGAGGAAGTGAACTCCCAAACAAGATTCTGGTTCCATTTAGCTAACCTATGCTGAAATCAAATTGCCAAAAAGTTGTGGCTGAAGTGGGGGAAGGGGTATTTATACTAGGAACAACCCTCCTAGTGTGGGTGTGAAACCAGTCCAAAAGAGAGGCTCAAATTCGTGGTAACCAGCTGGTCAAGGGAGCAAATACATGGAGCCTTGCGCAGCAATTAATGCTCTGGACAGCTTGCATTGGAACTCTCATATCCTTTGACTCAGGACTCCAAATGTTGTGTCGTTTGATTTTCCTGAAAGTAGACTTCAAATGCTGTCCAATTTGTACTCCCACACGTGCTGGATACTCACATATTTGTGTAGCAAGGTGCAGCAAGTTCTGGGACGAATTCTAGAACTAGGCATGCAACAATAGATTGTTGGGATGGCTTGCTATTCTTCCATAGGATGTAATTAGTTGCCCTTGTCACCAAAATATGGTTTGCATCAGAGTTGAAGCTTGTTCTCTTCAAACTTGTTGTATGGGCTTCAAAACTTGTGTCCTCATGTGCTGAAAGTTGTAGGTTGTCCTCAGCATTGTACCTGAGTAAAATCAGCACACAAGATGTAGGTAGTATAAAGTTCTCATGCATAGTTGAATTATGATCAGTTAGGAGCGCGTTCACCTCTTGTTCTATTTGTTTGGCACGGCTCCTTGTCATGGGACCCAAATAGGTCTTGTGGATCTCTCTCTCACTCTTTTTCTCTCCCTCTTTCTTACTCACTACTTTTACTTCAGAAGCCTTTTGCATGTGCTCAACCATGATTTGTTGGGGTGTCATGGGCCTTAGCACCAAGTCTTTCCCTTTCCACTTGATGCTGTATTGATTGGTTTTGCCACAATGTTGAGCTGAAAGGTCATATTGCCACGGTCTGCCCAACAGCAAGTGACACACCTTCATGGGCACAACATCACACTCAACGGTGTCAATATAGTCTCCAATCTTGAATTGCACTTGTACCATGTGTGTGACCTTCAACTCTCCACACTCACTCAACCATTGGATATGATATGGATGGGGGTGTTGCAGCAACTTTAGCCTAAGCTTATCACACATTTCTCTACTAGCAAGATTGTGACAACTTCCACCATCAACAATTACTTTGCATACCTTGTCTTGCACTTTTGCTCTTGTTTGAAACAAATTGTGTCGTTGTCCATTCTCAGCTTCTTTGAGCTGCACACTCAAAACTCTAGTGACAACAAGAGAGGCACCTTGCTCATAATCACAATAGGTATGCTCGTTTCCATCTGAATTTTCACCATTCTCAGTTTCTTCTTCAGGTTCACTACAAGACTCATATTCTCCATTCTCTGTAATCAGCATGGTACGCTTGTTGGGACAATCTTTCTTCATGTGGCCACGTCCCTTGCATGTGAAGCACTCTATATCACTAGTTTTTCCCGTGGAGCCAATGGAGTATGAACTAGGGGCTGCAAATCTGGTCTTCTCCTTTGAATTTGATGCATCATTTCTGCTAATGGCTGCACGTGTATGGGACTGATTTCCACCACCAGAGCTACTCATGATACCTCGACCAACATTGAATTGAGGTACAAACTTACTCCCACTTGATGTAGCTCTAGCTGTGAAGGAGGTAGTTCTATTTTGCCTTGTGTCTTCTTGCAATTGACGTTCAGCCTTAGAAGCAAGATGTACAAGCTCTACCACATTCCGATATGGCTCCAAATCAACAACTCGCTTGACATTAGGATTCAGCCCATATAGAAACCTTGCCATGGACTGCTCCTCTTCTTCATGTATGTTGGCTCTTATCATTGCCTTCTCCATCTCCTTACGATACTCCTCAACAGATAACTTTCCTTGCCTCAAATTCTGGAGCTTATCAAAGACATCACGCCTATAATGCCTTGGGACAAATCTTGCTCTCATCCCTCTTTTCATTTCTGTCCATGTAGCAACAACAGGTTCTCCTTCTTCTTCTCGCTGATTCTGAACTTGCTCCCACCAGATTAGAGCATAGTCTTCAAACTCAAGTGAGGCCATAGCTAATTTCTTCTCTTCGGAGTAGTTGTGCATGCGGAAAATCTTGTCAACCTTCAATTCCCATGTAAGATAACTTTCTGGATCAGATCCACCATCAAACTTGGGCATGGTAAATTTCAGCTTTCCAAATCTCTCCTCCTCTTGCCGTCCACGACCATAGTTTCTTGGACGATGAAACCTATCATTCTGGTGCATGCCATCTTCATCTTCATCGAACTCATCTTCACTATCTTCATGGTGCAGATTTGCTCTCCGGTGGCCTCCTCTAAGACCACGACCAGCAGCAGCTTCATGATAACCACGACCATAAGCATGAGCATTTCCACGTCCAGGACCGGGAGTTCTCATGGCATGGGGGGCAGGAGCATGGTTTCTTCTAGCTTGTGCATCGGATGCAGCAGCGTCCCCATCAGTTGCATGATGTTCATCACCTTGGACACTTGCATCTTCTCGGCCTTGACGAAGCTCTCGCACAATATCAGCAACTATATCGGTCCTCATGGCTGCCATGTTCTGAGTGAGCTGCTCATTAACGTTACCCATAAGTTGCTGCAAATCTCTTGACAACTTGTCTTGCTTCTCTTCAATTGGATCAAGGTTGTTTCTGAACTCTCGGCGTAGATGATCATGTAATGCATTGAAGTGAAACCGTGTGACAAGCTGATTGAGATGCCCATTTCCTTCAACATCATACTCGTTTTCATCACCTGCCATGGTTAGTTTTTGGCAAAAGCCTATAGTACTAGAAGCATATATGTGGGTAACAACTCAAGCTCACCTCACTTACCAACCGAAGCTCATGTAACTTTCAAGTGAGAGAAAAATCGTGCTCAACCGTGGTGCCGGTGGTTGGTATACCAAGAGTGATAATCAAGCGAATACAAGTCAATGGATGCACATGCGGGGCTGTTTGGTGGAGCTTGGGTGGGGGTATAAATGTAGCAAAAGAAACACTAATCTGCAATCTAGGTATTGTTGAACCAAGTAATCATCCACACAAGTTTCTAATGCCCTTAGTTGCTGAATGGGATATAAATGAAGAACATGCAACTCACACCAAGGAATCAGATTTGCTGCAAGCAAGGATTGAAGACTTGCACACTTGACATGTTTCAGCTCACAACACAAACAGGGATTTCTCAAGATATAAGTGAAGAACAGTCCCAAATTTCTTTCTTTTGCTTCTTGCACACACTTTCTTTCTTTGGGCAAATCTTTCTTTCTCTCTTTTTTTTGCCTCTTTTTTTTGACAAACTTTCAACAAGGGACTTCAATCTGAACACACACTTTGGGGGAATTACGAAAATTACAATGGACGAGCTCAAACAACAAGAACATGCAGCTAAAACCTTAGCAGCAAACACATACGAACTGATCTGATTTTTCTGGGTAGAAAACACGGTGGAAATCAGATCTAACAATGATGGATGGAAGGGACACGGTGTGGGCTTTCCAAAATGTACAAAAACACCCAAAATGGACTCCGGATGACAAAAATACACACGATTTGGTGGAGGATGCAGATCTGAAATCTGTGCGCGAAAATGAACATAAACACACAAGATTGGATGGGAAAGAAACTCAGCAACTAAAAACAAAAAACTAGTGGATAAGAACTTGATAAAACTCACCAAATAACAGATTAAAGGCTGCAAAGGGCTAGGTAAAGGTGGTTTTTTTGGTGGGGCTATTTTCTGGACTTTAGGATGAACAAAAACACGAACTAAGCTAGGGACACAAGATCCTACCGTGTGAACCGAAGCTCTGATACCAAGATGATACGGGGTTGCCCAATCTTCACGGAGGACCTACACTATGATGCGAATCAACGCCACCTGAAGGGTACGAAGGCAACCCTCGATCCCAGCCAACAGCGATGTTGGGTAATGGATAACTAGTGCAACCTGACGAGACCGAAACTAGCTACGGCACATGCAATAACCAGCAACAAGTATTCGCCCAACCACACTCTTAGGATTCCAATCCACACAACCACGCACGAAGTTGGAAGCACGAACTGGTCGCCGCCTCAACGGCTGCTGATGTAAAATCACAAAGTGAGTTTACCCTCTCACAAGGCAAGATTACAAGAGCTAAGGAGGAAGTGAACTCCCAAACAAGATTCTGGTTCCATTTAGCTAACCTATGCTGAAATCAAATTGCCAAAAAGTTGTGGCTGAAGTGGGGGAAGGGGTATTTATACTAGGAACAACCCTCCTAGTGTGGGTGTGAAACCAGTCCAAAAGAGAGGCTCAAATTCGTGGTAACCACCTGGTCAAGGGAGCAAATACATGGAGCCTTGCGCAGCAATTAATGCTCTGGACAGCTTGCATTGGAACTCTCATATCCTTTGACTCAGGACTCCAAATGTTGTGTCGTTTGATTTTCCTGAAAGTAGACTTCAAATGCTGTCCAATTTGTACTCCCACACGTGCTGGATAATCACATATTTGTGCAGCAAGGTGCAGCAAGTTCTCGGACGAATTCTGGAACTGGGCATGCAACAATAGATTGTTGGGATGGCTTGCTATTCTTCCTTGGGATGTAATTAGTTGCCCTTGTCAACAAAACATGGTTTGCATCAGAGTTTAAGCTTGTTCTCTTCAAACTTGTTGTATGGGCTTCAAAACTTGTTTCCTCATGTGCTGAAAGTTGTAGGTTGTCCTCAGCATTGTACCTGAGTAAAATCAGCACACAAGATTTAGGTAGTATAAAGTTCTCATGCATAGTTGAATTATGATCAGTTAGGAGCGCGTTCACCTCTTGTTCTATTTGTTTGGCACGGCTCCTTGTCATGGGACCCAAATAGGTCTTCTTTGTAGAAGCTTCATTTGACAGCTGAGATTTATCATGAGGAGAAGATGACAAATGAGGTGAACTAGGGATATCCTCATCAGTAGGGTTCCTGTAGCTCAAATTGTGAGCTGTAGAAGTTGCTATGTTGCTGTTTTGTGGAAGATTGTGAGTTTTATTGTTTTGTGACTTGTGGGAGCTATACTCCATGGAATGGATTGATTCTTGAGGCTAATGTGATTGGTTTTCATCACCTATCCAGTGGCTACCTTGGAATGCCAAGAATTAGCCCATGGCTTGGTGGTCTTGTGATTTTGCCTCCGTACCTTGTCGTGAGCGTATCATGAGAACCGTAACTCCGTTTCTTGTGTTCTTTATATGCATTTCTATCGATTTTGCATGATGCATCCATATTTGCCACGATCATGCATGTTTAAATAACTTAACATGAGGTTCTGTCCAGATTCATTAATGAACAAACTTTGCCTGTGAAACATGACTAGTTTTGGATTGCCATGTTAATTCTTCATAAATGAATCACGCATCATCTTGGTTGTGCATTGCACCTTGGTTGGATGTTTATTGTTGCTGTTTCTCTTGGGTAGACACGAGTGTTGATACTAAGTACGAGGACCCAGGAGAGTACCACTACGAGGATCCCGCTACTTGTTCCGTTGAAGAACCAACATGCAAGATGATCGTACCCGGATCCCGATACTATTTTTGCTTGCTAGTTTCTCGCTCTTATCATTACAATTGCGCTACCTACCACTTGATATCAGCCTCCTAATTGTAATGACAGCCTCTAACCTCCACATCCTAGCAAACCTTTGATTGGCTAAGTTACCGCTGCTCAGCCCCTTTTATAACGTTCTTAGTTGCAGGTGTAGGTTGTTCCATGTGATAACATGGAATTGGATATCACAATATTATCTGTTATTTAATTTAATGCACATATTGATACAGGCGAAGTTGTCCCTGTCTTTCGATGAGATGGTGGCTATCGTTTTTGGTGGAGTAGACTTTGACGATCCGACTACGAACGTGTGAGACGTCGCGCCTTAGCAATCGCTAAACCAACTCTGAGAGGTTATTGACCACGCCGGAGCACGATCAACCTGACCACGAGGGTCTATTTCCTGCACGCAAACGAAGAACAAGCAAGAAACTAAGATTGCAATCTGGATATTGCGAATATAAGAGGAAAGCTTTATTGATGAAGTGGGGTTCTGTGACGCCTTTGTCTGGTCGTGGAACACAAACGAAGAACGCGAAGTTGCTGCTATGGCGAACTTGTAATCTAAACAAAACCCAAACCTAAAACGAAGCCCTAAGGGCTGTATATATGGGGGAATAGAAGGGGATTTCGTGGCCCCTTGGAGGAGGGGTCCGAAACCGACCCTAAGTCAGTTTCCCCATACATACGGACTCTAAAAACAGCCTATAATATGGTATTTCGAAATTACATGGGCCTGGCCCAAAATTAAGGTGGCGCAGCACCTATATTAGCCTATGGACGAATTTTATAAAGTGGCATCATGCATATTTCGTCCAAAGCTTCCCACTCCCATTATGGTGGCTTCAATGTGCGAAAATCATCACTGGAAGCTCCATTGTTCTTCCCCGCGCGCGCACCTTCTCCTCCATGCTTGATCCCGCTCCAATGGTCATCCTTCTTATCCATGATAGGTCCTTCATTCATAAGTAAAACAAAAGTATCTAATTTAGGCAGCATCATATGTTCATGAATATTAGAAGGATTTCCAAGAAACGAAAGTACCTGGTAATTCAATTGACGTGCGCGAGCTCTAGTAATTGGTCCTGTATGTATAGCAGTCGGGGTGGGTGTAACATTAGTAGGGATGTCCTCATCACATATATATCTTGGTATTGGTGGAAGGCTTGGCCTTTTGCTAAGTGATTTGTTCCGCTGTTACCGCCAATTGCTCCTTGTTACCGGTGTTATGTTTTCCATATTTTGCGCTCCTAACATGCTCGGGGTTGTTATGGGAACCCCCCTTGTTTATTCGATTGATATTAAAACTTGTCTGGCAAGACCCAACTTTGGTACTACTTTTGCTAATAACTTAATAAAACTTGCATAGGGCTTTGCAACCCCGTGGATAATTAATCAACCCCTGGGCCAGTGCTTCGCATGAGTGTTGGTCCAAAAATGTCAACAGCCGGTGGCCACCAGGGGCAACTCTGTGTTTGACCTATCGGAAGTTTGGACAATCCGTCGTGTCCTGAGATTGGGATACGCAGCTCTTATCGGGTTCGTCGACACCTCGGGAGGTCTTGCTGGACTTGGGCTTACCTTTATCAGATATCTTGCGTGTGGGCTCTGACTTTCTTCGGCTTTATCTCGAGGTGTTGAAATTCCTTTGGAATTACCTATGATGACCGCGAGATCTGTGGTCGAGACTATTCCCGCGGAGTGTGGTTAGTTTGTGATGGATTAGTTGGAGCACCCCTACAGGGTTAAATCTGTCGGAAAGCCGTGCCCGCTGTTATGTGGCAACTTGGATATTTGTTTAACACCCGGTTATAGTTAACTTGAAGTAAACTCTAATTAAAATACACCAACTGTGTGAGTAACCGTGATCGTCTCTGCTCATGAACATGATCCGAGAGAGAACACGGTGGGGTTATGATTGACGTAAGTAAGTGTTCAAGATCTCATAGGGATCATAATAGATTCGATCGTTCATCATAGGCCACTCATACTTATTTTCATGTTGCGTAAGTTAGCCACCATAAATGCTTAGTGCTGCTGCAAACTAAACACTTATCCCTTCCCAACCTTTAAGCTGGAATAGTCTCGGTACCCGGGCACATGATAGCTGAGTCCTCTGTGGCTCACAGTTTACTACAACAACTCCAGGTACAGGTTTAGATGAGTTCGTGCAGGATGATCTCACCCAGCTCCAATGGGAATATGACGAGGAAAGAGGCAGGATGTACATGACGTATCCGGATGAGTAGAGGACCTGGTCGTGATCTTTGGGATAGCGAGATAGTACCATTTGCATCTGTTTTTTATCGTTTGATTTCGTCCGTAGTCGGACCCTGTGTTCAACTTGATGATGTGAATTGAGTGTCATTGTAAGTTAGCATGTGGAGAGTGTAAGCCAACCTTGTATACTCATCTCTTTCAGTATTGTATGTTGTGATGATACTATTCTTGCTAACGACAAGATGCGCATCTATCACTTGCGAGGCCTCGTGCCTTAAAATGGATAGGCGCGCATCTTGGGAATGATAGATTTGGAAACTTTGAGTTCTCCATGAACTCTCGGGGTGACTTGTCGTTAATCGGGATCGTAACTCCCCCTATAGCCCCCGAGGACTGAGGCTTTAACCTCGAGCCCCTTCTTTGGACATGTCGATGGGGTCACCCATAAGGTGAACCGATCTCTTATCTCGGTCCGAACATTAAGCCAGATGACCAGACACATGTTCTTGCCGAACACTTCCCATGTCCGGACAACTTGGTGGTTAATTCCACAAGTTCTGAACAGATGGATCTGATCGGGCCCTCAGCGGTCGATGAAGCCCAAGATCGGATCTCATCGATGAAGATCACCGATGATCCAGCCCTTATCTATGCTCGGTTCGGTTACGGTGCGGTCCAGGACAAATTTTTCAACACACCCACCACCCACTTGATAGCCACTGTCGAGGATTTAACTGACATGCTGGACTATGCCTCCGAGGAGGTAGGATACATGGATGAAGAGGACCGTGCTCCCACCCCCGTTAACACTGGGAGTTGGGCCGCCACTTCCACATACGACGTCTACATGATAGATACTCCTACCACCAATGGCGACAACACGCCTCACAACAACGGCGACAAATCGAGCGATGTGCCATCAAGGCGCCAGAAACCGCATAAGCGGTCCAAAGGCAAAAAGGGAAGAAAAGCTATTATCAGCAACGGGGACGGTAATACCCCTCTGATCATGGCAATCCCGATATCCCCAAGCACCCGTTAAAGGGTCTGGAAGGGCCTGAGGACCAAAACAACCCCGATAATGTCAACGACTCCGAAGATGACAATTACCTTCCCCCATCGAGGAGGAAGATATACCGGAAGCCGATGACTTGTACATCCTTGATAACCTCGAAGATCAGGAAGAAGTCAGGCAACGACTCACAGCAACGGCTCGCAGCCTAAAGGATAAAGAATAGCAACTCAGAGCCGAACAGGACGACCTCAATGATCGATGGATGAAAGTCCTCTCAACCGAGGAAGTATATGACACCAGTCTGTCGGACTAGCCCAAAAGCTACCCACGTAGAAGGCTGCTGCCGCAATTCGATGATGAACTCATCGATACTCCGTCTCCAAACCGTACTCCATACGACAAGCCGAACCGCCCCCTCGTGGTGAGGACAGGATGGCTGACGACACCGGTTATATACCGGCAGTGCCCCGAAGACGGGGTAAGGAGCCTTAGAGCCCAATGACAGGTTCGACCTGCGAGATGACCTGGATCATAGAGCAGGCCGTACAAGATCCATCTATGGATCCAGAGAGTACTTGCCCGGTAGACGGGGTGGATACAGAGCATGGTTCTACCAAAACAACAGAGTCCGGGAATGCAACCGGCCCCATATGGAATCCGAATAGGGGCGCGACATAACATGGGTTAGAGGCGCCGCTCACCCACTATGCTTCACAGATGAGGTAATGCGGCATCAGTTCCCCGAGGGGTTTAAACCGGTGAATATAGAACAGTATAATGGGACCATTGACCCAACCGTACGGATTGAGGACTTCCTCCTCCATATCCACATGGCGTGAGGAGCCGGTCTCCATGCCATCCAATATCTCCCTCTTAAGCTTAAGGGGCCAGCTCGGCACTGGTTAAACAGCCTCCCCGAAAAATCCATTGGATGTTGGGAAGACCTGGAAGATGGGTTCCTCTCTAACTTCCAGGGAACCTATGTCTACCCGCTAGACTCTTCCGATCTCAGCAACATCGTCCAGAAGCCTGGCGAGTCTGCTCGGCAATTTTGGAATCGGTTCTTGACTAAGAAGAACCAAATCGTCGACTGTCCAGATGCTGAGGCCATAGCCTCCTTCCGACACAATATTCGGGACGAATGGCTGGCCCGCCAGCTAGGCCAGGACAAACCTCGGACCATGTCCGCCCTTACCCCCCTCATGACCCGCTTTTGCGCGAGCGAAGACAATTGGCTGGCAAGACGTAGCCACAATTCTGAAGATCCCGTAGCACCCAAAGCACGGGCTGGCAACTTAAAACCTAAGCGCAATAAGAATAAGCGCCAACACAATAATAGTGATGCCGATGACACGACTGTAAACGCCGGATTCCGCAACTCCTGACCTGGGCAGCGGAAGAAGCCTCCTAAAGGCAATCACGACGGACCCACTCCATGGAAAGGCCTTGCCAAATCCATGGGACTTCGGAGAATCCCGCCAATCACACACACCGCAAACTGTTGGGTGTTTAAACAGGCCGGCAAGATACCACCCGAGGACCAAGGCAAAAGCTCTCGTAGAGAGGACGAGGATGAGCCTCAGGGTCCAATTGGTGGCGGACAGAAGAAATTACCTCCCGAAGTAAAAAAGGTGAACATGATATGCCACCCATATACCTAAGAAGGAAAGGAAGCGCGCCCTTCGGGAGGTCTATGCTGTGGAACCCGTAGCCCCACAGTACAACCCATGGTCGGCATACCCGATCACCTTTGATCGGCGCGATCACCCGACCAGTATCGGTCATGGGGGTTCGGCGGCCTCGTCCTAGACCCCATTATAGATGGGTATCACCTCACAAAGGTCCTAATGGACGGAGGAAGTAGCCTCAATCTGATTTACTCAAATACAGTGAAAAAGATGGGCATAGATCCATCAAGGATCAAACCCAGCAGCACTAGCTTCAAAGGAGTGATCCCAGGCGGTGAGGCCCGATGTACGGGTTCCGTAACTCTAGAAGTTGTGTCCGACTCACCCGATAACTTTCGCAATGAAGACTTGAACTTCGACATTGTGCCCTTCTGCAGCGGCTATCACGCGTTGCTTGCTCAGACAGTGTTCGCTCATTTCAACGCGGTCCCACATTACGCATACCTCAAGCTCAAGATGTCGGGCCCCAAGGGGGTCATTACTGTCAATGGCAATACAGAGCGCTCACTTAGAACTAAGGAACATGCATTGGCCCTAGCAGCGGAATTCAGCTACAATGAAGATCGGCAAGTTTCGACATCCGCCATAAAGGCACACAAGGTTGGGAAGCGAGTTCGGGTTCAGACCAAAAACTCAGATCCATCCTCCTCCCCCCTATAGGGACTCGCGGCCCCACTGCACAACCTTAAGACCCAAAAGTATGTGCCGAGGAGGCACAACTTCGCACTTAAGATCCCATGGGTAGCGGTGGGGAACTAAAGATGGTTTTTTGGCTGGCCCGAACCTCTACCATCAGCACGTCTTTGGACAAAATGCAGGCGCTCCTCAAAGAGCCTGCCTACAGCGTCAAGCTCACCTAAAACTCGACAGCCTCTCAAGACTTTGATTGCAAAATCTGTCTGCCAAACACTAACACCCATCAAGGTGCATCTAAGAGTAGGAGTCAACTAGCAATGGGGCATATCGAGGACATCAGGTTATCAATCAAAGACCCCTGGTACAACAACTCCTGTATATTTTTATTTCTATCACATACCTGTAAATAGTTGCTTCGGCAATTCGAGCTATAAGAGTTGTTGAGAAAATGCAAATTGTGTGGCACAAGTTTGCCCCATTTGTCCTATTTAGGAGCATATTTTGTCTCCTCTCTCCCTCTTCTCCTGGACCTGTTCGGTATGATGCGAGGTAACCGGCTAATAGACCGGGGGCTCGAGTTCAAACATAAATCGCCTTATCTATCATGTGTTCGGCGTCTTGGCATTCTCTTTATATGCATCGGTTCCGAACTATGTCTTTGGTCAATAAGTTCGGTTGCCCGACTCCTGTGCTTGCCCCTTTACATTCCGCTCGCTCAGCTAAAAGGGCAAAGGGAGCACCCCTGCGATTGTGCTTCCAGATAGTCTGGTCAAGCACCTCAGGGGAGAAAGCCGAAAACGGACTGTCATACTAAGCCATCAAAGTATAGCTCGGGGCGTCGATGCTCCTTCCTGTGTGGCGGCGTATCGGTGGCTACCTTCATCGCATTTAGCCTCGGCCAGTGCAACTTGTCCTTGGCTAGGGCCATCCAGACTCCTTCGATGCAGGTGGAGCGCTTGACGGTGTCGAGGCACGGCGAAGCAGCAATCAACCTTTGCACCAGGCCGTAGCAGTTGCCTGGCAACGGCTCGCCGAGCCATAAGCGGATGCAAAGGTCCTTATGTAGGATCGAAAGTAGGTCTAGAGGGAGATGATTAGACTAATTGACCAAATAAAAGTTTTGCCTTTTTCCCAATTTTAATTCTTGGCAAGTTTTAGCATTCATAGAATATCAAGTAACACCCTACACATGCATGTCTAAGAGTGTAGCAGCGGAAAGTAAAGACATTGCACATGTAAGTAAAGAGAGGGTTGGGAAGCAAACACAAGTGATGACACGATGATTTTTCCCGTGGTTCCAATAGGTGGTGCTATCGTACGTCCACATTCATGGAGTCTTCAACCCACGGAGGGTAACGGTCGCAAGAGTCCATGGAGGGATCTACCCACGAAGGGTTCCACGAAGAAGCAACCTTGACTATTCCATGCGGCTACCATCCACGAAGGACTAGCCTCACTATGGGTAGATCTTCATGAAGTAGGCGATCTCCTTGCCCTTCCAAACTTCTTGGTTCACTCCACTACACGAAGTAGGAGGCTCCCGAGCGACACCTAACCAATCTAGGAGGCACCACCCTCCAAAAGGTAATAGACTCGGTAATGACGATGAACTCCTTGCTCTTGTGCTTCAAGATGATAGAATCCTCAACACACAATCTCTCTCACACAGATTTTGCTTGGTAGAAGAGATGGGATTGGTGGAAAGAAACTTGGGGAGGCTAGAAATCAAGATCCATATGGTTGGAGTGGCAGATCTTGACCTCAACACAAGGGTAGGTGGTTCTCTCTCCGAAAACTAAGTAGGATAGGTATGGAATAGTTTTGAGTGCTTCTCTTTCGGTGGGTGGTGGTGAAGGGGTACACATAGGCATCTCAAAAAATCCAACCGTTACACACAATAAGCCAGACTCAGTGACACCGATGTGTGAATCTCGGTGGTACCAAAGTGACAAAAAGTGGCAACTTTTGAATCTCGGATGGACCGATATACAACTCTCGGTTGCACCGACAAGGTGACCAACGGTCAGATTTACCAAACTCGGTGACGCCGATTCACCATTCTCGATCGGACCGAAAATGAGAACTTGCGTAACAGGAAGTTGGCAACCCAACTCGGTGGCACTGAGTGCAGTGTCGGCTGCACCGAAGTGTTAGGGTTTGGCTGAGTCTATCTACGGTTTGGAACTCGGTGGCACCGGGATAGGAATGTTGGTTGCACCGATTTGGCATATTTGGTTTGGGACAGACTTTGGTGGGAGAGTATGTGGATGTTTTGGTGACTGTCATTTGTGTATGTTTGAGCATATTGTTCACCATCAAAACTTTACCCCCTTTTAATAGTATTGGCTTTCCTATAGACTCAAAGTGATTTCTCACAAACGTAAAATGTAGAGTCCTCTTTGCTTGAAGCTTGGCCAACCTATTTCCTTGAATCTTGGGGTAATTCCACAATCCTTTTGCCATTCCCATCAATGAACTTTTCCTGAAATATACTTGGTGAAAGCATTAGTTCAATGACTTATATGTTGTTATTAATTACCAAAACTATCAAGGGAGCAAATGTGCTTTCAATCTCCCCCTTTTTGGTAATTGATGACAACATATAGATCAAAGCTTCGCCAAAGATATAATCAATGAATATAGTCATCGCTTTAAGAAGTATGTGAAAAACAAGAGCTCCCCCTAAATTTGTGCATTATTTTGGAATTTGCATTTGAATGCAAATGCACAATCGATTAGGTACATGGGTCACTTCTTACGTGTCACATACCACTTGGTGGTCTGCGAGAATAATTGGAATGAATATCATAGCACAACACAATCAACCAAAGATGAATGATCATCATAGAAGCATTTAAGATGATAGTAAATATTAGCATCACTCATCAAAGCGTATGATCAAACATCATCAAGCGTGTATCACATGCAAGACAAAACAGTATCACAACAACCAAAAGAAATTGTTTTGAAAAAGCTTTGAAAAAGCAAAAAAAACTCCAAACGCTCTCTCTCTCTCTAAGCCTAATGATCTATACACACTTCTCCCCCTTTGGCAACAAGTTACCAAAAAGTTCAAAGGTATCCATCTAAGCGTTCTTGGGCTGATCTCCTCCGGTTGTCGATGAAGGAGTCGAGAGCATGGCGTCGGCGAAGATCTCTGCAAATGTCGTGGATGGATCTGGAGTAGACACTAGTGGAACTGGAGCTGATGGAGCAGGAGTTGTGCTGACAGTAGCTGGAGCTGATGAAGAGGGCCTCGATTCTGGAGCAGGCACTATTGTTGATCTAGTCTGGGTGAAGAACTGGGTGCCCGGCCTGAGAGGTGATCCTTCCTCATCAACATCATCATCGTCATCAGAAAAGGTAGAAAAGACCTGGGGAATGTGCACGGAGTCAACTTCCTTCTGGAGCTCAATCACTGTCTTTGTAACCTTGTCCACTTTGTCACTAAGCACTTTGATCCTCGATTCAAAGATGCTCAAAAGGATGTTTTGGTTCTCCAGAATCCCTTTGATATCCTTTTGCATGCCCTGGACGGTTGTGATCAGAAGATCCATTTGCTCGTTCCTAGATCTGGGGGTTTGAGCACTAGCGGCTCGAACAGCTTCTGCCTCTGCTTGTGCTGTAGCAGATGTGAGATGATGTGGGTGCATCACGACAACATTATCTTCGTACTCTGGCTGTAGGGGCAGGTGTGGGCGATCAAGAGCAAAAATGTGCTTCTCCAACTGAGGGTTGATAAGCAACTGGATGTAGGGTGCATAGCAGCATGAGCGCTTTTGGCCAGCAGCAACCCTCTTGATTGTCTCAACAATCAGATCCATCACTCTAATCCTGGTGTTCCTGTCAAGGTGGATCAACATGTTGACGGAGTAGCCTCTGATCATCTTGTCATCTCCAGACTTGGGCATCAAGGTATGCATGAGAATATTGTTTATAGTCCGGAGGCCTGCATGCAGATAATAGATGGATCCTAGCTTGTGTGATTGCACCTTGTCTACGGGGATATGAGTATACATGTCTTTCATGGCATTGTGACTTGCTTTGGGTTCAGAGTATACATCCAAATCTCCTTCCTAAACTTCTCGAACTTCCAGTAGAGCATCCCATTCCTCTACAGTGGATTCATATCTAGCACCTTCTGTCATCCATCCAATTCTACCATCTCCGTAGAAGTGATCAGTGGAGTAGAATTGCATGATCATCTTGTCATTCCATGCAGTAAGCTCTGTGCCAATGAATTTGTCCAGACCAATGCAATGGAAGTTGTCTTGGACACTTGGGAAGTAGTCCACATTGTCTTTGATGAATTTCCAACTGACATACCTCATGTTGCTAACAGGTGGGCTCTTGTCAAGTAGAACGGTCTCATAGAAATCATGTTGCTCTCTCGTGTAAAACCTGTAGTCAACGATAGTCTTCCTCCTCTGAGCATAAGGATCTATGGCTCTCCAGGCTCTCAAGCCTGAGTCTTTCCTCTTCTTCATGTCCTCAGCAAGTAAGTGGCTGGCATCGTGCACTGGAAGATGTGGTCTGAGCTTCATCAAGGTATTCAAGTCCTCGTCATCTTCCATTCTGGAGGCAGTCCCTTTGTTCTTCTCTTAAGCAGGAATGTCCCTGGTAGTCCTCTTGGACTTCTGTGCAGCAACCTTCTTAGTTGTAGGCTTGGAGCTCTTGGAGGTGCCGGTCTTTGGCATAGCATCAGCCATGAGCTTCTTGGCTTTCTTCTTGGGAGGGACTATCTCAGCATGCTCTTCCTCCTCCTCCTCAGCAGCAGCACCAGCAGCCTCCTATAGATCTTCAAACATAGAGGTAGGCCTCCCAATAACATGGACAATCCTCTTCCTGGACTTCTTCACCCCTGCCTTCTTAGGCATAGCTTTCTTGGGGACCTCAACTGACACAGTGGCTCTTGCACGCTCATGTGCCTTGAAAGTTTCAGCAGGAGCATAGACTTTGCTGACAACACTTCGAGAGGAAGTAGCTTCAGCTGCTGACTTCTTGGCAGCCTTTTCTTGCTTTTTAGCAAGTATCTCCTCAGGAATAAAATCTGAATCTTCTTCATCATAGTTGAGCTTCTTCCGTGTTCTAGTAGCAGCCTTGGGCAACCTATGAGAGCTGGGGTGCCTAGATCTGAGAAAGAACTAGCTTCTGGGCTTGTTCCAGAACTCATATCAACTCCCTGCTCTACCACATTCTGACTGTCCTTTGAGCCTGACATACTGACCCTATGAATAGAGTATAGAAGAGTACAAGGAGACGAGTCATCACAAAATGAGGCTGGTTTTTGAAATTTGAGCAATGAATTTTCAAGATTTTTGCATTCTGTCAAATAGATATTGGTGCAGCCAAAACAGAAATTTTGGTGGGGCCGAGACTGACTAACTCACTAACCAAAACTTGGCAACCTTCTCAGTCAGACCAAGAAAAGCAACTCGGTTCCACCGAGTCAGTTCTCGACCTCACAGAAAAGCATATCGGTGAGACCGATATTTTCATTTCGGTTCCACCGAGATGTATCGGGCGGACGACAAAACCCTAGAAAATTCATCTATCGTGATATTTTGGGGATTTGAGAGGATAGGAACATGTGCAAAGGGTGTATCAATGAATAACAAGGATCTAATGCGCAAGAATTTGACGAGGAGCGCAATAGAGATCGAATCCGTACCCTAGCTTGGCACGGATCCTCTACGACGGCGACGAGGGAGTAGATTTCGTTGGCGACGGCGATTCCTAGCGGAGGAGGGGCGCAGGGAGACAAGGGCGATGATTGGGGGTCTTCGGAGCGGCGGCTTAGGGTTTTGGAGCGCGACGTTTGAAGATGGAATTTCAAAAGCGTCGGGGTCCAGAGTTATATACCCACCACTATCGGTGAAACCGATTCTAAGTTTTCGGTGTCACCGAGTGCCTCAACTATCAGCTGACAGGGACACTCGGTGTAACCGAGAAAATGGAATTGGTTGTACCGAGATTGAAAAACCAGATCAACCCTAGGCATTCGGTGAGACCGAGATCTTGTGGTTGGTCCCACCGAGATGCACTTGGGAGGTTCTAATGGTCAGTCCTTGTTGATACGGAACTCCGAGTGCTCCACACACAAAGGGATCGAAAAGCACTTGTTCAAATTTGATGCAGCATGAATAGAGTATGAGGTGAGAAAGCATAGATAGCTAAAGAAGTGGTCCTAGGCATTCTTGTATATTCAATTGGCAAAAGATAAATTAAAAGCCAAATAGAAACAATTTGATATCCTCGAATGAGAAAATAAATGCAGACCAACATGCTCACACAATAAGATGTCAAATGAAATCATGGCAAACATGCACATATACTCTAGCATCTAACAAGCAGTTGGGCGATGAGGAAGTCATCTATATATGAGTATTTGACTTAGGAGCCAAGTAAGAATACTCGATCCTAGGTCATACTCATCGTTTAAGCACAAGTGGGTTACCACTTTTACATAAAGCATTTAATGTTTGTCACATACTAAGAGATGCTTTGACTCAAGTCTTAGAGTAAAGCTCCCCCTTGATGTGACATCCCCCATAAGAGGCATAAACTAACCTTGGTTTTGTCGATGAAGACTTCATGTTGGTGAGGTAGTTCTGGATGCTCAAGGTTGATGAAGATCACCAAGAGTTGGGAGCATCCTTATTGTTTCCCTACTCTTCTCACCTACATGGGTTAGTCCCAACACACAAGAGACAAATACAAGGATATCTATGGACATGGAGTGCAAAGCATGTGTGATGATGTCCATTGATTTGTTGATTACCTTGTCCCATGCTTACCTTTGAGGGAATGTGTGACTCCTTAATATATTGCACAAGGTTGATGTTGATTGCAAATAGATCTTGCCAATAATGAATATGAGTGAATATCATTGGCAGAGTCACCCCTCAAGAACTCTCTAGTTCTTCTTCTTGGGAATCCACATCAAGTTGATGGGGATCCTTGGTGTTGAAGTAGCACTTGTAGAAGTTGAGCTTGTAGTAGCCTTGGGAACCCACTTTACCAAAGCTTGGGATTCATCTTCATAAGAGTCAAAGTCCTCTTGGATCTTGTTCTTGCCCTTAATCTTGGTGTCTTGTGGTGGAAGGTCATCTTGAGTGTTTATCCCCTTGGGAAGAGTATTTGTTGAGGAATGTTGCATGGGAAACAAAAAATTTCCTACGCACACGCAGATCTATCCATGGTGATGAGCATCTACGAGAGGGAGAGTGGATCTACGTACCCTTGTAGATCGCTAAGCGGGAAGTGTTAAGAAACGCGGTTGGTGTAGTCGAACGTCTTCGCGATCCAAATCGTCGTGCGTCCCGCAATCCAATCACGATCCGTCTCGCGATCCAATCATGATCCATCCCGCGATCCAATCACAATCCGTCCCACGAACTTGACCACGATCCTCCCAACGAACTTGATCACGATCCTTCCGATCTAGCGCAGAACGGACGTCACCTCCGCGTTCAGCACACGTACAGCTTGATGACGATCTCCGCCGTCTTGATCCAGCAAGAGGGAGTGGGTAGGAGGAAGAGTTCTCCGGCAGTGTTATGGCGCTCCGGTGATGGTGGTGGAGCTATGCCAGAAGGGCTTCGCCTAAGCACTACAGAAAACCGATCTAGAGGAGAAACTATGCACTGGAGGAACGGGCAGCATGTGGCTGAAAATTCTGTGCAAAGCCCCTAAAACCTCTAGTATATATAAGAGGAAGAGAGGTGGAGGCTTGGCACAAGGGCCAAGCCTCCAAGGAGTGAGGCTTGTCACAAAGGCCAAGCCTCCAAGGATTTGGCCGAACCAGGTGGAGGAGGTGGACTTCACCTCCAATCCTAGTAGGACTAGGATTCACCCTATTTTTGCCTTTTTCCACTTTTTCTCTTTAGGCCTTTTTTCCCCCAAACCACATGGGCCTTGTGTGGGACTTCCACCAGCCCACTAAGGGCTGGTAAACACTCTCCCACAGCCCATGGAACCTCTTGGGTCGAAATACCCCTCCCGATGGTCTCCCGGTACACTACCGGCACTCCCAGTACACTACTGATGAGCCCGAAACTTTTCCGGCAACCAAAACAGGACTTCCTATATATGAATCTTTACCTACGGACCATTCCGGAGCTCCTCGTGATGTCCGGGATCTCATCCGGGACTCTGAAAAACATTCGGTCACCACCATACATAACTCTATACTACCGAAACGTCACCAAACCTTAAGTGTGCAGACCCTGCGGGTTCGAGAACTATGTAGACATGACCGAGACACCTCTACTGTCAATAACCAATAGCGGGACCTGGATGCCCATATTGGTTCCTACATATTCTATGAAGATCTTTATCGATCGAACCTCTATGTCAAGGATTTAGTTAATCCCGTATGATGTTCCCTTTGTTCTTCGATATGTTACTTGCCCGAGATTCGATCGTCGGTATCTCCATACCTAGTTCAACCTCGTTATCGAGAAGTCTCTTTACTCGTTTCGTATACAAGATCCCGCAACTAACACTTAGTCACATTACTTGCAAGGCTTATTGTGATGTTTGTATTACCGAGTGGGCCCTGAGATACCTCTCCGTCATACGGAGTAACAAATCCCAGTCTTGATCCATGCCAACTCAACAAACACCCTCGAAGATACCTATAGAGCACCTTTATAGTCACGCAGTTACGTTGCGACGTTTGATACACACAAGGCACTCCTCCGATATCCGTGATTTGCATAATCTCTTGGGCGTAGGAACATATACTTGACATGCAGAAAATAGTAGCAATAAACTGACATGATCAAATGCTACGTTTATAGTTCGGGTCTTGTCCATCACATCATTCTCCTATTGATCCCATTATCAAATGACATCTCATTTCCATGGCTAGGAAACCTTGACCATCTTTGATCAACGAGCTAGTTCACTAGAGGCATACTAGGGACAAAGTATTGTCTATTTACCCACACATGTAATGTGTTTCCAATTAATACAATTATAGCATGTATAATAAACGATTATCATGAACAAGGAAATATAATAATAAACACTTTATTTATTGCCTCTAGGGCATATTTCCAACAGTTTTTTCATACTTTTACTTTTGAGGAACAAATTTGGGATTGGGGTATTGACCTTCTTCCCATTCAACTCCATTAGCGTTGAAGTAGCCAACACCGTGATTCTTCCGGTATCCTCCGTGCTTGCTTACAATCTCATCAAAATGTTTGTACCCTTCAAGACTCTTGTAGATACATTTCTCTATAATTCCTTTCAATAAAGCATTTTCTTGCTCAAGTGTAACTTTGCTAAGAGAATCATCATTAGTGGAATCGATAGAACTACTAGGAGCAACATCATTGGATTTAGCATTTTTATTATTGCTACTAGATGAAGAACCTTTCTTTCCTTTGTTAATAGTTTGCTTAGATTTGACTTGTGGCATGAATGTAGACAATAGTAGTTGTTTGGCAATATAAGATGAAGTCTTCTTTCGAAGATCGTCATTGATAGCTTTAAGAAACTCATGTTCTTGCTCCAAGTTGAGCTTCTTGAAGCATAGCTTCTCATGAGTTCTTACAAGCTCTCTATGATCTTCAAGAGTAGATTCATGAGCTAACTTAAGAGTGTTGATTTCTTTAGTTAGTTCTTCTATTTTCATATTATCATCATCAATTGACTTATCTCGACTAGCATGAGAAATATCAAGTTCATTATGATTAACATCACTAGTTTTACCGCATAGCAAGTCATCATCGTAAAGCAAGTCATCTTCATCACTATCGAAATCAAGATATTCGGGGTGTGACACCTTGGGGCCTTTAGCCATCAAGCAACTTCCACCTCCTTCATTTGGTGAATCAAATAGGTCATAGGAGTTGGTTGTCACTAGTGCAATTCCCTCAACACCATCATCTTGACTATAGTTGGAGTTGGAGCGATAGCTTCTCTCAGAGTGGTTGTCGGAGTCGGAGCCGGAAACCCATTCACCAACATGAGCTTGATGCTTTTTTCTTGAGTACCTCTTGGTGTACTTGTCCTTCTTCTCCAAGTCCCTACTTCTCCTTGAGGGTCTTCATTCATAACGATCATCTCTACTCCTTCTCTCTCTTCGAGATGATTCATCTCTTGAGCTTCGTCTTCTTGGTGACTCTTCTCTTTGTTCGTAGAGAGTCGTGCACTCATTGGAGTAGTATTCGGGCTTCCCACAATTGTAGCAGTTTTGGTCATGACTTGTCGAATGCTTCTCTTAATGTCTTGAGTTGGAGCTGTGATCTTTTCTTCTATTCTTGTAGAACTTGTTGAATTTCTTGACCATGAGGCTTATCTCTTCATTTGTGACAAGGTTGTCGCTTGAGGTAGCGGGAGCATCACTTGTGGCTTTGTAAGCACCGCTAGACTTGTGATGAAGGTCTTCCTTGTCTTTGAGTGTCATCTCATGAGCAAAAATTCTACCAATCACTTCCATTGGTTTGAGACCTTTGTAGTTGGGCATCATTTGGATCAATGTGCACACGGTGTCATATCTCTCATCCAAAGCTCGAAGTATCTTCTTGATGATGAACTTGTCAGTCATTTCTTCGCTTCCTAAGCTGGCAATCTCATTGGTGATGAGAGCTAGCCTAGAATACATTTCAGTGACTCCTTCACAATCCTTCATCTTGAACTTGTCAAGTTGACCTTGAAGAGCATCTAACTTGGATTCTCTCACTAACTCAGTTCCTTCGTGCATATCAACCAAAGTATCCCAAATCTCTTTTGCGTGTTCAAGATGGTTGATTTTGTTGAATTCTTTAGGACATAGGCTGTTGAAGATAATGTCACATGCTTGAGCATTGAGTTGCAACATCTTCAATTCATCCGCAGATGCTTCAAAATCCGGCTCCTTTCCATCCGCAAAGAATTCACCTTGCAAGCCAACATGAACAACAACCCAAACGGTAGGATTATGACCAAGCAAATGCATTTTCATTTTATGCTTCCAACTAGCAAAATTAGTGCCATCAAAGTATGGACCTCTACGGTCATAATTTCCCTCACTAGATGCCATACTTCTCCTAGGTTGTGAAACCAGTGCAATGGAGCCCAAAGCTTTGATACCACTTGTAGGATCGAAAGTAGGTCTAGAGGGGGGGTGATTAGACTACTTGACCAAATAATTTTTTGCCTTTCTCCAAATTTTAATTCTTGGCAAGTTTTAGCATTCATAGCATATCAAGTAACACCGTACACATGCATGTCTAAGAGTGTAGCAACGGAAAGTAAAGACATTGCACATGTAAGTAAAGAGAGGGTTGGGAATGCAAACAGAAGTGACGACACGATGATTTTTCCCGTGGTTCTGATAGGTGGTGCTATGGTACGTCCACGTTCATGGAGTCTTCAACCCATGGAGGGTAACGGTCGCGAGAGTCCACGGAGGGCTCTACCCACGAAGGGTTCCACGAAGAAGCAACCTTGACTATTCCATGCGGCTTCCATCCACGAAGGACTAGCCTCACTATGGGTAGATCTTCACGAAGTAGGAGATCTCCTTGCCCATACAAACTTCCTGGTTCACTCCACAACACGAAGTAGGATGCTCCCAAGCGACACCTAACCAATCTAGGAGGCACCACCATCCAAAAGGTAATAGGATCGGTAATGACGATGAACTCCTTGCTCTTGTGCTTCAAGATGATAGACTCCTCAACACACAATCTCTCTCACACAGATTTGGCTTGGTAGAAGAGATGGGATTGGTGGAAAACAACTAGGGGAGGCTAGAAATCAAGATCCATATGGTTGGAGTGGAAGATCTTGACCTCAACACAAGGGTATGTGGTTCTCTCTTAGAAAACTGAGTAGGATAGGTATGGAATAGTTCTGAGTGCTTCTCTTTCGAGTGGGTGGTGGTGAAGGGGTATATATAGGCATCTCCAAAAATCCAACCGTTACACACAATAAGTCAGACTTGGTGACATCGATGTGTAAATCTCGGTGGTACCAAAGTGACAAAAAGTGGCAACTTTTGAACCTCTGATGGACCGATATATAACTCTCGGTTGCACCGACAAGGTGACCAACGATCAGATTTACCTAACTCGGTGACATCGATTCACCATTCTCGGTCGGACCGAAAATGAGAACTTGCGTAACGGGAAGTTGGAAACCCAACTCGGTGGCACCGAGTGCAGTGTCGGCCGCACCGAAGTGTTAGGGTTTGGCTGAGTCTGTCTAGGGTTTGGAACTCGGTGGCACCGGGATAGGAATGATGGTTGCATCGATTTGGCATATTTGGTTAGGGACAGACTTTGGTGGGAGAGTATGTGGATGTTTTGGTGACTGTCATTTGTGCACGTTTGAGCATATTGTTCACCATCAAAACTTTACCCCCTTTTAATAGTATTGGCTTTCCTATAGACTCAAAGTGATTTGCCACAAATGTAAAATGTAGAGTCCTGTTTGCTTGAAGCTTGGCCAACCTATTTCCTTGAATCTTGGGGTAATTCCACAATCCTTTTGCCATTCCCATCAATGAACTTTTCATGAAACATACTTGGTGAAAGCATTAGTTCAATGACTAATATGTTGTTATTAATTACCAAAACCACCAAGGGAGCAAATGTGCCTTCACCTTCATGTCTGGTTCCGCCATCTGGTGCAGCTCCATTAGCTATTTCAGCTGCTCCACCAGAAGAGGAGGACGCACGGGGGCTCCAAACTTTGCCCAGAACAGCCAAGCTTCCTCTCCTTCTCCCTGCGAGGCGAACAGCTGATTGGCGTCTGCCACACTCTTCTGGAGATCGGAAGATGCGCCTGAGGATCGCCACACTCGGGTAAGCAATGCGAATTTGCTATCCCAGAATACACACTTTAGTGAGTACGGCTTACCATCTCCTATGTCCTTGGCCTGGCGCACTTGCTCCTCATAGAACCGTCTCTCCATCCGCTCCTTCCGAAGTTCGGTTTTTAAAGTGGACAGTTTGGCCGAGTTCGCCATATTCTTCTACTTCAAGGCCTCACATCTCTCGATGGCGTCCTTGAGCTCCTGTTGGACCTCTGCCACATGAGCTTCATGCTTTCCACCGGTGGCCTGCTTGGCAGACAGGGCGACAGCCATTTCTTTAACAGCCGCCCTCTTAGCAGCCATTTCGTCCTTCGTGCGCTGGAGCTCGGCCTTGAGCTACCCCATCTCCTTCGCCGAGGCTGCGCATGCATTATATAATTTGAAAACGTTGCATTGATAATATTCGGACGTAAGATTTCAGACAAAGGCATTCAGATTCTGTTTTGACATACCTTGAGCCTCGTCAACCTACGGTTAAGGGCCTCAACTTCGCCTTCAGAATGCTTAAGCTTCCGATTTAGCTCTTCTAGCTTGGCGCCATTTATGGCTGCCGCCGATGAAGAAGCCTACATTACACACACAGTTGATACATTACATGGGCTCTCACTTCCCGAATTATAGACAATCCGGTCATATGTTGAGTTATTCTAACATGCCGGACACTTAAAGTGCATCTAGTTCGATATCGGATACAGATGTGACCCCTAGGTGAGCTTTTTCACCTCACCTAGGGCTCGGGGGCTGCCATGTATATAATACGAATAAATAAAAACTTTGCAAATAAGCACATCGGGTGACTTACTTGAAAACCCGTAAGGAGACCTTTGAAGGCCTCCTTCTGTCCGTTGTCAACGGACTGGATGCTCTGCAGTACCGCATCCATAAGAGCGCGGTGATCCTCGGGGATGGAGGCACTCGATAGAGCCTCCTCCATGACCGACCACCTATTGGTCAGTGGTGCCAGCGATGAGGACATCCCTACTAATGCTACACACACAACTCCGACTGCTATACATACAGGACCAATTACTAGAGCTCACGCACGTCAATTGAATTACCAGGTACTTTCTTTTCTTGCAAATCCTTCTAATGTTCATGAACATATGATGCTGCCTAAATTAGATACTTTTGTTTTACTTATGAATGACGGACCTCGCATGGACAAGAAGGATGACCATTGGAGCGGGATCAAGCATGGAGAAGAAGGTGCGCGTGCGGGAAAGAACAATGGAGCTTCCAATGATGATTTTCGCACTTTGAAGCCACCATAATGGGAGCAAGAAGCCTTGGAAGAAATATGCATGATGCCACTTTATAAAATTCGTCCCTATGCTAATATAGGTGTTGCGCCACCTTATTTTTGGGCCAGGCCCATGTGATTTCGAAATACCATATTATAGGCTGTTTTTAGAGTCCGTATGTATGGGGAAACTGAGTTAGGGTTTGTTTCGGACCCGTCCTCCAAGGGGCCACGAAATTCGCCTCTATTCCCCATATATACAGCCCTTAGGGCGTCGTTTTAGGTTTGGGTTTTGTTTAGTTAAAAGTTAGCCATTGCAACTTCACGTTCTTCGTTTGTGTTCCACGACCAGACAAAGGCATCACAGAACCCCACTTCATCAATAAAGCTTTCCTCTTATATTCGCAATATCCAGAGTGCAATCTTAGTTTCTTGCTTGTTCTTCGTTTGCGTGCAGGAAATAGACCCTCGTGGTCAGGTTGATCGTTCTCCGGTGTGGTCAATAACCTCTCGGAGTTGATTTAGCGATTGCTAAGGCGCGACGTCATCACACGTTCGTAGTCGGATCATCAAAGTTTACTCCACCAAAAACGATAGCCACCATCTCATCGAAAGAGTGGAAGTGGTGCTGTTGTTTTTGGCCATGAGTGTTTTAGCAGAGCCATTCGCTCTACAGAGATTCCCCCAACTTCAGGTTGGCGGCTGTAATAAGCAAGCTTTTCGGTGAGTCATAGCTGGAAACATGGTTAGATGATTACCGAGTGGCTGTGCAGATTGGTGGAGGAAATGACAACATAGCCATGAAGAATATGTCCTTGATGTTAGAAGGTTCGGCCCGAGCATGCTTGAATCGTTTGGCTCCTTCCAGTATCTATTGTTGGGAAGACCTTGCCTGAGTGTTCATCAAGACTTTCGAGGGCACTTGCAAGTGTCCAACTGGTTTGTTCGATTTGCAGCACTGTGTTCAAAAGCCCAATGAGTCCTTAAGAGATTATATTGAGCGTTGGTCCAGCTTGCATCACACAGTGGAGAATGTTTCCGAGCATCAAGTTGTTTGTGCTTTCAAGGCTGGTGTGAAGTACAAAGAGCTTTACTTGAAGTTTGGGCAGACCGGTGATATTTCCCCGAGCAAGATGATGGAGATTGCCACTCGGTATGCCAATGGCAAAGAAGGAGACCACCTCTACAGCGGCAAAGGAAAAGAAGTCGACAATGATGCCGACGGAAATTCCAGTCAAAAATAGAAGTGCAAAGCTGATGGCCCTACTCAGGCAGAGGCGACCGCTCTGGCGGCGCAAGGACAAAATAAGGTGAAGCCCAAAGGGCAGTTTACCCCCAAGAAAGGAAAGAATCAGTCGGGAACTGATGTTTTGGATTTACCGTGTGAAATCCACACGAAGAAAGATGAATAAGGCAATTCGATATTGCCGAAGCATACCACTTGACAGTGCCGTTTACTGATCCAACAGTTCAAGGAAGGTCAGTCGAGTGAGAAAACTCCTGGAAAGGAGGATGGTGAAGACAAAGAAGAGATTCCTCAAGTCAACGCTACTCTGATGATTTTTGCTGATGTAGAAAGCAAGAGTCGATTGAAGGTTATTAACAGGGAAGTCAACATGGTTGTTCCAGCAACCCCCACATACCTCAAATGGTCATAGACCACTATCACATTCGACCAGTCCGACCATCTGGCTCACGTCGCTACCCCCGGTCAACAAGCTCTGGTGGTGGATATAGTTGTGAGAGGCACTCGACTCCGCAAAGTTCTCATGGATGGAGGGAGTGGTTTGAACATCTTGTATCCGGATACCCTTAAAGGGATGGGCATTCCGATGTCCCTTCTCAGCGAAAGCAACATGCAGTCCCACGGAGTCATTCCCGGGAAGATGGCCATGTCACTCAGCCAGATTGCATTAGATGTGGTATTCGACACGGACAAGAATTTTCACAA
Source organism: Hordeum marinum (assembly GCA_022496015.1). Classification (NCBI taxonomy): domain Eukaryota; kingdom Viridiplantae; phylum Streptophyta; class Magnoliopsida; order Poales; family Poaceae; genus Hordeum; species Hordeum marinum. Next base: position 225,182,150 of record CM039675.1, on the reverse strand, counting down.
GGAGAAATTGACGTTTGATGTTGTGGACTTCGAGAGTGCATATCATGCCATCCTTGGTCGCCTGGCCTATGCGCGTTTGATGGCCCGTCCATTTTTCGTGTACCTCAAGCTAAAGATGCCTAGGCCCAAGGGTGTGATCACAGTCACAGACAATTGAAAGAGGGCTGAGGAGTGCCTCCAGCAGGGCTCCAAAATCACCGAACATCAGAAGGTTTTGGTTGAATTGGAAGAATACAAGAAGACTGCTGATCCTGCCGACCTCCTACATGCCAAGAAGCCTGCTTTACAGTCTGCTTTTCAGTCGGCAGGTGAGGTGAAGAAAGTGCATATTCACCCGACAGATCCCAATGCTGCCCCGACCAACATATCAACTACACTCGACAACAAATAGGAAGCTGAGCTCATTGAGTTCCTCCATAAGAACTGGGAAGTCTTTGCATGGAAGCCTGCTGACCTGCCGGGTGTACCCAGGGAACTAGGTGAGCACCGACTAAGAGTTGATCCAAAGGCCAAGCCTATGAAAGAGCACTTGCATCGGTCGGCAGCGGAGAAGTGGAAGGCAATCGGCGAGGAGGTGGCTCGTCTCTTGGCGGCTAAGTTCCTTCGGGAGATTTACCACTCCGAGTGGCTCTCGAACGTCGTCATGGTCCCCAAGGAAGATAAGTCACCCCGCATGTGTATTGACTTCAAACATATCTATCGGGTCTGCCCGAAAGATCATTTCCCGCTCCCCCGCATCGATCAGATTGTCGACTCGACTGCGGGATGCGAGCGTTTATCCTTTCTTGATGCATACTCTGGCTACCATCACATTCGTCTGTTTGGTCTAGATGAAATAAATTCAACCTTCATCACCCCTTTAGGGTGTTTCTATTATATCACCATGCCTTTTGGTTTGAAGAATGATGGCGCTACTTTCATGCGGATGATTCAAAAATGCCTACTCAAGCAGATCCCTCGGAATGTTGAAGCATACATGGACAATATTGTTGTCAAGTCTCGCAAAGGTTCTGACCTGCTGACTGACTTGGCTGAAACATTCGCCTATCTGAGGAGGTATGATATCAAGTTAAACCCGTCCAAGTGCACTTTCGGCGTTCCGGGTAGCAAGTTGCTCGGTTTCCACATTTCCGAACGAGGAATCAGCATCAATCCTGAGAAGATCAGCGCCATTACCCGAATGAAAAGCCCTGTGCGTGTACACGATGTCTAGAAGATCATAGGTTGCCTAGCGGCATTGAGTCGATTCATTTCTCGTCTCGGTGAGAAGGCATTGCCTTTGTACTGGCTGATGAAGAAGTTTGATACGTTTGAGTGGACTCCAGAAGCTGAAGAAGCATTTGTCGAGCTCAAAGCCCTGCTTTCCACCCAACCGGTGATTGCTGCTCCGCACAACAAAGAGCCCTTCCTCTTGTACATCGCGCCCACTAATTAGGTCATTAGTATGGTTCTCACTATCGAGCGGGAAGAGGAAGGCAAAGCTTACAAAGTCCAACATCTGGTTTATTATATTTCTGAAGTCTTCACTCCTTCAAAGCAAAGGTACCTACATTATTAGAAGCTCGTCTATGGTATATATATCTGTCAGCGAAGAAGGTGGCACACTATTTTCAAGATCACTCAATCTCAATCATCAGCAAAGCTCCACTGTCTGAGATCCTCAATAATCGAGATGCGACTGTTCGAGTGGCCAAATGGGATATTGAGCTCCTCTACTTTGATATCAAGTTTGAACCGAAAAAGGCGATCAAGTCTCAAGCACTTGTTGATTTCCTAGCCGACTGGATAGAACAGCAACAGCCAATTCAAATCCACTCGGCGCACTAGAACATCTTCTTTGATGGCTCGAAGATGCTGAATGGGTCTGGTGCTGGCATAGTATTGATATCCCCAAAGAGTGACAAGCTCAGTTATGTCCTGTAGATTCACTTTGATTCGTCCAATAACGAAGCTGAGTATGAAGTACTCATGTACGGGTTGCGCATGGCCATCTCACTCAACGTCAAGCGCCTAATGGTATACGGTGACTCTGATTTGGTGGTTAACCAGGTGATGAAAGAGTGGGATATCAGGAATCCTGCTATGACTGGATACTGTAATGCATTAAGAAAGCTTGAGAAGAAGTTTGAAGGTTTGGAACTCCATCATGTTCCCCGAGTGAAGGATCAGGCAGCTGATGAGTTAGCACAGATGGGATCCACTCGGAAGCCTATCCCCAGCAATGTGTTTCTAGAACAGCTACATTCCCCTTCAGTATAGGAATATCCATTCACTAAAGAGCCCCCACAAGCAATAAGCGCCTCAAATCCGACTGAAGTTGATGTTCTAGTGGTCATCGATCTGGTCATGGATATTCTGGTGATTACACTCGATTGGACGGTGTCGTATATTGTGTACATTTTGAGACAAGAACTCCCAGAAGATGAGGTTGAAGCTCGACAGATTGTCCGCAAATCCAAGGCCTTTACTGTAATGGGTGAACAACTTTTCAGAGAAAGCGCAACTGGCGTAACTCAGCGGTGCATCTCTCCCGAAGAAGGTCGACTGATGCTGGAAGAAATTCACTCGGGCACCTGTGGTCATCATGCGTCATCTCGGACGATTGTCGCCAAAGCATACCGGGCCGGTTTCTTCTGTTCGCGCGACAACGAAATGGCTAAGGAGATTATTGAACACTGCGAAGGGTGCTACTTCTATTCAAACTTGTCACATAAGCCCACATCCGCCTTGAAGACTATTCCACTCGTCCGGTCGTTCCCTGTTTGGGGTTTGGACATGGTCGGCCCTTTGCGAACTGGTCAGAGTGGATTTACTCACTTGCTCGTGGCTGTCGACAAGTTCACCAAGTGGATTGAGGCCAAACCCATAAAGAAGTTGAACTCGCCACTGCAATAAAATGCATGAGCGAGATTACGATCTAATATGGAGTCCCTCACAGCATCATTACGGACAGTTGAAACTTTGACTTGGAAGAGTTCAGACACTTTTGCTTCACTCAAGGCACTCGGGTGGATTACGCATTTGTTGCACACCCTAAGACTAATGGTCAAGCTAGGCGAGTGACTGGCCTTATCCTTCAAGGGTTGAAGCCACGTCTTGTGCATGATCTTGAACATGCAGCTAGAGCTTGGGTGACTGAATTGCCATCTGTAATGTGGGGTTTGAGGACGACTCCTAATTGGTCGACTGGACGCACTCCTTTCTTCTTGGTGTCTGGAGCCGAAGCTATTTTGTCGAGTGATCACCTACACAACTCTCCTCAGATAGAGCTTTACTCCAAAGCTAAGGCTAAAAAAGCATGACAAGATGGTGTGGATCTCCTGGAAGAAGAGCGCGAAATGGCCCTGATCCGGTCGACTATATATTAGCAGGATTTACGCCGCTTCCATGCTAGGCACGTCAAGAGTCGGTAGTTACATGAGGGTTATCTTGTGCTTCGAGTGGATCAGCAGCGACTTCACAAGCTTGCCCCCGCATGGGAAGGTCCTTTCATTGTCACCAAATTGCTAAACAACAGATCCTACCACCTCTACAACCTCAAGAAGAAGATTGACGAGCCTCATGCCTCGAATGCAGATTTACTTCAATGTTTTTATACTTGAGGACAGAGTTGTTTTGATGTAATAAAAGTACTCCAGACAATGTCGTTTATCAAAGTTATGACTCCCGCGGTCTTTTGTTGATTCCATCGCATAGTCCGTTCACTCGGAAACTTAGCTGTGAACCAGTCTTTGTCTAAGTTCAAAAACTTCTCCAAGTGACGAGCGATCCTCTCACTCGGGGCTTAGCTGCGAACCAGTTTTCCCCTAAGTTAAAAACCCTTCCGAGTGGATAACAAAACATTCACTCGGAAACATTAGCTATGAATTAGTCTTCGTCTAAGTTCAAAAACTTCTCCGAGTGATGAGCGATCCTCTCACTCAGGGGCTTATGTGCGAACCAGTTTTTGCCTAAGTTAAAAACCTTTCCGAGTGGATAGCAGTCCATTCACTTAGAAACTTTGTTGCGAACCAGTCTTCATCTAAAGTTCAAAAACCTCCCCGAGTGACGAGCGATCCTCTCACTCGAGGGCTTAGCTGCGAACCAGCTTCGCCTAAGTTAAAAATCCCTTCCGAGTAGATAACAAAACATCACTCAGAAACTTAACTACGAATCAGTCTTAGTCTAAGTTCAAGAACTTCTTCGAGTGATGAGTGATCCTCTCACTCGGGGGCTTAGCTGCGAACCAGTTTTCACCTAAGTTAAAAACCTTTCCAAGTGGATAGAAGTCCTTTCACTCGGAAACTTAGATGCGAACCTGTTTTTGCCTAAGTTAAAAACCTTTCTGAGTGGATAGCAGTCCATTCACTCCGAAACTTAGTTGCGAACTAGTCTAAGTTCTAAAACCTCTCCGAGTGATGAGCGATCCTCTCACTCGGGGGCTTACCTGTGAACCAGCTTTTGCCTAAGTTAAAAATCCCTTTCGAGTGAATAATATGACATTCACTCGTAAACTTAGCTGCGAATCAGCCTTTGTCTAAGTTTAAAAACTACTCCGAGTGACAAGAAATCCTCTCACTCGGGGGCTTAGCTGCGAACTAGCTTTCGCCTAAGTCAAAATCTTTGCTGTGTGACGAATATTCTTCTCACTCGGGGACTTGACCGCAAATTAACTTTTTGCTTAAGTTCGAGATTATTCCGAATGTTGAACATTCGTTCCATCCGGTAACAAAACAAATTCAACCAAACGAAGGATTGAAAGCAAAGTGCAGATAAATCCATAGTTTCTAGCGCGGATAAAAGTTGTTTGCGCAAATGAAAGTACTCAAGCCTAAGGCCTGAATGAAGTTTTAAATGGTTACATTTCCACTCGACATACCGAGGCAAATAAAAGTTCTAATTGTGATCAAAGTTTTATCAAGCACCTATGGGACTCGTAGGCTCGACGAAGGTGTCCAGGTCAATCCCGTAAGCGATCCGAGTGGCTGCATCGATGAAGGTCTCCATGAAGTCCTCGAATTGAAGTTTCTTTGTGTTGATAACCTCGAGAGCCTTCAGCTTGTCCTCCTTTGCCTCCTTGCAATGGACTCTGACGAGTGAAAGTGCCACGTTGGCTCCGCAAAGAGTAGCAGATTTCTTCCATGCTTGCACTCGACTAGTAATCTCGTTGAGGCGGGTCATCTATGATTCAAGGTCAGTGTGGAGGGTGTCTTCAGGACATAGTTCATTGTCAACCTTCTCCAGTGCAGCCCTCTTGAGACGGACGTCATTGATCCCAAACTCGAATGATATATTCTTGAACACTTTTGAGACGGATGTTGAGACGAAACATATTCATGGCCAGAGTGTCCCCAACGGGCGACTTGGTGGGATCCAGATTTGGTTCAATCTCCTCGGTTTCCTTTTCAACGTCTTGGTAGAATTCTATATGAAGAGGGAAGGGAAAGATAGTCATGCTTCTGTCCTATGGGAATTAAGGAAAGTCACTCGATGAAAAAAGTTACCGTTGAGCATGCTGAACATCTTGTTCGCAAAGTCCCCCAAGTACTTCTCAAGACCTTTGCTCCTCTTGTTCAGCTGTTCGCTCTTCTTGATCCAGTCAGCAAGTTCCTTCTTGAGTTTCATGTTCTCTTCTTCTAGCTTCTTAGCCGCTGCAAGTTTCTTTTGGGCAGCCTTATTTTTATCCCTCGCCACCTTTTGAGCATCAACAAGTGCCTTGTCCTTGTCCTCCGACGCCTTCTTCATGGAATCTAAACAAACAACATTGTTGAGTCGTGCTTGGAGTTGGCGATTCTCATCACGCACGTCTGTTTGAGTGAGAACACTCGGTTCAAAGGATAGAAGAGGAAAGTGACAGTGCAGTTGGTCGACAAAGATTACCCCCAAGGGTCCTCGGCTCAGCTTGTGCACGGTCTAGATTGTTCTTGGAGACCTCCAGATCCACTTGAAGCTGATTCTTCTCCTTCTCCAGTTCGATGTACGGAGTCCCAAGTTCACAAGTTGTCTGAAACCAACAAAGAAGTGGGTCAGTTGACATTATAATTCCTCCTCTCCCGAGTGGAAAGGAATGAGTTCAGTCGACTGGTTGGCGGCCTGCCGCCCACCCCATACCCCTAAAAGCGTCATATCATGGTTGATGGAAATGATGTCCATGAAACCTGCATCATATCATGGTTGATGGAAATGATGTCCATGAAACCTGTGTCATATCATGGTTTATGGAAATGATGTCCATGAAACCTGCATCATATCATGGTTGATGGAAATGATGTCGATGAAACCTACAGAGTAGCTTCGGATCGCTATGTCCCCAAGACAAGTATTCAGAAGTGGAAACACTAACGCAATGAACTCACTTGATGAATGGAGTGACGAGTGTACTCCGCGTACGAAAAAGGACATTGAGTCCAAGTTCTTAAGACTGCTGCTCATCGTCAACGATCAACAGTAGTCTCAGGGACTACACCCACTGGGTGTACTCAGCATGCCCCCACTGGATACCAGACCACTCGACTAGGCCTGACCTGCCCGAGCCAAAAATTGTCTCTATCAGACCCCCACCGATGCAAGCACTCGAGGGTGGTCTCGGGGACTACATCCAGTGGGTGCACTCAGCGTGCCCCCACTGGACATGCTATCAGTCGACATGTCCAGTGACGAGCAACCTAAAAAACACAAAGTGCGCAAGCCTGCAAACATTGTCTCTATTAGACCCCCGCCGATGCAAGCACTCGATGGTGGTCTCGGGGACTACACCCAGTGGGTGCACTCAGCGTGCCCCCACTGGACCTGCTATCACTCGACCTATTGAGCAACTATCAAAACAATTTTAAGACCCCTGCCGATGTCGTCATCATTCGACAGCGGTCTCGGGGATTACACCCAGTGGGTGCACTCAGCGTGCCCCCACTGGACCAGGCACCACTCGACTAAGACCTGATCTACTCGAGATGAAAACAAGCAAATTTGCTTCAAAAGGAAAACACACACTGGGTGTACAACAAGAAACATAGGAATTCAATCGGAAAATGAACTTACAATCGCACTTACTCGGACATTGGTGTGAAGCGTCGAGCTGGTATCATAAGCCAACTTGCTGGCTTCGTACGCCTCCTTCGTGCGTAGCATCATCTGGTCTACTTGGATCATGGCCTCCTTGCCAGCTCTAGTCTGGTTCTCCAGGATGCGATACAGAGGAAAGGCGATCGTCGGGTGAGTTGATGTTGTGGCTAGAGTAGTTGAAGTTGCTTGAGGCTGCCCAATTGGCATCGAGGACATAATGGTCGAAGTGGTTGGCTGGGCACTCGACAGCGGAGCCGCAAGCTCAGTCCTGGCTCGAGACAAGTTGCCAAGCCCTTGAGATGATGCGGCAGTCGACTTGCAAGGCGTCTTCCCTGATGACGTTCTCCAAGCGTGTACACGAGGAGTGCTTGAGGTCACACCTTCACCCCATACCTCATGGTAGCTATTCATCGTCTTCCAGTTGAATGACTTCTGCAACTACCAGTCGACAACATTAGTTTATTCAATTGGCAAATCATTCCCAAGAAAAAAACGAGTGAGGGTTTGTTATACCTCATTGGGAGGTGGCCACATCAGTAGTGTCCACTTCCATATGCTCCTCTTCGTCCCGTGGAGGCAACGTCACCGAGGTAGCAACTTTGTCGGACAAATCCCACTCGGTCAGCAAAGATTTGAAGTTCCACAACAACAAAAGGAAAAAGAAAATGAACACTCACATTGAAATAACAGGTACAACTATCTTCATGCAGGGCAGAGCCTTCCGAGGTTTGGGCGCGTCAGACATGGGCTGTTTTGAGGCCCGCTCACTCGACTCAACTGTTGAAGCTCGGTCACGTTTCGGGTTCCTGCTGCTCGACGCTAAGGTCTTGCTTCAGGCAGTCACTGGGTCTTGACGCTTCTTAGAATGATGCTCGGTGCGCGGAGGAGACTCAACTTCTTCTTTGTTCTCACCCGAGTCCTCATAATCATCTTCGCTGTCCTCGGCGTAATCAACATCTACGCTGCCACCCTCGCTCTCCCCTCCATCTTTGGGCTGATTTCCATTCGGCACGGGTGAGTACTTGTTTGTCAGCTCCTGCAAGATTCAAATAGTAAAGTCAATCGACTGATGCCCCAATCACTCGACGAAACATCAAAGCATTCAACAAAGATATAACTTACCAGATTTGGCGGGGGGTTCTCAGTAGAGAAAGGCAAGATCCACTTGGCTCCCAGGGGTTTGTCGTAGGATCCGGTGATGCTCCGAAGCCATTGTGCAATAGTTACCTCCGAGACTTCCTCTGGATGTGTCTGAGTGGTGTCCTCAGGGCCTGAGTAGTGCCACATGGCATGGTCCCTTGCTTGAAGGGGTTGGATTCGTCGACCGAGAAATGTCTCTAGCAGATCCATGCCAGTCACTCCGCCACGAACTAGATCCACTACAGTGTTCACTAAGATTCCCACTTGGACTTTCTCCCCTTCTAGCACTGATAGTGATTTGGGGGTAGTGGGTCAATCTGGTGTGAAGGGGTAAAGGCTAGTTGACATATTCGGAGATGCAACGTCCTTACAATAGAACCAAGTCAACTGCCAGCCCCTAACTGATTCAGAAAAAGTCATTGACGGAAAGGAGCTTATAGCTCTCTTTTGGATCCCTAAGCCATCACACAACTGAATGACATGGGTCTTATCATCGTCTAGGTTGGCCTTTTTGACCGACTGAGATTGGACAGTAAAGTTGTGTTTAAACAAACCCCAATGGGGGTGACAACCCAAGAAGCATTCACACAAGGTGATGAAAGCACCAAGGTACGAAATGGCATTTGGAGGAAAGTGGTGAAGCTGATATCCGAAAAAATTTAGAAACCCGCGGATGAAAGGATGGGGAGGCATAGAAAAACCACACTCGACGTGGGTGAGGAGGAGGACTCGCTCCCCCTCGTGCGGCTCTGGCTTGATCTCCCCCTCTGACAGCCTCCACGAGCCTTCGGCTACAAGCCCGTCGACGACGAGGTTCTCGACATCCCTTGCCGTGACCGTTGACGGGAAGAAATCCCCCTGGATCCACCCCGACGACGCTGTAAATCGGGCGCTCGATGGCTTCTTCGCCTTTGTGCTCCCTTCTTTGCACACTCGAGCTTCTCTGCCTTCTTCTTTGTCATCGCGACGGCGGGCGTCTGGACGGAGTTGGGTGGCGCGGGTGGATCAAAGGAGGTGGAGGAAAAGAGAGGATTTGGGGGAGAAGTACTATGATGTCCGTAGCGCGGCCTAATCTTATACCAGCTCGAGTGGGTCGCTGACTTGTGGGACCACAAGATATCTGTGTATCTCGATCGCAGACGTCGCGCGGTACATGGCGTAATGGGCAGCATGGAAATCGAGGCGTTGTGCTCCCACTTGCCCCAGTCGTGACATCATCTTCATGCGGCGCGTGCTTCCCAAATTTTCGAATCCCGTGAAATTCGGGTCTGACAGAGCGACCCATTGATAGAGGCGAAGTTGTCCCTGTCTTTCGATGAGATGGTGGCTATCGTTTTTGGTGAAGTAGACTTTGACGTTCCGACTACGAACGAGTGATGACGTTGCGCCTTAGCAATCGCTAAACCAACTCCGAGAGGTTATTGACCACGCCGGAGCACGATCAACCTGACCACGAGGGTCTGTTTCCTGCACGCAAACGAAGAACAAGCAAGAAACTAAGATTGCAATCTGGATATTGTGAATATAAGAGGAGAGCTTTATTAATGAAGTGGGGTTCTGTGATGCCTTTGTCTGGTCGTGGAACACAAACGAAGAACGCGAAGTTGCAGCTATGGCGAACTTGTAATCTAAACAAAACCCAAACCTAAAACGACGCCCTAAGGGCTGTATATATGGGGGAATAGAGGGGAATTTCGTGGCCCCTTGGAGGAGGGGTCCTAAATCGACCCTAACTCAGTTTCCCCATACATACGGACTCTAAAAACAGCCTATAATATGGTATTTCGAAATTATATGCGCCTGGACCAAAAATAAGGTGGCGCAACACCTATATATGCCTATGGACGAATTTTATAAAGTGGCATCATGCATATTTCGTCCAAGGCTTCTTGCTCCCATTATGGTGGCTTCAAAGTGCAAAAATCATCACTAGAAGCTCCATTGTTCTTTCTCGCGCACGCACCTTCTTCTCCATGCTTGATCCCGCTCCCATGGTCATCCTTCTTATCCATGCCAGGTCCTTCATTCATAAGTAAAACAAAAGTATCTAAATTAGGCAGCATCATATGTTCATGAACATTAGAAGGATTTCTAAGAAACGAAAGTACCTGGTAATTCAATTGACATGCGCGAGCTCTAGTAATTGGTCATGTATGTATAGCAGTCGGAGTTGTGGGTGTAGCATTAGCAGGGATGTCCTCATCATCCTCCCCTTCTTGAACTGAAGTCGTCCTCGACGGAAACTCATCTTCCTTACCCAAATAAGGCTTCAAATATGCAATGTTAAAAGTGGGGCTCACCCCAAACTGTATAGACAGCTCAAGTTTATATGCATTATCATTTATTTTCTCTAACACCTTAAAAGGACCATCAGCACGTGGCATTAGCTTTGACTTGCACAAATCAGGAAATCTATCCTTACGCAAATGTAACCAAACAAGATCTCCAAGTGCAAAGACAACATGTTTTCTACCCTTATCTCCAGCAATTTTGTATTTAGCAATCATACGCTCAATGTTTTCCTTCGTTAACTCATGCATCTTTAATATCAATTCAGCACGTTCTTTAGCATCAAAATTAACCTTCTTCGAAGATGGAAGAGGCAACAAATCAATAGGTGCATGAGGTAAGAAACCATACACAACTTCCAAAGGGCACATCTTAGTGGTAGAATGTAGCGAACGATTATAAGCAAATTCTATATGAGGCAAGCATTCTTCCCACATTTTCAGGTTATTCTTCAAAACAGCCCTAAGCATAGTAGACAATGATCTATTGACTACTTCAGTTTGGCCATCAGTTTGGGGATGACATGTAGTACTAAAAAGTAGTTTAGTCCCCAACTTAGCCCATAAACATGTCCAAAACTGGCTACGAAATTTAGCATCACGATCTGAAACAATTATATTTGGCACACCATGCAACCGAATAATTTCACGAAAGAACAAATCAGCAACATGAGCAGCATCATCACTTTTATGACATGGTATAAAGTGTGCCATTTTGGAAAATCTATCCATGACAACAAATATGCTATCCCTCCCCTTCTTAGTTCGAGGTAAACCTAAAACAAAGTCCATAGATATATCCTCCCAAGGAACACTAGGTACAGGCAAAGGCATATATAAACCATGAGGATTGAGCCGTGACTTAGCCTTTTGACACGTAGTGCAGCGAGCAACAAAACGCTCAACGTCTCGTCTCATCTTTGGCTAAAAGAAATGTGTATAAAGTATGTCCTCCGTTTTCTTCATGCCAAAGTGTCCCATTTAATCCTCCTCCGTGTGCCTCCTGTAACAACACAAGACGAACGGAGCTAGCTGGAATGCATAGCTTGTTAGCACGAAACACAAATCCATCATTAATAACGAACTTGTTCCATGTTCTCCCTTCTTTACAATGCTACAACACATCTCTAAATTCAGCATCATGCACATATTGATCTTTGATGGTCTCCATGTATAACAAATTCTTTGGGCCATAAATAATGTTGCCATGTTTCCAAAGTCCGAACAAGAGCATATAATTCCTTATCATAAGTAGAATAATTCCGACTAGACCCACTCAGTTTTTCAGAAAAGTACGCAACAGGTTTACCATCTTGTAATAACACACCTCCTAACCCAATTCCACTAGCATCACATTCAAGCTTGAAAGTCTTATTAAAATCAGGAAGTTGGAGTAAAGGAGCATGTGTTAACTTATCTTTCAAAACCTTGAAGGCTTCTTCCTGTGCGGTACCCCAAGAAAAAGGCATGTCCTTCTTTGTAAGCTTATTGAGAGGCGCAGCAATGGTGCTGAAATCTCTCACAAAACGCCTATAGAAACCAGCGAGGCCAAGAAAACTCCTCACTTGTGTAACAGTTTTGGGCTGCGGCCAACTCTCAATGGCTTCAATCTTGGCTTTATCAACTTCAATTCCCTGTGGAGTAACAACATAGCCAAGAAAAGATACTCGATCGGTGCAAAAGGTGCACTTCCCAAGGTTACCAAACAAACGTGCATCACGTAGAGCAATAAAAACATCACGTAGATGTTCCAAATGTTCCTCCAAAGATCTACCAAAAATCAATATATCATCAAAATAGACTACCACAAATCGTCCAATGAAAGCACGTAAAACCTCGTTCATTAATCTCATGAAAGTGCTAGGTGCATTAGATAACCCAAAAGGCATGACTAACCACTCATATAATCCAAACTTAGTTTTAAATGTGATGAGGACATCCCTACTAATGTTACACCCACCCCGACTGCTATACATACAGGACCAATTACTAGAGCTCGCGCACGTCAATTGAATTACCAGGTACTTTCGTTTCTTGGAAATCCTTCTAATATTCATGAACATATGATGCTGCCTAAATTAGATACTTTTGTTTTACTTATGAATGAAGGACCTATCATGGATAAGAAGGATGACCATTGGAGCGGGATCAAGCATGGAGGAGAAGGTGCGCGCGCGGGGAAGAACATTGGAGCTTCCAGTGATGATTTTCGCACATTGAAGCCACCATAATGGGAGTGGGAAGCTTTGGACGAAATATGCATGATGCCACTTTATAAAATTCGTCCATAGGCTAATATAGGTGTTGCGCCACCTTAATTTTGGGCCAGGCCCATGTAATTTCGAAATACCATATTATAGGCTGTTTTTAGAGTCCGTATGTATGGGGAAACTGACTTAGGGTCGGTTTCGGACCCCTCCTCCAAGGGGCCACGAAATTCCCTTCTATTCCCCCATATATACAGCCCTTAGGGCTTCGTTTTAGGTTTGGGTTTTGTTTAGATTACAAGTTCGCCATAGCAGCAACTTCGCGTTCTTCGTTTGTGTTCCACGACCAGACAAAGGCGTCACAGAACCCCACTTCATCAATAAAGCTTTCCTCTTATATTCGCAATATCCAGATTGCAATCTTAGTTTCTTGCTTGTTCTTCGTTTGCGTGCAGGAAATAGACCCTCGTGGTCAGGTTGATCGTGCTCCGGCGTGGTCAATAACCTCTCAGAGTTGGTTTAGCGATTGCTAAGGCGCGACGTCTCACACGTTCGTAGTCGGATCGTCAAAGTCTACTCCACCAAAAACGATAGCCACCATCTCATCGAAAGACAGGGACAACTTCGCTTATATCAAAATGTTGTTTTCCATTCATCTCCCAATTTCATACGAATTTGATGGTATCCACTACGCAAATCAACTTTGGAGAAAATTGTAGAACCACTTAATTCATCAAGCATATCATCTAGTCTAGGAATAGGATGACGATAACGAATAGTAATATTATTAATGCCTCTACAATCCACACACATGCGCGATGTACCATCCTTTTTAGGCACTAGAATAATAGGAACAGCACAAGGTCTAAGGGATTCGCATATATAACCTTTGTCAAACAGCTCCTGTACTTGACGCATAATCTCCTTTGTCTCCTCTGGATTGGTACGGTATGGCGCACGGTTGGGTAGGGATGCACCGGGAATTTAGTCAATCTGATGCTCAATCCCGCGAATAGGTGGTAATCCCGGTGGCACGTCTTGTGGGAAGACGTCAGCGAACTCCTGCAAAATGTTAATGACCGCAGGAGGCAAAGAGGGAGGCATGTCCTCGAATGAAAATAATACCTCTTTGCATACAAAAGCATAATAAACAGATGTAGCGACATCCAAATCATTAATATCAGATTTAGTAGCAAGTAAACATCCACTCTTCAATTTTATTTCGGATGCAACATTAGATGATGGTTTATTATGCTTATGGTGTTGCTCAAATTCCTGTGCTACAATCTGATTTTCACTCTTATTTTTTTCCTGCTTTGCTTTACTAGCTCTAGCAATGTCATATTTCATAATATGTTCCGGAGACATAGGAAGCAAAGTGATATTTTGATCCTTATGAACAAGAGTATACTGATTTGTCCTACCATGGTGTACAGAATTTTTATCAAACTGCCATGGCCTACCAAGTAAAACAGAACATGCTTGCATGGGTACCACATCACAATCCACATAATCAGAATATGTAGCAATGCTAAAATGCACATGAACAATACGTGTTACCTTAACCTTGCCACTATTGTTGAACCATTGGATGTAATAAGGATGAAGATGTGGTCTGGTTGTTAGAGATAGCTTCTCCACCATCTCCATGCTAGCCAAGTTATTGCAACTCCCTCCATCGATGATGACGCGAACAGAACGCTCCTTCACAACTCCCTTTGTGTGGAACAAGTTGTGCCTCTGATTTTGCTCAGCCTGTGTAATCTGCACACTGAGAACACGTTGAGCAACTAAACTTTCATACCTATCAGCGTAATCAGCAGCCATGTAGTGTGTCTCTGGTTCTGCATCCTCGCCACCCTGTTCTTCACTTGCAATGAGAGCCAAAGTCTCCTCATCATAATCACTAGCGGACGCATATCCACCATCCTCAGTAACAATCATTACACATTTGGAAGGGCATTCTCTCGCAAAGTGACCTCCACCCTTGAACCGATAGCATATAACCTCATGTGTTTGCCCTGTGGATGCAATAGATGAAGAAGAGCTCTGTGCAGGCCTAGAAGGTGTGCTCTTCGCAGAGGGTGGATTAGGGGCCTGTTTCCTGGTATCGCGGTTGGAGTTGGAGGTTGAAGGAGGTGGTGTTGCAGCAGGACGTGCGGAAGTAGAGGAGGTACGTGGCGTCCATGATGAAGTACGGCCTGCAAAATTAGTAGTTCTCGCCATTGCCTGTCGATCCTGCACTTCACGTTCAGCTTTGCAAGCAAGATGAAATAAACGAGTGATAGTGTTATACTCCTTATACTCTAGAATAGTCTGAATCTCTCTATTTAATCCACCCATAAAACGTGCAAGCATAGCTTCATTCCCCTCAACAATACCACATCTAATCATGCCAGTTTGTAATTCCTGATAATATTCTTCTACATAATTTTTTCCTTGTCTTAAACGCTGCAAATTTTGAAGCAATTCACGTTGATAATAAGGTGGCACCCAACAATTATGCATAGCAGTTTTCAAAGCAGCCCAAGTAGTTGGAATATTCGCATGGTGTATTATACAATGTTCTGACCACCAATTACAAGCAAAGCTAGTGAATGAACAAACAGCAGCTGCAACACGTCTATCCTTAGGAAATTGTAAGCATGTAAAACGTTGTTCTGTTTCTAACTCCCATTTAAGATATATACCAGGAACATATCTACCCTCAAATGTCGGAATATTCAATTTAAGTTTAGGGAGATGGTCATGATCCCGTACGTGCGGGGGTGGTGCAGCCCTACCGTTACGGTTGTAGCCATGTGGTCGACCTGGTGCGTATGGTGGGGGTTGCCCCTGGGGCGGATCTGGAGCAACCTCTCCCTCATCATCGAAATCACCATCATAATCTTCAACCTGCTCAACGACAGTAGCCGCACGAGCCACCGAAGTAGCAGCACTATCAACAGTACCAGGATGTTGGGCGTGGCCGAGAGGCACACGTCGCGCTCGTCGTTCGAAAGGAATAGGAACTGTAGCTGGTGGAGGTAGACGGGCAAGCACCTCATTGAACTTGGCGTCCATCTTGGTGTCGAATGTCTTCTCCAAAGCACCAAGCTTCTCCATGGCCTCTCCAAAGTTGGTCACGAAATCTTGTACCTGGTCAGCCATCATTTGCTGAAATTTATCATAGAGCGCTTTGTTGGTCATGCTCTCCCAATCGCTCCCGTCGTCGTGTGATCCTGACATGGTTAGCAGAAATAGGAAACACACAAGAATATGAAACCTACAGACTACTGGGACATGGTGGTGATGGTGGTGGTGTGTCACAAATCCTTTAAGTGAATCTCAAATTCTTACCAGTTCTTACCCAGCAGCAGGCGGTGATCGGCAACCGTTGTAGTCAAACTCTCAAAGCTTGGATAGAGCGATTGCTAGGTGGTGTCAAACACACGATGCAGATGAATGTGGAGCAGGGATGGCTTATAGTATAGTAGCAAGAAGGGTTAGCAATAATCAATTCAGAGATGCAAGGTTGAATAAACGCTCAACGACGGTATTGTGCTGGTTCTAGGCTAGACCGTACTAGAGACGCGAGCCTAAAACACCAACAAAATCACGATGCTACACGTAATCAAGGGAAAAGCACACTCTGATTTTTTTTGATTTTTTTGCGCTCTTTCTTTTCTTTTTTTTGCTCAAAAAATCACTACAATGGCGGGTGTCTCAAAACTCTTCGCACGTCGTATAAGCAAGATGGGCACGAAATTTATTGGACATTTTTTTTTCTGGAGCAATTCGGGGGCTGCGACGACCAAAATTTTCGATAAAAATCACTATGATGGCAAGTGTCCCAAAACGCTCCGAAGAACCTAAAACCAAGATAGGGAAAATATATTTTTGGCCGAATTTTTTGGGGCCAAAACATGCTCTGCAAAGCGTGCCAGACTCTTTTTTTCCGACACCTACGCAGGTAGCAACACACGAACCCGAAATCGAAAGGATCTCGAAACTAAACCTAAAACGAGCTGGACTCGGATTGGTGGAGGATTTGTGGTGGTATATATGGACACCAATGGATAGTGATGATGGATGGTGATATATGGCAGTGGTGATGATGGTGGTGGTATATGGCAACTATGAAGACGATGCGGTGGCGGCGTGACAACCTGTGAAAAGAACACATGCGATCTAAACTATGAAAACTAGTAAAATCTCACCGAGCAACCTGGAAATCTGATACCACTTGATAGAGGCGAAGTTGTCCCTGTCTTTCGATGAGATGGTGGCTATCGTTTTTGGTGGAGTAGACTTTGACGATCCGACTACGAACGAGTGATGACGTTGCGCCTTAGCAACCGCTAAACCAACTCTGAGAGGTTATGACCACGTTGGAGCACGATCAACCTGACCACGAGGGTCTGTTTCCTGCACGCAAACGAAGAACAAGCAAGAAACTAAGATTGCAATCTGGATATTGTGAATATAAGAGGAAAGCTTTATTGATGAAGTGGGGTTCTGTGACGCCTTTGTCTGGTCGTGGAACACAAACGAAGAACGTGAAGTTGCAGCTATGGCGAACTTGTAATCTAAACAAAACCCAAACCTAAAATGACGCCCTAAGGGCTATATATATGGGGGAATAGAGGGGAATTTCGTGGCCCCTTGGAGGAGGGGTCCGAAACCGACCCTAACTCAGTTTCCCCATACATACGGACTCTAAAAACAGCCTATAATATGGTATTTCAAAATTACATGGGCCTGGCCCAAAAATAAGGTGGCGCAGCACCTATATATGCCTATGGACGAATTTTATAAAGTGGCATCATGCATATTTCGTCCAAGGCTTCTTGCTCCCATTATGGTGGCTTCAAAGTGCGAAAATCATCACTAGAAGCTCCATTGTTCTTTCCCGCGCACACACCTTCTTCTCCATGCTTGATCCTGCTCCCATGGTCATCCTTCTTATCCATGCCAGGTCCTTCATTCATAAGTAAAACAAAAGTATCTAATTTAGGCAGCATCATATGTTCATGAACATTAGAAGGATTTGTAAGAAACGAAAGTACCTGGTAATTCAATTGACGTGCGCGAGCTCTACTAATTGGTCCTGTATGTATAGCAATCGGAGTTGTGGGTGTAGCATTAGCAGGGATGTCCTCATCACCTGTCGCATCCAAAGATCCTCTTGAGTCACTTGGATTTGAATCTGCTCTTGAATTCACTCGGACACTTATCAAGGCTGAACTGATCAGGGCGAATGATAAAGATTCTAGTCAAGGCAGATTTCCTTGAAGCCCTGAAGTGCATTCGGAATTTCGGTGCCTTATCAAAACCGGCATTGATCCCTTTTTCACTCCAACCCAATCCATCCGGGGGCTAATGAAGAGGATATGTACCTAGGGTAGGGTCCTAGGCCTGACCTACATACCCTATGATGAGGACATCCCTACTAATGTTACACCCACCCCGACTGCTATACATACAAGACCAATTACTAGAGCTCGCGCACGTCAATTGAATTACCAGGTACTTTCGTTTCTTGGAAATCCTTCTAATATTCATGAACATATGATGCTGCCTAAACTGGATACTTTTGTTTTACTTATGAATGAAGGACCTAGCATGGATAAGAAGGATGACCATTGGAGCGGGATCAAGCATGGAGGAGAAGGTGCGCGTGTGGGGAAGAACAATGGAGCTTCCAGTGATGATTTTCGCACATTGAAGCCACCATAATGGGAGCGGGAAGCCTTGGACGAAATATGCATGATGCCACTTTATGAAATTCGTCCATAGGCTAATATAGGTGCTGCGCCACCTTATTTTTGGGCCAGGCCCATGTAATTTCTAAATACCATATTATAGGCTGTTTTTAGAGTCCGTATATATGGGGAAACTGACTTAGGGTCGGTTTCGGACCCCTCCTCCAAGGGGCCACGAAATTCCCTTCTATTCCCCCATATATACAGCCCTTAGGGCTTCGTTTTAGGGTTGGGTTTTGTTTAGATTACAAGTTCGCCATAGCAGCAACTTCGCGTTCTTCGTTTGTGTTCCACGACCAGACAAAGGCGTCACAGAACCCCACTTCATCAATAAAGCTTTCCTCTTATATTCGCAATATCCAGATTGCAATCTTAGTTTCTTGCTTGTTCTTCGTTTGCGTGCAGGAAATAGACCCTCGTGGTCAGGTTGATCGTGCTCCGGCGTGGTCAATAACCTCTCAGAGTTGGTTTAGCGATTGCTAAGGCGCGACGTCTCACACGTTCGTAGTCGGATCGTCAAAGTCTACTCCACCAAAAACGATAGCCACCATCTCATCGAAAGACAGGGACAACTTCGCCTCTATCAAGTGGTATCAGATTTCCAGGTTGCTCGGTGAGATTTTACCAATTTTCGTAGTTTAGATCGCATCTGTTCTTCATACCTTTAGTCCACGAAAAAGCCAAAAAAAAATTTAGGGTTAGATCATCATATCCGAACCAATCTGAGCCTTTGCATAGTCTTTTCAGTATTTTGCTTTGTTGAATTGGCGGTTACATCGTTGTGTCGAGTTGCTGGTCTTAGTGTCTAGTCCTTTAGAGTTTCGAGTTCTTTTCACAGGTTGTCACGCCGCCACCGCATCATCTTCATAGTTGCCATATACCACCACCATCATCGCCGCTGCCATATCTCATCATCCATCATCACTCTCCATTAGTGTCCATATATACCACCACAAATCCTCCACCAATCCAAGTCCAGTTCGTTTTAGGTTTAGTTTCGAGATCCTTTTGATTTCGGATCCGTGTTTTGCTACCTGCGCAGGTGTCGGAAAAAAAAAAAAAAAAAAACGAGTCTGGCACGCTTTGCACAGCACGTTTTGGCCCAAAAAAAATTTTCGGCTGAAAATATTTTTTCCCTATCTTGATTTTAGGTTCCCCGGAGCGTTTTGAGACACTTGCTATCATAGTGATTTTTGTCGAAATTTTTGGGTCGTCGCAGCCCCCGGATTGCTCCAGAAAAAAAGAAATAGTCCAAAAGAAAAATTCGTGCCCATCTTGCTTATACGACGTGGCAAGAGTTTTGAGACACTCGCCATTGTAGTGAGTTTTTGAAAAAAAAAAAAGAGGCGCCGAAAAAAAAAAACGAAAAAAAAAAATCCGATTGTGCTTTTCCCTTGCTTAGGTGTATCGTCGTGTTTTTTTTGGTGTTTTAGGCTCGCGTCTCTAGCACGGTCTAGCCTAGGACCAGCACAGTACCGTCGTTGAGCGTTTATTCAACCTTGCATCTCTGAATTGATTATTGCTGACCCTTTTTGCTACCATATTATAAGCCATCCCAGCTCCACATACTTCTACGCCGTGTGCTTGACACCACCTGGCAATCGCTCTATCCAAGCTTTGAGAGTTTTGGCTACAACGGTTGCCGATCACCGCCTGCTACTGGGTAAGAACTGGTAAGAAATTGAGATTCGCTTAAAGGATTTGTGCCACACCACCACCACCACCACGTCCCAGCAGTCTGTAGGTTTCATATTGTGTGTTTCCTATTTCTGCTAACCATGCCAGGATCACACAATGACGAGATCGACTGGGAGAGCATGACCAACAAAGCGCTCTATGATAAATTTCAGCAAATGATGGCTGAGCAGGTACAGGACTTCGTGAACAACTTTGGAGTTGCCATGGAGAAGCTAGATGGTTTGGAGAAGACATTCGACTCCAAGATGGACGCCAAGTTCAATGAGGTGCTTGCCCGTCTACCTCCACCAGCGGCAGCTCCTCTTCCTTTTGAACGACGAGCGCGACGTGTGCCTCTCGGCCACGCCCAACATCCTGGTACTGTTGATACTGTTGCTACTTCGGTGGCTCGTGCGGCTACTGTCGTTGAGCAGGTTGAAGATTATGATGGTGATTTCGATGATGAGGGAGAGGTTGCTCCAGATCCGCCCCATGGGCAACCACCACCATACGCACCAGGTCGACCACATGGCTACAACCGTAACGGTAGGGCTGCACCACCCCCGCAGGTACGGGATCATGACCATCTCCCTAAACTTAAATTGAATATTCCAACGTTTGAGGGTAGATATGTTCCTGATATATATCTTACATGGGAGTTAGAAACAGAACAACGTTTTACATGCTTACAATTTCCAGAGGATCGACGTGTTGCTGCTGCTGTTTGTTCATTCACTAGTTTTGCTTGTGTTTGGTGGTCAGAACATTGTAGAATACACCCTGATAATATTCCAACTACTTGGGCTGCTTTGAAAACTGCTATGCGAAATCGTTGGGTGCCACCTTATTATCAACGTGAATTGCTTCAAAATTTGCAGCGCTTAAGACAAGGAAAAAATTCTGTAGAAGAATATTATCAGGAATTACAAACTGGTATGATTAGATGTGGTATTGTTGAGGAGAATGAAGCTATGCTTGCACGTTTTATGGGTGGATTAAATAGAGAGATTCAGACTATTCTAGAGTATAAGGAGTATAACACTATCACTCGTTTATTTCATCTTGCTTGCAAAGCTGAACGTGAAGTGCAGGATCGACAGGCAATGGCGAGAACTACTAATTTTGCAGGCCGTACTTCATCATGGACGCCACGTACCTCCTCTGCTTCCGCACGTCCTGCTGCAACACCACCTCCTTCAACCTCCAACTCTAATCGCGAAACCAGGCAACAGGCTCCTACTGCACCCTCTGCGAAGAGCACACCTTTTGGGCCTGCACAGAGTTCTTCTTCATCTATTGCATCCACAGGGCAAACACATGAGGTTATATGTCGTCGTTGCAAGGGTGGAGGTCACTATGCGAGAGAATGCCCTTCCAAGCGTGTAATGATTGTTACTGAGGATGGTGGATATGCGTCCGCTAGTGATTATGATGAGGAGACTTTGGCACTTATTGCAAGTGACGAACAGGGTGGCGAGGATGCAGAACCAGAAACACAATACATGGCTGCTGATTACGCTGACAGGTATGAAAGTTTAGTTGCTCAACGTGTTCTCAGTGTGCAGGTTACACACGCTGAGCAAAATAAGAGGCACAACTTGTTCCACACAAAGGGAGTTGTGAAAGAGCGTTCTGTTCGCATCATCATCGATGGAGGGAGTTGCAATAACTTGGCTAGCATGGAGATGGTGGAGAAGCTGTCTCTATCCACCAGACCACATCCTCATCCTTATTACATCCAATGGTTCAACAATAGTGGCAAGGTTAAGGTAACACGTACTGTTCGTGTGCATTTTAGCATTGCTACATATTCTGATTATGTGGATTGTGATGTGGTACCCATGCAAGCATGTTCTGTTTTACTTGGTAGACCATGGCAGTTTGATAAAAATTCTGTACACCATGGTAGGACAAATCAGTATACTCTTGTTCATAAGGATCATAATATCACTTTGCTTCCTATGTCTCCCGAACATATTATGAAAGATGACATTGCTAGAGCTAGTAAAGCAAAACAGGAGAAAAATAAGAGTGAAAATCAGATTGTAGCACAGGAATTTGAGCAACACCATAAGCATAATAAACCATCATCTACTGTTGCATCTCAAATAAAATTGAAGAGTGGATGTTTACTTGCTACTAAATCTGATATTAATGATTTGGATGTTGCTACATATGTTTGCTATGCTTTTGTATGTAAAGAGGTATTATTTTCATTCGAGGACATGCCTCCCTCTTTGCCTCCTACTGTCATTAACATTTTGCAGGAGTTCGCTGACGTCTTTCCACAAGACGTGCCACCGGGATTACCGCCTATTCGCGGGATTGAGCATCAGATTGACTTAATTCCCGGTGCATCCCTACCCAACCGTGCGCCCTACCGTACCAATCCAGAGGAGACAAAGGAGATTATGCGTCAAGTACAGGAGCTACTTGACAAAGGTTATATACGTGAATCCCTTAGTCCTTGTGCTGTTCCTATTATTCTAGTGCCTAAAAAGGATGGTACATCGCGCATGTGTGTGGATTGTAGAGGCATTAATAATATTACTATTCGTTATCGTCATCCTATTCCTAGACTAGATGATATGCTTGATGAATTAAGTGGCTCTACAATTTTCTCCAAAGTTGATTTGCGTAGTGGATACCATCAAATTCGTATGAAATTGGGCGATGAATGGAAAACAGCATTTAAAACTAAGTTTGGATTATATGAGTGGCTAGTCATGCCTTTTGGGTTAACTAATGCACCTAGCACTTTCATGAGATTAATGAACGAGGTTTTACGTGCTTTCATTGGACGATTTGTGGTAGTCTATTTTGATGATATATTGATTTTTAGTAGATCTTTGGAGGAACATTTGGAACATTTACGTGCTGTTTTTACTGCGCTACGTGATGCACGTTTGTTTGGTAACCTTGGGAAGTGCACCTTTTGCACCGACCGAGTATCTTTTCTTGGCTATGTTGTTACTCCACAGGGAATTGAAGTTGATACAGCCAAGATCGAAGCTATTGAGAGTTGGCCGCAGCCCAAAACGGTCACACAAGTAAGGAGTTTTCTTGGCCTCGCTGGTTTCTATAGGCGTTTTGTGAGAAATTTCAGCACCATTGCTGCGCCTCTCAATGAGCTTACAAAGAAGGACGTGCCTTTTTCTTGGGGTACCGCACAGGAAGAAGCCTTCACGGTCTTGAAAGATAAGTTAACACATGCTCCTTTACTCCAACTTCCTGATTTTAATAAGACTTTCGAGCTTGAATGTGATGCTAGTGGAATTGGGTTAGGAGGTGTGTTACTACAAGATGGTAAACTTGTTGCGTACTTTTCTGAAAAATTAAGTGGGCCTAGTCTGAATTATTCTACTTATGATAAGGAATTATATGCTCTTGTTCGGACTTTGGAAACATGGCAACATTATTTATGGCCCAAAGAATTTGTTATACATTCTGATCATGAATCTTTGAAACATATTAAAAGTCAAGCAAAACTGAACCGTAGACATGCTAAATGGGTTGAATTCATTGAGACTTTCCCTTATGTCATTAAACACAAGAAGGGTAAAGACAATGTTATTGCTGATGCTTTGTCTCGTCGTTATACTATGCTTTCACAACTTGACTTTAAAATATTTGGTTTGGAGACCATCAAAGATCAATATGTGCATGATGCTGAATTTAGAGACGTGTTGCAGAATTGTAAAGAAGGGAGAACATGGAACAAGTTCGTTATTAATAATGGATTTGTGTTTCGTGCTAACAAGCTATGCATTCCAGCTAGCTCCGTTCGTCTTTTGTTGTTACAGGAGGCGCACGGAGGAGGATTAATGGGACACTTTGGCGTGAAGAAGACGGAGGACGTACTTGCTACACATTTCTTTTGGCCAAAGATGAGACGGGATGTTGAGCGTTTTGTTGCTCGCTGCACTACATGTCAAAAAGCTAAGTCACGACTCAATCCTCATGGTTTATATATGCCTTTACCTGTACCTAGTGTTCCTTGGGAGGATATATCTATGGACTTTGTTTTAGGTTTACCTCGAACAAAGAAGGGGAGGGATAGCATATTTGTTGTCGTGGATAGATTTTCTAAAATGGCACACTTTATACCATGTCATAAAAGTGATGATGCTGCTCATGTTGCTGATTTGTTCTTTCGTGAAATTATTCGGTTGCATGGTGTGCCAAATACAATTGTTTCCGATCGTGATGCTAAATTTCTTAGCCACTTTTGGAGATGTTTATGGGCTAAGTTGGGGACTAAACTGCTTTTTAGTACTACATGTCACCCCCAAACTGATGGCCAAACTGAAGTAGTCAATAGATCATTGTCTACTATGCTTAGGGCTGTTTTGAAGAATAACCTGAAAATGTGGGAAGAATGCTTGCCTCATATTGAATTTGCTTATAATCGTTCGCTACATTCTACCACTAAGATGTGCCCTTTTGAAGTTGTGTATGGTTTCTTACCTCGTGCACCTATTGATTTGTTGCCTCTTCCGTCTTCGGAGAAGGTTAATTTTGATGCTAAAGAACGTGCTGAATTGATATTAAAGATTCATGAGTTAACTAAGGAAAACATTGAGCGTATGAATGCTAAATACAAACTTGCTGGAGATAAGGGTAGAAAACATGTTGTCTTTGCACCTGGAGATCTTGTTTGGTTACATTTGCGTAAGGATAGATTTCCTGATTTGCGCAAGTCAAAGCTAATGCCACGTGCTAATGGTCCTTTTAAGGTGTTAGAGAAAGTAAATGATAATGCATATAAACTTGAGCTGCCTGCAGAGTTTGGGGTTAGCCCCACTTTTAACATTGCAGATTTGAAGCCTTATTTGGGTGAGGAAGATGAGCTTCCGTCGAGGACGACGTCAGTTCAAGAAGGGGAGGATGATGAGGACATCCCTACTAATGTTACACCCACCCCGACTGCTATACATACAAGACCAATTACTAGAGCTCGCGCACGTCAATTGAATTACCAGGTACTTTCGTTTCTTGGAAATCCTTCTAATATTCATGAACATATGATGCTGCCTAAACTGGATACTTTTGTTTTACTTATGAATGAAGGACCTAGCATGGATAAGAAGGATGACCATTGGAGCGGGATCAAGCATGGAGGAGAAGGTGCGCGTGTGGGGAAGAACAATGGAGCTTCCAGTGATGATTTTCGCACATTGAAGCCACCATAATGGGAGCGGGAAGCCTTGGACGAAATATGCATGATGCCACTTTATGAAATTCGTCCATAGGCTAATATAGGTGCTGCGCCACCTTATTTTTGGGCCAGGCCCATGTAATTTCTAAATACCATATTATAGGCTGTTTTTAGAGTCCGTATATATGGGGAAACTGACTTAGGGTCGGTTTCGGACCCCTCCTCCAAGGGGCCACGAAATTCCCTTCTATTCCCCCATATATACAGCCCTTAGGGCTTCGTTTTAGGGTTGGGTTTTGTTTAGATTACAAGTTCGCCATAGCAGCAACTTCGCGTTCTTCGTTTGTGTTCCACGACCAGACAAAGGCGTCACAGAACCCCACTTCATCAATAAAGCTTTCCTCTTATATTCGCAATATCCAGATTGCAATCTTAGTTTCTTGCTTGTTCTTCGTTTGCGTGCAGGAAATAGACCCTCGTGGTCAGGTTGATCGTGCTCCGGCGTGGTCAATAACCTCTCAGAGTTGGTTTAGCGATTGCTAAGGCGCGACGTCTCACACGTTCGTAGTCGGATCGTCAAAGTCTACTCCACCAAAAACGATAGCCACCATCTCATCGAAAGACAGGGACAACTTCGCCTCTATCACCCTACCTAAGTACACTATATTGGAGGACTTAAAGGTTACAAGGGAGTTTCCGACTAAAGTCATCATGGCGTGTATGTCACTCGACAATTAATCCACTCGGAGTTTCCTTCCTCCACTCGACCATCTCCTATCACTCACAAGAACCAATGGTCAGTCGACACCAGAAGACCAGAAGGCACCCTAGGGAGGCCAACAGTCAGGCGTTTGACCAGTCGCCATTAGTAGCATTTATTGTCTACGTTACTAGTACCGTATACCTTTATTCCCACGATCGAACCCTTGGTTGCCAGGCATTTATGAGGGGAAGCACACTCTATGATGAGGACATCCCTACTAATGTTACACCCACCCCGACTGCTATACATACAGGACCAATTACTAGAGCTCGCGCACGTCAATTGAATTACCAGGTACTTTCGTTTCTTGGAAATCCTTCTAATATTCATGAACATATGATGCTGCCTAAATTGGATACTTTTGTTTTACTTATGAATGAAGGACCTAGCATGGATAAGAAGGATGACCATTGGAGCGGGATCAAGCATGGAGGAGAAGGTGCGCGTGCGGGGAAGAACAATGGAGCTTCCAGTGATGATTTTCGCACATTGAAGCCACCATAATGGGAGCGGGAAGCCTTGGACGAAATATGCATGATGCCACTTTATAAAATTCGTCCATAGGCTAATATAGGTGCTGCGCCACCTTATTTTTGGGCCAGGCCCATGTAATTTCGAAATACCATATTATAGGCTGTTTTTAGATTCCGTATATATGGGGAAACTGACTTAGGGTCGGTTTCGGACCCCTCCTCCAAGGGGCCACGAAATTCCCTTCTATTCCCCCATATATACAGCCCTTAGGGCTTCGTTTTAGGGTTGGGTTTTGTTTAGATTACAAGTTTGCCATAGCAGCAACTTCGCGTTCTTCGTTTGTGTTCCACGACCAGACAAAGACGTCACAGAACCCCACTTCATCAATAAAGTTTTCCTCTTATATTCGCAATATCCAGATTGCAATCTTAGTTTCTTGCTTGTTCTTCGTTTGCGTGCAGGAAATAGACCCTCGTGGTCAGGTTGATCGTGCTCCGGCGTGGTCAATAACCTCTCAGAGTTGGTTTAGCGATTGCTAAGGCGCGACGGCTCACACGTTCGTAGTCGGATCGTCAAAGTCTACTCCACCAAAAACGATAGCCACCATCTCATCGAAAGACAGGGACAACTTCGCCTCTATCAAGTGGTATCAGATTTCCAGGTTGCTCGGTGAGATTTTACCAGTTTTCGTAGTTTAGATCGCATCTGTTCTTCATACCTTTAGTCCACGAAAAAGCCAAAAAAAATTAGGGTTAGATCATCATATCCGAACCAATCTGAGCCTTTGCATAGTCTTTTCAGTATTTTGCTTTGTTGAATTGGCGGTTACATTGTTGTGTCGAGTTGCTGGTCTTAGTGTCTAGTCCTTTAGAGTTTCGAGTTCTTTTCACAGGTTGTCACGCCGCCACCGCATCATCTTCATAGTTGCCATATACCACCACCATCATCGCCGCTGCCATATCTCATCATCCATCATCACTATCCATTGGTGTCCATATATACCACCACAAATCCTCCACCAATCCAAGTCCAGTTCGTTTTAGGTTAAGTTTCGAGATCCTTTTGATTTCGGATCCGTGTTTTGCTACCTGCGCAGGAGTCTGGCACGCTTTGCAGAGCACGTTTTGGCCCAAAAAAATTCGGCCGAAAATATTTTTTTCCCTATCTTGATTTTAGGTTCCCCGGAGCGTTTTGAGACACTTGCTATCATAGTGATTTTTGTCGAAATTTTTGGGTCGTCGCAGCCCCCGGATTGCTCCAGAAAAAAAAATAGTCCAAAAGAAAAATTCGTGCCCATCTTGCTTATACGACGTGGCAAGAGTTTTGAGACACTCGCCATTGTAGTGAGTTTTTGAAAAAAAAAAGAGGCGCCGAAAAAAAAACGAAAAAAAAAATCCGAGTGTGCTTTTCCCTTGCTTACGTGTATCGTCGTGCTTTTGTTGGTGTTTTAGGCTCGCGTCTCTAGCACGGTCTAGCCTAGGACCAGCACAGTACCGTCGTTGAGCGTTTATTCAACCTTGCATCTCTGAATTGATTAATGCTGACCCTTTTTGCTACCATATTATAAGCCATCCCAGCTCCACATACTTCTACGCCATGTGCTTGACACCACCTGGCAATCGCTCTATCCAAGCTTTGAGAGTTTTGGCTACAACGGTTGCCGATCACCGCCTGCTACTGGGTAAGAACTGGTAAGAAATTGAGATTCGCTTAAAGGATTTGTGCCACACCACCACCACCACCACGTCCCAGTAGTCTGTAGGTTTCATATTGTGTGTTTCCTATTTCTGCTAACCATGCCAGGATCACACGATGACGAGATCGACTGGGAGAGCATGACCAACAAAGTGCTCTATGATAAATTTCAGCAAATGATGGCTGAGCAGGTACAGGACTTCGTGAACAACTTTGGAGTGGCCATGGAGAAGCTAGATGGTTTGGACAAGACATTCGACGCCAAGATGGACGCCAAGTTCAATGAGGTGCTTGCCCGTCTACCTCCACCAGCTACAGTTCCTATTCCTTTCGAACGACGAGCGCGACGTGTGCCTCTCGGCCACGCCCAACATCCTGGTACTGTTGATAGTGCTGCTACTTCGGTGGCTCGTGCGGCTACTGTCGTTGAGCAGGTTGAAGATTATGATGGTGATTTCGATGATGAGGGAGAGGTTGCTCCAGATCCGCCCCAGGGGCAACCCCCACCATACGCACCAGGTCGACCACATGGCTACAACCGTAACGGTAGGGCTGCACCACCCCCGCACGTACGGGATCATGACCATCTCCCTAAACTTAAATTGAATATTCCGACGTTTGAGGGTAGATATGTTCCTGATATATATCTTACATGGGAGTTAGAAACAGAACAACGTTTTACATGCTTACAATTTCCAGAGGATCGACATGTTGCTGCTGCTGTTTGTTCATTCACTAGTTTTGCTTGTGTTTGGTGGTCAGAACATTGTAGAATACACCCTGATAATATTCCAACTACTTGGGCTGCTTTGAAAACTGCTATGCGAAATCGTTGGGTGCCACCTTATTATCAACGTGAATTGCTTCAAAATTTGCAGCGTTTAAGACAAGGAAAAAATTCTGTAGAAGAATATTATCAGGAATTACAAACTGGTATGATTAGATGTGGTATTGTTGAGGAGAATGAAGCTATGCTTGCACATTTTATGGGTGGATTAAATAGAGAGATTCAGACTATTCTAGAGTATAAGGAGTATAACACTATCACTCGTTTATTTCATCTTGCTTGCAAAGCTGAACGTGAAGTGCAGGATCGACAGGCAATGGCGAGAACTACTAATTTTGCAGGCCGTACTTCATCATGGATGCCACGTACCTCCTCTACTTCCGCACGTCCTGCTGCAACACCACCTCCTTCAACCTCCAACTCTAATCGCGATACCAGGAAACAGGCTCCTACTGCACCCTCTGCGAAGAGCACACCTTTTGGGCCTGCACAGAGTTCTTCTTCATCTATTGCATCCACAGGGCAAACACATGAGGTTATATGTCGTCGTTGCAAGGGTGGAGGTCACTATGCGAGAGAATGCCCTTCCAAGCGTGTAATGATTGTTACTGAGGATGGTGGATATGCGTCCGCTAGTGATTATGATGAGGAGACTTTGGCACTTATTGCCAGTGACGAACAGGGTGGCAAGGATGCAGAACCAGAAACACAATACATGGCTGCTGATTACGCTGACAGGTATGAAAGTTTAGTTGCTCAACGTGTTCTCAGTGTGCAGGTTACACACGCTGAGCAAAATCAGAGGCACAACTTGTTCCACACAAAGGGAGTTGTGAAAGAGCGTTCTGTTCGCATCATCATCGATGGAGGGAGTTGCAATAACTTGGCTAGCATGGAGATGGTGGAGAAGCTGTCTCTAACCACCAGACCACATCCTCATCCTTATTACATCCAATGGTTCAACAATAGTGGCAAGGTTAAGGTAACACGTACTGTTCGTGTGCATTTTAGCATTGCTACATATTCTGATTATGTGGATTGTGATGTGGTACCCATGCAAGCATGTTCTGTTTTACTTGGTAGACCATGGCAGTTTGATAAAAATTCTGTACACCATGGTAGGACAAATCAGTATACTCTTGTTCATAAGGATCATAATATCACTTTGCTTCCTATGTCTCCCGAACATATTATGAAAGATGACATTGCTAGAGCTAGTAAAGCAAAACAGGAGAAAAATAAGAGTGAAAATCAGATGGTAGCACAGGAATTTGAGCAACACCATAAGCATAATAAACCATCATCTACTGTTGCATCCGAAATAAAATTGAAGAGTGGATGTTTACTTGCTACTAAATCTGATATTAATGATTTGGATGTTGCTACATATGTTTGCTATGCTTTTGTATGTAAAGAGGTATTATTTTCATTCGAGGACATGCCTCCCTCGTTGCCTCCTGTTGTCATTAACATTTTGCAGGAGTTCGCTGATGTCTTTCCACAAGACGTGCCATCGGGATTACCGCCTATTCGCGGGATTGAGCATCAGATTGACTTAATTCCCGGTGCATCCCTACCCAACCGTGCGCCCTACCGTACCAATCCAGAGGAGACAAAGGAGATTATGCGTCAAGTACAGGAGCTGCTTGACAAAGGTTATATACGTGAATCCCTTAGTCCTTGTGCTGTTCCTATTATTCTAGTGCCTAAAAAGGATGGTACATCGCGCATGTGTGTGGATTGTAGAGGCATTAATAATATTACTATTCATTATCGTCATCCTATTCCTAGACTAGATGATATGCTTGATGAATTAAGTGGCTCTACAATTTTCTCCAAAGTTGATTTGTGTAGTGGATACCATCAAATTCGTATGAAATTGGGCGATGAATGGAAAACAGCATTTAAAACTAAGTTTGGATTATATGAGTGGCTAGTCATGCCTTTTGGGTTAACTAATGCACCTAGCACTTTCATGAGATTAATGAACGAGGTTTTACGTGCTTTCATTGGACGATTTGTGGTAGTCTATTTTGATGATATATTGATTTTTAGTAGATCTTTGGAGGAACATTTGGAACATTTACGTGCTGTTTTTACAGCGCTACGTGATGCACGTTTGTTTGGTAACCTTGGGAAGTGCACCTTTTGCACCGACCGAGTATCTTTTCTTGGCTATGTTGTTACTCCACAGGGAATTGAAGTTGATACAGCCAAGATTGAAGCTATTGAGAGTTGGCCGCAGCCCAAAACGGTCACACAAGTAAGGAGTTTTCTTGGCCTCGCTGGTTTCTATAGGCGTTTTGTGAGAGATTTCAGCACCATTGCTGCGCCTCTCAATGAACTTACAAAGAAGGACGTGCCTTTTTCTTGGGGTACCGCACAGGAAGAAGCCTTCACGGTCTTGAAAGATAAGTTAACACATGCTCCTTTACTCCAACTTCCTGATTTTAATAAGACTTTCGAGCTTGAATGTGATGCTAGTGGAATTGGGTTAGGAGGTGTGTTACTACAAGATGGTAAACCTGTTGCGTACTTTTCTGAAAAATTAAGTGGGCCTAGTCTGAATTATTCTACTTATGATAAGGAATTATATGCTCTTGTTCGGACTTTAGAAACATGGCAACATTATTTATGGCCCAAAGAATTTGTTATACATTCTGATCATGAATCTTTGAAACATATTAAAAGTCAAGCAAAACTGAACCATAGACATGCTAAATGGGTTGAATTCATTGAGACTTTCCCTTATGTCATTAAACACAAGAAGGGTAAAGATAATGTTATTGCTGATGCTTTGTCTCGTCGTTATACTATGCTTTCACAACTTGACTTTAAAATATTTGGTTTGGAGACCATCAAAGATCAATATGTGCATGATGCTGAATTTAGAGACGTGTTGCAGAATTGTAAAGAAGGGAGAACATGGAACAAGTTCGTTATTAATAATGGATTTGTGTTTCGTGCTAACAAGCTATGCATTCCAGCTAGCTCCGTTCGTCTTTTGTTGTTACAGGAGGCGCACGGAGGAGGATTAATGGGACACTTTGGCGTGAAGAAGACGGAGGACGTACTTGCTACACATTTCTTTTGGCCAAAGATGAGACGGGATGTTGAGCGTTTTGTTGCTCGCTGCACTACATGTCAAAAAGCTAAGTCACGACTCAATCCTCATGGTTTATATATGCCTTTACCTGTACCTAGTGTTCCTTGGGAGGATATATCTATGGACTTTGTTTTAGGTTTACCTCGAACAAAGAAGGGGAGGGATAGCATATTTGTTGTCGTGGATAGATTTTCTAAAATGGCACACTTTATACCATGTCATAAAAGTGATGATGCTGCTCATGTTGCTGATTTGTTCTTTCGTGAAATTATTCGGTTGCATGGTGTGCCAAATACAATTGTTTCCGATCGTGATGCTAAATTTCTTAGCCACTTTTGGAGATGTTTATGGGCTAAGTTGGGGACTAAACTGCTTTTTAGTACTACATGTCACCCCCAAACTGATGGCCAAACTGAAGTAGTCAATAGATCATTGTCTACTATGCTTAGGGCTGTTTTGAAGAATAACCTGAAAATGTGGGAAGAATGCTTGCCTCATATTGAATTTGCTTATAATCGTTTGCTACATTCTACCACTAAGATGTGCCCTTTTGAAGTTGTGTATGGTTTCTTACCTCGTGCACCTATTGATTTGTTGCCTCTTCCGTCTTCGGAGAAGGTTAATTTTGATGCTAAAGAACGTGCTGAATTGATATTAAAGATTCATGAGTTAACTAAGGAAAACATTGAGCGTATGAATGCTAAATACAAACTTGCTGGAGATAAGGGTAGAAAACATGTTGTCTTTGCACCTGGAGATCTTGTTTGGTTACATTTGCGTAAGGATAGATTTCCTGATTTGCGCAAGTCAAAGCTAATGCCACGTGCTGATGGTCCTTTTAAGGTGTTAGAGAAAATAAATGATAATGCATATAAACTTGAGCTGCCTGCAGAGTTTGGGGTTAGCCCCACTTTTAACATTGCAGATTTGAAGCCTTATTTGGGTGAGGAAGATGAGCTTCCGTCGAGGACGACGTCAGTTCAAGAAGGGGAGGATGATGAGGACATCCCTACTAATGTTACACCCACCCCGACTGCTATACATACAGGACCAATTACTAGAGCTCGCGCACGTCAATTGAATTACCAGGTACTTTCGTTTCTTGGAAATCCTTCTAATATTCATGAACATATGATGCTGCCTAAATTGGATACTTTTGTTTTACTTATGAATGAAGGACCTAGAATGGATAAGAAGGATGACCATTGGAGCGGGATCAAGCATGGAGGAGAAGGTGCGCGTGCGGGGAAGAACAATGGAGCTTCCAGTGATGATTTTCGCACATTGAAGCCACCATAATGGGAGCGGGAAGCCTTGGACGAAATATGCATGATGCCACTTTATAAAATTCGTCCATAGGCTAATATAGGTGCTGCGCCACCTTATTTTTGGGCCAGGCCCATGTAATTTCGAAATACCATATTATAGGCTGTTTTTAGATTCCGTATATATGGGGAAACTAACTTAGGGTCGGTTTCGGACCCCTCCTCCAAGGGGCCACGAAATTCCCTTCTATTCCCCCATATATACAGCCCTTAGGGCTTCGTTTTAGGGTTGGGTTTTGTTTAGATTACAAGTTTGCCATAGCAGCAACTTCGCGTTCTTCGTTTGTGTTCCACGACCAGACAAAGACGTCACAGAACCCCACTTCATCAATAAAGTTTTCCTCTTATATTCTCAATATCCAGATTGCAATCTTAGTTTCTTGCTTGTTCTTCGTTTGCGTGCAGGAAATAGACCCTCGTGGTCAGGTTGATCGTGCTCCGGCGTGGTCAATAACCTCTCAGAGTTGGTTTAGCGATTGCTAAGGCGCGACGGCTCACACGTTCGTAGTCGGATCGTCAAAGTCTACTCCACCAAAAACGATAGCCACCATCTCATCGAAAGACAGGGACAACTTCGCCTCTATCACTCTATATAAGCCGCCCCTCCCCTCTGGCACAAGGGTTCGCACCCCCTGTAACACATTCATTCCACACGACAACAGCTCTCGAGCACTAAGACGTAGGGCTGTTACCTCCACGAGAGGGGCGTGAACTCGTACATCTGTGTGTACATCCTCGCTATAGCTAGGACTCTGCCCTTTCCTTACGTACCCCTACCTTCTACTGTGAGGCTCGTTCCCATGACATAACCCTAACTCGGTTTTCCCACACATACGGACTCTAAAAACAGCCTATAATGTAGTATTTCCAAATTACATGGGCCTAGCCCAAAAATAAGGTGACACAACACCTATAATAACCTATGGACGAAATTTATGAAGTGGCATCTTCTATATTTCGTCCAAGCCTTCATGCCATCCTTATGGTGGCTTCATAGTGCGAAAATCACCACTCGAAACTCCATTGTTCTTTTCCGCATGCACACCTTCTTGTCCATACTTGATCCCGCTCCAGTGGCCATCCTTCTTGTCCATGCTAGGTTCTTCATTCGTAAGTAAAACAAAAGTATCCAATTTAGGCAACATCATATGTTCATGAACATTAGAAGGATTTTCCAAGAAACAAAAGTACCTGGTAATTCAATTGGCGTGTAAGAGCACTAGTGATTGCTCCTATATGTATAGCAGCAGGGGTTGTGGGTGTAATAATGATATTGATGTCCTCATCGTCTTCTTCATCCTCCTCATTTGAAATGATCTATTCTTCTCCAAATGGGACTATTTCATAGGAGGGAACAACAAAGAGAGGAGTTACATTTATTGGTTCCGATGAGGAACTTGGCAAATTCTTCATTTTATTTGCAGCCGAGGAATCCGCAGATGGTGATGCTTTTCTTTTCGGTGCGGCTTACTTCCGCACAACTTTTGTTTTGTTCGCTTTTGATGTAGAAGGAAGTGTGACTTGATTCACCTTCGAAGATTTTGCAGGTGGAGCAGAGGATGAAGGAGGTGCAGTTTCTTCAGGCACGACTGATGTAGTCGTCCTGTCTGTTTCAGTTTCTTCACGCACAATAGATTCTTTAGCCGTCCTTGGTTGTTCTTTAGGCGCAACAGTGAAATTTTCCCTGGAAATTTCTTTAGGGGCTACAATTTCTTCATTATCCTGGGCAGTTTCTTTAGCAGGCTGAGCTGAGGAGCTAGCCTATGGAATCTGTGGTTCTAATGGAGCAGCAACCCTTGTGTTGGGGTCACTGATGACCCTGTTCTCCACATTGATGAACTTCCTCATCAGGAGTACATTACTCAAGGTATATATCCTTAGGGATCTCAAAAGCATTATTCGTTTCTCCCTTCTTTCCTCCTTTCCGAAGTATTTTCCCACCAGCCATTTTCTACACTTGAGGAATTCAAACTCTTGAAGACTCTGAAGAAGTATGCAATTTTTCTTCAAGGAACGGTGCAAATGAGTTAAGTTGATGAGAACCTAGAGATTCATCAGCAAGTATTTGTACTGTGAATAGAGTATAGATGCGATGAATTGAAAGAGGTCATATGCATTCTCAGAATTATTTCAAAAATATACCAAGTTGAGGAATTTGACTATGGATATCTTGAAGAATTTCACAAAGTATTCTTGACTTAGGTTCCAGAGTTGTGCAAATTTTACAATCCACACAATTGAGGAATCTTTGAAGAAAATCATAGCTTAGAGAAATAAATCAAGGGAAATAAGCTTTGCAGTGTTTAAGAAGTGGATTGTTAAAGAATAAACACCTTCTGAGGATTTTGTGGCAATCATTAAGATCAAATAGGGCAGTAAAATCAGATTTGAATTACCCTTAATGAAGAACACGACAAACTGGGAGTTCGAATGGAGAGGTTCGTCAGTCCAGATCTCCCATGCCCTAACTTGGTGGCGGAAGACAGCGGCGGCGGTGGCGGAGTGAATATTTCCGTCGTCATTGCGAGTATGATCGCGAGGAGGTCAAGCTAGTGAAGCTATTCCTCTCCATCGACGATGAAGCTTCGCGATGGATCTAGGATTGAGCTCAGGAGCGATGGAAGAAAGATCGAGCGGAGTAACTTTGAGCAGTGAAATGGGAGGGAGTATTTATAAACGTTGTGAAAACCGAACACCCGAAGAATTTGGACATCCCTACCCCTGGCCCTTGCTATCCTATCGACATGTGGAACCCATGTAATGAGTAGTTGAGATTGTGAGGGATCATGGGATATCCAGTTTTGGGAAGTGGGATAGGTTTGAGCGGCAACCACCCAAAATTTGACATGAAAATTTTAACGTTTCGTTCGCAAATTCTTTAGCTGACAAGGACAAGGTAAATACGTTGAACAAGTTTCAAATAGAAGGCGTATGAAGAATTTGTAAACGGATTGGGATGAATTTAACATAAGGGGGGCCGGGTCCAATCACATTCACTTAGACGAAAATCAACATGAAAAATTAGCAATAGGTGAATGTTGTTGAGGACATTGAAAACTCAATTGTATATAGGAATAGTCAATGAACAACACCAATTATAAAGTTTGAAGAGTTTGAACATTTTGAAGAATTTGTGTCAGCATTCTAGGAACGAGGGTACCCAAACCTGCCTGCCTGCGGCCAAGAACATGGCCACCCTTGTCAGCCAGACAGGCCATGGCGTGGCTCCACTCAAGACAAGGCCCTTGCGAGGACCCCAGGATCGAGAGGATGAACGACACCAGGACCAGCAAGGATGGGCCTCTTCAGGCCCCTGCCGGAGCGGCGGAGATCTCTATGCAGAGCCCGACGTTAGGAGTCAAAGATGACGCAGGGAAGGACAGGCGGGTGCCAGCACACCAGGCGGTGCAGTTTCCCCTTTGGTGCAAAGGGATCAAGGACGTACGCGGGTTCCCGAAGCGCCTCCCAAAGGTTTCCATTCTAGTGCAATAAGACCACGACCATGAGCCCCGTAGGGCGGATGTCATCGCCAAGCCTAACTCTGCATCATGGGCAGCCACTTTGCAAGCAAAGACCACCTTAGGACAGGGCGCGGATGTACTCCTGTCCCCCTTCAATTTTGGCCATTGTGGGATCCCTTCCCGCCATTGTGATAAGGGAAGAGGACCCGGGCCACTGCGATATATAGAGGCTAGGACTGTAGAGGGGGATCCGAGACGGAACCACTCCACAAACCACAAGACAAGGCAGAGAGCCAAGAACACCACCAGAGCTCCCCCTTGCGAGGCTCGAACCACTGTACTAGTTCATCCACCACACCTCCCCGTGAGGCAATCCACCAAAGAAGGAGTAGGGTATTATGATTTCTAGCTGCCTGAACCTGAGTAAACCATCGTGTTCATCTTCTTCCTCGTCATCATGCGAGTTCGCCGTAGTAAGCATCGAGTAGCGAGCTAAGTAGGGCGAGCCCGCAGGGGATATTCACACACGCCCGTGTGTTCGAACCTTGAGGGTTTTGTGGAGCCCGAAATCCGACATTTCGTGCGCTAGGTAGGTGCATGTCGGAGTCTTCTTGAAGCCTCACTCTCCCCCCGCTCCACTACTCCGATGGCCGGCACCCAACAAGCTTCCCCCAGCTGCAGCGGATCAGCTTCCATCGATCCCACCGCTGCCACCGAAGACCCGCGGCCTAGTGGCATAATGCTGGGCGGACGGTATCAAGCCGCCAGTATCGCCTCCACTGTTGCCGCCCCTCGTGCCATCCAAACACATGGTGGGCAGGTGGCACCTTCAGCATTGGCGTCGCACCACACCTACATGGAGGACCTCGCCACGCACAATGCACTTCTGCTGGCAAGCGAGATGCTCTGCTACCACCCGTCGCACGGGAGCTTCGACGCGTGGGCCGACCATGTCACGAAACTGGTCGCTGTCGAGTAGAGGGCCGTGGCTTGTCACCCTTCTTCAAGCGTTTGGGGCTCATTCGTTGCGCCTGTCCCTTGGCCCGCCGACGGTGCGCCCCTCCAGCCCTGGGCAAGCCTGAGCGGGGCCCACCATGCACCGTGCTCCTTCTCCTTCGAATTTTGGAGACCGATTTCGCGGCACAACCCAGCCACGACGATCGAGCGCGTGAAGGAAGCAATGGGGCACCCCACGCGCGCACTAGTGCACGCCTTCATGACCCAGTGGACCTTCAAGAACCTGGATTGACCAGGCGGGATCGCGCCATCCTGCGTAGGGAGCAGGAGACACATGCATTCGGACGAATAAGCAACAATGGTGAAGGCACGTCGGATCGCCGAGGAAGCAACCCATGTCAGGAGACGTGCGGCCCACCCAACGACGGTGGCAGAGGTAAGCAACTCCGCTCTGAGGCATAACGTAGGAGGGTCTGTGGGCTACGCGCGTAGGGCGGCACCCCACCACCGCCTGGAGGGGCCGTTCTCGGCGTCCCGCCGGACGGCTCAGGAGGAGAACTAGGCCCTTATGTGGAGCCCTATGTACCATGCTACGTCGTACCTAGGGACACCAGCCCGGATCAGGCGCCTGCCATAGGCACCAACGCCCCTGAAGAATAGGGAGAGCACCGAGCGTCCTCCTCGAGTCGGGCTTGGGGGCTCGCCCGGACAAAGCACCAAGTCTGGATGACGCAAGCAGGAGAGAGAGGGAGGACATCCTTGGGCCTGCAGGGCACGGCGCAAGTTGTCGCCTTCGCGAGCAAGCAATGCCGAGCCAAGCCTTGGGGCCTTAGGAGTGAAGTCCCGTTGGGGGGGGGAGTAAGACACAAGTAACGCGGGCCACCCGCCGCAACTGGAATGTCGGCGCGGCCTCAGGAGTCTGGGCCTCACGAGGCCCTCAAGGCGATGCCCGGCCAGCGCCCAGACACTTCACGAGGCGGTTTCATCACCAAAACACCTTTATGGCTGCGCCGAATGCATTGTGCTCATGTTTGGGATGCAAGAGTGCAATCCTACGGCTACATGGGGAACAATGCATTTGGGTTTGGGTCATAGAGGCGCGCAACTGAGCAGGAATGCACGGGGTAGCTCTTAATGGAGTTGGGAGCAACCAGGCCGAGCGCCAGGGGGCTTGCCCAACTATCTACGGTCGTGACACTCTCACGTAATAATGAGTGGGTTGTATATGCCCGGAGCCCCCCGAGGATGCAGAGGGGTTCCTCCCATGCAATGTGGAAGCCACGGCTCCATACTGGCAGACAAGTCAACACTGCCCATCAATGGCTATGCCCATGCAACATGGATGCCCTACGCGGCTGTTATTTGCTCTTCTCGTATTTGGATTTGCCACCTTTCCTGGAACAAAACTCGGGGCTTTTCCAAATCATGTTTTAAAGAAACGGGTAAGGGATTTGTTTTCATCGCCATTTCCCATCTTGGGTTTTCTCTCTTCAGGTCGAGCACTCACCTGCTCCCCTCCCCCTCGCACCCCGTGAGCGAGGGCTGGGGCATGGTGCTCACACCTCTCCAAACCATTGGCACCCGGATCCTTGCGTGGTACTCCCGGATGAGTTAGCAGGCGCGTGGCACTTTATACTCACTCGGGGGCTCCATTCACTGCCCGACGCACCATGGGGAGCTGCTTGAGCATCAAAGGGGGCTCCTGAGCATCATGCCTCAGGAGCCTTACCGGTCATATAGCCACTCGCCTCTCGATGCCGTCCTTGGTGATCCGGTCGGCATTGAGGGTGTCGTGGCCTCTCCCCGTAGTTGCATCCTTGGTGATCCGGTCGTACACTACGGTGGTAGGGTAATGTGCAAGACTCGGACTTGTCGATGTAGAGCTGCTTGAGCGTGAAAGGGGGCTCCTGATCAGCACGCCTCAGGAGCCTTAGTGGTCATATAGCCACTCGCCTTTGGATGTCGTCCTTGGTGATCCGATCGACATCGAGGGTGTCGAGGCCTCACCTCGTAGTTGCGTCCTTTGTGATCCGGTCGTACATTACGGTGGTAGGGAAATTTGCAGGACTGGGGCCTACAGACATAGAGTGCCGAAAGAGATCCCAACCTGTCTCACCCATAGGAAGAAGAGGTCCACAGGACGTCCGGACTCCCCAAGAGCCATAGCCGCACCTCCCCTGGAGCCTACAATGAGCACGCCAAGCTAAGTACTCTAATCACAACCGGAAGGTCTCCTCAATTAATGAAAACGCAAAGGCCAGGACACATAGCAGAAGCACATATAAAAAGAGCCAAGCGCCCAAATTCATTACACGCCTGTAGGGCCTCCCTTGGTTCTTTGATTGCAGGAGTAGGAACAAGAGGAAAAGTAGAAAGCCCCCACGGGGGCTGCCGCTTCGGGAGCCCTGGGGTCCACGCATCAATGCTCAGTCGGTATCCTCCTCCTCCTTCAAAGGCCCGTGAAGGCGCGCCAGCACGAACATTTCAATAGCGGAGGAGCGACGCCATGGTGGCTGGCAACCCCTCGAGGTCCGGGCATGCCGGCATGGTGGCTCATCATAGGTGTTGTCACTGTTGTCGCTCGGGCTCTCCTCGGAGGGGGTGTCGGTGCTCCTGGAGGCGCGACACCTGTCACGAAGGACAAGCTCATCTCCAAGGTCGCCGCAGCCGACATCTTCCGGGAAGCACCCCAGGCACTCACCCTCACCCCCGAAGACCTTGATGAAGAGCGTCGCCACCACGTCATACTTGAAGTGAAGGGTGCGCCTCCCCACCAGGGCACGGGTGCGGGCAAACGTCTGCCACCCGCGGTTTTGGTACACATAACCCTTGGGGTGTCCTCGACCTCCACCCATGACGCCACGCTGAAAGAGCCGTCTGTCTATAGCCATAGGTCGTTGCCCCCCCCCTAGCTGGCAACACCCCCGCAAAGGAGCACGGGAGTTGAAAGCAGGCGGCCTCTGCCCTCTTCGCCTACACCACGAACTCTTGGGCCATGTCGGCCGTATGGAGCCACGGGCATGGCGGCGGGGTCGCCGCCGCCATCCTTCCACCGCGGGCGCCAGCTCCTCCACTATTGCGGCCGCCTGCACTGGTCGGAGCCCGACCGCGGCCGCCGATGGTAACCCCAGGCTCCGTTGGAGCACAACCGTGCGCATGGGGAACTACCAACAGCGTCGCCGTGTGCTTTCGGGGATGACCGCGGCCCCTCCTGGGTGGTGGTGAGGCAGGGTTCTCCTCGGAGGCCTTCCCCTTCTCGGTGGCGGAGAGCTTCCTCACTGAAGCCATGATTCGGAGAGCGGTGGTTTGGAAGTTGGGAGGCAAAGAAGACGAAGGTGTGTTGAGGGTTTTCTCGTCCTCACCTGCTTATGTACGACCAGGGGCCAGCCGGCGCCCCTCGCACTCCGGGAGGCATGCAACCTCTGAAGGGTCACATCCGTGTGGCCCAAGGAGAGAAGGCCGAGGCGATAGCAGCATTCAAGGAAGGGCATGATGGCCGGCGCTGCACACGGTCGTCGCATCAGTTTGACTTGGGACGGTTCCTGACGCCTTCGGGGAGCGGGGGCGTTGCCGCCCAGGCATTCGTTGCGTGTAAAGCCTGCCCCACACGTGTTTTGGGGCCCGCGGCGCTTCGGGCCACCTTCGACGGCTTCGCCTAGAAGCCAAGTCTAGCGCTCCTTGAGCCCGGGGGCTACTGTCGGCGTTCTAGGAACGGGGGTACCCAGACCTGCCTGCCTGCGGCCCAAGACACGGCCCACCTCGTCAGCCAGACATGGCCTGGTGTGTCTCCACTCAATACAAGGCCCTAGCGAGGACCCCAGGCTCGCGAGGATGAACGACACCAAGACCACCAAGGATGGGCCTCCTCAGGCCCCTGCCGGAGCGGTGGAGATCTCTAGACAGAGCCCGGCATTAGGAGTCAAAGATGATGTAGGGAAGGACAGGCGGGCGCCAACATGCTAGGCAGTGCAGTTTCCCCTTTGGTGCAAAGGGAGCAAGGACATATGCGGGTTCCCGAAGCGCCTCCCAAAGGTTTCCATAATAGTGCAACAAGACCACGATCACGAGCCCTGCAGGGCGGTTGTCATCGCCGAGCCCACCTATACATCATCGGCAACCACTTGGCAAGCGAAGACCACCTTTGGACAGGGCGCGGATGTACTCCTGTCCCCCTTAGAATTTGGCCGCTATGGGATCCCTTCCCACCATTGTGATAAGGGAAGAGGACCTAGGCCATTGCGATATATAGAGGCTATGATGAGGACATCCCTATTAATGCTACACCCACAACTCCGACTGCTGTACATACAGGACAAATTACTAGAGCTCGCGCACGTCAATTGAATTACAAGGTACTTTCGTTTCTTGCAAATCCTTCTAATGTTCATGAACATATGATGCTGCCTAAATTAGATACTTTTGTTTTACTTGTGAATGAAGGACCTGGCATGGACAAGAAGGATGACCATTGGAGCGGGATCAAGCATGGAGAAGAAGGTGCGCGCGCGGGAAAGAACAATGGAGCTTCCAGGGATGATTTTCGCACTTCGAAGCCACCATAATGGGAGCAAGAAGCCTTGGACGAAATATGCATGATGCTACTTTATAAAATTTGTCCCTAGGCTAATATAGGTGCTGCGCCACCTTATTGTTGGGCCAGGGCCATGTAATTTCGAAATACCATATTATAGGCTGTTTTTTACAGTCCGTATGGGGAAACTGAGTTAAGGTCGATTTCGGACCCCTCCTTCAAGGGGCCACGAAATTCCCCTCTATTCCCCCATATATACATCCCTTAGGGCGTCGTTTTAGGGTTGGGTTTTGTTTAGATTACAAGTTTGCCATAGCTGCAACTTCGCGTTCTTCGTTTGTGTTCCATGACCAGACAAAGGCGTCATAGAACCCCACTTCATCAATAAAGCTTTCCTCTTATATTTGCAATATCCAGATTGCAATCTTAGTTTCTTGCTTGTTCTTCATTTGTGTGCAGGAAATAGACCCTCGTGGTCAGGTTGATCGTGCTCCGATGTGGTCAATAACCTCTTGGAGTTGGTTTAGCGATAGCTAAGGCGCGGCGTCATCACACGTTCGTAGTCGGATCGTCAAAGCCTACTCCACCAAAAACGATAGCCACCATCTCATCGAAAGACAGGGACAACTCGGCCTCTATCAAGTGGTATCAGATTTCTTGGTTGCTCGGTGAGATTTTACCAGGTTTCGTAGTTTAGATCGCATATGTTCTTCATACCTTTAGTCCACGAAAAAGCC
Source organism: Hordeum marinum (assembly GCA_022496015.1). Lineage (NCBI taxonomy): Eukaryota > Viridiplantae > Streptophyta > Magnoliopsida > Poales > Poaceae > Hordeum > Hordeum marinum. Next base: position 225,139,059 of record CM039675.1, on the reverse strand, counting down.
ACAAAATTTTTTTAGGGTTAGATCATCATATCCGAACCAATCTGAGCCTTTGCATAGTCTTTTCAGTATTTGCTTTTTTGAATTTGCGGTTACATTGTCGTGTCGAGTTGCTGGTCTTAGTGTCTAGTCCTTTAGAGTTTCGAGTTCTTTTCACAGGTTGTCACGCCGCCACCACATAGTCTTCATAGTTGCCATATACTACCACCATCATCACCGTTGACATATATCACCATCCATCATCACTATCCATTGGTGTTCATATATACCACCACAAATCCTTCACCAATCCGAGTCCAGCTTGTTTTAGGTTTAGTTTCGAGATCCTTTTGATTTCGGATTCATGTTTTGCTACCTACATAGGTGTCGGAAAAAAAAGAGTCTGGCACGCTTTGCAGAGCACGTTTTGGCCCAAAAAAAATTCAGCTGAATTTTTTCCCTATCTTGGTTTTAGGTTCTTCGGAGCGTTTTGAGACACTTGCCATCATAGTGATTTTTGTCGAAATTTTTGGTCGTCCCAGCCCCCGAATTGCTGCAGAAAAAGAAAAAAATTAGTCCAACAAATTTTGTGCCCATCTTGCTTATACGACGTGGGAAGAGTTCTGAGACACTCACCATTGTAGTGATTTTTTGAGCAAAAAAAAGAGCACAAAAAAAGGCGCCAAAAAAACGAAAAAAAATCAGAGTGTGCTTTTCCCTTGATTACGTGTAACGTCGTGATTTTGTTGGTGTTTTAGGCTCGCGTCTCTAGTCCGGTCTAGCCTAGGACCAGCACAGTACCGTCGTTGAGCGTTTATTCAACCTTGCATCTCTGAATTGATTATTGCTAACCCTTTTTTCTACCATATTATAAGCCATCCCAGCTCCACATACATCTACGTCGTGTGTTTGACACCACCTGGCAATCGCTCTATCCAAGCTTTGAGAGTTTGACTACAACGGTTGCGGATCACCGCCTGCTGCTAGGTAAGAACTGGTAAGAATTTGAGATTCGCTTAAAGGATTTGTGACACACCACCACCACCACGTCCTAGTAGTCTTTAGGTTTCATATTCTTGTGTGTTTCCTATTTCTGCTAACCATGTCAAGATCACATGATGACGGGAGCGACTGGGAGAGCATGACCAACAAAGCGCTCTATGATAAATTTTAGCAAATGATGGCTGACCAGGTACAAGACTTCGTGACCAACTTTGGAGAGGCCATCAAGAAGCTCGATGGTTTGGAGAAGACATTCGACTCCAAGATGGACGCCAAGTTCAATGGGGTGCTTGCCCGTCTACCACCACCAGCTGTAGCTCCTATCCCTTTCGAACGACGAGCGCGACGTGTGCCTCTCGGCCAAGGCCAACATATTGGTACTGTTGATACTGCTGCTACTTCTATGGCTCCTGCTGCTATTGTCATTGAGCAGGTTGAAGATTATGATGGTGATTACGATGATGAGGGAGAGGTTGCTCTAGATCAGCCTCAGGGGCAACCACCACGATACACACCAGGTCGACCACATGGCTACAACCGTAACGGTAGGGCTGCACCACCCCCTCAGGTACGGGATCATGACCATCTCCCTAAACTTAAATTGAATATTCTGACGTTTGAGGGTAGATATGTTCCTGATATATACCTTACATGGGAGTTAGAAACAGAACAACGTTTTACATGCTTACAATTTCCTAAGGATAGACGTGTTGCTGCTGCTGTTTGTTCATTCACTAGTTTTGCTTGTGTTTGGTGGTCAGAACATTATAGAATACACCATGCTAATATTCCAACTACTTGGGCTGCTTTGAAAACTGCTATGCGTAATCGTTGGGTGCCACCTTATTATCAACGTGAATTACTTCAAAATTTGCAGCGTTTAAGACAAGGAAAAAATTCTATAGAAGAATATTATTAGGAATTACAAACTGGCATGATTAGATGTGGTATTGTTGAGGAGAATGAAGCTATGCTTGCATGTTTTATGGGTGGATTAAATAGAGAGATTCAGACTATTCTAGAGTATAAGGAGTATAACACTATTACTCGTTTATTTCATCTTGCTTGCAAAGCTGAACGTGAAGTGCAGGATCGACAGGCAATGGCGAGAACTACTTTTTCTGCAGGTCGCACTTCATCATGGACGCCACGTACCTCCTCTACTTCCGCACGTCTTGCTGCAACACCACCTACTTCCACTTCCAACTCCATCCGCGATACCAGGAAACAGGCTCCTACTCCACCCTCTGCGAAGAGCACACCTTCTGGGCCTGCATAGAGCTCTTCTTCATCTATTGCATCCACAAGGCAAACACATGAGGTTATATGCCGTCGTTGCAAGGGTGGAGGTCACTTTGCGAGAGAATGCCCTTCCAAGCGTGTAATGATTGTTACTGAGGATGGTGGATATGCGTCCGCTAGTGATTATGATGAGGAAACTTTGGCTCTCATTGCAAGTGAAGAACAAGGTGGAGAGGATGCAGAACCAGAGACACACTACATGGCTGCTGATTACGCTGACAGGTATGAAAGTTTAGTTGCTCAACGTGTTCTCAGTGTGCAGGTTACACAGGCTGAGCAAAATCATAGGCACAACTTGTTCCACACAAAGGGAGTTGTGAAGGAGCGTTCTGTTCGCGTCATCATCGATGGAGGGAGTTGCAATAACTTGGCTAGCATGAAGATGGTGGAGAAGCTGTCTCTAACCACCAGACCACATCCTCATCCTTATTACATCCAATGGTTCAACAATAGTGGCAAGGTTAAGGTAACACATACTGTTCGTGTGCATTTTAGCATTGCTACATATTCTGATTATGTGGATCGTGATGTGGTACCCATGCAAGCATGTTCTGTTCTACTTGGTAGGCCATGGAAATTTGATAAAAAAAATTGTACACCATGGTAGGACAAATCAGTATACTCTTGTTCATAAGGATCAAAATATCACTTTGCTTCCTATGACTCCAAAACATATTATGAAAGATGACATTGCTAGAGCTAGTAAAGCAAAACAGGAGAAAAATAAGAGTGAAAATCAGATTGTAGCACAGGAATTTGAGCAACACCATAAGCATAATAAACCATCATCTAATGTTGCTTCCGAAATAAAATTGAAGAGTGGATGTTTACTTGCTACTAAATCTGATATTAATGATTTAGATGTTGCTACATCTGTTTGCTATGCTTTTGTATGCAAAGAGGTATTATTTTCATTCGGGGACATGCTTCCCTCTTTGCCTCCTGCTGTCATTAACATTTTGCAGGAGTTCGCTGACGTCTTCCCACAATACGTGCCACCAGGATTACCACCTATTCGCGGGAGTGAGCATCAGATTGACTTAATTCCCGGTGCATCCCTACCCAACCGTGCACCATATCGTACCAATCCAGAGGAGACAAAGGAGATTATGCGTCAAGTACAGAAGCTGCTTGGCAAAGGTTATATACGTGAATCCCTTAGTCCTTGTGTTGTTCCTATTATTCTAGTGCCTAAAAAGGATGGTACATCATGCATGTGTGTGGATTGTAGAGGCATTAATAATATTACTACTCGTTATCGTCATCCTATTCCTAGACTAGATGATATGCTTGATGAATTAAGTGGTTCTACAATTTTCTCCAAAGTTGATTTGCGTAGTGGATACCATCAAATTCGTATGAAATTGGGAGATGAATGGAAAACAGCATTTAAAACTAAGTTTGGATTATATGAGTGGTTAATCATGCCTTTTGGGTTAACTAATGCACCTAGCACTTTCATGAGATTAATGAACGAGGTTTTACATGCTTTCATTGGATGGTTTGTGGTAGTCTATTTTGATGATATATTGGTTTTTAGTAGATCTTTGGAGGAGCATTTGGAACATCTACGTGCTGTTTTTATTGCTCTACGTGATGCACGTTTGTTTGGTAACCTTGGGAAGTGCACCTTTTGCACCGACCGAGTATCTTTTCTTGGCTATGTTGTTACTCCACAGGGAATTGAAGTTGATAAAGCCAAGATTGAAGCTATTGAGAGTTGGCCACAGCCCAAAACGGTCACACAAGTGAGGAGTTTTCTTGGCCTCGCTGGTTTCTATAGGCATTTTGTGAGAGATTTCAGCACCATTGTTGCGCCTCTCAATGAGCTTACAAAGAAGGACGTGCCTTTTCCTTGGGGTACCGCACAGGAAGAAGCCTTCACGGTCTTGAAAGATAAGTTAACACATGCTCTTTTACTCCAACTTCCTGATTTTAATAAGACTTTCGAGCTTGAATGTGATGCTAGTGGAATTGGGTTAGGAGGTGTGTTATTACAAGATGGTAAACCTCTTGCGTAGTTTTCTGAAAAACTGAGTGGGCCTAGTCTGAATTATTCTACTTATGATAAGGAATTATATGCTCTTGTTCGGACTTTGGAAACATGGCAACATTATTTATGGCCCAAAGAATTTGTGATACATTCTGATCAAGAATCTTTGAAACATATTAAAAGTCAAGCAAAACTGGACCGTAGACATGCTAAATGGGTTGAATTCATTGAGACTTTCCCTTATGTCATTAAACACAAGAAGGGTAAAGAAAATGTTATTGCTGATGCTTTGTCTCGTCGTTATACTATGCTTTCCCAACTTGACTTTAAAATATTTGGTTTGGAGACCATCAAAGATCAATATGTGCATGATGCTGAATTTAGAGACATGTTGCAGAATTGTAAAGAAGGGAGAACATGGAACAAGTTCGTTATTAATGATGGATTTGTGTTCCGTGCTAACAAGCTTTGCATTCCAGCTAGATCCGTTCGTCTTTTGTTGTTACAGGAGGCGCACGGAGGAGGATTAATGGGACACTTTGGCGTGAAGAAGATGGAGGACGTACTTTCTACACATTTCTTTTGGCCAAAGATGAGACGGGTCGTTGCAAGGGTGGAGGTCACTTTGCGAGAGAATGCCCTTCCAAGCGTGTAATGATTGTTACTGAGGATGGTGGATATGCGTCCGCTAGTGATTATGATGAGGAAACTTTGGCTCTCATTGCAAGTGAAGAACAAGGTGGAGAGGATGCAGAACCAGAGACACACTACATGGCTGCTGATTACGCTGACAGGTATGAAAGTTTAGTTGCTCAACGTGTTCTCAGTGTGCAGGTTACACAGGCTGAGCAAAATCATAGGCACAACTTGTTCCACACAAAGGGAGTTGTGAAGGAGCGTTCTGTTCGCGTCATCATCGATGGAGGGAGTTGCAATAACTTGGCTAGCATGGAGATGGTGGAGAAGCTGTCTCTAACCACCAGACCACATCCTCATCCTTATTACATCCAGTGGTTCAACAATAGTGGCAAGGTTAAGGTAACACGTACTGTTCGTGTGCATTTTAGCATTGCTACATATTCTGATTTTGTGGATTGTGATGTGGTACCCATGCAAGCATGTTCTGTTTTACTTGGTAGACCATGGCAGTTTGATAAAAATTCTGTACACCATGGTAGGACAAATCAGTATACTCTTGTTCATAAGGATCATAATATCACTTTGCTTCCTATGTCTCCTGAACATATTATGAAAGATGACATTGCTAGAGCTAGTAAAGCAAAACAGGAGAAAAATAAGAGTGAAAATCAGATTGTAGCACAGGAATTTGAGCAACACCATAAGCATAATAAACCATCATCTACTGTTGCATCCGAAATAAAATTGAAGAGTGGATGTTTACTTGCTACTAATTCTGATATTAATGATTTGGATGTTGCTACGACTATAGCCACCATCTCATCGAAAGACAGGGAGAAGTTCGCCTCTATCAGGCTAGGCCGCACCATAGAGGGGGATCCGAGACAGAACCACTCCATGAACCACAAGACAAGGCAGAGAGCCAAGAACACCACCAGAGCTCCCCCTCCCGAGGCTCGAAACCATTGTACTAGTTCATCCACCACACCTCCCCATGAGGCTATGCACCAAAGCAGAAGTAGGGTATTAAGCTTTCTAGCGGCCCGAACCTGGGTAAACCACTATGTTCATCTACTTCCTCGTCATCGTGCGAGTTCACCTTAGTAATCATCGAGTAATGAGATAAGTAGGGCGAGGCCACAAGGGATCTTTGCACACGCCCCTGTGTTCGAACCTTGAGGGTTTTGCGGAGCCCGAAATGCGATAATTTGAAACTTCAAGAATTTGCAAAATGACAAAAAACTCAATTTTGAAGAATTTCAACTTTGGTTGGTGGCGTGACCCACTGTATAATAATTGACATAGGGCAAGCCCGTGAGCATAGATATTTTCACACTTGGAGGGGGAAAAGGGAGAAATAACGAGAGAAAACACGAAATCAAGAATGATCCCCGATCACATAAACACATGAGATACATAGGTCCACGATCAACAAAAGGATACAGGTAACAGATATTCTCCCACTCTGGAGGACGGGCCTTGATATCCCATGGTGATAGAGGCGAAGTTGTCCCTGTCTTTCGATGAGATGGTGGCTATCGTTTTTGGTGGAGTAGACTTTGACGATCCGACTACGAACGTGTGAGACGTCGCGCCTTAGCAATCGCTAAACCAACTCTGAGAGGTTATTGACCACGCCGGAGCACGATCAACCTGACCACGAGGGTTTGTTTCCTGCACGCAAACGAAGAACAAGCAAGAAACTAAGATTGCAATCTGGATATTGCGAATATAAGAGGAAAGCTTTATTGATGAAGTGGGGTTCTGTGACGCCTTTGTCTGGTCGTGGAACACAAACGAAGAACGCGAAGTTGCAGCTATCACGAACTTGTAATCTAAACAAAACCCAAACCTAAAACGAAGCCCTAAGGGCTGTATATATGGGGGAATAGAAGGGAATTTCGTGGCCCCTTGGAGGAGGGGTCCGAAACCGACCCTAAGTCAGTTTCCCCATACATACGGACTCTAAAAACAGCCTATAATATGGTATTTCGAAATTACATGGGCCTGGCCCAAAATTAAGGTGGCGCAGCACCTATATTAGCCTATGGACGAATTTTATAAAGTGGCATCATGCATATTTCGTCCAAAGCTTCCCACTCCCATTATGGTGGCTTCAATGTGCGAAAATCATCACTGGAAGCTCCATTGTTCTTCCCCGCGCGCGCACCTTCTCCTCCATGCTTGATCCCGCTCCAATGGTCATCCTTCTTATCCATGATAGGTCCTTCATTCATAAGTAAAACAAAAGTATCTAATTTAGGCAGCATCATATGTTCATGAATATTAGAAGGATTTCCAAGAAACGAAAGTACCTGGTAATTCAATTGACGTGCGCGAGCTCTAGTAATTGGTCCTGTATGTATAGCAGTCGGGGTGGGTGTAACATTAGTAGGGATGTCCTCATCATCCTCCCCTTCTTGAACTGAAGTCGTCCTCGACAGAAGCTCATCTTCCTCACCCAAATAAGGCTTCAAATCTGCAATGTTAAAAGTGGGGCTAACCCCAAACTCTGCAGGCAGCTCAAGTTTATATGCATTATCATTTATTTTCTCTAACACCTTAAAAGGACCATCAGCACGGGGCATTAGCTTTGACTTGCGCAAATCAGGAAATCTATCCTTACGCAAATGTAACCAAACAAGATCACCAGGTGCAAAGACAACATGTTTTCTACCCTTATCTCCAGCAAGTTTGTATTTAGCATTCATACACTCAATGTTTTCCTTCGTTAACTCATGCATCTTTAATATCAATTCAGCACGTTCTTTAGCATCAAAATTAACCTTCTCCGAAGATGGAAGAGGCAACAAATCAATAGGTGCACGAGGTAAGAAACCATACACAACTTCAAAAGGGCACATCTTAGTGGTAGAATGTAGCGAACGATTATAAGCAAATTCAATATGAGGCAAGCATTCTTCCCACATTTTCAGGTTATTCTTCAAAACAGCCCTAAGCATAGTAGACAATGATCTATTGACTACTTTAGTTTGTCCATCAGTTTGGGGATGACATGTAGTACTAAAAAGTAGTTTAGTCCCCAACATAGCCCATAAACATCTCCAAAAATGGCTAAGAAATTTAGCATCACGATCTGAAACAATTGTATTTGGTACACCATGCAATCGAATAATTTCACGAAAGAACAAATCAGCAACATGAGCAGCATCATCACTTTTATTACATGGTATAAAGTGTGCCATTTTGGAAAATCTATCCACGACAACAAATATGCTATCCCTCCCCTTCTTTGTTCGAGGTAAACCTAAAACAAAGTCCATAGATATATCCTCCCAAGGAACACTAGGTACAGGCAAAGGCATATATAAACCATGAGCATTGAGTCGTGACTTAGCTTTTTGACATGTAGTGCAGCGAGCAACAAAACGCTCAACATCCCGTCTCATCTTTGGCCAAAAGAAATGTGTAGAAAGTACGTCCTCCGTCTTCTTCACGCCAAAGTGTCCCATTAATCCTCCTCCGTGCGCCTCCTGTAACAACAAAAGACGAATGGAGCTAGCTGGAATGCATAGCTTGTTAGCACGGAACACAAATCCATCATTAATAACGAACTTGTTCCATGTTCTCCCTTCTTTACAATTCTGCAACACGTCTCTAAATTCAGCATCATGCACATATTGATCTTTGATGGTCTCCAAACCAAATATTTTAAAGTCAAGTTGTGAAAGCATAGTATAACGACGAGACAAAGCATCAGCAATAACATTGTCTTTACCCTTCTTGTGTTTAATGACATAAGGGAAAGTCTCAATGAATTCAACCCATTTAGCATGTCTACGGTTCAGTTTTGCTTGACTTTTAATATGTTTCAAAGATTCATGATCAGAATGTATCACAAATTCTTTGGGCCATAAATAATGTTGCCATGTTTCCAAAGTCCGAACAAGAGCATATAATTCCTTATCATAAGTAGAATAATTCAGACTAGGCCCACTTAATTTTTTAGAAAAGTACGCAACAGGTTTACCATCTTGTAATAACACACCTCCTAACCCAATACCACTAGCATCACATTCAAGCTCGAAAGTCTTATTAAAATCAGGAAGTTGGAGTAAAGGAGCATGTGTTAACTTATCTTTCAAGACCGTGAAGGCTTCTTCCTGTGCGGTACCCCAAGAAAAAGGCACGTCCTTCTTTGTAAGCTCATTGAGAGGCGCAGCAATGGTGCTGAGATCTCTGACAAAACGCCTATAGAAACCAGCGAGGCCAAGAAAACTCCTTACTTGTGTGACCGTTTTGGGCTGCGGCCAACTCTCAATAGCTGCAATCTTGGCTTTATCAACTTCAATTCCCTGTGGAGTAACAACATAGCCAAGAAAAGATACTCGGTCGGTGCAAAAGGTGCACTTCCCAAGGTTACCAAACAAACGGGCATCACGGAGCGCAGTAAAAACAGCACGTAAATGTTCCAAATGTTCCTCCAAAGATCTACTAAAAATCAATATATCATCAAAATAGACTACCACAAATCGTCCAATGAAAGCACGTAAAACCTCGTTCATTAATCTCATGAAAGTGCTAGGTGCATTAGTTAACCCAAAAGGCATGACTAGCCACTCATATAATCCAAACTTAGTTTTAAATGCTGTTTTCCATTCATCTCCCAATTTCATACGAATTTGATGGTATCCACTACGCAAATCAACTTTGGAGAAAATTGTAGAGCCACTTAATTCATCAAGCATATCATCTAGTCTAGGAATAGGATGACGATAACGAATAGTAATATTATTAATGCCTCTACAATCCACACACATGCGCGATGTACCATCCTTTTTAGGCACTAGAATAATAGGAACAGCACAAGGACTAAGGGATTCACGTATATAACCTCTGTCAAGCAGCTCTTGTACTTGACGCATAATCTCCTTTGTCTCCTCTGGATTGGTACGGTAGGGCGCACGGTTGGGTAGGGATGCACCGGGAATTAAGTCAATCTGATGCTCAATCCCACGAATAGGCGGTAATCCCGGTGGCACGTCTTGTGGAAAGACGTCAGCGAACTCCTGCAAAATGTTAATGACAGCAGGAGGCAAAGAGGGAGGCATGTCCTCGAATGAAAATAATACCTCTTTGCATACAAAAGCATAGCAAACAGATGTAGCAACATCCAAATCATTAATATCAGATTTAGTAGCAAGTAAACATCCACTCTACAATTTTATTTCGGATGCAACAGTAGATGATGGTTTATTATGCTTATGGTGTTGCTCAAATTCCTGTGCTACAATCTGATTTTCACTCTTATTTTTCTCCTGTTTTGCTTTACTAGCTCTAGCAATGTCATCTTTCATAATATGTTCGGGAGACATAGGAAGCAACGTGATATTATGATCCTTATGAACAAGAGTATACTGATTTGTCCTACCATGGTGTACAGAATTTTTATCAAACTGCCATGGTCTACCAAGTAAAACAGAACATGCTTGCATGGGTACCACAACACAATCCACATAATCAGAATATGTAGCAATGCTAAAATGCACACGAACAATACGTGTTACCTTAACCTTGCCACTATTGTTGAACCATTGGATGTAATAAGGATGAGGATGTGGTCTGGTGGTTAGAGACAGCTTCTCCACCATCTCCATGCTAGCCAAGTTATTCCAACTCCCTCCATCGATGATGATGCGAATAGAACGCTCCTTCACAACTCCCTTTGTGTGGAACAAGTTGTGCCTCTGATTTTGCTCAGCCTGTGTAACCTGCACACTGAGAACACGTTGAGCAACTAAACTTTCATACCTGTCAGCGTAATCAGCAGCCATGTAGTGTGTTTCTGGTTCTGCATCGTCGCCATTGTGTTCTTCACTGGCAATGAGAGCCAAAGTCTCCTCATCATAATCACTAGCAGACGCATATCCACCATCCTCAGTAACAATCATGACACGCTTGGAAGGGCATTCTCTCGCAAAGTGACCTCCACCCTTGCAACGACGGCATATAACCTCATGTGTTTGCCCTGTGGATGCAATAGATGAAGAAGAGCTCGGTGCAGGCCCAGAAGGTGTGCTCTTGGTAGAGGGTGGAGGAGGAGCCTGTTTCCTGGTATCGCGGTTGGAGTTGGAGGTTGAAGTAGGTGGTGTTGCAGCAGGACGTGTGGAAGTAGAGGAGGTACGTGGCGTCCATGATGAAGTGCGACCTGCAGAAAAAGTAGTTCTCGCCATTGCCTGTCGATCCTGCACTTCACGTTCAACTTTGCAAGCAAGATGAAATAAACGAGTGATAGTGTTATACTCCTTATACTCCAGAATAGTCTGAATCTCTCTATTCAATCCACCCATAAAACGTGCAAGCATAGCTTCATTCTCCTCAACAATACCACATCTAATCATACCAGTTTGTAATTCCTGATAATATTCTTCTACAGAATTTTTTCCTTGTCTTAAACGCTGCAAATTTTGAAGCAACTCACGTTGATAATAAGGTGGCACCCAACGATTACGCATAGCAGTTTTCAAAGCAGCCCAAGTAGTTGGAATATTAGCATGGTGTATTCTACAATGTTCTGACCACCAAACACAAGCAAAACTAGTGAATGAACAAACAGCAGCGGCAACACGTCTATCCTCGGGAAATTGTAAGCATGTAAAACGTTGTTCTGTTTCTAACTCCCATGTAAGATATATATCAGGAACATATCTACCCTCAAACGTCGGAATATTCAACTTAAGTTTAGGGAGATGGTCATGATCCCGTACCTGCGGGGGTGGTGCAGCCCTACCGTTACGGTTGTAGCCATGTGGTCGACCTGGTGCGTATGGTGGTGGTTGGCCCTGGGGCGGATCTGGAGCAACCTCTCCCTCATCATCGAAATCACCATCATAATCTTCAACCTGCTCAACGACAGTAGCCGCACGAGCCATCGAAGTAGCAGCAGTATCAACAGTACCAGGATGTTGGGCGTGGCCGAGAGGCACACGTCGCGCTCGTCGTTCAAAAGGAAGAGGAGCTGCCGCTGGTGGAGGTAGACGGGCAAGCACCTCATTGAACTTGGCGTCCATCTTGGTGTCGAATGTCTTCTCCAAACCATCTAGGTTCTCCATGGCCACTCCAAAGTTGTTCACGAAGTCTTGTACCTGCTCAGCCATCATTTGCTGAAATTTATCATAGAGCGCTTTGTTGGTCATGCTCTCCCAGTCGATCTCGTCATCGTGTGATCCTGGCATGGTTAGCAGAAATAGGAAACACACAATATGAAACCTACAGACTACTGGGACGTGGTGGTGGTGGTGGTGTGGCACAAATCCTTTAAGCGAATCTCAATTTCTTACCAGTTCTTACCCAGTAGCAGGCGGTGATCGGCAACCGTTGTAGCCAAAACTCTCAAAGCTTGGATAGAGCGATTGCCAGGTGGTGTCAAGCACACGGCGTAGAAGTATGTGGAGCTGGGATGGCTTATAATATGGTAGCAAAAAAGGTCAGCAATAATCAATTCAGAGATGCAAGGTTGAATAAACGCTCAACGACGGTACTGTGCTGGTCCTAGGCTAGACCGTGCTAGAGACGCGAGCCTAAAACACCAACAAAAGCACGACGATACACGTAATCAAGGGAAGAGCACACTCTGTTTTTTTTTTCGTTTTTTTTTTGAGCCTCTTTTTTTTTTTTTTTTTTTGCTCAGAAAAACACTATAATTGCGAGTGTCTCAAAACCCTTCCCAAGTTGTATAAGCAGGATAGACACGAAAAAAAAAATTGATTTTTTTTTCTGGAGCGATGCGGGGGCTGCGACGACCAAAAAATTTCGACAAAACTCACTATGATAGCACGTGTCTCAAAACGCTCCGGAGAACCTAAAATCAAGATAGGGAAAAAATATTTTCGGCCGAATTTTTTTTTGGGCCAAAACGTGCTCTGCAAAGCGTGCCAGACTCTTTTTTTTTCCGACACCTACACAGGTAGCAAAACGCGAATCCGAAATCAAAAAGATCTCGAAACTAAATTTAAAACGAGCTGGACTCGGATTGGTGGTGGTATATATGGACACCAATGGATAACTGGTAGCGGGGATGATGGTGGTGGTATATGGCGACTATGAAGACGATGCGTTGGCGGCGTGACAACTTGTGAATAGAACTCGAAACTCTAAAGAACTAGGCACTAAGACCAGCAACTTGACACGACGATGTAACCGCAAATTCAACAAAGCAAAATACTGAAAAGACTATGCAAAGGCACAGATTGGTTCGGATATGATGATCTAACCCTAATTTTTTTTGTGGCTTTTTCGTGGACTAAAGGTATGAAGAACAGATGCGATCTAAACTACGAAAACTGGTAAAATCTCACCGAGCAACCTGGAAATCTGATACCACTTGATAGAGGCGAAGTTGTCCCTGTCTTTCGATGAGATGGTGGCTATCGTTTTTGGTGGAGTAGACTTTGACGATCCGACTACGAACGTGTGAGACGTCGCGCCTTAGCAATCGCTAAACCAACTCTGAGAGGTTATTGACCACGCCGGAGCACGATCAACCTGACCACGAGGGTCTATTTCCTGCACGCAAACGAAGAACAAGCAAGAAACTAAGATTGCAATCTGGATATTGCGAATATAAGAGGAAAGCTTTATTGATGAAGTGGGGTTCTGTGACGCCTTTGTCTGGTCGTGGAACACAAACGAAGAACGCGAAGTTGCTGCTATGGCGAACTTGTAATCTAAACAAAACCCAAACCTAAAACGAAGCCCTAAGGGTTGTATATATGGGGGAATAGAAGGGAATTTCGTGGCCCCTTGGAGGAGGGGTCCGAAACCGACCCTAAGTCAGTTTCCCCATACATACGGACTCTAAAAACAGCCTATAATATGGTATTTCAAAATTACATGGGCCTGGCCCAAAATTAAGGTGGCGCAGCACCTATATTAGCCTATGGACGAATTTTATAAAGTGGCATCATGCATATTTCGTCCAAAGCTTCCCACTCCCATTATGGTGGCTTCAATGTGCGAAAATCATCACTGGAAGCTCCATTGTTCTTCCCCGCGCGCGCACCTTCTCCTCCATGCTTGATCCCGCTCCAATGGTCATCCTTCTTATCCATGATAGGTCCTTCATTCATAAGTAAAACAAAAGTATCTAATTTAGGCAGCATCATATGTTCATGAATATTAGAAGGATTTCCAAGAAACGAAAGTACCTGGTAATTCAATTGACGTGCGCGAGCTCTAGTAATTGGTCCTGTATGTATAGCAGTCGGGGTGGGTGTAACATTAGTAGGGATGTCCTCATCACATGGGATGGCCTTGGCATCCACTTCGGCTCTTCTATGAAAGAGGTGGTCAACACTGTGGGAGAAGGAAGTAGATGGAGCTATTCTAAACAATGTCAAGTGCTAAACATAAGCTAACCCTAAAATGGAGGTAGAAGAAGATTATTTATAGTCTAGGTCTAAATAGAAGGGCGAAGGGGTACACAGGCCTTGGGCACAAGTGGCTGCGCGCAGGCAGGCCGGGAGTTCTGGGTCAGGCCGGAAGTTCCGGGCCAATTCCGTGCTTTCCTGAGAGTTGTCGTCGTCTTTGGTGGTTGGGTTGAGGAGGGGTCGGAAGTTCCGGGGCCCAGAGGTTCCGGGCCAGGTTTTGGGCCAAGCCAAAAGTCTGCACGCCTGGTCTAGATCCTGGGGTCCTAAGAGGCCGGAGGTTCCAGGCTGGCCGAAAGTTTCGGGATGGTGTGGAGCTTCATCTTCGAGATTGCCTCCTCTCCTTAATGTGGTTCTCCTCCTTGCGCCCTCGAGCTCCCGTCATGGTCGAGGTACCTGAGGATGCATAGTGTTTCTGCTTGAGGTAGCATACAAGTTTCATGATCAATAAAGGGAGAGTCACATAGGCGATATGTCACCTCGGTTTCCATGGCACGTGCACGGGCTCTTGTCATGTGACCCTTTGGAGCTTGAGGTGTTGGTGAGGAGTCCATGGGGATGACCATGGGATGCTTCGCATCATCTCCCCCCTTGTGAGAGATCCGTCCTTGGATCAAGATCTTCAACACCATGGAAAGGAGAGAGGTACATGACGTTGAAGGTGTCGCTCACATTGTAGTTGTTGCGTGGAATGTCGATCTTGTAGGCTTTGTTGTTGTTGTGTGCCAACACCTTGAAGAGTCCATCGGCTCAAGGAAGTATCTTGGACTTGCGCTCGGTGGGGAAATGGTCCTTCCGGAGGTGTAGCCATACCAGATCACCAGGCTTGAACACCATTGGATTCTTGTGGACGTTGCACTTGGTGGTGACTCGTTCCACTTGATGTTCGATCGTGTGCCTTGTATCTTCATGCATTTTCTTGATATAGCATGCCCTTGCACTTGCGTCCATGTTGACAGGCTCTTGGAGTGGTGGAGGAAGTATACCCAATGGGGACAAAGGGCTGAAGCCATAGACCACCTCGAATGGAGACTTGCTGGTGGTGAAGTGACGTGCACGGTTGTAGGCATACTCGGCAATGGGGAGACAATCTTCCCATTCCTTGATGTTCTTCTTGATGAGCACGCGTAGAAGAGTGGAAAGCGTCTGGCTCGTCACCTCCGTTGGGCCATCGGTTTGTGGATGATAGGACGAAGAGAATAGTAGCTTGATCCGAGCTTGGCACATAGAGTCTTCCAAAAGTAGCTAAGGAAATTGACGCCGCGGTCCGAGACAATGGTCTTGGGAACCCAGTGTAGTAGTAAGATGTCCCTACAAAAGAGATTTGCAACATGTGAAGCATCGTCGATCTTATGACATGGAATGAAATAAGCCATTTTGGAAAAACGATCTACAATGAGAAAAATGGAATCATGGCCATATTTAGTTCATGGAAAACCAAGCACAAAATCCACTCTAATGTATTCCCAAGCTTGAAATGGTATAGGAAGAGGCATGTAAAGACCATGGAATTGAGCTTTTGACATAGCTTTGCGACGTGTAGATGTGTTGGTGAAGCGTTCAACATCACGAAACATCTTTGGCCAAAAGTACTTGTTGGATATGGTGGCATATGTCTTGTCGCATCCAAAGTGACCCATTATCCTCCACCATGATCTTCTTGCAAAAGCACAAACGAAGAGAAGACTCGGGTATACAAAGTTTGTTAGCACGCATAATATAGCCATCTTTCATGTAGTAGTTTTCCCATCAAGGTTTCACTTGGCACTTATCATAAGGTGTAGCAAAGAAAACATCATGCTCATACAAATCTTTAATATGCTCAAAACCAATGACATTCAATTCAAGTTGAGTAACTAGCATGCATTTGCGGGAAAGAGCATCCGCCACAACATTTTCTGCACCCTTAATGTATTTGATTAAATAAGCAAAGGACTCAATGAATTCAGTCATTTAGCATGTCATTTGTTCAACTTAGTTTGACCCTTATTATACTTGAGAGTTTCATGATCGATATGAATGATAAACTCATGTGGGCGAAGATAATGCTCCCAAACATGTAAAACTCTCACCAAAGTATACAATTCCTTATCATATATGGGATAGTTAAGTTGACCGCCAGAAAATTTCTCACTGAAGTACGCAATTGGGTGCTTTTCTTGCATTAGCACACCACCTATGCCACTACCACTAGCGTCACAATGCACTTCAAACATTTTATCAAAGTTGGGTAATGCAAGCAAAGGTGCATGAGTAAGCAATTTTTTAAGCTCAAGGAATGTGGTGTCTTGCGTTGGCTCCCAAATGAAGGGTGCATTCTTCTTGCTCAAAGCATGTAGAGGAGATGCAGTCAGAGGAGATGCAGTCGTGCTAAAATCCTTAACAAAGCGACGGTAGAAGCCGGCTAGTCCAAGGAAACTATGCACTTGTTGCAAATTGGTGGGTATGGTCCAAGTTTTAATAGCATCATTTTTAGTTTGATCAACATGAACACCCTTAGAAGAAACCACACACCCTAGGAAAACAACCTTGTCAACATTAAAAGTGTGGTTTTCCATGTTAGCATACAATTTTTCATTCCTAAGAACTTACAATACTTCTCTAACATGTTTAGCATGCTCCTAAAGAGACTCACTAAAACAAGAATGTCGTCAAAGTATATGACAACGAAATCACCAATGAGATGTTGTAAACATGATGCATGACTCGCATAAAAGTACCTGGTGCTTCGGATATGCCCATAGGCATCACTAGCCATTCACAGAGACCAAACATAATTTTGAACGCCATTTTCCACTCATCGCCCTAATGTATGCGGATTTGATAATAACCACTTTTCAAGTCAATTTTGAAAAATATAGTGGCACCGCTAAGTTCATCTAGCATGTCATCAGGCGAAGAATAGGGTGGCAATATCGAATGGTTATAACATTGATAGGGAAGCAATCGAAGCACATTTGATGATGCCACGACCTTGAATGTGCCGCTGATTTGGCCCGATCTTTCATGATGCTACTACCTCGACCAATTTATAGTGACAAAAGCTCCCAATTATGCGAGTAATACACGCAACTAGAAACTATGGTAACGACAACAGACAAGTAATACCTCGGTTGACAAGGCACCTCCCGTCGGGGTAGAAGTAACCAACACGTAATCCATCATCGTCGATGGACTTCAAGCCAATAGCTAGCAAACTCTCGGTCATGCGAGTTCTCTCGCCAAAGTGTAATCTTCCTAAAAAAAATCACAAAGATAAACGAAACGAACGCTCGGAGGGACGCATCATAGTCGATACACGATGTTGTCTAAACTCTAGAAAATAACTCAATCCTAAAAGTCTTGATAGCCCAGAATATATATGGTCCAGGTACGAACTAACTAATACTTGATCGGCCAAGAAAAGGCACACATGCCATAATTGAGTTACCTTTTGTTACGTGACTTGTTGGAGCGCCGTTGATCCCTGCCGTTCGGATCTTCTTTCTTTATTTTTCTTGTCCAAACGTACACAGTTGGATGACTTGAAAACCTATATGCAACATGTACATGCATGGTCCTTCTCTTCCTATTTTCTAGGACATCTACATAGGCCAGTTGTATAATCGGTGACGCACAGCTAACAAACTGGTTGCGTGAATGTTGTTTCCTTTTTATTCTCCATGTTTTCCGCGTCCTATTATTTCTCCACACGCACAGATCATATTCTTTTGCATATCTATTAGGAAACAAATATTTCATTTTTAATTTTGTACGTGCATGCACTTGCATGGAATCATCTAATCCAGCCATGCGCTCACATTTCATGTGGGATACTTCTTCGTGTATAATGGGCGCAAAGTCTGGATCACATAATGCAAGTAATTGTCCATCTTTTACTTTGCTAAGGTGTGTCATATTTTTCATAATTCTGTCATCCTCTTGTCGAACTTTCTTTATAGCCTCCGCCTTCTTGACCTTCACTGTCATGACCTCATCCACAATATTTTCCGTTTGAACCCCTTTGTCAATGGTCTTTGCAAGCATGTGTATGTAACAGCCCGCGACCGACGCTTCAGAAGATTCCTCTTTCATTCCATTGTCGTCTTGTGTTTCGTTGTTGCATTCATCATCACACCATTCGCTTCATCTACATAGCATCGTCGCTTGTTTTGAAAAATTGCATCCGTTCGTAATCGCCGATTCTCTCCGTTAGTGTCATCGGCTGTTTCGAGACCAACCACACACGCACGCGCCCACGACATCGATAAAAATATTGTTTTTAAAGTGCGTATGAAATATTCTCGGATTGAGTCAAGAGTTGGCATGCGGTCTTGTTTTATTTTCGGTAGACCGTCTGCCAAATTTCGTCGCATTCGAGTTTGTTTGGTACCTCATCAGTCGGCGGTAGCGGCACCGTCATCGGTTAATTGTCGGACGTTTTTTCGGTGTTTGAAACCTAGTGTCACGGGCCCAAACCTCCTCTCATCTCCACCTAGCCCACTCTACATGGCCCACCTAAACCTAGCCTATCCCCTCCCCGATCCGTCGGATCAAGATTCGAAGGTGCGAAAACGAAACAAAACCCCACTAAAATTGCCACCTTACCTGTATATTGCAGCCTTCGGTCCCATCCATTCCCACATGCGCCGCCACCCTCCTCGGGATCCCCTCTGATCCAATCCATCCCCAAGCCCAGCCGACACGACCACCTCCCTCGTTTTCAACACCAACCAACGGCGAGCCTCCTCCTGATTCCACCCGTCCCCCTGTCCCTTGGAAGCGTCCAACCACATCTCATCCTCACGCCAAGCGCACTTTCGGGCTCCAGCAGGATCCATGGCTGCCGAGCCCGGAGCAGTAGCAAGTTGCCGGCCATCCGAGGACTCCCCATGAACGCAACCTCGACCACCGCCTCAGGCCAGTTGCCCGCACCCTTCTCCTCCCGATCTCACCCTTTCTTCCCTGTCCCTCACCTCTCTCTCTCTTTGTTGACAGTAACGACCATGGCGCCTCTGCTTCGAGCCCTGGCGTGGAGACCAGGTGCCCCGTCGCCACTAACCTGCCCACTGCTCCTTTTCCTCCCTACCTCGCATCGCAGCTCATGCGCCACCGGCGACCAGAAGGGGTCCGCGCTCTGCCCCTGCTCTTTCTTCTTTCCTTCTTCTCTCCTTCTCTCATGGCTCTAGCTCTCTGCAACAGGAACGCCAGCCACCACCGTTTGAGCGCATCAACAGCCGCCGGAGCTCCTCTCAGTCGGATCTGCACCCGAGCGCCTCCCCCCGTATCCATTCCCTGCCTTTGCGCCCGCCGTCTTCACCGGAGCATCGAGCTGCCGGCCTCTGTTGCCCAGCTATGAGCAAGTTCCCCCGTCTCTGAAACTCTGTTCGGTTTCTTAGATCCGTTTTGCCAGGTAGATGTTATTCGTGTTCCACTGCATTTGTGCACAAACACTCTCCAGCCGAGATGGCTAGCACAGCAGTACTACAACCTTGAGGTCGTGGGATCAAATCCCACGGCTCCAATTTTAGAGTATCAAGTATTGTCTCTGTTTCATCTACAGCCTTGAACATTTGTGATCACTATCACGTGCATGTCCCTCACTCTCAGGTTATCCTGCCTTTCCACGTCCAGGAAGTCATGGGTTCGAGTCCCAAGCTCCCCCAATAATTTTTGTCATGTTTTCATTTTCGTTTTTCACCCACACGCACACCTAACCATTTGGGCCTAATCCTCCACTGGGCCACTGTAACGATGCAATTCGCCCCATCCATGTTTTTATTTTTGTTCGCTGCGATTTACCATTTTTTTCAGGACATGCAGAGTTTACAAAAATGCCATGTTTTCAAATATTTATAACTAATAACCGCGCATCGTATGAAAATGTTTTATATATGAAAAATGTTTAGAATTTCGTGTAAATTCACAATATTAAACTCTCATATGTATTTAAAATATTTAACTTGCTGTTTTCATTTATTTTGCGCAGATGACATGCTAAAATGATTTATTTCATTTCTATTAAACAGTAGCTCCGTTTAAAATTATCCACATGTGCAACTTGACTAGAAAAACGTGTAGAATCTCATGGCACACTTTATTTTCCATGTTCAGCAAATATAAAACATGTGTATTTAAGATCTGTACCAAACTTAAAATATGCATGTGGGGTCATTGTGGAAATGCTATATGTTGCTTCTGGCCTCATTTAAAATGCCTAGATCATGTAGTTGTTCTTGTTTCACCTCTTGCCATGTTTAACAACATTTAATATTGACGAGTACCTAAACGGGAGTGAACTAAATAATTCGAACGTGGAGTTTTGTCAATTTGCATATTGAACTTCACTTAATATGTAGTAGTTGTTTGTTGTTCTTGCCATGCCATGCCATGCCTTGCATATTAAACCGGACATGCATCATATTTGCTTGCGCATCATGCCATGCATATGTTGTGGTGTTTATCGTATGTGGATTGTTTGTTTCAGATTGCTTCTTCTCGAGAGAGTTCCGAAAGTGTTCGGAGTGTGAGGATTCGTTCGACTACGTTGGCTCGTCTTCTTCATGGATTCGTTCTTTTTACAAGCGGGATCTCTGGCAAGATGACACATTTCCCTAGATACCATTACTATCATTGATATGCTAGTTGTCTCGCTTCCATCGTTATGTCTCGCTAGCTACCACTTGTTTGTCAAGCCTCCCAACATTGCCATGAAAAGCCTCTAACTCTCCACCTTCCTAGCAAACCATTGTTAGGCTATGTTACCGCTTGCTAAGCCCTTCTTATAGCGTTTCTAGCTGCAGGTGCAATTGCTTCCATGTGACTACATGGACATTCTTTTGTTATCACAATATTATTGTTATTTAATTTAATGCACATATATACTTGGTAAAGGGTTGAAGGTTTAGCCTTTTGCTTGGTGTTTTGTTTCATCTTTGGCGCCCTAGCTACTTGTGAACCGGCGATATGTGAACCTAACATGCTCGGGTTGTTATGGGGACCCCCTTGATTTTCGTTTTGGGATAAAACTCGCCTGGCAAGGCCCAACATTGGTACTACATTTGCCTAATTACTAATAAAATTGCATAGGGACTTTCCGGACCCCGTGGATAATTAATCAACCCCCGGGCCAGTGCTCCTCATGAGTATTGGTCCAAACTAGAGACACTCGCGGGGCCACCTCGGGGCAACTCGAGGGATTTCTATCAGGCCATTGTACGTATTGCTCATCTGGTAGTGCCCTGAGACAGAGATACACGCGGCTCCTACTGGGATCTGGCCTGTCGGGCGGCCTTGCTGGATTTGTTTTACCTTTCTCGAACGTCTTGCGTGTGGGATTTCGACGACACTTCAGGCTATCTTGAAGTTGAGATTTTCTATCGGGATTCCGCAAATACTACGGGTGATTCCGCGGTTGAGGAATTCCAACGTGGCGTGTGGTTAATTTGTGATGGATGAGTTGGAACACCCCTACAGGGTTAAATTTTTCGAAAAGTCGTGCCTGCGGTTATGTGGCAACTACGATATTTTGTTTAACATCCGGTCATAGTAAACTTGAAGTAAACTCAAATAAAATACACCAACTGTGTGCGTAACCATGACTGTCTATTCTTGTGAGCCCTTATCCGAGAGAGAACGCGATGGGGTTATGTTTGACGTAAGTAGGCGTTCAGGATCACTTAGTGATCATTACTCGTTCACGTCCGTTATGCATAGATCACCCACTTTACTTTCTGTATTCGTAAGTTAGCCACTCAAACAAATGCTTAGACGCTTGCTGCAGCCTCACCACTTAACCATACCTCACCCATTAAGCTCTGATACCCTTGGGAATGAGATTGTTGAGTCCCTGTGGCTCACAGATTACTACAACAACAGTTGCAGGTGCAGGTAATGCGTTAATTTGACATGAGCGCGATGCTTGTTTGATTTGGAGTTCTTCTTCTTCTTCTTCTTTGATCTAGGATGGGTTCCAGCCGGTAGCCTGGGATAGCAAGGATGGATGTCATTTTATCGTTTGATTCCGTCCGTAGCCGGACCCTGCTCTTATGTATAATTTTTGAATATGTTGTTGTATTGATGTGATCTTGATGTAGCTTGTGGCGAGCGTAAGCCAATTCCATATAGTCATCTCTTCTGTACATGTACTTTTAATGGTATCAATTCTTGCGAACGACGAGATGCGCTTCTATCTGTGTCGAGGCCCTCGAGCGAAAATAAAGATAGGATTGCATCTTGGGAGTGACAAGTTGGTATCAGGGCCTGTACCGACTTAGGAGCCACCTTGATTGATCGAACTTGGTCGAGTCGAGTCTAGTGAAAAACTATTTTGAGTCTAGTTATATCAGAGAGTAGGATTCTTTTTACTTCTGTTCTATACTTTGGTGAGGAATTACGACTTACGAATTTTGATTCTACCCTCTTCTCACTCAAATTTTTTTAGGATCACGCGGATATTTTGGTATCTATATGATGCCGATGTGATGGAGTTCTGTACTTGGTGCCTCATGTTACCGAGGAGTAGAGCTCTAGGGGATATTTGACACATCGTTATCGTTCGGTTTCCTTAGTATCTCAGGACGGAGGGTGTTCAAAATTGCTTCAATACTTCTCGTGGCGAGATAAGATTGGAGTCACCCAGTACTAGGAGGCGTCCTGGGTACTGTCATGTTTGGCATCGTTGTGTTTTCGAGGGTCCGAGATAGATGGAGTTCCAAAGCATCTCGTCATGTGTTGACGGATGGATACAGTTGGAGTGTAGGGCTTGTTAGTCGTATGAGGTATTTTGCCTCCCTGTATCGCCAACACCCGATTGCATACCCAAAGATTTCGGAAGTTCTTAGGTGGAAATTCAAGTAGGTACCTAGGATTATCTTTCCAACAAGTGCATAATGGGTATGTATTTGTTCTGGCTTGTTTCGTAAGCCTCATCCTTTGTTTTGTTCTTGAGTATGGTAATTCGAGTTGCTTCGATGTCAAGTGGTGATTTCATAGCTTTCCTAAGTAGTGTTCTCGTATTTTACGGGAATGCTAATCCTTTTGTTCAACTAGAGTTGTCTTAAATTTCTTTTCAACCGGTGCGCTCCTCTTCAAGATATTCAATCATCTCCAATATTTGCAAGATCAGCCCTCATGTTTGTTTCCGGAGTTCTTTTCAGCTGTCCTAAGTTGTCTTTGTTTTTCCCCACCCACCTGTCCTTTTTCTTCGATGATTGAATTCTCATCCAGGTGCCTTTATCTTCATTGATGCTTCCGCTATCATTTCTTTCGTAGTGTATCCGGTGCATTATAGTGGAGATTCTCAAGAGTTTAAGTTTCAATGTCTATCCTCAAATTCTTCGTTCTTGTTGTTATTCTTCCCAGATGGATTCTATTCAAGCTCTCGGTGTTCATCATATCCTTTCTCATTCGTTCAATGGTTTCCATGTTGGAAATACTTATCCAAGCCTCTCTTGTTTGTTCATCCTCTCTCTATTCTATCCCGAGTGCTGAAGATATCTCAGAAGTCTTGTCATTTCATTCAAATCTTTTCAAATTATTTCGAGGGCCTCACCTCATCAAGTTCTTAATATGTACCGGTGCAATCTCTCTTTCTAAGCAATTTTTTCAATGGTGGTTTCCTTTTAGTGGGCCCATAACCCACAAGTTTCTCCTAGGATTTTACCCGGCTCTTCTAATCTTCCGGAGATGTCCTCAAGTTCTTTTCAAATATGATGTAAGAATGATTTTCATCAATCATATTCCTTCTCCATGATTGCTTCGAATTATTTCATCATTGGCTCAACCGTTCTTTATTCATTATTCTGGAGTATCTCAGTAATTCATGGTGTTGTTTCTCGCCATCATTCTCGTCTTTGAAGAACGAAGGAGTGGTTCTCTGAAATCTTTGCTCAATCTCTTGAAGATTCATGGTTTCCGCTTCCTGCTGTCCTCTCGAATTGTTGTCAATCATGAGAAATTCCTCCCATATCTATTCGAAGCATTTAAGAGTTATTGTCATTTCTGGATCCTCCGAAGGTCATCATTTCAGAAGATTTCTTCGTTCTTAGCTTCAGCTTTCGTTCTCAATTTCTTCTCAATTGTTGCCTCTTCATTGGTATCTCAATTATTCTGGTGCTTTGTTTAATATTTCTCTAGGCGGATCGTGATCTCTTCATTCTCATGTTTTCCCATCCGTATCTCAATTCTTACCGGTGCTTCGTTGAAGTCTTCTTCAGCAGCTTGTATATCTCTTCAAACCTTTTCAAGAGGAATAAGTCGTGTGCCAAATCTGTTGCTTGTCATCAATTTAACTTGATGAAGGAGTGTTCATGGCATCAAATTCTTGGTTATAAGTTGTTCATCTTTTCTTCCGGAGTTCCATGTGTTTCTCAAGCATCTCTTCGCGAAGCTTCATATAAATCTTTGCAACATCATAATCTATTCTTTTCAACCGATTCTTTGATCGCCCTTTCATCCCGGTGTTCGCCAATAGGTCCTTCATGATGGTTTGTTAAGGATGTAATTCTTCTCAAATTGTTCTTCAAGATTCTTGTTGGAGATTCTCAAGTGTTCTTTATCTTGAATGTCTAAGTTCAATTCCTTCTCCATTGTCTTTTGAGATAGTGTTATTAAATTCTTGATTATGAGGAGTCTTGAAGGAAAATTGTCAAGAATAAGATAAGTAAACCCATCTTGTTTTCTTGGAGTTATCTTGGGTTGGATTTCACTTAAAGCATTTCCTAAGGATTGTTGCTATCATGGTGTCATAAATGATCCAAGTTTTTTCCTCCTCTTCTTGGTGAAATAAGTTTTTCATCTCTTGTTGCTCTCAAGCAATCAATTGTTTGTATTGTGGCAGGTTATCACCTCATTATTTTGAGATGTTGTCTATAATCCCACATCAAGCTTATTATTTCATTGTTGGTTTTTCAAAAACTCTGTTCATCCCATGCTTTTCAAATTCAATGGTGGTAGAAGTTGTCATTTTATTCTCCGTTCTCTTCTCTCCAAAGATCTAGCTTCTATTCTTTTCTTCCGGAGGCATTGTGGTGTTGCTCTTTTCAACTCACATCTAGTTTGATTAAGATCATGTTCTTCCCTTGCTTGTCCATTAACCGGAGTGCTGTGAAATATTTTCATGATCCTTCCATCTTATGAAGATTATATTCTAATACAACCAAAGTTTTGTGTCTCTCTTATTTCCTTCCATCATATCAAATTTTGCCTCTCTTTTCTACTGAAGTGCTGCCCAAATTTCTTCATCGCGTTGAAACCTTCAGTGATCATTGGTTTCACTCGTTTATCAAAGAAGCAACTAAGTTTTACATCTTCCTTTTGCTCTTTCTATTCCCTTCTCATTCTTAGATCTTGGGACGAGATCCTCATGTAGTGGAGGAGAGTTGTAACAACCCATGACCAACGTTGTAGAAGATTCCCCTTTATTCCATTGTCGTCTTGTGTTTCATTTGATTGTTGCATTGATCACCGCATCATTCGCATCATCTGCATAGCTTCGTCACTTGTTTTGAAAAATTGCATCCGTTCGTAATCGCCGGTTCTCTCCGTTAGTGTCATCGGCCGTTTCGAGACCAACCACACACGCATGCGCCTACGACATCGATAAAAATATTGTTTTTAAAGTGCATATCAAATATTATTGGATTCAGTCAAGAGTTGGCGTGTGGTCTTGTTTTCTTGTCGGTAGACTACCTGCCAAATTTTGTCGCATTCCGAGTTCGTTTGGTACGTCATCGGTCGACCGTAGTGGCACCGTCATCTGTTAATTATCGGACTTTTTCTTGGTGTTTGAAACCTCGCGCCACGGGCCCAAACCTCCCTCTCATCTCCACCTAGCCCACTCTACACGGCCCACTTAAACCTATCCTGCGCCTCCCTCCGGTCCATCGGATCAAGATCCGAAGGTCCGAAAACGGAACAAAACCCCCCTAAAGTTGCCGTCGTACCTATATAGAGCAGTCTAACCCTAAAACCTAGGCCTCCGGTCCCATCCGTTCCCACCTGCGCCGCCACCCTCCTTAGGATCCCCTTTGATCCAATCCATCCCCAAGCCCAGCCGACCCGACCACCTCCCTCGTTTTTAGCACTAATCCAACGGCGAGCCTGCTCCCGATTCCCCCCATCCCCCTGTCCCCTGGAAGCGTCCAACCACGTCTCGTCCTCGCGCCAAGTGCACTTTCGGGCTCCTGATAGAGGCAAAGTTGTCCCTATCTTTTGATGAGATTGTGGCTATCGATTTGGTGGAGTAGACTTTGACGATCCGACTATGAACGTGTGATGACGCCGCGCCTTAGCAATCGCTAAGCCAACTCCGAGAGGTTATTCACCACGCCGGAGCACGATCAACCTGACCACGGGGGTCTATTTCCTGCACGCAAACAAAGAACAAGCAAGAAACTAAGATTGCAATCTGGATATTGCGAATATAAGAGGAAAGCTTTATTGATGAAGTGGGGTTCTGTGACGCCTTTTTCTGGTCGTGGAACACAAACAAAGAACGCGAAGTTGCAGCTATGGCGAACTTGTAATCTAAACAAAACCCAACCCTATAACGATGCCCTAAGGGCTGTATATATGGGGGAATAGAGGGGAATTTCGTGGCCCCTTGGAGGAGGGGTCCGAAACAGACCTTATCTCAGTTTCCCCATACATACGGACTCTAGAAACAACCTATAATATGGTATTTCAAAATTACATGGGCCTGGCCCAACAATAAGGTGGCGCAGCACCTATATTAGCATAGGGACGAATTTTGTAAGTAGCATCATGCATATTTCGTCCAAGGCTTCTTGCTCCCATTATGGTGGCTTCAAAGTGCGAAAATCATCACTGGAAGCTCCATTGTTCTTTCCCGCGCGCGCACCTTCTTCTCCATGCTTGATCCCGCTCCCATGGTTATCCTTCTTATCCATGCTAGGTCCTTCATTCATAGGTAAAACAAAAGTATCTAATTTAGGCAGCATCATATGTTCATGAACATTAGAAGGATTTGCAAGAAACAAAAGTACCTGGTAATTCAATTGACGTGCGCGAGCTCTAGTAATTGGTCCTGTATGTATAGCAGTCGGAGTTGTGGGTGTAGCATTAGCAGGGATGTCCTCATCATCCTCCCCTTCTTGAACTGAAGTCGTCCTCGACGGAAGCTCATCTTCCTCACCCAAATAAGGCTTCAAATCTGCAATGTTAAAAGTGGGGCTAACCCCAAACTGTATAGGCAGCTCAAGTTTATATGCATTATCATTTATTTTCTCTAACACCTTAAAAGGACCATCAGCACGTGGCATTAGCTTTGACTTGCGCAAATCAGGATATCTATCCTTACGCAAATGTAACCAAACAAGATCTCCAGGTGCAAAGACAACATGTTTTCTACCCTTATCTCCAACAATTTTGTATTTAGAATTCATACGCTCAATGTTTTCCTTCGTTAACTCATGCATCTTTAATATCAATTCAGCACGATCTTTATCATCAAAATTAACCTTCTCCGAAGATGGAAGAGGCAACAAATCAATAGGTGCACGAGGTAAGAAACCATAGACAACTTCAAAAGGGCCCATCTTAGTGGTAGAATGTAGCGAACGATTATAAGCAAATTCAACATGAGGCAAGCATTCTTCCCACATTTTCAAGTTATTCTTCAAAACAGTCCTAAGCATAGTAGACAATGATCTATTGACTACTTCAGTTTGGCCATCAGTTTGGGGATGACATGTAGTACTAAAAAGTAGTTTAGCCCCCAACTTAGCCCATAAACATCTCCAAAAGTGGCTAAGAAATTTAGCATCACGATCTGAAACAATTGTATTTGGCACACCATGCAACCGAATAATTTCACGAAAGAACAAATCAGCAACATGAACAACATCATCACTTTTATGACATGGTATAAAGTGTGCCATTTTGGAAAATCTATCCACGACAACAAATATGCTATCCCTCCCCTTCTTAGTTCGAGGTAAACCTAAAACAAAGTCCATAGATATGTCCTCCCAAGGAACACTAGGTACACGCAAAGGCATATATAAACCATGAGGATTGAGTCGTGACTTAGCTTTTTGACATGTAGTGCAGCAAGCAACAAAATGCTCAACATCCCGTCTCATCTTTGGCCAAAAGAAATGTGTAGAAAGTACGTCCTCCGTTTTCTTCACGCCAAAGTGTCCCACTAATCCTCCTCCATGTGCCTCCTGTAACAACAAAAGACGAACGGAGCTAGCTGGAATGCATAGCTTGTTAGCACGGAACACAAATCCATCATTAATAACGAACTTGTTCCATGTTCTCCCTTCTTTATAATGCTGCAACACATCTCTAAATTCAATTCCCTGTGGAGTAACAACATAGCCAAGAAAAGATACTCGATCGGTGCAAAAGGTGCACTTCCCAAGGTTACCAAACAAACGTGCATCACGTAGAGCAATAAAAACAGCACGTAGATGTTCCAAATGTTCCTCCAAAGATCTACTAAAAATCAATATATCATCAAAATAGACTACCACAAATCGTCCAATGAAAGCACGTAAAACCTCGTTCATTAATCTCATGAAAGTGCTAGGTGCATTAGTTAACCCAAAAGGCATGACTAACCACTCATATAATCCAAACTTAGTTTTAAATGCTGTTTTCCATTCATCTCCCAATTTCATACGAATTTGATGGTATCCACTACGCAAATCAACTTTGGAGATGTAGAACCACTTAATTCATCAAGCATATCATCTAGTCTAGGAATAGGATGACGATAACGAATAGTAATATTATTCATGCCTGTACAGTCCACACACATGCACGATGTACCATCCTTTTTAGGCACTAGAATAATAGGAACAACACAAGGACTAAGGGATTCGCGTATATAACCTTTGTCAAGCAGCTCCTGTACTTGACGCATAATCTCCTTTGTCTCCTCTGGATTGGTACGATATGGCGCACGGTTGGGTAGGGATGCACAGGGAATTAAGTCAATCTGATGCTCAATCCCGCGAATAGGTGGTAATCCCGGTGGCACGTCTTGTGGGAAGATGTCAGCGAACTCCTGCAAAATGTTAATGACCACAGGAGGCAAAGAGGGAGGCATGTCCTCGAATGAAAAGAATACCTCTTTGCATACAAAAGCATAGCAAACAGATGTAGCAACATCCAAATCATTAATATCAGATTTAGTAGCAAGTAAACATCCAATCTTCAATTTTATTTCGGATGCAACATTAGATGATGGTTTATTCTGCTTATGGTGTTGCTCAAATTCCTGTGCTACAATCTGATTTTCACTCTTATTTTTTTCTTGTTTTGCTTTACTAGCTCTAGCAATGTCATCTTTCATAATATGTTCCGGAGACATAGGAAGCAAAGTGATATTTTGATCCTTATGAACAAGAGTATACTGATTTGTCCTACCATGGTGTACATAAATTTTATCAAACTGCCATGGCCTACCAAGTAAAACAGAACATGCTTGCATGGGTACCACATCACAATCCACATAATCAGAATATGTAGCAATGCTAAAATGCACACGAACAGTACGTGTTACCTTAACCTTGCCACTATTGTTGAACCATTGGATGTAATAAGGATGAGGATGTGGTCTGGTGGTTAGAGACAACTTCTCCACCATCTCCATGCTAGCCAAGTTATTGCAACTCCCTCCATCGATGATGACACGAACAGAACGCTCCTTCACAACTCCCTTTGTGTGGAACAAGTTGTGCCTCTGGTTTTGCTCAGCCTGTGTAACCTGCATACTGAGAACACGTTGAGCAACTAAACTTTCATACCTATCAGCGTAATCAACAGCCATGTAGTGTGTCTCTGGTTCTGCATCCTCGCCACCCTGTTCTTCACTTGCAATGAGAGCCAAAGTCTCCTCATCATAATCACTAGCAGACGCATATCCACCATCCTCAGTAACAATCATTACACGTTTGGAAGGGCATTCTCTCGCAAAGTGACCTCCACCCTTGCAACGACGGCATATAACCTCATGTGTTTGCCCTGTGGATGCAATAGATGAAAAAGAGCTTTGTGCAGGACCAGAAAGTGTGCTCTTCGCAGAGGGTGGATTAGGAGCCTGTTTCCTGGTATCGCGGTTGGAGTTGGAGGTGGGAGTAGGTGGCATTGCAGCAGGACGTGCGGAAGTAGAGGAGGTACGTGGCGTCCATGATGAAGTGCGACCTGTAGAAAAAGGAGTTCTCACCATTGCCTGTCGATCCTGCACTTCACGTTCAGCTTTGCAAGCAAGATGAAATAAACGATTGATAGTGTTATACTCCTTATACTCTAGAATAGTCTGAATCTCTCTATTTAATCCACCCATAAAACGTGCAAGAATAGCTTCATTCTCCTCAACAATACCACATCTAATCATGCCAGTTTGTAATTCCTGATAATATTCTTCTACAAAAAAATTTCCTTGTCTTAAACCCTGCAAATTTTGAAGCAATTCACGTTGATAATAAGGTGGCACCCAACGATTACGCATAGCAATTTTCAAAGCAGCCCAAGTAGTTGGAATATCCGCATGGTGTATTCTACAATGTTCTGACCACCAAACACAAGCAAAGCTAGTGAATGAACAAACAACAGCAGCAACACGTCTATCCTCAGGAAATTGTAAGCATGTAAAACGTTGTTCTGTTTCTAACTCCCATGTAAGATATATATCAGGAATATATCTACCCTCAAACGTTGGAATATTCAATTTAAGTTTAGGGAGATGGTCATGATCCCGTACCTGAGGGGGTGGTGCAGCCCTACCGTTATGGTTGTCGCCATGTGGTCGACCAGGTGCGTATCTTGGTGGTTGCCCCTGAGGCTGATCTAGAGCAACCTCTCCCTCATCATCATAATCACCATCGTAATCGTCAACCTGCTCAATGACAGTAGCAGCAGGAGCCACAGAAGTAGCAGCAGTATCAACAGTACCAGTATGTTGGCCTTGGCCGAGAGGCACACGTCGCTCTCGTCGTTCGAAAGGGATAGGAGCTGCAGCTGGTGGTGGTAGATGGGCAAGCACCTCATTGAACTTGGCGTCCATCTTGGTGTTGAATGTCTTCTCCAAACCATCGAGCTTCTCCACGGCCTCTCCAAAGTTGGTCACGAAATCTTGTACCTGGTCAGCCATCATTTGCTGAAATTTATCATTGAGCGCTTTGTTGGTCATGCTCTCCCAGTCGCTTCCGTCGTCGTGTGATCCTGACATGGTTAGCAGAAATAGGAAACACACAAGAATATGAAACCTACAGACTACCGGGACGTGGTGGTGATGGTGGTGGTGTGTCACAAATCCTTTAAGCGAATCTCAAATTCTTACTAGTTCTTACCCAGCAGCAGGCAGTGATCGGCAACCGTTGTAGTCAAACTCTCAAAGCTTGGATAGAGCGATTGCCAGGTGGTGTCAAACACATGACGTAGATGTATGTGGAGCTAGGATGGCTTATTGTATGGTAGCAAAAAGGGTTAGCAATAATCAATTCAGAGATGCAAGGTTGAATAAACACTCAACGACGGTACTGTGCTGGTCCTAGGCTAGACTGTGCTAGATATGCGAGCCTTAAACACCTACAAAATCACGACGCTACACGTAATCAAGGGAAAAGCACACTCTGAATTATTATTTTTGCTTTTTTTTGTGCTCTTTTGTTTTTGCTAAAAAAAATTCACTATAATGGCGAGTGCCTCAAAACTCTTCCCACGTCGTATAAGCAAGATGGGCACGAAATTTGTTGGACTATTTTTTTTCTTTTTCTGGAGCAATTCGGGGGCTGCGACGACCAAAAATTTCGACAAAAATCACTATGATGGCAAGTGTCCCAAAACGCTCCGAAGAACCTAAAACCAAGACAGGGAAAAATATTTTCAGCCGAATTTTTTTTGGGCCAAAACGTGCTCTGCAAAGCGTGCCAGACTTTTTTTTCCGACACCTACGCAGGTAGCAAAACACGAATCCGAAATCAAAAGGATCTCGAAACTAAACCTAAAACGAGCTGGACTCGGATTGGTGAGGATTGGTGGTGGTATATATGGACACCAATGGATAGTGATGATGGATGGTGATATATGGCAGCGGTGATGATGGTGGTGGTATATGGCAACTATGAAGATGATGCGGTGGCGGCATGATAACCTATGAAAAGAACTCGAAACTCTAAAGGACTAGACACTAAGACCAGCAACGCGACACGACGATGTAACCGCAAATTCAACAAAGCAAAATACTGAAAAGACTATGCAAAGGCTCAGATTGGTTCGGATATGATGATCTAACCCTAAATGTTTTTTGTGGCTTTTTCGTGGACTAAAGGTATGAAGAACAGATGCGATCAAAACTACGAAAACTGGTATAATCTCACCGAGCAACTTGGAAATCTGATACTACTTGATAGAGGCGAAGTTGTCCCTGTCTTTCGATGAGATGGTGGCTATCGTTTTTGGTGGAGTAGACTTTGACGATCCGACTACGAACGTGTGATGACGTCGTGCCTTAGCAATCGCTAAACCAACTCCGAGAGGTTATTGACCATGCCGGAGCACGATCAACCTGACCACGAGGGTCTGTTTCCTGCACGCAAACGAAGAACAAGCAAGAAACTAAGATTGCAATCTGGATATTGCCAATATAAGAGGAAAGCTTTATTGATGAAGTGGGGTTTTGTGACGCCTTTGTCTAGTCGTGGAACACAAATGAAGAAATTACATGGGCCTGGCCCAACAATAAGGTGGCGCGGCACCTATATTAGCCTGGGGACGAATTTTGTAAGTAGCATCATGCATATTTCGTCCAAGGCTTCTTGCTCCCATTATGGTGGCTTCAAAGTGCGAAAATCATCACTGGAAGCTCCATTGTTCTTTCCCCCGCGCACACCTTCTTCTCCATGCTTGATCCCGCTCCAATGGTCATCCTTCTTGTCCATGCCAGGTCCTTCATTCACAAGTAAAACAAAAGTATCTAATTTAGGCAGCATCATATGTTCATGAACATTAGAAGGATTTGCAAGAAACGAAAGTACCTGGTAATTCAATTGACGTGCGTGAGCTCTAGTAATTGGTCCTGTATGTATAGCAGTCGGAGTTGTGGGTGTAGCATTAGTAGGGATGTCCTCATCAGCTCCAGCAGGATCCGTGGCTGTCGAGCCTGGAGCAGCAGGAAGTTGCCGGCCATCCGAGTCCTCCCCATGAATGCAGCCTCGACCACCGCTTTGGCCCAGTTGCCTGCACCCTTCTCCTCCTGCTCTCACCCTTTCTTCCCTGTCCCTCACCTCTCTCTCTCTCTCTGTTGACAGGAACGACCATGGCGCCTCTGCTTCGAGCCCTCACATGGCGACTAGGTGCCCCGTCGCCCCTAACCTGCCCGCTGCTCCTTTCCTCCCCACCTCGCACCGCAGCTCATGCGCCACCGGCGACCAGAAGGGGTATGTGCTCCCCCCAGCTCTTTCTTCTTTCCTTCTTCTCTCCTTCTCTCATGGCTCTCTCGCTCTCTGCAACAGGAACGCCAGCAACCACCGTTTGAGCAGAGCAGCAGCTGTCGGAGCTCGTTCCAGTCGGATCTGCACCCGAGCGCCCCCCCCCCCGTATCCATTCCCTGCCTCTGCGCCCGCCGTCTTTGCCAGAGCGTCGAGCCACCGTCCTCTGTTTCCCAGCTATGAGCAAGTTCCCCCATCTCTGAAACTCTGTTCTATTTCTTAGATCCGTTTTGCCAGGTAGATGTTATTCGTGTTCCACTACGTTTGTGCACAAACACTCACGAGCCGAGATGGCTAGCGCAGCAGTGCTACAGCCTTGAGGTCATGGGATCAAATCCCCATCTCTCGACTTTTACTTCAGATTTTTGGGTGCTTTTCAGAGTATCAAGTATTGTCTGTGTTTCATCTATAGCCTTGAACCTTTGTAATCACTAGCACGTGCACGTCCCTCTGGTTATCCTGCCTTTCCACATCCAGGAAGTCGTGGGTTTGAGTCCCAGGCTCCCTAATAACTTTTGTCATGCTTTCATTTTCGTTTTCATCCACACGAACACAACCATTTGGGCCTAATCCTTCACTAGGCCGTTGCAGCGATGCAATCCGGCCCATTCATGTTTTTATTTTTGTTTGCTGCAACTTACCATTTTTTCAGGACATGTAGAGTTTACAAAAATGCCATGTTTTCAAAATATTAATAACTAAATAAATGCACATCGTATGAAAATGTTTTATATATGAAAAATGTTTAGAATTTCGTGTAGATTCACAATATTGAACTCTCATATGTATTCAAAATGTTTACCTTGCTCTTTTCATTTATTTTGCACAGATGACATGCTAAAATGATTTATTTCATTGCTATTAAACCGTAGCTCCATTTAAAATGATCCACATATGAAACTTGACTAGAAAAACGGGTAGAATCTCATGGCATACTTTATTTTTCATGTTCAGCAAATATAAAACATGTGTATTTCAGATCTGTACCAAACTTAAAATATGCGTGTGGGGTCGTTGTGGAAATGTTATATGTTGCTTCCGGCCTCATTTAAAATGCCTAGGTGATCTAGTTGTTCTTGCTTCACCTCTTGCCATGTTTAACAATATTTAATATTGACGAGTACCTAAACGGGAGTGAACTAAATAATTTGAACGTGGAGTTTCGTCAATATGCAACTCGTTGCATATTGAACTTCACTTAATATGTAGTAGTTGTTTGTTGTTCTTGCCATGCCATGCCATGCCTTGCATATTAAACCGGACATGCATCATATTTGCTTGCGCATCATGCCATGCATATGTTGTGGTGTTTATCGTATGTGGATTGTTTGTTTCAGATTGCTTCTTCTCGAGAGAGTTCCGAAAGTGTTCGGAGTGTGAGGATTCGTTCGACTACGTTGGCTCGTCTTCTTCATGGATTCGTTCTTTTTACAAACGGGATCTCTGGCAAGATGACACATTTCCCTAGATACCATTACTATCATTGCTATGCTAGTTGTCTCGCTTCCATCGTTATGTCTCGCTAGCTACCACTTGTTTGTCAAGCCTCCCAACATTGCCATGAAAAGCCTCTAACCCTCCACCTTCCCAGCAAACCATTGTTAGGCTATGTTACCGCTTGCTAAGCCCTTCTTATAGCGTTTCTAGCTGCAGGTGCAATTGCTTCCATGTGACTACATGGACATTCTTTTGTTATCACAATATTATTGTTATTTAATTTAATGCACATATATACTTGGTAAAGGGTTGAAGGCTTGGCCTTTTGCTTGGTGTTTTGTTCCATCGTTGGCGCCCTAGCTACTTGTGAACCGGCGATATGTTCCATATTGAGCGCTCCTAACATGCTCGGGGTTGTTATGGGGACCCCCTTGATTTTCGTTTTGGGATAAAACTCGCCTGGCAAGGCCCAAGATTGGTACTACATTTGCCTAATTACTAATAAAATTGCATAGGGACTTTCCGGACCCTGTGGATAATTAATCAACCCCCGGGCCAGTGCTCCTCATGAGTGTTGGTCCAAACTAGAGCCACTTGTGGCGCCACCTCGGGGCAACTCGAGGGATTTCTATCAGGCCACCTTACGTACTGCTCATCTGGTAGTGCCCTAAGATAGAGATATGCGCGACTCCTATTGGGGTCTGGCTTGCCGGGTGGCCTTGCTGGATTTGTTTTACCATTCTCGAACGTATTGCACGTGGGATTTCGACGACACTTCAGGCTATCTCGAAGTTGAGATTTTCCATCGGGATTCGGCAAATACTACGGCTAATTCCGCGGTTGAGGAATTCCAACGCGACGAGTGGTTAATTTGTGATGGATGAGTTGGAGCACCCCTACAGGGTTAAATCTTTCAATAAGTCGTCCTCGCGGTTATGTGGCAACTTGGATATTTTGTTTAACACCCGGTCATAGTAAACTTGAAGTAAAGTCAAATAAAATACACCAATTGTGTGCGTAACCGTGGCTGTGTCTTCTCGTGAGCCCTTATCCGAGAGAGAACACAGTCGGGTTATGTTTGACGTAAGTAGGTGTTAAGGATCACTTAGTGATCATTACTCGTTCACGTTCGCTATGCGTAGACCACCCACTTTACTTTCTATATTCATAAGTTAGCCACTCAAACAAATGCTTAGACGCTTGCTGCAGCCTCACCACTTAACTATACCTCACCCATTAAGCATTAATAGTCTTGATACCCTTGGGAATGAGATTGCTGAGTCCCTGTGGCTCATAGGTTACTACAACAAAGTTGGAGGTGCAGGTAATGCGATGATTTGACGTGAGCGTGATGCTTGTTTGATTTGGAGTTCTCCTTCTTCTTCTTCATCGATCTAGGATGGGTTCCAGGCGGCAGCCTGGGATAGCAAGGATGGATGTCATTTTATCGTTTCATTTCGTCTGTAGTCGGACCCTGCTCTTATGTATGATGTTTGAATATGTTGTTGTATTGATGTGATCTTGATGTAGCTTGTGGCGAGTGTAAGCCAATTCCATATACTCATCTCTTCTGTACATGTACTTGTAATGATATCCATTCTTGCAAACGACGAGCTGCGCTTCTATCCCCGTCGAGGCCCTCGAGCCAAAATAAGGATAGGATCACATCTTGGGCGTTACAGTGTAACCCCTTGTTAATGATCGACATGGTAACTATGACATGCATGCTAGTCATATTTGCAGTACAATATGCCGCAACATCCTCCCTCCCTTTGAATGAAACCGTCCTGGGTTTCTAGTTGTCCTTCAAAAGCTCTCTCTTTCCGTACTGTCAACATCACATCTAAGCTAATCGACTTCTCATCCATTGGTTTTAGTATCATTTGCTTCCCATCATGAAAAAAAGTATATGTATTCATCCTCGCGGCATGTGTTGCATTGCAGTCGTACTATCATCATACTGCCATGGCCGTCAAAGCAATAAACTACAAACTTCTAATGGCAAAACGTCATATTCCACCTCATCAATATATTTCCCAACTTTAAACGATACACACACCTTATGTGTAATTTTGAGCTGCCCACAAATATCAACCATTCCAGATGATGTGGCTCATCATACAGCCATGTGGACAACCCAAGTTTCTCCACCAACATCTTTCTGATCCCATTGGTGCAGCTTCATCCATCAATAATCAATACGCACACCGTTCCCTTGATGTTGCACTGAGTCTGAAATAAACTCCAGTGTTGCCCTTTATCCACATTATTGTTGTTGTCGTCGTGTACCCTCTTAAGTTATACGCTCAACCCACACATTGGTGTTGGTGCTTTCTCTTCTATTGCCATTTCCACATGCGCCTCGCTAGTGAAGGCAGGGCACCCAACCTCGTAAGGCATGTACCGGCCAGCACTAGGCGCGGGGTCGTCAGCACCTGGGCCGTTGCGCTTGTCATACTGGTGGTGTGCTTCTCGACACCGCTCTATGGTGATGCGTGCGCCTTCTTTCCACCGATCCTCCAGGACACACCGCTGGTCACGTTTACCGCGCGGGCTGGACGAGGCCATAGATGCCTCGTCGAGCTCGTCAGCACACACAACTATGCGAATAATGTACATGCATGGTAGATAAACACATCATCCATCATTATGGTTTTCTTCTCTTGCACATAACCATTAGGATCACAAGTGCATGAATAATATGATGCAACAATGGCCATATTCATGGCACTAGGCATATGGTGCAAAGAAGGAAAGAAAGCATGTTTCACATGAAAGATGTCAAAATCTCCAAGAATATGAGAGAAAGCTATGGCTCAATCTCATTATCAAAATAAATAGCATTTTTGCACTCGATGCATGGAAAATCTAGCATGAGAGAGGCAACACATGGAAAGACATATGACAACATTCAATAGCAATCACGTGTGAAGCATGGCAATGGTTGTCACAAAGCAAACATGGCAAAAGTAAATAATATCTCCACCAAGATTGCAAATACACATACAAATCATATAGTAAAGTGTCATGTGAGATGCAAAGCATGGGTCACAAATGCATGGCAAAGGCATAGAAATGAGCATATCATGAAAAGTGAACATGGCAATATGGGCATAGGATATATAATGCACAATATGCCATAACCATCTGAGGCCATGTAGAAGTGATGCGCGCAGTCCTTGCACAAGGGGAATGGTTGGAGACACATTCCGATGAATCCCGAAGCATCGGTGCTCTCAAGAGGTCTTTTTGAAAACTCATGGGATTGTGAGGTTGGCGCGTAATCATGAGTACCTACACACAACAAAGGTAAAGGGGAAATTTTGTACGCATGGTATATGTACACATCATCCGTTAGGATGTGCATATGCTTGTGCTCGTTAGCACAAAATGTCCAATGCACAAATAACTTAGATGCATTATATAGGATCATGTCATCCATCATGAAAGGTTTGTTATTATGTATAGCATAATGGAGACTGGAAAAATGTAGTGCATCACTTGAAATATCAAGAGCATTGTTATTCATGTTATGCAGATGGTGCACACAAGTATTGGGATCATGCAATGGATTGGATGGAACAAAATCTCCTCATGTGCAATAGCGTGAGCATAATGCGGAGAGAATGGACAACATCCAAAACAATGCATTTCCAAATCATGGAGATCATGGCATGGAATATGAGAATTATTATGCAAATGATGCAAAGGAAGCATGGCAATATCATCACAAGAAAAACAAATTCCAATAACCATGAGCTTGTTGTCTATGTCTGTCGGTGCACTAGGACTGGGATACCCAGTGCCCCTGACCTATGCACATGAAGTAGTAGCAGAACCCATCAACGTAAGAAGAGAAAACCAACATCGAAGACCAAGACTACAGCAGAAGCGACCTATGCTGGCTAAGCAATACCGGCAAGGTCAATGCAACGGCCCAGGACGTGCCCGAACCGCCCCAGTCACGTCCCCGGTGCCTATCGGGGACCGAGGCACGCACATCTTCAGGAAGACCGGCAAGTCATCCCCCCGGAGGCACGGGCCGATCGGCCACCGCTCCACGGCATCGTAACGCCAGTCACTTGTAGATGCGGTGTCGAGCCCCCAGGTGTCTAAGTGGCTCTCGCTAAGCACGTGGCGACTCGCTGGAAGACAGATTATGCTTGCTTGACACCCGTCCAAAGGCTGTCAAGGCATTGAGCAATAGTTAGCTAAAGCAGTGGTAGAAGCCTGCTGGGAATGCATCCCTGCATGCCACCTAGACTAGCATTTATGGTATTCTATCCTAAGTGCAAGAGTTACGTATGATAGCACTGTTGGTTATCTAATCACTATGTAATGTCTGTTTTTCCACTGTGGTTGCCCCTTGAGCTATAAATGGAGGCCCAAGGCAACCTATCTAAAGATTCGGACCTTTGGACACTTGTACCCGCATAGCAGCTCCCCCAAAGGCAACCCTTGCTGGGTTTGAGCGCTGTGTGTGCTTTGTGTTCCTCTGACCAATCCACCAAAGCAACAGTAGGGTTTTATGCTTCTCAATAGTCCGAACCTGGGTAAAAACACTAGCATCTCATCGTCGCATTGCCTCAGCACCTCACTCTTTGTGCAATGTGACCTCGCCCCCGCCGAGCCCCAATAGGTGATTGAGTGCATCGAGCTCCGGCATCTTTGGTGCGCCAGGTAGGGGGCGTCATTTGTGCAAACCCGAGATCATGAGCAGCGTGTTGATCCTCATCACCATCTTCATCACCCATGCCTCCCCAGAAGAAGCCCGGTGCTACCGCGCACCACTCCACTTCGAAGGCCCCCTCGCACGCAGCTGCGGTCGCCGTTGGCACCGCGGCGGTGACAAGTGAGGCGGGCGTCATGGGCGACACGGCTGGCGCAGGTGGCGCCACCGTCATATCCCTCGCAGATGATGCTGGAGCAAGGAATGCCGAGGAGGAACAACAAGAACAACAACATCTTGGCGAGCTCGGCCCTAGTGGCGCGGACGAAGAAAACGATCAGTCTCCACCTCCTCGCCGCACTGGTAGCCACAACCGCCACATGGCACCCAATCCGAAGCAAGCCGTGATCCCCTAGATGCGCCTGTCACAGGCTCGACTGTTGGGCGCACACCTCGCCCAGAATAATAGGGAGCATCGAGCGGGGCCGTAGAACCACAAGCTCGACCACCTCCATGTCAGACCGCCCCAGCGACCGGTGCATGGTGACGAGAAAACAATGATGGCCCTCGTGGTTCCGCGAGGAGTCGAGTGACGTCGTGAACCGCCTCGCTGGCCATGCCGGACACAACAACGGAAGCGATAGTACGGGCCTATCTGTTGCTAAACTCCCCGTCGGCGGCTGACAAGATGGATGAGTGGAGAGCCACCATCCAAAGTTTGATCGCCTTCGTCGAAGCCAACAAATCACAGCATGTAGAGCCATCGCGACGCACATAAACGACAACGAAGGCCTAGGCCGAAGGTCGGATCGTGGGGGCAACACCGACGATGCAGTCCTCTCCACAACAATAGACCCAGAGGCAGCAAGAACGAACTTCACATGCTGACAAGCCTGACGAGGAATGTATGGCCTCGTCTAACCCACACGATTGTCGGGACCTGCGATGTGTCCTGGAAGACCAGCGGAAGGAAGACACGCGCATCACCATAAAGCGACACCGGGAAGCACACTGTCAATCTGACAGCCGCAACGGCCCAGATGCTGGCAACCCCGAGCCCAGTGCTGGTGGGTACCTGCTTTATGAGGTTGGGTGCCCCGCCTTCATACGCGAGGTGCAATAGGTCCGCTGGCCATCGGCCCGAGCTTTCAAACCTGAACTAACAAAGAAATACGACGGAAAGCTAAACCCAGCGGAATTCCCGGGCATCAATACGATAGCCGTTCAAGCCACTGGGGAAAATATGAGAAGGTGCTCGCAAACTATTTCCCTTTGGCACTCAAGCCAAATGTGAGATCGTGGCTGATGCACCTATCTGAGAACTCTATTTCATCATGGGATGACTTGTGCAACGAGTTTGTCGGCGCCTTCATAGATGGCCACCAAGAGCTAGGACAGCCCAGGGACCTGCAATTCCTTCCGTGGAAGGAGGGAGAAATGTTGGGGAAGTACATCCAGAGATTCATTCAAGTACACCACAACATTCCTGAGATAGACCCCACAACCGCGATCGCCGTGTTCCATTCGAATGTTCGCAACACGAGGATGTGGGCCAAGAGGAATGTTAGACTCTCCAAGACCCTCAATGAATTGTACACATTAGCGGACAAGTGTGCTCGAGCCGAGGAAGGAAGGCAACTCCCTAGAGAGGAGGCTAGTGTCAAAGTCGACTCAGATGATAACGACAATGCCCCTAGCCCAAAGGGGAGAAGCCAAAGGCACAATAAGAAGCGTAAGGGAAAGGCGGTGTTGGCCGTTGAGAGCTCTGGTGGTCTCAGTGCCGGCAAGAAGGACAAGGCCAAGGCCCTCGACAAGAGTCCGTTGATGGAAGCATACATGGAAGAGGTGTGGAAGCTGGAGGAGCACTTTGATTGATTACAAATAGAGCATGTCCCACGTGATCGCTGATCATCTATCAAAGTGTGCTGCGTAGAAGCTTCTTGTGGAACCCAGAACTTTTGTCCTCCGCCTCACTCAGCCATCAGTATCCCCATCAACGAGGACTAGGAAAAGGAGAAAGTTGAACTCCGGCAAGCATTTCCTGGCACAGCTTCGTGGAACCACTAGTAGAGAGGCTGTCGGGGATAGTCCCGTTTCAGTTGGTGAGCATCTGTCTCCTATAGAACCCCAGGTTCTTGCGGTCAAGGTAAGCGCCCCACTAACGAGGAGATGACTTTAATCACCATTGTCGATCCGCAGGCTCCAGCTTGGGCACAATATATAGTCCACTTCCTTCATACAGGAGAATTTCTCGAAGAGTAGGAAGAAGCCGAAAAAGTAGCACATCAGTCAACTATGTACCAGTTTGTCAATGATGCTGTATAAAGGAAAACTAACTAAACAATGTGAAATTGAAGTGCATTCCCCGGGAAGATGGACTAAAGCTGTTGGCAGAGATTCACAAAGGCGTATGTGGGTCTCACATTGGATCAAGGGCCCTTGCCGGAAACCTTCCGACAGGGTTTCTATTAGCCCACTGCCATCCAGGATGGAAGTGAGATAGTCACCAAGTGTGAAGCCTGCTAGTTCCATTCCAAGAACATCCATAAACCAGCACAAGTACTCCAGATGATCTTGAAAGCACATTTGCTCCCTTGTTGGTTTTGGTAATTAATAACAACATATATGTCATTGAACTAATGTTTCCACTAAGCATGTTACAGGAAAGTTCAATGATCGGTTGGCAAAAGGATCATGGAATACCCCAAGATGCAAGGAAATAGATTGGCAAAGCTTCAAGCAAGAGGACTCTACATTTTACCTTTGTGATAAATCACTTTGAGTCCATAGGAAACCCAATACTATCTAAAGGGGGTAAGGTACTACTGGTGAACATTATGCTCATACGTGCACAAGTGATAGTTACCACATACATCCACAAGCTCTTACACAAAAGTCTGTCCAAAGCCAAATATCCAAAATCGGTGCCACCGACTCTCAGCCTCAGACAGACTCAGCCAAACCCTAGCCCTTCGGTGCAACTGATTCCATTTCGGTGCCATTGAGTGTGGGTTGCCAACTTCCTGTTATGCAAATTCACAAAATCGGTCTGACCAAGTTTGTTGAATTGGCGTCACCGAGTTTGGAAATCTAACCATTGGTCACCTTATCGGTGCAAACGAGTTGTATGTATCAGTCTCACTGAGATTCAAAAGTTGCTACCTTTGAAGCAACTCGGTACCATCGAGATTAACACATCGGTGTCACCGAGTCTGACTTATTAGGTGTAACGGTTGGATTTTTGGAGATGCCTATATATACCCCTCCATCACCACACTCGCAAGTGAAGCACTCATAATAGTTCCCCACTCATACCTATTGATTTTTTGAGAGAGATCCACCTACTGATGTGTCGAGATCATGCCATTTCATTCCAACCACATGAATCTTGATCTCTAGCCTCCCCAAGATGCTTTCCACCCAATCAACCTCTTCCACCATAGCCAAATCTATGATAGAGTGATTATGTGTTGAGGAGTCCATCATCTTGAAGCACAAGAGCAAGGAGTTCATCGAAATTATTGAGCCTATTACCTTTTGGAGGGGGGTGCCTCCTAGATTGGTTAGGTGTCGCTTGGGAGCCTCCTACTTCGTGTTGTGGAGTGAACCAAGAAGTTTTTAAGGGCAAGGAGATCGCCTACTTCGTGAAGATCTACCCATGGTGAGGCTAGTCCTTCGTGGACGGAAGCCGTTATGGAATAGTCAAGGTTGATTCTTCGTGGAACCCTCTGTGGGTAGAGCCCTTCGTGGACTCACGCGACCGATGCCCTCCGTGGGTTGAAGACTCCATAAACGTGGGCGTATAATAGCACCACCTAACGGAACCACTGGAAAAATCATCGTGTCTTCAAATTGCGTTTGATCTTCCTACCCTTCCTATACATACATGCTTGTCTTTACTTTCTGCTGCAATACTCGTAGGCATGCATGTGTAGGGTGTACTTGACTTGCTATGAATGCTAAAATCCACCAAGACTTAAAATTGGGAAAAGGTAGTTTTTTAATTGGTCAAGTAGTCTAATCACCCCCCTCTAGCACTACTTTCGATCCTACAAGTGGTATCAGAGCTTTAGTCTCCATTGCATTGGTTTCACAACTTTGGAGAGTATGGCGTCTTATGAGGGAAACTATCACCATAGAGGTCCGTACTTTGATGGCACTAATTTTGCTAGTTGGAAGCACAAAATGAAAATGCATCTACTTGGTCATAACCCTGCCGTTTGGGCTGTTGTTCATGTTGGATTGCAAGGTGAATTCTTTGCGGATGGAAGGGAACCAGATCACGAAGCAACTGCGGAAGA
The DNA here is from genome assembly GCA_022496015.1 of Hordeum marinum. Taxonomy (NCBI): domain Eukaryota; kingdom Viridiplantae; phylum Streptophyta; class Magnoliopsida; order Poales; family Poaceae; genus Hordeum; species Hordeum marinum. The sequence goes on along the minus strand of CM039675.1, from coordinate 225,094,912 downwards.
ATTTAAGATGTTGCAACTCAATGCTCAAGCATGTGACATTCTTTTCAACTGCTTATGCCCCGAAGAATTCAACAAAATCAACTGTCTTGAGAATGCAAAACAGATTTGGGATACTTTGGTTGATATGCATGAAGGTACCGAATCTGTGAGAGAATCCAAGTTGGATGTTTTTCAAAGTAAGCTTGACAAGTTCAAGATGAAGGATGGTGAAGGAGTCGCTGAGATGTACTCTAGGATAGCTCTCATCACCAATGAGATTGCCGGCTTAAGAAGCAAAGAAATGACCGACAAATTCATCATCAAGATACTTTGAGCTTTGGATGATCGATATGACACTGTATGCACATTGATTCAAATGATGCCCAACTACAAAGACCTCAAGTCAACGGAAGTGATTGGAAGGATTATTGCTAATGATATGATACTCAAGGACAAGGAAGAGCTTCACCACAAGTCTAGTGGTGCTTATAAAGCCACAAGTGATGCTTCCGCAACTTCAAGCGTCAACCTTGTCACAAATGAAGAGATAAGCCTCATGGTCAAGAAATTCAACAAGTTCTACAAGAATAGAAGCAAAGATCGAAGCTCCAACTCAAAATATGACGAGAAGCATTCGTCAAGTCATGAACGAAAATGCTACAATTGTGGGAAGCCCAGACACTACTCAAATGAGTGCACGGATCCTTACAAAAGGAAAGAAGAGTCAACAAGAAGACAAAGCTCAAGAGACGAGTCACCTCGAAGAGAGTAGGGATGATCGTTATGAACGAAGACCCTCAAGGAGAAGTGGGGGCTCTAACAAGAAGGACAAGTACACCAAGAGCTACTCAATAAGAAAACATCAAGCTCATGTTGGTGAATGGGTTTCCGGTTCCGAATCCGACAACCACTTCAAGAGAAGCTACCACTCCAACTGCGACTATAGTCAAGATGAAGGTCTTGCTGGACTTGCACTAGTGACAACCGACTCCTACGACATATTTGATTCACCAAATGAAGGGAGTGGATGTTACTTCATGGCTAATGGCCCAATATCACACCCCAAGTATCTTGATTTCAATAGTGATGAGGATGACTTATTAATTAAAGATTACTTTCTATTTGAAAATCTAGTAATGTTAGTCAAAATGAACTTACTAGTAATCACTCTAGTCTAGATAAGTCGTGCGATGATGATAAGTTAGAAATAGAATGACTAACTCAAGAATTAAACACTCTTAAGTTATATCACGAGTCTACTCTACAAGATCATAGAGATCTTGTAGGCCACATCAGAAGCTCCGCTTCGAGAAGCTCAATTTAGAGCAAGAGCATGAGTTCCTTAAGTATCAATGACGATCTTCGAAAGACGACTTCCTCTTATCTAGCCAAACAACTTCTCTTGTCTACGTTCATGCCACAAGTTAAGACTAAGAAAGCTAGTAACAAAGGAAAGAAAGGTTCTTCAACTAGTAGCAATAAAAATGATAAATCCAATGATATTCTTCTAGTAGTTCTATTGATCTCACTAACTCTTCTCTTAGCCAAGTTTCACTTGAGCAAGAAAATGAACTTTTGAAAGGGATTATAGAGAAAGGTATCTACAAGAGTCTTGAAGGGTGCAAACAATTTGAGGAGATTGTATGCAAGAACGGAGGATACCGGAAGAATCATGGTGTTGACTACTTCAACACTAATGGAGTTGAATGGGAAGAAGGTTAATACCCCAATCACAAGTTTGTTCCTCAAAAGGAGAAGTATGAAAATACTCTCCCCAAGGGAACACGAGCTCAAGATGACCTCCCACCACAATACTCCAAGCTCAAGGGCAAGAACAAGCTTCAAGAGGACATTGACTCATATGAAGATGAATCCCAAGCTTTGGTGAGGTGGGTTCCCAAGGCTACTACAAGCTCAAGTTCTACAAGTGCTACTTCAACACCAAGGATTCCCATCAACTTGATGTGGGTCCCCAAGAAGAAAACTAGAGAAGTTCTAGAGGGGTGACTCCACCAATGAAATCCACTCATATTCATTTTTGGCAAGAACTAGTTGTAATCAACATCAACATCATGCAATAGTTCAAGGAGTCACACATTCCCTCAAAGGTAAGCAAGGGACATGGTAATCAACAAATAAATGGACATTATCATATATGCTTTGCACTCCATGTCCATAGATATCCTTGTATTTGTCTCTTGTGTGTTGGGACTAACCCATGTAGGTGAGAAGAGTAATGAAACAACAAGGATACTCCCAAACCTTGTTGACCCTCATCATATTTGAGCATCCACCACAACTTCACCTACATGAAGTCTTCATCGACAATAACCAAGGTTAGTTTATCCCTCCTATGGGGGATGCCACATAAAGGGGGAGATTTACTCTAAGACTTGAGTCAAATCATCTCATAGTATGTGACAACATTAAATGCTTTATGTAAAAGTGTTAACCCCACTTGTGATTAAACGATGAGTATGACCTATGATGAAGTATGCTTACTTGGCTCCTAAGTCAATATACTCATATATAGATGACTCTGTCATCGCCAAAGTGCTTGTTAGATGCTAGTGTGTTTGTGCATGTTTGTCATGATTTCATTTGACATCTTATTGTGTGAGCATGTTGGTTTGCATTTATTTACTCATTCGAGGATATCCAATTGTTGATATATGGCTTTTGAATTTTCATTTGCAAATTGGATATACAAGAACGCCTAGGACCACTCCTTTAGATATCTATGTTTTCTCACCTCATAGTCTATTCATGATGCATCACAAAATTTGAACAAGTACTTTTCGATCTCTCTGTGTGAGCAGCACTCGGAGTTCCGTATCGACAAAGGACTTACCATTAAAACCTCCGAATTGCATCTTGGTGGAATCAACTCAAAAACTCGGTCTCACCGAATGCCTAGGGTTGATCTGGTTTTCAATCTCGGTACTATCGATTCCATATTCTCGGTTACACCGAGTTTCCCTGGCAGCTGACAGTTGAGAAACTCGGTGGCACCAAAAATTTAGAATCGGTGTCACCGGGAGTGAAGGGTATATATGTTGTGGACCCTCACGCATTGAAATTCTATCTTCAAACGTCGCGCCCCAAAACCCTAAGCTGCCGTTTCAAAGACCCTTGGTCATCTCCTTGCTTCCCTGAGCATCTCTGCCGCTGGGAATCGCCGCCGTCGACGTATTCTACACCAATGTCGCTGCCATAGCGGATCCATCGCAAAGTTAGGGTATGGATTCGGTCGCTTCTTGTGATCCACCTTCTGATTCACGCACATTAGGGTTTCTTCTTCATCTAGCCACTGTTTGAGATCGTTCTATCCACAAGAAAATTCCTTTAGATAGCGAACGATTGATTTTCTAGGGTTTGTCGTCCGCCTGATGAAACTCGGTGGGACCGAAGTGAACAAATCGGTGTCACCTATTTGCCCTCTGTGTTGCTGAGAACTATCTCGGTGAAACCGAGTACTCCTTTTCGGTCTCACCGAAAGGAGTGCCAAGTTTCTGTTAAAGAGAAAGTCAGTCTTGGTAGCACCGAATTTGTTTGCTTTGGCTGTATCGATTTCCATGTGACGGAATTCAAACCTTGAAAATCTTTTGTTCAAACTTTCAAAAACTCTGTATTTTGTGACGACTTATCCTATTCCACTCTTCTCACCTCTATTCACTAGGTCAGATATGCCAGGTTCAGAGGATAGCCAGAACTTGCAGGAGTAGAACATTGACATGAGTTTAGGCACTAGCCGTGAGTCCAACTCTTTCTCAGATCCAAACACCCCTAGTTCTCATGGGTTGCCTAAAGCTGCTATAAGGACCAGGAAGAGACTGAATTGTGATGAGAAGGGATTCAGATTTTGTGCCAAAGAAGGTACTTGCTAAGAAGCAAGAGAAGAAGTCAGCCAATGAGGCCACCTCGTCCGGGAGGGTGGTCAGGATAACTTATGCACCTCCAGATACAATGAGAGCACCTGAGAGTGCTAGGGCTACCATGACTACTAAGCCCCCAAGGAAGTCTTTGCCTAAGAAGGCAGGAGAGAAGAACTTGCAGGAGAAGATCATCTAGTCCAGCTACAATGACTTCAGCTCCATCAGCTCTTCCAGTGCCTCCCGTTGCCACTCCAACTCTATCCAGGACATCAGCAGAGGTCTTCGCCGACGCAGTTCTCTCGACTCCGACATCGACCATCGGAGGAGATCAGCTGCAGAAGGACGATTAGCTATATCTCTTTGAACTTTTTGGTAACTTGTTGCCAAAGGGGGAGAAGTTGTTTATATATCTAGGCTTTGAGTGAGAGAGTGTCTGGTTTTTATCGCTATTTTTTTCATAAGACCAAATGTTATTACAAATTTCTTTTGGTTTGGATGTGATATACTTTTAGTTGTGTTTGATCATACCCTTTAATGTGTGTTGATACTATTTATTATCCTTTTGATGATTTTGAGAGGATCATTCACTTTGCTTGATGTGTTGTGCTATGTTGTTTAACTCTTATTACTCTCTCACACCACCAAGATGTATGTGACATGGAAGAAGTGCCCCATGTACCTAATCGATAGTGCACTTGCATTCGAAGGCAAGTTTAAAAATAATGCACAAATTTAGGTGAAGCTCTTGCTTATCACATAGTTCTCAAACCGACGATTATATTCATTGATTATATCATATGTCGAAGCTTTGATCTATATGTTGTCATCAATTACCAAAAAGGGGAGATTGAAAGCACATTTGCTCCCTTGGTGGTTTTGATAATTAATAAAAACATATATGTCATTGAACTAATGTTTCCACTAAGCATGTTTCAGGAAAAGTTCAATGATGGGTTGGCAAAAGTATTGTGGAATACCCCAAGATGCAAGGAAATAGATTGGGAAAGCTTCAAGCAAGAGGACTCTACATTTTACATTTGTGAGAAATCAATTTGAGTCCATAGGAAAGCCAATACTATCAAAAGGGGGTAAGGTACTGTTGGTGAACATTATGCTCATACGTGCACAAGTGATAGTCATCATATACATCCACAAGCTCTTCCACAAAAGTCTGTCCAAAGCCAAATATCCAAAATCGGTGCAACCAACACTTTCCACTCGGTGCCACCGATTCTCAGCCTTAGACACACTCAGCCAAACCCTAGCCCTTCGGTGCAACCGATTACATTTCAGTGCCACCGAGTTTGGCTTGACAACTTCCATTTCGGTGCCACTGAGTTATGCAAATTCACAAAATCGGTCCGACCGAGTTTGTTGAATCTGCGTCACCGAGTTTTTCTATCTAACCGTTGGTCACCTTATCGGTGCAACCGAGTTGTATGTATCGGTCTCACCGAGATTCAGAAGTTTCTACCTTTGAGGCAACTTGGTACCACCGAGATTAACACATCAGTGTCACCGAGTCTGACTTATTAGGTGTAACGGTTGGATTTTTGGAGATGCCTATATATACCCCTCCACCACCACTCACTCGCAAGAGAAGCACTCAGAACAATTCCCCACTCATACCTACTGATTTTCTAAGAGAGAGCCACGTACTCATGTGTTGAGATCATGCCATTCCATACCAATCATATGAATCTTGATCTCTAGCCTCCCCAAGTTGTTGTCCACCCAATCAACCTCTTCCACCATAGCCAAATCTATAAGAGAGTGATTGTGTGTTGAGGAGTCTATCATCTTGAAGCACAAGAGCAAGGAGTTCATCGACATTATTGAGCCTATTATCTTTCGGAGGGTGGTGCCTCCTAGATTGGTTAGGTGTTGCTTGGGAGCCTCCTACTTCATGTTGTGGAGTGAACCAAGAAGTTTGTAAGGGCAAGGAGATCGCATACTTCGTGAAGATCTACCCATAGTGAGGCCAGTCCTTCGTGGACGAAAGCCGTTATGGAATAGTCAATGTTTTTTCTTCATGGAACCCTCCGTGGGTAGAGCCCTCCGTGAACTCTTGCAACCATTACCCTCCGTGGGTTGACGTACGATAGCACCACCTATTGGAACCACGGGAAAAATCATCGTGTCTTCAAATTGCGTTTGATCTCCCTACCCTTGCTCTGCTTACATGCTTTTCTTTACTTTCTACTGCAATACTCGTAGACATGCATGTGTAGGGTGCACTTGACTTCCTATGAATGCTAAAATCTACCAAGACTTAAAATTGGGGAAAAGTAGATTTTTAATTGGTTAAGTAGTCTAATCACTCCCCTCTAGCACTACTTTCGATCCTACAGATCCCTTTATCCTTGCCATTCTCGGACTAAGGGCTCGACATTTTGGGCACCTTCCCCCCTCCCCGCTGTCAGGGGCTTTGAGTTCTTGTTCGTAGCAATCGACAAGTTTACAAAGTGGCCTGAGGTGGAACCAGTGAGAAAGGTGATCGCGTAGTTAGCTATTAAGTTCATGAAAGGACTAGTGTGCCGTTTTAGAGTGCCCAAAAGAGTGGTCACCAACAACGACACCCAGTTCACGAGTCATGCCTTCATGCAATACATCCAAAGCCTTGGAAGCAAGGTCTCCTTTGCCTCTATTGCCCACCTAAGAAGCAACGAGCAAGTCGAGAGGATGAATGTTGAAGTGATGTGAGGACTCAAGACAAGAACTTTCGATAGACTGCGAAGAGGTGGCAAGCGCTGGATAGAACGACACCAAATCGAGCTACTGGCCAGACGCCGTTCTCCCTAGCGTATGGGGTGGAAGTAGTGCTCCCCACAAAACTCATATACGGGTCACGTCGAGTACTTTCCTACGATGAAGTAGAGCAAGAGAAGCTACCATGACGATGCCATGCTCCTTGAGGAAGATCTTCTTCAGGATGCTGTGCGTGCTGCATGCTACCAGCAAGCCCTACGCTGCTATCATAGCCCCATGGTCCATGCCCGGAGCCCTGAGGAAGGCGACCTTTTCCTTAGGTGTGTTCAGTCCACCACTGGTACCAACAAGTTGACGCCAAAGTGGGAGGGCCCTTACCGGGTAGCACAAGTCACCAGACCTGGCGCAGTCCATCTGAAGACCGAAGATGTCATCAAAATGCTTAACTCATGGAATATTGAGCATCTTTGTAAGTTCTACCCGTAAGGCGCGGCTGCCGGGATCAGTCCCTGGGAGCCACCTTTTGTACAAGGCTTGCCGCGGTTGCATGTAACCCTTTGTACAAAGCCAGGAACAGACCTTGTGCAAGCAATAATAAAGCTAGGCATTGCATCATACCATCTCATTGCATGTTTACTATGCATTTTTATGTTGCAATGTTATCACTTTTAAGTTCTACAAGTTTGCTAGAGTACTTGATGAGCCTATGATCCTTGTTGCCACACACACACTCTCTCTCAAGAGGATAGATGCCCCTTGATCTACATGTTTGCCGGCAGGAAAACAAGGAAGGAGGGCAAAGAAACAAGGATGGCGGCTCGTCGTACTCCGGAAAGGGATACCGCCTAAAAAGATAAGTCTAATTGCCTGTCCCAAGCCCGATGTCGTTTGCTCCCTTAAGGAAACCCTCGCTATCCTTTTCACTATGTACAATTGAGCCCTTCACGTGATGGAAACCCTTGTCAGGACGAGCTGTCCCCCAGCTCCTGTCGCTTATCAGCTCTGGGGGGCCATGACGATACTGACAAGGAGCCTTGCCGAGGAATGATATAAGCCTGTTGCCAGGGGCTCGCTCCCCCTTGGCGCTTGTGGTTAATACCGACCTGACAAATAAGTTTCGTGCGACAAGGACAAACATGCTAACACAGTATAACAAGGGAAGAAAGGGATAGTACTTGCAAGAGAAATATAACTCTTTTATTAATTTTCGGTACAAAATGGATAAAGATTACATTAGAGAGCACCCTTTAATAACCCTTTCTTTTACTTTCTCCACTAGGAACAAGCTACTAAAGGGATAAAGGATGAAAGGAGGGCCTCAATAGAAGCCCATCCTAACCCCGTCAGGACCGGCAAGGCGCGGCTCAGCAGGACCACCGGAAGGGAAGACGAAGCCGAACTCCATGAGCGTGCTAGGTTCTAGCTAGGGGAGAAGGCGGTGCCCAAGTTAATAACCCCAGACAAATCGCTCTGCCAGGGAGGTCTAGCTAACGGTGATGGTGCGAACGACAGTCAGTTGGAGCCCGAGTCGTCGTACTCTGACTTGACGACCGGGGGCTCGCTATCGTCGTTTTTACCGACACTGTCCTCCTCGTTGCTGTCACTCGAGGAGGAGCTTTCGATGTCGCTCGAGTTCTATTCACAGCAGCCAAGACGAGTGCCCAAATTCCCACAGATCGTGATAAATAGCATGTCGGCTTCCACCTGCTTGAAGTAGAGGACATGCCCACTCGTGAAGCTATGGGCACGCGTGAAGGTTTTCCACCCACACCTGAGGAACATGACGCGGCACGCCGGAAACTCGACGTCAGCTTGCAGGACGCCATTATAGCTGATGAAAGGATGAGGGAGTCGCAAACGGCTGCGGGGAGGGCCACACAGCCTGATGACGAACTCCAGCGCCATACCTTGAGTATGTCCTACTACCGGGGAAAGATCTGCTGGCAGAGGAGGATCAGCTGTGGCACTCCCCCTCCCCTGGCCGAGAGCCCTGCATCGACCTCAGCCCCTTCTAGCGCTCCCACCGCATGCGCTGGAACCGCCCTTCGCCACCGCGGCTCAAGCGGTGGCATGATCCCGAGGGGAGACTCTCGTTGCCGGGGCAGAAGCTAGGGGTCATCCCCGCCCCCTCGTCATGGTCGTGTCTGGTGCATCCGAAGGGGGGAGAACACGGGAAAGCTATGTGAACCTGAGATCAAGGGGGAGAAGGGAATGGATCAGCATCGCCCATTGTGACCCTCCAATTTATAGGGAAGGGCTTAGGGGTTGGCTCTCCTCCACTCCAAGGCGGCCACCCATCTCCACCAATCCCACTACCCATGATCACGGGCGAACAGGTAACCGCCCCATTGCTCCAATCCATGACATTGCAGTTTCTAGCAATCTCACACCTTTAAGCCATGCGCATCCATCAAAAACTCCCCGCAATGCATGCGGTGCGTGTGGCGGAAATGGCCTGAGATAGTGGATAAGTGTTGACTTGAAAGTTGACAGTTACTCCCTCGCATTGAGTGCATGTGCATAAATTTTGTGCCTGACCCAATGGCGTTGGGCGAGCGCATTTAGGCCATGTCCGGGGGCTCCTGGAGGTGCACTAGGACTGGGGTACCCAATGCTCCTGACTTATGCACAGGCAGTAGTAGTAGAACCCATCAACATAAGAAGACAAAACCAGCATCCAAGACCAAGACTCCGACAGAAGCAACCTACGTTGGCTAAGAAACACTGGCAAGGTCAATGCAACAGCCCAAGAGAGGCCCGAACCGTGCTAGTCATGTCCTTAGTGCCTGCTGGGGACCGAGGCGCACGCATCTTTAGGAAGACCCAGCAAGCCATCCCCCGGCAGGTGCGGCCTCATCAGCCACCGCTCCATCGCATCGCAATGCCAGTCACTTGTTGATGAGGTGTCGAGCCCCCAGGTGGCTAAGTGGCTCTCGCTAAGCACGTTGCGAATCGCTGGAACATAGATTATGCTCGCTTAACACCCGTCCAGAGGCGTGTCAAGACATTGAGCAATAGTTATCTAAATCGGTGGTAGAAGCCTGCCGAGAATGCATCCCTACACGCCACCTGGACTAGCATTTATGGCATTTTGTCCTAAGTGCCAGAGTTAGGTACGATAGCACTATTGGCTATCTAATCAGTATGTACTGTCTGTTTTGCCACTTTGGTTGCCCCTTGAGCTATAAAAGGAGGCCCAAGGCAACCTAGCTAAATATTCGGACCTTTGGACACTTGTACCCGCATAGGATCTCCCCCGAAGGCAACCCTTGCCGGGTTGGAGCGATGTGTGTGCTGCCTATTCATCTGATCAATCCACCAAAGTAGGAGTAGGGTTTTACACTCTTGGTGCAACGTGACCTCCCCCCGCCGAACCACAAAGGGCCCCTTGCCCCCATAGGTAATCGAGTGCATCGAGCCCCGACAATGCCGTATGCGAAAATGGGATTAGTTTTTATGGGATATGCATAGTCACTATGGTGAGATTGCAAGGATGCAATATGGGGAATTTCATGCATAGCATATGACAAGTTTAGGGGATTATCAAACATGATGTGACCAATAGAATGTCCACATGATATCCTATGGAGTATAGCATCACAACTAGGTAATTCAACATGATCATCACCATACTCATCAAAAACTGGTGGTACATCTAAGCATGAAGAAAACATAGCATGTGAAGTATCCATAAGGGATCAACATCATGCAAGCAATCAATGTCAAGATAGTCCACTAGTGGGACAAGAGCATCACTTTCACCTATTTTACCTTTCTCATTCCACTCATGTGGTGTAGGTGAGGTGAGAGAAACCAATTCGTGGTCATCTTCAACGTGGTGGAACCATGTGGATGTGCATGATGTTCCACCATGGCCATTGTCTTGTCCAAAGGAAGGACAAAGTCATCGACGATCAGCGCTTCATCAAGTTTGGGACCTTGCACCAAATGAGAAGACACAATATAGGTACATGTTAAGTTGTTAGAAATCGAAATGGCCTCACAAACCCTATCAACTACCTCACTCGCTCTATGTGGTGGTGGCTCACTCACTCCCTCTAGGTAGGTGCACTCCAAGTCACATATGGTGGAGTCACTCATCTCACTCAAGTGGTGGGGCGTGTGGCTCATCTCACATGGAAATTGTGGCAACTCATCATATATGGGGCTAGTGGTGGTCACACTCATCCTCTCATAGGAAATGCACTCAATGTCACATATGGTGGAGTCACTCATGTGGTGGCTCTCCTCACATGGAAATTGGGGCATCTCGTCATATGTGGGTGTCAGAGAGATGTAGGTGCAAACGCCTCCATGCCCAACTCCTTTCATCGCCTTGGTTGAAGGGATAGTCGCATGCTCAACATACTCGTCGCCGTCGTCGTGCATGAAGATCGAAGATGGCACTTTATCACTTGCCTCCATGATTAAAGAGAAATTCCCTTGCCCAGACATCTTACTTGGGATGCTTCCAAAGATGGAAGGGTCATCCATGCGTGTAATCGATTGCCTTTATCTTGGCGTCGAAGCTTGTGCTTGGCGGTGTTCTTGGTCTTCGCACACTTGTTTCTTGGAGGTGGCTTGCCCTTCACGATGATGTAGATCATGAGCGGGATGGTTGTCGTGGCGTTCGTCTCGAAGATGAGGACATGGCCGACTTGTTCTTGCATCCGATGGGCGCTCCAAAGATGTGTTACTTGAGCGTCTCCGCCTTGAAGATGACGAAGCGGAAGAAGACTTGTATTTGGCCACCATGTGTCGAAGTTGCTCCATGTGTGTATCCAACTTGGTATCGATGTATTCTCTTTTTCGAGCTTCGGAGTGCCATATGTCGATTGTGAGAAGGTCGAGTTTTTGGTTGATGTAGTTGTTCATGTTGATGTAGTCTTTGAAGACCGAAGATGTCATGCTTTGCCTAGCCATCACAAGACTCGAGGAGAGGTGAGTGGGAAATGAGATAAACAGTACCAAAATATCGTTTCCCAAAGTTGAGGATGAATTACGTTTAACTCAACGTGAATTGAGAAAATAGTGGAATTTGTATCGGACATCAATACCATTGTTACACCCACAACCCCTGCTGCTATACATAGTGGACCGGTTACTAGAGCTAGAGCACGCCAATTAAATTACATGGTACTTTCGTTTCTTGGAAATCTTCTAATGTTCATGAACGTATGATAATGCCTAAGTTAGATACTTTTGTTTTACTTAGGAATTAAGGACGTAGCATGGATAATAAGGATGGACATTGGAGAGGGAACAAGCATGGATAATAAGGTGCGCACGCGGGAAAGAAGAATGGAGCTTTCAATGGTGATTTTCACACATTGAAGCCACCATAAGGAGAGCTTGAAGGCTTGGACGAAATATACAAGATGACACTTTATTAATTTCGTCCATAGGCTATTATAGGTGCTGCTTCACCTTATTTTTGGGCCAGGCCCATGTAATTTCGAAATACCACTTTACAGGTTGTTTTTAGAGTCCGTATGTCTCGGGAGACGGAGTTAGGGTTGGTTTCGGACCTCTCCTCCAAGGGGTCACGAAATTCCCCCTCTATTCCCCCCATATATACTGCCCTTAGGGCGCCGCTTAGACTTGGATTTTGTTTAGATTGCAAGTTCGCCATAGCTGTAACTTTCCATCGTTTGTTTGCATTCCACGACCAGACTAAGACGTCACAAAACCCAACTTTCATCAATAAAGCTTTCCTCTTATATTCGCAATATCCAGATTGCACTCGCAGTTTCTTGCTTGTTCTTTGTTTGCGTGCAAGAAACAGACTCTCATGATGAGGTTGATCGTGCTCCGGTATGGTCAATAACCTCTCGAAGTTGGTTTAGCGATTGCTAAGGCGCTACGTCCATGCACGTTCATAGTCGGATCGTCAAAGTCGACTCTACCAAAAACGATAGCCACATCTCATCGAAAGATAGGAACAACTTCACCTCTATCACATTGGACCTTATAGGGGCGAGGGTGCTTCTTCTTGACCAATTGGATCTTGGAGCAAAGGTCTTCACTTGCCAAATTGTGGTACCTTCAACCGTTGATGATGACCTTGGCGGATTTTCTTTGGATGACCACCTTGGTATGGATGATGTAGCAACGTTCATCCTCATCTTGTTGTTGTTGAAGTGTCAAAACCTTGGACACAACGAGAGCGGGGATCGGATCATTGTCAGAAAAGTTTTGTGAATCTTCATCTTCATTGACTTGCCGATGCATGGCCACGTGCTCCAGTGCTTCCATCTCGTCGTCGCTCATGGAGTCATAGGTGCCACCGTCTTGAAGAATCATGGTTTTTCTTGTTGGGCACTCGTAGGTCTTGTGTCCTCGGACTTGGCACGTGAAACACTTAATGGAGCTTGATTTAGCGGTTGCATCCGTTGTTGGTGTAGAGGATGAAGCTCTAGGCTTGTACTTACTTCAAGTATGAGGGCGGCACGACGAAGTCATCTTGTCATTAGAACATGACTTGTCACCGCTAAGTGTTGTAGATTTCATGGTCGAAGGTGTCGTGATAGAGGCGAGGGTCCTGATCTTTCAATGAGATGGTGGCTATCATTTTTGGTGGAGTAGACTTTGACGACCCGACTACGAACGTGCGAGGATGTCGCGCCTTAGAAATTGCTAAACGAACACCAAAAGGTTATTGACCATGCCGGAGCACTATCAGCTTGACGACAAAGGTCTCTTTCCTGCATGCAAACAAAGAACAATAAAGAAATTGAAATTGCAATCTTGATATTGCGAATATAAGAGGAAACCTTTTTTGATGAAGGTGGGGTTCTGTGACGTCTTGGTCTGGTCGTGGAACACAAACGAAGGACGCGAAGTTGCAGCTATGGCGAACTTCTAATCTAAACAAAACCCAAGTTTAAACGGTGCCCTAAGGGCTGTATATATGGGGTAATAGAGGAGGAATTTTGTGACCACTTGGAGGAGGGGTCCGAAAGCAACCCTTACTCCGTTTCCCCCATACATATGAACTCTAAAAATAGCCTATAAAGTGGTATTTCGAAATTACATGGGCCTGGCCCAAAAATAAGGTGACGCAACACCTATAATAGCTTATGGTCGAAATTTATGAAGTGACATCTTGTATTTTTCGTCCAAGCCTTCATGCTCTCCTTATGGTAGCTTCAAAGTGCGAAAGTCACCACTGGAAACTCCATTGTTCTTTCCCATGTGCGCACCTTCTCCTCCATGCTTGATCGCGGTCCAGTGGTCATCCTTCTTGTCCATGCTAGGTCCTTCATTCATAAGTAAAAAACAATATCTACTTTAGGCAGCATCTTATGTTCATGAACATTAGAAGGATTTTGAAGAAATGAAAGTACCTGATAATTTAGTTGGCGTGCACGGGCTTTAGTAACCGATCCAATATGTGTAGCTGGTGGGGATGTCGGTGTAACATTAGTAGGCATGTCCTCATCACATCATGGTCATAGAAGCTTGAGCACTTGAACTGTAGGTCTTGGAAGAGAACTTGGAATACATGTAGTCATCTTGCACTTGGCATTCTGCCTTGGTTGCTTTAAGTACTAACTCGAGTATGTTGGAGTATGGTTGGAAGTTTGCGATATTCTTGACTTGGTAGTTGAGGTCATCTAAGAAACACACCATTGTTTGCTCATCATCTTCCTTGACATTGGCTCGGATTATTTCAAATTCCATTTCTTGATAAAACAATTCTACGGACTTTGTGCCTTGCTTGAGTAGTTGTAGCTTCTTGATGAGATCCCGACTGTAGTGTGTATGCACAAAATGAGCTCTCATGAGGTCCTTTATTTGATAACAAGTGGTGATAGGAGGCTCACCTTTTCTGTTCTTCGCCGAATCATTTGTTCCCACCAAATGAGAACATAGTCTTTAAACTCAAGGGAAGCCATGGCAATCTTCTTCTCTTCCTAAAAGTTGTGCAAATCGGATATCTTGTCAACTTTGAGTGCCCATGAGAGATAGTCTTCGGGGTCATTGCTTTCAAAGAACTTAGGTATGGTGAACTTGAGCTTTCCGAAGCGTTGTTCGTCATTGTATTTGTATTGGCGATGCCCTTCAAGTGGAGAAGGTGTATCAATATTGTTGTCGAGTTGACGTTGTGGTTGCCTTGGAGAGTCGTCATCATTGTGCTCGACGTGGTGTGCTTGAGGCGTTGCCGACCTCACACTCGGTTTCTTCGTTCTTGTTGCTCCTCTTGGCGAGCGGCATCTTCTTGTCGTTCTTGCCGGAGTGATTCTTGTTCTGGGTGAGCTTGGCGATGGCGGTCTTCCAAGGCACGAGTAGCTTCTTGTAGGGCATGGTGTGCATGAAGAGCTTGTTCATGGCGATGATGTTATTCTTCTTCTTGGTGTTTTCGTTCTTGCTCCAATGCATCTTGGTCTTGTTAACGACAACTGTCAGGAGCGCGGAGGCGATATTACAATCCGTTGCCATGGAATGGATTCTCCGTGGCTTGACGTTGGCGATCTTGTGGTCGACTTGGGTCATAGCGGTCTTCTTGTTGATGAACACATGTTCAGGGAGGACTTGTGTCGGACGAGTACACCGATGTGTGGCGACATGAGTGACACTGCCTTTCTGAAGTAGATGTTAAAGGAGCGCAATTGACCATCAAGGACTGGAACTCTTCCATTTCGCTTGATAGCTTGGTGTCGAGGTAGTCTTGTGTGCTAGTTGCTCGATGCGGTTATTCAAGACATCTTGTTCTTGAGTAATTGTTTTGTTTGCATTGGAGAAGTGCAACTTGGTAAAGTGGATATTCGCATCGTTGTCATGCTCCT
The DNA here is from genome assembly GCA_022496015.1 of Hordeum marinum. Taxonomy (NCBI): domain Eukaryota; kingdom Viridiplantae; phylum Streptophyta; class Magnoliopsida; order Poales; family Poaceae; genus Hordeum; species Hordeum marinum. Next base: position 225,079,560 of record CM039675.1, on the reverse strand, counting down.
CGAAGGCTGGGTTTGACATGGTGTTCCTATCCATAGTACTCAATAAAATATAAGTGGAAGAGTGAGAAGACAATACCAATTACCATTCCTAAAGTTGAAAGTGGATCAAGATCACTCATTGTGCAAGTACGGAAATAGTAGAAATTGTAACGAAGATCGCCCTTCTCACACCTACATAAGTAAGGCTTATGGATTAGCTTGGTTAGGATGGTGGCACAAAATTCAAGCAATTCGAGAATATGATTCAATAATGTTGAAAGAGATACACGAATTCTCAAGTAAGCCAATATAGACCAATAGCAATTAGTATAGACAGAAACACACACACATATAGATAAGTGGGGTCGTGCAACCAAGGGATGAGGACAAAATGTGGAATGCATGGAAAATGCTCGTGTTGCACAACAATGGAGAGACGCTAGCATGATTGCTCAAATGGGCGTGATACAAACTTTTGCACAACATATAAGAAACAAAACATGTTGTCTACCTATTCCCGACTTGCTATGGATGTATGAGGCGCGTGTCACTCACTCAAGTGATCTAAGATGATCAAGTACGATATGCAAATTTGCGATGCTATTGTTTTTGTTCTTTTGTCCTTGCTTAAAAGATTTGTTTCTCTATCTTTTGGCAATGATATTTGTATGGTCACTATGCGGGATGTGCACACCAATATAGCAATTATGTATGCGGGTACTATTTGAACACAAGAGATGATACTTAAATATATGCACACAATTGAAGCGATGCGGAGTATGTATCACTAGAGTGCACAAGTAGTGTAGCCCGGCAATACTCAATGGCTAGTCTCAATAGACAAGTAATGCAAATAGGATCGGGGTAACAATGCAATGTCAAGGGTATATGTCAAGAGTCTCGTTGCAGTTACCGTCCTTGCTTACTGTGTGGTATTAATGAGGAGGTGGTCGATGATGATCCGGGCGATGATGAGCGGCGAATGATGATGTAGAACCACTCCTAAGTATCCAAAACACCTTCAGAAATGGCAGTATCGCGACTCAAAATCTCAAATGCAAAAGGTTGCGGAAGAATATGGTGGAGGTTTGCGGAAAAACTATGGTGGAAAACGAAGAAAAAGTGAGGTTGCGGAGGCTAAAGCTTCAGCTAAGGCCGGAAGGTCTGGGTCGTCTAGAGTTTTCGGGGGCCCGAAGGTCTAGGGTGGCCGGATGGTCTGGGTGGAGAAGGAAGTTTCGGGGGTCGGGAAAATCAGGACGAACCCTAATATCCACATCTGAGACTTGGGCAGAAATCGGAAGGAAAACCCCAAATTTGTCAGTGAAAAAGAAAAATTGGTGGGATTTGGATGGATGGAAAGCTGGATCCACTCGCCAGAATGAACTCCATGGATCAAAGTCAGCAAAATCTCCTCAAATTCAACGAATCCAAAAAAATTGGTATGGATATTTTTGTGGGGATTTTCGAAATTAGGTCAAATCAAAACAAAAATTGCCAAGAAAGTGGAGGGAGAGACTCCAAGGTGTGAATCAACGTGGCTCATGATACCAATATGTTATGGGGCAAGCCCGTGAGCGTTGATCTTTTCACACTTGGAGGGGGAAAAGGGAGAAATCATGATTCACCTTTATGTATGTGAAGTAGATTTGGAAAGTGTCACTTGCTAAACGGACTCTTTTCATGGTGATGTCCATAGGATTTTCCTCATCAAGTAAGTTGGAGTATGGTTGAACTCCACGATTTTATTGACTTGGTACTTGAGACATTCAAGAAGCGTGCCATTGTTTGCTAGTCAGCTTTCTTACAATTGCTCGGATCATGGCAATTTCCATTTCTTGATAGTATTCTTCTATGGACTTTGTGCCTTGCTTGAGTAGTTGTAGCTTCTGGAAGAGATCTCTCTGTTGTAGTGTGTAGGCACAAAACGAGCTCTCATGATATCCTTCATTTGAGCCCAAGTGGTGATAGGAGGTTCACCTCTCTCTCTTCTTTGCTCAATCACTTCTTCCCACCAAATGAGAACATAGTCTTGGAACTCATGAGAGGCCATGGAAATCTTCTTCTCTTCCTCAAAGTTGTGCAAATAGAATAGCTTGTAAACTTTGAAGGCCCATCAAAGCAGCATCATTGTAGTTGTTTTGGCGATGCCCGTGATGAGGAGGAGGTGCGTCGACATTGTTGTTGATTTGACGTTGTGGTTGCCCTGGGGCGTCATCCTCGTTGTGCTCGTCATGATGTGCTTAAGGCCGTTGATGAGGTCCTCGCACGTGGTTTCGTTGTTCTGGTTGCTACTCTTCGCGAGAGGCTTCTTCTTGTTGTTCTTGCCAGAGTGCTTCTTTTTCTTGGTGAGCTTGGCGATTGTGCTCCTCCAAGGCACAAGTAGATTCTTCCAAGGAGCAATGTGCTTGAAACGCTTGTTCATGGCGATGCTGGTGTTCTTCTTCTTGGCATCGTTGTTCTTGCTCGAGGGCATCTTGAGCTTGTTGACAACGACAGTCTCGAGCGTGGACGCGATCTTGCAATCCATTGCCATGGAATGGATTATGAGTTGCTTGAAGTTGACGGCCTTGAGGTGAGATTGGACCGGAGCGTTTGTCTTGGTGATGAACATGTGCTCACAGAGGACTTGTTTCGGAAGATTGCTCCAAAGAGTGGCGACTTGACCGTCGTGTTGACATAGTCGAAGTAGAGGGAGCGCAGTTGACCATCAAGGACCGAAATTCCTCCATTTGGCTTAAAAGCTTGGCATCTAGGTAGTCCCATGTGCGTACCTCGGATTCATGAAGGTTGGAGGCGAGTTGTTTGATGCGGTCATTCAAGAGATCTTGAGCTTGAGTAATTGCCTTGTTTGCGCCGAAGAAGTGCAACTTGGTGACGTGGGTGTTCGCATCGTTGTCATGCTCCTCGAATGTTGGGTTCGACATGTTGTTCCTATCCATAGCACTCAAGAATATATAAGTGGAATAATGAGGAAGACAAAACCGAGTATCGTTCCCAGAGTTGACAACGGATTGACCACTCAATGTTCAATTGGAAATAGTTTAATTGGTACCGAAGACCATCCTTCTCACACCTACACAAGTAATGCTTATGGAGTAGTTTGGTTAGGATGGTGGCAAAAAATCCAAGTAATTCGAGAATAAGATTCAATAATGTTGAAAGAGATTCATAAATTCACAAGTAATACAATGTAGATCAATAGCAATGAGTGTACACAAAAACACACACACATGGGTAGAAAAGTGGGGTCGTGCAACCAAGGAATGAGCACAAAATGTGGAATCCATAGAAAACGCTCGTGTTGCACAACACTAGAGAGACGCTAGCACAATTGGCCAAATGGGCGTGGTTAGAACTTGTGCACAACCTATAAGAAACAAAACATGTCATCTTCCTATTCCCGACTTGCTATGTATGTATGAGGCACGAGTCACTCGCAAAAGTGATCCAAGATGATCAAGTATCATATGAAAATTTGGCGTTGCTATTGCTTTTGTTCTTTTGTTCTTGCTTAAAATATTTTCTTCTCATTCTTGTAGCAATGATATTTGGATTATCACTATGCCGGACGTGCATAACATGATAGCAATTATCTATGTGGGTACTATATTTTAACACAAAAGATGATATGATGATATATGCATGCAATCGGAGCTATTCGAAGTATGTATCACTAAAGTGCACAAGTAGCATAGCTAGACAATACTCAATGGCTAGTCTCAATAGGCGAGTAACGCAAATAGTCTCGATGTAACAATGCAATGGCAAGGGTATATGTCAAGAGTGTCGTCACAGTTACCATTATTGATTATGGTTGGTTTCAATAAAGAGGTGGTTGGCGACGATCCGGGGCGATGATGAGCGGCTATGTCGATGAAAAACCACTCCTAATTAGCCGAAGCACCTTAGGAAGTGGTAGGGCTCACGACTCAAAATCTCAAATGCAAAGGGTTGCCGAAGAAAAATGATGGAGGTAAAGGAAAAAATTTGGGGAAAAAATTCAGTTTCGAGAGAGTTGCTCGGACCTCCGGCCCTCTCGATCGTCCGGCATCCGGTCGTCCGATGTTTGTCAGTCGTCCGAGACCTGCGGGATTCACCAGTTCATCACAGAGACGATAAATTCGAAAAATTCGGAAAAATTCGGGCAAAATTGGGGCAATTTTGCTGATGAAAATGATGGGGGAAAGATAGATCCACTTGTCCACAACGAAATCCACGGATCCAACTCAACAAAATCTCCGTAAATCCAACAAATCCAAGAAATTTTGGTATGTTTATTTTTGTGGGGATTTCTGAAATTAGGTCAAATCAAAACAAAAATTGGCTAGAAAGTGGTGGGAGAGATTACAAGGTGTGAATCAACGTGGCTCATGATACCAATATGATACGGGGCACGCCCATGAGGCCCGATTCTTTCACACTTGGAGGGGAAAAGGGAGGGAAATCAAGAGGCAAATAAACACTCAAAGACGATCCTCAAGTCACACATCGACTAGATCCAACAAATCACGAGATACAAGGTTCGAAATCAACAAACGGATAGAAGTACCAATAGCCTTCCCACTCCAGAGAGATGGGTCTTGATATCCACGAGGGAATCTTCCCTCGATAGGGGCATTGGCATCTGCTTCAGATCTTCTCACGTAGAGGTGTCTCACCCCACGAGGGAAGGAAGTAGATGGAGCTATGCTCAACAATGGTCTTTGCTAAACATAAGCTAACTCTATCTAGAGGAGGGGGTGGAGTTAATATAGTCTTAGGTAAAAGAGGGGGTACATGGGCCAAGGCCCGTGGTCCTGTGCATAGACAGGGTCTGAACGTCCAGACGTTGTCGGATGTCCGACCGGTCAAGAAGGTCCAGACGTTTGGACGAGCCCGAACTTCTGAGAGTTCCGTGCTGGTGCGCCCTGGCCGTATGTCCAGAAGTTATCGGACGTCCAGGGCTTGGTCGTCCGGAGGCTCCAGTCTTCCGACGTTTTGGAGCGGGTGCCCTGCCATCGGATTTCCGGGATGGTTCAGACTTGCGTGCACTGGAGCGTGTCAGTTGTCCGGGCGGTGTTGGTCATCTGTGCGTGGAAGAATCCTGCTGGTCTTCTAGTGGGGTCGATCTCTAGGCGTCGGACGTCCGAGACGTGTCGGTGGTCCAAGGTCGGACAGTCGTTCGAGAGCTGGGACTTGTCCACAGCTCCTCCCTTGTGCTTCCAAGCTTGACGTCCTTCGTGCTTGCTTCCAAGTTTTTCGTCTGAGCACCTGAGTATATAGAGAACTTCCGTCTGAGGTAGTAACCATGTCTCGAGTAGATCAAACAGTGATTGAGCAAGGAGAGATGTCACCTTGTTTTCAATGGCATGTGCACAAGCTCTCTTCATGGGTCCTCTTGTAGCTTGAGATGTTGGTGATGGTTCCATGGGGGTGATCATGGGATGATCCATGTCTAACTACGAAATACTAGTAAAATCTCATCGATGGACTAGGAAATATCATACCACTTGATAGAGGCAATTGTGTCCCGTCTTTCGATGAGATAGTGGCTATTGATTTTGATGGAGTAGACTTTGACAATCCGACTACGAATGTGCGAGGACTTTGCGCCTTAGCAATCGCTAAACCATCTCCAAGAGGTTATTGACCATGCCGGAGCATGATCAACCTGACCACAAAGGTCTATTTCCTACCCGCAAATGAAGAACAAGCAACAAACTGAAATTGCAACCTAGATATTGCGAATATAAGAGGGAAACTTTATTGATGAAAGTGGGGTTTCGTGACATCTTGGTCTGGTCGTGGAACACAAACAAAGGACGCAAAGGTGCAGCTATGATGAACTTGTAATATAAACAAAACCCAAGTGTAAACGACTCTCTAAGGGCTATATATATGGGGGAATAGAGGGGGAATTTCGTGACCCCTTGGAGGAGGGGTCCGAAACCATCCTTAACTCTGATTCCCCACACATACAGACTCTTAAAACAGCCTATAAAATGGTATTTCGAAGTTACATGGGTCTAGCCCAAAAATAAGGTGTCGTATCACCTCTAATAGGCTATGGACTAAATTAATGAAGTGGCATCTTGTATATTTCTTCCAAGCCTTCAAGCTCTCCTTATGGTGGCTTTAGAGTTCAAAAATCACCACTAGAAACTCCATCATTCTTTCCCGCGTTCACATCTTCTTCTCCATGCTTAATCCCGCTCCAGCACCAATAATAGCCTATAGACAAAATTTATGAAGTGGAATCTTGTATATTTCGTCCAAGCATTCAATCTCTCCTTATGGTGGTTTAAAAGTACCAAAATCACCACTTGAAACTCCGTCGTTCTTTCCCGCGTTCACACCTTCTTCGCCAAGCTTGATCCCTCTCCAATGGCTATTCCTTCTTGTCCATGCTAGGTCCTTCATTCATAAGTAAAACAAAAGTATCTAATTTAGGCACCATCATATGTTCATGAACGTTAGAAGGATTTCCAAGAAACAAAAGTACCTGGTAATTCAATCGGCGTGCGCGAGCTCTAGTAATTGGTCCAGTATGTATAGCAGCAGGGGCTGTGGGTTTAACAATGGTATTGATGTCCTCATCAACATGTAACCGATAGTCCCCCGCTCCGAAAGAGGGTCACTGACATACCATGGTATCTTCGCTAGATAGGGGCCTTGGCATCCACTTTGGATCTTCTCTCAAAGAGGTAGTCAACTTCGTGGGAGAAGGAAGTAGATGGAGCTATGATCAAGAATGTTAAGTGCTAAACATAAGCTAACCCTAGAAATGAGGTGGGGGAGGTCTATTTATAGTACTAGGGATGAAGGGGTGAAAGAGGGGCGATACAAGGCCGAAGGGCCGTCATGCGCACAGGCAGGGCCGGATGATGTGGATAGCGGATGGGATGATCCGGGCAACTTCCGGATGATCCGGGTCTAATAGAGGCAAATGTGTCTCGTCTTTCGTTGAGATGGTGGCCATTGTTTTTTGTGGAGTATACTTTGACGATCCGACTATGAACGTGCGAGAAAGTCATGCATTAGCAGTTGCTAAACAAACTTCGAGTGGTTAGTGACCACGCCGGAGCATGATCAAGCTAACCACGGAGGTCTATTTCCTGCACGCAAATGAAGAACAAGCAAGAAACTGAAATTACAATCTGGATATTGAGAATATAAGAGGAAAGCTTTATTGATGAAAGTGGGGTTCCGTGATGTCTTGGTCTGGTCGTGGAACTCAAACGATGGACACAAAGTTGCAACTATGGAGAACTTGTAATCTAAACAAAACCCAAGTATGAAACGACACCCTCAGAGCTGTATATATGGGGGAAGAGAGGGGGATTTCTTGGCCCCATGGATGAGGGGTCCGAAACGACCCCTAACTCAGTTTTCCACACGTACGGACTCTAAAAATAGCCTATAAAGTGGTATTTCGAAATTACATGGGCCTGGCCCAAAAATAAGGTGACGCTGCACTTATAATAGCCTATGGACGAAATTAATGAAGTGGCATCTTGTGTATTTCGTCCAAGCCTTCAAGCTCTCCTTATGGTGGCTTCAAAGTGCGTAAATCACCATTGGAAGCTCCATTGTTCTTTCTCGCACACGCACCTTTTTCTCCAAGTCTTGTTCTCGCTCCAATGGCCATCCTTGTTGTCCATGCTAGGTCCTTCGTTCATAACTAAAACAAAAGTATCTAACTTAGGCAGCATCATATGTTCATGAACATTAGAAGGATTTCCAAGAAACAAAATTGCATGTTAATTCAATTGGCGTGCATGAGCTCTAGTAACTGGCCTGGTATGTATAGCAGCAAGGGCTGCGGGTGTAACAATTGTATTGATGTCCTCAACAGGGTTAGGACCCGGATGATTCAACTTCACCATTTGCGTGATCGTGTTGGAGTCAGATGATCATCCGGATGATTTGTGGGAGGCTTGGATAACCCGACTTCACCGTTTGCATTCTGGAGCCATAGCCCGACGATTCGAATGGGGGTCTGAACGATCCGGACGTCTTCCGGATGATCTAGGTAGGGTCCCAGATGATCTGGGTAAGTGCAAACTTTTCACTTCCTCTCGCTCCTTCTTTCTATTGGTCTTGGGGATGCTTCCTTGATCCTTTGTGGATGTCTTCTATGTACCTTAGTTTCGATTGCACGTGTGCGGGCTCCAATCATAGGGCCATTTGGGGCTTGATGTGATGGTGTACACTCCATGGGGATGATGCGATAGAGGCAAAGTTGTCCCTATCTTTCGATGAGATGTGCCTATTGTGTATGGTAGAGTCAACTTTGATGATCCGACTACGAACGTGCGAGGATGTCGTGGCTTAGCAATCGCTAAACCAACTCCAAGAGGTTATTGACCAAGCCAGAGCACAATCAACCTAACCACGAGGGCCTGATTCCTACACACAAACGAAGAACAAGCAAGAAACTGAGATTGCAATCTGGATACTGCGAATATAAGAGGAAAGTTGTATTGCTGAAAGTGGGGTTCAATGACGCCTTTGTCTGGTTGTGAACACAAACGAAGAACACAAGGTTGCAGCTATGATGAACTTGTAATCTAAACAAAACCCAAGTCTAAACAGTGCCCTAAGGGTTGTATATATGTGGAATAGAGGAGGAATTTCGTGACCCCTTGGAGGAGGGGTCTGAAACCGACCCTAACTCTATTTCCCCACACATACAGACCCTAATAATAGCCTATAAAGTGGTATTTCGAAATTACATGGGCGTGACCAAAAAATAAGGTGACGCATCACCTATAATATCCCATGGATGAAAGTTATGAAGTGACATCTTGTATATTTCATCCAATCTTTCTTGTTCTCCTTATGTTGGCTTCAAAGGGCGAAAATCATCATAGGAAACTCCATTTCTCTTTACTGCATGCGGACCTTCTCCTCCGTGCTTGATCCCGCTCCAATTGCCATCCTTCTTGTCCATGCTAGGTCTTTCATTCATAAGTAAAACAATATTATCTAATTTAGGCAGCATCATATGTTCATGGACATTAGAAGGATTTCCAATAGACGAAAGTACCTGATAATTTAATTGGCGTGCACGGGCTCTAGTAATTGGTCCAATATGTGTAGCTGGTGGGGATTTAGGTGCAACATTAGTAGGGATGTCCTCATCATCCTCCCCTTCTTGAAATGAAGTCGTCCTCAACGGAAGCTCATCTTCCGCACCCAAATAAGGCTTCATACCTTCAATGTTAAAAGTGGGATTAACCCGAAACTGAGCAGGCAGCTCAATTTTATATGCACTATCATTTATTTTCTCTAACACCTTAAAAGGACCATCAGCACGTGGCATTAGATTTGACTTGCGCAACTCAGTAAATCTATCCTTACGCAAATGTAACCAAACAAGATCTCGACGTGCAAAGACAACATGTTTTTTACCCTTATCTCCAACAAGTTCATATTTCGCATTCATATGCTCAATGTTTTCCTTAGTTAACTCATTTATCTTTGATATCAATTCAGCACGTTCTTTAGCATCAAAATTAACCTTCTCCGAAGATGGAAGAGGCAAAAAATTAGTAGGCACATTTTAGTAAGAAACCATACACAACTTCATAAGGGCACATTTTAGTAGTAGAAGGCAATGAACGGTTATAAGAAAATTAGATACGAGGCAAGCATTCTTCCCACAATTTCAAGTTATTCTGTAAAACATCCCTAAACATCCTAGACAATGATATATTGACTACTTTGGTTTGTGCATCGGTTTCGGGTGACATGTAGTACTAAAAAGCAGTTTAGTCCCCAACTTAGCCCATAAAGATCTCCAAAAGTAGCTAAGAAATTTAGCATCACGATCTGAAACAATTGTATTTGGCACACCACGCAAGCGAACAATTTCACGAAAGAACAAATCAGCAACATTAGCAGCATCATCACTTTTATGACATGGTATAACATGTGTCATTTTTGAAAATTTATCTACGGCAACAAATATTCTATACCTCCATTTCTTTGTTTGAGGTAAACCTAAAACAAAGTCCATGGATATATCCTTCCAAGGAACACTAGGTACCGACAAAGGCATAGCTAAACCACGAGGATTGAGTGGTGACTTAGCCTTTTGACATGTAGTGCAATGAGCAACAAAACGCTCAACATCCCATCTCATCTTTGTCCAAAAGAAATGTGTAGGAAGTATGTCTTCCGTCTTCTTCATGCCAAAATGTCCAATTAATCATCCATGCGCCTCTTGCAACAACAAGCGATGAACCGAGCTTGCTGGAATGCATAGCTTGTAAGCATGGAACACAAATCCATCATTAATGACGAACTTGTTCCATGTCAATCCTTTACAATTCTACAACACATATTTCAATATAGTATCATGCACATATTGATCTTTGATGGTCTCCAAACAAAATATTTTGAATCAAGTTGTGAAAGCATAGTATAACGACGAGATAATGCATCGGCAATAACATTTTCTTTACCCTTCTTATGTTTAATGACATAAGGGAAAGTCTCAATGAATTCAATCCCTTTAGCATGTCTATGGTTCAGTTTTGCTTGACTTTAGTACATTTCAAAGATTCATGTTCAGAATGTATAACAAATTCTTTGGGCCATAAATAATGTTGCCATGTTAACAAAGTTCAAACAAGAGCATATAATTCCTTATCATAAATAGAATAATTCAGACTAGGCCCACTCAATTTTTCAGAAAAGTACGCAACATGTTTACCATCTTATACTAACACACCTCCTAATCCAATTCCACTAGCATCACATTCAAGCTCCAAAGTCTTATTAAAATTAGGAACTTGGAGTAAATGAGCATGGGTTAAATTATCTTTCAATACTGTGAAGGCTTCTTCCTGTGTTGTACCCCAAGCAAAAGGCACATCCTTCTTTGTAAGCTCATTGAGAGGTGCAGCAATGGTGCTGGAATCTTTCACAAAATGCATATAGAAACCAACAAGGCCAAGAAAATTCCTCACTTGCGTGACCGTTTCGTGTTGCATCCAACTCTCAATAGCTTCAATCTTGGCTTTATCAACTTTAATTCCCATGGAGTAACAACATAGCCAAGAAAGGATACTCGGACGATGCAAAAGGTGCAGTTCCCAAGGTTACCAAACAAATGTACATCACATAGAGCAATAAAAAAACACGTAAATGTTCCTCCAAAGATGTACTATAAATCAGTATATCATCAAAATAGACATCACAAATCATCGAATGAAAGAACGTAAAACCTCGTTCATTAATCTCATGAAAGTACTAGATGCATTAGTGAACCCAAAAGGCATGACTAACCACTCATATAAACCAAACTTAGTTTTAAAGGCCGTTTCCATTCATCTCCCAGTTTCATACGAATTTGATGGTATCCACTACGCAAATCAACTTTGGAGAAAATTGCGGAGCCACTTAATTCATCAATTAAATTATCTAGACTAGGAATAAGATGACAATAACGAATAATAATATTATTAGTGACTCTACAATCAACACACATTCACGATTTACCATTCTTTTTCGGCACTACAATAATAGGAACAACAAAAGGACTAAGAGATTCATTTATATAACCATTGCCGAGCAGCTCCTATACTTGACGCATAATCTCCTTCGTCTCCTCTGGATTAGAGATGAACCAGGAATTAAGGCAATCTAATGCTCAATTCGTCTAATAGGTAGTAATCCCCGTGGCATGTCTTGTGGAAATACATCAATGAACTCCTGCAAACTATTAATGATAGCAAGAGGCAAAGAGGGAGGCATGTCCTCGAATGAAAATAATACCTCTTTGCATACGAAAGCATAGCAAACATATGTAGTAACATTCAAATCAGTAATATCAGATTTAGTTGCAAGTAAACATCCACTCTTCAATTTTATTTCAGATGCAACACTAGATGATGGTTTATTAGGCTTATGGTGTTGCTCAAATTCCTTTGCTACAATATGATTTTCACTCTTATTTAGCTCCTGCTTTGCTTTACTAGCTCTAGTAGTGTCATCTATCATAATATGTTTAGGAGACATAGGAAGCAAAGTTATATTTTGATCCTTATGAACATGAGTATACTGATTTGTCCTACTATGGTGTACAATTTTTTTATCAAATAACCATGGTCTACGAAGTAAAACGGAACATGCTTGCATGGGTACCACATCACATCAACATAATCAGAATATGTAGTAATGTAAAATGCACACGAACAGTACGTGTTACCTTAACGTTGCCATTGTTGTTGAACCATTGGATGTAATAAGGATGAGGATGTGCTCTGGTGGTTAGAGACAGCTTCTCAACCATCTCTATGCTAGCCAAGTTGTTGCAACTCCCTCCATTGATGATGACGCGAACATAATGCTCCTTCACAACTCCCTTTGTATGGAACAAGTTGTGTCTCTTATATTTCTCAGCCTTTGTAACCTGCATACTCAGAACACGTTGAGAAACTAAACTTTCATACTTGTCTACGTATTCAGCAGCCATGTAGTGTGTCTCTTATTTAGTATCCTCGGCACCCTGTTCTTCACTTGCAATAAGAGCCAAAGTCTCCACATCATAATCACTAGCCGAGGCATATCCACCATCCTCATTAACAATCATCACATGCCTGGATGTGCATTCTCTCGCGAATTGACCTCTAGCCTTGCAACAACGACATATACCTCATGTGTTTGCCCTGTAGATGCCATGGATGAAGAAGAGCTCTGTGCAGGCCCCGAAGGCGTGCCCTTGCTGGAGGCTGGTGGCGGTGCCTTATTCCTGGTATCTCGGTTGGAGTTGGTGGCTGAAGTAGGTGGTGCTGTAGTAGGACGTGTGGAATTAGATGAGGTCCGTGGCGTCCATGAAGAAGTGCGACCTACTGAAAAATTAGTTCTCGCCAAGGCCTGTCATTCCTGCACTACATGTTCAGCTTTGCAAGCAAGATGGAATAAACGAGTAATAATGTTATACTCCTTATACTCTAGAACACTCTGAATCTCTCTATTTAATCCACCCATAAAACGTGCAAGCATAGCTTCATTCTGCTCAACAATACCACATCTAATCATGCAAGTTTGTAATTCCTGACAATATTCCTCTACGGATTTTTTTCCTTGTCCTAAACGCTGCAAATTTTGAAGCAATTCACATTAATAATATGGTGGAACCCAATGATTACACATAGCAGTTTTCAAAGCAGCCCAAGTAGTTTGAATATTAGCATGGTGTATTCTACAATGTTAAGACCACCAAACACAAGCAAAACTAGTTAATGAACAAATAGCAGTAGCAACACGTCTATCCTCAGGAAATTGTAAGCATGTAAAACGTTCTTCTATTTCTAACCTCCCAAGTAAGATATATCTCAGGAACATATCAACCATCAAATGTAGGAATATTCAGTTTAAGTTTATGGAGATGGTCATGATCCCGTACCTGAGGGGGTGGTGCAGCCCTACCTTTTTTATTGTAGCGATGTGGGCGACCGGGTTTGTGTGGTGTTGGATGCCCCTAAGGATGATCTGGAGCAACCTCTCCCTCATCATCATAATCACCATCACAAGCCTCAATCTGCTCAACGACAGTAGCCGCAACAACCACAGAAGTAGCAATAGTATCAACGGTGCCAGAATGTTGGACTTGGTCGAGAGGCACACTATGCGCTCGTTGTTGGAGACAGATAATAGCTGCAACTGCTGATGGTAGACGGGCAAGCACCTCATTGAACTTGGCGTCCATCTTGGTGTCGAATCTCTTCTCCAAACCATCTAGATTGTCCATGGCCTCTCCAAGGCTGGTCACGATATCTTGTACCTAGTCAACCATCATTTGCTGAAATTTATCATGGAGATCTTTGTTGGTCACAAATCCGTCAAGAGAATCTCAAATTCTTACCAGTTCTTACCCAGCAGCAGGCGGTGACCGACAACCGTTGTAGTCAAAAGTCTCAAAGCTTGGATAGAGAAATTGCCAGGTGGTGTCAAACACATGCCATAGGTGTATGTGGAGCTGAAATGACTTATAATATGGTAGAAAAAGGGGTCATCAATAATAAACTAACATATGCAAAGTTGAATAAATACTCAACGATAGTACTGTGCTGGTCCTAGGAGAGACTGTGCTAGAGACGCGAGCCTAGAACAACAATAAAAGCACGACGCTGCACGTAAACAAGGGCGGAGAACACTTTGATTTTTTTTTGACATTTTTTTCCTCGGCAACAATTTTTTTTCCGATTTTTTTTAAATGGTCTCAAAACTACTTAGCAAGAATTTTCCAGACTTAGTTTTTTTAACTGGAACTATTTTTCTTTTTTGGGTAGTACTGAAGTTGGGGAGTCTGCCTAGCCCACGACACGTAGTATCGCGGGATATGGAAATCAACAACAAAGTAGCAAATACTAGACTCGAACTAGGATTTGTGGCGGATACGGATCTGGTGTAACTCGGACTAGTGGCAGATATATGTAGGGGTGGTGGAATATGGACTAGCAGCAAATCTGTGATGGAGGTGGACTCGGATTGGCGTGATGGTGAATATGACTCGGATTGGTGGTAGATATGCGGTGGTGCTAGATGCCAATGGTGATGTATCTGGTGTGGTGGTGGGATATGACAGCGGTGATGTATTTGTTGTGTTGGTCATATATCGCAACGATGAAGATGGTGCGGCGGCATCGTGACAACCTATGAACACTACTCGGAACTCTAAAAGACTAGACCCTAAGACCAATAACTCGACACAACGATGCAACCGCAAATTGAACAAAGCAAAACACCGATAAGAAGATTGCAAAAGGCTTAGATTGGTTCGGACAGGATGAACTAACCCTAATTGTTTTGTGGCTTTTTTCGTGGACTATTGGTATGAAGAACAGAACTATGAAAAACTGGTAAAATCTAACCGAGCAACCTGAAAACCGGATACCACTTGATAGAGCCGAAGTTGTCCAAGTCTTTCGATGAGATGTGGTTATCGTTTATGGTAGAGTCGACTTTGATGATCCGACTATGAATGTGCCAAGACGTCATGCCTTAGCAATTGGTAAACCAACTCCGAGAGGTTATTGACCATGCCGGAGCACCATCAACCGGACCACGAGGGTCTGTTTCCTGCACGCAAATGAAGAACAAGGAAGAAACTGGTATTGCAAATAAAAGAGGAAAGCTTTATTGATGAAAGTGGGGTTATGTGACGCCCTTGTCTGGTCATGGAACACAAATGAAGAACGCGAAGTTGCAGCTATGGCGAACTTCTAACCTAAAAAAAACGAGTATAAACGATGCCCTAAGAGCTGTATATATGGGGGAATAAAGGTGGAATTTCATGACCCCTTGGAGGAGGAGTCCAAAACCAACCCTAACTCCGTTTCCTCATACACAGGACTCTAAAAATAGCCTATAAAGTGGAATTTTGAAATTACATGGGCCTGGCCCAAAAATAAGGTGACCCATCATATGTAATATCCCCTGGAAGAAATTTATGAAGTGTCATCCTGTATATTTCATCCAATCTTTCATGCTCTCCTTAGGGTGGCTTCAAAGTGTGAAAATCACCATAGAAACTCCATTGCTCTTTCCTGCATGCGGACCTTCTCCTCCATGCTTGATCCCGCTCCAATTGCCATCCTTCTTGTCCATCCTAGGTCCTTCATTCATAAGTAAAACAAAAGTATCTAATTTAGGCAGCATCATATGTTCATGACCATTAGAAGTATTTCCAATAGATGAAAGTACCTGATAATTTAATTGGCGTGCACGGGCTCTAGTCCAATATGTGTAGCTGGTGGGGATGTGCATGTAACATTAGTAGGGATGTCCTCATCATGATGATGGGATGCTCTGTATCAAGAATGATGATTTCAGACACCGCGTACAATTGTCATAGGGTTCTAAGAATCACATTCTTCATTAATTTCTTCACACTTGGAGGGTTAGTATCATTGATTGAAGAAAAAATGTTACTTCATGTGTTGCACATCTAAGTCATCAATTTTGCATATGGGTTAAGATGTGTGCCCTTTCAAAGAACATTCAAATTTTAGCTCACACCGCAACTTACAAATCTTTTCGTCCAAGGGCTTAGTGAAGATATCTGCCACTTGTTCTTCAGTCTTAACTTGGTCAATGAAGATGTCGCCCTTCAACACATGGTCACGAAGAAAATGGTGATGAATCTAGATGTGCTTGGTCTTGCAATGCTGAATTTGGCTGTGAGCAATTTTAATGGCACTCTTGTTTTCGCAGTAGAGAGGGACATTGTTCACCTTGATGTCGTAGTCCTTGAGGGTTTTCTTCATACAGAACAACCGGGCGCAATAGGAACCAACAACAATGTACTCCACTTTAGCAGTAGATAATGACATGCAGTTTTGATTCTTTGAGGACCAGCAGATAAGGATCGTCCGAGGAAATGACATGTGCCTAATGTTGACTTGTGATCCGCTCAATCACCAGCATAGTCAGAGTCAGAATATCCAATTAGTTGAAGATTTGAGCCCCTAGTATACCATAATCCAAGCGTTGGCGTGTGATCTAGATATCAAACAATACTCTTCACAAACTTATGGTGTGATTCCTTCGGTGTTGCTTGGAAGCGGGCAGACATGCAAACACTAAGCATTATATCTGGCCTAGATGCACATAGGTACAATACAGAGCCAATCATGGAGCGATATACCTTCTGATCAAAATCTTTACCATTTTCATAAGTGCAAAGGTGGCCATTAGTGGGCATAGGAATCTTGATGCCTTTGAAGTCTTGCATGCCAAATTTCTCAGGACATCCTTGACGGATTTCTCTTGTGAGATGAAGAGGCCATTGGGTTGCTGACGAATTTGTAGGCCTAAGATGAATTTCAACTCCCCCATCATAGACATCTGATATTCTTCACTCATCATTTAGATAAATTTGTCACTGTAATGTTTCTCAACACAGCTAAAGATAATATCTTCTAAATATATTGGGCACACAAATAATTCAGTGTCATAGGATATTGTGAAAAGAGTTGGGTCAAGTGAACTGGGTTTGAAGCCTTTATTCACGAGGAATTCCTTCAGAGTGTCATACCATGCCAAGGGGCCTGCTTGAGGCCATAGAGGGCCTTATTGAGTCTGAAGACATTGTAAGGATGCTTAGGGTCTTCAAAACCTAGGGTTTGAGCAACATATACTTCTTCCGCAAGCTTACCATTGGGGAATGCACTTTTCACATCCATTTGATATAAGATGATATTTTGATGATGAGCATAAGCAAGCAATATGTGAATAGCTTCAAGTCTAGCAATAGGTGCAAAAGTTTCATCAAAGTAAATTCCCTCAACCTATGTGTAGCCCCGAGATACAAGACGGGCCTTATTCCCCGCCAATTGGCCATTTTCATCTTGTTTGTTGTGGTAGATCCACTTGGTACCTATGACATTGTTCTTGCGAGGATCTTGCCGCTTGGTAAGATACCACACATTGTTGAGCTTGAATTTATGCAATTCCTCTTGCATAGCTTGAATCCACTCAGGCTCTATAAATGCTTCATCTACTTTGGTGGGCTCTTTGATAGAGACAAAAGCAAAGTGCCCACAAAAGTTAGACAAATGTGAAGCTTTTGAGCATGTGAGGGGACCTGGTGCATTGATGTCATCGAGGATTTTGTCAATCTGCACTTCATTTGCTACTCTTGAATGGGCATGTTGACGACTTTGTTGGGGATGTAGATTTTCTTCAGCGCCATTTTCCTCAGGTGCACCAACATGAATGTCCTCATTGTTTGGGATGACTTCCTGGTCTAGTAGTTGTTCTACAGTGGGTATGATATCTTTAGTAGCCTTGAACATAATAGATTCCTAAGGGGGCATTCATCTAGCACATGAGGCAGTGCTCTCTTTGCAAGCCATTAGTTTCATCAAACCACACATCTACAGTTTCAACAACCTTGTTGTGATAGGTGTTGAACACTTTGTAGGTGTGTGAGTCCTTTCGGTAACCAAGCGTAAAACCTTCATGTGCTTTCGGTGCAAATTTAGAACTATGCCGAGGATCTCTAATCCAACACTTTGCATCGAAGACTTAGAAATAAATCATATTGTGGTTTTTGTGAGTGAGGAGTTCATATGAAGTCTTCTGGAGGAATTTGTGAAGATATACCCTGTTGGTGATGTGGCAGGAAGTATTGATTGCCTCATGCTAGAAGCGGCGATGTGTCTTGTATTCTTCAAGCATGGTGCGAGCCATGTCAACAAGAGTCCTATTCTTGCACCCACGACGCCATTCTGCTGAGGAGTATAAGTGGCAGATAGCTCATGAGTAGTAACAAGTTCATAAAGATAGTCATCAAGATGAGTGCTCTTGAACTCGGTCCCACTATCACTCCTGATGTGCTTGATATTGACGTCGAAATTCGTCACGACCCATGAGGAAAATCGTCTGAAGACTTCCTACACTTCATTTTTGTACCAGATAATATGCAACCAGGTGTAATGAGAGTAGTCATCAACAATGACAAAAACCATATAAAGATGAAACATTGGTTAGTGTGGAAACCCTAGGTTCATCAATACAACTTTCCTCTTATATTCACAATATTCAGACTGCAGTTTTAGTTTCTTGCTTGTTCTTCGTTTGCGTGCATGAAATAGACCATCGTGGTCAGGTTTACTATGCTCTGGCATGGTCAATAACCTCTTGGAATTGTTTTAGTGATTGCTAAGGCGCGACATCCTAGCACATTCGTAGTGGGATCGTCAAAGTCTAATCCACCGAAAACGATATCTACCATCTCATCTAAAGACAGGACACCTTTGCATCTATCAAGTGGTATCAGATTTCTAGGTTGCTCGATGAGATTTTACCAGTTTTTCATACTTAGATCACATCTATTCTTTATACCTACAGTCCAAGAAGAAAGCCCGAAAAATATCAATGTTAGATCATCATATCCGAACCAATCTAAGACTTTGCAATTTTGTGTTTGGTGTTTATCTCTGTTGAATTTTCGATTGCATCGACATGTCAAGTTGCTGATCTTAGCAAGTCCTTCAGAATTTTGAGTTATGTTCACAAGTTGTCACACCACGCCGCACCATCTTCATCGCTGCTACCATATACCCCCACTGTGTCATATACATCACCGCTGCCATATACCCCACCGCACCATATACATCACCGCTGCCATATACACACCACCAATGCGAGTCCACGTATACCTCCATTCTGAGTCCACAGATACCGAGAGGGGGCAAGCCCGTGAGCATTGATCTTTTTTGCATTTGGAGGGGAGAAGGGAGAAATCACGAGAGAAAACATGAACTCAAGAACGATCTCAAATGACACATCCACAAGAACCACACAAACACATGATATACATAGATCCACAATCAACAAAACGATACAAGTAACCGATAGTATGCTGTTTCAGAGGAGGGCCTTGATATTTTGTGGAATCTTCCCTAGATAGGGGCCTTGGCATCCACTTCGGATCTTCTCTCAAAGAGGTGATCAACTCCGTGGGAGAAGGAAATAGATGGAGCGATGCTCAACAATGTCAAGTGCTAAAGATAAGCTATCCCAAGAAACCAAGTGGAGGAGGTCTATTTATAGTACTAGGGACGAAGGGGTAAAAGAGGGGAGATACAAGGCCGAGGGGCCGTGATGTGCATAGGTAGGACCGCATGATCCGGATGGCGGTCCAGATGATCCGGCAACTATCGGATGATCCGGGTCGGGATCCGGATGATCTAGTTTCGGAAATTGCATACTGGTGTTGGAGTCAGACGATTATCCGGACGATCCGAGGGAGGGCCAGGATGATCTGGCTCCACTGTTTGTGATCTGGAGTCATAGCCAGATTATCCAGATGGGGTCCACATGATCCAGGCATCTTCCGGATGATCCGGGTGGGGTCCCAGATGATGTGGGTAAGTGCAGATTTTGCACTTCCTCTCGGTCCTTCCTGTTTGTCTTGGGGGTGCTTCCTTGATTCTTTGTGGTTGTGTTCCTCATACCTAAGGGTGCACAGGGTTTCATTGTGACGTAGCATCCAAGTCACATTGATATTCATGTCTATCTCAAAGAGGAGTGAGTTCACCTTAGTTTTGATGGCACGTGTTCGGGCTCTAGTCATAGGGCCATTTGGGGCTTAATGTGACGGCGAAGAATCTCTGGTGATGATGGTGGGATGCTCCACATCATCTCCCCACCTTGGGGAAGATTCGTCCTCGCATAAAGATCTTCATCACCATGAAAAGGGGATAGATCCTTGACGTTGAAGGTGTCGCTCACGTTGTACTTGTTGCGTGGAATGTAGATCTTGTAGGCATTGTTGTTGTAGCGCGCTAACACCTTGAAGGGTCCATAGGCTCGAGGTAGTAGTGAAAGTGCTTTATATCGACTAGAGGGGGGTGAATAGGCAATTTTTATAAGTTCGTCACTGAGGAGTTACTCGTTGAGGAATTTGCTAAGTGACGAACAGCTTGCAGTGGAATTAGTACTCAAGTGCATGGGAAACATAGCAATACCATGGTCATCATGATGAAAAGAACACACAGATTACAGGTAGCATGATAAAGGATAAGCAGGTGAAGAACAAGGTGACTGAAGAATTTGATATGAGGAAATTGAGAAAGTCTTGAGTCAAAGTCGTCAAGTAGTAACGATCAATTTCATCAACAAGTATTCAAGTAAATAAGGGAGTTGAGGAAATGGAACCAGGATCTTGATGAAGACAATGGTTTGATGACCCAGTTCCAACTACTGTGAAAATCGTACGTCTGGTTTGGAGCAGCTTGGTATTTAAACGAAAGGACACACAGTCCTTACCTAATTCTCCCTGGAGATAAAGTCACACAAACCTTGCCCAACACTCGTGGTAAGTCTTCAGGGCAGACTTCCAAAACACTCACAAACTCGATCACCCGGCGATCCACAGTTTCCTCTTGGATACTCTAGACCATGACGCCTAACCGTTTGGAAGATACACAGTCTTCAAAGGTAACAAGCATCGGTTCCACATAGGAACAATATCTCTAGTGATGCTCAATCACTTTCGGTTTTGGTTGATATGGTTTTGGTGTTTTTCCTCACTGATGATTTTCTCTCAAAGTCCTCGAGGATGGGTTGCTCTCAAATGACAAGCGTCAAGTTCTCTCTCGGAGCAGCCAACCAACTAATGGTTGTGAGGGGTTGGCTATTTATAGCCACGGTGCAACCGTACATGATGAGACATAAATGCCCCCAAATGGTATGACCGTTATGTGGATAAGATATGTGGATAGCTGGGACAAGGCACAACAATGGTTGGAATTTGAACTATCAAATTCCTCAGGGCTTATCATATTCCTCAAGGTAGACAATTCGCACTAGCGAAATCCTAACTCCTTAGTCAGACCAATTTCCATAGAGACCAAAAGAACATCATCTTTGTCACTCAAGAACTTGATTGAACTACAAGAGATTTCCAAAGGCTTCACTCGAAGGATTGGGTATGTTGAGGCTTTTGAATTGAGCATCACTTGGAAATTATTCCTTAGTTTTCCCTCGAGCCCCTTTAACGGTACTGTGTTTCCTATGACTCAAAGAAAGGGAATGAAACTATGAAAACAAAAGTCTTCACGCTTCATAGTCCTCGTATGAGTATCTTGACATTCATTTTGTGGTCGACATTCTTCGAATATATAAAAATCCTCATCGCCTTATATAACATGTGTACACTCACAAACTCATTAGTTCCTTCACTTATAAGTCTTCAATACACCAAAATCACTAAGGGACACTAGATGCACTAACAATCTCCTCCTTTTTGGTGATTGATGAATAATAGGTTAAGTTTTCAACGGGGATAAACATATGAAGTCTAAGTACCAAGTTTGACAAATTTGATTGCAATATATAGAAGAATCCCCCCTGAAGATGTGCATATTTGATGAATTTGCTTTTGACTACAAATGCACATGGCTGGATAAAATCATGGAGATCTCCCCCTATATCTTGCAATTCATACACACATTCAATATATAACATGAGGAAACTGAAATGCATGATGAAAAATGGTGTCTGACAAAATTAAGCATGCGTGCATTGAAGCACTTGAAGAAATAATCATGGAGAAAGCAGTTTAAGAGTATTAGACCAGACTTTAAGTTTACAACTCGATCAACAAACACTTCAGAAGAGCGAGAGTTATAAGTTGAACAAAAATAGCCCATATATAGAGGCCCGTTTGAAGACTAACGCCAATTTCTCCCCCTTTGTCATCAGTGACCAAAAGGGATGAAAAATGAGGACTAACGCCCGTGAAGAATTTCATCTATGGTTGGTGACGTGAACCACCATATAAGAATGATGATTTCAAACACCGCGTACAATTGTCATAGAGTTCACACTTAGAGGGTTATTCTTCATTGATTGAAGAAAAATGTTACTTTGTGTGCTGCGCATCTAACTAATCAATTTTTCATAAGGGTTAGGATGTGCGTCTCTTCAAAGAACATCCAAAGATTCTAAGATATTTAGCTCACACCATGAGGGGATTGGTAGAAGAGACGTCTAGGGGGTGAATAGACTACTTGCAAGATTTAAAACCTAACCTTTTCCCAAGTTAATTGGTTGGCAAATTTTAGCAATTATAACAAGTCCAATGCACCCTACACATGCTAGTGAACAAATATGGAAGCAGAAAGTATGACAAGCATATGTAAGAGAGTAGAGATATGAAGATCAAATGCAATTTTAGACACAAAGATTTTTCCCATGGTTCCGATAGGTGGCGCTATCGTACATCCACGTTTATGGAGTCTTCAACCCACGGAGGGTAACAGTTGCGAGAGTCCACGAAGGGCTTCACCCACAAGGGTCCGTGAAGTAGCAACCTTGACTATTCCATAACGGCTCCCGTCAATGAAGGACAAGCCTCACTATGGGTAGACCTTCATGAAGTAGGCGATCTCATTGCCTATACAAACTTCTTGGTTTAACTCCACAACACGAAGTAGGAGGCTCCCAAGCAACACCTAACCAATCTAGGAGGAACCACCCTCCAAAAGGTAATAGAATTGATAGTCATGATAAACTCCTTGCTCTTGGCTTGGTAGAAGAGATTGATTGGGTGGAAAGAAAATTGGGGATGCTAGAAATCAAGATACAATTTTTTGGAGTGGATGATCTTGATCTCAACACAAGGGTAGGTGGTTCTCTCTCAGAAATATGGATATGGGAAGAGGGGAATTGTTCTGAGTGCTTCTTTTTCGAGTGGGATGTGGTGGAGGGGTATATATAGGCATCTCCAAAAGTCCAACCGTTACAACATTATTGACCAACTTGGTGAAACCGAAATAAAACTTGATCATACAATTTTGTTCAAAATGTGGCAACTTTAGGAATCATGGTGAGACCGACAAGACATTCTCGATAGTATAGATATCAGTGGCCGATGGCACTTTCCAAACTCGATGAGACCGATCCATAAACTCATAAATTACGATTCTATGAATTTGGTCACCCGAATCTTGGTCACCGAAACTCGGTTGCACTGATGTAGTACTTGGTTGTACTGAGAAGTTAGGGATTGTCTAGGGTTCTGTCTGAGGAGAAAATCAGTATGGCCAAGTGGGAAACTTGCTTGTACGGATTTTGCATGATAGGGTTTAGAAATAGTTTTTTGTGGGAGAGCTTGTACTTGTTTTTCGTTGCTAACACTTGTGCACGTGGAGTAATTTGTTCACCAACATTACCTCACCCCCTTTTTATACTATTGGCGTTCCTATGGACTCAAAATGATTTCTCACAAAATAAAATGTAGAGCGTCCTTGCTTGAAGCTTTGTGATGAGGATATCCCTGGTTCACCTCATTTGTCATCTTCTCCTCATGATAAATCTCAGCTGTCAAATGAAGCTTCTACAAAGAAGACCTATTTGGGTCCCATGACAAGGAGCCGTGCCAAACAAATAGAACAAGAGGTGAACGCGCTCCTAACTGATCATAATTCAACTATGCATGAGAACTTTATACTACCTGAATCTTGTGTGCTGATTTTACTCAGGTACAATGCTGAGGACAACCTACAACTTTCAGCACATGAGGAAACAGGTTTTGAAGCCCATACAACAAGTTTGAAGAGAACAAGCTTCAACTCTGATGCAAACCATATTTTGGTGACAAGGGCAACTAATTACATCCCACGGAAGAATAGCAAGCCATCCCAACAATCTATTGTTGCATGCCCAGTTCCAGAATTCGTCCCAGAACTTGCTGCACCTTGCTGCACAAATATGTGAGTATCCAGCACATGTGGGAGTACAAATTGGACAGCATTTGAAGTCTACTTTCAGGAAAATCAAATGGCGCAAGAATTGGAGTCCTGAGTCGAAGGATATGAGAGTTCCAATGCAAGCTGTCCAGAGCATTAATTGCTGCGCGAGGCTCCATGTATTTGCTCCCTTGACCAGCTGGTTACCACGAATTTGAGCCTCTCTTTTGGACTGGTTTCACACCTACACCAGGAGGGTTGTTCCTAGTATAAATACCCCTTCCCCCACTTCAGCCACAACTCTTTGGCAATTTGATTTCAGCATAGGTTAGCTAAGTGCAACCAGAATCTTGTTTGAGAGTTCACTTCCTCCTTAGCTCTTGTAATCTTGCCTTGTGAGAGGGTAAACTCACTTTGTGATTTTACATCAGCAGCCGTTGAGGCGGCGACCAGTTCGTGCTTCCAACTTCGTGCGTGGTTGCGTGGATTGGAATCCTAAAAGTGTGGTTGGGCGAATACTTGTTGCTGGTTGTTGCATGTGCAGTAGCTAGTTTCGGTCTCGTCAGGTTGCACTAGTTATCCATTACCCAACATCGCTGTTGGCTGGGATCGAGGGTTTCCTTCGTACCCTTCAGGTGGCGTTGATTCGCATCACAGAGTAGGTCCTCCGTGAAGATCGGGCAACCCCGTATCATCTTGGTATCAGATCTTCAGTTCACATGGTAGGATCTTGTATCCCTTGCTTAGTTCGTGTTCTTGTTCATCCTAAAGTCCAGAAAATAGCCCCACAAAAAAATCACCTTTACCTAGCCCTTTGCAGCCTTTAATCTGTTATTTGGTGAGTTTTATCAAGTTCTTATCCACTAGTTTTTTTGTTTTTAGTTGCTGAGTTTCTTCCCATCCAATCTTGTGTGTTTGTGTTCATTTTCGCGCATAGATTTCAGATCTGCATCCTCCACCAAATCGTGTGTATCTTTGTCATCCGGAGTCCATTTTGGGTGTTTTTGTACATTTCGGAAAGCCCACACCGTGTCCCTTCCATCCATCATTGTTAGATCTGATTTCCACTGTGTTTCCCACCCAGAAAAATAAGATCAGTTCGTGTGTGTTTGCTGCTAAGGTTTTAGCTGCATGTTCTTGTTGTTTGAGCTCGTCCATTGTAATTTTCGTAATTCCCCCAAAGTGTGTGTTCAGATTGAAGTCCCTTGTTGAAAGTTTGTCAAAAAAAGAGGCAAAAAAAGAGAGAAAGAAAGATCTGCCCAAAGAAAGAAAGTGTGTGCAAGAAGCAAAAGAAAGAAATTTGGGACTGTTCTTCACTTATATCTTGAGAAATCCCTGTTTGTGTTGTGAGCTGAAACATGTCAAGTGTGCAAGTCTTCAATCCTTGCTTGCAGCAAATCTGATTCCTTGGTGTGAGTTGCATTTTCTTCATTTATATCCCATTCAGCAACTAAGGGCATTAGAAACTTGTGTGGATGATTACTTGGTTCAACAATACATAGATTGCAGATTAGTGTTTCTTTTGCTACATCTATACCCCCACCCAAGCTCCACCAAACAGCCCCGCATGTGCATCGATTGACTTGTATTCGCTTGATTATCACTCTTGGTATACCAACCACCAGCACCACGGTTGAGCACGATTCTGCTCTCACTTGGAAGTTACATGAGCTTCGGTTGGTAAGTGAGGTGAGCTTGAGTTGTTACCCACATATATGCTTCTAGTACTATAGGGTTTTGCAAAAAACTAACCATGGCAGGTGATGAAAACGAGTATGATGTTGAACGAAATGGGCATCTCAATCAGCCTGTCACACGGTTTCACTTCAATGCATTACGTGATCATCTACGCCGAGAGTTCAGAAACAGCCTTGATCCAATTGAAGAGAAGCAAGACAAGTTGTCAAGAGATTTGCAGCAACTTATGGGTAACGTTAATGAGCAGCTCACTCAGAACATGGCAGCCATGAGGACCAATATAGTTGCTGATATTGTGCGAGAGCTTCGTCAAGGCCGAGAAGATGCAAGTGTCCAAGGTGATGAACATCATGCAACTGATGGGGACGTTGCTGCATCCGATGCACAAGCTAGAAGAAACCGTGCTCTTGCCCCCCATGCCATGAGACCTCCCGGTCCTGGACGTGGAAATGCTCATGCTTATGGTCGTGGTCATCATGAAGCTGCTGCTAGTCGTGGTCTTAGAGGAGGCCACTAGAGAGCAAATCTGCACCATGAAGATAGTGAAGATGAGTTTGATGAAGATGAAGATGGCATGCACCAGAATGATAGGTTAAATCGTCCAAGAAACTATGGTCGTGGACGGCAAGAGGAGGAGAGGTTTGGAAAGCTGAAATATACCATGCCCAAGTTTGATGGTAGATCTGATCCAGAAAGTTATCTTACATGGGAATTGAAGGTTGACAAGATTTTCCGCATGCACAACTACTCTGAAGAGAAGAAATTAGCTATGGCCTCACTTGAGTTGGAAGACTATGCTCTAATCTGGTCGGAGCAAGTTCAGAATCAGCGAGAAGAAGAAGGAGAACCTGCTGTTGCTACATGGACAGAAATGAAAAGAGAGATGAGAGCAAGATTTGTCCCAAGGCATTATAGGCGTGATGTCTTTGATAAGCTCCAGAATTTGAGGCAAGGAAAGTTATCTATTGAGGAGTATCATAAGGAGATGGAGAAGGCAATGATAAGAGCCAACATACATGAAGAAGAGGAGCAGTCCATGGCAAGGTTTCTATATGGGCTGAATCCTAATGTCAAGCGAGTTGTTGATTTGCAGCCATATCGGAATGTGGTAGAGCTTGTACATCTTGCTTCTAAGGCTGAACGTCAATTGCAAGAAGACACAAAGCAAAACAGAACTACCTCCTTCACAGCTAGAGCTACATCAAGGGGGAGTAAGTTTGTGATGGAGGCGAGGGTCCCGATCTTTCGATGAGATGATAACTATCTATTTGGTGGAGAAGACTTTGACGATCCGACTACGAACGTGCACGACGTTGCGCCTTAGCAATCGCTAAACCAATCTCCAAGAGGTTATTGACCACGTCGGAGCACGATCAACCTGACCACGAAGGTCTATTCCTGCAAGCAATCAAAGAACAAGCAAGAATATGATAATGCAATCTGAATATTGCGAATATATATGAAGTATTGATAAGGGTGGGGTTCCGAAAGCGGTCTTGGTCTGGTCGTTGGACACAAACGAAGTACACGAAGTTGCAATGGCTAACTTTTAACTAAACAAAACCCAAAGGAAAAACTACTAGATTGATCTACTTATATAGGAGCAAGGGGTGGCGGCCAAGGAGGTGGGAGGACGTCCCAAGACACCCTAAAACAAACCCTAGGTCGTACAAGGCCCATGGGCCCAAGTGGAGGTGATGCAACACCTTTGGACTTGTAGTTTGACTCGGATTCTGATGCAACGTCAGATTGTTTCGTCGATAACTTCGCGATCCGGACGAATTTTAAGGTGATTCCAACTGTACTGGAACGCATATGAAATCTAGTTTCCAGCAAAAAAAGAATCACCCAATTCCGAGTCCGTATGAAAAAGTTGTTCACGTTTTGAGACAGGTGTGTCTGTGCAGTCCGAATCTGAGTCCAGAACGTGAGAGACTTGGACTCTATCTTCTCTTGGGCTAAAAGTGACGTGAGAGAACTTCTTGAACAACACCTAATTGTTTCCTTTGACATTAGAGGACCTCTTGAATAGCACCCAACCATTTCCTCTTTCTTTGTCATCACACGTGGTTCATACAAGTGTTCGACCATTCTGCGTTTAGGCATAAAATAAAAATAGGTGAAGTATTTTTGTTCCGGATAACATAAATAAATTATTGCATAATTATTATAAGAAATCACCTCACAAATATGCATGTATGCAACATTTTTGGTCGTATCCAAGGTAGTCATGTCCTCATCATCCTCCCCTTTTTGAAAACAAAGCCGTCCTCGGCGTTGCTTAATCTGAAATGTGGCTACCAAAAGAGAAAAGGCATACACATTGTATATGTATATGTCATCCATTTTTATTGTTCTCAGTTGTGACACATGTGACATATATATACAAGGGCACTCATCACATGTCATGAAATATAAAGCCAAAAGATTATGACAAGAAGTAGAAGGCATCACAATATTGCAACTCAGTTTCCACATATAAGTGAAGTCCTTATTCATATCAAAAGATTCATGATGTTCATCGTTAAACCATCCCAATATTGGTAAATAAGCGTGAATCGTTTCAAATATAGATGCTACAACATGCTTAAATAAGCAAACATGCAACATGTCATTTGACACAGAATTATCACCAAGATTGGAGGTCATATCAAAATGATTAAACACCGGCAGAATTATTTTCAAACATATTTGACCCAAATTAGATTTATTTACTGATTCACACGGTTCTTGCTCATCAATAGTTAATTCAATGGGTGCACTCACAATTGTTGATATTGTAGTTATTTGATCACATGAGAAAGTATAATCATGAACATAGTCCTCTAAAATAGGTGGTGTGATCAAAGTAATGGGTAGCTCATCATAGGGTACAGTGGAAGTGACAAGGCATTCATCATACTCATGTGGAGGTGGAAGATCAATACCTTTGGCATTACCTCTTATGATCAACTCAGATGATGTAGGCACTCTCGGTGGTGACGTGTTACATGGTGAAGGCGATGTAGCCCTCACAAGATTTGATGTGGTTGTCACAGTATGCCTAGTAGTTGAAGGAACAACGGTATCAACTCTTGGAATATGCACCTTGCGCTCTATTTCCTTTTGGGCAACACGTTGATTTATTTCCTGTTCAGCTTTGGAAGCAAGACGAAACAAACGATCCATAGAATAACACTTTTCATGAATTAGTATCTCCTGAATATCAAGGTTTAATCCTCCCCAAAATCTATCCATAAAATCTTCTTCACTTTCTTCTAATGAGGAATGCAACAAGGTCATTTGTAAATCATCATAATATTTCATTACGGTGTCACTACCTTGTTTCAAACATTGTAACTTTTTAATCTTGTCACGAGTATAATAAGCAGGAACGAACGTGTGTCTCATGGCAAGTTTCAAATCATCCCAAGTAATAGGTATAATATCTTTGTGTAACCGACAATATTCGCTCCACCAAACTAAAGCATAACCAGTGAAAGAACCAACTGCGACCTTAACTTTCTTATGTGCAGTAAAATTATGGGAATCAAATATTTCATTTATTTTAAACTCCCACTCGATATATAAAGCAGGTCTAAATCGGCCATTAAATGGAGGTATAGAAACATTAACCTCATCATGTGCATTTGGATCTCTTTGCATCTCTCGTATCGGTTTTTGTGGTGGCACGTCTCCCACGATCGAAGAAGCCCATGAATTGACAACCTTGGATCCTGTCATGACTAGTAGAAACAAGAAACAAAGATCCAAGTATATTGTTCCTATGAACTACTGGGATGTGGTGGTAAAATGCTCAGAATAAAGCAAATATCAATGTCTTACAAATTCTTATCATGCAGCAGGTGGCGACCGGCAACCGACGGTGTCAATCTCTCTGAAGATTGGGTAAAGCGATTACCAGGTGAACGTATGTATACACGATGTAGAAATATGTGGAGCTTGGAAGGCTTAATATATGGTAGCAAAAGATTAGCAATAATCAATTCAGAGATGCAATATTGAATAAACGCTCAACGACGGTACTGTGCTGGTCCTAGGCTATACTGTACTAGAGACGCGAGCCTAGAACACTAATGGAGTCACGGCGTAGGACAAATAGCAGCAAGGTATGATATGAATTAGCTCTCGACTGCAAGATATAAGTGAAGATCACAATGGCAGTAAAGACAATGATGATAAATGATCGACATGCAAGATATACAAAAATCTCTCTGCAGCTTTCCTCTAGAAAATATTATGTGAAATTTCTGATATTTTTTCTCAAGAATGCTACTAACTCAAGCTTTCGTATGCAAAAAGAATCACTCAATTCCGAGTTCGTATGAGGAAGAGACGCTTGTTTTACTGAACACTGCACAAAACAGATTTCAATCCGAATTCACTTACGGGATTGAGTCTAGGTAGATCCGAAATTTGTTTTTTTCTCTTCTCTCTATTTATTTTTCTTCTCTTTTTTCTCACTTTTTTTCTTTTTTCTTTTTTCTTTTTTTTTCTCTCTCACTTTTTTTTCTCAACCAAATAAGAAGCAGATTGGATCAAGCATAGATGTGAACGACCTCAAGTATGATAATGACAATGAACAATGGGTAGCATGTGATGAAAATTGATAGATGGTAGTGGGTGATAATGAAAGGGATGACAGTGGCGTGGTGGTGGTATATGGCAGCAGAGATGAAGATGGTGCGATGCCGGCGTGACAAGTTGTGAATAGAACTCGAAACTCTAAAAGACTAGACGCTAAGACCAGCAACTTGACACGACGATGCAACCGATAATTCAACTATGCAAGCACTGAAAAGAAAATTGCAAAGGCTCAGACTGGCTTGGAGTAAAGATGAATAGATCTAACTTTTTTTTCTGGCTTTTTCTTGGGCAATAGGTAAGAAAAAGAAATCTAATCTACGAATAACTGGAAATTCTCATCGAGCAACCTGAAAACTGATACCACTTGATGGAGGCGAGGGTCCCGATCTTTCGATGAGATGATAACTATCTATTTGGTGGAGAAGACTTTGACGATCCGACTACGAACGTGCACGACGTTGCGCCTTAGCAATCGCTAAACCAATCTCCAAGAGGTTATTGACCACGTCGGAGCACGATCAACCTGACCACGAAGGTCTATTCCTGCAAGCAATCAAAGAACAAGCAAGAATATGATAATGCAATCTGAATATTGCGAATATATATGAAGTATTGATAAGGGTGGGGTTCCGAAAGCGGTCTTGGTCTGGTCGTTGGACACAAACGAAGTACACGAAGTTGCAATGGCTAACTTTTAACTAAACAAAACCCAAAGGAAAAACTACTAGATTGATCTACTTATATAGGAGCAAGGGGTGGCGGCCAAGGAGGTGGGAGGACGTCCCAAGACACCCTAAAACAAACCCTAGGTCGTACAAGGCCCATGGGCCCAAGTGGAGGTGATGCAACACCTTTGGACTTGTAGTTTGACTCGGATTCTGATGCAACGTCAGATTGTTTCGTCGATAACTTCGCGATCCGGACGAATTTTAAGGTGATTCCAACTGTACTGGAACGCATATGAAATCTAGTTTCCAGCAAAAAAAGAATCACCCAATTCCGAGTCCGTATGAAAAAGTTGTTCACGTTTTGAGACAGGTGTGTCTGTGCAGTCCGAATCTGAGTCCAGAACGTGAGAGACTTGGACTCTATCTTCTCTTGGGCTAAAAGTGACGTGAGAGAACTTCTTGAACAACACCTAATTGTTTCCTTTGACATTAGAGGACCTCTTGAATAGCACCCAACCATTTCCTCTTTCTTTGTCATCACACGTGGTTCATACAAGTGTTCGACCATTCTGCGTTTAGGCATAAAATAAAAATAGGTGAAGTATTTTTGTTCCGGATAACATAAATAAATTATTGCATAATTATTATAAGAAATCACCTCACAAATATGCATGTATGCAACATTTTTGGTCGTATCCAAGGTAGTCATGTCCTCATCAGTTTGTACCTCAATTCAATGTTGGTCGAGGTATCATTAGTAGCTCTGGTGGTGGAAATCAGTCCCATACACGTGCAGCCATGAGCAGAAATGATGCATCAAATTCAAAGGAGAAGAGCAGATTTGCAGCCCCTAGTTCATCCTCCATTGGCTCCACGAGAAAAACTAGTGATATAGAGTGCTTCACATGCAAGGGACGTGGCCACATGAAGAAAGATTGTCCCAACAAGCGTACCATGCTAATTAGAGAGAATGGAGAATATGAGTCTTGTAGTGAACCTGAAGAAGAAACTGAAAATAGTGAAAGTTCAGATGGAAACGAGCATACCTATTGTGATTATGAGCAAGGTGCCTCTCTTGTTGTCACTAGAGTTTTGAGTGTGCAGCTCAAAGAAGCTGAGATTGGACAACAACACAATTTGTTTCAAACAAGAGCAAAGGTGCAAGACAAGGTATGCAAAGTAATTGTTGATGGTGGAAGTTGTCACAATCTTGCTAGTAGAGAAATGTGTGATAAGCTTAGGCTGAAGCTGCTGCAACACCCCCATCCATATCATATCCAATGGTTGAGTGAGTGTGGAGAGTTGAAGGTCACACACATGGTACAAGTGCAATTCAAGATTGGAGACTATATTGACACCGTTGAGTGTGATGTTGTGCCCATGAAGGTGTGTCATTTGCTGTTGGGCAGACCGTGGCAATATGACCTTTCAGCTCAGCATTGTGGCAAAACCAATCAATACAGCATCAAGTGGAAAGGGAAAGACTTGGTGCTAAGGCCCATGACACCCCAACAAATCATGGCTGAGCACATGCAAAAGGCTTCTGAAGTAAAAGTAGTGAGTAAGAAAGAGGGAGAGAAAAAGAGTGAGAGAGAGATCCACAAATCTGTGAGTGAGCGCCACAAGTCAAATCTGAGAGATAAAAATAAAAGAGAGGGAGAGAACTTGGTCATGTTAGCCACCAAATCATAACTGAGAGATGTGAGGCTCAACCCAAATCAAGTGGTCATTGTACTTGTGTACAAAGACACTTTGCTTTCAGCTAATGACTTAACTTGTCTCCCTAGTGCTGTTTGCGATGTCTTGCAGGATTTTGCGGATGTTTTTTCGGAGGAAGTACCCGCTGGTCTACCTCCCTTGCGTGGCATAGATCAGATTGACCTCATTCCAGGAGCATCACTCCCGAATCGACCTCCCTACCGCACCAATCCTGAAGAAACAAAGGAGATACAAAGGCAGGTACAAGAACTTTTAGAAAAAGGTTATGTGCGTGAAAGCTTAAGTCCTTGTGTTGTACCTGTGATTTTGGTGCCTAAGAAAGATGCAACATGGCGATTGGTTATGGATTGTAGGCCTATCAATATTATAACAATTAGGTATCGTCGTCCTATTCCTAGGTTAGATGATATGCTTGATGAATTGAGTGGCTCTACTATTTTCTCTAAAATTGATTTGAGAAGTGGATACCATCAGATTAGGATGAAAGAAGGAGATGAATGGAAAACTGCTTTCAAAACAAAATTTGGGCTGTATGAGTGGTTAGTCATGCCTTTGGGATTAACTAATGCACCAAGTACATTCATGAGATTGATGAACCATGTTTTGAGAGCTTACATTGGCAAATTTGTTGTTGTGTACTTTGATGACATCCTAATCTATAGCAGGTCCATTGAGGAACATATTGAACATCTAAAACAAGTGCTGAATGTGCTAAGGATAGAAAAACTATATGCTAACATTGAGAAGTGCTCCTTTTGCACAAACAAGGTTGTTTTTCTTGGCTATGTTGTTTCAGGACAGGGAATTGAAGTGGATGAATCTAAGGTGGAAGCAATCAAGAATTGGCCAACTCCAGTGAACGTAAGCCAGGTGAGAAGTTTTCATGGCCTTGCTGGTTTCTACAGGAGGTTTGTGAAAGATTTTAGTACAATTTCTGCACCTTTGAATTAATTAACAAAGAAAGGTATTGCTTTCAAATGGGGTGCACCACAAGAAGAAGCATTTCTTGAGCTTAAGAAACAATTAACTAAAGCACCTTTGTTGATTTTACCTGATTTCACTAAAACTTTTGAGATAGAATGTGATGCTAGTGGAATAGGTATTGGAGGTGTCTTAATGAAAGAAAGAAAACCAGTAGCATATTTTAGTGAGAAGCTGAGCGGTGCACAACTAAATTATACTGTTTATGATAAAGAGTTGTATGCTTTGGTTAGAGTGCTTGAAACATGGCAACACTACTTATGGCCTAAGGAATTTATTGTGCATTCTGATCATGAGGCTTTGAAACATTTGAAAAGCCAAGCTAAATTGAATCGTAGGCATGCTAAATGGGTAGAATTCATTGAAACTTTTCCATATGTTGTGAAGTACAAGAAAGGAAAGGAAAACATGGTTGCTGATGCTTTGTCTCGTAGGCATGTTCTTATGACACAATTAGAAGTGAACGTACGAGGACTTGAGAGCTTAAAAGAATTGTACTGCACTGATCATGTATTTTCAGAACCATATGCAAAATGTAAGGATGGGAAAGGTTGGGATAAATACCATATTCATGATGGGTTCCTTTTTAGGGCTAACAAATTGTGTGTTCCAGATTCGTCGGTTAGACCCTTGTTGTTGCAGGAATCACATGCAGGAGGATTAATGGGAAACTTTGGTCGTGAGAAGACTTATGAGCTACTGCTTGATCATTTTTATTGGCCAAAGATGAGGAAGACGTTGAGAGATTTGTGCAGCGATGCATCACGTGCCACAAAGCTAAGTCTAAACTGAACCCCCATGGTTTATATACTCCATTACCTGTTCCAACTGCTCCTTGGGAAGATATTAGCATGGATTTTGTTTTAGGACTACCTAGGACTAAAAGGGGGAGAGATTCAGTTTTTGTTGTGGTTGATAGGTTCTCAAAAATGGCACATTTCATTCCATGCCACAAGAACGATGATGCTTCACATGTTGCTGATTTGTTTTTCAGGGAAGTTGTCCGCTCGCATGGAATGCCAAGGACCATTGTTTCAGACCGTGATGTGAAGTTCATCAGCTACTTTTGGAAAACATTATGGGCAAAGTTGGGAACCAAGCTGCTGTTTTCAACAACATGTCACCCACAAACTCATGGACAGACAGAGGTGGTGAACCGCACACTCTCATCCTTGCTGCGTACAATGATCAAGAAGAATTTGAAGGAGTGGGAAGAGTGTTTGCTGCACGTGGAGTTTGCTTACAATAGAGCAGTCCACTCTACCACAAGCATGTGCCCATTTGAAATGGTATATGGATTCAAACCACTTGCACCAATCGACTTGCTGCCACTTCCATTGCAAGAAAAATGTAACTTGGAGGCTTCTAAGCGTGCTGCATATGTGAAGAAGATTCATGAGAAGACCAGAGAAGAGATAGAAAGGAAGTCCAAGTACTATGCAGCTAAGGCAAACAAAAACCGCAAGAAGGTGAGTTTTGAGCCCGGAGATCTGGTTTGGGTACATTTGCGCAAAGACAGGTTTCCAAAGAAGCGCAAATCTAAGCTAATGCCTCGTGGAGATGGACCATTCAAAGTTTTGGCAAAGATCAATGACAATGCTTACAAGATTGAGCTCCCCGACGACTATGTTGTTAGTCCAACATTCAATGTCGCTGATTTGTCTCCATGCTTCGATCAAGAGGGTCAAGACTCGAGGACGACTCCTCTTGAAGAGGGGGAGGATGATGAGGATACCCCTGGTTCACCTCATTTGTCATCTTCTCCTCATGATAAATCTCAGCTGTCAAATGAAGCTTTTACAAAGAAGACCTATTTGGGTTCCATGACAAGGAGCCGTGCCAAACAAATAGAACAAGAGGTGAACGCGCTCCTAACTGATCATAATTCAACTATGCATGAGAACTTTATACTACCTAAATCTTGTGTGCTGATTTTACTCAGGTACAATGCTGAGGACAACCTACAACTTTCAGCACATGAGGAAACAAGTTTTGAAGCCCATACAACAAGTTTGAAGAGAACAAGCTTCAACTCTGATGCAAACCATGTTTTGGTGACAAGGGCAACTAATTACATCCCACGGAAGAATAGCAAGCCATCCCAACAATCTATTGTTGCATGCCCAGTTCCAGAATTCGTCCCAGAACTTGCTGCACCTTGCTGCACAAATATGTGAGTATCCAGCACGTGTGGGAGTACAAATTGGACAGCATTTGAAGTCTACTTTCAGGAAAATCAAGCTGTCCAGAGCATTAATTGCTGCGCGAGGCTCCATGTGTTTGCTCCCTTGACCAGCTGGTTACCACGAATTTGAGCCTCTCTTTTGGACTGGTTTCACACCTACACCAGGAGGGTTGTTCCTAGTATAAATACCCCTTCCCCCACTTCAGCCACAACTCTTTGGCAATTTGATTTCAGCATAGGTTAGCTAAGTGCAACCAGAATCTTGTTTGAGAGTTCACTTCCTCCTTAGCTCTTGTAATCTTGCCTTGTGAGAGGGTAAACTCACTTTGTGATTTTACATCAGCAGCCGTTGAGGCGGCGACCAGTTCGTGCTTCCAACTTCGTGCGTGGTTGCATGGATTGGAATCCTAAAAGTGTGGTTGAGCAAATACTTGTTGCTGGTTGTTGCATGTGCAGTAGCTAGTTTCGGTCTCGTCAGGTTGCACTAGTTATCCATTACCCAACATCGTTGTTGGCTGGGATCGAGGGTTTCCTTCGTACCCTTTAGGTGGCATTGATTCGCATCATAGAGTAGGTCCTCCGTGAAGATCGGGCAACCCCGTATCACTTTGCCAATCTTATTCCTTCCTCTTCTTCTTCCTCTTCTTGGGAAATCTCCTCACGACCCTTTGCCAACACTCTTTGTGGACTAAACCTGAAATAAACTAGGTAGAGATATTAGTCCAAGAGACAATGTATGTTGTCATGAATTATCAAAACCACCAAGGGAGCATATGTGCTTTCAATCTCCCCCTTTTTGGTACTTGATGACAACATACAATCAAAGCTTCAAATAAAGATATGCAAAGATATAATGAAGACTTTGAGAGAAACATGACTAAAACTTGCTCCCCCTAAATGTGTGCAATGCTTTTAGAGAATAGTGTCTTTGGAATGCATGGACTCACATATAGTAGAAGGGATAAGATGAGTCATGTGTATCTTGGCTATATGCATCAAATATATGCGAATGAGATGTATACTTGTTCAAGACTTCACTCTTGCAAACAATATGTGCAAGAAGAAAGAGACCATCTTGATCAAATATATGATGCACCTTGAGTTCTTGAGAATTCTAATAGCAGAAAACACACTTGAGAAAACAATGTTAGGAAACACAAGAGTATTCTACAAACCCACATGCAATAGAACTCAACAATACCAAGATGTGGAGAACATATAAAAGATAGTATTCCTTAACATTGATATGTCTCCAAGATCATTTAGAGCTTTCTCCCCTAAATATGAAATTATAGGTCATCCTCTCCCCCTGAATTTTAGCATGTAGATATTGGGAGTAGGTAGGGTGAGACAAGTCTAACATGAGTAGGCAAATAGAATAAACATATGGATAGACATAGATGATAGAGTAGATTAGACATGCTCTCTCCCCCTTAAGTAGCGTTTCCCCCCTATGGATAGACACATACTTTGGTATTCTCTCCATGCATTGGTATTCTCCACCTATCTAGATAAGCATAAGATTTGATATTCTCCCTCTTAATATTATATCTCCCCCTTTGTTGTGTCTCCTCTTTTGCACTGAAGCTTTCGTATTTCTCCCCCTTTGGCATTAATTACCAAAAAGGTGCATACATAGGGTCAGACACATGGATCATTGAGTTAGATGGGATCCTACAAAACAAGGGTCATAGAATGTAGGGATCATGGAAAGATAGGAATCATAGAGAGCATTTAAGACTGAAGGATCATAGAGTACAATTTCTCCTCCTTTATTTATCTGAGAGCTTGTAAGCTATCTCCCCCTTTGACATAGGGATCCTTGAATAAAGTTCCCCCCCCCCCTTCAAGTTTTTTTAAACAAAGGATCATTGAAGAAATAAGGAATTGCTGATTATAACACATAACATAGAAGAGAACGGAATTGGTGGCTCTGAGGCAAATACGTCGATGAAATCGAATTGTGGATTTGCAGCCTACCTATATAATCGGTGTAACCGAGTAGTTCGAGTCGGAGGCTCCGAGGTCAAAACAAAAAGTTGGCAATTTTTTCAAAAATCTCAAATGTTTTTAGAAAACTTGCAATAAAATTTCAAAAAGATTTGCAAAGGAAATTCAAAATAATTTCTAAGGAAATATCAACTAGATGAGGGTTGAGTGGTTCCAAGAAATCTATCAACTATAAGATGAACCACACAAGAAACTTCATTCAAATGATGGTCGGTGACTAGGTCACCTATATTAGAGTATATTGACTTAGGAGTCAAGCAAGAGTACTTGATCATAGGTCATACTC
The DNA here is from genome assembly GCA_022496015.1 of Hordeum marinum. Classification (NCBI taxonomy): domain Eukaryota; kingdom Viridiplantae; phylum Streptophyta; class Magnoliopsida; order Poales; family Poaceae; genus Hordeum; species Hordeum marinum. The sequence continues at coordinate 225,041,253 of CM039675.1, read as the reverse complement.
ATCATTAAGCTCAAAGTGGGGTTACCATTTTTCGGTTAGGCATTTTAATGTTTTCATATCACTTGAGTTGCTTTATCTCATGACTAGGGGTAAAGCTTTTTCAAGGATATGATGATGAGGACATCCCTAATAATGTTACACCCACATACCCACTAGCTAAACACGTTGGACCAATTACTAGAGCCCGTGCATGCCAACTAAATTATCAGGTACTTTCGTTTCTTGGAAACCCTTCTAATGTTCATGAACATATGATGTTGCCTAAATTAGATACTTTTTTCCTTATGAATGAAGGACCTAGTATGGACAAGAAGGATGGCCATTGGAGCGGGATCAAGCATGAAGGATAAGGTGTGCACGCGGGAAAGAACAATGGACCTTCCAATTGTGTTTTTCGCACTTTGAAGCCACCATAAGGAGAGCTTGAAGGCTTGGATGAAATATACAAGATGCCACTTCATTAAATATGTCCATAGGCTATTATAGGTGTTGCGTCACCTTAGTTTTGGGCCTGGCTCATGTAATTTGGAAATACCACTTTATAGGTTGTTTGTAGAGCCCATATGTGTGGGGAAACGGACTTAGGGTTGATTTCGGACACCTCCTTGAAGGGGTCATGAAATTCCTCCTTTATTCTCCCATATATACAACCCTTAGGGAGCCATTTAGACTTGGGTTTGGTTTGGATTACAAGTTCGCCATAGCTGCAGCTTTGTGTTCTTCGTTTGTGTTCCACGACCACACAAAGGCGTCATAGAACCCCACTTTCATCAATAAAGCTTTCCTCTTATATTCGCAATTTCCAGATTGCAATCTCAATTTCTTGCTTGTTCTTCGTTTGCGTGGAGGAAACAAACCCTCGTCGTCAGGTTGATCGTGCTTCGGCATGGTCAATAACCTCTCAGAGTTGGTTTAGCGATTGCTAAGGCGCGACATCCTCACATGTTCATTGTCGGATCATCAAAGTCGACTCTACCCGATAGCGATCTGGATACGTATAGTGGAGCAGCCATTTGGAATAGTACCAAGTGGAGTGTGGTAGCAGTGTTAACAGTTTGACATAGAGATTTGCAAAGTACACACGGATCTGAATGTCGCAGACCCGTTGACTATAAGACCTCTCTCACATGCAAAGCATGATCGAGCCCCAGAACTCATTGGGTGTTAGATTCATAACAATGCGAATCACATGGTGATGTGAACTAGATTATTGACTCTAGTGCAAGTGGGAGACTATTGGAAATATGCCCTAGAGGCAATAATAAATTAGTTATTATCATATTTCCTTGTTCATGATAATCGTTTATTATCCATGCTATAATTGTATTGAATGGAAACACATTACATGTGTGGGTAAATAGACAACACTCAGTCCCTAGTATGCCTCTAGTGAACTAGCTCGTTGATCAAAGATGGTCAAGGTTTCCTAGCCATTGACATGTGATGTCATTTGATAACGGGATCACATCATTGGGAGAATGATGTGATGGACAAGACCCAAACTACAAACGTAGCATATGATCGTGTCAGTTTATTGCTACTGTTTTTTGCATGTCAAGTATATGTTCCTATGACCATGAGATCATGCAACTCACGGACATCGGAGGAGTGCCTTGTGTGTATCAAATGTCGCAACGTAACTGGGTGACTATAAAGGTGCTCTACAGGTATCTCCGAGGGTGTCTGTTGAGTTGGCATGGATCAAGACTGGGATTTGTTACTCCGTATGACGGAGAGGTAACTTAGGGCCCACTCGGTAATACAACATCACAATAAGCCTTTCAAGCAATGTGACTAAGTGTTGGTCACGGGATCTTGTATTACGGAACGAGTAAACAGACTTGCCAGTAACGAGGTTGAACTAGGTATGGAGATACCGACGATCGAATCTCGGGCAAGTAACATACCGAAGAACAAAGGGAACGTTATACGGGATTGACTGAATCCTTGACATTGAGGTTCGACCGATAAAGATCTTCATAGAATATGTAGGAACCAATATGGTCATCCAGGGCCCGCTATTGGTTATTGACCGTAGAGGTATCTCGGTCATATCTACATAGTTCTCAAACCCGCAGGGTCTGCACACTTAAGGTTCGGTGACGTTTTGGTAGTATAGAGTTATGTATGGTGATAACCGAAGGTTGTTTGGAGTCCCGGATGAGATCCCGGACATCACGAGGAGCTTCGGAATGGTCCGGAGGTAAAGATTCATATATAGGAAGTTCTGTTTTGGTCGTCGGAAAAGTTTCGGGCTCATCGGTAGTGTACAGTGAGTGCCAGTAGTGTACCGGGAGGCCTTCTGATGAGGACATCCCTACTAATGTTACACCCACCCCGACTGCTATACATACAGGACCAATTACTAGAGCTCGCGCACGTCAATTGAATTACCAGGTACTTTCGTTTCTTGGAAATCCTTCTAATATTCATGAACATATGATGCTGCCTAAATTAGATACTTTTGTTTTACTTATGAATGAAGGACCTATCATGGATAAGAAGGATGACCATTGGAGCGGGATCAAGCATGGAGGAGAAGGTGTGCGCGCGGGGAAGAACAATGGAGCTTCCAGTGATGATTTTCGCACATTGAAGCCACCATAATGGGAGTGGGAAGCTTTGGACGAAATATGCATGATGCCACTTTATAAAATTCGTCCATAGGCTAATATAGGTGCTGCGCCACCTTAATTTTGGGCCAGGCCCATGTAATTTCGAAATACCATATTATAGGCTGTTTTTAGAGTCCGTATGTATGGGGAAACTGACTTAGGGTCGGTTTCGGACCCCTCCTCCAAGGGGCCACGAAATTCCCTTCTATTCCCCCATATATACAGCCCTTAGGGCTTCGTTTTAGGTTTGGGGTTTTGTTTAGATTACAAGTTCGCCATAGCAGCAACTTCGCGTTCTTCGTTTGTGTTCCACGACCAGACAAAGGCGTCACAGAACCCCACTTCATCAATAAAGCGTTCCTCTTATATTCGCAATATCCAGATTGCAATCTTAGTTTCTTGCTTGTTCTTCGTTTGCGTGCAGGAAATAGACCCTCGTGGTCAGGTTGATCGTGCTCCGGCGTGGTCAATAACCTCTCAGAGTTGGTTTAGCGATTGCTAAGGCGCGACGTCTCACACGTTCGTAGTCGGATCGTGAAAGTCTACTCCACCAAAAACGATAGCCACCATCTCATCGAAAGACAGGGACAACTTCGCCTATATCAAGTGGTATCAGATTTCCAGGTTGCTCGGTGAGATTTTACCAGTTTTCGTAGTTTAGATCGCATCTGTTCTTCATACCTTTAGTCCACGAAAAAGCCAAAAAAAAAATTAATTAGGGTTAGATCATCATATCCGAACCAATCTGAGCCTTTGCATAGTCTTTTCAGTATTTTGCTTTGTTGAATTGGCGGTTACATCGTTGTGTCGAGTTGCTGGTCTTAGTGTCTAGTCCTTTAGAGTTTCGAGTTCTTTTCACAGGTTGTCACGCCGCCACCGCATCATCTTCATAGTTGCCATATACCACCACCATCATCGCCGCTGCCATATCTCATCATCCATCATCACTCTCCATTGGTGTCCATATATACCACCACAAATCCTCCACCAATCCAAGTCCAGTTTGTTTTAGGTTTAGTTTCGAGATCCTTTTGATTTCGGATCCGTGTTTTGCTACCTGCGCAGGTGTCGGAAAAAAAAAAAAAAAAAAAGAGTCTGGCACGCTTTGCAGAGCACGTTTTGGCCCAAAAAAATTTCGGCTGAAAATATTTTTTCCCTATCTTGTTTTTAGGTTCCCCGGAGCGTTTTGAGACACTTGCTATCATAGTGATTTTTGTCGAAATTTTTGGGTCGTCGCAGCCCCCGGATTGCTCCAGAAAAAAAAAATAGTCCAAAAGAAAAATTCGTGCCCATCTTGCTTATACGACGTGGCAAGAGTTTTGAGACACTCGCCATTGTAGTGAGTTTTTTTTAAAAAAAAAAAAGAGGCGCAGAAAAAAAAAAAAAAAAAAAGAGGCGCCGAAAAAAAAAAAAACGAAAAAAAAAAATCCGATTGTGCTTTTCCCTTTCTTAGGTGTATCGTCGTGTTTTTGTTGGTGTTTTAGGCTCGCGTCTCTAGCACGGTCTAGCCTAGGACCAGCACAGTACCGTCGTTGAGCGTTTATTCAACCTTGCATCTCTGAATTGATTATTGCTGACCCTTTTTGCTACCATATTATAAGCCATCCCAGCTCCACATACTTCTACGCCGTGTGCTTGACACCACCTGGCAATCGCTCTATCCAAGCTTTGAGAGTTTTGGCTACAACGGTTGCCGATCACCGCCTGCTACTGGGTAAGAACTGGTAAGAAATTGAGATTCGCTTAAAGGATTTGTGCCACACCACCACCACCGCCACGTCCCAGCAGTCTGTAGGTTTCATATTGTGTGTTTCCTATTTCTGCTAACCATGCCAGGATCACACGATGACGAGATCGACTGGGAGAGCATGACCAACAAAGCGCTCTATGATAAATTTCAGCAAATGATGGCTGAGCAGGTACAGGACTTCGTGAACAACTTTGGAGTTGCCATGGAGAAGCTAGATGGTTTGGAGAAGACATTCGACTCCAAGATGGACGCCAAGTTCAATGAGGTGCTTGCCCGTCTACCTCCACCAGCTGCAGTTCCTATTCCTTTCGAACGACGAGCGCGACGTGTGCCTCTCGGCCACGCCCAACATCCTGGTACTGTTGATACTGCTGCTACTTCGGTGGCTCGTGCGGCTACTGTCGTTGAGCAGGTTGAAGATTATGATGGTGATTTCGATGATGAGGGTGAGGTTGCTCCAGATCCGCCCCATGGGCAACCACCACCATACGCACCAGGTCGACCACATGGCTACAACCGTAACGGTAGGGCTGCACCACCCCCGCAGGTACGGGATCATGACCATCTCCCTAAACTTAAATTGAATATTCCGACGTTTGAGGGTAGATATGTTCCTGATATATATCTTACATGGGAGTTAGAAACAGAACAACGTTTTACATGCTTACAATTTCCAGAGGATCGACGTGTTGCTGCTGCTGTTTGTTCATTCACTAGTTTTGCTTGTGTTTGGTGGTCAGAACATTGTAGAATACACCCTGATAATATCCCAACTACTTGGGCTGCTTTGAAAACTGCTATGCGAAATCGTTGGGTGCCACCTTATTATCAACGTGAATTGCTTCAAAATTTGCAGCGTTTAAGACAAGGAAAAAATTCTGTAGAAGAATATTATCAGGAATTACAAACTGGTATGATTAGATGTGGTATTGTTGAGGAGAATGAAGCTATGCTTGCACGTTTTATGGGTGGATTAAATAGAGAGATTCAGACTATTCTAGAGTATAAGGAGTATAACACTATCACTCGTTTATTTCATCTTGCTTGCAAAGCTGAACGTGAAGTGCAGGATCGACAGGCAATGGCGAGAACTACTAATTTTGCAGGCCGTACTTCATCATGGACGCCACGTACCTCCTCTGCTTCCGCACGTCCTGCTGCAACACCACCTCCTTCAACCTCCAACTCTAATCGCGATACCAGGAAACAGGCTCCTACTGCACCCTCTGCGAAGAGCACACCTTTTGGGCCTGCACAGAGTTCTTCTTCATCTATTGCATCCACAGGGCAAACACATGAGGTTATATGTCGTCGTTGCAAGGGTGGAGGTCACTATGCGAGAGAATGCCCTTCCAAGCGTGTAATGATTGTTACTGAGGATGGTGGATATGCGTCCGCTAGTGATTATGATGAGGAGACTTTGGCACTTATTGCAAGTGACGAACAGGGTGGCGAGGATGCAGAACCAGAAACACAATACATGGCTGCTGATTCCGCTGACAGGTATGAAAGTTTAGTTGCTCAACGTGTTCTCAGTGTGCAGGTTACACACGCTGAGCAAAATCAGAGGCACAACTTGTTCCACACAAAGGGAGTTGTGAAAGAGCGTTCTGTTCGCATCATCATCGATGGAGGGAGTTGCAATAACTTGGCTAGCATGGAGATGGTGGAGAAGCTGTCTCTATCCACCAGACCACATCCTCATCCTTATTACATCCAATGGTTCAACAATAGTGGCAAGGTTAAGGTAACACGTACTGTTCGTGTGCATTTTAGCATTGCTACATATTCTGATTATGTGGATTGTGATGTGGTACCCATTCAAGCATGTTCTGTTTTACTTGGTAGACCATGGCAGTTTGATAAAAATTCTGTACACCATGGTAGGACAAATCAGTATACTCTTGTTCATAAGGATCATAATATCACTTTGCTTCCTATGTCTCCTGAACATATTATGAAAGATGACATTGCTAGAGCTAGTAAAGCAAAACAGGAGAAAAATAAGAGTGAAAATCAGATTGTAGCACAGGAATTTGAGCAACACCATAAGCATAATAAACCATCATCTACTGTTGCATCTGAAATAAAATTGAAGAGTGGATGTTTACTTGCTACTAAATCTGATATTAATGATTTGGATGTTGGTACATATGTTTGCTATGCTTTTGTATGTAAAGAGGTATTATTTTCATTCGAGGACATGCCTCCCTCTTTGCCTCCTGCTGTCATTAACATTTTGCAGGAGTTCGCTGACGTCTTTCCACAAGACGTGCCACCGGGATTACCGCCTATTCGCGGGATTGAGCATCAGATTGACTTAATTCCCGGTGCATCCCTACCCAACCGTGCGCCCTACCGTACCAATCCAGAGGAGACAAAGGAGATTATGCGTCAAGTACAGGAGCTGCTTGACAAAGGTTATATACGTGAATCCCTTAGTCCTTGTGCTGTTCCTATTATTCTAGTGCCTAAAAAGGATGGTACATCGCGCATGTGTGTGGATTGTAGAGGCATTAATAATATTACTATTCGTTATCGTCATCCTATTCCTAGACTAGATGATATGCTTGATGAATTAAGTGGCTCTACAATTTTCTCCAAAGTTGATTTGCGTAGTGGATACCATCAAATTCGTATGAAATTGGGCGATGAATGGAAAACAGCATTTAAAACTAAGTTTGGATTATATGAGTGGCTCGTCATGCCTTTTGGGTTAACTAATGCACCTAGCACTTTCATGAGATTAATGAACGAGGTTTTACGTGCTTTCATTGGACGATTTGTGGTAGTCTATTTTGATGATATATTGATTTTTAGTAGATCTTTGGAGGAACATTTGGAACATTTACGTGCTGTTTTTACTGCGCTACGTGATGCACGTTTGTTTGGTAACCTTGGGAAGTGCACCTTTTGCACCGACCGAGTATCTTTTCTTGGCTATGTTGTTACTCCACAGGGAATTGAAGTTGATACAGCCAAGATCGAAGCTATTGAGAGTTGGCCGCAGCCCAAAACGGTCACACAAGTAAGGAGTTTTCTTGGCCTCGCTGGTTTCTATAGGCGTTTTGTGAGAAATTTCAGCACCATTGCTGCGCCTCTCAATGAGCTTACAAAGAAGGACGTGCCTTTTTCTTGGGGTACCGCACAGGAAGAAGCCTTCACGGTCTTGAAAGATAAGTTAACACATGCTCCTTTACTCCAACTTCCTGATTTTAATAAGACTTTCGAGCTTGAATGTGATGCTAGTGGAATTGGGTTAGGAGGTGTGTTACTACAAGATGGTAAACCTGTTGCGTACTTTTCTGAAAAATTAAGTGGGCCTAGTCTGAATTATTCTACTTATGATAAGGAATTATATGCTCTTGTTCGGACTTTGGAAACATGGCAACATTATTTATGGCCCAAAGAATTTGTTATACATTCTGATCATGAATCTTTGAAACATATTAAAAGTCAAGCAAAACTGAACCGTAGACATGCTAAATGGGTTGAATTCATTGAGACTTTCCCTTATGTCATTAAACACAAGAAGGGTAAAGACAATGTTATTGCTGATGCTTTGTCTCGTCGTTATACTATGCTTTCACAACTTGACTTTAAAATATTTGGTTTGGAGACCATCAAAGATCAATATGTGCATGATGCTGAATTTAGAGACGTGTTGCAGAATTGTAAAGAAGGGAGAACATGGAACAAGTTCGTTATTAATAATGGATTTGTGTTTCGCGCTAACAAGCTATGCATTCCAGCTAGCTCCGTTCGTCTTTTGTTGTTACAGGAGGCGCACGGAGGAGGACTAATGGGACACTTTGGCGTGAAGAAGACGGAGGACGTACTTGCTACACATTTCTTTTGGCCAAAGATGAGACGGGATGTTGAGCGTTTTGTTGCTCGCTGCACTACATGTCAAAAAGCTAAGTCACGACTCAATCCTCATGGTTTATATATGCCTTTACCTGTACCTAGTGTTCCTTGGGAGGATATATCTATGGACTTTGTTTTAGGTTTACCTCGAACAAAGAAGGGGAGGGATAGCATATTTGTTGTCGTGGATAGATTTTCTAAAATGGCACACTTTATACCATGTCATAAAAGTGATGATGCTGCTCATGTTGCTGATTTGTTCTTTCGTGAAATTATTCGATTGCATGGTGTGCCAAATACAATTGTTTCCGATCGTGATGCTAAATTTCTTAGCCACTTTTGGAGATGTTTATGGGCTAAGTTGGGGACTAAACTGCTTTTTAGTACTACATGTCACCCCCAAACTGATGGCCAAACTGAAGTAGTCAATAGATCATTGTCTACTATGCTTAGGGCTGTTTTGAAGAATAACCTGAAAATGTGGGAAGAATGCTTGCCTCATATTGAATTTGCTTATAATCGTTCGCTACATTCTACCACTAAGATGTGCCCTTTTGAAGTTGTGTATGGTTTCTTACCTCGTGCACCTATTGATTTGTTGCCTCTTCCGTCTTCGGAGAAGGTTAATTTTGATGCTAAAGAACGTGCTGAATTGATATTAAAGATTCATGAGTTAACTAAGGAAAACATTGAGCGTATGAATGCTAAATACAAACTTGCTGGAGATAAGGGTAGAAAACATGTTGTCTTTGCACCTGGAGATCTTGTTTGGTTACATTTGCGTAAGGATAGATTTCCTGATTTGCGCAAGTCAAAGCTAATGCCACGTGCTGATGGTCCTTTTAAGGTGTTAGAGAAAGTAAATGATAATGCATATAAACTTGAGCTGCCTGCAGAGTTTGGGGTTAGCCCCACTTTTAACATTGCAGATTTGAAGCCTTATTTGGGTGAGGAAGATGAGCTTCCGTCGAGGACGACGTCAGTTCAAGAAAGGGAGGATGATGAGGACATCCCTACTAATGTTACACCCACCCCGACTGCTATACATACAGGACCAATTACTAGAGCTCGCGCACGTCAATTGAATTACCAGGTACTTTCGTTTCTTGGAAATCCTTCTAATATTCATGAACATATGATGCTGCCTAAATTAGATACTTTTGTTTTACTTATGAATGAAGGACCTATCATGGATAAGAAGGATGACCATTGGAGCGGGATCAAGCATGGAGGAGAAGGTGCGCGCGCGGGGAAGAACAATGGAGCTTCCAGTGATGATTTTCGCACATTGAAGCCACCATAATGGGAGTGGGAAGCTTTGGACGAAATATGCATGATGCCACTTTATAAAATTCGTCCATAGGCTAATATAGGTGCTGCGCCACCTTAATTTTGGGCCAGGCCCATGTAATTTCGAAATACCATATTATAGGCTGTTTTTAGAGTCCGTATGTATGGGGAAACTGACTTAGGGTCGGTTTCGGACCCCTCCTCCAAGGGGCCACGAAATTCCCTTCTATTCCCCCATATATACAGCCCTTAGGGCTTCGTTTTAGGTTTGGGGTTTTGTTTAGATTACAAGTTCGCCATAGCAGCAACTTCGCGTTCTTCGTTTGTGTTCCACGACCAGACAAAGGCGTCACAGAACCCCACTTCATCAATAAAGCGTTCCTCTTATATTCGCAATATCCAGATTGCAATCTTAGTTTCTTGCTTGTTCTTCGTTTGCGTGCAGGAAATAGACCCTCGTGGTCAGGTTGATCGTGCTCCGGCGTGGTCAATAACCTCTCAGAGTTGGTTTAGCGATTGCTAAGGCGCGACGTCTCACACGTTCGTAGTCGGATCGTGAAAGTCTACTCCACCAAAAACGATAGCCACCATCTCATCGAAAGACAGGGACAACTTCGCCTATATCACCTTCGGGAGGGGTATTTCGACCCAAGAGGCTTCATGGGCTGTGGGAGAGTGAATATCAGCCCTTAGTGGGCTGGTGGAAACTCCCACACAAGGCCCATGTGGCTGGAGGAAAAAAACAATAGGAAAAGGTGGAAAAAAGGCAAAAAGGAGCAATCCTAGTCCTACTAGGATTGGAGGAGGAGAGTCCTCCTCCACCTCCCACTTCGGCCGAAGCCTCCAAGGCTTGGAGGCCAAGGCTTCCTCTCCTCCTCCTTCCCTCCTATATATACTGGTGGATTTCTAGGGTTTTGTACTAGTTTTTACGACCACGTGCTACCCGTTCCACCGGTGCTCCTCTAGATCGGATTTCTGTAGTGCTTAGGCAAAGCCCTGCCGGAATTGCTCCACCACCATCGCCGGAGCGCCGTCACGCTGCCGGTGAACTCTTCTGCCTCTCCACTTCCTCTTGCTGGATCAAGACGATGGAGATCGTCATCAAGCTGCACGTGTGCTGAACGCGGAGGTGCTGTCTGTTCGGCGCTAGATCAGAAGGACCGTGATCAAGATCGCGAGACGGTTCGTGATGAGTTCGTGGGACGGATCGCGATAAGTTCGCGGGATGGATCATGATGAGATCGCGGGATGGATCGTGATGAGTTCGCGGGACGGATCGTGATTGGATCGCGGGACGGATCATGATGAGATCGCGGGATGCTCGGCGATTTGGATCGCGAAGACGTTCGACTACACCAACCACGTTTCTTAAAGCTTCCCGCTTAGCGATCTACAAGGGTACGTAGATCCACTCTCCCTCTCGTAGATGCTCATCACCATGGATAGATCTTGCGTGTGCATAGGAAATTTTTTGTTTCCCATGCAACGTTCCCCAACAGTGGCATCATGAGCTAGGTCTATGTGTAGATGAGATCTCGAGTAGAACACAAAGAGTTTGTGGGCATTGATGCTTAGATTGCTTCCTCCCTTGGTCGGATTTTGGTTCAGCGGTATTGTGAGATGAAGCGGCCTGGACCAACATTACTCGTACGCTTATGAGAGACCGGTTCCCTCGACGCAACTTGTTGCCTAGATGGCTTGCGGGTGGCAGTTTCTCTCACTTTAGTTGGATTGGATTTGACAAAGGCGGTCCTTGAGAAGGTTGAAAAGCTAATTATGTATCACCGTTGTGGTTTATGCATAGGTGAGAATCGGTTTTACTAGAAACCCGTAGCAGCCATGTAAAACATGCAACAACAATTAGAGGACATCTAACTTATTTTTGCAGGGTATGTTGTGATGTGATATGGCCAATTACGTGATGTGATATATGTGATGTATGAGATGATCATGTGATGTATATAATTTCACGACTTGCATGTCGATGAGTACGGCAACCGCTAGGAGCCATAGGGTTGTCTTTAATTATTGTATGACCTGCGTGTCAATCATTAAGCGCTATGTAATGCTTTTCTTTATCGCTAAACGGTAGCAATAGTAGTAGAAGCATGTTGGGCGCGACAACCCCGATGGCGACATGTTGATGGAGATCAAGATGATGGAGATCATGGTGTCTTGCCGGTGATGATGGAGATCATGCCGGTGCTTTCAAGATGGAGATCTAAACCACAAGTTCATGGCCATATCATGTCACTTATGAATTGCATGTGATGTTAATCCTTTTATGCACCTTGTTTTGCTTAGTATGACGGTAGCATTATAAGGTGATCCCTCACTTAAATTTCAAGATAAATTGTGTTCTCCTCGAGTGTGCACCGTTGTGAAAGTTCTTCGTGTCGAGACACCACGTGATGATCGGGTGTGATAGACTCTACGTTCACATACAACGGGTGCAAGCCAGTGTTGCACATGTAGAACACTCGGGTTAAACTTAACGAGCCTAGCATGTACAGACATGGCCTCAGAACACAAGAGGCCGAAAGGTCGAACATGAGTCATATAGTAGATATGATCAACATGATGATGTTCACCATTGTAACCACCTCAACTCACGTGATGATCGGACTTGAGTTGGTGAATTTGGATCATGTATCACTCGAATGACCGGAGGGATGTCAATTTGAGTGGGAGTTCTTAAGCAATATGATTAATTGAACTCATTATCATGAACATAGTCAGTAGTGTCTTTGCAAATTATGTTGTAGATTACTTGCTCGCTCTGTAGCTCCCTTGATTTTTATATGTTCCTAGAGAAATAGAGTTGAAAGATGATGGTAGCAATATTGCGGACTGGCTCCGTGATCTGAGGATTGTCCTTGTTGCTGCACAGAAGGCTTATGTCCTTAATGCACCGCTCGGTGCGCCAACCCCTCTAGAGTCATCTGTAGATGTTGTGAACATCTGACAGGCATCTTCTGATGACTACTTGATAGTTTAGTGCGTCATGTATTACGACTTAGAATTGAGGCTCCGAAACGTTTTGAACGTCATGGAACATATGATATGTTCTAAGAGCTGAAATTAGGATCTCAGGCTTGTGCCCGTGTTGCGAGATATGAGATCTCCAACAAGATTCTTTGCCGGTAATATGAAAGAGAATATCTCAATCGTTGAGCATGTGCTCAGATTGTGTGGGTGCTACAATCGCTTGAATCGAGTGGGAGTTGATCTTCCAGATAAGATAGTTATTGATATAGTTCTCCAAGTCACTGTCACTAAGCTACTAGAACTTTGTGATGAACTATAAAATGCGAGGGATAGAAATAATGATCCCTGAGTTGTTCGCGATGTTTGACACCGTGAAGGTAGAAATCAAGAAGGAGCGTCAAGTGTTGATGGTTAGTCAAACCACTAGTTTCGAGAAGGGCAAGAGCAAGGAGGGAAACTTCATGGATAGCAAGTCAGTTGCTGCTCCAGTGAAGCAACCCAAAGTTGAACTCAAACCGGAGACTAAGTGCTTCGATTATGAGGAGAGCGTTCACTGAAGCGAAACAACCCTAGATACTTGGTAGATAAGAAGGCTGGCAACGTCAATAGAAGTATATTTGATATACGTGTTATTGATGTGTACCTTGCTAGTACTCCTAGTGGCACCTGGGTATTGGATACCGGTTCAGTTGCTAAATGTTAGTAACTCGAAATAAAAGGTACGGAATAAACGGAGAACTAGCTAAGGGTGAGGTGATAATGTGTGTTGGAAGTGTTTCCAAGGTTGATGTGATCGACATCGCATGCTCTCTCTACCTTCGGGATTAGTAACAAACCTAAATATGTGTTATTTGGTGTTTTGCGTTGAGCATGAACGTGATTAGATCATGTTTATTGCAACACAGTTATTCATTTAAGTTAGAGAATAATGGTTATTCTTTTTACATGAATAATACCTTCAATGGTCATGCACCCAGTGAGAATGGTTTGTTGAATCTTGATCGTAGTAATACACATGTTCATAACATTAACGCCAAAAGATGCAAAGTTAATAATGATAGTACCACATACTTGTGGCACTGCCGCTAAATGTCATATTGGTATAAAACGCATGAAGAAACTCCATGCTGATGGATCTTTGGACTCTTTCGATTTTGAATCGGTTGAGACATGCGAACCATGCCTCTTTGTCAAAAATGACTAAGGACTCCGTTTTCTGGATTGACGGAGCGGGCAAGTGATTTATTGGAAATGATACATGTTGATGTATGCAATCCAATGAGTCTTGTAGCGTGCGGTGGATATCATTATTTTCTTACCTTCACTGATGATTTGGGTAGATATAGTGTATGTTTACTTAATGAAACACAAGTCTGAATCATTTGAAAAGTTCAAGCAAATTCAGAGTGAAGTTTAAGATCATCGTGACAAGAAGATAAAAATATTTGTGATATGATCGTGGAGGTAAATATCTGAGTTACGAGTTTGGCATACAACTTTAGACAATGTGAAAGTTGTTTCACAACACACGCCACCTGGAACACCATAGTGTGATGGTATGTCTGAACGTCATAGTCGTGCTCTATTGGATATGGTGCATGTTATGATGTCTCTTATCGTTTTGCTACTATAATTTTGGGGTTGTGCATTAGAGAGAATTAAATTCACTTTAAATAGGGCACCATCTAAATCCATTGAGATGACACCGTGTGAATTATGGTTTGATAGAAACCTAAGCTGTCATTTCTTGATGTTTGGGGCTACGATGCTTGTGTGGAAAATGTTTTCACCTAATGAGATCGAACCCAAAGCGGACAAATGCATATTCATAGAATACCCTAAGAACAGTTTGGTGAACCTTCTATCTCAGATCCAAGCATAAAATGTTTATTGCTAAAACTGGGTCCTTTCTCGACCAAAAGTTTCTCTCGAAAGAATTGAGTGGGAGGAAGATAGAACTTGATGAGGTTGTTGAACCTTTGTTTCAACCAGAGAGTAGCGCAGCGCAGAAAGATGTTTTTGTGGAATCTACGTCAGTTGAAGAGGAAGTAAATGATGATGATCATGAAGCTTTGGATCAATTTACTATCAAACCTCGTTGGTCGACAAGGATGTGTACTGCTCCTGAGCGGTACGACAACACTGTCTTGGAGGTCATGTTATAGGACAACGATGAACCTACGAACTGTGGAGAAGCGATGATGGGCCTGGATTCCGACAAATGGTTAGAGGCCATGAAATCCGAGAAATGATCCATATATGAAAACCAAGTATAGACTTTGGTAGACTTGCTCGTTGGACGTCAGGTCGTTGAGTACAAGTGGATCTTTAAAATAAAGACAAACGCTGATGGTGAATGTCACCATTTATAAAGCTCGACTTGTCGCAAAGAAGTTTTGAGCAAGTTCAAGGAGTTGACTGCGATGAGACTTTCTCTCGTAGCGATGCTAAAGTATGTTAGAATTATTTTAGCAGTTGCTGCATTTTTCAATTATGAAATATGGCAGATGGATGCCAAAACATCATTTCCTTTCTTGAGGAAAGGTTGTATGTGATACAACTAGAAGGTTTTGTCAGTCCTAAGGATGCTAAAAGGTGTGCAAGCTTCAGTGATCCTTCTATGAACTGAAGCAAGCATCTCGGAGTTGGAATATACACTTTGATGGGGTGATTAAAGTTTTTGAGTCTATACAAAGTTTACGAGAAACTTGTATTTACAATAAAGTGAGTGGGAGCACTATAGAGTTTCTGATAAGCATATGTGGTTGACATATTGTTGATCGGAAATGATATAGAATTTCTGGAAAGCATAAAGGGTTGTTTGAAAAGAGTTTTTCAACGGAAGACCTGGATGAAGCTACCTAATTTTTGAGCATCAAGATCTATAGAGATAGATCAAGATACTTGATGAGACTTTCAATGAGTACATACCTTGACAAGATTTTGAAAGAGTTCAAAATGGATCAGTCAGGGAAAGAGTTCTCGCCTAATTTGTCAGGTATAAAGTTGAGTAAGACTCAATGCCCAGTGATTGCAGAAGATAGAGAAAAGATGAGTGTCATCCCCTATGCTTCAGCCATAGGCTCTATCATGTATGCAATGCTGTGCACAAGACCCGATGTTGGCCTTGCCATAAGTATGGCCGGAAGGTACAAAGAGTGATCCAGAAGTGAATCACTGGACAGCGGTCAAGAATATCCTTAGTAACTAAAGGACTAAGGAGATGTTTCTCGATTATGGAGGTGATAAAGAGTTCGTCGTAAAGAGTTACGTCGATGCAAGCTTTAACACCAATCCGGATAACTCGTAGTAGCAATTTGGATACGTATAGTGGAGCAGCCATTTGGAATAGTACCAAGTGGAGTGTGGTAGCAGTGTTAACAGTTTGACATAGAGATTTGCAAAGTACACACGGATCTGAATGTCGCAGACCCGTTGACTATAAGACCTCTCTCACATGCAAATTATGATCGAGCCCGAGAACTCATTGGGTGTTAGATTCATAACAATGCGAATCACATGGTGATGTGAACTAGATTATTGACTCTAGTGCAAGTGGGAGACTGTTGGAAATATGCCCTAAGGCAATAATAAATTAGTTATTATCATATTTCCTTGTTCATGATAATCGTTTATTATCCATGCTATAATTGTATTGAATGGAAACACATTACACGTGTAGGTAAATAGACAACACTCAGTCCCTAGTATGCCTCTAGTGAACTAGCTCGTTGATCAAAGATGGTCAAGGTTTCCTAGCCATTGACATGTGATGTCATTTGATAACGGGATCACATCATTGGGAGAATGATGTGATGGACAAGACCCAAACTACAAACGTAGCATATGATCGTGTCAGTTTATTGCTACTGTTTTCTGCATGTCAAGTATATGTTCCTATGACCATGAGATCATGCAACTCACGGACATCGGAGGAGTGCCTTATGTGTATCAAATGTCGCAACGTAACTGGGTGACTATAAAGGTGCTCTACAGGTATCTCCGTGGGTGTCTGTTGAGTTGGCATGGATCAAGACTGGGATTTGTTACTCCGTGTGACGGAGAGGTATCTCAGGGCCCACTCGGTAATACAACATCACAATAAGCCTTGCAAGCAATGTTACTAAGTGTTGGTCACGGGATCTTGTATTACGGAACGAGTAAATAGACTTGCCAGTAACGAGGTTGAACTAGGTATGGAGATACCGACGATCGAATCTCGGGCAAGTAACATACCGAAGAACAAAGGGAACGTTATACGGGATTGACTGAATCCTTGACATAGAGGTTCCACCGATAAAGATCTTCGTAGAATATGTAGGAACCAATATGGTCATCCAGGGCCCGCTATTGGTTATTGACCCTAGAGGTATCTCGGTCATGTCTACATAGTTTTCAAACCCGCAGGGTCTGCACACTTAAGGTTCGGTGACGTTTCGTTAGTATAGAGTTATGTATGGTGATGAATGAAGGTTGTTAGGAGTCCCGGATGAGATCCTGGACATCACGAGGAGCTCCGAAATGGTCCGGTGGTAAAGATTCATATATAGGAAGTCCTGTTTTGGTCGTCGGAAAAGTTTCGGGCTAATCGGTAGTGTACCGGGAGTGCCAGTAGTGTACCGAGAGGCCTCCGGGAGGGGTATTTCGACCCAAGAGGCTTCATGGGCTGTGGGAGAGTGAATATCAGCCCTTAGTGGGCTGGTGGAAACTCCCACACAAGGCCCATGTGGCCGGAGGAAAAAACAATAGGAAAAGGTGGAAAAAAAGGCAAAAAGGAGCAATCCTAGTCCTACTAGGATTGGAGGAGGAGAGTCCTCCTCCACCTCCCACTTCGGCCGAAGCCTCCAAGGCTTGGAGGCCAAGGCTTCCTCTCCTCCTCCTTCCCTCCTATATATACTGGTGGATTTCTAGGGTTTTGTACTAGTTTTTACGACCACGTGCTACCCGTTCCACCGGTGCTCCTCTAGATCGGATTTCTGCAGTGCTTAGGCGAAGCCCTGCTGGAATTGCTCCACCACCATCGTCGGAGCACCGTCACGCTGCCGGTGAACTCTTCTTCCTCTCCACTTCCTCTTGCTAGATCAAGATGGTGGAGATCGTCATCAAGCTGCACGTGTGCTGAACGCGGAGGTGTCGTCTGTTCGACGCTAGATCGGAAGGCCCGTGATCAAGATCGCGAGACGGTTTGTGATGAGTTCGCGGGACGGATCGTGATGAGATCGCGGGACGGATCATGATGAGTTCGCGGGACGGATCGTGATTGGATCGCGGGACGGATGATGATGAGATCGCGGGATGCTCGGCGATTTGGATCGCGAAGACGTTCGACTACACCAACCGCGTTTCTTAACGCTTCCCGCTTAGCGATCTACAAGGGTACGTAGATCCACTCTCCCTCTCGTAGATGCTCATCACCATGGATAGATCTTGCGTGTGCGTAGGAATTTTTTTTCCCATGCAACGTTCCCCAACACCAGCTCCATACACGTCTACGTTGTGTGTTTGACACCACCTAGCAATCGCTCTATCCAAGCTTTGAGAGTTTTCACTGCACCAGTTGTGGCTCACCACCTGCTGCTGGTTAAGAACTGGTAAGAATTTGATATTTGCTTGACGGATTTGTGACACACCACCATCACCATGCCGACTTCCTAGTAGTCTTTAGGTTCATATTCTTGTGTGTTCCTACTACTTCTAACCATGCTTGGATCACAAGCTGACGACATCGACTGGGAGAGCATGACCAACAAGGCACTCCATGATAAATTTTAGCAAATGATGGCTGACCAGGTACAAGACTTTGTGACCAGCCTTGGAGAGGCCATGGAGAAGCTAGATGGTTTGGAGAAGATATTCGAAACCAAGATGGACGCAAAGTTCAATGAGGTGCTTGCTCGTCTACCACCACCACCTAATGTCCATCTGCAACGACGAGCGCGTTGTGTGCCTCTTGACCAATGACAAAATACTGGTGCCACTAATATTGCTGCTACTGTGGTGGCTTCTATGGCTACTGCTGATACTATCCTTGAGCAGAATGAGGATTATGATGATGATTACGATGATGAGGGAGAGGTTGCTCTAGATCAGCCTGAGGGACAACCACCACCACATGCACTAGGTCGTCCACATAGATACAATCGCAATGGTAGGGCTACACCACCCCCTCAGGTACGGGATCATGAACATCTCCTTAAACTTAAATTGAATATTCCGACATCTGAGGATACATAAGTTCCTGATATATATCTTACTTGGGTGTTAGAAATAGAACAACGTTTTACATGCCTACAATTTCTTGAGGATAGACGTGTTGCTGTTGTTGTTTGTGCATTCACTAGTTTTGCTTGTGTTTGGTGGTCTAAACATTGTAGAATATATCATGATAATATCCCAACTACTTGGGCTAATTTGAAAACTGCTATGCATAATCATTGGGTTCCACCATATTATCAACGTGAATTGCTTCAAAATTTGCAGTGATTAAGACAGGAAAAAAATTATGTAGAGGAATATTATTAGCAATTACAAATTGGGATGATTAGATGTCGTATTGTTGAGGAGAATGTAGCCATGCTTGCAAGTTTTATGCGTGGACTAAATAGAGAGATTCAGACTATTCTCGAGTATAAGGCGTATAATACTATCAGTCATTTATTCCATCTTGCTTGCAAGGCTGGACAAAAAATTCAGGATCGACATGCAATGGCGAGAACTAATTTTTCTGCAGGACGATCTTCATCATGGACACCACGTACATTGCCTAATTCCACACGTCCCACTACAGCACCACTTGATGAGGACATCCCTACTAATGTTACACCCACCCCGACTGCTATACATACAGGACCAATTACTAGAGCTCGCGCACGTCAATTGAATTACCAGGTACTTTCGTTTCTTGGAAATCCTTCTAATATTCATGAACATATGATGCTGCCTAAATTAGATACTTTTGTTTTACTTATGAATGAAGGACCTATCATGGATAAGAAGGATGACCATTGGAGCGGGATCAAGCATGGAGGAGAAGGTGCGCGCGCGGGGAAGAACATTGGAGCTTCCAGTGATGATTTTCGCACATTGAAGCCACCATAATGGGAGTGGGAAGCTTTGGACGAAATATGCATGATGCCACTTTATAAAATTCGTCCATAGGCTAATATAGGTGCTGCGCCACCTTAATTTTGGGCCAGGCCCATGTAATTTCGAAATACCATATTATAGGCTGTTTTTAGAGTCCGTATGTATGGGGAAACTGACTTAGGGTCGGTTTCGGACCCCTCCTCCAAGGGGCCACGAAATTCCCTTCTATTCCCCCATATATACAGCCCTTAGGGCTTCGTTTTAGGTTTGGGTTTTGTTTAGATTACAAGTTCGCCATAGCAGCAACTTCGCGTTCTTCGTTTGTGTTCCGCGACCAGACAAAGGCGTCACAGAACCCCACTTCATCAATAAAGCTTTCCTCTTATATTCGCAATATCCAGATTGCAATCTTAGTTTCTTGCTTGTTCTTCGTTTGCGTGCAGGAAATAGACCCTCGTGGTCAGGTTGATCGTGCTCCGGCGTGGTCAATAACCTCTCAGAGTTGGTTTAGCGATTGCTAAGGCGCGACGTCTCACACGTTCGTAGTCGGATCGTCAAAGTCTACTCCACCAAAAACGATAGCCACCATCTCATCGAAAGACAGGGACAACTTCGCCTATATCACCACTTCTGTCAATCGGCAACTCCAACAGAGATACAAGAAAATAGGCACAACCACCAGCCTCAAGCAAGGGCATACATCGGGGCCTGGACATAGCTCTTCTTCATCCATGGCATCTACAGGGCAAACTCATGAGGTTATTGCGGGGACCTTGACTCATAAGTCATGATCACCGAATATACATGCACAGTGATCCCAGAGATCAATGCTTACTGAACACACAGAAACTGAATAACAAGAGTCTTACATCCATTACATACCGTTTTACTCAAAGATGGCCTTTATAGCCAAGTCTTCATAAACTTGCAGCGGAAATCTTCAATGATAGCGTGAACCCATGTCATCTGCCTTAACCCTACAGGCATTCTGACTATGAAGCGTCCTAGCTCGCATGTTCGTCATCAAGATACTCTTCATCACAACTTGGTCTTTCATGCCTGGCCAATAAAATAACCAGTGGCAAGCCAATGAGTACATTGAATGTACTCGCAAGGAACCCAAGTTGTGGAACAAGGTATAACAATGCATGATATAGCACTAAGTAGGTAAGTTTTGCAGAAAGATGATTTTAAGTGCAATGATATGATCAAGTAACTTGAGTAAGCATGCATCAACTGATAACTAGTACTCATGTGAACAAGTCTCAGTTATCATTATAAGCAGGGGTTGAACTTCTCATGTTCATCATCATGCCAAGTCAGACTTAGCTCAAGTTTCACCTTTGTCACCATCACACACATACACACACAAAGTTTAGAAACCATGGACGTAGCACAAGAGCGGTCATCCAACTGTCCTTGACCATGGACACGGCTCTTCGAATAGTTTTACACTCTACAGAGGTTGCACACTTTACCCACAAGACTCAGGGAACTTTCGTGTCATCCACGACTCGCGGTATTTAACATACCTGAGGTAAGCACCCGAAGAATGCCTTTCCCCTGGCGATACTAAACAAAGAGTCCACTCGATTGGTACACATCCCACATGATGTACATCACATGTAGCATCCATGCAGGGACCAACAATGTGCTCGGTGCCTGTGAAGACAACGCATGATTGTCCATACCGGCACGACCCCGTATCGAGAGTGACCATGATAGTCCTGCCACTAGTAATGCGGGATCCATGCTAGTACCCACCAAGGTAATCAACAAAGCCCCTTCAATTAAGGGTATCATGGTTGTACATGTAAGGTTGGAGTAATAGTCACAACTTACACCAATCCATTTTCAAAAACCACACTCACTCACTTGCTCCGGTACACCACTTATTTCTCAAGTGGTTACCTAACTCAACATCATCTCCCTTGGGCATTAGTGGCACCCGACAGGATTTTTGAAAAAGTCTTTGAAAACACTATGTTTCCATCACCAAGCATATTCCCATCCCACTTGCGTAGCAACTACTAGCATCCTAACTACTCCCACCCGCATAACCCTCATAAGGAGGTAGGGTCATGCACAATGCAAGTGTCAACAAGAAAGTATCAGAGGCATCCCACCGAAGGGGAATACCACATCATCATGATCAATACAACAAAATAAAGTGTTATATGCCATGCAATAAAAGTTTTCATAATCATGGTTAAAGGGCTCCTTGCCTGGCTTAGCAACGTCTTCGAGGTCTTCACACGCTTCTTGTCCACTCCGAGCACTCCGTTTATCTCGTCAACTACCGTCGGTAAACAATCACAATAAGCAACACAACAAGCAGAAAATAAAGTGCTCTATAAATAGGAGTTTTATTTTTCCTAGACACCTCTGGTGATAATAAAAATAACAAGGAGATTTAATAGGATGTGGATCAAGGGGGATTTTTGAATGGTGGAAATGAAGGAAATGATGATCCTATAAGATGTCCACGAAAAATATTTTGTGAAAAAAGTGGATGGACCCAACAAATAGCGCATGATTTTATAAATATCTGGGAAGTGGTTTCACTGGATTTGGAGTTGTGATGATTTTCCTATGAATTTCCTAAGAGGAAATAAATGGGAAAGGGAGCATTTATTAGGTCAAGCAGAATAGGGGCATGGGAAAATGTTAACCATGCCAAGATAAAAAGGTATTATTTTATAGACAACTAGGAACTTGAATGTTTCCATTTGAAGTTGATTTGAATGCCCTAGGAATTTTGCAATGGGGGACCTTCATAGTTCAAATTTAAATTTGAGTTTGAACTACATAGAAAAGTTTGCTCTAAAAATGTGCAATGAACATATTTGGATAGGACATGATTGTAGGAGTTTGTCGAAACTTGAATGACCAAATTTGGAATTGCTATGAATTTTATAGGGACTTTACAAATTTTTGAAAAAATAGAAAAATGGAAAAGCTTATTATTGGGCTAAAGAGCGCACAGGGCGCACTATAAGGATTGGGCCGGCCCAGTGGCTTGGCCTGGGGTGATGACGTCGAAGGCGTGTTTCGCGAGTACGCTACCACTGGTTGGAAATGAATCGACGGGAAACCACCTCCACTTACTGCCTGGGCCCAACCTTAGGGTCACCTACAGGGGGTCACACCAGACCTCTTTCTCTCTTGCCCCCCTTCTTCTACCTCACAACGAGGGCAGGGAAGAGCGCCAACCGTCATGCTTCCAGCCGCCCGGCTGCAACGGGTGCCAAGCAGGTGGTCCAGGGGATTCCCCACTCCATGCCGCGCCCGGGAAGGGTCACGTGGGCCACGGGCACGCCCAGAGCAAGTGGTTCATCGGTAGGGGCGGGCGGTGGCGCGGTGCCACTCGGGGGCATGGCTCGACCGAGGGGAGGGGCCTTTGGGGTTCCAGGGAGGATGGGACCGCCATGGGGGTCCTGTTGGAGGTGGAGTTGAGGCGCAGGAGGGTTGGCTCGCTCGGGTTTGGAGTGGAGCCGAACGATGGCAATGGCGGCTGTGGGAATAGGAGAATAGCTCGGAGGGTAGGAGGGGTTAGGTCTAGGAGGTCCACGTGGGGGGGGGACAGAGCGAAGGGAGGCATCAGGTTGCTCAGGTGCGGGCTTGAGTAGCCCTGTCGAGGCGCACCATGGACGGATTCCATGGATGGTGCTCGGGTGAGCTTGTCAGGGGCGAAGGAGGGCGAGGGAGGATGGGCCCGACGGGATGCCATGACGAGGACGTCGAGGCGACCTCGAGGGACATGACCCTAGAGCTGAAGGTTGTCGGGAGCCTCTTATTGGGGAAGCTACAATGCATGGATCCACTGTTGCAGGCTCCAGAGTGCGAACCTTGCATGCCAAGGCATGTCTTTGGCATGTAGGGCGCGGCCATTGGTGTCTAGGGTATCTAGGATGGTATAAACTAAGTCCTACTAGCCTTGTATGCCCTTGGTGCTGGGTAGGAGAGAGGGAAAGCTGAGAGAGAGGGAGAAAAGGCATGTCCAGGGCGTGCAACGGGTGATTCCACGCCCTCAATCATGGAGATAGGCGTTGGGTTGCTAGTGGATATGCTTTGGGTCTGTGTGGGGCTGTGGTAAAAATTGGGGGCCAAGGAGAACTCATATGATACCCCAATTATTGATCACAAATTTATTGTAGAAGGTGTTTGATGCAAGTTTGAGCTAGCAAAGTGATTCTCATCACTATCAAACTTAACAGGACTTGATAATATGTATAAGTGAGGTTGATCACAAAATTTGAACTCATTTGAAGAAGGTTGCCAATGTAAACTTGGTAAACCCTAGAAATGGACAGAAACAGATTTGCTTAGATCTAGTTATGCAAATCCATTCTCCTTGATGCACCACTAGGCGTGGTAGCATTATTTGGGTATTAGAGCATACCCACAAAGTTTTGGAGAAAATGCGGAAGCTTGAAAATGTAAGAATTTCCAATTCTTGAAATCAACAGAAATGGGTTTCAGGGGATTTGGACAAGTGTATCTGTTCTTCTTGATGCACCACTTGGTGTCGATTCATGATTGGATGATTACAACATGTCCACAAAGTTTGAGATCAATAGGAGATAGTTGGCAATGTAGAGTTGCTCAAATTTGGATCTGGACACAGAGAGTTTTGGGATATTTTGGTGAATGAAAACAATTGGGATTGATATGAAATTTGTCAAGATGACCACATATATCATATGTGACATGCTAGAATTTTCCTGGATTTATTTGAGAATATTCATTATAGAAATATTTCAAATGCTTGAAATAGGCAGAAATGGGTTTGAAGAATTTTGTCCAATATTTTTAACAAGACCATGTGTCTAAACTCTTATATATGGACAATATATGTCCACTAAATTTTATAAAATATTTTGAAAGCATATAAATAATTTTTCCTAATAAAAGGCCATTTCTGGCCTGAAGAAAAAGCCTTTAAATAAAATAGGAAAATAATGTTTAAAAATAATATTTTGTTGTTGTGGGAATTCATATATATAGTAGGTTCCAAATAAATCATTTGGGAAAAAAGGATCCACCCAATTTGGGGACTTGCAGTGCAAATCTCGAATCATAGGGTTTTGAAAACCTAATTTAAGTAAATGCCTTTTGGCCAAAATAATATTTTGTTAAAATATTTTTAAGTCCTATTCACATGGCATGATCATTGGACAAGAGTTGGGATCAAGGAAAAGAGTTCTTGAGGGTAGGATGATGTTTTATGAATTATAGAGCACCAACAAGCAATCAAACAAGCAAGCAAAAACACACAAGTCAAGCATTCAAAATGCACACAAAAGTTTTAATTGGCCCTAATTTTTGAGCTAGGTTAACTTTGATTGAAGAGGCAAAACATAGGTGTGATAGTTATTTGTCGTCGTTGCAAGGGTGGTGGTGTCTGTGCAAGAGAATGCCCTTCCAAGTGTGTGATGATTGTTACTAAGGATGGTGTATGCCTCTGCTAGTGATTATGATGAGGAGACTTTAGCTCTAATTGAGAGTGAAGAACAAGGTGTCGAGGATACTGAACAAGATACACACTACATGGTTGCTGACTACACGAACATGTATCAAAGTTTAGTTGCTCAACGTGTACTGAGTGTGTATGTTACACAGGCTGACCAAAATCAAAGGCACAACTTGTTCCATACAAAGGGAGTTGTGAAGGAGCATTCTGTTTGCATTAGCCTCGATGGAGGGAGTGCAATAACCTGGCTAGCATGGAGATGGTGGAGAAGCTGTGTCTAACTACCAGTCCACATCCTCATCCTTATTACATCCAATGGTTCAACAACAGGGGCAAGGTTAAGGTAACACCTACTTTGATGTGCACGTTAGCATTGCTACATATTCTGATTATGTTGATTGTGATGTGGTACCCATGCAAGCATGTTCCGTTTTACTTGGTAGACCATGGCAATTTGATAAAAATTATGTAGACCATGGTAGGACGAATGAGTATACTCTTCTTCAAAAGGGTCAAAATATAACTTTGCTTCCTATGTCTCCTAAACAAATTATGAAAGATGACATTGCTAGAGATAGTAAAGAAAAATAGGAGCTAAATAAGAGTGAAAATCATATCGAAGCAAAGGAAGTTGAGCAAGCCCAATAAACCATGTTCTACTGTTGCATTTGAAATAAAATTGAAGAGTGGATGTTTACTTGCTACTAAATCTCATATTACTGATTTGGATGTTACTGCATCTGTTTACTATGCTTTTGTGTGCAAAGAGGTATTATTTTCATTCGAGGACATGCCTCCCCTCTTTGCCTTATGCTGTCACTAACATCTTGCGGGAGTTCGCTGACGTCTTTCCACAAGACGTGCCACCGGGATTATGGCCTATTAGAGGGATTGAGCATCAGATTGACTTAATTCCCGATGCATCGCTACCCAACCGTGTGCCATACCGCCCCAATCCAGAGGAGACGAAGGAGACTATGCGTCAAGTACATGAGCTACTCGAGAAATGTTATATACACGAATCCCTTAGTACTTGTGTTTTTGCTTTTATTCTAGTGCCCAAAAAGGATGGTACATCCCATATGTGTGTTGATTGTAGAGGCATTAACAATTTTACTATTTGTTATCGTCATCCTATTCCTAGGATGGATGATATGCTTCATGAATTAAGTGGCTCTACAATTTTCTCCAAAGATGAATTGCATAGTGGATACCATCAAATTCGTATGAAATTGGGAGATTAATGTGAAACAAAATTTAAAACTGAGTTTGGATTATATGAGTGGTTAGTCATGCCTTTCGGGTTAACTAATGCATGTAGTACTTTCATGAGATTAATGAACGAGGTTTTACGTGCTTTCATTGGAAGATTTGTGGTAGTCTATTTTGATGATATACTGATTTATAGTAGATCTTTGGAGGAACATTTGGAACATTTACGTGATGTTTTTATTGCTCTGCGTGATGCACGTTTGTTTGGTAACCTTGGGAAGTGCACTTTTTGCATCGACAGAGTATCTTTTCCATTTGGTTCCGATGATGTTTTGCTCATTCTTGGGCTTCTCCACTAGTGTTCACACTTCATTCCTCTCAAAGTTGTGTAGCTCTTCATGCATAACATTCACCCAACCCGGCTCTTCAAGAACTTCTTCCACCTTCATAGGCTCAATACTAGAGATGAACGAGTAGTGCTCACAAAAGTTAGCTAAGCGGGTTTTAGAGAGAGTGTTTCTCCCGGTTTGAATATCACCGAAGATTTGCTGTGAGGGATGGTTCTTGTTCACTCTTGCTCGAACTCAAGGTAGATTTTGCTAGTTGTATGGTGGAGCTTCCTCATCATCATCTTCTTATTCTTTGTTGTTGTTGAAGGTGTCGTCTCCTTGATGTGGTGGTGAAGGAGGTTGAGGTGGATCATCATGATGTACTTCTTCCTCCTCTTCATCTTGTCGTGCACCGCTTGTGGATGCTTCCATGTCGTGTTGAGGTTCACCTTGATGCAAAGTAGGAGCTTCCACTTGGGTTGATGAAGTACCCTCCTTCACCTCCATGGGACGAATCTTGCCAATGGACAAGTCTTGTATAGCTTCCGAAGGTTCTTTATTTCCTACATCATTTGGCAATTGTTCTACTTACGGACCATTAGGTTCATAAAACTTCACATCTATTGTCTCTTCAACTTTTTGAGTGAATTTGCTGCAGACACGGTAAGTGTGTGAGTTAGATCTATAATCGAGTAGGAAACCTTCATGAGATTTAGGAGAAAATTTAGAATGACGATGCTTATCAAGAATGTAACACTTGGAACCGAATACCCGAAAGTATCCTACATGGGGTTTGATACCGGTGAGTAGCTAATATGCCATTTTATCGAGAAGCTTGTGAAGATAGAGTCGGTTTGTGGCATGAAAAGTTGTTTTGATGACTTCCGCCCAAAAGTGTCTTAGCATCTTGTATTCGTCGAGCATTGTTCTTGCCATCTCAATAAGCGTTCGGTTCTTCCTCTCAACAACTTCATTTTGTTGAGGTGTGTACGTAGCCGAGAACTCATGTAGAATCCCTTCTTCTTCAAGAAAGGTGTCCACATTTGTGTTCTTGAACTCCGATCCATTGTCTCTCTGAACTTTTTTGATCCTCACTTCAAACTGATTTTGAGCTTTGCGAGTGAAGTTCTTGAAGATCTTTTGCACCTGTGACTTGTCATCAACAAAGAATACCCACGTAAATCTATAAAAATCATCAACTATAACTAGACCAAAAGAATTTCCACCGAGGCTCATGTAAGCATTGGGACCAAAATGATCCATATGAAGCAACTCGAGTGGTCTTCTTGTAGTCGTGATATTCTTTACGGGATGACTTCCACCCTTCTTGCTTTCCAGCTTGACAAGCACTACAAAGTCTATCTTTGTCAAGGATAACATCTTTAACACCAAGAATATGATCACCTTTGAGGAGCTTGTCTAGATTACGCATACCAACATGTCCTAATATTCTATGCCAAAGCCAACCTTTATAAGATTTTGCAATAAGAAAAGTGCGAGGTTTGGATCTCTTAGTGAAATCAACAATGTATATATCACCTCTACGAATACCGGTAAATTCCATGCTATAGTTATCTTGACGAAACACTCAACAATCTATTTTGGTGAATAGCACATTAAAACTGAAGTCGACAAGTCTAGATACAGAAAGAAGATTGTAGCCAAGGTATTCAACAAGCATGCCATTTTGAACAGAGCTATCATGAGATATGGCCACCTTAACGAGACCAAGTACCTTCCCATGGAGTTGTCTCCAAAAGTTACATACCTTCGCGGTCCATGGTTTGGGGTGATTTCTTGAAACGTGTCTCTATCTTCGGTAATATGGTCGGTGAATCCACTATCTAGAATCTATTCCTTTCCTCCGGCCATGTAATCTTTGAAGTTTGCCATGAGACTTAGACTCTCCATAGTCTTCTCACACTCGATGTTGAATAACTCATCTTGTTCATAGTAGACATGTTCGACATTCTCATCATCAAGTGCGATATCCTCATCATAAGAGACAAGAAATTTGTTAGGATTGAGATAATGACAATGTTCAAGTTTATGAATGTGTATGGCTTCAAAGATAATCTTGTTGATAGTAGTGACATATCATTTAGCATGCATGAGGTCACGAAGCTCAAATAAGCATTTATCAAAGTTAGGACAACTAGGCTTCATTACGTGAAAGGCAATAGATTTATGAAGAAATTTCATCAAGATTACTGAATGAATAACTTGGATATCATTTCTCCAAATCATTCCAAAAAGTATAAGCACATTCAAAATTCTTCATTTGATCAAACATAAATCTAGGCAATCCTTTGATAATAACATTAACAGTTCTAAGATTGAGCATATCAATTTCCTCTTCGTGTGTGGGATATAAGGGATCAATGGGAGGTACATAGGGGCTCTTAACATACTTGCTCAAATGGAATTCATTGAATAGCTCAAGCATCTCATATTTCCATTGACTATAGTACTCCCCATCGAGAACGGGCACTCTACAACTAATACTCCCCAAACTAGACACACCCATCTTGCTCCACGGTGATGAAACCATAGCTATGGAGACCAAAGCTCTGATACGAATTCAGGGGATCGATAGAAGAAACGTCTAGAGGGGGGTGGGGTGAATAGACTACTTGCAAGATTTAAAACCTAACCTTTTCCCAAGTTAATTGGTTGGCAGATTTTAGCAATTATAACAAGTCCAATGCACTGTACACATGCTAGTCAACAAATATGGCAGCGGAAAGTAAGACAAGCATATCTTAGAGAGTAGAGATAGGAAGATCAAACACAATTGTAGACTCGAAGATTTTTTTCCCGTGGTTCCGATAGGTGGCGCTATCATACATCCACATTTATGGAGTCTTCCACCCACGGAGGGTAACGGTCGCGAGAGTCCACAAAGGGCTGCATCCATAACAGCTTCCGTCCACAAAGGACTAGCCTCACTATGGGTAGATCTTCACGAAGTAGACGATGTCCTTGCCCATACAAACTTCTTGGTTCAACTCCACAACACGAAGTAAGAGGCTCCCAAGCAACACCTAACCAATCTAGGAGGCACCACCCTCCAAAAGGTAATAGGCTAGATAGTGATGATGAACTCCTTGCTCTTGTGCTTCAACATGATAAACTCCTCAACACTCAATAACTCTCTCACATATTTAGCTTGGTAGAAGAGATTGAGTGGGTGGAAAGCAACTTGGGAAGGCTATAAATCAAGATCCATTTGGTTGGAGTGGATGATCTTGATCCCAACACAAGGGTAGTTGGTTCTCTCTTAGAAATTTGGATATGGGAAGAGGGGAACTGTTCTGAGTGCTTCTCTTCCGAGTGGGATGTGGTGAAGGGGTATATATAGGCATCTCCAAAAATCAAACCGTCACAACATTATTGACCAACTCGGTGAAACCGAAGTAAAACTTGGTCGTGCCGATTTTGTTCAAAATGTGGCATCTTTAGGAATCTCGGTGAGACCGATAGACATTCTTGGTAGTACCGATATGAGTGGCCGAGGGAAGTTTCCAAACTCTGTGAGACCGATCCATAAAATCGGAAATTCTGATTCTATGAATTTGTTCAATCGAATCTTGGTCACCAAAAATCCGTGGCACCGATGTAGTACTTGGTTGTACCAATAAGTTAGGGTTTGGCTAGGGTTCTCTCTGAGGAGAAAATCTGTTGGGCCGAGTGGGAAACTTTGTGGCGCTGATTTTGCATGATATTGTTTAGACAGAGTATTTTTGTGGGAGAGCTTCTGGGTGTTTTTGGTGGCTAGCACTTGTGCACGTGGCACATTTTGTTCACGAACCCTCACCCCCTTTTAATATTATTGGCTTTCCTATGGACTCAGAGTGACTTCTCACAAAATAAAATGTAGAGTGTCCTTTCTTGAAGCTTTGCCAATCCTATTCCTTCCTCTTGTTCTTCTTCTTGGGGAATATCCTCACGACCCTTTGCCAACACTCCCTATGGACTAAGCATAAAATAAACTAGGTAGAGATATTAGTCTAAGAGATAATGTATGTTGTCATGAATTATCAAAACCACCAAGTGAGCATATGTGCTTTCACTCTGCAACTTGCAAAATCTTTTCTCATCGAAGGGCTTAGTGAAGGTATTAGCCAGTTGTTCTACAGTGTTCACGTGGTAGATGGAGATGTCGCCCTTCAATACATGATCTCAAAGAAAATGATGATGAATCTGGATGTGCTTGGTCTTGAAATACTGAACTGGGTTGTAAGCAATCTTGATAGCGATCTAGTTGTCGCAGTAGAGAGGCACATTCTTCAACTTGATCCCATAGTCCTTGAGGGTTTTCTTCATCCACAGCAACTGAGCGCAACTGGAACCAGCAGCGATGTACTCAGTTTCAGCAATAGATAATGACATACAGTTCTGCTTCTTCGAGGACCAACAAACTAAGGATCGTTCGAGGAAATGACATGTGCCTGAGGTTAACTTGCGACCCACTTGATCTCCAGCGTAGTCAGGGTCAGAGTATACAATGAGGCGAAGATTTGAGCCCTTGGGATACCATAATCCAAGCATTGGTGTGTGAGCTAAGTATCAAAGAATATGTTTCATAGCCTTTTGGTGTGATTACTTCTATGTTGCTTCGAATCGGGCACACATGCAAGCACTAAGCATAATATCTTGCCTAGATGCACATAGATACAATAAAGAGCCAATCATGGAGCGGTATACCTTCTGATCAAAATCTTTACCATTTTCGTAAGTGCAGAGGTGGTCTTTGGAAGGCATAGGTATTTTGATGCCTTTGCAGTCTTGCATGCCAAATTTCTTCAGGACATCCTTGAGGTATTTCTCTTGAGAGATAAATATGCCATTGTGTTGCTGATGAATTTGAAGACCTAAGAAGAATTTCAACTCCCCTATCATAGACATCTAATATTCTTCACTCATCATATAAGCAAATTCGTCACTATAACGTTTGTTAGTGCTGACAAAGATAATATCGTCTACATATATTTGGCACATCAATAACTCATTGTCATAGGATTTTTTGAAAAAAGTTGGGTCGAGTGAACTGGGTTTGAAGCCTTTCTTCATGAGGAATTCCTTCACAGTGTCATACCATGCCCGAGGGGCCTGCTTGACGCCACAAAGGGCCTTGTTGAGTCTAAAGACTTTGTCCGGATGCTTAGGGTCTTAAAAACCTAGGGGTTGAGCAACATATACTTCCTCAAGCTTACCATTGAGGGCTACACTTTTCACATCCCTTATATATAAGATGATATTGTGATGGTTAGCATAAGCAGGCAACATGCAAATAGCTTCAAGTCTAGCAATAGGTGCAAAAGTTCCATCAAAGTCGATTCCCTCAACCTGTGTGTAGCCCTGAGCTACACAACGAGCCTTATTCCTCACCACTTGGCCATATTCGTCTTGCTTGTTGCGGTAGATCCACTTAGTACCTATGATGTTAAGCATGCAAGGATCTGGCTGCTTGACAAGTTCCCATATGTTGTTCAGCTTGAATTAATGCATTTCCTCTTGCATAGCTTGAATCCACTCAAGCTCCACAAATGCTTCCTCAACTTTGGTGGGCTCTATGATAGAGACAAAAGCAAAATTCCCAAAAAAGTTAGACAAATGTGAAGCTTTTGAGTGAGTGAGGGCACCTGGTGCATTGATGTCATCGAGGAGTTTGTCAATGTGCGCTTCATTTGCCACTCTTGGATGAGCAGGTCGATTAGGCTAACGATTTTCTTCAGCACCATTTTCCTCAGGTGTATCAGCATGAATGTCTTCATTGATTGGGATGAATTCCTCGTCACATAGAGATTCTTCAGTGGGTATGATATATTGAGTTGCCTTCAGCTTAATTGATTCCTCAATGGAAATTTCATCTAGCACAGGAGGCAGGTGCTCTCTTTGCGAGCCGTTAGTTTCATCAAACCGCACATCTACAGTTTCAACAACCTTGTTGTGGTAGGTGTTGAAGACTCTATAGGTGTACGAGTCCTTTCCATAACCAAGCATAAAACCTGCACGTTCTTTTGATGAAAATATAGAACTATGGATCTCTAACCCAACATTTAGCATCGAAGACTTTGAAATAACTCACATTGGGTTTCATGTCAGTGATGAGTTCATAGGAAGTCTTCTTGAAGAATTTGTGAAGATATTACCTATTGATGATATGGCAGGTAGTATTGATTGCCTCAGGCCAGAAGAGGCAAGGATTCTTGTATTCTTCAAGCATAGTGCAAGCCATCTCAACAAGAGTCTTGTTCTTGCGCTCCACGACGCCATTCTGCTGAGGAGTATATGGGGCAGATAGCTCATGAGTAATACCAAGTTCATCAAGAAATTCATCAAGACCAGTGTTCTTGAACTCAGTCCCATTATCACCCCTGATGTGCTTGATGTTGACACCGAAATTCGTTGAGTCCCTTGAAGAAAATCGTCTAAAGACATCCTGCACCGTAGACTTGTACTGGATAATATGCACTTAGGTATAATGAGAGTAGTCATCAACAATAACAAATCCATACAAGCATGAAGTATTTGTTAGTGTGGCATAATGAGTGGGGTCAAAGAGGTCCATGTGAAGCTATTTGAAGGTTCAAGTAGTGTTCATGATATTCTTTGAGGGATGCTTGGATCTGGTCGTCTTTCGAGACTCGCAAGCACCAAAGAGATGGTCCTTGAGGAATTTGACACCTTCAATGCCTATGACGTGCTTTTTCTTCACAAGTTTGTGCAAGTAACTCATGCTGGCATGTCCAAGTCGTAGATGCCACAATAAGCCTTGTGAAGCTTTTGCAAGTAGGCATGTGGTAGGATGAGGACCTGTAGAGAAATCAACAATGTACAAGTCTCCTCTCCTAAAGCCTTCGGAGACTTTGGATTTGTTAGATTCCATGACAACAACACAACGATATTTTCCAAAGATGAAAACCATGTGAAGATCACAAAGCATTGAGACAGACATGAAGTTGAATCCGAGGGATTCGACTAGCATCACCTTATCCATGTGTCGGTCCTTTGAGATAGCAACCTTACCTAGACCCAATACCTTGCGTTTTTCCTTTGTTAGTGGATGTGATATGCTTTAGATGATATGGAGCTAGTGGTATGTTCATCAATAGATTCTTTTCACCAGTCATGTGATTGGTGCATCCACTACCGAGGACCCACTCAGTAGCTTTAGGTGTTTCATTGTGCAGATGAATCAATACAACTTACGAACTCATATGCTTCAGAGTGAAGAATATGCCATCAAATTCATCACACAAAATCTCATCATACAACATGGTATGTAAAGTAGTGTGAGGACATGAGAAATGAGGATTTCGTTCTGTATGATTGGCTTGCGTCCTTTCAAGCATTTCCTCAAGTCTCTAGCAAATTCATCAGACATTCAAGTTTGCCTGGAGACTTGACCCTGCATAAGATATTAGTTCAATTTCTTCACCACCCAGATCTGGAGGGGTGGCAAAGTGTTCATCATTCTACAAGCTCCATATGAGAAGGGAGGCATTGAAGCTAGTGCACTTCGTTTCACGGGAGAGGGGTTAGAGTACTCATATGAATACAACAACAACAACAACAACAACAATAACAACAACAACAAAAAACTTTTAGTCCCAAACAAGTTGGGGTAGGCTAGAGGTAAAACCCATAAGATCTCGCGACCAACTCATGGTTCTGGCACATGTATAGCAAGCTTCCATGCACCCTTGTCCATGGCTAGTTCTTTGGTGATGCTCCAATCCTTTAGATCTCTCTTCACGAACTCTTCCCATGTCAAGTTAGGTCTACCCCGGCCTATTTTTACATTATCAGCATGCTTTAGCCATCTGCTATGCACTGGGGCTTCTGGAGGCCTCCGTTGAATATGCCCAAACCATCTCAAATGATGTTGGAAAAGATTCTCTTCAATTGGCGCGACCCCAACTCTATCTCGTGTATCATCATTCTGGATTCGGTCCTTCCTTGTGTGGCCACCCATCCATCTCAACATGCGCATCTCCGCCACACCTAACTGTTGCACATGTCTTGTTTTAGTCGGCCAACACTCAGGTCCATATAGCATTGCAGGTCGAACCGTCGTCCTATAGAACTTGCCTTTTAACTTTTGTGGCACTCTTGTCACAGAGAATGTTAGAAGCTTGGCTCCACTTCATCCATCCGACTTTAATTCGATGGTTCACATCTTCACTGATATCCCCATCCTTTTGCAACATTGACCCCGAATATCGAAAGGTGTCCTTCTGAGGAACCACCTGCCCATCAAGGCTAACATCCTCCTCCTCGTACCTAGTAGTACTAAAAGCGCACCTCATGTACTCGACTTTAGTCCTACTAAGTCTAAAACCTTTCGATTCCTAAAACCCCTGTCCTACTCTCATCGACTAGCACCACATCGTCCGTAAAGAGCATACACCATGGGATATCTCCTTGTACATCCCTTGTGACCTCATGTTGGGTTCTACCGTAGGTGCATCGCATGCAAATTAAAATTTTCCTACGCGCAGAACATCCAAGAACATGCTACGGAGATTGATCACAGATTGTTACCACTAGACGCACAGTGCCGTGCAGTGGACGTAGAGTTGGGGCAGCGCGTTCGTGTGGTCCATCTCCTCCTCGTCTGATCTCCCTCGAACAGCCGTTCCGATCTCCCTCGAACAGCCGTTCCGATCTCCCTCGAATAGCCCGTCGCCGGATCCCACGTACAGGTTCACCGGAGCGGCGCAGGTGCACCGCCTCTAATGGTATCCGCGCGTGGAGGAGGAACACCCGTGCGGCAGACTGCTAGGTCCGATCACATGGTCGGCGGCGGCGAGTGGAGGTGGCTAGTTGGAACTCATGCAAATCCCTAATGACAGCGCCGAAGCGATCAACCAGATGGGTGTGCTGCACCTCCAATATATATAGGCATCCGGCGCAGGCTCAACTCTTGGGCCTTGCACGGATCCTAAAGCCCACGTGTTCCTTCCCTTAAGCACGCGACCCTTTAGGTTCTCGTCCACTTGGTCGCGAGTCAGATGACATCCGACTCGACCGGTCGATAGCGACCTCTAGCAAGACGTGCCGACTCCAAGTGTCCGCTGAAGCTGGTTAGGCGAACTTGTACTTCATACTTCTGTTCCCTTTGCCACACGATATATGTTGTTGTGCACAAGGCGACATGGTCATCCTTGTTGCAGCACGACCTCTTTCTCGTTTCGGTGAATCCGACCAACACTTCGGATTATCTCATGATCCTCATCGCATGGCCATGCTTATCTAGGTCAGATCGCCCGAGGGGGCCTAGAGTATATCTCTCCTGGTAGGAGGGGCAAATCCCATCTTGCTCGACCATGTCTCGCAACATGGGTCTGGACAAGCCCGAAACCTACCTTTGTAACTACCCAGTCACGGAGTAGCATTTGGTCGACCCGAAGCAAGTTTGTCACCATCCCGAGTACATGCGCCAACTCAGGACTTAGGACATAGAATGTATGTTGTACTAGAGACTCATAGATGACCTATCGCTTCATCTCATAGTTGGGTTTGTCCAACTTAGACCTTATCTCGACTCGGATCCGACTATGTCGAATCCGACCAGACCTTTCTGAGTCCATATTATCCGTTAGCATCCAATGCTACATGGTCAGTGAGACCGAGCCATCCACCGTGTCATATGCTAGTCTGATTAGTTGCGCGTCCACACAACCCTTTCAACTAGGGACCATTTAGGACAGTTATCATACAATGCATAGTCTCACAAACAAGTCATGTACTTATTAATACACATCACTGATAATGTCCAAGGACTATCTTTACTCATAAACACATAGGAAATATCATCATACATGATTTCCTCTAGGGCATATCTCCAACACCTCATTCAATACCAAGGTAAAAAGATAGGGGCTCAAAGCTGACCCTTGATGCATTCCTATCTTAATCAGGAAGTCATCAATGTCGCCATCACTTGTTCGAACACCTGTCACAACATTATCGTACATGTCCTTAATGAGGGTAATGTACTTTGTTGTGACTTTGTGTTTCTCCAAGGCCCACCACATAACATTCTGCGGTATCTTATCATAGGCCTTCTCCAAGTTAATGAACACCACATGCAGGTCCTTCTTTTGCTCCCTGTATGTCTCCATAAGTTGTCGTACCAAGAAAATGGCTTCCATGGTCGACCTCCCAGGCATGAAACCAAACTAATTTTTGGTCACTCTTTTCATTCTTCTTAAGCGGTGCTCAATGACTATCTCCCATAGCTTCATTGTATGGCTCATCAGTTTAATTCCACGGTAATTAGGACAACTCTAAACACCCCCCACATTCTAGAAGATTGGTATTAATATACTCCGTCTCCATTCTTCTGGCATCTTGTTTGCCTGAAAAATGAGGTTGAAAAGTTTGGTTAGCCATACTATCTCTATGTCCCCGATGCCTCTCCATGCCTAAATGGGGATACAATCAGGGCCCATCGCCTTGCCTCCTTTCATCCTCTTTAAAGCCTGATCGACCTTCGACTCCTGGATTTGTCGCACAAAACGCCTGGTAGCATCATCAAATGAGTCTTCCATATCAGTGGTAGAGCTCTCACCCTCCCCATTGAACAACTTGTCAAAGTACTCCTGCCATCCATGCTTAATCTCCTCGTTCTTCACCAGGAGTTGATCTGCTCTGTCCTTGATGCACTTGATTTGGTCAACATCCCTCATCTTCCTTTCTCGGATCTTGGCCATCTTATAGATGACCCTTTAGCCTTCCTTCATGTCTAACCGTTGGTAGAGGTCCTCATACGCCCCACCGCTTGCTACACTCACAGCTCGCTTTGCGGCCTTCTTTGTCATCATGTACTTCTCTATATTGTATGCACTCCTATCCAAATATAGGCATCTGTAACAATCTTTCTTCTCCTTAAATGCCTTCAGGTCATCATCGTTCCACAACCAGGTATCTTTAGCTTCTCTTCTACTTCACCTAGACACTCCAAACTCCTCCGAGGCCACCTTACGAATGCAAGTCACCATCTTCATCGACATGTTGTCTGCATCACCTCCTTCCTCCCAAGGGCCCTCCTTAATGACCCTCTCCTTGAACGCATGAGCTACCTCCCCCTTGAGCTTCCACCACTTCGTTCTAGCGACTTTGGCACACTTGTTGCGCTGGACACGAATACAAAAGTGGAGGTCAGCAACCACAAGCTTATGCTGAGGGACAACACTCTCTCCAGGTATCACCTTATAGTGTAAGCATGCACGCCCGTCTTCTCTTCTCGAGAGTACTCATATGATTAAGAAGAGAAATTCTCCGATGACTTATGAACATAATGATTTGAAGAGTAATGCATGTATTCACATCCCTTAGATTTTCCCTGCGAAACAGATGCATTAGCACGACTATTATATGCCTTTTGACCATTTGAGGAATTTGGTCCAAGTGAAGACTTTAGTCCATATGAGGAATTTGATGTGGGGCTCGTTTTCTCCATAGGTGGTGTCCTGAGGACATTCACGTGAAGACTTTCCAAGTAGCTTTTGGGGTCACATATTTTCCTCACAGGGGAAGCGTTCCTACAATTAGTTCCAACATATCTGGCAAATACTTCACCATTCTGATATCTGTATAGTTTATAGTTGGAGTCAAATGACTCATTAGAGGAATATGAAGTTTCACAATTAAAGCCAAAAAAGTGGATGGATCTACAGGAGGCCCTTTAGCAGCAACCCATGAGGTTTTGGGATATTGCTTAGGATTTGGGATCCATCAGCATTGAGTTTCCTCTCAAATGCAATAACCTTTTCCTAGGGTTCATGTTCAAAATCTCCTTTTTGAGCACATCGCAAAGGGTTTGATGCCCTTTGAGACTTTTGTATATGCCTGTCACATGCAATTCTTTCAACCCAGCAGTTTCATCAGTAGCACTTCTGGTACCCTCAGATGAGGAATTTGTGACCGCAGAAATAGTTGAAGAATTTGCAGCACTAGCAACATTTGAACTTCCAGGTGAAGAATTAGCAGTTTCACATTCGATGCATTTCAAACACGGTGGAACGAATTCTTCCTGAGTAATACTAATCTGTTGAGCAAGTAAGGACTCGTTTTCCCTTCGAAAATCCTCACGAGACACTCTTAGTTTCTAAAGATCTTGCTTTCTCTTAAGAAATTCATAAGAAAGCTTCTCATAATCAACTAAGAGAGCATCATGATGCCTTTGAAGATTATCATACTTTGACTAAAGACTTTTGAGATCATCAGTTAGAGTTTGAGTTCGATACATTTCCTCATTCAACAAATCATCACTTTTGTCTAGCAGTTTCTGAATCTTTTCCAAAGCAGACTATTGTTTTGTGGCAATATTAGCAAGTCTGGTATAGCTAGGTTTCAGATTTTCATTATATTCACCTTCACTTGAATTAGAGAAGGAATTTTTTGGACACCTTAGCACCTTTTGCCATGAAGCAATAGGTGGGAGCAAAGTCATCATCATTGACGTCAGAGTCATTAGGTGGGAGCAAAGTCATCATCGTTGACGTCAGAGTCATTGATGACATCATTTTCTTCATCATTGAAGATGGACTTGCTGACGAAAGCAGTGGCAAGACCAAGGATCGCCACACCAGAGTCTGACTCCTCCTTAGATTCCTCCTTTTCTTCATATTCTCCAGATTCTTCTTCAGAATTCCTTTCCTTGCAAATGAAAGACCGAGCCTTTCTGGAACCGTCCTTCTTGTGCGATGAGGACTTTGAAGATTTCTTGTTCTTCCTTGAGTCATCAGAACTGTCATCCATGTACTTCTTCTTCTTTGATTATGTTTCCTAGAGAGGACAATCAACGATGTAGTGGCCTGAATTTTTGCATTTGTGATAAGTTCTCTTCTTGTAGTCGCTTGATGAAGATTCTAATTTCTTCATGTCACTTATTGATTATTATCCAAACCGATCTCTCCTTGATAACTTTTGGTTTTTCGTAACAAGCATTGCCAGCTCTTGACTCAGTTGTTCAAGGTCACCAAGACCACTGTCAGATTCTTCTTCTTCAGATGAGGAAATTGCCTTGGCATTCAGCGCACGAGATCCTCCATAGCATAGCCTGTAGAGGTCTCTTTTCTTAGCTTGTTGGAATTCATGAGCATTGAGTCTCTCAAGAGTATCAGCAGGATCAAGTGACTTGTAGTCTCCACGCTCTTGACCCATTAAAGCGAGTGTATCGAATGAGGAATCAAGAGATCGCAGTAGTTTCTTCACCACCTCATGGTCGGTGATGTCAGTGGCACCCAGTTCTTGAAGCTCGTTGGAGATATCAGTGGGACAATCAAAATTTTGCTAAACATTTTCATTGTCGAGTCTTTTGAAGCGGTTGAAGAGATTGCGAAGAACATCAACTCATGAGTCGCGTTGAGCTGAAACACCTTCGTTGACTTTGGACAGCCTGTCCCAGATAAGCTTAGCAGATTCCAAAGCACTCACTCTGCCATACTAACCTTTGCTCAGATGGCTACATATGATATTCTTTGCTTCAGAGTCGATTTGCTTGAATCTCTTCACATCAGTAGCAGTGACAGTCAGAGTGATGAAGGTGAGGGAGTCCTAGCTTAGGGGGTCCTCGGATAGCCGGCCATTCTTCACGGGCCGGACTATACGGGCCAAAAGGCACGCATCGGAGGATCGAGGACCATCTATGCTAGGATGGAAGCTTCATTGAGGCCAGACGTGTTCTCCAAGTTATTAGCTGTAGTTAGGCAAGTTATCCGTTCGGCATGTTACCGACCATATGTAAGCTAAGGGCACCCCTGGGCATCTATATAAGCCAGAGGGTTTTAGGGTATAGAGACGGTACAACTCATCTAGGGTTAGAAATACGATCTCAAGGTAGATCAACTCGGTAACCTCTTACACCATCAATACAATCAAGCAGGACGTAGGGTATTACCTCCATAGGAGGGCCCGAACCTGGGTAAACTCGTGTCCCCTTCGTCTCCTGTTACTGTTGATCCTAGTCTCATAGTTCAGGACCCCCTACCCAAGATCTGCCAGTTTCTACACCAACATTGGTGCTTTCATTGAGAGTTTCACTATGGGCGCGAAGGCATCGATGGCTCACCTCGTCGCAGGTGGCAAGATCTACATCGAGGAGACTTTCGCCCCTGATCAGAGTTTCACTGGCAACGACATCTTGTCACAAGCCAACCCGATCAGTCGTCTTGGCTAGATCGGAAGGTTTCCCCCACATCAGAGCATCAAGTTCGGAACCCTAGAGTTCGTGGCTGATTCACGGGGGACACTTGTTCCAACGGAAACCTCAACCTTCAAAGAAAGACCTACAAGTCTGGACGCTTTGAGTCCAAGTCATCGAGTCCCGTGGGGGAATGGAATGTAGATTCGCTAGGACCAAACAGAGTGATCACGATCACCAGCGATCCGTATATAGCCCTTCGGGCCGAAAAGAAAACGGCAGCGCTTGCCCTCGAGACACTAGCAGAAACTTTCGCCGCCGAAGAGTTGACCGCTTTACGGTAGATAGTCAATAGAGACAATGTGATCCTCAGCAAAAGTCCCAAGTCTACATCCTTCAAACCCGCGGAGGAAATCATCAAATTTCAGGTGCATCCAAAGGACCCCAATAAGATAGCGTCCATCGAAGCCCAGCTCGATCCCCTTATGGACGAAGCTTTGCAGCATCTCCTCCGTGAGAACTGGGAGATTTTTGCCTGGCATCCTTCCGATATGCCTAGAATTCCACGTCGGCTAGCCAAACATAGCCTAAACATTATTCCGGGCTTCAAACCCGTGAAACAGACTCGGTGTCATTTTTCCGAACCCAAGCTGCAGACCATGGGTGAAGAATTAGCCAAACTGCTCGTGGCCATATTTATTCAGGATATTAAACACCCCGAGTGGCTAGCAAACCTGGTGATGGTACCTAAGAAAGACAAATCCTGGCAGCTATGTGTCCATTTTAAAGACCTTAATAAAGCATGCCCCTACGACCCTTTCCCCTTATCATGCATCGACCAGATCATCGCTGCCACTGTCGGACATGATCTGTTGTGTTTCCTCAATGCTTACTCTGGATACCGTCAAATTAAAAAGAAGGAATCTGATCAAGCCTCTACGGCTTTCATCACCCCTTACGGGCCTTTCTGCTTCAACACGATTCCCTTTGGGCTAAAAAACGTTGGGGCTACTTACCAGCGCATGATCCAAACCCGCCTCACAATGCAACAAGACCGTCGAGGCATATGTGGACGATGTGGTAATCAAAACCAAACACATTGACCAGTTGATTGACGACCTATGCCAAACTTTTGCTAATTTACGCAAATATGACATCCGGCTCAATCCGGAAAAATGTGTATTTGGAGTTCCCTCTGGTAAGCTGCTTGGATTCATTGTCTCCCATAGAGGAATAGAGGCAAATCCAGCTAAGATCCGCGCTCTATCAGAACTTGCAATCCCCACGGAATTGAAGCATGTCCAGAGGCTATCCGGGTGCATAGCGGCGTTAAGCCGCTTTATCTCCCGCCTCGGAGAAAAGGCTCTGACGCTCTACAAAATGCAGAAACGGACCAACAATTTCGAATGGACCGATGAAGCAGTCGCTCCGTTGGAAGAAATCAAAGCAGTACTGGCAACGAACCCATACTCATGGCACCAGGCGCCGGTGAGCCCATGTTGTTATACATATCGGCCATCAACAAAGTCGTCAGTGCGGTGCTCGTCGTTGAAGGAGATGACGAGGGGCATAAGTTCCGGACTCAGAAGCTGGTATACTATGTGTCACAGGTGCTAACGCAGTGCAAGTCCAGATACCCACACTATCAAAAAATTGCGTACATAGTATTCAGGAGTGCGCAGTGACGGTAGCATCGGAAGTTCCCTAGAATGATATAATCAACAACAGGGATGCAACCGACCGCATTGCCAAGAGGCCATTGTGCTCCTCCCCTTTGAAATAACCTACAAGCCACGCCGTGCCATCAAATCATAGGTTCTGGCGGACTTTTTGGCCGAATGGACGGAGGCCGAACTCCCCAAGGAATATAGTGCATACTCACATTGGACAATGTACTTTGATGGCTCGAAAACCCTGGCCGGACTGCGGGGCTGGAGTTATCCTCACATCCCCCACGGGCGATAACGTGCGATACGTGTTGCAAATCATGTATGTGGACTCCAACAATGCAGCCAAATATGAGGCCCTTCTTCATGGTCTCCGGATGGTTGTATTAATGGGCATACAGTGGATAGAGGTGTGGGGAGATTCCAACCTATCCATCTCCCAAATCAACGTCGAATTCGACGCCAAAATTCTGAAGATGGCGGCATATAGAAACGCCATCCTCAAGACATTAGCTCGGTTTGAGGGGCTGGAATTCCACCATGTCGCTCGCGATAACAACCAAGCCGCCGACATATTAGCTCGTCTAGGAGCTAAGCGCGATCCTGTCCCAAAGAACACTTTTCTAGAATGGTTGTTTAAGCCTTCCGTCGTGTCGTAGGAAGATGACAATAGCGCTAGTCCGGATACATTAGACGTGGTTGTCCCCCCTGTCAACGAACTGGATGACCAAATAATAGGCGGCTCCGTAATGAATGAAATGCCTTAGGCTCATGAGGCAATGGCAGTAATTGCACCTTCGACCGAGCCCTTCCTCGCCTACCTTCTTCAAATGGAACTCCCCGATGACCAGACAGAGGCATGTCGCATAGTTTGGCGCTCGAAAGCCTATAAGATTCATGAGGGTGCCACAACCCTAATTTCTTTATGATTGCAAGAGCATTCATGCATGCATTTTTATTTTCAAATGAAGATGAAATGAGGAATGATCAGGCCTCATATTTTAAAAATTTGTCAAATAAGCACATTAAAAAATGGTTTCAAACAATTCCAAGAAAATGTTCCTGGATCTCTAATAAAATATTGGATTGAGGTAAAATTCCACCCAATATTTTATGGATCACAGAAATATTTTATATTGGGTTTTAGCATTAATTTAACCCTACTTGCATTGGAATTATATTTATCATATATATATAATATAAGTTCAACAACCCTGAAATTAATTATGTGGCACTAATAAATTATACCTAGCTCATATAATAATTTCCAGGATTTTATAAATTGGTTGGATATTTATTTTGAGCCAAAACAAAATGTTAGAAATAAAAAAACATAACAGGAAATAAAGAAAGAGGAGAAAAGCTTACCTGGCACGCAGCCCACCAGGAGGCCCAACCCACCAGGGGCAGCCTCGTCTTCTTCCTCCTGCGAGAAGGCAGAGGAGAAGCAGAGGACGACGCCTGCGGCGGTGGTGCCATGCCACCTGCCTGCATGGCCCTCCCATCGCGCTGGCGAGCGGGATGATCTTGCTAGGGTC
Organism: Hordeum marinum; assembly: GCA_022496015.1. Classification (NCBI taxonomy): domain Eukaryota; kingdom Viridiplantae; phylum Streptophyta; class Magnoliopsida; order Poales; family Poaceae; genus Hordeum; species Hordeum marinum. The sequence goes on along the minus strand of CM039675.1, from coordinate 224,997,280 downwards.
GCGCTGGCCCCCTCCCCTCTCCAATTTCCCCCTGGCCCTCCCTTCTGCACCTCTGCCAAGCGTCGCCGTAGCTGCCGCTCGCCGCTGCCGCAGCCTCCGGCCTCCCCTCGCCCCTCTGCCGTGCCCCTAAGAACCGCCGTGACCCCTTGGTTCTCCCTGTGGAGCCAAAAGAACCCGGGAGTCCCTCGAAGCTGCCATCATGGTCATCTTCAACATCCGGACCCGCCGGAGCTCCGTCGCCAATTTTGTCGCAGCCGGGACGTCCTCGAGCCGCTGAGCCCCCTGCAGCCCCCTCTATGAGCATGCTGTCCTTCTCCATCTCTCCCCCGGTCTCCCCGTGCTCTCTAGCGTCCTCCCCGACGTGGCTGTACGTGCGCCGCCACGAAAGAGCTCTCCGGCAAGCCCTCCGGCGATCCCGAGCCCCCCTAACCAGCCCACTCGACGCGGTCGAGCACGGGCTTCACCCCAGTGCTCTTCATGCGTCGATCCGAGCCCCTAGCGACTTCCGGTGAACCTCCGCCGCGTCGGATGGTCGCCGGCGACCACCCTCCGGCCGGCGCCGACGTGGTCGGCCGATTAGCCACTAATCCCCCTCCCTAATTAACCCACAGCCACTGACAGTGGGCCCCAGAAGTGGGTTAAACCCCGGTCAGCACGAGGATTAGCCCCTGACGCTGACACGAGGGCCCCACACTGTCAGGTTTGACCTGGCCTGGCCTTTGACTGGCTGATGTCATGATGATGTCGGCCTGATGCATTAAAAGAATTTCTAGAATAAAATTAATTCAGAAAATTCTAGAAAATCATATAAACTTCAAAATTCATAGAAAATAATCCGTAAGTCAGATTAAAATAATTTATATATGAAAATTTATCAGAAAAATCTAATGAATCTAATGGTGGCATTTTCAAACATGTTAGAACAATCAAAATAGCAAAACTTGGACATTTTGTTAAAAACACAATAGGTCACCTCACTTTTGGATTTAAATTTGACCTTGGATTCAAACCATCTTCATTTAATATGATGGTAGATGCATTAGCTCAAACCAGTACCATATTGACATGCTATTATCCTGCATCATTGTGCAGCAGTTGCCTTGTTTAAATTGTACCTTGTTTGATCTTGTCGATAGACTTGCGAGACATAGTTATTGACGACATCGAAGAATAGCTGAGTTCTTCTGATAAACAGGCAAGCAACCCCCCCACTTGAGCATATTCGATATAATCCCATCTCTCGCTCTTGCTCTCATTTCAATGCATTAGGACAACGCTTTTCAACTGCTACTTGTGTTGCGATAGATTAACCCACTTCTTGGCATGACCTGTCATTGTCACAGTAAATAGCTAAACCAAGCAACCTAGCATACCTGGTAGATGCTTGAGCCATGTTTTGGTATAACCCTGTTATGCTTGCTATGCTTAGAGTTGTGTCAGGTCTGATTCATCTGGGAGATGAACCAGAGTGAAATGAATGTGTCCTGATGATGAGAGTTAAGTGATGGTCTGTTTTGGTAAAGGTAGCGATGAGAGGCCATGTAGGAGTACATGGTGGGTTGTCTCATTGAAACCGCATATAGGAGCTAAGATCCGTGTTTGTGTTCCAAGACTAGCTACTACCGCACATTGGGGTCCGGTAACTCGACCTCTCTCGGCCTATTAATGATAGAGGCGAGGGTCCCGATCTTTCGATGAGATGATAACTATTGATTTGGTGGAGAAGACTTTGACGACCCAACTACAAACGTGCACGACGTTACTCCTTAGCAATCGCTAAACCAATCTCCAAGATTGACCACGTCGGAGCACGATCAACCTGACCACAAAGGTCTATTCCTGCAAGCAATCGAAGAACAAGCAAGAATATGATATTGCAATCTGAATATTGCGAATATAGATGAAGTATTGATAAGGGTGGGGTTCCGAAAACGGTCTTGGTCTGGTCGTTGGACACAAATGAAGTACACGAAGTTGCAATGACTAACTTTTAACTAAACAAAACCCAAAGGAAAAGCTACTAGATTGATCTATTTATATAGGAGCAAGGGGTGGTGTCCAAGGAGGTTGGAGGACGTCCCAAGACACCTAAAATAAATCCTAGGTCGTACAAGGCCCATGGGCCCAAGTGGAGGTGATGCAACACCTTTGGACTTGTAGTTTGACTAGGATTTTGATGCAACGCCAGATTGTTTCGTCGATATCTTCGCGATCCGGACGAATTTTAAGGTGATTCCAACTGGGTTGGAACGCATATGAAATCTAGTTTCCATAAAAGAAGGAATCACCCAATTCCGAGTCCGTATGAAAAAGTTGTTGGCGTTTTGAGACAGGTGTGTCTATGCAGTCCGAATCTGAGTCCAGAACGTGAGAGACTTGGACTCTATCTTCTCTTGGGCTAAAAGTGACGTGAGAGAACTTCTTGAACAACACCTAATTGTTTCCTTTGACATTAGAGGACCTCTTGAATAGCACCCAACCATTTCCTCTTTCTTTGTCATCACACGTGGTTCATACAAGTGTTCGACCATTCTGTATTTAGGCATAAAACAAAAATAGGTGAAGTATTTTTGTTCCGGATAACATAAATAAATTATTGCATAATTCTTATAAGAAATCACCTCACAAATATGCATGTATGCAACATTTTTGGTCGTATCCAAGGTAGTCATGTCCTCATCATCCTCCCCTTTTTGAAAACAAAGCCGTCGTCGGCGTTGCTTAATCTGAAATGTGGCTACCAAAAGAGAAAAGGCATACACATTGTATATGTATATGTCATCCATTTTTATTGTTCTCAGTTGTGACACATGTGACATATATATACAAGGGCACTCATCACATGTCATGAAATATAAAGCCAAAAGATTATGACAAGAAGTAGAAGGCATCACAATATTGCAACTCGGTTTTCACATATAAGTGAAGTCCTTATTCATATCAAAAGATTCATGATGTTCATCATTAAACCATCCCAATATTGGTAAATAAACGTGAATTGTTTCAAATTTAGATGCTACAACATTCTTAAATAAGCAAACATGCAACATGTCATTTGATACAGAATTATCACCAAGATTGGAGATCATATCAAAATGATTAAACACCGGCAGAATTATTTTCAAACATATTTGACCCAAATTAGATTTATTTACTGATTCACACGGTTCTTGCTCATCAATAGTTAATTCAATGGGTGCACTCACAATTGTTGATATTGTAGTTATTTGATCACATGAGGAAGTATAATCATGAGACTTCATCAAGTTGCAACCACCCACCTTCCATCATTCCATTGAGCCACTAGACGCAGATGATTGGCTCTGAAGTATCAACAAGTTGCGTTATGCAAACGTGGCTGAAGGAGACAAGGTCACATATGCCGCATATCATCTTGAAGGTTCTGCTAGTTTATGGTGGGAGAACTTCGAGGCCATGTGTCCTGCAGGCCAAGCTACATCATGGAAGGAATTTTGTGAGGCTTTTCGCGAGCATCACATTCCACAGGCCCTGCTAGATCGTAAGCAAGAAGAGTTCTGTGATCTGACCCACGGCAAGATGGATGTGGATGCCTATAGGCGTGAATTTAAACGCCTCACGTGCTATGCCCCAGAAAAGGTATCCACAGATGCCAAGAAGCAAGCAAGGTTCAGGAAAGGCCTTAACCCGAAGCTCCGTCATGACCTCAGTCTGCATGAGTTTGTTAGCTTCCACGTTCTTGTGAACAAAGCAATCCAAGCAGAGACGAGCAGGATGACCTACGAGGAATCTCGCAAGCACAGTCGTTGATGAGGACATCCCTACTAATGTTACACCCACCCCGACTGCTATACATACAGGACCAATTACTAGAGCTCGCGCACGTCAATTGAATTACCAGGTACTTTCGTTTCTTGGAAATCCTTCTAATATTCATGAACATATGATGCTGCCTAAATTAGATACTTTTGTTTTACTTATGAATGAAGGACCTATCATGGATAAGAAGGATGACCATTGGAGCGGGATCAAGCATGGAGGAGAAGGTGCGCGCGCGGGGAAGAACATTGGAGCTTCCAGTGATGATTTTCGCACATTGAAGCCACCATAATGGGAGTGGGAAGCTGTGGACGAAATATGCATGATGCCACTTTATAAAATTCGTCCATAGGCTAATATAGGTGCTGCGCCACCTTAATTTTGGGCCAGGCCCATGTAATTTCGAAATACCATATTATAGGCTGTTTTTAGAGTCCGTATGTATGGGGAAACTGACTTAGGGTCGGTTTCGGACCCCTCCTCCAAGGGGCCACGAAATTCCCTTCTATTCCCCCATATATACAGCCCTTAGGGCTTCGTTTTAGGTTTGGGTTTTGTTTAGATTACAAGTTCGCCATAGCAGCAACTTCGCGTTCTTCGTTTGTGTTCCGCGACCAGACAAAGGCGTCACAGAACCCCACTTCATCAATAAAGCTTTCCTCTTATATTCGCAATATCCAGATTGCAATCTTAGTTTCTTGCTTGTTCTTCGTTTGCGTGCAGGAAATAGACCCTCGTGGTCAGGTTGATCGTGCTCCGGCGTGGTCAATAACCTCTCAGAGTTGGTTTAGCGATTGCTAAGGCGCGACGTCTCACACGTTCGTAGTCGGATCGTCAAAGTCTACTCCACCAAAAACGATAGCCACCATCTCATCGAAAGACAGGGACAACTTCGCCTATATCAAGTGGTATCAGATTTCCAGGTTGCTCGGTGAGATTTTACCAGTTTTCGTAGTTTAGATCGCATCTGTTCTTCATACCTTTAGTCCACGAAAAAGCCAAAAAACAAATTAGGGTTAGATCATCATATCCGAACCAATCTGAGCCTTTGCATAGTCTTTTCAGTATTTTGCTTTGTTGAATTGGCGGTTACATCGTTGTGTCGAGTTGCTGGTCTTAGTGTCTAGTCCTTTAGAGTTTCGAGTTCTTTTCACAGGTTGTCACGCCGCCACCGCATCATCTTCATAGTTGCCATATACCACCACCATCATCGCCGCTGCCATATCTCATCATCCATCATCACTCTCCATTGGTGTCCATATATACCACCACAAATCCTCCACCAATCCAAGTCCAGTTCGTTTTAGGTTTAGTTTCGAGATCCTTTTGATTTCGGATCCGTGTTTTGCTACCTGCGCAGGTGTCGGAAAAAAAAAAGAAAAAAAAAAGAAAAGAGTCTGGCACGCTTTGCACAGCACGTTTTGGCCCAAAAAAATTTCGGCTGAAAATATTTTTTCCCTATCTTGATTTTAGGTTCCCCGGAGCGTTTTGAGACACTTGCTATCATAGTGATTTTTGTCGAAATTTTTGGGTCGTCGCAGCCCCCGGATTGCTCCAGAAAAAAAAAAATAGTCCAAAAGAAAAATTCGTGCCCATCTTGCTTATACGACGTGGCAAGAGTTTTGAGACACTCGCCATTGTAGTGAGTTTTTGAAAAAAAAAAAGAGGCGCCGAAAAAAAAAAAACGAAAAAAAAAATCCGATTGTGCTTTTCCCTTGCTTAGGTGTATCGTCGTGTTTTTGTTGGTGTTTTAGGCTCGCGTCTCTAGCACGGTCTAGCCTAGGACCAGCACAGTACCGTCGTTGAGCGTTTATTCAACCTTGCATCTCTGAATTGATTATTGCTGACCCTTTTTGCTACCATATTATAAGCCATCCCAGCTCCACATACTCCTACGCCGTGTGCTTGACACCACCTGGCAATCGCTCTATCCAAGCTTTGAGAGTTTTGGCTACAACGGTTGCCGATCACCGCCTGCTACTGGGTAAGAACTGGTAAGAAATTGAGATTCGCTTAAAGGATTTGTGCCACACCACCACCACCACCACCACGTCCCAGCAGTCTGTAGGCTTCATATTGTGTGTTTCCTATTTCTGCTAACCATGCCAGGATCACACAATGACGAGATCGACTGGGAGAGCATGACCAACAAAGCGCTCTATGATAAATTTCAGCAAATGATGGCTGAGCAGGTACAGGACTTCGTGAACAACTTTGGAGTTGCCATGGAGAAGCTAGATGGTTTGGAGAAGACATTCGACTCCAAGATGGACGCCAAGTTCAATGAGGTGCTTGCCCGTCTACCTCCACCAGCTGCAGTTCCTATTCCTTTCGAACGACGAGCGCGACGTGTGCCTCTCGGCCACGCCCAACATCCTGGTACTGTTGATACTGCTGCTACTTCGGTGGCTCGTGCGGCTACTGTCGTTGAGCAGGTTGAAGATTATGATGGTGATTTCGATGATGAGGGAGAGGTTGCTCCAGATCCGCCCCATGGGCAACCACCACCATACGCACCAGGTCGACCACATGGCTACAACCGTAACGGTAGGGCTGCACCACCCCCGCAGGTACGGGATCATGACCATCTCCCTAAACTTAAATTGAATATTCCGACGTTTGAGGGTAGATATGTTCCTGATATATATCTTACATGGGAGTTAGAAACAGAACAACGTTTTACATGCTTACAATTTCCCGAGGATCGACGTGTTGCTGCTGCTGTTTGTTCATTCACTAGTTTTGCTTGTGTTTGGTGGTCAGAACATTGTAGAATACACCCTAATAATATTCCAACTACTTGGGCTGCTTTGAAAACTGCTATGCGAAATCGTTGGGTGCCACCTTATTATCAACGTGAATTGCTTCAAAATTTGCAGCGTTTAAGACAAGGAAAAAATTCTGTAGAAGAATATTATCAGGAATTACAAACTGGTATGATTAGATGTGGTATTGTTGAGGAGAATGAAGCTATGCTTGCACGTTTTATGGGTGGATTAAATAGAGAGATTCAGACTATTCTAGAGTATAAGGAGTATAACACTATCACTCGTTTATTTCATCTTGCTTGCAAAGCTGAACGTGAAGTGCAGGATCGACAGGCAATGGCGAGAACTACTAATTTTGCAGGCCGTACTTCATCATGGACGCCACGTACCTCCTCTGCTTCCGCACGTCCTGCTGCAACACCACCTCCTTCAACCTCCAACTCTAATCGCGATACCAGGCAACAGGCTCCTACTGCACCCTCTACGAAGAGCACACCTTTTGGGCCTGCACAGAGTTCTTCTTCATCTATTGCATCCACAGGGCAAACACATGAGGTTATATGTCGTCGTTGCAAGGGTGGAGGTCACTATGCGAGAGAATGCCCTTCCAAGCGTGTAATGATTGTTACTCAGGATGGTGGATATGCGTCCGCTAGTGATTATGATGAGGAGACTTTGGCACTTATTGCAAGTGACGAACAGGGTGGCGAGGATGCAGAACCAGAAACACAATACATGGCTGCTGATTACGCTGACAGGTATGAAAGTTTAGTTGCTCAACGTGTTCTCAGTGTGCAGGTTACACACGCTGAGCAAAATCAGAGGCACAACTTGTTCCACACAAAGGGAGTTGTGAAAGAGCGTTCTGTTCGCATCATCATCGATGGAGGGAGTTGCAATAACTTGGCTAGCATGGAGATGGTGGAGAAGCTGTCTCTATCCACCAGACCACATCCTCATCCTTATTACATCCAATGGTTCAACAATAGTGGCAAGGTTAAGGTAACACGTACTGTTCGTGTGCATTTTAGCATTGCTACATATTCTGATTATGTGGATTGTGATGTGGTACCCATGCAAGCATGTTCTGTTTTACTTGGTAGACCATGGCAGTTTGATAAAAATTCTGTACACCATGGTAGGACAAATCAGTATACTCTTGTTCATAAGGATCATAATATCACTTTGCTTCCTATGTCTCCCGAACATATTATGAAAGATGACATTGCTAGAGCTAGTAAAGCAAAACAGGAGAAAAATAAGAGTGAAAATCAGATTGTAGCACAGGAATTTGAGCAACACCATAAGCATAATAAACCATCATCTACTGTTGCATCTGAAATAAAATTGAAGAGTGGATGTTTACTTGCTACTAAATCTGATATTAATGATTTGGATGTTGCTACATATGTTTGCTATGCTTTTGTATGTAAAGAGGTATTATTTTCATTCGAGGACATGCCTCCCTCTTTGCCTCCTACTGTCATTAACATTTTGCAGGAGTTCGCTGACGTCTTTCCACAAGACGTGCCACCGGGATTACCGCCTATTCGCGGGATTGAGCATCAGATTGACTTAATTCCCGGTGCATCCCTACCCAACCGTGCGCCCTACCGTACCAATCCAGAGGAGACAAAGGAGATTATGCGTCAAGTACAGGAGCTGCTTGACAAAGGTTATATACGTGAATCCCTTAGTCCTTGTGCTGTTCCTATTATTCTAGTGCCTAAAAAGGATGGTACATCGCGCATGTGTGTGGATTGTAGAGGCATTAATAATATTACTATTCGTTATCGTCATCCTATTCCTAGACTAGATGATATGCTTGATGAATTAAGTGGCTCTACAATTTTCTCCAAAGTTGATTTGCGTAGTGGATACCATCAAATTCGTATGAAATTGGGCGATGAATGGAAAACAGCATTTAAAACTAAGTTTGGATTATATGAGTGGCTAGTCATGCCTTTTGGGTTAACTAATGCACCTAGCACTTTCATGAGATTAATGAACGAGGTTTTACGTGCTTTCATTGGAAGATTTGTGGTAGTCTATTTTGATGATATATTGATTTTTAGTAGATCTTTGGAGGAACATTTGGAACATTTACGTGCTGTTTTTACTGCGCTACGTGATGCACGTTTGTTTGGTAACCTTGGGAAGTGCACCTTTTGCACCGACCGAGTATCTTTTCTTGGCTATGTTGTTACTCCACAGGGAATTGAAGTTGATATAGCCAAGATCGAAGCTATTGAGAGTTGGCTGCAGCCCAAAACGGTCACACAAGTAAGGAGTTTTCTTGGCCTCGCTGGTTTCTATAGGCGTTTTGTGAGAAATTTCAGCACCGTTGCTGCGCCTCTCAATGAGCTTACAAAGAAGGACGTGCCTTTTTCTTGGGGTACCGCACAGGAAGAAGCCTTCACGGTCTTGAAAGATAAGTTAACACATGCTCCTTTACTCGAACTTCCTGATTTTAATAAGACTTTCGAGCTTGAATGTGATGCTAGTGGAATTGGGTTAGGAGGTGTGTTACTACAAGATGGTAAACCTGTTGCGTACTTTTCTGAAAAATTAAGTGGGCCTAGTCTGAATTATTCTACTTATGATAAGGAATTATATGCTCTTGTTCGGACTTTGGAAACATGGCAACATTATTTATGGCCCAAAGAATTTGTTATACATTCTGATCATGAATCTTTGAAACATATTAAAAGTCAAGCAAAACTGAACCGTAGACATGCTAAATGGGTTGAATTCATTGAGACTTTCCCTTATGTCATTAAACACAAGAAGGGTAAAGACAATGTTATTGCTGATGCTTTGTCTCGTCGTTATACTATGCTTTCACAACTTGACTTTAAAATATTTGGTTTGGAGACCATCAAAGATCAATATGTGCATGATGCTGAATTTAGAGACGTGTTGCAGAATTGTAAAGAAGGGAGAACATGGAACAAGTTCGTTATTAATAATGGATTTGTGTTTCGTGCTAACAAGCTATGCATTCTAGCTAGCTCCGTTCGTCTTTTGTTGTTACAGGAGGCGCACGGAGGAGGATTAATGGGACACTTTGGCGTGGAGAAGACGGAGGACGTACTTGCTACACATTTCTTTTGGCCAAAGATGAGACGGGATGTTGAGCGTTTTGTTGCTCGCTGCACTACATGTCAAAAAGCTAAGTCACGACTCAATCCTCATGGTTTATATATGCCTTTACCTGTACCTAGTGTTCCTTGGGAGGATATATCTATGGACTTTGTTTTAGGTTTACCTCGAACAAAGAAGGGGAGGGATAGCATATTTGTTGTCGTGGATAGATTTTCTAAAATGGCACACTTTATACCATGTCATAAAAGTGATGATGCTGCTCATGTTGCTGATTTGTTCTTTCGTGAAATTATTCGGTTGCATGGTGTGCCAAATACAATTGTTTCCGATCGTGATGCTAAATTTCTTAGCCACTTTTGGAGATGTTTATGGGCTAAGTTGGGGACTAAACTGCTTTTTAGTACTACATGTCACCCCCAAACTGATGGCCAAACTGAAGTAGTCAATAGATCATTGTCTACTATGCTTAGGGCTGTTTTGAAGAATAACCTGAAAATGTGGGAAGAATGCTTGCCTCATATTGAATTTGCTTATAATCGTTCGCTACATTCTACCACTAAGATGTGCCCTTTTGAAGTTGTGTATGGTTTCTTACCTCGTGCACCTATTGATTTGTTGCCTCTTCCGTCTTCGGAGAAGGTTAATTTTGATGCTAAAGAACGTGCTGAATTGATATTAAAGATTCATGAGTTAACTAAGGAAAACATTGAGCGTATGAATGCTAAATACAAACTTGCTGGAGATAAGGGTAGAAAACATGTTGTCTTTGCACCTGGAGATCTTGTTTGGTTACATTTGCGTAAGGATAGATTTCCTGATTTGCGCAAGTCAAAGCTAATGCCACGTGCTGATGGTCCTTTTAAGGTGTTAGAGAAAGTAAATGATAATGCATATAAACTTGAGCTGCCTGCAGAGTTTGGGGTTAGCCCCACTTTTAACATTGCAGATTTGAAGCCTTATTTGGGTGAGGAAGATGAGCTTCCGTCGAGGACGACGTCAGTTCAAGAAGGGGAGGATGATGAGGACATCCCTACTAATGTTACACCCACCCCGACTGCTATACATACAGGACCAATTACTAGAGCTCGCGCACGTCAATTGAATTACCAGGTACTTTCGTTTCTTGGAAATCCTTCTAATATTCATGAACATATGATGCTGCCTAAATTAGATACTTTTGTTTTACTTATGAATGAAGGACCTATCATGGATAAGAAGGATGACCATTGGAGCGGGATCAAGCATGGAGGAGAAGGTGCGCGCGCGGGGAAGAACATTGGAGCTTCCAGTGATGATTTTCGCACATTGAAGCCACCATAATGGGAGTGGGAAGCTGTGGACGAAATATGCATGATGCCACTTTATAAAATTCGTCCATAGGCTAATATAGGTGCTGCGCCACCTTAATTTTGGGCCAGGCCCATGTAATTTCGAAATACCATATTATAGGCTGTTTTTAGAGTCCGTATGTATGGGGAAACTGACTTAGGGTCGGTTTCGGACCCCTCCTCCAAGGGGCCACGAAATTCCCTTCTATTCCCCCATATATACAGCCCTTAGGGCTTCGTTTTAGGTTTGGGTTTTGTTTAGATTACAAGTTCGCCATAGCAGCAACTTCGCGTTCTTCGTTTGTGTTCCGCGACCAGACAAAGGCGTCACAGAACCCCACTTCATCAATAAAGCTTTCCTCTTATATTCGCAATATCCAGATTGCAATCTTAGTTTCTTGCTTGTTCTTCGTTTGCGTGCAGGAAATAGACCCTCGTGGTCAGGTTGATCGTGCTCCGGCGTGGTCAATAACCTCTCAGAGTTGGTTTAGCGATTGCTAAGGCGCGACGTCTCACACGTTCGTAGTCGGATCGTCAAAGTCTACTCCACCAAAAACGATAGCCACCATCTCATCGAAAGACAGGGACAACTTCGCCTATATCAGTCGTGATGTTGGATCATCTTCAACGTCTACATACCAGAAGTGAAGGATATGGATCCCGAATGCCGCTCTTCCTCCAAGGTATGCACCGAGGCCATCCTACGTGGCGCCTCGTCTGTCGATGCCATGTGCTCCCCAGAAGAACCTCATCAACCGAGTGCTCAACCCGGATCCATGTCCCATCCATGGGGCATGCTTCAAGTGTAGTCAGCCCAGACATTATTCGAAGAATTGCCCTCTATGAGCAAATGTTCCACCTTCTTCGACAAGTGGTGTTGTTCGTTGCAAGCTGCCAACCAAGAAGCCCAATGTCAGGTTAGTTGTTTATACTCGTGGATGTGTGCACCATGTAACTGCAGAAGAAGCTGAAGATGATGCTAATGTCGTGCTTAAGACGCTTCTTGTCAATTCTCATCCAGCCTCAGTTTTGTTTGACTCAGGAGCATCCCACTCCTTCATCTATGAACGTTATGCCTCTTTGCATAACATTGCTTTCGAGGTTATGCCCTCTCCATTAGTAGTTCAAAGTCTAGGTTCCAAATGGGAAACCAATACAGTAAGCCATGGGAACCAAATCCTTGTTGATGGTTTAGTGTTTCTTGCCTCTCTGATAGCCCTTAAACCTTCAGACATCAATATCATTTTGGGGATGGACTAGATGATAGCTCATCATGCCAAAATTGATTGTTTCTCTAGGTCTGTTCAGCTTACCCATCTTTCTGGCCAGATAGTCAATATCCAAACCCGCATTCCAAATGGCATGATTTATTACCTCAATGCCAATCCTCTGCTAGACCTTGAAAACATTCCGGTAGTCCGTGACTTCCCGGATGTGCTTCCAGAAGAATTGCCAGGTGTTCCACCTGACAGAGAAGTAGAGTTTGTCATAGAAGTTGTTCCAGGAACCGCTCCAATTGCTAGAAGGCCCTATAAGATGTCTCCCCAAGAGCTAGCTAAGCTTAAGACCCAACTCGATGAATCTTTGAAGAAAGGTTTCATCCGTCCTAGTTCTTATCCATGGGCTTGCCCTATCCTCTTCGTCAAGAAGAAGGATGGTACGGACCGGATGGTTGTCGATTATCGGCCGGTTAATCTGGTCACGATAAAGAACAAATATCCGCTCCCCAGGATCAACGATCTGTATGATCAGCTTGCTGGATCCGCAGTCTTTTCCAAGATGGATTTGAGATTAGGTTATCATCAAATCAAAATCAGGAACGGGGACATTCCAAAGACGGCTTTTGTCACTCGTTATGGCCAATACGAGTACACCGTCATGTCCTTCGGTCTAACCAATGCCCTAGCCACTTTCTCCCGCTTAATGAATTCGATCTTCATGGAGTATTTGGACAAATTTCTCGTGGTTTACCTCGATGATATCCTCATATACTCGAAGAAAGAAGAAGAACATGCTGAGCATCTTAGGCTGGTATTGATGAAACTCCGAGAGCACCGCCTTTACGCCAAATTCTCCAAGTGTGAGTTCTGGTTTCCAGAAGTGACCTATCTGGGTCACGTAATCTCTGCGAAAGGTATTGCTATCAATCTCGAGAGAGTTCAAGCTGTCCTTGATTGGACTCAACCTGGATAGGTGAAGCAAGTTAGGAGTTTCCTTGGCTTAGCGAGCTATTGTTGCCGCTTCGTTGAGAACTTCTCCAAAGTTGCCAAACCTCTAACTGAACTCCTCAAGAAAGATAAGAAGTTCGAGTGAACTCCAAAATGTGAGGAAAGTTTTTAGGTGTTGAAAAGATGACTAACTACTGCCCGGTACTTTTACCCTTGGATTTCACAAAGGACTTTCTTATCTACTGTGATGCTTCGCGACAAGGTCTAGGTTGCATTCTTATGCAAGATCGTCATGTGATTGCCTACGCATCCCGACAGTTGCATACACATGAGGAAAATTATCCAACACACGATGTGGAACTTGCCACAGTAGTCCATGCGCTAGTCACTTGGCGACATTACCTTCTAGGTAATCGTTGTGAAATATTTAGTGATCACCAGAGTCTCAAATATATATTCACCCAAACGGATTTGAATCTCAGGCAAAGACGGTGGATTGAGTTGATTACGGACTATGACTTAGGAATATCTTACACCCCAGGCAAAGCCAATGTCATGGCTGATGCACTAAGTCGTAAATCCTATTGTAACAACCTCTTATTGCTACAAAGTCAACCACTTCTCCACGAGGAATTTCGTAAGTTAAATCTTCACATTGTTCCTCGAGGATTCCTTTCTACCTTGGTGGCGAAACCAACTATTGAGGATCAGATCATAGCTGCCCAGAAGCAGGATACGGGAATATCTCGTATCAAGAGCAACATTTCCAAGGGAGTTGCTCGTTGTTTCTCGGTAGATGATCAAGGTGTTGTTTTATTTGAGGACCGGTTGGTTGTTCCTAAAAAGCAAAAACTTCGAGAACTGATTCTCAAGGAAGCTCATGAATCTCCTCTCACGATTCATCCCGGTAGTACTAAGATGTATCAGGACCTACGCCAGAGGTTTTGATGGACCCGGATGAAGAGAGAAATCGCTCAATTCATTGCTAACTACAATGTTTGTCGTCGCGTTAAGGCAGAGCATCAAAGGCTTGCTAGCACCCTTCATCCCTTGGCTATTCCCGAGTGGAAATGGTACAAGGTCGGTATAGATTTCATCACTGGCTTTCCAAAGAGTAAGAAAGGGAATGATGCCATCTTTGTGGTTATCGATCGCCTTTCCAAAGTTTCTCATTTCCTTCTAGTTCGATAAAGTATAATTGCTAGTCAGTTAGCAGATTTGTATATCTCTCGAATAGTTTCACTTCATTGTGTTCCTCTGGAGATTAATTCTGATCGTGGAAGTCTTTTCACTTCTCGATTTTGGGAAAGTTTCGAGAATACTATGGGAACCCATCTCTCCTTTAGCACCGCTTATCACCCTCAGTCAAGTGGTCAAGTAGAAAGAGTCAACCAAATTCTTGAGGATATGCTCAGAGCCTGTGTTATCTCATTCGGAATGAACTAGGAGAAATGTCTTCCATTTGCCAAATTTGCTTATAACAACAGCTTTCAGTCTAGTATGGGCAAAGCTCCTTTCAAAGTTCTGCATGGACGAAGATGTCGAACGCCATTAAACTGGTTAGAAACCGGTGAAAGACAATTCTTTGGACCGGATATGATCCAGGACGCAGAAGAGCAAGTTCGTATCATTCGTGAGAATCTGAAAACTGCCCAATCTCGTCAGAAGAGCCAATATGACCGTTGTCATAAGGATGTAAGTTATGAGGTTGACGAGAAGGCTTACCTTCGGGTGTCACCTTTGAAGGGCACCCATCGTTTCGTTATCAAAGGCAAATTGGCTCCTTGTTACATTGGTCCTTTTTGCATTCTTGCTAAACGAGGAGAGGTTGCCTTCCAATTGGAACTACCCCCACACCTTTCCAAAGTTCATGATGTGTTCCACATTTCTCAACTCAGGCGTTGCTTCAAGGATCCTATCCGCAAAGTAGACCACGAAATGCTTGATCTTCAAGATGATCTCTCATCTCGAGAATAACCTGTTCGTATTCTTGATGAAACCGAGCACAACACTCGACGTAGAATCATCAAGTTTCTGAAGGTTCAGTGGTCACATCATTCCGAGGATGAAGCAACCTGTGAGCGCGAAGATCGCCTTCGGCTTGAGTACCCCGCACTCTTCCCGACTACTCCTGAATCTCGGGACGAGATTTTTGTTTCGTGGGGGTGAGTTGTCACAGCCCTAATTTCTTTATGATTGCAAGAGCATTCATGCATGCATTTTTATTTTCAAATGAAGATGAAATGAGGAATGATCAAGGCTCATAATTCAAAAATTTGTCAAATAAGCACTATAAAAAAATTGTTTCAAACAATTCCAAGAAAATGTTCGTAGATCTCCAATAAAGTATTGGACTCAGGTAAAATGCGACCCAATATTTTATGGATCACAGAAATATTTTATATTGGGTTTTAGCATTAATTTAACCCTATTTGCATTGGACTTATATTTATCAGATCTATATAATATAAGTTCAACAACCTTGAAATTAATTATGGGACACTAATAAATTATACCTAGCTCATATAATAATTTCCAGGATTTTATAAATTGGTTGGATATTTATTTTGAGCCAAAACAAAATGTTAGAAATAAAAAAATTGAACAGGAAATAAAGAAAGAGGAGAAAAGCTTACCTGGCACGCAGCCCACCAGGAGGCCCAGCCCACCAAGGGCAGCCTCGTCTTCTTCCTCCTACCAGAAGGCAGAGGAGAAGCAGAGGACGGCGCTCGCGGAGGTGGCGCCACGCCACCTGCCTGCCTGGCCCTCTCGTCGCGCTGGCGAGCGGGATGATCTCGCCAGGATCGCGCTGGCCCCCTCCCCTCTCCATTTCCCCCCTGGCCCTCCCTTCTCCTCCTCTACCGAGCGTCGCCGTAGCCGCCGCTCGCCGCTCGCCGCTACCGCAGCCTCCGGCCTCCCCTCGCCCCTCTGTCATGCCCCTGAGAATCGCCGTGACCCCCTGGTTCTCTCCGTGACGCCAGAAGATCCCGGGAGCCCCTCGAAGCCGCCGTCGTGGTCATCTTCAACCTCCGGACCCGTCGGAGCTCCGTCGCCGATTTCGCCACAGCCGAGACATCCTTGAGCCGCTGAGCCCCCTACAGCCCCCTTTGTGAGCATGCCGACCTTCTCCCTCTCTCCCCCGGTCTCCCCGTGCTCTCTAGCATCCTCCCCGACGTGGTCGTACGGGCACCGCCGTGGAAGAGCTCTCCAGCGAGCCCTCCGGTGACCCCGAGCCCCGCTGACTAGCCCACTCGACGCGGTCAAGCACGGGCTTCACCCCAGTGCTCTCCGCGCGTCGATTCGAGCCCCCTAGCGATTTCCGGCGAATCTCCGCCGCGTCGGATGGTCGCTGGTGACCACCCTCCGGCCGGTGCCGACATGGTCGGCCGATTAGCCACTAATCCCCCTCCCTAATTAACCCATAGCCACTGACAGTGGGCCCAAGAAGTGGGTCAAACCCTGGTCAGCGCGGGGATTAGCCCCTGACACTAACACGAGGGCCCCACACTGTCATGTTTGACCTGGCCTGACCTTTGACTGGCTGACGTCATGATGACGTCGGCTTGATGCATTAAAAGAATTTCTAGTATAAAATTAATTCAGAAAATTCCAGAAAATCATATAAACTTCAAAAATTCACAGAAAATAATTTGTAAGTCAGATTAAAATAATTTATATATGAAAATTTATCAAAAAATCCAATGAATCTAATGATGGCATTTTCATAGGGGTTTAGGGTTTAGGGGTTCATACATGTTAGACCAATCTAAAGAGCCAAGCTTGGACATTTTGTTCAAAACACAATAGGTCACCTCACTTTTGGATTTAAATTTGACCTTGGGTTCAAACCATCTTCATTTAATATGATGGTAGATGCATTAGCTCAAACCAGTACCATATTGACATGCTATTATCATGCATCATTGTGCAGCGTTTGCCTTGTTTAAATTGTACCTTGTTTGATCTTGTCGATAGACTTGCGTGACGTAGTTATCGATGACATCAAAGAACACCTGAGTTCTTCTGAAAAACAGGCAAGCAACCCTCCCTTGAGCATATTCGATACAATCCCATCTCTCGCTCTTGCTCTCATTTCAATGCATTAGGACAACGCTTTTCAACTGCTACTTGTGTTGCGATAGATTAACCCACTTGTTTGCATGACCTGTCATTGTCACAGTAAATAGCTAAACCAAGCAACCTAGCATACCTGGTAGATGCTTGAGCCATGTTTGGTATAACCCTGTTATGCTTGCTATGGTTAGAGTTGTGTCAGGTCTGATTCATCTGGGGGATGAACTAGAGTGAAATGAATGTGTCCTGATGATGAGAGTTAAGTGATGAACCTGTTTTGGTAAAGGTAGCGATGAGAGGCCATGTAGGAGTACATGGTGGGTTGTCTCATTGAAACCGCTCATAGGAGCTGAGTTCCATGTTTGTGTTCCAAGACTAGCTACTACCGCACATTGGGGTCCGGTAACTCGACCTCTCTCGGCCTATTAACCTACCCTATTCTTAGTCCAGGAGTTGTAGTAGTTTGAAACGTTGATAGGTGTGGCACGGCCTGCGAAGTGGATGAACGGCCCAATCCGAACCGGCTTGGGGCCCTGCTCGCAACGTTTGAGGCCATGTTGGAAACCTCGGCCGGACTTCCATTATGGGTTCCAAGTCAGATAGGCGACTGCCTTGGACACTAGTCGTTGAAGGTTAACGTCCGTGACCGACTCCCTCGCTAGGCTTCCGCTTGAAGTTGCCGAGGTGCCTCTTACGTGCACATGGCGATAAGTGGTGGGAGCATGTGTGACGAAGTACACCCCTGCAGGGTAAATTATCTATTCGAATAGCCGCGTCCGCAGATATGGACTACTTGGATTCTTGCATTGTTCATAGACAACTTAAGTGGATACTCTAAAATGCACCGAACAAGTGTGAGTGCTATGGATGACTTCTCGTAGAAAGACGAGAGAGGATCCATAGTGGTTTATTGATATGGTGAACATGTGGGCTCATGTGTGCTCTCTCGTAGGGAGATGAGAGAGTAGTGATATGTTGGTTACTTTGTCGTAGTCTAGGATAGCCAAAGGTCAAAGCTCGCATTCTGCAGTAAACCTCGCAATCCTATTCATTGATACATGATGCATATGTAGATAGTTCTGAGGTAAGACTTGTTGAGTAACTTCATACTCATTGTTGCTTATTTATATTTTTGTAGAGTTAGACGTTGTGTTTGGTTATGTTCTCCTGACGTTGACATCGACGGATTAGCTTAGTAACCCAGACAGAGGTCTAGTTCCTATGGTAGGGTCGTTGGAGCTTTTCAGGCTCTTTTAGCCGCTTTTGTAGATGTCTGTACTCAGACATGTAACTTCCGCTTGATGTTTGTATGCTCTGAATGTTGGGTCATGTGACCCCTTCTGCTTGTAACATTATACTATGTTGGATCCTTGGAGCCTCCTAAATAAATGTTATGTTGTAGAGTTTTGTTGTGATGCCATCTTGTATCTATGCATATCGTGCATAGTGTGTGTATGATTGAAATGCATTGATATGCTTGGGATTCAACACCTAGTTGTGTGCCTTTAGTAGCCTTCTTTATGGGGAAATGCCTCTTTGTGCTTCCACCGAGCCTTGGTAGCTTGCTACTGCTCGAGACACATTGATTGACCGACATGTATCCTTCTTTGCTGCCGTGTCTGTCCCTTCGGGGAAACATCTCGTAGTGTAATGGAGTCCCTGTAGCCTGCTACGACTCGTCTACGTGCAGTGATGACATTTATGTCTCACGGCGTAATGGAGTCCTTGTAGCTTGCTATGACTCATCTACACACGCTAATGACCGACACCTGCATTGCTGGGTTATGTATGCCTGTCCCTATACGGTTGTGCCACTTGGGTCTATAACTAGTCATGTCGACCCGGGTTCTCTGATGTGTGAATGCTAGCGACACATTCATATCCATGAGCCAAAAGGCCCAAACGGTCCCGGACAAGGTAAGGTGGCAGCCGTGGCTTACCGTGCATGAGGCCGCAAAGTGGTGTGACGTGTTACAGGCTGGATTCATATGTCTTAGGATCGGGGTGCCGACAGAGGGTGATTTATACAAGAAAAGCACAACTGGTGTACTACGGCGGTGCATATCCGAGGAAGAAGGGCGGGAACTTCTTCCTGAAGTACATGCGGGCATGGGCGGCTGTTGGTGCACTACAGTTTTGGGCTCTCTAGTGCTCCTTACTCGTGCGCATGTAGTGGCAGCCGCCCTTGCGGCGAGGCCCAACAGGGACTTGCCAGATACCAGCACAGGAGAAACAAGTTCACCGGCAAGGTCTTGCCGGGAGGGCTATCAACCCACTAGAGAGGGAGCCCGACGTCGGCAAGGCAAGAACCCAGCAAGGCAAAGCCCCGGCAAGACCCCGCCAGTGCACGGGCCAGGTGTCAATCCATCTGTACACGTGTCGCAGTGTCAATGTCGGAGAGACTTAAGCGGTGCCGATAGGATGAGCTCCCATCCCATACCTCTAACGGACAGATATGTCGGACGGTGCATTAAATGCGCCTGTCCTATTCCGTCAGTGTTAGGTATGATAGCACTGTAGCTCTATACACACCATGTACACACTATACGCCACTGTTGGGATCCTCTTTAGAGTATAAAAGGAGACCCAGGGCGATATGGTAGAGGACTTTTGGGGGACTTTTCGACTTTTGCACTTTCAGGGACCCTCTAGCGCACATGCGTGGTAGTGGCTCCCAACATCCCCATAGCAAGAGCCCTAAGAACACTCTCAATACCACCAAGCAGGAGTAGGGTTTTACGCATCCATGCGGCCCGAACCTGGGTAAAGATCCCCACATGCTTTTCATCAGACCGGCTCTTTGCACAATCTGCCCGCCGCCGAACCGAAAGGGATCCTCATGATCCCATAGGTGTTCGTCCCCACGACATCTTTGGCGTGCCAGGTAGGGGGCGTTAGGTTGTGCGTACCCGCTCTGGTAATCAGTGTGCCAGTTCTATCGCGCTCATCATCGCCATGGCTCCCAAGAAGAGGGGCCCGACAATAGCTGGCCCATCCATGCCCGCCATCCCTGTATCTACGTAGTCAGGAGGGGGCGTAGACGCAGGTGGGGGAGGAGGAGGCGGAGGTTCAGAACTTCTGCGACGCTCCGGTGATCAAGGCCAAACTAGCGGTGACACTCGCTGTGGAGACACCCATGACGGCGGCGGGAACCCCCGCACCCTTGGGTCTCAAGACGGAGCGGTACTGCTAGTGGGTGGTGCGACAAACTCTAGGGACGGAAGGGTATCCTCCAGGGCACCCACGCCAGCTCCTATGCCATGCCCTTCTCAAGACGCGCGTGGAGGTCCGCGCCATGGCGCCCGCAATTCTCAGCGTCCCCACGGGAAAGCACCTTCATATCCTTACCAAGATGCACGGGACCAGCTCGCTCATTAACATGCAGGCGGGAGTGACGTGCCGACACGGGACCACGGCGGTGCTCCTTCTAACACGGTTAGGAGTCAGAGCACCTCGCGCTCCTCGCGCCGTTCGTTACCGACCACGTCCAAGGAAGCGTTGGCGCGGGCGCAGCTACTCCTAGACTTCCCACCGGCCGTGGAGAAGGTAGATGAATGGAGAGCCACCATTTAGAGCCTCCTGAGCCTTGCAGATAAGTTTCGGTCCACTGAGCCAGCTCATGCCAGTGGAGGAAAGGCTGGAGGCGACGTGACCTCGGCACATTCTCGTCCACAACAATGGCACCCGTCACCGACTCGACGGACTGACGCTCATGATGGCTACTCGACAGCGTCTTCCGACCCACAGACGCACCATGATCAACGTCAAGTTCTTCGAGAACATGGCAAGGAAGATGCTCGAACTGCAATCGAGCGGCGGTGGGAAGAGTGCCTCCAATCGGATAGGCGCGCGAGGCCCACTGTAGACAAGTCTGCGCCAGGGTATCCTGTCAGCCTACCTTACGAGGTGGGTTGTCCAGCGTTTACCCGTGAGCTGCGGCAAGTCCAGTGGCCCAACTCTCGCACATTTAAGCCAGAAGTCCTGGAGAAGTATGATGGCAACACTCATCTGTCAGTATTCCGAAGCATCTACACCATTGCGGTGCAAGTTGCCGGGGGTCGCGACGACTAGATACTCGCCAAATACTTCTCGTTGGTGCTTAAGACCAACGTCAGGTCGTGATTGATGCACTTGCCGGAGGGGACAATCGCCTCCTGGGCAGACTTGTGCCACAAGTTTGTTGGTGCCTTCATAGGTGGTCATCAAGCTCCTGGCCAAGAAAGTGATCTACACATCATCCCTCAGAAGGAGGGCGAAACTTTACGCAAATACATCCAAAGATTCAGCCGCGTGCACCACAACATCCTAGACGTTCACCCTGCCACTGTTATCAGCACGTTCCATCAAAACGTGTGCAATCGCAAGATGCGAGAAGAGCTGGCGATGAACAGAGTCCGGGGCATCGCCGATCTTTATGCTTTGGCAAACAAATGTGCTCGGGCTAAGGAAGGGAGGAGGCTCCCCGGCGAAGACGCCGGCGCAGGGGTCGACCCTGAAGATGAAGGCACTGCCACCCCGACAAACAAGGGCTGGCGGCGAAACAAGAAGCGCAAGGGCAAGACCGTGCTAGCTGTCGAGGGATCCGACAACCCTGGCGCCGCCAAGAAGGGTAAGGGTGGCGACACGGCGACGATGTTGCCGGGTGTGCCTCCTGCCATGCCATGGCAGCTGTCGACAAGCGGGAAGGCTCCGACAAGTAGTATTGCAAGATCCATTGCACCAAGGGCCATGATCTCCAAGACTGCCGGCAAGTTGAGAAGCTTGCCGAGAAGAAAAATGCTGAGTACGAGAGGCGAGACAGGGAGAAAGTCCATGATGGTGCCGAGGGGTCCGGCAAGAAGCATGTGGGCCTAGGGGGTCACCGCGGCAAGCCCAAGCAACAAAAAGACCGGCCAGCCCATGGCCACAACAAGCAAGAGGGAGATGATGATGATGTCAAAGAAGACGACGAGTCCAGTGAGCATGAGTTTCAGAAGGCTACAAAGATGATGTGCATAGAAGGAGGAGCCTCATCGCATTCCTCTCACCGCCAACTTAAACAGTGGGCACTCGAGGTTAATGCGGTAGAGCCCTCTATCAGCGCACAGAGACCTCTGAAGTGGTCCAACACTCTTATCATCTTCGACACCGAGGACCACCCTAATCGCATAACTGCGGTCGGGTGCTTGCCGTTGTTGGTCTCACCAACAATCCGCAACCTCAAGGTGACGAAGATGTTAGTCGACAGTGGGGCCAACCTGAACCTGATCTTGCCCAAAGTCATTTAGAGGCTGCAAATTCCTGACGAAGATCTCGAGCCGACATGCGCTTTCCAAGGGGTCAATTTGTGAAGGACTCAACCGGAAGGCAAGGTCACGCTGTCGGTGACGTTTGGTCGGGATATCAATTTCAGAACTGAGAAGATTGTTTTTGACGTCGCCATGATCTCATTGCCATACAACAACATTCTTGGCCGCCCAGCACCGTCCAAGTTCATCGCAGCCACTCATTTCACTTACAACATGCTGAAGATGCCCGGGCCAATGAGCGTCATCACCATTAACTTCGACAAGAAAAGCACACTTATCTATGCCGACCAACTCTACCGGGGGGCAGTTGTACCACCTACCGCCGAGGCACTTGCTCCTGCCACTGAAGCTCCCAGGGGGAATGAAGACCAGCAACAATCTCTGGTGCACATTTCGGCAAGCGCGCCCCCTCGAGGTGCTGTGCTCCCATCGATGATGTGCCAGAGAGCTCCACCGGCAAGGGTAACAAGTCCAAGGTAGCTCCACCGGAGACAAAGAAGGTGCCCGCCTAGGTGGATGGCATGGGGGGGACTTTCACCATAAGTTCCACCCTTGATGACAAATAGGAAAGCGCACTCGTCGCCTTCCTGCGGGCGAATGTCGATGTGTTTGCATGGAAACCATCTGATATCCCCGGCGATCCCAGGAAGGTGATTGAGCACCACCTCGCCATCTGTCCGCATGCGCATCCCATCAAGCAGATGGTTCGGAAGCAAGCTTTGGAGCGGCAATAGTTTATTGCCGAAGAACTCAAGAAGTTAGAAGCGGCTGGCCTGATCAGAGGAGTACTCCATCCTACATGGTTGGCCAATCCAGTCGTAGTGCGCAAGGCGAATGGGAAGTGGAGGTTATGCATTGATTTCACAGACGTCAACAAGGCATGCCCCAAAGATCCTTTCCCCTTGCCGCATATCGACCAGATTGTGGACTCCACTACCGGCTGTGACTTATTGTCTTTCCTTGACGCCTATTTAGGCTATCATCAGATTTTCATGGCCAAAGAAGACAAGGAGAAGACCACATTTATCACCCCATGTGGTACGTATTGCTTTCTGCATATGCCTTTCAGGTTGAAAAGTGCTGGTTCTACCTTTGCAAGAGTGGTCCAGATTAGTTTTGAGCCCCAGCTACATAGAAATATGGAAGCTTACATGGACGATATACTAGTCAAAACCAAGGATAAGGCCACGCTCATATCAGACCTAGAAGAAACATTTGCAAATCTGCGCAAGATCAACATGAAGCTCAACCCTGAGAAGTGTGTGTTCAGTGTCCCATTCGACAAACTCCTCGGTTTCTTTGTATCTGAACATGGAATTGAAGCAAATCCCGACAAGATCAAAGCAATTGAGCAAATTGAAGCACCAACACATGTCAAAGACGTGCAATGCCGTGCCGGCTATGTTGCTGCTCTGAGTAGGTTCATCTCAAAATCTACTGAGCATGCCCTGCCCTTTTTCAAAATCTTGAAGAAGGCGGGTCCAATGAAATGGACCCCGGAAGCGGAGGCAACACTACAGGATTTGAAGAAATACCTCTCCTCTCCGCCAGTCCAAGTTGCACCGAAACCACAAGAGCCGTTGCTGCTATACCTAGCGGCAACAAATCTAGTGGTGAGTGTTTTGCTAGTGGCTGAGAGAGAAGCTGATGAGGAAGCGGCAACAACGGCAAGACCGCCAAGCAACGAGCTGGGACATTCCCCGGCAGGGTGTGGTGCCGGCAAAGAAGGATCTACGCAGCCAAATGAGTCAATCCGGAAGAAGAAGGTGGTGCAGCGTTTGGTCTATTTTGTCCGTTCCTTGTTGCACGGGGCTAGGTCAAGATATTCTGGCGTGCAAAAATTGCTCTTCAGCCTTCTTATGGCCTCGAGGAAGCTGCACCACTACTTCCAAGCACATGAGATCACCATTGTCACTCGCTTTCCACTACAACGGATCTTGCAAAACCCAAAAGCTACCGGCAGGATTGTGGAGTGGGCTCTGGAACTATCAAGCTTTGGTCTTAAGTTTGAAAGCACTTCAACCATTCAGAGCAGGGCCTTGGCGGAGTTCATTGCAGAATGGACCCCAACGCCCGATGAAGAGGTTCCAAAGTCAAGTCTCCCTGGCAACGAAACTGATCGAGAATGGATCATGTATTTTTATGGAGCTTTCTCGCTGCAAGGCGCCGGTGTCGGAGTGCTGCTTGTCACACCCACCAGAGAGCACCTCAGATATGTGGCTCAGATGCACTTTCCCTAGGAAAGATCAACAGACGACACTGCTGAGTACGAAGGACTGCTTGCCGGTCTCAGGATCACGGTAGTCCTTGGGATTAAGAAACTTGTTGTTAGAGGTGATTCTCAACTTGTCGTCAGGCAAGTGAACAAAGATTACAAGAGCCTGTTGATGGAAGCTTATGTAGACGAAGTGAGGAAGTTGGAAGAACGTTTTGACGGCCTGCAAATGGAGCAAGTTCCACATGTAGAGAACAGCGTTGTTGATGGCCTGTCGAAATGTGTTGCCCTTAAGTTGCCTGTGGAACCAGGAACTTTCGTGCTCCAACTAACTCAAACCTCCATGACACCAACAACTCGACAAGAGAAGAGAAGAAAATTAAGTTCCGGCAAGTATTTCCCGGCACAGCTCCCTGAAGTTGTCGACGAGAAGGTTGCCAGAGGGAATGCCAGGTTTGTCGGTGAGCATTGTGCTCCGGCAGGCCCCCCGGCTCTTGCCATAGAAGCATACGATCCTACCAGGCCTACCGGGGCGCAGCGGACTCCGGCGGCCCTTAGGCCCTTGTTGTCGAGACAAATGCTACCCCGGCGGAGGATACACATTTGGTCCTTGATGTCGAGCCATAGGCTCCGGCATGGGCACAACACATTGTCCATTTCCTTCAGACAGGAGAACTCGGGGAACAAGAAGAAGCAGAGAGAGTAGCCCGCCACTCTAATATGTACCAGTTCATAGACAATGTCCTGTACAGAAAAAGACCGAACGGTGTGAAACTCAAATGCATTTCCCGGGAAGATGGACTGAAGCTGTTGGCAGAGATACATGGAGGCATATGTGACTCCCACATGGGGTCAAGAGCCCTTGCCGGGAAAGCATTCCGGCAAGCCTTCTTTTGGCCCACCACCCTCCAGGATGCAACGACATTGGTAACCAAAGGTGAGGCATGCCAGTTTCATTCAAAAATACTACATCAACCAGCTCAAGCACTCCAAACGATCCCTCTCTCCTGCCCATTTTCGGTCTGGGGGGCTCGACATCTTGGGCCCCCTTTCCCCGTGCTGCCAGGGGCTTTGAGTACTTGTACGTCGCAATCGACAAGTTCACAAAGTGGCCAGAAGTGGAAGCAGTGAGGAAGGTGACATCATAGTGAGCCGTCAAGTTCTTCAAGGGACTAGTTTGCCATTTTGGCGTTCCCAACAGGGTCATCACCGACAATGGCACACAGTTCACGAGTCGCACCTTCATGCAGTATGATGAGGACATCCCTACTAATGTTACACCCACCCCGACTGCTATACATACAAGACCAATTACTAGAGCTCGCGCACGTCAATTGAATTACCAGGTACTTTCTTTTCTTGGAAATCCTTCTAATATTCATGAACATATGATGCTGCCTAAACTGGATACTTTTGTTTTACTTATGAATGAAGGACCTAGCATGGATAAGAAGGATGACCATTGGAGCGGGATCAAGCATGGAGGAGAAGGTGCGCGTGTGGGGAAGAACAATGGAGCTTCCAGTGATGATTTTCGCACATTGAAGCCACCATAATGGGAGCGGGAAGCCTTGGACGAAATATGCATGATGCCACTTTATGAAATTCGTCCATAGGCTAATATAGGTGCTGCGCCACCTTATTTTTGGGCCAGGCCCATGTAATTTCTAAATACCATATTATAGGCTGTTTTTAGAGTCCGTATATATGGGGAAACTGACTTAGGGTCGGTTTCGGACCCCTCCTCCAAGGGGCCACGAAATTCCCTTCTATTCCCCCATATATACAGCCCTTAGGGCTTCGTTTTAGGGTTGGGTTTTGTTTAGATTACAAGTTCGCCATAGCAGCAACTTCGCGTTCTTCGTTTGTGTTCCACGACCAGACAAAGGCGTCACAGAACCCCACTTCATCAATAAAGCTTTCCTCTTATATTCGCAATATCCAGATTGCAATCTTAGTTTCTTGCTTGTTCTTCGTTTGCGTGCAGGAAATAGACCCTCGTGGTCAGGTTGATCGTGCTCCGGCGTGGTCAATAACCTCTCAGAGTTGGTTTAGCGATTGCTAAGGCGCGACGTCTCACACGTTCGTAGTCGGATCGTCAAAGTCTACTCCACCAAAAACGATAGCCACCATCTCATCGAAAGACAGGGACAACTTCGCCTCTATCAAGTGGTATCAGATTTCCAGGTTGCTCGGTGAGATTTTACCAATTTTCGTAGTTTAGATCGCATCTGTTCTTCATACCTTTAGTCCACGAAAAAGCCAAAAAAAAAATTAGGGTTAGATCATCATATCCGAACCAATCTGAGCCTTTGCATAGTCTTTTCAGTATTTTGCTTTGTTGAATTGGCGGTTACATCGTTGTGTCGAGTTGCTGGAACATTTGGAACATTTACGTGCTGTTTTTACTGTGCTACGTGATGCACGTTTGTTTGGTAACCTTGGGAAGTGCACCTTTTGCACCGACCGAGTATCTTTTCTTGGCTATGTTGTTACTCCACAGGGAATTGAAGTTGATACAGCCAAGATCGAAGCTATTGAGAGTTGGCCGCAGCCCAAAACGGTCACACAAGTAAGGAGTTTTCTTGGCCTCGCTGGTTTCTATAGGCGTTTTGTGAGAAATTTCAGCACCATTGCTGCGCCTCTCAATGAGCTTACAGTATGTCCAAGAACTTGGTGGCAAAATCTGTTTTGCTTCCGTTGCCCACCCGAGGAGCAACGGCCAAGCGGAAAGGGCTAATGTTGAAGTGTTGCAAGGCCTCAAGACAAGAACTTTCGACAAGCTGCACAAGTGCGAAAGGCACTAGATTGATGAGTTGCCGGTGGTTCTTTGGTCAATCAGAATGACACCAAATTGAGCTACCGGCCAGACACCCTTCTCCCTTGTCTATGGGGTGGAGGCGGTTCTCCCCCACGGAACTCATATACGGATCACCTCGAGTGCTCGCTTATGATGAGCTTGAGCAAGAGCAGTTGCGGTAAGACGACGCGATGCTCCTTGAGGAAAACCGTCTTCAGGCTGCTGTGAGAGTTGGATGCTACCAGCAAGCTTTGTGCCGCTACCATAGCCGCAAATTTAATGCCAGAAGTCTTGAGGAAGGTGACCTTGTTCTTCGGCGAGTTCATTCCGCCAAGAATTCCAACAAGTTCACACCGAAGTGGGAAGGCCCTTATCGGGTAGTACGAGTCACCAGGCCTGGCGCAGTCCGCCTGGAGACCGAAGATGGCATCCTAGTGAGCAACTCTTGGAATATTGAACACCTTCGCAAGTTCTACGCATGAGGCGCAGTTGCCGGGCCTCCTGGCAACCACCTTTTGTACAAGTCTTGCCGCTGAAGCATGTAATCCTTGGTACAAAGCCAGTCTCAGACCCTGTGCATAGTTGAATAGAGATAAGTGTTCTGCAAACCTGATCGATTCTCATGTTTACTTATGTGCATGTTTGTCTGAGGTGTAGCATTGCACTTAATCCCATCAAGGACTAACAGACCGCCAATGTTTCATATCCATATTTTCGCTTCTCTCTTTTTCCCAAAGGACAAAAGGACGCCTCGCGTGCAGCTTTCCCGAGGGGGATGATGGTACGGATACCTATGAGCGACGTCCCAGAAAAACTTGCCGGAGGAAGTGCGGCAACAAAAAGATAAGTTGCAAAAACCCCGAGATAATTCTTGCTGTAGAGTTATTTTCCTTTTGCGATTTTGACCTCTATATGGAAAACTTGCACGCTAGGGAACCTTGCCGCGTTTGGCCGCGCTCTCATCATGTTTCGGGAACTACTCAATGGTTTAAGTGGTCGCACCCGCGCTCCTTGCTTCGTTTCGAGTCCGCTCAATGACTCAAGTGACAACGCTCATGCCCTTACTCTGTTTCGAGCAAGACCAACACTTCGCGCGGCAGCACCAAAAACGCCAAGGCGTCTTGCCAACGGTAACACCGCCAATAGGCTGCTAAGGACCCATTCCTCAAAGCGCTCGCGGTAGGGCTACTCACGTCGGTAAGAATTTTTTGAAAAGGTGTAGGGAAAATTTCATACATGGAAACAATCCAGCAAGATAACATAACAATTGTTCAAAATGTAACGAGCATCACTATATTGGCCTCACCGAGGTTCTAACATAAAATAAAATGTTTTTGGCATGTGCGGCAACGAGGTGTAAGGCAGCTAATCCCAGCGATCGCCTTCAACCCGCTTGACTTGGCTTACCCTCTCGACGACGGGCGCGACGAGTTCCTCAAGTGCCTTGAAGTCTACACTCTTCGGCAAGTGGTCAAGGACATTGGTGAGGTCGAGGCTGGGGTTCCTCTATGTCACCTTAACAAGCACCTTGCGGAGAATGACCTGGCAGAGCTTGCGTGATTCGTTGGCCAGGTGGGATGCCCGGTCGGAGTGAAGCTGCTCAAGGGCTCCAGGCAGGTTGTCGAAGAACATGGTCACCTTGGCGCTCGTGGACATCCTGTCGTAGGGAGAGTACATGGGGCCCTCCAGGCCCCTGGAGGACAGTTTCTCGGTGAGTTTCTCGTCAACGTCGACAAGCTTCTCGGTCCATATTTCCACTCCATGCACATAGTCGTTGTGGGCATTAGCGGCGCTCTCGCCCAGCTCTTTCTCATCATGGAGCTCATTGACCAGAGCCTTCTCTCGGGTCTTGGCGGCCTCGAGGGTCCCGGTCAGCATGGCCAGCTTTAGATTCTGGTCGCTGATGGACTCGTTGGCTGAAGAGAGCAGCTTGGTATTGTTAGAAATGGCGACTTGCATCTCCATCAGACTGGCGACGGCTTTGTCCCTTTTAGTCTTGAGCGACATGACCTCCTTGTCGAGATCCTCAAGGACGGCCTCCAGCTTATTCGCCCTCCTCTCCTGCAAGTTCTTGGCAGCCTCGGGAACTTCAGCTGCATCGATGGCCTCCTTCAGTTTGCCGGCGTGCTCCACAATTAGGGCCTCGAGCGTCTCCTTATGCTCCCGCTCCCGATGCTGGGTCCACCGCGCGACAAGATCCTCGAGCTCCACTTCCTCGCTGCAGATCTTTTCGGCAAGCGCCTTCTCGCAAGAGGCAAGGTCCTCCTCATGGGCGTCAAGCAAGACACGATGCTCCATCAAGCAAGCATCCTCTACAGCAACCCGTTGTTTGGCCTCTTCCTGTGCCTGCTCGACGTCGGACTGTTGCATGAAGAGTTGGCTTCAACCTTGGCTCAACTGCGTTTGGCCAGTCTTTAGGTCCTGGGAAGCTTGGGAAAACCAAGCCTGAGTTTCTTTGACGTGCTCTTGGAAATTGGCCTCGGCCGCTTCCATAACCGCGGCCCTGGAGTCCAGTTTCTCCTTTCACGCACGGTGGAGTGCTTGAAGTTTTCGGAAGCTGTCGCCCATGGTCTGATGGAGCTGCTCCTCTTGGGATTTGCTGCCCATGGTCTGAACAAGTTATCGCCGACCTTGAAGTATCTACTCGAGGAAGGAGCTTCGGACGGAGGAGACCGGTCCTCTTTGGCCGCCTCCTCGACAGCTAGGGGCTCAGTGGTCGACGTAGCGCCTGGCGCTCCTGCGGCAGGGATGCCGTCAGTGCGACCACTGGCCTCCCCACCGATCTTCTCGGTGGAATTATTGGTGGCCTCCTCGGCGGACTTCTTAGTGGCCTCAGCACTAGCAGCCTCAGTGGCAGCATTCTTGGCGGCTTCAGCTGTCACGCTCAAGATGTGGTCCTATCCTTATTTTGGCACGAGGGCCTCGACAGGGATAGAAGCGCATCTTGTCGTGTTGCAAGAATGGATATCATTACAAGTACATGTACAGAAGGGATGAGTATATTGAATTGGCTTACACTCGCCACAAGCTACATCAGAGTCACATCAACACAACAACATACTCAAACATCATACAGAAGAGCAGGGTGCGGCTACGGACGAAATCAAACGACAAATGACATCCATCCTTGCTATCCAAGGCTGCCGCCTGGAACCCATCCTAGATTGATGAAGAAGAAGAACTCCAAATCAAACAAGCAATGCGCTCACATCAAAGCATCGCATTACCTGTACCTGCAACTGTTGTTGTAGTAATCTGTGAGCCACAGGGACTCAGCAATCTCATTTCCAAGGGTATTAAGACAATTAAAGCTTAATGGGTGAGGTATGGTTAAGTGGTGAGGCTGCAGCAGCGACTAAGCATTTATTTGAGTGGCTAACTTATGAGTACAGAAAGTAAAGTATGGTGGTCTACACATAACGGACGTGAACTAGTAATGATCACTAAATGATCCTGAACACCTACTTACGTCAAACATACCCCACCGTGTTCTCTTTCGGATAAGGTCTCACGCGAAGAGACAGTCACGGTTACGCACACGGTTGGTGTATTTTATTTGAGTTTACTTCAAGTTTGCTATGACCGGGTGTTAAACAAAGTATCCAAGTTTGCCACATCACCACGGGCATGGCTTCTCAAAAAGATTTAACCCTGCAGGGGTACTCCAACTCATCCATCATAAATTAACCACACACAGCGGGAATAACCTCGACCACAGATCTCGTGATCATCCTAGGCAAATCCAAAGGAAATCCGACACCTCGAGGTAGCCCGAAGAAAATCAGAGTTCCTCACTCAAGACGTTCGAGAAAGGTAAAACAAATCCAGCAAGGCCTCCCAACGTGCCAACAATCCTGATAGGAGCCGCGTATGTCGTTCTCAGGCAACGGTAGATGAGCTACGCGTACAGTGGCCTGATAGAAATCTCCCGAGTTGCCCCTGGTTGACCCCGCACAGTGCTCTAGTTTGGACCAACACTCATGAGGAGCACTGGCCCGGGGGTTGATTAATTATCCACGGGGTCCGGAAGCCCCTATGCAAGTTCATTAGTTCTTAGGCAAATGTAGTACCAATGTTGGGCCTTGCCAGACAAGCTTTATTCTAACCCGAAAATCGAGGGGGTCCCCATAACAACCCCGACCATGTTAGGAGCGCTCAATTATGGAACATAACACCGGTTCACAAGTAACTAGGGGCGGCAAGAGTGGAACAAAACACCGAGCAAAAGGCCAAGCCTTCCACCTTTACCAAGTATATATGTGCATTAAATTAAATAGCAGCAATATTGTGATATAACAAAAGAATGTCCATGTCGACACATGGAAGCAATTGCACCTGCAGCTAGAAACACTATAAGAAGGGTTGAGCAAGCGGTAACATAGCCAAACAAAGGTTTGTTGGGATGTGAAGGGGTTAGAGGCTTATCATGGCAATGTTGGGAGGCTTGACAAACAAGTGGTAGGTAGCGAGACATAACGATAAAATCAAGACAACTAGCATAGCAATGATAGTAGTGGTATCCAGGGAAATATGTCATCTTGCCTGAGATCTCGCTCAGAAGAAGAACGAGTCCATGAAGAAGATGAGCCAACATAGTCGAACGAATCCTCACACTTCGAACGCTTTCGGAACTGTATCGAGGAGAAGCAATCCGAAACAACAATCAACACAAGATACACCACAACATATGCATGACACGATGCGCAAACAAATATGATGCATGTCCAGTTTAATATGCAATGCATGAAATTTCACAACAATCAAATACTACACATTAAGTGAAGCTCAATAGGCAACGAGTTGCATATTGACGAAACTCCATATTCGAATATTTAGATCAATCTCGTTTAGGTACTCATCAATGTTAAATGTTGTTAGGCATGGCAAGAGGTGAAGCATAAGTAAACTATACTATCTAGGCATCTTAAATGAGGCCGGGAACAACTTATAATGTTTCCGAAACGACCTCATATGTTGATTTCAAAATTGGTCCAGATCTTAACTAACCATATTTTATATTTTTTAAACAGTGAAATAAATGTCACCATATGCTTCTACACGTTTTTCTAGTCAAGTTACATGTATGGAACATCTCAAACGGAGCTACGGCCTAAAAGATATGAGCAACACAAGATGCATATGTCATGGATGCAAATGCAATGGAAAAACAATCTCAAACATTTCAAATCATGAATGCAGCAAGTTATTATGAAACTACATTAGATTCTAAGAAAGTCTCATATGCAACATGTTCAAACGGAGGTACGGTTCAACCACAAACACCAAAACAAGTTTTAATTGAAATCTGCCCAAAACAGCAACATGGCATTTTGCACACATGAAAACAGCAAGTTACACTATTCTAAAATGCACAAACTAAGCATGGGGCAGTAGCATATAACACACACTTCATTTCATCTTCACATATCATACTCAAAACATGCATGGATCACATGTTAGGAAGCTCACAAGGTGGCTACTTGAAAACAGTTTCAGACTTAGTGAAAATAGCAGTTTTTGACAGTGCAGTTTTTATCACCAAGGCATATTGACAGCAGTAAAACTATATGCTACAGGTCATATTATGGCATGAAACTTAACAGCATACTAAAGGACATTATCAACTACAAATAACTCCACTACACCTACCACAAAAGGATTCTAGATCACTAGCAAACCACATGGCAAGACAGCAACAAAATAATACAGATTCCAGACTTAGAAATATTTTAGCATCTCAAAACAGCAGTGTTTTTATAGCATGTTGTCAACAAGAAAATAACACCTATACATGCATTTCTATGACAAGCAAAATGTCCAGGGGCTAGGACACATATCAAAGGGCATATCTCATGTTCAAAATTATTTCAAATCAAGCATGTACTAAATCACACGAAAATGAAAAAAGGGCATCACAGCAATATGATATGCACACAAAAATGCTCAAATGACAAAACTAAATGCACAGATAAATACTATGGATTATTCTACCCCGAAAACATATATAATATGCATAGGTTCATGTGGGAAAATAAGTCACAATTAATTATGCAAGTTTATGGCATAATTTATTAGCAAGGTTATTTATGCAAAATAAATGCAAACACCATGCCATCATTTTTATACTGCATGAAAATGCGATATTATGAAACCCACCAAATTCTACACATTTACATATAGGGTTTGATTAATTCGGGGCACGTTTAAACATATATGTGCAAATGCGAAATATGGCAATTATACACGATAAAAAAATGGCATGTTAAATATTTTAAGCATTGATGAAAATGGCATATTATTAATCTACACATTTTTCTAAGCATTTTTCATATATAAAACATTTTATTCGGACATACGGTTGATTTGTTATTAACGTTTTAAATTATGCAATGCATACAAACGAAAAAAAATACAACGCACGGAGGGGGGCTGGCTGGCTCAACATGGGCCAAGCCCATTCTGTAGAGGGCAGCTGGGCCATGCTGGGGGCAGAGGCGCTGGTGGGCCGGGCCCACGCGCTAGTCAATGCGAGCGGCATCGCGCTCGTCCTCCTCCTCCCGAGCGGAGGACGTGAGGCAGGGGCGGCGGCGCCAGCAGGCTCCCACGACGGCTCCGGCGACGGGGAACGACGAGGAGACCGGGAACGGGGCAAGGCCGACCGGATCCGGTGCCTCCCTTGCCGGATCTGGCCGGAGATGGCCGGCGGCAAGCTGCGGAGCGGTGGCGACAACCTGCAAGGTAAGAGCGGGCGCGGGGGTGAGCTCGACAGCGGAGGAAAAATGGAGGAGGGGGAGGGAAGAAGAAGAGGTCCACGGCAGGGGGAGGTCGACGGCGGCCCTCCGGTGGCCGATGATGACGGGACCACGGGGAGGAGCGGGAGGCGCGGCCATGGGAGCTCGGGAGGAGCTCGGGAGGAACGGCGGCTACGCGGTTGACCCGGGCCCAGATGGGCTTCAGTGGGCCTTGTGGCTGGAGAAGGGAGAAGGAGGGGTTTGACACGGGATCCAAGGGAAATAGGGTTAGCTGCCCAATTAGGAAGGGGAGGGGTCTATTTATAGGTTTAGGGGCTAGGGATGACGGTCTCTGTTCGTTTTCGGACCGTACGATCTCGATCGGACGGCCCGGAAGCGGAGGGGGCTACGGATGGCTGTGTAGATGGGCTAGGTGGGGAAGAGAGGGAAGGTTTGCGGCCCGAGACACGAAGTTTTAGAACACCGACAATGTTTGACGAATAACCAATGACCGCTCTGCTACGGCTGACCGACGGGGTATCAAACGAACTCGGAACGCGATGAAATTCGATGGGCAGTCTTCCTACAATATATCAAGACCGCACGCCAAGTTTCAACCCAATCCAAGAATCTTTTTAGCGCGCCTTTTAAAACATTTATTTAACAATGTCGCGGGCGCGTGCGTGTGTGGTTGGTCTCGAAATGAGCAACGGCACGAACGGAGAGAACCAGCAACTACGAACGGATGCAAGTTTACGAAAACGGGTGACGGTGCTATGCAAATGATGCGAATGATGCGATGATGAATGCAACAACCAGACGAACCACAGACGAGAACGGAACTAAAAGGGGAATCTTCTGGAATCTTCTCGAGCGTTGGTCCTGGGCGGTTACATCAGCGGCATCACTCTTGATGGCCTCCTTGGCAGCGATCCTGTCGGCGGCGGCGACGGTATCCCGGGCGGTCTCCTCGATGACGGTGTCGATGTCCATGCCATACATTGAGGGAATGTCTGGAGGCCAAGAAAGCAAACCAAACGAAACTAAGGTGGAGTTCAAGATGACAAAAGACGAAAATAATAAAGAGTACATGCACCGACGTTGGTCGTCGTCAAAGGCCTGCCGGTGCCTGTGCTTGCTGGCTCCTTGTCGTCGCGGTAAAGCGCGCCAAAGGAGGTCCTTCCCGGGGACCTTTCTCTGGGTGGCATAGATGATGGGGGTGGCATTTCCAGAACGGTCGCTGATGTTTCTCCTTGCCGCCACCCTCCTCCAGCACGTCCGGAGATGTCAGCAATAAAGATGCACACCCAGGTGCTTTCCAGCGAAAAGTGTGCGATGGGCTCACGTTGGGGGCTCCACCGAGGACAGAGTCGAGGGCTGCACCATGGGCTAGCCTCTGGGTTGACCATGGTCGCCCTTGGCACGCCTGAGGCGCTTGCCAGCGAATCCTCGGCCGTCGAGGTCCTCGCCCTCCTAGACACCTATTGCGCTAGTGTTTCTATGTCCCTGTGGAAGCAAACCAAATGAGTAAAGTAAAAACCAATTTTTTTAAAAAGTGAAAGGTATGGCAGGGCCCTTACTCCTCATCTTCTTCTCTTGAGCTAAGGGCAGAATGGTCGAAGGCGACCTCTGCCGTGGTGCCCGTGGGAGGGGGTGGAGGGGGTTCTCCTGGGTCGCTTGGCCGCGACAGGCGCAGGTGGCCGATGGGTCTCTTGCCGCCGCGCGGCCTTGCCGGTCGCTACCTTGCCGGGGGTTGTGCTGCTCGAAGGAGCTTGGCAGATGCGGAGCCCAGTGGCAGCACTCCGGAGGACGCACCTTTTCGCTTGCACAAGGGATGGAGCTTCCTCGGACTGCTCCTCCTCAGTTGCGCCTTCAACAGAACAGCCCCGAGCGTATGTGTCGCCCTGCTCCTTGGCGGTCCTGCCCTGCCCGGCAAGGCTTTTGTCCGGAACTGTTTCCCCTTCGCCGGCTTCCTCATCCAAGAAGCCAGCGCTGCCGGCCTCCGCGGCTAGATCTGCCTCCTCTGCCCTGCTGGGGATGTACGCCGGATCCTCCTTAGTGGTGTCACGGACGAGGCCCTCCTCCCCACGGGTGGCCCATTCCATAAAATTATCGAAGAAATCATACACCTGCTCGGGAGGCGGCTCGATCCAAGATGCGTCGAGGCTATGTGCGTCGAACACCAGTATCATGGCAATGAGCCTACCTAAGGCAGCATTGTTGCACAGGGGGGACTATGCCTGTCGGCAGCCCAGGGACCGGAGCGCTCTTGAACAGCTTCTGGCAGAGGGTGATAGAGGCGAAGTTGTCCCTGTCTTTCGATGAGATGGTGGCTATCGTTTTTGGTGGAGTAGACTTTGACGATCCGACTACGAACGTGTGAGACGTCGCGCCTTAGCAATCGCTAAACCAACTCTGAGAGGTTATTGACCACGCCGGAGCACGATCAACCTGACCACGAGGGTCTATTTCCTGCACGCAAACGAAGAACAAGCAAGAAACTAAGATTGCAATCTGGATATTGCGAATATAAGAGGAAAGCTTTATTGATGAAGTGGGGTTCTGTGACGCCTTTGTCTGGTCGTGGAACACAAACGAAGAACGCGAAGTTGCTGCTATGGCGAACTTGTAATCTAAACAAAACCCAAACCTAAAACGAAGCCCTAAGGGCTGTATATATGGGGGAATAGAAGGGAATTTCGTGGCCCCTTGGAGGAGGGGTCCGAAACCGACCCTAAGTCAGTTTCCCCATACATACGGACTCTAAAAACAGCCTATAATATGGTATTTCGAAATTACATGGGCCTGGCCCAAAATTAAGGTGGCGCAGCACCTATATTAGCCTATGGACGAATTTTATAAAGTGGCATCATGCATATTTCGTCCAAAGCTTCCCACTCCCATTATGGTGGCTTCAATGTGCGAAAATCATCACTGGAAGCTCCATTGTTCTTCCCCGCGCGCACCTTCTCCTCCATGCTTGATCCCGCTCCAATGGTCATCCTTCTTATCCATGATAGGTCCTTCATTCATAAGTAAAACAAAAGTATCTAATTTAGGCAGCATCATATGTTCATGAATATTAGAAGGATTTCCAAGAAACGAAAGTACCTGGTAATTCAATTGACGTGCGCGAGCTCTAGTAATTGGTCCTGTATGTATAGCAGTCGGGGTGGGTGTAACATTAGTAGGGATGTCCTCATCATCCTCCCCTTCTTGAACTGAAGTCGTCCTCGACAGAAGCTCATCTTCCTCACCCAAATAAGGCTTCAAATCTGCAATGTTAAAAGTGGGGCTAACCCCAAACTCTGCAGGCAGCTCAAGTTTATGTGCATTATCATTTATTTTCTCTAACACCTTAAAAGGACCATCAGCACGGGGCATTAGCTTTGACTTGCGCAAATCAGGAAATCTATCCTTACGCAAATGTAACCAAACAAGATCACCAGGTGCAAAGACAACATGTTTTCTACCCTTATCTCCAGCAAGTTTGTATTTAGCATTCATACACTCAATGTTTTCCTTCGTTAACTCATGCATCTTTAATATCAATTCAGCACGTTCTTTAGCATCAAAATTAACCTTCTCCGAAGATGGAAGAGGCAACAAATCAATAGGTGCACGAGGTAAGAAACCATACACAACTTGAAAAGGGCACATCTTAGTGGTAGAATGTAGCGAACGATTATAAGCAAATTCAATATGAGGCAAGCATTCTTCCCACATTTTCAGGTTATTCTTCAAAACAGCCCTAAGCATAGTAGACAATGATCTATTGACTACTTTAGTTTGTCCATCAGTTTGGGGATGACATGTAGTACTAAAAAGTAGTTTAGTCCCCAACTTAGCCCATAAACATCTCCAAAAATGGCTAAGAAATTTAGCATCACGATCTGAAACAATTGTATTTGGTACACCATGCAATCGAATAATTTCACGAAAGAACAAATCAGCAACATGAGCAGCATCATCACTTTTATTACATGGTATAAAGTGTGCCATTTTGGAAAATCTATCCACGACAACAAATATGCTATCCCTCCCCTTCTTTGTTCGAGGTAAACCTAAAACAAAGTCCATAGATATATCCTCCCAAGGAACACTAGGTACAGGCAAAGGCATATATAAACCATGAGCATTGAGTCGTGACTTAGCTTTTTGACATGTAGTGCAGCGAGCAACAAAACGCTCAACATCCCGTCTCATCTTTGGCCAAAAGAAATGTGTAGAAAGTACGTCCTCCGTCTTCTTCACGCCAAAGTGTCCCATTAATCCTCCTCCGTGCGCCTCCTGTAACAACAAAAGACGAATGGAGCTAGCTGGAATGCATAGCTTGTTAGCACGGAACACAAATCCATCATTAATAACGAACTTGTTCCATGTTCTCCCTTCTTTACAATTCTGCAACACGTCTCTAAATTCAGCATCATGCACATATTGATCTTTGATGGTCTCCAAACCAAATATTTTAAAGTCAAGTTGTGAAAGCATAGTATAACGACGAGACAAAGCATCAGCAATAACATTGTCTTTACCCTTCTTGTGTTTAATGACATAAGGGAAAGTCTCAATGAATTCAACCCATTTAGCATGTCTACGGTTCAGTTTTGCTTGACTTTTAATATGTTTCAAAGATTCATGATCAGAATGTATAACAAATTCTTTGGGCCATAAATAATGTTGCCATGTTTCCAAAGTCCGAACAAGAGCATATAATTCCTTATCATAAGTAGAATAATTCAGACTAGGCCCACTTAATTTTTCAGAAAAGTACGCAACAGGTTTACCATCTTGTAATAACACACCTCCTAACCCAATACCACTAGCATCACATTCAAGCTCGAAAGTCTTATTAAAATCAGGAAGTTGGAGTAAAGGAGCATGTGTTAACTTATCTTTCAAGACCGTGAAGGCTTCTTCCTGTGCGGTACCCCAAGAAAAAGGCACGTCCTTCTTTGTAAGCTCATTGAGAGGCGCAGCAATGGTGCTGAAATCTCTGACAAAACGCCTATAGAAACCAGCGAGGCCAAGAAAACTCCTTACTTGTGTGACCGTTTTGGGCTGCGGCCAACTCTCAATAGCTGCAATCTTGGCTTTATCAACTTCAATTCCCTGTGGAGTAACAACATAGCCAAGAAAAGATACTCGGTCGGTGCAAAAGGTGCACTTCCCAAGGTTACCAAACAAACGGGCATCACGGAGCGCAGTAAAAACAGCACGTAAATGTTCCAAAT
Source organism: Hordeum marinum (assembly GCA_022496015.1). Taxonomy (NCBI): domain Eukaryota; kingdom Viridiplantae; phylum Streptophyta; class Magnoliopsida; order Poales; family Poaceae; genus Hordeum; species Hordeum marinum. The sequence goes on along the minus strand of CM039675.1, from coordinate 224,957,771 downwards.
GTTCCTCGAAAGATCTACTAAAAATCAATATATCATCAAAATAGACTACCACAAATCGTCCAATGAAAGCACGTAAAACCTCGTTCATTAATCTCATGAAAGTGCTAGGTGCATTAGTTAACCCAAAAGGCATGACTAGCCACTCATATAATCCAAACTTAGTTTTAAATGCTGTTTTCCATTCATCTCCCAATTTCATACGAATTTGATGGTATCCACTACGCAAATCAACTTTGGAGAAAATTGTAGAGCCACTTAATTCATCAAGCATATCATCTAGTCTAGGAATAGGATGACGATAACGAATAGTAATATTATTAATGCCTCTACAATCCACACACATGCGCGATGTACCATCCTTTTTAGGCACTAGAATAATAGGAACAGCACAAGGACTAAGGGATTCACGTATATAACCTTTGTCAAGCAGCTCTTGTACTTGACGCATAATCTCCTTTGTCTCCTCTGGATTGGTACGGTAGGGCGCACGGTTGGGTAGGGATGCACCGGGAATTAAGTCAATCTGATGCTCAATCCCACGAATAGGCGGTAATCCCGGTGGCACGTCTTGTGGAAAGACGTCAGCGAACTCCTGCAAAATGTTAATGACAGCAGGAGGCAAAGAGGGAGGCATGTCCTCGAATGAAAATAATACCTCTTTGCATACAAAAGCATAGCAAACAGATGTAGCAACATCCAAATCATTAATATCAGATTTAGTAGCAAGTAAACATCCACTCTGCAATTTTATATCGGATGCAACAGTAGATGATGGTTTATTATGCTTATGGTGTTGCTCAAATTCCTGTGCTACAATCTGATTTTCACTCTTATTTTTCTCCTGTTTTGCTTTACTAGCTCTAGCAATGTCATCTTTCATAATATGTTCGGGAGACATAGGAAGCAACGTGATATTATGATCCTTATGAACAAGAGTATACTGATTTGTCCTACCATGGTGTACAGAATTTTTATCAAACTGCCATGGTCTACCAAGTAAAACAGAACATGCTTGCATGGGTACCACATCACAATCCACATAATCAGAATATGTAGCAATGCTAAAATGCACACGAACAGTACGTGTTACCTTAACCTTGCCACTATTGTTGAACCATTGGATGTAATAAGGATGAGGATGTGGTCTGGTGGATAGAGACAGCTTCTCCACCATCTCCATGCTAGCCAAGTTATTGCAACTCCCTCCATCGATGATGATGCGAATAGAACGCTCCTTCACAACTCCCTTTGTGTGGAACAAGTTGTGCCTCTGATTTTGCTCAGCCTGTGTAACCTGCACACTGAGAACACGTTGAGCAACTAAACTTTCATACCTGTCAGCGTAATCAGTAGCCATGTAGTGTGTTTCTGGTTCTGCATCGTCGCCATTGTGTTCTTCACTTGCAATGAGAGCCAAAGTCTCCTCATCATAATCACTAGCAGACGCATATCCACCATCCTCAGTAACAATCATGACACGCTTGGAAGGGCATTCTCTCGCAAAGTGACCTCCACCCTTGCAACGACGGCATATAACCTCATGTGTTTGCCCTGTGGATGCAATAGATGAAGAAGAGCTCGGTGCAGGCCCAGAAGGTGTGCTCTTGGTAGAGGGTGGAGGAGGAGCCTGTTTCCTGGTATCGCGGTTGGAGTTGGAGGTTGAAGTAGGTGGTGTTGCAGCAGGACGTGTGGAAGTAGAGGAGGTACGTGGCGTCCATGATGAAGTGCGACCTGCAGAAAAAGTAGTTCTCGCCATTGCCTGTCGATCCTGCACTTCACGTTCAGCTTTGCAAGCAAGATGAAATAAACGAGTGATAGTGTTATACTCCTTATACTCCAGAATAGTCTGAATCTCTCTATTCAATCCACCCATAAAACGTGCAAGCATAGCTTCATTCTCCTCAACAATACCACATCTAATCATACCAGTTTGTAATTCCTGATAATATTCTTCTACAGAATTTTTTCCTTGTCTTAAACGCTGCAAATTTTGAAGCAACTCACGTTGATAATAAGGTGGCACCCAACGATTACGCATAGCAGTTTTCAAAGCAGCCCATGATATAGGCGAAGTTGTCCCTGTCTTTCGATGAGATGGTGGCTATCGTTTTTGGTGGAGTAGACTTTCACGATCCGACTACGAACGTGTGAGACGTCGCGCCTTAGCAATCGCTAAACCAACTCTGAGAGGTTATTGACCACGCCGGAGCACGATCAACCTGACCACGAGGGTCTATTTCCTGCACGCAAACGAAGAACAAGCAAGAAACTAAGATTGCAATCTGGATATTGCGAATATAAGAGGAAAGCTTTATTGATGAAGTGGGGTTCTGTGACGCCTTTGTCTGGTCGTGGAACACAAACGAAGAACGCGAAGTTGCTGCTATGGCGAACTTGTAATCTAAACAAAACCCAAACCTAAAACGAAGCCCTAAGGGCTGTATATATGGGGGAATAGAAGGGAATTTCGTGGCCCCTTGGAGGAGGGGTCCGAAACCGACCCTAAGTCAGTTTCCCCATACATACGGACTCTAAAAACAGCCTATAATATGGTATTTCGAAATTACATGGGCCTGGCCCAAAATTAAGGTGGCGCAGCACCTATATTAGCCTATGGACGAATTTTATAAAGTGGCATCATGCATATTTCGTCCACAGCTTCCCACTCCCATTATGGTGGCTTCAATGTGCGAAAATCATCACTGGAAGCTCCAATGTTCTTCCCCGCGCGCGCACCTTCTCCTCCATGCTTGATCCCGCTCCAATGGTCATCCTTCTTATCCATGATAGGTCCTTCATTCATAAGTAAAACAAAAGTATCTAATTTAGGCAGCATCATATGTTCATGAATATTAGAAGGATTTCCAAGAAACGAAAGTACCTGGTAATTCAATTGACGTGCGCGAGCTCTAGTAATTGGTCCTGTATGTATAGCAGTCGGGGTGGGTGTAACATTAGTAGGGATGTCCTCATCATCCTCCCCTTCTTGAACTGACGTCGTCCTCGACGGAAGCTCATCTTCCTCACCCAAATAAGGCTTCAAATCTGCAATGTTAAAAGTGGGGCTAACCCCAAACTCTGCAGGCAGCTCAAGTTTATATGCATTATCATTTACTTTCTCTAACACCTTAAAAGGACCATCAGCACGTGGCATTAGCTTTGACTTGCGCAAATCAGGAAATCTATCCTTACGCAAATGTAACCAAACAAGATCTCCAGGTGCAAAGACAACATGTTTTCTACCCTTATCTCCAGCAAGTTTGTATTTAGCATTCATACGGTCAATGTTTTCCTTAGTTAACTCATGAATCTTTAATATCAATTCAGCACGTTCTTTAGCATCAAAATTAACCTTCTCCGAAGACGGAAGAGGCAACAAATCAATAGGTGCACGAGGTAAGAAACCATACACAACTTCAAAAGGGCACATCTTAGTGGTAGAATGTAGCGAACGATTATAAGCAAATTCAATATGAGGCAAGCATTCTTCCCACATTTTCAGGTTATTCTTCAAAACAGCCCTAAGCATAGTAGACAATGATCTATTGACTACTTCAGTTTGGCCATCAGTTTGGGGGTGACATGTAGTACTAAAAAGCAGTTTAGTCCCCAACTTAGCCCATAAACATCTCCAAAAGTGGCTAAGAAATTTAGCATCACGATCGGAAACAATTGTATTTGGCACACCATGCAACCGAATAATTTCACGAAAGAACAAATCAGCAACATGAGCAGCAGCATCACTTTTATGACATGGTATAAAGTGTGCCATTTTAGAAAATCTATCCACGACAACAAATATGCTATCCCTCCCCTTCTTTGTTCGAGGTAAACCTAAAACAAAGTCCATAGATATATCCTCCCAAGGAACACTAGGTACAGGTAAAGGCATATATAAACCATGAGGATTGAGTCGTGACTTAGCTTTTTGACATGTAGTGCAGCGAGCAACAAAACGCTCAACATCCCGTCTCATCTTTGGCCAAAAGAAATGTGTAGCAAGTACGTCCTCCGTCTTCTTCACGCCAAAGTGTCCCATTAATCCTCCTCCGTGCGCCTCCTGTAACAACAAAAGACGAACGGAGCTAGCTGGAATGCATAGCTTGTTAGCACGAAACACAAATCCATTATTAATAACGAACTTGTTCCATGTTCTCCCTTCTTTACAATTCTGCAACACGTCTCTAAATTCAGCATCATGCACATATTGATCTTTGATGGTCTCCAAACCAAATTTTTTAAAGTCAAGTTGTGAAAGCATAGTATAACGACGAGACAAAGCATCAGCAATAACATTGTCTTTACCCTTCTTGTGTTTAATGACATAAGGGAAAGTCTCAATGAATTCAACCCATTTAGCATGTCTACGGTTCAGTTTTGCTTGACTTTTAATATGTTTCAAAGATTCATGATCAGAATGTATAACAAATTCTTTGGGCCATAAATAATGTTGCCATGTTTCCAAAGTCCGAACAAGAGCATATAATTCCTTATCATAAGTAGAATAATTCAGACTAGGCCCACTTAATTTTTCAGAAAAGTACGCAACAGGTTTACCATCTTGTAGTAACACACCTCCTAACCCAATTCCACTAGCATCACATTCAAGCTCGAAAGTCTTATTAAAATCAGGAAGTTGGAGTAAAGGAGCATGTGTTAACTTATCTTTCAAGACCGTGAAGGCTTCTTCCTGTGCGGTACCCCAAGAAAAAGGCACGTCCTTCTTTGTAAGCTCATTGAGAGGCGCAGCAATGGTGCTGAAATTTCTCACAAAACGCCTATAGAAACCAGCGAGGCCAAGAAAACTCCTTACTTGTGTGACCGTTTTGGGCTGCGGCCAACTCTCAATAGCTTCGATCTTGGCTATATCAACTTCAATTCCCTGTGGAGTAACAACATAGCCAAGAAAAGATACTCGGTCGGTGCAAAAGGTGCACTTCCCAAGGTTACCAAACAAACGTGCATCACGTAGCGCAGTAAAAACAGCACGTAAATGTTCCAAATGTTCCTCCAAAGATCTACTAAAAATCAATATATCATCAAAATAGACTACCACAAATCGTCCAATGAAAGCACGTAAAACCTCGTTCATTAATCTCATGAAAGTGCTAGGTGCATTAGTTAACCCAAAAGGCATGACTAGCCACTCATATAATCCAAACTTAGTTTTAAATGCTGTTTTCCATTCATCGCCCAATTTCATACGAATTTGATGGTATCCACTACGCAAATCAACTTTGGAGAAAATTGTAGAGCCACTTAATTCATCAAGCATATCATCTAGTCTAGGAATAGGATGACGATAACGAATAGTAATATTATTAATGCCTCTACAATCCACACACATGCGCGATGTACCATCCTTTTTAGGCACTAGAATAATAGGAACAGCACAAGGACTAAGGGATTCACGTATATAACCTTTGTCAAGCAGCTCCTGTACTTGACGCATAATCTCCTTTGTCTCCTCTGGATTGGTACGGTAGGGCGCACGGTTGGGTAGGGATGCACCGGGAATTAAGTCAATCTGATGCTCAATCCCGCGAATAGGCGGTAATCCCGGTGGCACGTCTTGTGGAAAGACGTCAGCGAACTCCTGCAAAATGTTAATGACAGTAGGAGGCAAAGAGGGAGGCATGTCCTCGAATGAAAATAATACCTCTTTACATACAAAAGCATAGCAAACATATGTAGCAACATCCAAATCATTAATATCAGATTTAGTAGCAAGTAAACATCCACTCTTCAATTTTATTTCAGATGCAACAGTAGATGATGGTTTATTATGCTTATGGTGTTGCTCAAATTCCTGTGCTACAATCTGATTTTCACTCTTATTTTTCTCCTGTTTTGCTTTACTAGCTCTAGCAATGTCATCTTTCATAATATGTTCGGGAGACATAGGAAGCAAAGTGATATTATGATCCTTATGAACAAGAGTATACTGATTTGTCCTACCATGGTGTACAGAATTTTTATCAAACTGCCATGGTCTACCAAGTAAAACAGAACATGCTTGCATGGGTACCACATCACAATCCACATAATCAGAATATGTAGCAATGCTAAAATGCACACGAACAGTACGTGTTACCTTAACCTTGCCACTATTGTTGAACCATTGGATGTAATAAGGATGAGGATGTGGTCTGGTGGATAGAGACAGCTTCTCCACCATCTCCATGCTAGCCAAGTTATTGCAACTCCCTCCATCGATGATGATGCGAACAGAACGCTCTTTCACAACTCCCTTTGTGTGGAACAAGTTGTGCCTCTGATTTTGCTCAGCGTGTGTAACCTGCACACTGAGAACACGTTGAGCAACTAAACTTTCATACCTGTCAGCGTAATCAGCAGCCATGTATTGTGTTTCTGGTTCTGCATCCTCGCCACCCTGTTCGTCACTTGCAATAAGTGCCAAAGTCTCCTCATCATAATCACTAGCGGACGCATATCCACCATCCTGAGTAACAATCATTACACGCTTGGAAGGGCATTCTCTCGCATAGTGACCTCCACCCTTGCAACGACGACATATAACCTCATGTGTTTGCCCTGTGGATGCAATAGATGAAGAAGAACTCTGTGCAGGCCCAAAAGGTGTGCTCTTCGTAGAGGGTGCAGTAGGAGCCTGTTGCCTGGTATCGCGATTAGAGTTGGAGGTTGAAGGAGGTGGTGTTGCAGCAGGACGTGCGGAAGCAGAGGAGGTACGTGGCGTCCATGATGAAGTACGGCCTGCAAAATTAGTAGTTCTCGCCATTGCCTGTCGATCCTGCACTTCACGTTCAGCTTTGCAAGCAAGATGAAATAAACGAGTGATAGTGTTATACTCCTTATACTCTAGAATAGTCTGAATCTCTCTATTTAATCCACCCATAAAACGTGCAAGCATAGCTTCATTCTCCTCAACAATACCACATCTAATCATACCAGTTTGTAATTCCTGATAATATTCTTCTACAGAATTTTTTCCTTGTCTTAAACGCTGCAAATTTTGAAGCAATTCACGTTGATAATAAGGTGGCACCCAACGATTTCGCATAGCAGTTTTCAAAGCAGCCCAAGTAGTTGGAATATTATTAGGGTGTATTCTACAATGTTCTGACCACCAAACACAAGCAAAACTAGTGAATGAACAAACAGCAGCAACACGTCGATCCTCTGGAAATTGTAAGCATGTAAAACGTTGTTCTGTTTCTAACTCCCATGTAAGATATATATCAGGAACATATCTACCCTCAAACGTCGGAATATTCAATTTAAGTTTAGGGAGATGGTCATGATCCCGTACCTGCGGGGGTGGTGCAGCCCTACCGTTACGGTTGTAGCCATGTGGTCGACCTGGTGCGTATGGTGGTGGTTGCCCATGGGGCGGATCTGGAGCAACCTCTCCCTCATCATCGAAATCACCATCATAATCTTCAACCTGCTCAACGACAGTAGCCGCACGAGCCACCGAAGTAGCAGCAGTATCAACAGTACCAGGATGTTGGGCGTGGCCGAGAGGCACACGTCGCGCTCGTCGTTCGAAAGGAATAGGAACTGCAGCTGGTGGAGGTAGACGGGCAAGCACCTCATTGAACTTGGCGTCCATCTTGGAGTCGAATGTCTTCTCCAAACCATCTAGCTTCTCCATGGCAACTCCAAAGTTGTTCACGAAGTCCTGTACCTGCTCAGCCATCATTTGCTGAAATTTATCATAGAGCGCTTTGTTGGTCATGCTCTCCCAGTCGATCTCGTCATCGTGTGATCCTGGCATGGTTAGCAGAAATAGGAAACACACAATATGAAACCTACAGACTGCTGGGACGTGGCGGTGGTGGTGGTGTGGCACAAATCCTTTAAGCGAATCTCAATTTCTTACCAGTTCTTACCCAGTAGCAGGCGGTGATCGGCAACCGTTGTAGCCAAAACTCTCAAAGCTTGGATAGAGCGATTGCCAGGTGGTGTCAAGCACACGGCGTAGAAGTATGTGGAGCTGGGATGGCTTATAATATGGTAGCAAAAAGGGTCAGCAATAATCAATTCAGAGATGCAAGGTTGAATAAACGCTCAACGACGGTACTGTGCTGGTCCTAGGCTAGACCGTGCTAGAGACGCGAGCCTAAAACACCAACAAAAACACGACGATACACCTAAGAAAGGGAAAAGCACAATCGGATTTTTTTTTTCGTTTTTTTTTTTTTTTCAAAAACTCACTACAATGGCGAGTGTCTCAAAACTCTTGCCACGTCGTATAAGCAAGATGGGCACGAATTTTTCTTTTGGACTATTTTTTTTTTCTGGAGCAATCCGGGGGCTGCGACGACCCAAAAATTTCGACAAAAATCACTATGATAGCAAGTGTCTCAAAACGCTCCGGGGAACCTAAAATCAAGATAGGGAAAAAATATTTTCAGCCGAAATTTTTTTGGGCCAAAACGTGCTCTGCAAAGCGTGCCAGACTCCTGCGCAGGTAGCAAAACACGGATCCGAAATCAAAAGGATCTCGAAACTAAACCTAAAACGAACTGGACTTGGATTGGTGGAGGATTTGTGGTGGTATATATGGACACCAATGGAGAGTGATGATGGATGATGAGATATGGCAGCGGCGATGATGGTGGTGGTATATGGCAACTATGAAGATGATGCGGTGGCGGCGTGACAACCTGTGAAAAGAACTCGAAACTCTAAAGGACTAGACACTAAGACCAGCAACTCGACACAACGATGTAACCGCCAATTCAACAAAGCAAAATACTGAAAAGACTATGCAAAGGCTCAGATTGGTTCGGATATGATGATCTAACCCTAATTAATTTTTTTTTGGCTTTTTCGTGGACTAAAGGTATGAAGAACAGATGCGATCTAAACTACGAAAACTGGTAAAATCTCACCGAGCAACCTGGAAATCTGATACCACTTGATATAGGCGAAGTTGTCCCTGTCTTTCGATGAGATGGTGGCTATCGTTTTTGGTGGAGTAGACTTTCACGATCCGACTACGAACGTGTGAGACGTCGCGCCTTAGCAATCGCTAAACCAACTCTGAGAGGTTATTGACCACGCCGGAGCACGATCAACCTGACCACGAGGGTCTATTTCCTGCACGCAAACGAAGAACAAGCAAGAAACTAAGATTGCAATCTGGATATTGCGAATATAAGAGGAAAGCTTTATTGATGAAGTGGGGTTTTGTGACGCCTTTGTCTGGTCGTGGAACACAAACGAAGAACGCGAAGTTGCTGCTATGGCGAACTTGTAATCTAAACAAAACCCAAACCTAAAACGAAGCCCTAAGGGCTGTATATATGGGGGAATAGAAGGGAATTTCGTGGCCCCTTGGAGGAGGGGTCCGAAACCGACCCTAAGTCAGTTTCCCCATACATACGGACTCTAAAAACAGCCTATAATATGGTATTTCGAAATTACATGGGCCTGGCCCAAAATTAAGGTGGCGCAGCACCTATATTAGCCTATGGACGAATTTTATAAAGTGGCATCATGCATATTTCGTCCACAGCTTCCCACTCCCATTATGGTGGCTTCAATGTGCGAAAATCATCACTGGAAGCTCCAATGTTCTTCCCCGCGCGCGCACCTTCTCCTCCATGCTTGATCCCGCTCCAATGGTCATCCTTCTTATCCATGATAGGTCCTTCATTCATAAGTAAAACAAAAGTATCTAATTTAGGCAGCATCATATGTTCATGAATATTAGAAGGATTTCCAAGAAACGAAAGTACCTGGTAATTCAATTGACGTGCGCGAGCTCTAGTAATTGGTCCTGTATGTATAGCAGTCGGGGTGGGTGTAACATTAGTAGGGATGTCCTCATCAGCCCAAGTAGTTGGAATATTAGCATGGTGTATTCTACAATGTTCTGACCACCAAACACAAGCAAAACTAGTGAATGAACAAACAGCAGCGGCAACACGTCTATCCTCGGGAAATTGTAAGCATGTAAAACGTTGTTCTGTTTCTAACTCCCATGTAAGATATATATCAGGAACATATCTACCCTCAAACGTCGGAATATTCAATTTAAGTTTAGGGAGATGGTCATGATCCCGTACCTGCGGGGGTGTGCAGCCCTACCGTTACGGTTGTAGCCATGTGGTCGACCTGGTGCGTATGGTGGTGGTTGCCCCTGGGGCGGATCTGGAGCAACCTCTCCCTCATCATCGAAATCACCATCATAATCTTCAACCTGCTCAACGACAGTAGCCGCACGAGCCACCGAAGTAGCAGCAGTATCAACAATACCAGGATGTTGGGCGTGGCCGAGAGGCACACGTCGCGCTCGTCGTTCAAAAGGAAGAGGAGCTGCCGCTGGTGGAGGTAGACGGGCAAGCACCTCATTGAACTTGGCGTCCATCTTGGTGTCGAATGTCTTCTCCAAACCATCTAGCTTCTCCATGGCCACTCCAAAGTTGTTCACGAAGTCTTGTACCTGCTCAGCCATCATTTGCTGAAATTTATCATAGAGCGCTTTGTTGGTCATGCTCTCCCAGTCGATCTCGTCATCGTGTGATCCTGGCATGGTTAGCAGAAATAGGAAACACACAATATGAAACCTACAGACTACTGGGACGTGGTGGTGGTGGTGGTGTGGCACAAATCCTTTAAGCGAATCTCAATTTCTTACCAGGTCTTACCCAGTAGCAGGCGGTGATCGGCAACCGTTGTAGCCAAAACTCTCAAAGCTTGGATAGAGCGATTGCCAGGTGGTGTCAAGCACACGGCGTAGAAGTATGTGGAGCTGGGATGGCTTATAATATGGTAGCAAAAAAGGTCAGCAATAATCAATTCAGAGATGCAAGGTTGAATAAACGCTCAACGACGGTACTGTGCTGGTCCTAGGCTAGACCGTGCTAGAGACGCAAGCCTAAAACACCAACAAAAGCACGACGATACACGTAATCAAGGGAAGAGCACACTCTGTTTTTTTTTCGTTTTTTTTTTGCGCCTCTTTTTTTTTTTTTTGCGCCTCTTTTTTTTTTTTTTTGCTCAGAAAAACACTATAATTGCGAGTGTCTCAAAACCCTTCCCAAGTCGTATAAGCAGGATAGACACGAAAAAAAAATTGAATTTTTTTTTTCTGGAGCGATGCGGGGGCTGCGACGACCAAAAAATTTCGACAAAACTCACTATGATAGCAAGTGTCTCAAAACGCTCCGGAGAACCTAAAATCAAGATAGGGAAAAAATATTTTCGGCCGAAATTTTTTTGGGCCAAAACGTGCTCTGCAAAGCGTGCCAGACTCTTTTTTTTTTCCGACACCTACACAGGTAGCAAAACGCGAATCCGAAATCAAAAAGATCTCGAAACTAAATTTAAAACGAGCTGGACTCGGATTGGTGGTGGTATATATGGACACCAATGGATAACTGGCAGCGGGGATGATGGTGGTGGTATATGGCGACTATGAAGACGATGCGTTCGCGGCGTGACAACTTGTGAATAGAACTCGAAACTCTAAAGAACTAGGCACTAAGACCAGCAACTCGACACGACGATGTAACCGCAAATTCAACAAAGCAAAATACTGAAAAGACTATGCAAAGGCACAGATTGGTTCGGATATGATGATCTAACCCTAATTTTTTTTGTGGCTTTTTCGTGGACTAAAGGTATGAAGAACAGATGCGATCTAAACTACGAAAACTGGTAAAATCTCACCGAGCAACCTGGAAATCTGATACCACTTGATAGAGGCGAAGTTGTCCCTGTCTTTCGATGAGATGGTGGCTATCGTTTTTGGTGGAGTAGACTTTGACGATCCGACTACGAACGTGTGAGACGTCGCGCCTTAGCAATCGCTAAACCAACTCTGAGAGGTTATTGACCACGCCGGAGCACGATCAACCTGACCACGAGGGTCTATTTCCTGCACGCAAACGAAGAACAAGCAAGAAACTAAGATTGCAATCTGGATATTGCGAATATAAGAGGAAAGCTTTATTGATGAAGTGGGGTTCTGTGACGCCTTTGTCTGGTCGTGGAACACAAACGAAGAACGCGAAGTTGCTGCTATGGCAAACTTGTAATCTAAACAAAACCCAAACCTAAAACGAAGCCCTAAGGGCTGTATATATGGGGGAATAGAAGGGAATTTCGTGGCCCCTTGGAGGAGGGGTCCGAAACCGACCCTAAGTCAGTTTCCCCATACATACGGACTCTACAAACAGCCTATAATATGGTATTTCGAAATTACATGGGCCTGGCCCAAAATTAAGGTGGCGCAGCACCTATATTAGCCTATGGACGAATTTTATAAAGTGGCATCATGCATATTTGGTCCAAAGCTTCCCACTCCCATTATGGTGGCTTCAATGTGCGAAAATCATCACTGGAAGCTCCATTGTTCTTCCCCGCGCGCGCACCTTCTCCTCCATGCTTGATCCCGCTCCAATGGTCATCCTTCTTATCCATGATAGGTCCTTCATTCATAAGTAAAACAAAAGTATCTAATTTAGGCAGCATCATATGTTCATGAATATTAGAAGGATTTCCAAGAAACGAAAGTACCTGGTAATTCAATTGACGTGCGCGAGCTCTAGTAATTGGTCCTGTATGTATAGCAGTCGGGGTGGGTGTAACATTAGTAGGGATGTCCTCATCAGAGGGCCCCGTGCTGCATGGCGGTCAGGTTGTGGTTCAGCCCGGGGCGTAATCTCATGATATCCGCCGCATTCCGGAAATCCCGAGCCGACCTCCCCTTTTTCTGCAAGGGAGAGATGCGCGAGTGAAGGAAGTCGATGCCTACCATCTCGATGGAAAGGTCGGCTTCCTTGAGGCGGGGGATCCTGGTGGTCGTGACCGTGAATTTCTCGTCCTCAGAATCGACGGTGCCCCAGTCATCACCATGCACCATTTTGGCTTGCCACGGCAAGCAGAAGGGTGGGACTTCCTCCTCCCGAATCCAACACCATTTTCCCCACCACTCATCCCACCGATCGCAATAGCCCCCGTCCGGGTAGACCTCCTTGGTTCCTGGCCGCGAGATCCAAGTGACGGTATCGGAAAGGGCTCCGCCTAGCTGGATGTGAGGGGAAAAGTAGTGGCGGAAAAGAGCGGTGCTGGGGACAACCCCGACAAAGTTTTCGCAAAGATGGGCGAAAACCGCCATAGTCATCACGACATTCGGCGTGAAATCCAAGAGTTCGAAGTCTTAGGTGTACATGAGGTCATTGAAGAACTCCGAAAAAGGGGGGCAGAGCCTGCAGTAAAAATAGTCGGCAAAGAAGGATATTTGCATGGATTGCCTTCGGAGGGACCTGGACTCACGCAGGTGGCCAAATGCACTGTCGTCCTTCGGAGGGGTGTGGATGGTTGAACGGGCTCTATTCCGGGCTCGAGGAGAAGGACGATGGCGGTTCTTAGATTGGGAAGGACGAGGGGTAAATGAGCAGAGCCTCTGCAATTTCCCCTTTTTATGGGGAAGGCGCGGGGCGATCTCTTTACTAAAATAAGCTAACATATAAATGCTTCGCAGGCGTGCTGCTGTAACGGCTGCGCCGCGCACGTATCCCACGTCCCGCATTCAATGGGCATCGTGGGGAAGTGTAGCAAGCACAATGACCACAACCGCAAGGCCCTGCAACGCGTGCCCGTGCACACATTGGGCCTAGCCCAATAGCACCTCGTGATGTGGGTGGCCTAAGCCCAGGGGCTCCTGTCGATGCACTAGAGTTTTGGGCTCTCCTGTGCCCCTTACTCGTGCACGGGCAGTGGCAGCCACCCTGGCGGCAAGGACCAGCAGCGACTTGCCAGATACCAGCATAGGACAATCAAGTGCACCGGCAAGGCCTTGCCGGGAGGGCTATCGACCCACCAGAGAGGAAGCTCGGCCCCGGCAAGGCAAGAATCCGGCAAGGCAAAGCCCCGGCAAGACCCCACCACCGTACGGGTCAGGTGTTAATCCATCTGGACATGTGTCGCGACGTCGACGTCGGAGAGACTTAAGCGGTGCCGATGGGACGGGCTCCCATCCCATCCCTCTGACGGAAAGAGATGCCTAACGGTGTAGTAAATGCACATATCCTATTCCATCAGTGTTAGGTATGATAGCACTATAGCTCTGTGCACCCCATGTACGCACCATACGCCACTGTTGGGTCCCTTTTAGAGTATAAAAGGAGGCCCAAGCCGATACGGTAGAGGACTTTTGGCGGACTTTTTGACTTTTGCACTTTCAGGGACCCTCTAGCGCACACGTGTGGTAGTGGTTCACAGCATCCTTGTAGCAAGAGCCCTAAGAACACTCTCAATACCACCAAGTAGGAGTAGGGTTTTACGAATCCATGCGGCCCAAACCTAGGTGAAGATCCCCGCGTGCTTTTCATCAGACCGGCTCTTTGCACAATCTGCCTCCTGACGAACCGAAGGGGATCCCCGTGATCCAATAGGTGTTCATTCCCACGACAGCGGCCATCACGCTGCGGCAAGAGACCTAGTTAGCAAGGCCTTCCGAGCAGGTTTCTTTTGGCCCATAGCTCGGACGGACACACATTCACTTGTCAAGCACTACGTGGGGTGTCAACTCTTCGCAAACCAAAATCACATGCCTCTAACAGCTCTTCGGACTATTTTGATATGTTGGCCTTTTGAAGTCTGGGGGATTGACATGGTCGGACCCCTTAAAGGGGGACCAAGAAAAACAAATATCTGTTGCTCATGGTTGACAAATTCACCAAATGGATAGAGGCAAAGCTTGTTAAATCAGCCAAGTCCGGACCAGTTATAGACTTCATATCCGATGTAGTACACCGTTACGGTATACTGCATATCATAATAATGGATAATGGATCTAATTTTATGGCCCAAGAGGTCAAGGAATGGTGCACGAAAATGGGCATTAAGCTCGATTACGCATCAGTCTACCATCCGCAGACCAATGGACAAGTCAAACGTGCCAATGGTCTCATTATGAGCGGCGTTAAGCCACTATTGGTCCGATCTCTTCACGAGTCCGACTGTCATTGGGTTGAGGAGCTCGACTTCGTACTATGGGGCCTGCGTACTACCCCAAATAGATCAACAGCCTTAACACCGTTCTTCATTGTCTATGGGACAGAGGCAGTCCTTCCCTACGACATTATTCATGACGCACCAAGAGTGTGCATGTATGAGGAAAAGGAAGCCGAGTTGGATCGGCAGAACGACCTGGACGCCTTAGAGGGAGAACGCGACATAGCTCTGGCTTGCTCTGTGCTTTATCAATAGCAAGCATGATGCTACGGGAGAAGCGGAAGCATAAACTCATCCCCAAATGGGAGGGCCCCTTCATCATCAACGAAGTACTCGTGGGAGGAGCCTATCATCTTCGGAACTCATCAGATAATCGCCTTGAACCAAACCCATGGAACGCGGCTCGTCTTCGGCGTTTCTAGGATAGACCGGTCCTGTCATATTCCCACACATTTTACATTTTTTCTTTTTCTTGTATTTTCATTTCTTTTTCTTTTCTTCCCACTTTGCTGTTTTATAGGATCACTTTTTCTTCTTCCTATGTTCGGTTAAACCGATCCTGTACTAAGGTTATCGGGATACACCATAGAGTGTTACATCCGAACACAGCACGTGGGGGCTTCTTCTAGTAGCCATCTTTTTATTGCAATTATTTGCTCGCACCTATCGTGGGCGCACGTTTCTTTTGTCATGTTTTTGCCATAATATGTATCAATTTGAACTAAGATTTTGCCAAGCTAGGTTGCCTCGCTCCTGTGGTTACTCTCTATGTTCCCGCTCGTTCGGCTAGAGAGTAAAGGGAGCACCTCTGCGATTGTTACGACCTGGTCATCCGAACACGTACCTCAGACGGATGAAGCCGAAAGCTAGCTATCTTACGTAGACAATTGGTCGGCTCGGACAGAAACACCTTATATATCCTTGGTTGCTATTTTTGTTATTCGGGACTCTTATTCCCCCAAAAAACACTTAGTCACATACTGTGAGTATGCAGAATGCTATCTACGTTCTTCGTAGAACCCTAGCGAAAGGTATCGTTAGCGGTACTATTTTCATCGGAAGATCTTTCTTATGCTACGTCGTACTATAACATACCTTTCTGTGTGCTTTCTGTCTGTTCGCACCACATGGCCAGATTGCCTGGTTCCTCGAATACAATTTTGCTATTCGGCCAAGGAATAATAAGAAGGAACACACATGAGCTCTTCACTCAGGAGGGAGAAGCTGATGGCCGGTTAAGACAAAGTTTACAACACAGATTGTTTTACACATGAGTATGCAAATTACATATTCAGCTGCTGATCAAGATCATCGATTATTATGGAGAGGGGGCAGTCTGCCTGCAAAAGCCTGGCGGCGGGCATCACCTGGTCATGTACCAGGCGGAGTGGCACTTCTTTTCCATCCGATCACATAGGACGAACCCGCGCCATATGCTCAGGGTTAAGTCCAGTGAAACGGGTCTTGATCATCACCCATGCCTCCCGTGCTCCTTCACGGCAGCCCGTAGTCTTCCATAGCTCAAACCTACACCGAGCCCCCCTAAATCGATCCACAAGTGTGGCCAACCCTTCTGGTGGTTGTTCGGTGGGCCATAATGCCTTCACCATCCCCTTCGTCGCCTTTTGCATGAGCTTGTGGAGAGTGGTCAGCTCCTTCAGCAGGTCCCCTTGGAACGATTCGATCTCCTCTTCAGGATGCCCAGTCAGGAGAATTGTCCACAAGACAACAAGTGCGATTACTATCATTTTTATACATCAGACATACTTGCTCATAGCGGAACTGTATTTACCGAATATGCCCCTCCGAAGATTATGATTTTCTTCTTGAGCTTGGGCCAATTGAGTCTTCAAACTCTTTATTTCATTGGCCTGGTTTTGTATAAAAAGACAACAGGCTTGCTGCTGGGATTCCGCATACCTTTGTGAATCCCGGGCTCCTTCCAGCTGGCTTTCCATATGTCCTATTGATTCGACTGCCACACATAATTGATATGTCGGGCATGGAATCCATATATTCTATTGACTAGCAGTAAATGCACACTTACCATGGGCCTCGCGCGTAAAGCTTTTCACTTGTACTAGTTCGGCCTTCACGGACTGCACCTCCACGCGGCTATCCTTGAGGGCCTTTGCCAGTTGTTCGGACTGTTGCTTTGTGGCTTGCGTCAGCAGTTAAGTAGTTGTTAGATCCTTAATTCGTTTTTCCAAATCGAATTAAGACTCGGGGGATACCAGGCTTATACAAGCATACAGACTCTACAAAATCCGACCACTTACTTGAATACTGGTTGTTATCAGCTTCCTAGATTCTCCGAATCCAATTCGACCGGCCCCGAGGTGTGCATCCCCCGAGCGTAGGGCACCGAACTCCTGGTCAGAGAAAACTGGGTGCTGCATGGCCTCCCATTGGTCCCGATGATGCATGGCACTCTCCACTTCCTATTTGGTGACTGATACTCCGTCGCCAGATTCGGTGGGCATCGGACCGGCCATGGGGGCTTCCGTAGCGTAATCCGCATGGACGGTGGCCCGGGAGCTTTGGGCGTCTCCTGACATCTGGACGGCCCCCTCGGTAGGTGAAGATTGGCTGTTTCGCCTAGGTAAAGAACAAACGGCTATAAGATTTTGCCGAGCATAACGATAAAACGGATATCCGAATAGTGTACCTATAAGATGTGCGGATGGGTGGATTCGTCTGTATGTCCAGCTCCTTTACAGGGGCCAGGCCAGCCTTTGACTCGTTCGCGGCTTCGGCTGCTGGCGCAAGACGTGCTGATCGACGATGCTTGGGGACTAGGACCGGCACGTCCGGGGCGCTCTTAGTAGCAAACCTCTTTCGGGAGGAGTTTTTCTTCTTTCCCGTGGATGGAAAAGAGAATGACTCGGGGTAATCAACTATGATTGCCACCGGGGTCTGGACGATGCTTTCCTCATAGCAGACTTCGTTCTCGAAGTCAAGATGGAGATCCGGGTCCTCATTGAAGCCTGGATCATTGTCACGTGAATGATTCTCAGGCTGAGTAGCCGGATATCTGAGTGTCTCGATGAAGCTCCTCCATTCCTATTCATGCCAAGGCCTCGGTCAGATAGAGTGCAGAATGAAGCCCTGAACTATTTCATGATTGAAAAGAAGGAAGGTTTACCTGTTTGATGGGATTGTGGGCCGAATACCCCTCCTTGGTTGACTGCCGAATAAAGTCTTCTTGCTCTCCTTTATATAGGTCAGCAAGTGCGGCGGACAGTGTTGTTGGATTGGCAGGGCCTAACTTTCGGGAACGCGTGGCATCGCTTGTCCCATTGTATCTCCATAAGGGGGCACCCTTTGTTGGAGGGGTTGCATGCACTGGGAGATAGCGGCGTCCATGACATCGATCATGGTCAGCCAGTGATGGGCAAGCATCCGCACTTGCGCGGCCAGGCGTTGCACTTTGGCGCTCTCCACCTGAGAGCTCTTGGGTCGCCAGTTGTACCTCTTCTTCGGGAGGAGGTCGGAGTATTCGGGCAGACCTGACTGAGTTGGATCGAATAGGGGGACGTCTTCAATATAAAACCACTCCGAAGTCCATTCTTCGGATTTCTTCGGTGTGCCGGCCGGATACCCCGTTCCCGCTATGCGGCATACTTCGGCTCCGCCGACCTCTAAGATGGCCTTGTCCTGAGTTCGGGGATGAGGCAGAAATATTTTCTCCACAGATCGAAGTGAGCTTCGCACCCTAAGAACATCTCACAAAGGGCAATGAAGCCCGAGATGTGCAGGATCGACCCCGGGGTGAGATGGTGGAGTTGAATGTCGTAGAACTCTAGTAACCCCCTTAAAAATGGGTGGATTGGAAACCCCGGGCCTTGGAGGAGGAACGGGACGAAGCAAACATGCTCCCCTCTATTTGGATTGGGGAAACCCTCGTCAAAGACCTCATCGCCATAAGAGACTAGGCCAGCACGGGTTGTTACCAGATCTGATAATGGAAGGTATCCCTGGGTCTCCAGGTTGCGGAGCCTCAGAAGTGTGACAGAGCAGCTGGTCCAGTCACCTGGGCGTTAGCCATGTTTTGTGTAGAGCTTCCGCTGGGAGTTTCTGACGATAGGGAGGAAGAAGATGTGGTTTGAATCACGATTTTGTCTGGTTAAATGGGTTGGTGCCTCCATTACGGAGGGGTAGGATTGTAAAAATTGCTAACCACTCACCTCCCCACGATGCACGAAAATCAAGGAACTTGTGCAGTTATTATAATGACCCGCACCCGCAACGCTTGGGATCTTACCGAATACTGGTTGGATGCCAAACAGAGGAGGATGAAGGACTCGCCTCACAAGCCGAAGACAACGACGTGAAGGGATCAATCGAATAAATATCGGCGTTGAAGGCCAGTCTGGGGGCTACTGAGGGAGTCCTGGATTAGGGGGTCCTCGGATAGCCGACAACTATTCATGGGCCAGACTATATGGGCCGCAAGGCAGGCATCAGAGGATCGAAGACTATCTATGCCAGGATGGAAGCTTCATGGAGTCTAGATGTTTTCTCCATGTTATTAGCTGTAGTTAGGCAAGTTATCTCTTCGGCATGTTACCGACCATATGTAAGCTAAGGGACCCCCGGGCATCTATATAAGTCAGAGGGTTTTAGGGTATAGAGACGGTACAACTCATCTAGGGTTAGACATACGATCTCGAGGTAGATCAACTCTGTAACCTCTTACACCATCAATAGAATCAAGCAGGACGTAGGGTATTACCTCCATAGGAGGGCTCGAACCAGGGTAATCTCGTGTCCCCTTCGTCTCTTGTTACCGTTGATCCTAGTCTCATAGTTCGGGGCCCCTACCCGAGATCCGCCGGTTTCTACACCGACAGAAGGGAACACCATTTTCCACAACGTACCAAAGATCATTGTCAATTTCCTCAAGATGCATGCGCATCTTATTCTTCTAGTAGGGGTAGTCTGTCCCATCGAAGGTAGGACATTCTACAGAAACCTTGCTCATACCTGCAGTCAAGGTTGTCAGAATCGCAATTCTGTTATTCGATTCTATGACTTTACGGTCCAAATTAACCCCTATGATTCTACGATTTTACTTCATAGAATCTACATTTCTACGATCCTGATAGTGAAGATTCTACGATTTGCGATCCTACCATTGGGGTTCCAATCCGATTTAGAATCGCGATTCTGACAACCTTGCCTGTAGTTGATGTAACTAGAAATCCAGGTGGTTAAACCAAAATCACATAGAACAAGGGAGTACCTTGCTCTGATACCAGTTGAAAATGTGTTATATCGATTAGAGGGGGGGTGAATATGCGATTTTTATAAATTCGTCACTGAGGAATTACTCGTTGAGGAATTTGCTGAGTGAAGAACAACTTGCAGCGAAATAAGGACTCAAGTGCATGAGAAACATAGCAATAGCATAGGCATCATGATGAAAAGAACATGCACATATTACATGTAGCATGATACAGGATAAGTAGGTGAAGAACAAGGTGACTGAAGAATTTGAGATGAGAAATTTGAGAAAGCCTTTAGTCAAAGTCCCGTAACGATCAATTTCATCAACAAGTATTCAAGTAAATGAGGGAGTTGAGGAAATGGAACCAGGAGCTCGATGAAGACAATGGTTTGATGACCCAGTTCCCACTGTTGTGACAGTTGTGCGTCTGGTTTGGAGTGGCTTGGTATTTAAACCAAAGTAAACATAGTCCCAGGACACACTGTCCTTACCGTATTCTCGTTGAGCTAAGGTCACAGAGGCCTTGCCCAATACTCGTGGTAAGTATTCAAGGCAGACTTCCAAAACCATCACAAACTCGGTCACCCGACGATCCACAATTTCCTCTTGAATGCTCTAGACCATGATGCCTAACCATCTAGAAGATACACAGTCTTCAAAGGCAACAAGTGTCGGTTCCACACAGGAACAATCTCTTCAGTGATGCTCACTAACTTTAGGTTTGGGTTGATTTGGTTTTGGGATTTTCCCACTGATGATTTTCTCTCAAAGTCCTCGAGGTTGGGTTGCTCTCAAATGACAAGTGTCAAGTTCTAGCAGCCAACCAACTAGTGGTTAATGGGGAGGCTATTTATAGCCAGGGTGCAACCCAACATGATAAGACATAAATGCACCCCAATGATATGACCATTATGAGGATAAGATATGTGGACACCTGGAGCAAGGTATAACAACGGTCGGAATTTGAACTATCAAATTCCTCAGGGCTTATTATATTCCTCAAGGTAGGCAATTCGCACTGGCGAAATCCTAACTCCTCAGTCAGACCAATTTCCTCAGAGATCAGCAAAACATCATCTCTGTCACTGAAGAACTTGATTGAACTGCAAGAGATTTCCAAAGGCTTCACTCGAAGGATTTGGTATGTTGAGGCTTTTGAGTCGAGCATCACTAGGAAATTCTTCCTTAGCTTTCCCTCAACCCCCTTTAACAGTACGGTGTTTCCAATGTATCAAAGATAGGAAATGAAACTACAAAAACAAAAAGTCTTCATGCTTCATATTCCTCATATCAGTATCTTGAAGGTCACACCGAATTCTTCAGCTTCAAAGTCTTCGGGAAAATACCAAAGTCTTTAGACGAAGACCTTCATTTTTAGGGGTTGACATTATTTGAATATATTAAACTCCTCATCGACCTATATAACATGTGTACACTCACAAACACATTAGTTCCTTAACCTACAAGTGTTCAACATAGAAAAATCACTAAGGGGCAGTAGATGCTACCAAGCATCTTGGACTTGTGCTCATTAGGGAAGTGCTCCTTGCGGAGGTGAATCCATATGAGGTCACCGGTCTTGAACACAATGAAGTGCTTGTTGATGTTGCGCTTGGAGGTGATGCGTTATACTTAATGTTCGATCATGTGCCTCGTATCTTCATGCATCTTCTTGATGTAGCTTGCCATTGCACTTGCATCCATGTTCACTCGCTCTTGGAATGGTAGAGGTAGGATGTCCAATAGGTACAAAGGGTTGAAGGTGTGGACCACTTCGAATGGAAACTTGTGGTGGTGAAGTGACGTGAACGATTGTAGGCGTACTCCGCGTTGCGTATGCAATCTTCCCATTCCTTGATTTTCTTCTTGATGAGCACGCGTAGAAGAGTGGAAAGCGTCCGGTTCGTCACCTCCGTTTGTCCAGGCCGAAGGAAATAGGATCTTGAGCCCAAGATTGGTGCATAGAGTCTATCAAAAGTAACTAAGGAACTTGATGTCGCGATCCGAGACAATGGTCTTGGGCACTCCATGTAGTCTTAAGATGTCTTTACAAAAGAGATTTGCAACATGTGAAGCATCATCGTTCTTATAACATGGAATTAAATGAGCCATTTTAGAAAAAGATCCAAGACTACAAAAACGAAAACATGGCCATTTTTTCGTCATGGCAAACCAAGCACAAAATCCATGCTAATGTCTTCCCAAGGTTGGAAGGAAGAGGCATGTAAAGACCATGGAATTGAGCTTTTAACTTAGCTTTCCGACATGTAGAGCATCGGTTGGTGAAGCGTGCGACATCACGAAACATCTTTGTCCAAAGTACTCGTTGGAGAGGGTGGCATATGTCTTGTCACGTACAAAGTGACCCATAAATCCTCCACCATGAGCCACTTGCAAAAGCAACAAACGATGAGAAGACTCGGTTATACAAACCTTATTAGCACGCATAAGATAACCATCTTTCATGTAGTAGTTTTCCCAATAAGGTTTTAGTTGGCACTTAGCATATGGAGTAACAAAGGAAACATCAAGCTCATTGATAGAGGCGAAGTTGTCCCTATCTTTCAATGAGATGTGGCTATCGTTTATGGTAGAGTCGACTTTGATGATCCGACTACGAACATGAGAGGACGTCACGCCTTAGCAATCGCTAAACCAACTCCGAGAGGTTATTGACCTTGCGAGAGCACGATCAACCTGACCATGAGGGTCTGTTTCCTGCACACAAATGAAGAACAAGCAAGAAACTAAGATTGCAATCTGGATATTATGAATATAAGAGGAAAGCTTTATTGATGAAAGTGGGGTTTTGTGACGCCTTTGTCTGGTCGTGGAACACAAACGAAGAACACGAAGTTGCAGCTATGGAAATTTTTTAATCTAAACAAAACCCAAGTCTAAACGGCACCTAAGGGCTGTATATATGGTGGAATAGAAGAGGAATTTCGTGACCCCTTGGAGGAGGGGTCCAAAACTGACCCTAACTCCGTTTCTCCACACATACAAACTCTGAAAATAGCCTATAAAGTGGTATTTCAAAATTACATGCGCCTGGCCCAGAAATAAGGTGAGCAACAGCTATAATAGCCTATGGACGAAATTAATGATGTGACATCTTGTATATTTTGTCCATTCCTTATGGTGGGTTCAAAGTGCGAAAATCCCCATTGGAATCATCATTGTTCTTTCCCGCGTGCGCACCTTCTTCTCCATGCTGGTTCCCGCTCCAATGGCCATCCTTCTTGTCCATGCTAGGTCATTCATTCATATGTAAAACAAAAGTATCTAACTCAGGCAGCATCGTATGTTCATGAACATTAGAAAGATTTCCAAGAAACGAAAGTACCTGGTAATTCAATTGGCGTGCACGAGCTCTAATAATTGGTCTAGTATGTATAGCATCAGGGGTTGTGGGTGTAACAATGGTATTCATGTCCTCATCGTCCTCCCCTTCTTGAATTGAAGTTGTCCTCGACGGAAGATCATCTTCAAATTTGTAATGTTAAAAGTGGGACTAACCCCAAACTCTATAGGAAACTCAATTTTATATGCATTATAAATTATTTTCTCTAACACCTTAAAAGGACTATCAGCATGTGGCATTAGCTTAGACTTGCGCAAATCAGGAAACCTATCCTTACAGAAATGCAACCAAACAAGATCTCTAGGTGCAAAGATAACATGTTTTCTACCCTTATCTCCAGCAAGTTTCTATTTAGCATTCATATGCTCAATGTTTTCCTTAGTTACCTCATGCATTTTTAATATCAATTCCGCACATTGCTTAGCATCAAAACTAACCTTCTCTGAAGATGGAAGAGGCAAGAAATCAGTAGGCACACAAGGTATGAAACCATACACAATTTCGAAGGGGCACATCTTAGTACTACAATGTAATGAACGATTATAAGAAAATTCAATATGAGGCAAGCATTCTTCCCGCAATTTCAAGTTATTCTTCGAAACAACCCAAAGCATAGTGGACAATGATCTATTGACTACTTCAGTTTGTCCATCAGTTTGGGGGTGACATGTAGTACAAAAATCAGTTTAGTCCCCAACTTAGCACATAAACATCTCCAAAAGTGGCTCAGAAATTTAGCATCATGATCCGAAACAATTGTATTTTGCACAACATGCAAGCGAATAATTTCACGAAGGAACAAATCGGCAACATTAACATCATCATCACTTTTATGACATGGTATAAAGCGTGCCATTTCTAAAAATCTATCCACGACAACAAATATGCTATCCCTCGCCTTCTTTGTTCGAGGTAAACCTAAAACAAAGTCCATGGATATATCTTCCCAAGGAACACTAGGTACATGCAAAGTCATATGTAAACCACGAGGATTGAGTTGTGAATTAGCTTTTTGACATGTAGTGCAGAGAGGAACAAAACGCTCAACATCCCGTCTCATCTTTCGCCAAAAGAAACGTATAGGAACTACGTCCTCCATCTTATTCATGCCTAAGTGTCCCATCAATCCTCCTCCATGCGCCTCCCGCAACAACAAAAGATGAACAGAGCTAGCTGGAATGCATAGCTTGTTAGCACGGAACACAAATCCATCATTAATGATGAACTTGTTCCATGTTCTCCCTTCTTCACAATTCTTCAACACATCTCTAAATTCAGCATCATCCACATATTGATCTTTGATGGTCTCCAAACCAAATATTTTAAACTCAAGTTGTGAAAGCATAGTATAACTACGAGACAATGCATCAGCAACAACATTTTCTTTATCCTTATTGAGTTTAATTACATAAGGGAAAGTCTCAATGAATTCAACCCATTTAGCATGTCTATGGTTCAGTTTTGCTTGACTTTTAATATGTTTCAAAGATTCATGATCAGAATGTACAAAAAAAATCTTTGGGCCATAAAAATGTTGCCATGTTTCCTAAGTCCGAACAAGAGCATATAATTCCTTATCGTAAGTAGAATAATTCAGACTAGGCCCACTCAATTTTTCAGAAAAGTATGCAACTAGTTTACCATCTTGTAATAACACAGCTCGTAATCCAATTCCACTAGCATCACTTTCAAGCTCGGAAGTCTTCTTAAAATCAGGAAGTTGGAGTAAAGGAGCATGTGTTAACTTATCTTCCAATACCGTGAAGGCTTCTTCCTATGTGGTACCCCAAGCAAAAGACACGTCCTTCTTTGTAAGCTCATTGAGAGGCGAAACAATGTTGTTGAAATCTCTCACAAAATGCCTACAGAAACCAGCAAGGCCAAGAAAACTCCTCACTTGTGTGACCCTTTTGGGTTGTGGCCAACTCTCAATATCATCAATCTTGGCTTTATCAACTTCAATTCCCTGTGGAGAGTCAACATAGCCAAGAAAAGATACTCGATCGGTGCAAAAGGTGCACTTCCCAAGTTTGCCAAACAAATGTGCATCACGTAGGGCAATAGAAAACACACATAAATGTTCCAAATCTTCCTCCAAAGATCTACTATAAATCAGTATATCATCAAAATAGGCTACCACAAATCATGCAATGAAGGCACGTAAAACCTCATTCATTAATATCATGAAAGGTCTAGGCACATGAGTTAACCTAAAGGCATGACTAACCACTCATCTAATCCAAACTTAGTTTTAAATGTTTCTTTCCATTCATCTCCCAATTTCATACGAACTTGATGGTATCCACTATGCAAATCAACTTTGGAGAAAATTGTAGAGCCACTTAATTTATCAAGCATATCATCTAGCCTAGGAATAGGATGACAATAACAAATAGTAATATTATTAATGCCTCTACAATCCACACACATACACGATGTACCATCCTTTTTCAGAACTAGAATAATATGAACAACACAAGGACTAAGGGGTTCGCGTACATAACCTTTATCGAGCAGCTCCTGTACTTGATGCATAATCTCCTTCGTCTCCTCTGGATTGGTACGGTATGGCACACGGTTGGGTAGCGATGCATCGGGAATTAAGTCAATCTGATGCTCAATGCCTCGAATAGGTGGTAATCCCGGTGGCACGTCTTGTGGAAAGACGTCAACAAACTCCTAGAAGATGTTAATGACAGTAGGAGGCAAAGAGGGAGGCATGTCCTCGAAAGAAAATAATACCTCTTTGCATACAAAAGTATAGCAAGCGGGTGTAGTAACATCCAAATCATTAATATCATGAAAGGTCTAGGCGCATGAGTTAACCTAAAGGCATGACTAACCACTCATCTAATCCAAACTTAGTTTTAAATGTTTCTTTCCATTCATCTCCCTATTTCATACGAATTTGATGGTATCCACTATGCAAATCAACTTTGGAGAAAATTGTAGAGCCACTTAATTTATCAAGCATATCATCTAGCCTAGGAATAGGATGACAATAACAAATAGTAATATTATTAATGCCTCTACAATCCACACATACGCGATGTACCATCCTTCTTCAGAACTAGAATAATATGAACAACACAAGGACTAAGGGGTTCGCGTATATAACCTTTATCGAGCAGCTCCTGTACTTGATGCATAATCTCCTTCGTCTCCTCTAGATTGGTACGGTATGGCGCACGGTTGGGTAGCGATGCATCGGGAATTAAGTCAATCTGATGCTCAATGCCTCGAATAGGTGGTAATCCCGGTGGCACGTCTTGTGGAAAGACGTCAACAAACTCCTACAAGATGTTAATGACAGTAGGAGGCAAAGAGGGAGGCATGTCCTCGAAAGAAAATAATACCTCTTTGCATACAAAAGTATAGCAAGCGGGTGTAGTAACATCCAAATTATTAATATTAGATTTAGTAGCAAGTAAACATCCACTCTCCAATTTTATTTCAAATGCAACACTAGATGATGATTTATTAGGCTTATGGTGTTGCTCAAATTCCTTTCCTACAATCTGATTTTCACTCTTATTTAGCTCCAGTTTTGCTTTACTAGCTCTAGCAATGTCATCTTTCACAACATGTTCAGGAGACATAGGAAGTAAAGTGATATTTTGATCCTTATGAACAAGAGTATACTGATTTGCCTACCATGGGATGCACACGGACAGTACGTGTTACCTTAACCTTGTCACTATTGTTGAACCATTGGATGTAATAAGGATGAGGATGTGGTCTGGTGGTTAGAGACAGCTTCTCCACCGTCTCCATGCTAGCCAAGTTATTGCAACTCCCTCCATCCATGATGACGCGAACTGAACCCTCCTTCACAACTCCCTTTGTATGGAACAAGTTGTGCCTCTGATTTTGCTTGGCTCGTGTAACTTGCACACGGAGAACATGTTGAGCAACTAAACTTTCATACCTGTCCACGTAGTCAGCTGCCATGTAGTGTGTCTCTTGTTCAGTATCCTCGGCACCCTGTTCTTCACTTGGAATAAGAGACGAAGTCTCCTCATCATAATCACTAGCGGAGGCATATCCACAATCATCACTAACAATCATCACACACCTGGATGTGCATTCTCTCGCAAAGTGACATCTACCCTTGCATCGATGACATATAACCTCATGTGTATGCCCCGTAAATGCCATGGATGAAGAAGAGCTCTATGTAGGCCTCGAAGGTGTGCCCTTGCTAAAGGCTCGCGACTGTGTCTGATTCCTGGTATCTCGGTTGGAGTTGGTGGCTGAAATAGGCGGTGTTGCAGCAGGACGCGTGAAAGTAGATGATGTCTATGGTGTCCATGATGAAGTGCGACTTGCAGAAAAAGTAGTTCTCGCCATGGCCTGTCGATCTTGCACTTCACATTCAGCTTTGCAAGCAAGATGGAATAAACGAGTGATACTGTTATACTCCTTATACTCTAGAATAGTCTGAATCTCTCTATTTAAACCACCCATAGACGTGCAAGCATAGCTTCATTCTCCTCAACATTACCACATCAAATCATGTTAGTTTTTATTTCCTGATAATATTCCTCTATAGAATTTTTTCCTTCTCTTAAACGCCGCAAATTTTGAAGCAATTCACGTTGATAATATGGTGGAACCCAACGATTACGCATAGCAGTTTCCAAAGCAGCCCAAGTAGTTAGAATATTAGCATGATGCATTCTACAATGTTCTGACCACCAAACACAAGCACAACTAGTGAATGAACAAACAACAGCAGCAACACATCTATCCTCAAGAAATTGTAAGCATGTAAAATGTTGTTCTGTTTCTAACTCCCATGTAAGATATATATCAGGAACATATCTACCCTCAAATGTCAGATATTAAATTTAAGGTTAGGGAGCTAGTCATGATCCCCTACCTAAGGGGGTGGTGCAGCCCTATCATTGCAATTGTATGCATGTGGATGACCTGGTGCTTGTGGTGGTGGTTTCCCATGGGGCTGACCTGGAGCAACCTCCCAATCATCATCCTAATAACCATCATAATCGCCATTCTGCTCAACAACAGTAGCAGCAGCAGTAGCAATAGAAGCTTCAGCAGTAGCAGCCACCACAATGGCACCAGAATTCTGGACTTGGTCGAGAGGCACATGCCGCGCTCGTTGTTGGAGAGGGATAGTAGTAGTAGTTGGTGGTAGACGGACAATCACCTCATTGAATTTGGCGTCCATCTTGGTGTCGAATGTCTTCTCCAAACCATCTAGCTTCTCCATGGCCTCTCCAGGGCTGGTCACGGCTTCTGGACCTGGTCAACCATCATTTACTGAAATTTATCGTGGAGCTCCTTGTTCGTCATGCTCTCCCAGTCGACCTCGTCGTCTTGAGATCCTGGCATGGTTAGCAGCAATAGGAAACACACAAGAATATGAAACCTATAGACTACTAGGAAGTGTTGGTTGTCGTGGTTGTGTGTCACAAAACCTTCAAGCGAATCTCAAGTTCTTACCAGTTCTTACCCAGAAGCAGGCGGTGATCGACAAACGTTGTAGCGAGAATGCTCAAAGCTTGGGTAGAGCGATTGCCAGGTGGTGTCAAACACACAACGTAGATGTATGTGGAGCTGGGATGGCTTATAATATGGTAGCAAAAAGGGATCAACTATAATCAGTTTAAAGATGCAAAGTTGAAAATATGCTCTACGAAGGTACCGTGCTGGTCCTAGGCTACACCGTGCTAGAGACACGAGCCTAAAACACCAACAAAATCACGACGTCGAATCAAGGGAAGAGCACACTTTGATTTTTTTGTTATTTTGGTGCTCTTTTTTTGCTCAGAAAATCACTATAATGGCGAGTCTCCCAAAATTCTCCCGAAGGTCTAAAAACAAGATAGGCACGAAGAAGATTGACATTTTTTTCTAGAGCGATCAGGGGCTGCGACAACCAAAAAAATGCGACAAAAATCACTATGATGGCGAGTGTCTCAAAACGCTCCAAAAAGCGTGAAAATATTTTCACCTGCTAAAATTTTAGCCTAAGAAGTTCTCTAAAAAGCGCGCTAGACTCTTTTTTAAACCTACATTGTTAAGGAAAACCGAAACTGAAAACAAAAGGATCCAAAATCAAACCTAATACTAGATGGACTCAAATTTGTGGTGGATTTGTGGTAGTATGTACGGGCACCAATCGATGGTGATGGTGGGTGTGATATATGGCAAGGTTAACAAAGATGGTGGGTGATGGTATATGGCAGCGGTGACGATGGTGGTGGATGATAGTATATGGAAGTGGCAATGATGGTGGAGGATGATGGTATATGGCAGCGGTGAAGATGAAACAATGGTGGAATGACAACTTGTGAACAGTGTTGGGGAACATTGCATGGGAAACAAAAACATTCCTACGCACACGCAGATCTATCCATGGTGATGAGCATCTACGAGAGGGAGAGTGGATCTACATACCATTGTAGATCGCTAAGCAGGAAGCGTTAAGAAACGCGGTTGGTGTAGTCGAACGTCTTCGCGATCCAAATTGCCGTGCGTCCCGCGAACCAATCACGATCCATCCCGCGATCCAATCACGATCTGTCCCGCGGTCCGATCACGATCCGTCCCATGAACTTGATCACGATCCGTCCCACAAACTTGATCACGATCCTTCCGATCTAGCGCCGAACGGACGGCACCTCCGCGTTCAGCACACGTACAGCTTGATGACGATCTCCACCATCTTTATCCAGAAAGAAGGAGTGGAGAGGAAGAAGAGTTCTTCGGCAGCCTGATGGCGCTCCGGCAATGGTGGTGGAGCAATTCCGGCAGGGCTTCGCCTAAGCACTGCAGAAATCCGATATAGAGGAGAAACTATGCACTGGAGGAATGGGTAGCACGTGGCTGAAATTCTAGTGCAAAACCCCTCAATACCACTAGTATATATAGGAGGAAGAGAGGAGAGGAGGCAGCCTTGGCTTCCCAAGCCAAGGGCTTCGGCCGAGCCAAGGGTGGAGGTGGAGTCCACCTCCAATCCTAGTAGGACTTGGATTCACCCTCTTTTTTGCATTTTTCCACTTTTTCTCTTAGGACTCTTTTCTTCCAGCCGCATGGGCCTATTGTGGTTGTTCCACCAGCCCACTGAGGGCTGGTTTCCACTCTCCCACAGCCCATGTAGCCTCTTGGGTCGAAATACTCCTCCCGGAGGCCTCTTGGTACACTACCGGCACTCCCGGTACACTACCGATGAGCCCGGAACTTTTTCGGCGACCAAAACAGGACTTCCTATATATGAATATTTACTGCCGGACCATTCCGGATCTCCTCGTGACGTTCAAAATCTAATCCGGGACTCCAAACAAACTTCGGTCACCACCATACATAACTCTATACTACCGAAAAGTCACAAACCTTTAGTGTGTAGACCCTGCGGGTTCGAGAACTATGTAGACATGACCGAGACACCTCTACGGTCAATAACCAATGGCGGGACCTGGATGTACACATTGGTTCCTACATATTCTACGAAGATCTTTATTGGTCGAACCTCTATGTCAAGGATTCAATTAATCCCGTATGATGTTCCCTTTGTTCTTCGGTATGTTACTTGCCCGAGATTCGATCGTCGGTACCTCCATACCTAGTTCTACCTCGTTACTGGCAAGTCTCTTTACTCATTTCGTAATACAAGTTCCCGTAACTAACACTTAGTCACATTGCTTGCAAGGCTTATTGTGATGTTGTATTACCGAGTGGGCCCTGAGATACCTCTCCATCACACAGAGTAACAAATCCCAGTATTGATCCATGCCAACTCAACAGACACCCTCGGAGATACCTGTAGAGCACCTTTATAGTCACCCATTTACGTTGCGACTTTTGATACACACAAGGCACTCCTCCGGTATCCGTGAGTTGCATGATCTCATGGTCATAGGAACATATACTTGACATGCAGAAAATAGTAGCAATAAACTGACACGATCATATGCTACGTTTGTAGTTTGGGTCTTGTCCATCACATGATCCCGTAATCAAATGACATCACATGTCAATGGCTAGGAAACCTTGACGATCTTTTATCAACGAGCTAGTTCACTAGAGGCATACTAGGGACAATGTGTTGTCTATTTACCCACACATGTAATGTGTTTCCAATCAATACAATTATAGCATGGATAATAAACGATTATCATGAACAAGGAAATATAATAATAAACACTTTATTTATTGCCTCTAGGGCATATTTCCAACAGTCTCCCACTTGCACTAGAGTCAATAATCTAGTTCACATCACTATGTGGTTCACATTGTAATTTATCGAGCACCCATGCAGTTCTGGTGTTGATCATGTTTAGCCCTTGGAAGAGGTTTACTCAACGGGTCTGCAACATTTAGATCCGTGTGCACTTTGCAAATATTTATGTCCTTCTCCTCGATGTAATCGCGGATGGAGTTGAAGCATCACTTTATGTGTGTGGTCCTCTTGTGAAACCTTGGTTCCTTGGCAAGAGCAATGGCACCAGTGTTGTCACAGAACAGGTTCATTGGATTCAGTGCACTGGGCACTACTCCAAGATCTGTCATGAACTGCTTCATCAAGACACCTTCCTTCGCCGCCTCCGAGGCTGCGATGTACTCCGCTTCGCACGTAGAATCGGCTACCACGCTTTGCTTGGAATTGCACCAGCTTACCGCTCCCCCGTTGAGAATAAATACGTATCCGGTTTGCGACTTAGAGTTGTCCGGATCAGTGTCAAAGCTTGCATTGATGTAACCCTTTAAGACGAGCTCTTCATCACCTCCATAAACGAGAAACATTTCCTTCGTCCTTTTAAGGTACTTAAGGATATTCTTGACCGCTTGCCAGTGCTCCATTCCAGGATCACTTTGAAACCTTCCGGCCATACTTATGGCAAGGCTGACATCGGGTCTTGTGCACAGCATTGCATACATGATGGAGCCTATGGCTGAAGCATAGGGAATGACACTCATCTTTTCTCTATCTTATTGAGTCTTACTCAACTTCACACCTTGTAACACAGGCAAGAACCCCTTCTTGGACTTATCCATTTTGAACTTCTTCAAAATTTTATCAAGGTATGTGCTCTATGAAAGTGCTATTAAGCGTTTCAATCTATCTCTATAGATCTTAATGCCTAATATGAAAGCAGCTTCTCCTAGGTCCTTCATTGAAAAACTCTTGTTCAAATATTCCTTCACGCTTTCCAGTATTTCTATATTGTTTCCAATCAGCAATATGTCATCCACATATAATACTAGAAACGCTATAGAGCTCCCACTCACTTTCTTGTAAATACAAGCTTCTCCGTAAACTTGTATAAACTCGAACACTTTGATCACCTCATCAAAGCGCTTATTCCAACTCCGAGATGCTTGCACCAGTCCTTAAATGGATCGCTGGAGTTTGCAAACTTTGTCAGCATTCTCTGGATCGACAAAACCTTCGGGTTGCATCATATACAACTCTTCCTCAAGGAAACCATTGAGGAACGCTGTTTTGACATCCATCTGCCAAATTTCATAGTCGAAATAAGCAGCTATTGCTAACATGATTCTGACAGACTTAAGCATCGCTACGGGTGAGAAAGTCTCATCGTAGTCAACTCCTTGAACTTGTGAAAAACCCTTTGCCACAAGTCGAGCTTTATAGACGATGACATTACCGTCCACGTCTGTCTTCTTCTTAAAGATCCATTTGTTCTGAATGGCCTTTCGCCCTTCAGGTAATACTTCCAAAGTCCATACTTTGTTTTCATACATGGATCCCATCTCGGATTTCATGGCCTCTATCCATTTCTCGGAATCCAGGCCCATCACTGCTCCTCCATAGCTCGTAGGTTCATTATTGTCCAACAACATGACCTCCAAGACAGGGTTGCCGTACCACTCAGGGGTAGTACGCGGCCTTGTCGACCTACGAGGTTCAATAGCAGCTTGATCCGAAGCTTCATGATCATCATCATTAACTTCCTCTTCTACCGTCGTAGGTTCCACAGAAACATCTTTCTGCGCTGTGCTACTTTCTGGTTGAAGTAAAGGTTCAATAACCTCATCAAGCTCTATTTTCCTCCCACTCAATTCTTTTGAGAGAAACTCTTTCTCAAGAAAGTTTCCATTCTTAGCGACAAACACTTTGACTTCGGATCTGAGATAGAAGGTTTACCCGACTGTCTCTTTCGGGTATCTTATGAAGACGCATTTCTCTGCTTTGGGTTCCAGCTTTTCAGGCTGAAGCTTTTTGACATAAGCATCACATCCCCAAACTTTAAGAAATGACAACTTTGGCTTCTTGCCAAACCACAGTTCATATGACATCGTCTCAACGGATTTTGATGGTGCCCTATTTAAAGTGAATGCAGCTGTCTCTAATGCATAACCCAGAAATGATAGTGGCAAATCAGCAATAGACATCACAAAACGCACCATATCTAATAAGGTTCGATTACGACGTTCGGATACACCATTACGCTATGGTGTTCCGGGCGGTGTCAACCGTGAAACAATTCCACACTGTCTTAAGTGACTGCCAAACTCATAACTCAGATATTCACCTCCTCGATCAGATCGCAGGAACTTAATCTTCTTGTTACGATGATTCTCAACTTCACTCTGAAATTGCTTGAACTTTTCAAACGTTTCAGACTTGTGTTTCATTAAGTAAATATACCCATATCTACTTAAGTCATTAGTGAAGGTGAGAAAATAACGATATCCACCACGCGTTGTAACATTCATTGGACCGCACACATCCGTATGTATGATTTCCAATAAGTCACTCGCCCGTTCCATTGTACCAGAGAACGGCGGTTTAGTCATGTTGCCCATGAGGCATGGTTCACATGTGTGAAGTGATTCAAAATCAAGTGACTCCAAAAGTCCATCAGCATGGAGCTTCCTCATGCGTTTTACACCAATATGACCTAAACGGCAGTGCCACAAGAAAGTGGTACAATCATTATCAACTCTACATCTTTTGGCATCAATGTTATGAACATGCGTGTCATCACTATCAAGATTCGAATAAACCCCTAACATTGGGTGCATGACCATAAAAGATATTACTCATATAAATAGAACAACCTTTATTCTCTGATTTTAATGAGTAACCATCTCGCAATAAACAAGATCCAGATATAATGTTCATGCTTAATGCAGGCACTAAATAACAATTATTCAGGTTCACCACTAATCCCGATGGTAATCGAAGAGAGAGCGTGCCGACGGCGATCACATCAACCTTGGAACCATTTCCCACGCGCATCGTCACTTCGTCCTTTGCCAGCCTTCATTTATTCCATAGTTCCTGCTTTGAGTTGCAAATGTGAGCAACCGAACCGGTATCAAATACCCAGGCACTACTACGAGAGCTAGTAAGGTACACATCAATAACATGTATATCATATATACCTTGTTTGTCGTTGGCCACCTTCTTTTCAGCCAGGTACTTGGGGCAGTTCCGCTTCCAGTGACCAGTTCCCTTGCAATCAAAGCACTCAGTTTCTGGCTTGGGTCCATGCTTGGGCTTCTTTACAGGAGTAGCAACTCCTTTGCCATCCTTCTTGGTTTTACCCTTCTTGCCCTTGCCCTTGACCTTGCCATTTTTCTTGAAACTAGTGGTTTTATTGACCATCAACACTTGATGTTCTTTCTGGATTTTAGACTCAGCGACTTTTAGCATCGCAAACAACTCGGCGACTGACTTGTTCATCCCGTGCATGTTATAGTTCATCACAAAGCTCTTGTAACTAGGTGGCAGTGATTGAAGAACTCTGTCAGTGATCGCCTCTAGCGGAAGGGCAATTCCCAACTCCGCTAGACGAGTTGAATACCCAGACATTCTGAGTATATGTTCACTGATAGACCCGTTATCCTCCATCTTGCAAGCATAGAACTTATCGGAGGTTTCATACCTGTCAATCCGGGCATTCTTCTGAAAGATAAATTTCAACTCCTGGAACATCTCATATGCTCCATGATGTTCAAAACGTCTTTGAAGTCCCAGTTCTAAGCCATACAATATTGCACACTGAACTATTGAGTAATCTCTAGT
Organism: Hordeum marinum; assembly: GCA_022496015.1. Lineage (NCBI taxonomy): Eukaryota > Viridiplantae > Streptophyta > Magnoliopsida > Poales > Poaceae > Hordeum > Hordeum marinum. Next base: position 224,922,197 of record CM039675.1, on the reverse strand, counting down.
ACTTGCCTCCCAAACGTTCTCAATGTCTTCGGAGGTCATTTCTTCTGGTTGGTCACCAAGCGGTGCATCAAGGACATATGATTTCTGGGAAGCCATGAGGATAATCCTCAGATTACGGGCCCAGTCAACAAAGTTACTTCCATCAACTTTCAACTTAGCTTTCTCTAGGAACGCATTAAAATTCAGGGGTGCTACTGCGCGAGCCATTGATCTACAACATAAATATTCAAAGTTTACTTAGACTATTGATCAAGATAATGAGTTTAGTTAATCAAATTACTAAAGCTCCCACTCAAATTGACATCCCTCAGGTCATCTGAGTGTCACATGATCCAAATCCTCCAACTCAAGTCCGATCATCACGTGAGTTGAGGTGGCTTCAATGGTGAACATCATTATGTTGATCATATCTACTATATGACTCATGCTCGACCTTTCGGTCTCTTGTGTTCCGAGGCCATGTCTGTACATGCTAGGCTCATCAAGTTTAACCCGAGTGTTCTGCGTGTGCAACACTGGCTTGCACCCGTTGTATGTGAACGTAGAATCTATCACACTCGATCATCACATGGCATCTCGACATGACGAACTTTCGCAACGGTGCACACTTGGGGAGAACAAAATTCATCTTGAAATTTAAGTGAGGGATCACCTTATAATGCTACCATCGTACTAAGAAAAACAAGGTGCATAAAAGGATTAACATCACATGCAATTCATAAGTGACATGATATGGCCATGAACTTGTGCTTTAGATCTCCATCTTGAAAGCACCCGCATGATCTCCATCGTCACCGACAAGACACCATGATCTCCATCATCTTGATCTCCATCAACGTGTCGCCATCGGGGTTGTCGCGCCCGACATGCTTCTACTACTATTGCTACCGTTTAGTGATAATGCAAAGCATTACATAGCGCTTAATGATTGACACGCAGGTCATACAATAATTAAAGACAACCCTATGGCTCCTGCCGGTTGCCGTACTCATCGACATGCAAGTCGTGATAATAGTTGCATCACATGATCATCTCATACATCACATATATCACATCATGCAATTGGCCATATCACATCACAACATACCCTGCAAAAACAAGTTAGACGTCCTCTAATTGTTGCTGCATGTTTTACGTGGCTGCTATGGGTATCTAGTAAGAACAATTCTCATCTACGCAAAAACCACAACGGTGATACACTAGTTGCTTTTCAACCTTCTCAAGGACCGCCTTTGTCGAATCCGATCCAACTAAAGTGAGAGAAACTGGCACCCGCAAGCCATCTATGCAACAAGTTGCGGTCGAGGGAACCGGTCTCTCGTAAGCATACGAGTAATGTTAGTCCGGGCCGCTTCATCTCACAATACCGCTGAACCAAAATCCGACCAAGGGAGTAAGCCATCTAAGCATCAACGCCCACAAACCTTTTGTGTTCTACTCGATATCTCATCTACACATAGACCTAGCTCATGATGCCAATGTTGGGGAACCTTGCATGGGAAACAAAAAAATTCCTACGCACACGCAAATCTATCCATGGTGATGAGCATCTACGAGAGGGAGAGTGGATCTACATACCCTTGTAGATCGCTAAGTGGGAAGCGTTAAGAAATGCGGTTGGTGTAGTCGAACTTCTTTGCGATCCAAATCGCCGTGCGTCCCGCGATCCAATCACGATCCGTCCCGCGATCCGATCACGATCCGTCCCACGAACTTGATCACGATCCGTCCCACGAACTTGATCACGAACCTTCCGATCTAGCGCCGAACGGACGGCACCTCCGCGTTCAGCACACATACAGCTTGATGATGATCTCCACCGTCTTGATCCATCAAGAAGGAGTGGAGAGGAATAAGATTTCTCCGGCAGCCTGACGGTGCTCCGGTGATGGTGGTGGAGCAATTCCGGCAGGGCTTCGCCTAAGCACTGGAGAAATCCGATCTAGAGGAGAAACTATGCACTGGAGGAACGAGTAGCACGTGGCTGAAATTCTAGTGCAAAAACCCTCAATACCACCAGTATACATAGGAGGAAGAGAGGAGAGGAGGCAGCCTTGGCTTCCCAAGCCAAGGGCTTCGGCCGAACAAAGGGTGGAGGTGGAGTCCACCTCCAATCCTAGTAGGACTAGGATTCACCCTCTTTTTTGCCTTTTTCCACTTTTTCTCTTAGGACTCTTTTCTTGTAGTTGTTCCACCAGCCCACTAAGGGCTGGTTTCCACTCTCCCACAGCCCATGTAGCCTCTTGGGTCGAAATACTCCTCCCGGAGGCCTCCCGGTACACTCCCGGCACTCCCGGTACACTACCAATGAGCCCAAAACTTTTCCGGCGACCAAAACAAGACTTCATATATATGAATCTTTACCTCCGGACCATTCCGGAGCTCCTTGTGACGTCCGGGATCTCATCCGAGACTCCAAACAAACTTCGGTCACCACCATACATAACTCTATACTACCGAAAGGTCACCAAACCTTAGGTGTGCAAACCCTACGGGTTCGAGAACTATGTAGACATGACTGAGACACCTCTACGCTCAATAACCAATGGAGGGACCTGGATGTCCACAATTGTTCCTACATATTCTACGAAGATCTTTATCGGTTGAAGCTCTATGTCAAGGATTCAATTAATCTTGTATGATATTCCCTTTGTTCTTCGGTATGTTACTTGCCCGAGATTCGATCGTCGGTATCTCCATACCTAGTTCTACCTCATTACTGGAAAGTCTCTTTACTCATTCCATAATACAAGACCCCGTAACTAACACTTAGTCACATTGCTTGCAAGGTTTATTGTGATGTTGTATTAGCGAGTGTCACACGGAGTAACAAATCCCACTATTGATCCATGCCAACTCAACAGACACCCTCGAAGATACCTATAGAGCACCTTTATAGTCACCCAGTTACGTTGCGATGTTTGATACACACAAGGCACTCATCCGGTATCCGTGAGTTGCATGATCTCATGGTCATAGGAACATATACTTGATATGCAGAAAACAGTAGCAATAAACTGACACGATCATATGCTACGTTTGTAGTTTGGGTCTTGTCGATCACATGATCCCGTAATCAAATGACATCACATGTCAATGGCTAGGAAACCTTGACCATCTTTGATCAACGAGCTAGTTCACTAGAGGCATACTAGGGACAATGTGTTGTCTATTTACCCACACATGTAATGTGTTTCTAGTCAATACAATTATAGCATGGATAATAAACGATTATCATGAACAAGGAAATATAATAATAAACACTTTATTTATTGCCTCTAGGGCATATTTCCAACAAACAGAACTCAAAACACTAAAAGACTAGACTCTAAGACCAGCAACCTGACACGACGATGCAACCGCAAATTCAACAAAGCAAACACCGAATAGATAATTGCAAAGGGTCAGATTGGTTCGGATATAAAGATCTAACCCGTTTTTTTGTATTTTTCATGGACTTTAGTTATGTAGAAGATGTGATCTAACTACAAAAAAGTGGTAAAATCTCAACGAGCAACCTGGAAATCTTATACCACTTGATAAAGGCAAAGTTGTCCCTATCTTTCGATGAGATGGTGGCTATCAATTTTGGTGGAGTAGACTTTGACGATCCGACTACGAACGTGTGATGACGTCGCGCCTTAGCAATTGCAAAACCAACTCCGAGAGGTTATTGACTATGCCAAAGCACGATCAACCGAACCACGAGGTTCAGTTTCCTGCACGCAAACGAAGGACAAGCAAGAAAGTAAGATTGCAATCTAGATATTGCGAATATAAGTGGAAAGCTTTATTGATGAAAGTGGGGTTCTGTGACGCCTTTGTGTGGTTATTGAACACAAACGAAGAATGCGAAGTTGCAGCTATGGCAAACTTGTAATCTAAACAAAACCCAAATCTAAAACGACACCATAAGGTTTGTATATATGGGGGAATAGAGGGGGATTTCGTGGCCCCTTGGAGGAGGGGTCTGGAACCGACCTTAACTCAGTTCCCCATGCATACGGATTCTAAAAACAGCCTATAATATGGTATTTCGAAATTACATGGGCCCGGCCCAAAAAGAAGGTGGCGCATCACCTATAATAGCCTATGGACGAATTTTATAAAGTGGCATCATGCATAATTTTTCCAAGGTTTATTGCTCTCATTACGGTGGCTTTAAAGTGCAAAAATCATCACTGGATGCTTCATTGTTCTTTCCCCCATGCACACCTTCTCCTCCATGCTCGATCCCGCTCCAATGGTTGTCCTTCTTATCCATGCTAGGCCCTTCATTCATAAGTAAAATAAAATTATGTAATTTAGGCAGTAGCATATGTTCATGAACATTAGAAGGATTTCTAAGAAACAGAAGTACCTGGTAATTCAGTTGACATGCGTGAGTTCTAGTAATTCGTCTAGTATGTATAGCAGCAAGGGCTATGGGTGTAACATTAGTAGGGTTGTCCTCATCATCTAGTAACATTCAAATCAGTAATATCAGATTTACTAGCAAGTAAAGATCCACTGTTCAATTTTATTTCAGAGGCAACACTAGATGATGGTTTATTAGGCTTATGGTGTTGCTCAAATTCCTTTGCTACAATCTAATTTTCACTCTTATCTAGCTCCAGTTTTGCGTTACTAGCTCTAGCACGGTCATCTTTCATAATATGTTAAGGAGACATCATACGTCTCCAACGTATCTATAATTTTTTATGATGGCATGCTATTATATTATTTGTTTTGGATGTTTTATATGCATTAATATGCTATTTTATATTATTTTTCGGACTAACCTATTAATCGAGATGATAGAGGCGAAGTTGTCCCTATCTTTCGATGAGATGGTGGCTATCGTTTTTGGTGGAGTAGACTTTGACGATCCGACTACGAACGTGTGATGACGTCGTGCCTTAGTAATCGCTAAACCAACTTCGAGATGTTATTGACCACGCCGGAGCACGATCAACCTGACCACAAGGGTCTATTTATAGCACGCAAACGAAGAACAAGCAAGAAACTAAGATTGCAATCTGGATATTGCGAATATAAGAGGAAAGCTTTATTGATGAAGTGGGGTTCTGTGACACCTTTGTCTGGTCGTGGAACACAAACGAAGAACTTGAAGTTGCACCTATGGTGAACTTGTAATCTAAACAAAACCCAAACCTAAAACAACGTTCTAAGGGCTGTATATACGGGGTATAGAGGGGAGTTTCGTGGCCCCTTGGAGGAGGGGTCCGAAATCAACCCTAACTCAGTTTCCCCATACATATAGACTCTAAAACAGCCTATAATATGGTATTTCGAAATTACATGGGCCTGGCCCAAAAATAAGGTGGCGCAGCAGCTATATTAGCCTAGGGACGAATTTTATAAAGTGGCATCATGCATATTTTATCCAAGGCTTCTTGATCCCATTATGGTGGCTTCAAAGTGCGAAAATCATCACTGCAAGCTCCATTGTTCTTTCCCGTGCGTGCACCTTCTTCTCCATGCTTGATCTCGCTCCAATGGTCATCCTTCTTGTCCATGCCAGGTCCTTCATTCATAAGTAAAACAAAATTATCTAATTTAGGCAGTATCATCTGTTCATGAACAGTAGAAGGATTTGCAAGAAACGAAAGTACCTGGTAATTCAATTGACGTGCGCGAGCTCTAGTAATTTGTCCTGTATGTATAGCAGTCGGAGTTGTGGGTGTAGCATTAGTAGGGATGTCCTCATCATCCTCTCCTTCTTGAACTGAAGTCATCCTCGACGGAAGCTCATCTTCCTCACCCAAATAAGGCTTCAAATCTGGAATGTTAAAAGTGGGGCTAACCCCAAACTCTACAGGCAGCTCAAGTTTATATGCATTATCATTTATTTTTGCTAACACCTTAAAAGGACCATCAACACGTGGCATTAGCTTTAACTTGGGCAAATCAGGAAATCTATCCTTACGCAAATGTAACCAAACAAGATCTCCAGGTGCAAAGACAACATGTTTTCTACCCTTATATCCAGCAATTTTGTATTTAGCATTCATACGCTCAATGTTTTCCTTCGTTAACTCATGCATCTTTAATATCAATTCCGCACGTTCTTTAGCATCAAAATTAACCTTCTCCGAAGATGGAAGAGGCAACAAATCAATAGGTGCAAGAGGTAAGAAACCATACACAACTTCAAAAGGGCACATCTTAGTGGTAGAATGTAGCGAACGATTATAAGGAAATTCAATATGAGGCAAGCATTCTTCCCACATTTTCAGGTTATTCTTCAAAACAGCCCTAAGCATAGTAGACAATGATCTATTGACTACTTCAATTTGGCCATTAGTTTGGGGATGACATGTAGTACTTAAAAGTAGTGTAGTCCCCAACTTAGCCCATAAACATCTCCAAAAGTGGCTAAGAAATTTAGCATCACGATCGGAAATAATTGTATTTGGCACACCATCTAACCGAATAATTTCACGAAAGAACAAATCAACAACATGAGCAACATCATCACTTTTATGACATGGTATAAAGTGTGCCATTTTGGAAAATCTATCCACGACAACAAATGTGCTATCCCTCCCCTTCTTTGTTCGAGGTAAACCTAGAACAAAGTCCATAGATATATCCTCCCAAGGAACACTAGGTACAAGCAAAGCCATATCTAAACCATGCGGATTGAGTCATGACTTAGCTTTTATACATGTAGTGCAGCGAGCAACAAAACGCTCAACATCCCGTCTCATCTTTGGCCAAAAGAAATGTGTAGAAAGTACGTCCTCTGTCTTCTTCACGCCAAAGTGTCCCATTAATCCTCCTTCGCGCGCCTCCTATAACAACAAAAGACAAACGGAGCTAGCTGGAATGCATAGCTTGTCAGCATGGAACACAAATCCATCATTAATAACGAACTTGTTCCATGTTCTCCCTTCTTTACAATTCTGCAACACATCTCTAAATTCAGCATCATGCCCATATTGATCTTTGATGGTCTCCAAACCAAATATTTTAAAGTCAAGTTGTGAAAGCATAGTATAACGACGAGACAAAGCATCAGCAATAACATTTTATTTACCCTTCTTGTGTTTAATGACATAAGGGAAAGTTTCAATGAATTCAACCCATTTAGCATGTCTATGGTTCAGTTTTGCTTGACTTTTAATATGTTTCAAAGATTCATGATCAGAATGTATAACAAATTCTTTGGGCCATAAATAATGTTGCCATGTTACCAAAGTCGGAACAAGAGCATATAATTCCTCATCATAAGTAGAATAATTCAGACTAGGCCCACTCAATTTTTCAGAAAAGTACGCAACATGTTTACCATCTTGGAATAACACACCTCCTAAACCAATTCCACTGGCATCACATTCAAGCTCGGAAGTCTTATTAAAAGCAGGAAGTTGTAGCAAAGGAGCATGTGTTAACTTGTCTTTCAAGACTGTGAAGGCTTCTTCCTGTGGGGTACCACAAGAAAATGGCACGTCCTTCTTTGTAAGCTCATTGAGAGGTGCAGCAATGGTGCTGAAATCTCTCACAAAACGCCTATAGAAACTAGCGAGGCCAAGAAAACTCCTCACTTGTGTGACCGTTTCGGCCTGCGGCCAACTCTCAATAGCTTCAATCTTGGCTTTATCAACTTCAATTCCCTGTGGGGTAACATCATAGCCAAGAAAAGATACTCGGTCGATGCAAAAGGTGCACTTCCCAAGGTTACCAAACAAACGTGCATCACGTAGAGCAATAAAAACAGCTCGTAAATGTTCCAAATGTTCCTCCAAAGATCTACTAAAAATCAATATATCATCAAAATAGACTACCACAAATCATCCAATGAAAGCACATAAAACCTCATTCATTAATCTCATGAAAGTACTAGGTGCATTAGTTAACCCAAAAGGCTTGACTAACCACTAATATAATCTAAACTTAGTTTTAAATGCCGTTTTCCATTCATCTCCCAATTTCATACGAATTTGATGGTACCCACTACGCAAATCAACTTTGGAGAAAATTGTAGAGCCACTTAATTCATCAAGCATATCATCTAGTCTAGGAATAGGATGACGATAACGAATAGTAATATTATTAATGCCTCTACAATTCACACACATGAGCGATGTACCATCCTTTTTTAGGCACTAGAATAATAGGAACAACACAAGGACTAAGGGATTCGCGTATATAACCTTTGTCAAGCAGCTCCTGTACTTGACGCATAATCTCCTTTGTCTCCTCTGGATTGGTGCGGTATGGCGCACGGTTGGGTAGGGATGCACCGGGAATTAAGTCAATCTGATGCTCAATCCCGCGAATAGGTGGTAATCCCGGTGGCACGTCTTGTGGAAAGACATCAGCGAACTCCTGCAAAATGTTAATGACAGCAGGAGGCCAAGAGGGAGGCATGTCCTCAAATGAAAATAATACCTCTTTGCATACAAAAGCATAGAAAACAGATGTAGCAACATCCAAGTCATTAATATCAGATTTAGTAGCAAGTAAACATCCACTCTTCAATTTTATTTCGGATGCAACACTAGATGATGGTTTATTATGCTTATGGTGTTGCTCAAATTCCTGTGCTACAATCTGGTTTTCACTCTTATTTTTCTCCTGTTTTGCTTTACTAGCTCTAGCAATGTCATCTTTCATAATATGTTCAGGAGACATAGGAAGCAAAGTGATATTTTGATCCTTATGAACAAGAGTATACTGATTTGTCCTACCATGGTGTACATAATTTTTATCAAACTGCCATGGCCTACTAAGTAAAACAGAACATGCTTGCATGGGTACCACATCACAATCCATATAATCAGAATATGTAGCAATGCTAAAATGCACATGAACAGTACGTGTTACCTTAACCTTGTCACTATTGTTGAACCATTGGATGTAATGAGGATGAGGATGTGGTCTGGTGGTTAGAGATAGCTTCTCCACCATCTCCATGCTAGCCAAGTTATTGCAACTACCTCCATCGATGATGACGCGAACAGAACGCTCCTTCACAAGTCCCTTTGTGTGGAACAAGTTGTGCCTCTGATTTTGCTCAGCCTGTGTAACCTACACACTGAGAACACGTTGAGCAACTAAACTTTCATACCTGTCAGCGTAATCAGCAGCCATGTAGTGTGTCTCTGGTTTTGCATCCTCGCCACCCTGTTCTTCACTTGCAATGAGAGCCAAAGTCTCCTCATCATAATCACTAGCGGACGCATATCCACCATCCTCAGTAACAATCATTACACGCTTGCAAGGGCATTCTCTCACAAAGTGACATCCACCCTTGCAACGACAGCATATAACCTCAAGTGTTTGCCCTGTGGATGCAAAAGATGAAGAAGAGTTCTGTGCAAGCCCAGAAGGTGTGCTCTTCGCAGAGGGTGGAGTAGGAGCTTGTTTCCTGATATCGCGGTTGGAGTTGGGGGTTGAAGTAGGTGGTGTTGCAGCAGGACGTGCGGAAGTATAGGAGGTACGAGGCGTCCATGATGAAGTGTGACCTGCAGAAAAAGTAGTTCTCGCCATTGCCTGTCGATCCTGCACTTCACGTTCAGCTTTGCAAGCTGGATGAAATAAACGAGTGATAGTGTTGTACTCCTTATACTCTAGAATAGTCTGAATCTCTCTATTTAATCCACCCATAAAACGTACAAGCATAGCTTCATTCTCCTCAACAATACCACATCTAATCATGCTAGTTTGTAATTCCTGATAATATTCTTCTACATAATTTTTTTCTTGTCTTAAGCGCTGCAAATTTTGAAGCAATTCACGTTGATAATAAGGTGGCACCCAACGATTATGCATAGCAGTTTTCAAAGCATCCCAAGTAGTTGGAATATTAGCATGGTGTATTCTACAATGTTCTGACCAGCAAACACAAGCAAAACTAGTGAATGAAGAAACATCAGCAGCAACACGTCTATCCTTAGGCAATTGTGAGCATGTAAAAAGTTGTTCTATTTCTAACTCCCATGTAAGATATATATCAGGAACATATCTACCCTCAAACGTTGGAATATTCAATTTAAGTTTAGGGAGATGGTCATGATCCCGTACCTGAGGGGGTGGTGCAACCCTACCGTTATGGTTGTAGCCATGTGGTCGACCTGGTGCGTATGGTGGTGGTTGCCCCTGAGACTGATCTGGAGCAACCTCTCCCTCATCATCGTAATCACCATCATAATCTTCAACCTGCTCGACGACAGTAGCAGCAGGAGCCACAAAATTAGTAGCAGTATCAACAGTACCAGTATGTTGGGCTTGGCCGAGAGGCACACGTCACGCTCGTCGTTCGAAAGGGATAGGAGCTGCAGCTGGTGGTGGTAGAGAGGCAAGCACCTCATTGAACCTGGCGTCCATCTTCGAATGTCTTCTCCAAACCATCTAGCTTCTCCATGGCCTGTCCAAAGTTGGTCACGAAGTCTTGTACCTGGTGGGCCATCATTTGCTGAAATTTATCATAGAGCGCTTTGTTGGTCATGCTCTCCCAGTTGACCCCGTCGTCGTGTGATCCTGTCATGGTTAGCAGAAATAGGAAACACACAAGAATATGACACCTACAAACTACTAGGACGTCGTGGTGGTGGTGGTGGTGGCGGTGGTGGTGTGTCACAAATCCTTTAAGTGAATCTCAAATTCTTACCAGTTCTTACCCAACACCAGGCGGTGATCGGCAACCGTTGTAGTCAAAACTCTCAAAGCTTGGCTAGAGCGATTGCCAGGTGGTGTCAAACACACGATGTGGATGTATGTGGAGCTAGGATGTCTTATAATATGGTAGCAAAAAGGGTTAGCAATAATCAATTCAGAGATGCAAGGTTGAATAAACGCTCAACGACGGTGCTGTGCTGGTCCTAGGCTAGACAGTGCTAGAGACGCGAGCCTAAAACACCAACAAAATCACGATGCTACACGTAATCAAGGGAAGAGCACACTGAATTTTTTTCGTTTCTTTTGGCGCCTCATTTTTTGCGCTCTTTTTCTGCTCAAAAAATCACTACAATGGCGAGTGTCTCAAAACTCTTCCCACGTCGTATAAGCAAGATGGGCACGAAATTTTTTGGACTAATTTTTTTCTTGAGCAATTCGGGGGTTGCGACGACCAAAAATTTCGACAAAAATCACTATGATGCAAGTGTCTCAAAACGCTCGGGAGATCCTAAAATCATGATAGGGAAAAAATATTTTCGTCCGGATTTTTTTGGGCCAAAACGTGCTCTGCAAAGCGTGCCACTCTTTTTTTTCCGACACCTACGTAGGTAGCAAAACGCAAATCTGAAATCAAAAGGATCTCGAAACTAAACCTAAAACGAGCTGGACTCAGATTGGTGGCGGATTTGTGGTGGTATATCTGGACACCAATGGATAGTGATGGTGGGTGGTGATATATGGCAGCGGTGATGATGGTGGTGGTATATGGCCACTATGAAGACCATGCGGTGGCGGCGTGACAACCTGTGAATAGAACTCAAAACTCTAAAGGACTATACACTAAGACCAGCAATTCGACACGAAGATGTAACCGCAAATTCAACAAAGCAAAATACTGAAAAGACTATGCAAAGGCTCAGATTGGGTCGGATATGATGATCTAACCGTAATTTTGTGTGTGGCTTTTTCGTGGACTAAAGGTATGAAGAACAAATGCGATCTAAACTACGAAAACTGGTAAAATCTCACGCAGCAACCTGGAAATCTGATACCACTTCATAGAGGCTAAGTTGTCCCTATCTTTTGATGAGATGGTGACTATATTTTTTGGTGGAGTAGACTTTGACGATCTGACTATGAACGTGTGATGACGTCGCGCCTTAGCAATTGCTAAACCAACTCAAAGAGGTTATTGACCACGCGGGAGCACGATAAACCTGACCATGAGGGTCTATTTCCTGCACGCAAATGAAGAACAAGCAGGAAACTAAGATTGCACTCTGGATATTGCGAATATAAGAGGAAAGCTTTATTGATGAAGTGGGGGTTCTGTGACGCCTTTGTCTGGTCGTGGAACACAAACGAAGAAAGTGAAGTTGCAGCTATGGCGAACTGTAATCTAAACAAAACCCAAACCTAAAACGATGCCCTAAGGGCTGTACATATGGGGGAATAGACGGGAATTTCGTGGCCCCTTGGAGGAGGGGTCCAAAATCAACACTATCTCAGTTTCCCCATACATACAGACTCTAAAAACAGCCTATACTATGGTATTTCGAAATTACATGGGCCTGGCCCAAAAACAAGGTGGCGCAACACCTATATTAGCCTAAGGACGAATTTTATAAAGTGACATCATGCATATTTCGTCCAAGGCTTCTTGCTCCCATTATGGTGGCTTCAAAGTGCGAAAATCATCACTAGAAGCTCCATTGTTCTTTCCCCCGTGCGCACCTTCTTCTCCATGCTTGATCCTGCTCCAATGGTCATCCTTCTTGTCCATGCCAGGTCATTCATTCATAAGTAAAACAAAAGTATCTAATTTAGGCAGCATCATATGTTCATGAACATTAGAAGGATTTGCAAGAAACGAAAGTACCTGGTAATTCAATTGACGTGCGCGAGCTCTAGTAATTGGTCCTGTATGTATAGCAGTCGGAGTTGTGGGTGTAGCATTATTAGGGATGTCCTCATCACGAGGGCCTAGTGCTAGTTTCTGTTTTCCCTAGTTTTTTCAGTTTTGCAGATATGGAATACTAAACAGAGTCGAAACGGAATAAAACCTTCGGAAGGAATTTTTCTCGAAAAACAAATCAACCAGGCTTGGGGTGCACGCGAGGACTTATGCCAAGAGGTCACAAGCCTGCTAGGCGCGCCCCCTGGCCGCGCCTAGCATTCTTGTCATCTCCCGGCAGGTCTCTAACCCTAATCTTTGGCCTATAAATTCCCAAATATTCTCACAACATCAAAAAGAGCCACACAAATACTTTTCCGCTGCCAGAAGCCTCTATTCCCAAGAGATCCAATCTTGGAGCCTTTTCCGGTAATCTGTCGGAGGGGCTTTCGATCACGGAGGGCATCTACATCAACTACATTGCCCCTCCGACGATCCTTGAGTAGTCCACCATAGACCTACGGGTCCATAGCTAGTAGCTAGATGGCTTCTTCTCTCTCTTTAATCTTCAATACCATGTTCTTCATGATCTTCATGGAGATCTATCCGATGTAATCCTCTTTTGTGGTGTGTTTGTCAAGATCTGATGAATTGTGAGTTTATGTTCAGATTATCCATGAATCTTATTTATATCTCCTCTGAATTCTTATTTGCATGATTTCGTATCCTTGTAAGTCTCTTCGAGCTATTTGTTTGGTTTGGGAGAAGTGCTTGGTCTTGGGTTCAATCTTGCGGTGTCCTCACCCAGTGACATAGTAGGGGTAGCGAGGCACGTATTGTATTGTTGCCATCAAGGGTAACAAGATGGGGTTTTCATCATATTGCTTGAGTATATCCCTCTACGTTATGTCATCTTTCTTAATGCATTACTCTGTTCTTCATGAACTTAATACTCTAGACGCAGGCAGGAGTCAGTCGATGTGTGGAGTAATAGTAGTAGATGTAGAATCGTTTCGGTCTACTTGATATGGACGTGATGCCTATATGCATAATCATTGCCTTGGATAACTACATGATCATTCACTTTTCTATCAATTGCTTGACAGTAATTTGTTTACCCACCATGATATTTTCCTTCGAGAGAGAGGCCTCGAGTGAAACCTATGGCCCCCGGTTCTACTTTCCATTACATACTATCAGGTCCATAAACCAAAAATACTTTGCTTCAATTTATTTACCTTTTACTTTCGGTTCTCGTTTACATCTATGTCTATCGGATCTAATCCTTTCAAATAATCGTGAAGGGATTGACAACCCCTTTATAGCGTTGGGTGGAAGAGTTTGATTGTTTGTGTAGGTGCATCCATTGGTGACTTGCTTGTTCCTCCTACTAGATTGATACCTTGGTTCTCAACAACTAGGAGAAAAACTTATCTACTTCTTTGCATCACCCTTTCCTCTTCAAGGGAAAACCAACGCAAGGTCAAGAGGTAGCTAGAAGGATTTCTGGCGCTGTTGCCGGGGAGGATACACATCAAGCCTACCAAGTACCCATCACAAACTCATCTCTTGCATTTACATTATTTGCCATTTGCCTCTCATTTTCCTCTCCCCCACTTCTAAAATGATTTTTAGAAAATACCAAAAAGATTTGCCCTTCTGTCTGCCCTTCTTTCATTTGCCTTCTTTTCCTGCCAGATCTTCTTCTTGTTGCTATGTCTAGCGTTACTATGTCCCCTTTGTCACCAGATTTTGAAGTTCTTTACTTCAAACAAAAACAAGGGGAAATTGTGAAAGATGTCTGGTATAGGCTAATGGAATTTTACCGTATTTCCATTTTAAATGGAGATGCAAAAGTGTTGCTTAGAAATATTTACATTGGATTAACTTTGCATCACAGAGAGCTTTTGATTTCGCCTCAAAAGGAAATTTTATTGAGCTAGATGTGAATGTCGCTTATGAAGTTTTGGAAGGGATTTTAGGGGTTCCTCCATCAAAAAAGGGGTTTGTTTTCTCATAAGAGGGTGTTCAAGTTCTCGACAAATTGGGTGACTTACATAAGCACTTGGTCGACTTGCAACAATATCACGAACCCCTTAAACATATCAATGGGAACCTCAATCGCTGGAATACTTTGCTTACCCTTGGCAATAAGTGTTTGGACATTTTGGATATTAAGATGGATCCTTCCTCCACGAATGTGGGCAAAAGGAAAGAACCCCCTCGATTTGATAAGGTCCCGACAAAAGTTGCTAATACTGATGAGGACATCCCTGCTTATGCTACACCCACAACTCCGACTGCTATACATACAGGACCAATTACTAGAGCTCACGCACGTCAATTGAATTACCAGGTACTTTCGTTTCTTGCAAATCCTTTTAATGTTCATGAACATATGATGCTGCCTAAATTAGATACTTTTGTTTTACTTATGAATGAAGGACCTAGCATGGATAAGAAGGATGACCATGGGAGCGGGATCAAGCATGGAGAAGAAGGTGCGCGCGCGGGAAAGAACAATGGATCTTCCAGTGATGATTTTCGCACTTTCAAGCCACCATAATGGGAGCAAGAAGCCTTGGACGAAATATGCATGATGCTACTTTATTAAATTTGTCCCTAGGCTAATATAGGTGCTGCGCCACCTTATTGCTGGGCCAGGCCCATCTAATTTCGAAATACCATATTATAGGCTGTTTTTAGAGTCCGTATGTATGGGGAAACTGAGTTAAGGTCGGTTTTGGACCCCTCCTCCAAGGGGCCACGAAATTCCCCTCTATTCCCCCATATATACAGCCCTTAGGGCGTCGTTTTAGGGTTGGGTTTTGTTTAGATTACATGTTCGCCATAGCTGCAACTTCGCGTTCTTCGTTTGTGTTCCACGACCAGACAAAGGCGTCACAGAACCCCACTTCACCAATAAAGCTTTCCTCTTATATTCGCAATATCCAGATTGCAATCTTAGTTTCTTGCTTGTTCTTCGTTTGCATGCAGGAAACAAACCCTCGTGGTCAGGTTGGTCGTGCTCCGGCGTGGACAATAACCTCTTGGAGTTGGTTAGCGATTGCTAAGGCGCGGCGTCATCACACGTTCGTAGTCGGATAGTTAAAGTCTACTCCACCAAAAACGATAGCCACCATCTCATCGAAAGACAGGGACAACCTCGCCTCTATCAAATACCAAAGATGAAAATACCTAGATCTACTGCGTTTTGCCTAGCTAGGGGCGTTAAACAATAGCGCTTGTTGGGAGGCAACCCAATTTTATTTTTGTGTTATGTTTTTGCTTCTTTTTTTGAGTGTTTCCTGATAGAGGCGAAGTTGTCCCTGTCTTTCGATGAGATGGTGGCTATCGTTTTTGGTGGAGTAGACTTTGACGATCCGACTACGAACGTGTGAGACGTCGCGCCTTAGCAATCGCTAAACCAACTCTGAGAGGTTATTGACCACGCCGGAGCACGATCAACCTGACCACGAGGGTCTATTTCCTGCACGCAAACGAAGAACAAGCAAGAAACTAAGATTGCAATCTGGATATTGCGAATATAAGAGGAAAGCTTTATTGATGAAGTGGGGTTCTGTGACGCCTTTGTCTGGTCATGGAACACAAACGAAGAACGCGAAGTTGCTGCTATGGCGAACTTGTAATCTAAACAAAACCCAAACCTAAAACGAAGCCCTAAGGGCTGTATATATGGGGGAATAGAAGGGAATTTCGTGGCCCCTTGGAGGAGGGGTCCGAAACCGACCCTAAGTCAGTTTCCCCATACATACGGACTCTAAAAACAGCCTATAATATGGTATTTCGAAATTACATGGGCCTGGCCCAAAATTAAGGTGGCGCAGCACCTATATTAGCCTATGGACGAATTTTATAAAGTGGCATCATGCATATTTCGTCCAAAGCTTCCCACTCCCATTATGGTAGCTTCAATGTGCGAAAATCATCACTGGAAGCTCCATTGTTCTTCCCCGCGCGCGCACCTTCTCCTCCATGCTTGATCCCGCTCCAATGGTCATCCTTCTTATCCATGATAGGTCCTTCATTCATAAGTAAAACAAAAGTATCTAATTTAGGCAGCATCATATGTTCATGAATATTAGAAGGATTTCCAAGAAACGAAAGTACCTGGTAATTCAATTGACGTGCGCGAGCTCTAGTAATTGGTCCTGTATGTATAGCAGTCGGGGTGGGTGTAACATTAGTAGGGATGTCCTCATCATCCTCCCCTTCTTGAACTAAAGTCGTCCTCGACAGAATCTCATCTTCCTCACCCAAATAAGGCTTCAAATCTGCAATGTTAAAAGTGGGGCTAACCCCAAACTCTGCAGGCAGCTCAAGTTTATATGCATTATCATTTATTTTCTCTAACACCTTAAAAGGACCATCAGCACGGGGCATTAGCTTTGACTTGCGCAAATCAGGAAATCTATCCTTACGCAAATGTAACCAAACAAGATCACCAGGTGCAAAGACAACATGTTTTCTACCCTTATCTCCAGCAAGTTTGTATTTAGCATTCATACACTCAATGTTTTCCTTCGTTAACTCATGCATCTTTAATATCAATTCAGCACGTTCTTTAGCATCAAAATTAACCTTCTCCGAAGATGGAAGAGGCAACAAATCAATAGGTGCACGAGGTAAGAAACCATACACAACTTGAAAAGGGCACATCTTAGTGGTAGAATGTAGCGAACGATTATAAGCAAATTCAATATGAGGCAAGCATTCTTCCCACATTTTCAGGTTATTCTTCAAAACAGCCCTAAGCATAGTAGACAATGATCTATTGACTACTTCAGTTTGTCCATCAGTTTGGGGATGACATGTAGTACTAAAAAGTAGTTTAGTCCCCAACTTAGCCCATAAACATCTCCAAAAATGGCTAAGAAATTTAGCATCACGATCTGAAACAATTGTATTTGGTACACCATGCAATCGAATAATTTCACGAAAGAACAAATCAGCAAGATGAGCAGCATCATCACTTTTATTACATGGTATAAAGTGTGCCATTTTGGAAAATCTATCCACGACAACAAATATGCTATCCCTCCCCTTCTTTGTTTGAGGTAAACCTAAAACAAAGTCCATAGATATATCCTCCCAAGGAACACTAGGTACAGGCAAAGGCATATATAAACCATGAGCATTGAGTCGTGACTTAGCTTTTTGACATGTAGTGCAGCGAGCAACAAAACGCTCAACATCCCGTCTCATCTTTGGCCAAAAGAAATGTGTAGAAAGTACGTCCTCCGTCTTCTTCACGCCAAAGTGTCCCATTAATCCTCCTCCGTGCGCCTCCTGTAACAACAAAAGACGAATGGAGCTAGCTGGAATGCATAGCTTGTTAGCACGGAACACAAATCCATCATTAATAACGAACTTGTTCCATGTTCTCCCTTCTTTACAATTCTGCAACACGTCTCTAAATTCAGCATCATGCACATATTGATCTTTGATGGTCTCCAAACCAAATATTTTAAAGTCAAGTTGTGAAAGCATAGTATAACGACGAGACAAAGCATCAGCAATAACATTGTCTTTACCCTTCTTGTGTGTAATGACATAAGGGAAAGTCTCAATGAATTCAACCCATTTAGCATGTCTACGGTTCAGTTTTGCTTGACTTTTAATATGTTTCAAAGATTCATGATCAGAATGTATAACAAATTCTTTGGGCCATAAATAATGTTGCCATGTTTCCAAAGTCCGAACAAGAGCATATAATTCCTTATCATAAGTAGAATAATTCAGACTAGGCCCAGTTAATTTTTCAGAAAAGTACGCAACAGGTTTACCATCTTGTAATAACACACCTCCTAACCCAATACCACTAGCATCACATTCAAGCTCGAAAGTCTTATTAAAATCAGGAAGTTGGAGTAAAGGAGCATGTGTTAACTTATCTTTCAAGACCGTGAAGGCTTCTTCCTGTGCGGTACCCCAAGAAAAAGGCACGTCCTTCTTTGTAAGCTCATTGAGAGGCGCAGCAATGGTGCTGAAATCTCTGACAAAAGGCCTATAGAAACCAGCGAGGCCAAGAAAACTCCTTACTTGTGTGACCGTTTTGGGCTGCGGCCAACTCTCAATAGCTGCAATCTTGGCTTTATCAACTTCAATTCCCTGTGGAGTAACAACATAGCCAAGAAAAGATACTCGGTCGGTGCAAAAGGTGCACTTCCCAAGGTTACCAAACAAACGGGCATCACGGAGCGCAGTAAAAACATCACGTAAATGTTCCAAATGTTCCTCCAAAGATTTACTAAAAATCAATATATCATCAAAATAGACTACCACAAATCGTCCAATGAAAGCACGTAAAACCTCGTTCATTAATCTCATGAAAGTGCTAGGTGCATTAGTTAACCCAAAAGGCATGACTAGCCACTCATATAATCCAAACTTAGTTTTAAATGCTGTTTTCCATTCATCTCCCAATTTCATACGAATTTGATGGTATCCACTACGCAAATCAACTTTGGAGAAAATTGTAGAGCCACTTAATTCATCAAGCATATCATCTAGTCTAGGAATAGGATGACGATAACGAATAGTAATATTATTAATGCCTCTACAATCCACACACGTGCGCGATGTACCATCCTTTTTAGGCACTAGAATAATAGGAACAGCACAAGGACTAAGGGATTCACGTATATAACCTTTGTCAAGCAGCTCTTGTACTTGACGCATAATCTCCTTTGTCTCCTCTGGATTGGTACGGTAGGGCGCACGGTTGGGTAGGGATGCACCGGGAATTAAGTCAATCTGATGCTCAATCCCACGAATAGGCGGTAATCCCGGTGGCACGTCTTGTGGAAAGACGTCAGCGAACTCCTGCAAAATGTTAATGACAGCAGGAGGCAAAGAGGGAGGCATGTCCTCGAATGAAAATAATACCTCTTTGCATACAAAAGCATAGCAAACAGATGTAGCAACATCCAAATCATTAATATCAGATTTAGTAGCAAGTAAACATCCACTCTGCAATTTTATTTCGGATGCAACAGTAGATGATGGTTTATTATGCTTATGGTGTTGCTCAAATTCCTGTGCTACAATCTGATTTTCACTCTTATTTTTCTCCTGTTTTGCTTTACTAGCTCTAGCAATGTCATCTTTCATAATATGTTCGGGAGACATAGGAAGCAACGTGATATTATGATCCTTATGAACAAGAGTATACTGATTTGTCCTACCATGGTGTACAGAATTTTTATCAAACTGCCATGGTCTACCAAGTAAAACAGAACATGCTTGCATGGGTACCACATCACAATCCACATAATCAGAATATGTAGCAATGCTAAAATGCACACGAACAGTACGTGTTACCTTAACCTTGCCACTATTGTTAAACCATTGGATGTAATAAGGATGAGGATGTGGTCTGGTGGTTAGAGACAGCTTCTCCACCATCTCCATGCTAGCCAAGTTATTGCAACTCCCTCCATCGATGATGATGCGAATAGAACGCTCCTTCACAACTCCCTTTGTGTGGAACAAGTTGTGCCTCTGATTTTGCTCAGCCTGTGTAACCTGCACACTGAGAACACGTTGAGCAACTAAACTTTCATACCTGTCAGCGTAATCAGCAGCCATGTAGTGTGTTTCTGGTTCTGCATCGTCGCCATTGTGTTCTTCACTTGCAATGAGAGCCAAAGTCTCCTCATCATAATCACTAGCAGACGCATATCCACCATCCTCAGTAACAATCATGACACGCTTGGAAGGGCATTCTCTCGCAAAGTGACCTCCACCCTTGCAACGACGGCATATAACCTCATGTGTTTGCCCTGTGGATGCAATAGATGAAGAAGAGCTCGGTGCAGGCCCAGAAGGTGTGCTCTTGGTAGAGGGTGGAGGAGGAGCCTGTTTCCTGGTATCGCGGTTGGAGTTGGAGGTTGAAGTAGGTGGTGTTGCAGCAGGACGTGTGGAAGTAGAGGAGGTACATGGCGTCCATGATGAAGTGCGACCTGCAGAAAAAGTAGTTCTCGCCATTGCCTGTCGATCCTGCACTTCACGTTCAGCTTTGCAAGCAAGATGAAATAAACGAGTGATAGTGTTATACTCCTTATACTCTAGAATAGTCTGAATCTCTCTATTCAATCCACCCATAAAACGTGCAAGCATAGCTTCATTCTCCTCAACAATACCTCATCTAATCATACCAGTTTGTAATTCCTGATAATATTCTTCTACAGAATTTTTTCCTTGTCTTAAACGCTGCAAATTTTGAAGCAACTCACGTTGATAATAAGGTGGCACCCAACGATTACGCATAGCAGTTTTCAAAGCAGCCCAAGTAGTTGGAATATTAGCATGGTGTATTCTACAATGTTCTGACCACCAAACACAAGCAAAACTAGTGAATGAACAAACAACAGCGGCAACACGTCTATCCTCGGGAAATTGTAAGCATGTAAAACGTTGTTCTGTTTCTAACTCCCATGTAAGATATATATCAGGAACATATCTACCCTCAAACGTCGGAATATTCAATTTAAGTTTAGGGAGATGGTCATGATCCCGTACCTGCGGGGGTGGTGCAGCCCTACCGTTACGGTTGTAGCCATGTGGTCGACCTGGTGCGTATGGTGGTGGTTGCCCCTGGGGCGGATCTGGAGCAACCTCTCCCTCATCATCGAAATCACCATCATAATCTTCAACCTGCTCAACGACAGTAGCCGCACGAGCCACCGAAGTAGCAGCAGTATCAACAGTACCAGGATGTTGGGCGTGGCCGAGAGGCACACGTCGCGCTCGTCGTTCAAAAGGAAGAGGAGCTGCCGCTGGTGGAGGTAGACGGGCAAGCACCTCATTGAACTTGGCGTCCATCTTGGTGTCGAATGTCTTCTCCAAACCATCTAGCTTCTCCATGGCCACTCCAAAGTTGTTCACGAAGTCTTGTACCTGCTCAGCCATCATTTGCTGAAATTTATCATAGAGCGCTTTGTTGGTCATGCTCTCCCAGTCGATCTCGTCATCGTGTGATCCTGGCATGGTTAGCAGAAATAGGAAACACACAATATGAAACCTACAGACTACTGGGACGTGGTGGTGGTGGTGGTGTGGCACAAATCCTTTAAGCGAATCTCAATTTCTTACCAGGTCTTACCCAGTAGCAGGCGGTGATCGGCAACCGTTGTAGCCAAAACTCCCAAAGCTTGGATAGAGTGATTGCCAGGTGGTGTCAAGCACACGGCGTAGAAGTATGTGGAGCTGGGATGGCTTATAATATGGTAGCAAAAAAGGTCAGCAATAATCAATTCAGAGATGCAAGGTTGAATAAACGCTCAACGACGGTACTGTGCTGGTCCTAGGCTAGACCGTGCTAGAGACGCGAGCCTAAAACACCAACAAAAGCACGACGATACACGTAATCAAGGGAAGAGCACACTCTGTTTTTTTTTCGTTTTTTTTTGCGCCTCTTTTTTTTTTCGTCTAAAAATTAGAAGGATTTCCAAGAAACGAAAGTACCTGGTATGCATGAAGCCTTGGACGAAATATGCATGATGCCACTTTATAAAATTCGTCCATAGGCTAATATAGGTGCTGCGCCACCTTAATTTTGGGCCAGGCCCATGTAATTTCGAAATACCATATTATAGGCTGTTTTTAGAGTCCGTATGTATGGGGAAACTGACTTAGGGTCGGTTTCGGACCCCTCCTCCAAGGGGCCACGAAATTCCCTTCTATTCCCCCATATATACAGCCCTTAGGGCTTCGTTTTAGGTTTG
Organism: Hordeum marinum; assembly: GCA_022496015.1. Classification (NCBI taxonomy): domain Eukaryota; kingdom Viridiplantae; phylum Streptophyta; class Magnoliopsida; order Poales; family Poaceae; genus Hordeum; species Hordeum marinum. Next base: position 224,899,928 of record CM039675.1, on the reverse strand, counting down.
GGGTTTTGTTTAGATTACAAGTTCGCCATAGCAGCAACTTCGCGTTCTTCGTTTGTGTTCCACGACCAGACAAAGGCGTCACAGAACCCCACTTCATCAATAAAGCTTTCCTCTTATATTCGCAATATCCAGATTGCAATCTTAGTTTCTTGCTTGTTCTTCGTTTGCGTGCAGGAAATAGACCCTCGTGGTCAGGTTGATCGTGCTCCGGCGTGGTCAATAACCTCTCAGAGTTGGTTTAGCGATTGCTAAGGCGCGACGTCTCACACGTTCGTAGTCGGATCGTCAAAGTCTACTCCACCAAAAACGATAGCCACCATCTCATCGAAAGACAGGGACAACTTCGCCTCTATTAAGTGGTATCAGATTTCCAGGTTGCTCGGTGAGATTTTACCAGTTTTCGTAGTTTAGATCGCATCTGTTCTTCATACCTTTAGTCCACGAAAAAGCCACAAAAAAAAATTAGGGTTAGATCATCATATCCGAACCAATCTGTGCCTTTGCATAGTCTTTTCAGTATTTTGCTTTGTTGAATTTGCGGTTACATCGTCGTGTCGAGTTGCTGGTCTTAGTGCCTAGTTCTTTAGAGTTTCGAGTTCTATTCACAAGTTGTCACGCCGCCAACGCATCGTCTTCATAGTCGCCATATCCCACCACCATCATCCCCGCTGCCAGTTATCCATTGGTGTCCATATATACCACCACCAATCCGAGTCCAGCTCGTTTTAAATTTAGTTTCGAGATCTTTTTGATTTCGGATTCGCGTTTTGCTACCTGTGTAGGTGTCGGAAAAAAAAAAGAGTCTGGCACGCTTTGCAGAGCACGTTTTGGCCCAAAAAAATTTCGGCCGAAAATATTTTTTCCCTATCTTGATTTTAGGTTCTCCGGAGCGTTTTGAGACACTTGCTATCATAGTGAGTTTTGTCGAAATTTTTTGGTCGTCGCAGCCCCCGCATCGCTCCAGAAAAAAAAAAATTCAAAATTTTTTTTCGTGTCTATCCTGCTTATACGACTTGGGAAGGGTTTTGAGACACTCGCAATTATAGTGTTTTTCTGAGCAAAAAAAAAAAAAGGCGCAAAAAAAAAAGAGGCGCAAAAAAAAAAAAAAAACAGAGTGTGCTCTTCCCTTGATTACGTGTATCGTCGTGCTTTTGTTGGTGTTTTAGGCTCGCGTCTCTAGCACGGTCTAGCCTAGGACCAGCACAGTACCGTCGTTGAGCGTTTATTCAACCTTGCATCTCTGAATTGATTATTGCTGACCCTTTTTGCTACCATATTATAAGCCATCCCAGCTCCACATACTTCTACGCCGTGTGCTTGACACCACCTGGCAATCGCTCTATCCAAGCTTTGAGAGTTTTGGCTACAACGGTTGCCGATCACCGCCTGCTACTGGGTAAGAACTGGTAAGAAATTGAGATTCGCTTAAAGGGTTTGTGCCACACCACCACCACCACCACGTCCCAGTAGTCTGTAGGTTTCATATTGTGTGTTTCCTATTTCTGCTAACCATGCCAGGATCACACGATGACGAGATCGACTGGGAGAGCATGACCAACAAAGCGCTCTATGATAAATTTCAGCAAATGATGGCTGAGCAGGTACAAGACTTCGTGAACAACTTTGGAGTGGCCATGGAGAAGCTAGATGGTTTGGAGAAGACATTCGACACCAAGATGGACGCCAAGTTCAATGAGGTGCTTGCCCGTCTACCTCCACCAGCGGCAGCTCCTCTTCCTTTTGAACGACGAGCGCGACGTGTGCCTCTCGGCCACGCCCAACATCCTGGTACTGTTGATACTGCTGCTACTTCGGTGGCTCGTGCGGCTACTGTCGTTGAGCAGGTTGAAGATTATGATGGTGATTTCGATGATGAGGGAGAGGTTGCTCCAGATCCGCCCCAGGGGCAACCACCACCATACGCACCAGGTCGACCACATGGCTACAACCGTAACGGTAGGGCTGCACCACCCCCGCAGGTACGGGATCATGACCATCTCCCTAAACTTAAATTGAATATTCCGACGTTTGAGGGTAGATATGTTCCTGATATATATCTTACATGGGAGTTAGAAACAGAACAACGATTTACATGCTTACAATTTCCCGAGGATAGACGTGTTGCCGCTGCTGTTTGTTCATTCACTAGTTTTGCTTGTGTTTGGTGGTCAGAACATTGTAGAATACACCATGCTAAGATTCCAACTACTTGGGCTGCTTTGAAAACTGCTATGCGTAATCGTTGGGTGCCACCTTATTATCAACGTGAGTTGCTTCAAAATTTGCAGCGTTTAAGACAAGGAAAAAATTCTATAGAAGAATATTATCAGGAATTACAAACTGGTATGATTAGATGTGGTATTGTTGAGGAGAATGAAGCTATGCTTGCACGTTTTATGGGTGGATTGAATAGAGAGATTCAGACTATTCTGGAGTATAAGGAGTATAACACTATCACTCGTTTATTTCATCTTGCTTGCAAAGCCGAACGTGAAGTGCAGGATCGACAGGCAATGGCGAGAACTACTTTTTCTGCAGGTCGCACTTCATCATGGACGCCACGTACCTCCTCTACTTCCACACGTCCTGCTGCAACACCACCTACTTCAACCTCCAACTCCAACCGCGATACCAGGAAACAGGCTCCTCCTCCACCCTCTACCAAGAGCACACCTTCTGGGCCTGCACCGAGCTCTTCTTCATCTATTGCATCCACAGGGCAAACACATGAGGTTATATGCCGTCGTTGCAAGGGTGGAGGTCACTTTGCGAGAGAATGCCCTTCCAAGCGTGTCATGATTGTTACTGAGGATGGTGGATATGCGTCTGCTAGTGATTATGATGAGGAGACTTTGGCTCTCATTGCAACTGAAGAACACAATGGCGACGATGCAGAACCAGAAACACACTACATGGCTGCTGATTACGCTGACAGGTATGAAAGTTTAGTTGCTCAACGTGTTCTCAGTGTGCAGGTTACACAGGCTGAGCAAAATCAGAGGCACAACTTGTTCCACACAAAGGGAGTTGTGAAGGAGCGTTCTATTCGCATCATCATCGATGGAGGGAGTTGCAATAACTTGGCTAGCATGGAGATGGTGGAGAAGCTGTCTCTAACCACCAGACCACATCCTCATCCTTATTACATCCAATGGTTCAACAATAGTGGCAAGGTTAAGGTAACACGTACTGTTCGTGTGCATTTTAGCATTGCTACATATTCTGATTATGTGGATTGTGATGTGGTACCCATGCAAGCATGTTCTGTTTTACTTGGTAGACCATGGCAGTTTGATAAAAATTCTGTACACCATGGTAGGACAAATCAGTATACTCTTGTTCATAAGGATCATAATATCACGTTGCTTCCTATGTCTCCCGAACATATTATGAAAGATGACATTGCTAGAGCTAGTAAAGCAAAACAGGAGAAAAATAAGAGTGAAAATCAAATTGTAGCACAGGAATTTGAGCAACACCATAAGCATAATAAACCATCATCTACTGTTGCATCCGAAATAAAATTGCAGAGTGGATGTTTACTTGCTACTAAATCTGATATTAATGATTTGGATGTTGCTACATCTGTTTGCTATGCTTTTGTATGCAAAGAGGTATTATTTTCATTCGAGGACATGCCTCCCTCTTTGCCTCCTGCTGTCATTAACATTTTGCAGGAGTTCGCTGACGTCTTTCCACAAGACGTGCCACCGGGATTACCGCCTATTCGTGGGATTGAGCATCAGATTGACTTAATTCCCGGTGCATCCCTACCCAACCGTGCGCCCTACCGTACCAATCCAGAGGAGACAAAGGAGATTATGCGTCAAGTACAAGAGCTGCTTGACAAAGGTTATATACGTGAATCCCTTAGTCCTTGTGCTGTTCCTATTATTCTAGTGCCTAAAAAGGATGGTACATCGCGCATGTGTGTGGATTGTAGAGGCATTAATAATATTACTATTCGTTATCGTCATCCTATTCCTAGACTAGATGATATGCTTGATGAATTAAGTGGCTCTACAATTTTCTCCAAAGTTGATTTGCGTAGTGGATACCATCAAATTCGTATGAAATTGGGAGATGAATGGAAAACAGCATTTAAAACTAAGTTTGGATTATATGAGTGGCTAGTCATGCCTTTTGGGTTAACTAATGCACCTAGCACTTTCATGAGATTAATGAACGAGGTTTTACGTGCTTTCATTGGACGATTTGTGGTAGTCTATTTTGATGATATATTGATTTTTAGTAGATCTTTGGAGGAACATTTGGAACACTTACGTGCTGTTTTTACTGCGCTCCGTGATGCCCGTTTGTTTGGTAACCTTGGGAAGTGCACCTTTTGCACCGACCGAGTATCTTTTCTTGGCTATGTTGTTACTCCACAGGGAATTGAAGTTGATAAAGCCAAGATTGCAGCTATTGAGAGTTGGCCGCAGCCCAAAACGGTCACACAAGTAAGGAGTTTTCTTGGCCTCGCTGGTTTCTATAGGCGTTTTGTCAGAGATTTCAGCACCATTGCTGCGCCTCTCAATGAGCTTACAAAGAAGGACGTGCCTTTTTCTTGGGGTACCGCACAGGAAGAAGCCTTCACGGTCTTGAAAGATAAGTTAACACATGCTCCTTTACTCCAACTTCCTGATTTTAATAAGACTTTCGAGCTTGAATGTGATGCTAGTGGTATTGGGTTAGGAGGTGTGTTATTACAAGATGGTAAACCTGTTGCGTACTTTTCTGAAAAATTAAGTGGGCCTAGTCTGAATTATTCTACTTATGATAAGGAATTATATGCTCTTGTTCGGACTTTGGAAACATGGCAACATTATTTATGGCCCAAAGAATTTGTTATACATTCTGATCATGAATCTTTGAAACATATTAAAAGTCAAGCAAAACTGAACCGTAGACATGCTAAATGGGTTGAATTCATTGAGACTTTTCCTTATGTCATTAAACACAAGAAGGGTAAAGACAATGTTATTGCTGATGCTTTGTCTCGTCGTTATACTATGCTTTCACAACTTGACTTTAAAATATTTGGTTTGGAGACCATCAAAGATCAATATGTGCATGATGCTGAATTTAGAGACGTGTTGCAGAATTGTAAAGAAGGGAGAACATGGAACAAGTTCGTTATTAATGATGGATTTGTATTCCGTGCTAACAAGCTATGCATTCCAGCTAGCTCCATTCGTCTTTTCTTGTTACAGGAGGCGCACGGAGGAGGATTAATGGGACACTTTGGCGTGAAGAAGACGGAGGACGTACTTTCTACACATTTCTTTTGGCCAAAGATGAGACGGGATGTTGAGCGTTTTGTTGCTCGCTGCACTACATGTCAAAAAGCTAAGTCACGACTCAATGCTCATGGTTTATATATGCCTTTGCCTGTACCTAGTGTTCCTTGGGAGGATATATCTATGGACTTTGTTTTAGGTTTACCTCGAACAAAGAAGGGGAGGGATAGCATATTTGTTGTCGTGGATAGATTTTCCAAAATGGCACACTTTATACCATGTAATAAAAGTGATGATGCTGCTCATGTTGCTGATTTGTTCTTTCGTGAAATTATTCGATTGCACGGTGTACCAAATACAATTGTTTCAGATCGTGATGCTAAATTTCTTAGCCATTTTTGGAGATGTTTATGGGCTAAGTTGGGGACTAAACTACTTTTTAGTACTACATGTCATCCCCAAACTGATGGACAAACTGAAGTAGTCAATAGATCATTGTCTACTATGCTTAGGGCTGTTTTGAAGAATAACCTGAAAATGTGGGAAGAATGCTTGCCTCATATTGAATTTGCTTATAATCGTTCGCTACATTCTACCACTAAGATGTGCCCTTTTCAAGTTGTGTATGGTTTCTTACCTCGTGCACCTATTGATTTTTTGCCTCTTCCATCTTCGGAGAAGGTTAATTTTGATGCTAAAGAACGTGCTGAATTGATATTAAAGATGCATGAGTTAACGAAGGAAAACATTGAGTGTATGAATGCTAAATACAAACTTGCTGGAGATAAGGGTAGAAAACATGTTGTCTTTGCACCTGGTGATCTTGTTTGGTTACATTTGCATAAGGATAGATTTCCTGATTTGCGCAAGTCAAACCTAATGCCCCGTGCTGATGGTCCTTTTAAGGTGTTAGAGAAAATAAATGATAATGCATATAAACTTGAGCTGCCTGCAGAGTTTGGGGTTAGCCCCACTTTTAACATTGCAGATTTGAAGCCTTATTTGGGTGAGGAAGATGAGCTTCTGTCGAGGACGACTTCAGTTCAAGAAGGGGAGGATGATGAGGACATCCCTACTAATGTTACACCCACCCCGACTGCTATACATACAGGACCAATTACTAGAGCTCGCGCACGTCAATTGAATTACCAGGTACTTTCGTTTCTTGGAAATCCTTCTAATATTCATGAACATATAATGCTGCCTAAATTAGATACTTTTGTTTTACTTATGAATGAAGGACCTATCATGGATAAGAAGGATGACCATTGGAGCGGGATCAAGCATGGAGGAGAAGGTGCGCGTGCGGGGAAGAACAATGGAGCTTCCAGTGATGATTTTCGCACATTGAAGCCACCATAATGGGAGTGGGAAGCTTTGGACGAAATATGCATGATGCCACTTTATAAAATTCGTCCATAGGCTAATATAGGTGCTGCGCCACCTTAATTTTGGGCCAGGCCCATGTAATTTCGAAATACCATATTATAGGCTGTTTTTAGAGTCCGTATGTATGGGGAAACTGACTTAGGGTCGGTTTCGGACCCCTCCTCCAAGGGGCCACGAAATTCCCTTCTATTCCCCCATATATACAGCCCTTAGGGCTTCGTTTTAGGTTTGGGGTTTTGTTTAGATTACAAGTTCGCCATAGCAGCAACTTCGCGTTCTTCGTTTGTGTTCCACGACCAGACAAAGGCGTCACAGAACCCCACTTCATCAATAAAGCTTTCCTCTTATATTCGCAATATCCAGATTGCAATCTTAGTTTCTTGCTTGTTCTTCGTTTGCGTGCAGGAAATAGACCCTCGTGGTCAGGTTGATCGTGCTCCGGCGTGGTCAATAACCTCTCAGAGTTGGTTTAGCGATTGCTAAGGCGCGACGTCTCACACGTTCGTAGTCGGATCGTCAAAGTCTACTCCACCAAAAACGAGAGCCACCATCTCATCGAAAGACAGGGACAACTTCGCCTCTATTAGGGTGGGTGTAACATTAGTAGGGATGTCCTCATCATTTCCCAAATTATTGATTATGTACTAATTGTGTTTCGGTGTTTTAATTAGTGTTTGAGCCAAGTAAAACCTTTCGCGTGATCTATGGTAGTTGTTGATTTGATCTTGCTGAAAAACAGAAACTTTTGAGCTAGGAATTTTCTAAATTTTTTAGAGCGTCGAATTAGTATGAAAGTTTTACACAATATTAACATATAGATTCCCCAGGTCTTCCTACATTTTCAGAATTTTTTGAGTTACAGAAGTATACAGAGTTTTCACATTGCTACAGACTGTTCTGTTTTTGACAGATTCTGTTTTCTTTGAGTTGTTTGCCTATTTTGATGAATCTTTGGGTTGTATCATGGGGTATGAACCATGTAGAAGTTAGAATATAGTAGTAAGAACACCAATATAAATAAATAATGAGTTCACAACAGTACCTAAAGTGGTGATTTATTTTCTTATACTAACGGATCTCACGAGTTTTCTGTTAAGTTTTGTGTTGTAAAGTTTTCAAGTTTTGGGTAAAGATTTGTTGGCCTATGGAATAAGGAGTGGAAAGAGACTAAGGTTGGGGATGCCCAAGGTACCCTAAGTCATATTCAAGGATGCCAAAGAGACTAAGCTTGGGGATGCCCTGGAAGGCATCCCCTCTTTCGTCTTCAGTTCCTCAGTAAATTTTCTTGAGGCTATATTTTTATTCACCACATGATGTGTGTTTTGCTTGGAGCGTCTTGTATGATATGAGTATTTGCTTGTTAGTTTGCCACAATCATCCTTGCTGCAATTTTTTTTTGAGAAGGACACGCTGAATCGTGAATTTGTTAGAATGCTCTATGTGCTTCACTTATATCTTTTGAGTTAGGCAATTTTGCTCCATGTGCTTCACTCATATCTATTAGAGCACGGTGATGTTTGCGTTTTATAGAAATACTTGAACTCTTGTAACTCACTTATATTATTTTGAGAGTCTCTAAAGAACATGGTAATTTGTCTAGGTTATGAATTTAGTCCTGATATGATAGGCATGCAAGAGGGATATAATAAAAACTTCCATATTAAGTGCATTGAGTATTTATGAGAAGTTTGATTCCTTGCATAAAGTTTTGAGATATGAAGATGGTAATGTAAGACCCGTGTTAGGAAGTAATTGTGATTTGGTAAAAATACTTGTGTAAAGGTTTGTGATTCCCATAGCATGCACGTATGTGAAGCATTATGTAAGGAAGTCGGAGCATGACTTGTTTATAGATTGTCGACCTTTGTGTGAGGGTCGGGAGTGCGCAATGGTTAACTCCTACCAACCTCTCCCCTAGGAGCATGCATTCAATACTTTGCTTCAATGACTAATAGACTTTTGCAATAAGTATGTGAGTTCTTTATGACTAATGTTGAGTCCATGGATTATACGCACTCTCATCCTTCCACCTTTGCTAGGATCTCTTAGTAGCGCACAACTTTCACCGGTACAACAAACACCTTCCTCAAAACAGCCACCATATACCTTCCTCAAAAAAGACACCATATATCTTTCCTCAAAACAGCCACCATACCTACATATTATGGCATTTCCATAGCCATTCCGAGATATATTGCCATGCAACTTCCACCGTTTACTTTTATGACACGCGCCATCACCTCCATATTGCATATAGATTCATATTTTGTCATAGGTGTCGAGTTGTAATTTTATTTTGAGATGTAAGTAAATAAAAGTTTGATAATTATCATGATTAGAGCATGTACCATCTGAGGAAAGGATGATGAAAGCTATGATTCCCTCACAAGTGGGGATGAGATTCCAGACTTTATAACAAAAAGAGGCCAGTGAAGCCCAAATAAAGAAATATAATAAAAGAGGCCTTAGATGCCCACCCAAAAAATGAGAGAAAAGAGAGAAGGGACATTGCTACTACCTTTTTCCACACTTGTTCTTCAAAGTAGCACCATGATCTTCATAATAGAGAGTCTCCTATTTTGTTAGTATCATATAGCTAGTGAAATTCTTCTCCATGATGCACGTCCACTTAGTTCCTCTTTGAGCTTTCATAATCTTATAGCTCTAGTGCATCCGTTGCATGGCAATCCCTACTCACTCACATTGATATATATTAATGGGCATCTCCATAGCTCGTTGATATGCCTAGTTGATGTGAGAGTATATTCTCCCTTTCCTTGATAACCTCCACCATATTCTATTCCACCTATAGTGCTATATCCATGGCTCACGCTCATGTATTGCATGAGACTTGAATTTTTTTGAGAAAATAAAGGTCTGAAAACAAATGCTTGACTTTTCATTGGGGTTGTGCATGATATAAATACTTTATGTGGGGAATATGGAGCATAGCCAGACCATATGATATTGTAGGCATAACTTTCTTTTTGCCATTATATTTTGAAGAGATACAATTGCTTTGCTAGTATGCTTGAAAAGTTATTGTTTTTATATCAATATTAAGCTTTTTTTGAGTCTTACGGTTCCGAATATTCATGCCACAATAAAGAATATTACATGGATAAATATGTTAGGTAGCACTCCACATCAAAAATTATGTTTTTATCATTTACCTACTTGAGGACGTGCATGAATTAAGCTTGGGCATGCTGATACGTCTCCAACGTATCTATAATTTTTTATGATGGCATGCTATTATATTATCTGCTTTGGATGTTTATATGCATTAATATGCTATTTTATATTATTTTTGGGACTAACCTATTAATCTAGAGCCTAGTGCCAGTTTCTGTTTTTTCCTTGTTTTTGAGTTTTGAAGATATGGAATATTAAACGGAGTCTAAACGGAATAAAACCTTTGGAAGGAATTTTTATAGAAGGAAACAAATCAACCAGGCTTGGAGTGCATGCCAAGACTTGTGCCAGGAGGTTAGAAACCTGCTAGGCGCGGCCCCCCTGGTCGCGCATAGCAGGCTAGTCGTCTCCCGATAGGTCTCCTAACCCTAATCTTTGGCCTATAAATTCCCAAATATTCCCCCAAAGTCCAAAAGAGCCACGGAAATACTTTTCCGCCGCCAGAAGCCTCCATTCCCGAGAGATCCAATGTTGGAGCATTTTCCGATAATCTGTCGGAGGGGGTTTCGATCATGGATGGCATCTACATCAACTCCATTGCCCCTCCGATGATGTGTGAGTAGTCCACCATAGACCTACAGGTCCATAGCTAGTAGCTAGATGGCTTCTTGTCTCTTTTTGATTGTCAATACCATGTTCTTCGTGATCTTCATGGAGATCTATCCGATGTAATCCTCTTTTCTGGTGTGTTTGTCAAGATCCGATGAAATGTGAGTTTATGTTCAGATTATCCATGAATGTTACTTGAATCTCCTCTGAATTCTTATTGCATGATTTCATATCCTTGTAAGCCTCTTCGAGTTATTGTCTTGGTTTGGCCAACTAGATTGGTAATTATTTCCATGGGCGAAGTGCTTGGTTTTGGCTTCAATCTTGCGGTGTCCTCACCCAGTGACATAGTAGTGGTAGCGAGGCATGTATTGTATTGTTGCCATCAAGGGGAAAAAGATGGGGTTTTCATTATATTGCTTGAGTTTATTCCTCTATATCATGTCATATTTCTTAAGGCGTTACTCTGTTCTACATGAACTTAATAATCTAGATGCAGGTAGGAGTCGGTCGATGTGTGGAGTAATAGTAATAGATGCAGAATCGTTTCGGTCTACTTGATACAGACGTGCTGCCTATATGCATGATCATTTTCTTGAATAACTACATGATTATTCACTTTTCTATCAATTGCTTGACAGTAATTTGTTTACCCACCATGATATTTTCCTTCGAGAGAGAAGCCTCCAGTGAAACCTGTGGCCCCTGGGTCTACTTTCCATTATATACTTTTAGATCTATAAACGAAAAATACCAAAAATACTTTGCTGCAATTTATTTACCTTTTACTTTCCGTTCTTGTTTACATCCATATCTATCGAATCTAATCCTTGCAAATAATCATGAAGGGATTGACAACCCCTTCATAGCATTGGGTGCAAGAGTTTGATTGTTTCACTACTAGAATCCAGGTATTGGCCGTCTGCTGCATCTTTGCCGTCTGCTGGCTGATGGCAAAGATAGTCTTTGCCGTCAGCTTCCATAAAACGGATGGCAAAGTATGAGCTGATGGCAAAGGAACTCTTTGCCATCAGTGCATACTTTGCCGTTGGCTGCCCACGGCAAAGCGCCCGAAAGTAGACGGCAAAGAGCACATGGGGCCCCCACTGGACCGCGGGTCAACTGGATGGCATGGATGTCGTCCATGGATCTTTGCCATCAGCCTTCTTCCTCTCTGCCGTCCGCTCCTAGACGGCAAAGAGGACGGCGACCTAACGGCTAACGGCCTGCCCCAGCCGGCACCCCACCCCCTCTCTCTCCCCTTCTCCCCATCCCTCTCTCCCCTTTCCTCCCCATCTCTCACTCTCTCTCACCACAAACCATCGTGGAGGCACCGGAGCAAGCCCTCCCCATGGCGAGCCCTTCGTCCTTGCGGCCCTCCTCCACCATCTCCCCCTCCCTGCGGCCCTCCTCCACCATCGCCCCTCCCCGCGGCCCTCCTCCACCACCGCCCCTTCCAGCGGCCCTCCACTACCACCGCGGCGAGCCTCCACCACCGTAGCGCCCCCACCACCGCGGGCCTCCTCCACCACCGCGCCCCCCTCCCAATGGCTATCCCATAGCGGCAAGCACCCCATCCCCGCGGCGAGCACCCCTTGCGACCAGGCTCCACCACCGTGTCATCCTCCCCGCGCCGGACCTCCTCCTCTCACCGGCCCTCCCCATGTCGGTCCTCCTCCGGTGAGTTCATCTTTTTTTCATTAATTTCATTGCATCTATTAATTAGTATAGGTTACTGTTAGTGTTAATTAGGTTACTGTTAGTTTAGGTTAATTAGGTAAGTGGGAAAAAGAATAAAAGAACAATAAGTAGAAAAGAAGAGGATAAAGGAAAAAAAGGAAGAAGAGGACAGAGAAGAAGAAGAGGAAGAAGAAGAAGAGAAGAAAAAATAAGAAGAAGAAGTAGAAGAAGAAAAGGAAGAAAAAGGAAGAAGAAGAAAAGGAAGCACAGGAAAAAAAGAAGAAGAGGAAGAAGAAGAAAATGACACCCCAACACGACATCCCGACACGTCACACCGACACCCCAGACATGACACCCCGACACGATGCCCTGATACGACATCCCGACAACCCGGCCCAACAACCCGACACCCCGGCCCGACACCCCGACACCCCGACACGACACCCCGGCGACGCCCCTCCGGTGAGCCCCCTACATGACACCCTCGACACGACACCCCTCCGATGATCCCCTACATGACACCCCTGGCACGACACCCCAGCATGACACCCCAGGCCTCGCCCCTCCTGCCTTCCAGATGCCAACAGGGTCATATATTTGTGAATTATGAGTTAGGTCATATATTTACCGATTTTGTTATGAAAAACATCATATATATTTGTGTTGATCGGGTGGATTTAAATGTGCAGTTGTTTCGTCGCTGCCAGGGTCTGGTGTTCAACGACCTCCTCATGCGTTCAACGAGCTCCGCCCCTGCGTTCGTGGGTGAGCACAAATGCCATCTCCTCCTCCCCCTTAGTTTGCTCTGTTCCGGTCTTCGTGCCGATGAAACCTGCTAGCTATAGATGTCTTGAATCATCAGTATGCATGACCACTATGCATCTCCCATTCGAAAGGGTTACATCTATAAATATGCATGCATTTGCATATTTATAACCGTGATTCTTTTGAATTGTCCAACGTTATCCATGGACAGCCCGAGTATGTGTAGATTGGGTTCGTTTTCCCATATGCTCTGCTCCGGATCTGATGCAAAATTTCGTCAGTGCCTCCTTGTTGTTCTCCGGGTACACATCCTCTCTGCTTATTGCCGAGAAGTGTATCAGGAGAACAGCGGGGAGGTGTTGCCAAAATCCTAGGTCGGATTCGGAGCAGAGCATGGGAAAACGAACTGAATCTACACATACTCGGGTGGGATTAGGACCTATCTCTACCTATTAGTGTGTAGGTTGCATGGACGTAATAAAACTGACAAACTTGATTACCGGATGAATATAGATGGTGAATTATATATATTTATTGTGTGTTTAGTAGGTAGGCAAGATGAGTGATCGTGCTTAGATGTGCACTAGTCACCCTAGTTAGAAAGACATGACCAATGAACGGTTAACAAAAACCAGGGTTTTTTTAGAGCCGCATTTGCAAATGGCTAGCAAAAAACATGGTGCCCCTATCCCAAATGCAATAATATTAAAAGGCAGACAGAGTTTGACATGGGTAAACACCTACAGAAGTGGGGTTTTACGCCTAATTATACGGTGTGGACTTTTCATGGTGAGTCTGACCAACGTGCCAGAGCTGAGGTGGTTCGCTGTCGCACCGACGAGCATGGTACCGGGATCGAAGACATGGTGCAAGACTTTGATGATGCTCGGGATTCGGACGATGACATGGAGGAATCTGCAAAGGCCTTCTATGAAATGTTGGAGTCTTCAAAACGTCCTCTCCACGAGCACACTGAGCTTTGTCAGCTGGATGCCATCGCGCAAGTAATGGCTCTCAAGGCTCAATTCAACCTAGGCAGAGAATGCTACAACGCGATGATGATGATATTTGGACGCTTTCTACCCAAAGGCCATGTACTGCCTACAAACCTGTACTAGTCAGACAAAATCCTTTGTGTACTTAAGATGCCCTATGAGAAGATAAATGCCTATGAGAATGGATGTGCCTTATTTAGGCTTGAGTATGCGGCCTTGAACTATTGTCCCATTTGCATTTCTTCCAGGTATATTGTGGTAGACAACAGTATGGGTGAGAAGATTCAGACCAAAATCCCCAATAATGTTCTTCGGTATCTTCCAATCGTACCAAGACTTCAACGTCTTTTCATGGTCGAAGAGACGGCCAGAAAGATGACATGGCACAAGTTGGGCAAAAGAACCGAACTAGATGCGGATGGGAACAAGATGTTGGTACACACTTCAGATGCTTTTGTATGGAAGCACTTCGATGCATTACATAAGGATAAATCAGTAGATCCAAGGCATTCTCGAGTTGCCATTAGCATGGATGGGTTCAATGTGTATGGTATGACGGTAGCACAATACAATTGTTGGCCTGTATTTGTCATTCCACTCAACCCCCTGAAGAGATTATGAAAAGAAAGAACATTTTCCTGATGTTGATAATTCCAGGGCCCAAATATCCGGGGAAGAATATGAATGTGTACATGCAGTCGCTTAAGGATGAATTGCAAGAAGCCTAGGATAATGGGATCAAGACATATGACGCCGCTACCAAAAAGAACTTCAAAATGCATGTGTGGTACATTTACTCGATGCATGACTATCCCGCGTATGCGCTATTCGTTGGATGGTGTGTGCATGGAAGGTTCCCGTGCCCCACATGCAAGGCAGCTCTTCAGTTCTGTTGGCTACAAGCGGGTCACAAGTTTTCTTGCTTCGACATGCATAGACAGTTCCTGGATCCTAACCATAAGTTTAGAAAAGACAAGAAGAATTTCATCAAAGGTATAGTTGTCAAAAACACCGCACCACCTGCGTTGACAGGCCAACAGACCCTTGATCTGTTAAATGCTCTCGAGCCTGATCCTTTGCGTCCAAGGTATTTCAAAGGGTATAATACGGAACACACCTGGACTCACAAGTCATGCTTATGGGATCTGCCTTACTTCAAAGATCTTGTTTGCCCACACAAGATCGACATGATTCACACTAAAAAGAATATGGCGGAGGCCATTTTTGGTACATTGTTTGGCATGGAGGGGAAGTCAAAGGATAATCCTAAGGCTAGAATTGACCAGGAGGCTCTATGTGATAGACCGTTACAAAACTTGTGACAACGGAAAGGAAAGCAAAGCATAGCGAAGACAAAGGCATGGTTCAATCTTGGAAGGCCAACTATGAGAGAAATGCTATTGTGGGTGAAAATGCGGTTGATGTTCCCCGATGGGTATGCTGCAAATCTAAATAGGTGAGCGAGTCTTGAAAAATTGAAAATATTTGGTCTCAAGAGTCATGATTGGCACATATGGCTTGAGCGGGTAATGCCGGTGATGTTGCGTGGCTTTATTGCTGAGGATGAATGACTAGTAATGGCAGAGCTGTGCTATTTCTTCCGTTCTCTTTGTGTGAAAGTACTATCGCCTAGCGTGCTAGATGAAATGGAAGAGTTGGCGCCGGAGTTGATCTACAAATTAGAAAGGATCTTTCCATCGGGCTTCTTTAATCCAATGCATCATTTGATTTTGCATCTCCTGACGGAGGCAAGATTTGGGGGGGGGGGGCAGTTCAAAACCGATGGTGCTTCTCAACTGAGAGGATGCAGATGACGCTTCGAGCTAACTATAAAAATAAATGTAGAGTTGAAGCATCGATGGCCGAGGCATTTGTTATTGAGGAGGCGACAAACTTCGTGACAGCACACTAAGAAGCCAAAAATCATCATTTGCATAACCCGAAGCCTCGATACAATGATGGCGAGTCGATCCAACCTCACCCTATTCAAAGGGAAGCTCGCACCATCCGGTGCTTCGAAAGGGAAATCATTGGATGTCGAAGAATGGCAGACCATTTCATTGTATATCTTCAACAACCTAATAGAAGTGCGGCCGTACATCGAGTAAGTTCTCGGTAAATTATTGTTCCGCACCTTCTAATTCCTTTGAACTTCTCTTATTCCCGGATATTTGATATAGTCGATACGTCACCAAATTCTCGGATGGAGCGGTCATCGAAAAGGATTCCGTCGAAGAGTATGAGATTCTGGCAAAGCATGGAGGCGACTATCCCGGTTTCATCTCTTGGTTCAAACACAGGGTAATTAATTACCATTACTGGACCATTTGATTTGTTGGTCTAATTTGCGGCTAACCCATCCATTCTTTCGTATTAAACTTGTAGGTTGATGCAGAGTCTATGGATGCCGAGTTGAGACAAGTTGCTAATGATTTTGACTATAAGGTCCGTTCATTTGACAAATACGACATCAATGGGTATCGCTTTCGTACCTTTGCCAAATAGCTATCTATGCCCAACGTAAAGACTACAAATTGTCGTGTCTCTACTAACGGTGAAGGAGGTACCGAGTATTATGGAAGAGTTGAAGCAATTTATGAACTTCTATTCTATGGTGAAAACCCATCGACCGTCGTAGTCTTCAAATGTTATTGGTTTCAGCCGAAGGAGACTAGAAGGACTCATGAACATATAGGGCTAGTAGAAATCAACCAAAGCACCCATTTAGATGTTCCCGATGTCTATATTACGGCTCAATAGGTGACACAAGTTTTCTATCTAGCATGGGCCTGTCAAACTGATCCAAATCTGAAAGGTTGGGATGTCGTTTATGAAGTGCCGCCAAGTTTTAGACCACCTACCCTCAGTGAACAGGATTACGAACATCACATTAACCTAGACACATATGAAGGAGAATTATCCCAAGAAACACGTATGTCCAAAAAACGTTTCAAGAACTGCTCTACTTCACCCCAGAACATTGAAGTAGACAGCAACAGTGAATCCGTCTTAACCCCTGAGCCGGAACAGGAAGAGCCGAAAGAAGAAGAGGTTACTGCTGCGGATGACCTGTCACTTCTTGACCGATTACATAATGGAGGCCTTCCACATGTTCTTCCTGATAGTGATGATGATGCTGCATTTATTGATGATAGTGATGATCATGATGCATTTATTGATCCCGAAGCATATATAGACGATCAAGATTATTATTAGTTCATGTCAGGTATTCAACTATTATTATATACATATATAAAAAAATTATTACTCATGTTGGTATTTTATTACTTAGGTTGGTATTTATGTTGTACTAATTTCATTTACTCTTTGTCATGGTAGGTGTTGAAAGATGGTGGGAAAGGGTCGAGAGCACTCCTTGGCTCCTTCTTTGTCGGCTGGTGGTGGGATTGGTAATCCCATTACTACTCCGTCTCTCCAGAGAGCGTTGCTCTCTACTCTGCAAGGAGTGGCCGCTTCTTCGACGACCGCGGCCCTCGTGAGAGGAGGTCGACCCCTCGCGAAGAAGAGAGCTACTAAAGGTACACGTGGCGCCCGCGGGAGAGGTAGGATGGCTGCCATGCCTTCCACGCCACCACCCCCAGCTGATTCACCTGAGCACAGGACTGCTAGGGTGGACCCATCCGAGGTGGAGGCTACACGGACTCTAGTTCACGAGCCTCAGGTCGACGAGACTCGTGTCCCAGATGCTTCATTCCAAGAGACTCCGGAGCAAATCAGGGATGAGGGTACGTCCCAAGAGACCCAGTGGTATACCTGGCCTGATCTGGGTCAGCCGAAGCCAAGTGGTCATGCTGATAGAGATGAGGAGCTGGGTGAGGGGGGGTAGTATGGGGCTTCCGCTCGTGCCGATGACCCACGAGCAGAGGTGGTCGATTCAGCCAAGTGGGGAAAAGTAAGTTCATTTAGTCTTATTTAACCTTTTGCCTTCACGTTTTCTCAAATATCTAATGTGTTGGCTTTAATTTGTCATACTCCAGGGGTTGGATTGTTGCCAAGGGTGTCCGCAAGCCCAATAGCATCCTTGGTGTGCTTTGCCGGCAAAATTTCCCTGGGTTTGTTACGTTGCCCGGTCAGGGCCGAGAGGTAGGAATGTCCTGGTAGCACTACTTGGGTGCCCCAGCCCCGCCGGAGGTGGAGATCGACGGTGTTTTGTGCCACACGAGGGCCGACATGGTGACCAGACAATTTTGGGTAATTTCTCCTTTACATAATTAAAAATCAACAATATCTAGTTATTGTACTAATCAGTGTTGTCTCGTTTGCAGACGTTCTACAGGTGTGAGGAGGGATACGAGGAGGCCGCGGCAGGGGTTATGAAAACTGAATGCCGCCACCTAGTTCAAAACTAGCGGCACGAGGCTTGGGTGCAGGCCATTCGAGACTACTACGCCTCGCGGCGTATTAGGAAGGGAAAGGGGAAGTGACGCGATTCTAAGATGGAGAAGGATCATTACATGAAGGTAATTACATATTTTTAAGGCCTTGTAGTTAGTTTCCATGATTTGATTCTTACGCATAGCGCTCAAATTTCTCTTTATTAACTTAGGTGCCCCCGAGATGGTGTGTGGATAAGATGGATTGTTGGGAGGCCTTGGTGGATCAGTGGTGCTCCGAAAAGTGGGAGGCCAGCCACAACACTACCAAGGATAGGCGTGGTAAAATGGTTGGTGTGCCACACCATCAAGGGAGCGTCAACTTAAATGAGTTTGGTGAGAACTAGGTATGTGGTTTGCTTCATGACTCATGCAATCCATTCTTAATGCTAGCTTTAGCCCTTTACTAATACTTTTTCCTCGCTCTCTCGTTTAGGCGCGTCAAAATAAGACGGAGGTGCTAGAGATGTACGACCTCTATGCGATGGCCCATACTGCCTCGTACAAGAAGGTCAAGGCATTCTCTGAGTCTGACCTTGATCATCCCAAAAACTTCACCAGCATCTCCTCCCACCACAAGCTTGTGAAGTACAGAGATCACGGGAAGGCGAGGAAAGGGGAGGACTTTAACCCGAGCCAGGAGCCTATTGATCCAGAGTTGGTGATGATAGCTGGCAACGGGAGGCCCCATGGCTCGATCGCCATTGGAGATGGCCTTATACATTGTCCTAGCACTCTCCGGCTGATAAAGGCATGCCAAACGAGCTCCTGTCCTGAGATAACACCTCGTCCATGGCTAGTCGAGCTCGCCATCGAGGTGAGTATAATGGACTCAACTATCTTTCCGCATTACATTGTGTGTGCGAACCAATATGATTACAATGCTAACAATGAGTTGTCTTGCAGGTTGCTATTCTGAAAGAGAGAGAGGCACACAAACGCTTTTGGTGGTGAAGGATAAGGAGATGAAGGTGTTGGAGGAGAGGACGGCTGCGTTGATGGAGGCGGAGAGGGCATGGAATGATGCGTCTAACAAGGCCATGTACGAGCTCTTAGTGGTAAGTTTCTTCTTCATATTTGTCAAATCTTGCATTTTAATGTTCGTTTCATTAATAAATAAAAAGTTTTACTTATCGAAACCAAAATGTACAGTCTATGTGCGAGAAGACTAGCCACATCCCTCCGGCGATGCCAGTCATTAACATGGCGGGGACAGTGAGTTTCATTTCAATGCGGTGATCTTTTGAGTGTCATCATGCTAATGACACATTGCAAATGATGTTTGGTGCAGAATATCTCCCGAAACACATACGACCCTTCTACAGGGGAGCCTTCTCTAGGTGAAACAAGCCAGAACCGCTGTGCTTCACCTCCGTGTTGTCGAGAATGGTATGTGTTTCTAGTTTTAACTTAACAACCGCATAATGATGGTTAATTACCTTACCTTACCTCCAAAATGACATATTTTACCCAAGTTAGCTCTAGAATGACCTATACTTAGCTTAGTTTCCTCCTAAATGACATAATAAGCTTAGGTAGCTCCAAACTTGCATAATAAGCTTAGTTAGCTCCAAAATGACCTATGTTACCCAAGTTAGCTATAAAATGATCTATAATTAGCTTAGTTAGCTTCAAAATGGCATAATAAGCATAGATAGCTCCTACATGACATATTTTCACCTAAGTTGGCTCTAAAATGACATACATTTAGCTGAGTTTCCTCCTAAATGGCATAGTAAGCTGAATTAGCTCCTAAATGGCCTATTTTATCAAAAATATCCTATACTTAGCATAGTTCTCTCCTAAATGACATAATAAGCTTACCTACCTCCAAAATGGTCTATTTTACCTAGCTTAGCTATTAAATGACCTATACTTAGCTTACTTAGCTCCAAAATGGCATAATAGGCATAGTTAGCTCCTAAGTGACCTATTTTTACCTAAGTTAGCTCTAAAATGACATATATTTAGCTTAGTTTCCTCCTAAATGACATAGTAAGCTGAATTAGCTCCTAAATGGCCTATTTTTCAAAAAATGTCCTATATTTAGCTTAGTTCTCTCATAAATGACATAATAAGCTTACTTACCTCCAAAATGGCATATTTTACCTAGCTTATCTATTAAATGACCTATACTTAGCTTACTTAGCTCCAAAATGGCATAATAAGCATATTTAGCTCCTAAGTGACCTATTTTAACCTAAGTTAGCTCTAAAATGACATATATTTTAGCTTAGTTTCCTCCTAAATGGCATAGTAAGCTGAATTAGCTCCTAAATGGCCTATTTTATCAAAAATATCCTATACTTAGCATAGTTCTCTCCTAAATGACATAATAAGCTTACCTACCTCCAAAATGGGCTATTTTAACTAGCTTAGCTGTTAAATGACCTATACTTAGCTTACTTAGCTCCAAAATGGCATAATAGGCATAGTTAGCTCCTAAGTGACCTATCTTTACCTAAGTTAGCTCTAAAATGACATATATTTAGGTTAGTTTCCTCCTAAATGACATAGTAAGCGGAGTTAGCTCCTAAATGGCCTATTTTATCAAAAATGTCCTATATTTAGCTTAGTTCTCTCCTAAATGACATAATAAGCTTACCTAGCTCCAAAATGGCCTATTTTACCTAGCTTAGATATTCAATGACCTATACTTCGCTTACATAGCTCCAAAATGGCATAATAAGCAAAGTTAGCTCCTAAGTGACCTAGTTTTACCTTCTCTTCTTCATCTAGTCTTCTTCTAATTTTGGAGCTTCCCATTTTACAGATTACATTCACTTCATGGAAGTTTGCATTGATGGAGTGCTTGGGATACTTGTATTTTTTATTTTGTATCGATGAACAATGTGACACTTGCTACATATGTATATGAAACTATGTATGTATGGATGAAACTATTGTAATATGCTTGGGTATGGATGAAACTTTCATAATATGTATGGATGAAACTTATTTGAATATGGTTATCAGTATGGCAACATATTTATTCCTATGAAATATATATATATATATGTCATATTGCTATGAAAATGGATTTAATAAAAGATAAAAATAAAGGAAAATGGCCTTACTCTTTGTCATCGGTGGGCAGATGGCGAAGGGGGAACCAGGGGCAAATCGGCTCACTCTTTGCCATCGGCCCACCGACGGCAAAGGGTTCAGCAAGGCGGATGAAAAAGCGTAGGGGCCCAAGGCTGAGGGCAAAGGGGGACACCAGGGGCAAATGGCCTTACCCTTTGTAGTCCGCCCACCGATGACAAAGGGGGGCGTAGGGCCGACGGCAAAGAGAACGAACGGCAAAGAATTGCCATTAACACTTGACGACCGTAGCCCCTAGGTCTGCCGTCCAAACTCTTTGCTGTCCGCTCCCCCACGGCAAAGATTCTTTATCATCGGTGGTCCTGAGGCAGACAGCAAAGGACCGCTTTACTAGGTTTTTCTTTGCCGGAATTTTTGCGGTCTGCTAATGGACGGCAAAGGCCTTTGCCGTCCATTGTCCTGCCCTTTGCCGTCAGCCATGGCCGACGTCAAATTACCTGATTCCTGTAGTGTTTGTGTAGGTGCATCCATTGGTGACTTGCTTGTTCCTCCTATTGGGTTGATACCTTGGTGACTTGCTTGTTCCTCCTAGTGGAAATACTTGTCTACTTTGCTGCATCACCTTTTCCTCTTCAAGGGAAAACCAACGCAAGCTCCAGAGGTAGCAAGACACAGGAAGCAAAGTTATAATTTGGTCCTTATAAACAACGGTATATTGTTTTGTTCTAGCATGGTGTGCATATTTTTTATCAAATTTCCATGGTCTACCAAGTAAAACGGAAAATGCTTGCATGGGTACCACATCATAATCAATATAATCAGAATATGTAGCAATGCTAAAATGCACATGCATAGTTTGTGTTACCTTAATCTTGCCATTATTGTTGAACCATTGGACATAATAAGAATGAGGATATGATCTGGTGGTTAGAGACAACTTCTCCATCATCTCCATGTTAGTTAGGTTATTGTAACTCCCTCCATCGATGATGATGCGAACAGAACGCTTCTTCACAACTCCATTTGTATGGAACAAGTTGTGCCTCTTATTTTGCTCACCCTATGTAATCTGCACACTGAAAATACGTTGAGGAACTACACATTAATACATGTCTGTGTAGTCAACAACCATGTAGTGTGTACCTTGTTCATTAGATGCCTAGATGTCAATTCTCTTGCAAAGTGACCTATACCCTTGCAAGGATGACATATAACCTCATGTGTTTGCCCTGTAGATGGCATCGATGAAGAAAAGCTCTGTGCAGCCCCTCAAGGCATGCCCTTGCTGGAGACTGGTGGTTGTTCCTGATTCATGGTATCTCGGTTGGAGTTGGTGGCTGAAGTAGGCGGTGCGGCAGTAGGACGTGTGGAAGTAGATGACCTCCGTGGCGTCCATGAGGAAGTACGACCTGCAGAAAAAATAGTTCTTGCCATGGCGTGTCGCTCCTGCACTTCACGTTTAGCTTTGCAAGCAAGATGGAATAAACAAATGATAGTGTTATACTCCTTATACTCTAGAATAGTCTGAATCTCTCTATTTTGTCCACCTGTAAAATGTGCAAGCATAGCTTCATTCTCCACAATGACACCACATCTAATCATGCCAGTTTGTAATTCCTGATAACGTTCCTCTACAGATTTTTTGTCCTTGTCTTAAAGGCTGTAAATTTTGAAGCAATTCACGTTGATAATATGGTGGAACCCAATGATTACACATAGTAGTTTTCAAAGCAGCCTAAGTAGTTGGAATATTAGCATCATGTTCAGACCACCGAATACAAGCAAAAGTAGTGAATGAACAAACAATAGCAGCAACACGTCTAGCCTTAGGAAATTGTAAGCATGTAACACATTGTTCTATTTCTAACTCCCATGTAAGATATATATCGGGAACATATCTACCCTCAAATGTCGGAATATTTAATTTATGTTTAGGGAGATGGTCATGATCTCATACCAGAGGGGGTTGCGCAGCCCTACCATTGCGATTGTATCCATGTGGACGACCTAGTGCGTGTGGTGGTGGTTGCCCCTGGGGCTGATCTGGAGCAACCTATCCCTCGTCATCATAATCCTCCTTCTGCTCATAGTAGTAGTAGCAGCAGCCATAGAATCCGTAGCAGTAGCAGTAGTATCAGCGGCACGAGAGATTTGGCATTGGTCAAGAGGCAGACGTCTTGCTCGTCGTTGGACAGGGACAATAGCTGCAGCTGGTGGTGGAAGATGGACAAGCACCTCATTGAACTTGGTGTACATCTTGGTGTCGAATATGTTCTCCAAACCATCTAGCTTTGCCATGGCCTCTCCAAGGCTGGTCACGAAGTCTTGTACCAGGTCAGCCATCATTTGCTGAAATTTATCATGGAGCGCTTTGTTGGTCATGCTCTCCAATCGATCTCGTCGGCTTGTGATCCTGACATGGTTAGAAGCAATAGGAAACACACAATAATATGAAACCTATAGACTACTAGGAAGTGGTTGTGGTGGTGGTGGCGTGTCACAAATCCTTCAAGCGAATCACAAATTCTTACTAGTTCTTACCCAGCAGCAGCCGGTGATCGGCAACCATTGTAGTCAAAACTCTCAAAGCTTGGATAGAGCGATTGCCAGGTGGTGTCAAACACACGACGTAGATGTATGTGGATCCAGGATGGCAATATGGTAGCAAAAGGGGGCAGCAATAATCAATTCAGAGATGCAAAGTTGAATAAACTCTCAACGACGATACTGTGTTGGTCCTAGGCTAGACCTTGCTAGAGACGCGAGCCTAAAACACCAACAAAATCAAGATGTTACATGTAATGAAGGGAAGAGCGCACTCTGGAGTTTTTTTCCTGAAACCTACTCACGCAAGGAAACTCGAAACTGTAAACAAAGGGATCTCGAAATCAAACCTAATATGAGATAGGCTCGAATTGGTGGCCGATCTATGGTGGTATATATGGACACCAATTGATGGTGATGGTGGGTGGTGATATATGGCAAGGTTAACAACAATGGTGGGTGATGGTATATGGCAGCGGTGACAATGGTGGTGGATGATGATATATGGCAGCGATAATGATGGTGGTGGATGATGGTATATGGCAGCGGTGAATGTGGAGCGGTGGCGGCGTGACAACTCGTGAATAGAACCCGAAACTCTAAAGAACTAGACCCTAAGACCAAAAACTTGACACGATGATGTAACTGCAAATTCAACAAAGCAAAACACCGAACAGAAAAATTTCAAAAGGCTTAGATTAGTTCAGATATGATAAACTAACCCTAATTTTTTGTTGCCTTTTCGTGGAATATAGCTATGAAGAACATATGCGATCTAACTACGAAAAAAACTAGTAAAATCTCACCGAACAACCTGGAATTCTGATAGCACTTGATAGAGGCGAAGTTGTCCCTGTCTTTCTATGAGATGTGTCTATCGTTTATGGTAGAGTCGGCTATACCAATCCGATTACAAACGTGCGAGGACGTCACGCCTTAGCAATCGCTAAACCAATTATGAGAGGTTATTGACCACGCCGGAGCACGATCAACCTGACCACGAAAATCTCTCTCCTGCATGCAAACGAAGAATAAGCAAGAAACTAAGATTGCAATCTGGATATTGGGAATATAAGAGGAAAGCTTTATTGATGAAAGTTGGGTTCTGTGATGCCTTTGTCTGGTCGTGGAACACAAACAAAGAGCACGAAGCTACAACTATGGTGAACTTTTAATCTAAACAAAAGCCAAGCCTAAATGGTGCCCTGAGGGCTGTATATATGGGGGAATATATGAGGAATTTCTTCACCCCTTGGAGGAGGGGTCAGAAACCGACCCTGACTCCGTTGCTCCACACATACAGACTGTAAAACTAGCCTATAAAGTGGTATTTCGAAATTACATGGACCTAGCCCAAAAATAAGGTGACGCGGCACCTATAATAGCCTATGGACGAAATTAATGAAGTGGCATCCTTAACAAAGTGACGATAAAATCCGGCTAGTCCAAGGAAACTACGCACTTGTTGTAAATTGGTGGATGTGGGCCATGTTTTAATAGCATCAATTTTAGTTTCACCAACATTAACACCCTTAGAAGAAACCGCTAATCATAGGAAAACAACCTTGTCAACACCAAAAGTGTATTTTTCCATGTTTGCATACAAATATTCCTTCCTAAAAACTTGCAATACTTCCCTAACATGTTTAGCATGTTCCTCTAGAGATTCACTAAAGACAAGAATGTCATCAAAGTATACCACAATGGAATCACCAATGAGATGTCGTAAGACATGATGCATGACTCGCATAAAAGTACTTGGCGCTCCGGATAAGCCCATGGGCATCACTAGCCATTCATAGAGACCAAACTTAGTTTTGAAGGTCGTTTTCCACTCATTGCCCTCTTGTATGCGTATTTGATACTGACCACTTTTCAAGTCAATTTGGAAAAATATAGTGGCACCGCTGAGTTCATCTAGCATCTTACCGAGGTGAGGAACAGGGTGGTGATATCGAACGGTTATAACATTGATAGGGCGGCAATCCAAGAACATGCGCATACTACCGTCTTTGTTAGGTACTAGTATCACGGGAACCGCACAAGGACTTAACCTCTCATGCACATGCCCTTTATCTTGGTGTTTGTAGACTTGCCTTTGTATCTCATTTCTTTCTTCGGGATTGACGCAAGAGGGAAGTGATGCTCCGGGTATGAGGTTGATTTGCTGTTCGATCCTTCGTTTTGGTTGTAGTCCTGGAGGTAGTTCATCGAGAAAAACATCTTGAAATTCCTGCAACAAATGAGATAACACAAGAGGAAGATGTTGTGAAGGTTTAGTCCATACAACTTCATCCTTGCAAACAAGCACACGGTGAAGAACAGTCAATGGGCTCTCACTTACATCCCTCAAGTCTCTTTTGGTGGCTAAAAGAACTAGATCTCTCATGTCTCTCGTCATGGAGTCACTCACTTTTGGCTTGTGGCGCTCACTCTCTTTGAGCTGGATCACTCTCTCACTTTTATCTCCATGAATAGATGAAGCTTGCTTGTCAGCGGTCACTTGACTTGTAGATAATGGTCGAAGCACATATTCGTTGCCCTTCATTTTGAAGCTATAGTGATTGGTTCGACCATTGTGGATGACATCGAGGTTGAATTGTCATGGTCTTCCAAGGAGTAGATGGCACTCGCACATGGGAACCACATCACACTCTAATGTGTCTTCATAAGCACCTATCTTGAAGGAAAATTGCACGGTGTGATCAACTTGGATAGTGTCATAGTCACTAAGCCATTGGACCTTGTAGGGGCGAGGGTACTTCTTCTTAACCAATTGGAGCTTGAACAAAGGTCCTCACTTGCCAAATTGTGGCAACCTCCACCGTTGGTCATGATCTTGATGGGTTTTCCTTCGATGCCCGCCTTGGTATGGAAAGTCTGGCAATGTTGGTCCGCATATTTTTGTTATTGAAGTGTCAAAACCTTGGAAAGAACGAGAGAGGGGCTCGGATCATTTTTAGAAAAGACTTGTGAATTTTCTTCTTCATTAATTTGTTGATGTATGCCACGTTCTCCAAGGCTTCCATCTCATCATCGCTCATAGAGTCATTGGTGTCGTCATCTTGAAGTATCATGGTGCGTCTTTTTGGACACTCGTAGGTCTTGTGGCCTTATCCTTGGCATGTGAAACACTTGATGGAGCTTGATTTAGCGGTGGCATCCATAGTTGGTGTAGAGGAGGGAGCTCTTGGCTTGTAGTTACTAGAAGTAGGAGGGCGGCTCGACCAAGTCATCTTGCCATTGGAACTTGACTTATCGTCGTTAGGTGTTGTAGATTTCATCGTCAAAGGTATCGTGGTTGTAGAAGCTTGTGCACTTGAGTTGTAGGTCTTGGAACAGAACTTGGAGTACTTGTAGTCATCTCATACTTGACGTTCCACCTTGGTTGCTTGATGTACTAACTCGAGTAGGTTGGAGTATGGTTGGAAGTCCGCGATTTTCTTGGCTTGGTAGTTGAGACCATTCAAGAAGCGCTCCATATTTTGCTCATCATCTTCCTTGACATTGGCTCAGATCATGTCAATTTCCATTTCTTGATAGTATTCTTCTACGGACTTGGTGCCTTGCTTGAGTAGTTGTAGCTTCTTTAAGAGATCCAGGTTGTAGTGTGTAGGCACAAAATGAGCTCTCATGAGGTCCTTCATTTGAGACCAAGTGGTCATAGGTGGTTCACCTCTTTATCTTCATCTCTCAATCACTTGTTCCCACCAAATGAGAACATAGTGCTGGAACTCAAAGGAAGCCATGGCAATATTCTTCTCTTCCTCGAACTTGTGCAAATGGAATATCTTGTCAACTTTGAGTGCCCATGAGAGATAGTCTTTGGGGTCATTGCTTCCGGAGAACTTAGGCATGGTGAACTAGAGCTTGCCGAAGCATTGTTCATCATTGTAGTTGTTTTGGCGATGCCCTTGATGTGGACGATGATCATCATTATTGTTGTCGAGTAGACATTATGGTTCCCTTGGGGAGTCCTCATCATTGTGCTCTATGTGATGTGCTTAAGGCAGTTGATGAGGTCCCCGCACTCGGTTCCTTAGTTCTTGTTGCTCCTTTGGACGAGCGGCTTCTACTTGTCGTTCTTGCCGGAGTGCTTCTTGTTCTTAATGAGTTTGTGGTTGCACTCTTCTAAAGCGCGAGTAGCTTCTCGTAGGGCGCGGTGTGCATGAAGCTTTGCTCGTGGCGACGATGGTGTTCTTATTCTCGTCGTTGTCATTCTTGTTTTTGCTCCAATGCATCTTGGTCTTGTTAACTGTGAAGGTCACGGTGCGGAGGTGATCTTGCAATGCATTAGCATGGAATGGATTCTCCACGGCTCGATGTTGGCGACGTTGTGGCGAACTTGGGCCGGAGCGGTCTTCTTGTTGATGAACACTTGCTAGGGGAGGGCTTGCGTCGGAAGAGTACTTTGATGTGTGGCGACTAGAGTGACGCCACCTTGACGAGGTAGATGTTGAAGGAGCGTGATTTACCATCAAGGACCGAAATTCCTCCATTTGGGTTGATAGCTTGGTGTCAAGATAGTCCCGCGTGTGCACCTCCGATTCATGCAAGTTGGTGGCGAGTTGCTCGATGCAGTGGCTCAAGACATCTTGTGCTTGAGTAATTGATTTTTGTGCACCGAAGAAGTGCAACTTGGTGATGTGGACATTCGTGTCCTCGTCATGCTCCTAGAAGGCTGGGTTCAACATGGTGTATTTCTACACCGTGTATACATATGTTCACCTGGTAATCGCTTTACTCAATCTTGGGAGATATTGACAACGTTTGTTGCCGGTCGCCACCTGTTGCATGGTAAGAATTTGTAAGATATTGATATTTGCTTTAATGTGAGCATTTTATCACCATGCCCAGTAGTTCATAGGAACAATATTCTTTGATCTTTGTTTCTTGTTTCTACTATCCATGACAGTATCTAGAGTTCTTAGTTCATGGGCTTGTTTGATCGTGGGAGACGTGCCACTATAACAACCATTACGAGACGTGCAAAGAGATCCAAATACACATGATTAGGTTAATGTTTCCGTACCACCATTTAATGTCTGATTTAGACCTGCTTTATACATTGAATGGGAGTTTTACATAAATGATATATTGTATTCCCATAATTTTGGTGAGAATAAGAAAGTTAAGGTCACAGTTGGTTCTTTCACTGGTTATGCTTCAGTTTGGTGGAATTAATATTGTCAGTTACACCCTGATTATTTACCTACTACATGGAATGATTTGTAACTTTCCATGAGACATACATTCGTTCCTTCTTATTGTACTTGTGATATGAGTAAAAAGTTACAACAGTGACATCATAAGGAAATATTTTGACGAGTTACAAACGACCTTGTTGCATCATTAGAAGAAAGGGAATATGATTTCATGAATAGATTTTGGGGAGGCTTAAACCGTGATATCCAAGAGATACTAATTCATAAAAAGTGTTATCCTATGGATCATTTGTTTCGTCTTGCTTGCAAAGCTGAATAGGAAATAAAACAACGTGTTGCCCACAAGGAGAATGAGCGCAAGGTGCACATTCCAAATGTTGATGTGATTGTTCCTTCCACTACTAGGCGTACTATGACATCCACATCAATTGTTGTGTGGGATACATTGCCTTCACCATGTGATACGTCACCACCAAGAGTTGACAAAGGTATTGATCTTCCACCTTCGCATGAGTATGATGAATTCCTTGTCAAATCCAATGTACCCTGTGATGAGCTACCCATTACTTTGATCACACTAACTATTTTATAGCACTATGTTCATGATTTGACTTTGCCACGTGATCATATAACTACAATATCAACAATTTTGAGTGCACCCATTGAATTAACTGTTGTTGAGAAAGAACCATGTGGATCAGGAAATAAATCAAATTGGGAACAAATGTGTTTGAAAATAATTGTGCCACTGTTTAATTGTTTTCATATGACCTCCAATCTTTGCGATGATACTCTGTCAAATCACATGTTGCATGTTTGCTTATTTAAGCATGTTGTAGCATCTAACACTACTAGGGAAAACCCTAGCAGTAGCGCGGGTTTTTGGTGTGTCAGTAGCGCGGGTACCTGCGCTTCTGATATGGTGCTACAGCTAACGTTTATCAGTAGCTCGTTTTGCACGCCCTGCTGCTATACCTACTTAGCAGTAGCGCTTTCCATACCAGCGCTACTGCTAAGTCCTTTAGCCGTAGCGTTTTCTTGTCCAGCGCTAAAGAGCGCTACTACTATATTTTATCATATATATTTTTTGCAACGTATTTGGGATGTTTTTGTATAGGTTTTATACAATATTCTAATCATATCATAAACATGCAATATGCTGATGATATCATACACATAATAGTCTCATCATATCATCCAACACAAATCATGTCGTCACATCATAATCACGATATAGCTATATAAGTTACATGACATGTCTCATCATAAATAATGTAGTACTTCTTGAGGCGTCGGTTCATATCCCTCTCTCGCATTAGCGTGAACCTAAACTAACTATTGACTATCGCTCGGTAACCGTAGACTGGTACACCTGGTCCTGACACGCCGACCACTTGTCGTATACTCCTGGTGTAGCACTTCTTTGCCATCGATGATCTATGCACCTGCATCGTCACACGAGTTGATGATATGCAAGATATATAGTTGAGCAACAAAAAGAGACAGACTTGGCAAAAATAGAAGCAACATATCATAAGCATAAATAACAAAGTTCATCGTACCCAAAATGCCCTAACTAGAGTGATCTTCTGTAGCGACCCGATCTCAAGGGATCGGAGTCTCTGTGCTTAAGTGTCATCCCTGGATCGGTATGCTGACACACACAGTACTTGAGGATTTACAACAGAGTTCAATCACACATTTATTACATCGAGAATAAGGCTAAGTGAAACAAAAACATGCGGAAGCAAAAAGTGTATTGAGTCCATCAACTCCACGAGCAAGCTGAGTGCAGAATAACGACCTATTGCACCTCATTCGTCGTCAGATAAATTTGCAACATGATAAGTTGTAGACGTCTAGGTCAGTACATGGAATGTACTGACAAGTCACATCATAAAGTGTAATGAGCCTACATAGTACATGCAATTTGGCTGGTGGAAAGCTCTAAGTTTAGTTTTGCATAAAGCTAGTTTTTCCTTATCAAAAATATTTTTTCTACTTCTACAAATGTCATAAGTCTGAGATGATGCCCATCTCAATCATTCCAAAATTTTGTACCCAGTTGATTAGTTAAGAGTGATGAGATGTCCCTACATTTCCACTACTAAAAGCTCAAGTTCTCCATGACTGAGGACACGGCTAGTCGATTAGATTTAACTTTGCATAGGTTGTGCACTTTTCCCCACAAGACCCGACCACATCCTTGATTGGAAGATCGAGACATAGTCTTTCGAAAGCATTTCCCCTAACCCACGGATATGTCGGTACACCTACATCATCTACATCTCATAGCCTATCCCGGAAGAGGTCACACCATCTACTCAACTAAGCTAGAGCCCATATTGGCTTGCAGCTGCACACGGAAGCTTATAGACATGAAAATAAGGTTGATCCCTTTGAGCCTGGGTGGACGGACCACTAGTGTGCACTCCCATGGATTCCCATGAATGCTCCCACTATACTTCGCCACCATAGAAACCAATTTTCACCTAGGTAGTTCATTAAAGTTGGTCCTAGTTACTACTTTGTCACTCACATCTCAAGGTGATAACACTCCCCAATCCATGTCTACTTTGGCGAAGCATTGTAACATAACACGGTGGCGACAAAGTTGGTATGGTTCAGACCTACCTCAAATGAACTACTGGGCGATAGTAAAACCAACAAGTATAAACTCCTACCATGCACTCCTAAATCAAAGGACTATGTGCAAAAATAAAACATAGGTAAAAATTGATATGATCAAATGTAACTTGCCTTCGTGCTGGGAGTGAAGTTCTAGGGAATGGTAGTAATTGCTTCGCACTACGGATAATCTATCGCAAAGTAAATAAACACACATAAACAATCATTCATACAATTCAAAGAAAACATGCCACAAAATATTTGCAAAAGCCAAATAAAATCCAACACAAGTCATTAACATGAAAATTTTCGAAGTATAAATAATGTTCAAAAATTCGTGATGTGCACTAGTGTTCCTACAAGGCATTCTAGTAAAATTATGATGAACAGAAAATAATTGTGTATAATATATAGTGGCATGATTTCATGGCAAAGGATTTAGTTCGTGTGACGTTGTGCAAAAAGAATCACTTCAAACAGGTATCCCATTTGGAAGATATGACCTAATGAATTTAAATTCAAATCTGAAATAATTTCAAATTTGAACTTACAAAAGTTTGCAACAATGGTTTCTCTGGTTAGGGCTATTCAAGACGAAAATTTAGCCGCTTGTTTCATCTCGTTTCGATCTACGGTTAAAAAGTTAAGGCCGTTTGAAGTTTTGAAACAATTTTTAAAAAAGAAACTGCTACAGGAACGTTTTCTGAAAATACTAAATTGTGAACGTTCATGGCTAGAGCGCGAAGTGGATGGCTTTGGTTTGCTGGCTGCGTTCGCCGTGGCAACTACACGGTGAACATTCGCGAAATAAGTAAAATCATCCGGTTAGCTAGACTAAAAAGAAAAACCGACGTTCGGTTTAAATAAACCGCACGGTTTATATTAAAATGCTATTAACTACGTACCTCTTCAGTCTAACAAAAAAAACTTAATCTAATCTATAGGTTCCAATCTAAAAAAAACTAGGCTAATCTATCTAAACGAGTGAGGGGTGAGCGCTTACAGAGAGCGAGCACGACGTCGGCAGGAACTCGACAGCGGTGGGGCAACGGCTCCGGCGAGCTCCGGCGCGGGCGAGGTAGGTGGGGAGGTGCGGCTCGGCGAGGGCTGACGAACTATGGTGACGGCGGACGGCGATGACAACCGGAGGGAGTGGAGCGAGGGTGGAGCTCCGGTGAACTCCGGCGACGCAGGTCGTCGAGGTGGCGGCTCCGGCGAACCTAGGGGCACAAAAAGATGTCGGGGAGATGCGGAGACTAAGGGGATCCGATTTCATGAAGAAAAAGGGGCCATGGGGGTTCACCGGCGTCGTATTCCTCCGGTGAACGGACTTCGGGTAGCAAGATGCGAACGGACGAGACGACAGCTACGAGCGGCGAGAGGTGGTGCGGCTTGGCTAAATGGAAAGAGGAGGCTCGGGGCTATTTATAGGCACAACTAGGAGGGCCGGGGCTGCGGGATAAGCTCTATCCCGAGAGCTTCGGCCGACAGGTTCAAGAGCGCTTGCGCGGCTCTATCCCGTGCTGTGCGGGAGGTTGGGGACGAAGGCTGGGCCGGTCCCCACCTGCAGGCTGTGTGAGGGAGGGAGAGAGACGAGAGAAGCAATCGGGGTGGGCGAGCGAACCGTTGTTTTTTTCCCATCGTTGGCCTCCTGGTGGCGCCAGGAGAAACGCTCGCTCTCCTCCCGGAGTCGAGCGGGTGCTGGGGCTGGCGAGCGCCTCCGGCCTGGTGGCTTCGGCCTGGCTGGGCTTCGGCCTGGCATGCGTGTTGTGTTTTTGTTTCTAGAAAACCTTTTTTTAGATCCAAAGCAGAATCAAAAACAGAAATATATATATCTGAAAATTCCTAAAATTCTTATTGGTAAAATAAAGCACAAGGAACATTAATTCCTGCTCATATAATTTAGAAAAAAAATATTTTTTTTCTAGTGCAATAAATTTAACTCTAGCTAACAAAATATTTTTTCGATGCAATCTTGAAAACACCAAATATTAGTCCAATACTTCCCCACTCATGTATATTTTGAGGAAGTCATATTATCCTCTCTCGATTATTTTATGTGAGTGGGAAAACTTGAACATCATAAACTCAAATATAAATCATGAGATGCAATATGATGATCCTATTAACATACTAATTTAATAAAATTGGGATGTTACAAACCTACCCCCCTTAAAATGAATCTTGTCCTCAAGATTCGGGTTGGCCAGCAAAAAGGTGTGGATGGTCACGCTTGAGATCTTCTTCTCGTTCCCAAGTAGCTTCCTCCTCGGTGTGGTGACTCCACTGAACCTTGCAGAACTTGATGACCTTCGTACGAGTGATCCTCTCGGCAGTCTCAAGAATCTTAACAGACTTCCCTTCATAAGTTAGATCGTTATCCAACTGAATTGCTTCTAGAGGCACTGTATCTCCCAAAGGAATATCTGCCATCTCTGCATGACACTTCTTTAGTTGGGAAACATGAAACACATCATGAACTCCTGACAAATCTTCTGGTAGTTCCAACTTGTATGCAACTTCTCCTCTGCGTTCCAGAACACTATATGGCCCCACGAATCGTGGTGCTAACTTTCCCTTGACTCCAAACCTCTTAATACCTCGAAGTGGAGACACTCGCAGATATGCTCTATCTCCCACTTCGTAAAACACTTCCTTGCGTTTAGCATCGGCATAACTCTTCTGTCTAGACTGAGCTATCTTGAGTCTATCATGGATCAACTTGACCTTCTCCTCAGAATCTCAAATCAAATCCGATCCAAACAATTTGCGATCACCAACTCCATCCCACATCAACGGTGTTCTGCACTTCCTCCCATATAATGCCTCAAAAGGTGGCATCTGCAAACTGGCTTGATAGTTGTTGTTGTATGAGATCTCTGCATAAGGTAAGTTATCATCCGAACTAGACCCGTAGTCTAGTGCACAAGCTCTCAACATTTCCTCCAGAATCTGATTCACCCTCTCTGTCTGCCCATCTGTCTGTGGATGGAAGGCTGTACTGAACTCTAGCCTAGTACCCAAAGTTTGGTGTAGCTGATACCAAAACTTTGAAGTAAACTGTGTTCCTCTATCTGATACAATGGTCCTCGGAAATCCATGCAGACATACACTCCTGGTCATATATATCTTCGCCAGCTTAGCACTTGTATAGGTAGTCTTCACAGGGATGAAGTGGGCAACCTTGGTCAAGCGATCAACAATCACCCAAATGGAATCATAACCTGAACGGGTCCTGGGTAATCCCATGATGAAGTCCATGCCAAGTTTATCCCATTTCCAATCCGGTATCGGCAATGGCTGAAACAAACCTGCTAGTTTCTGATGCTCTGCCTTTACCCTCTGACATACATCACATACTACTACATACTCAGCAATTTCCCTCTTCATACCGGTCCACCAAAAACTTTCCTTCAAGTCTAAATACATTTTGGTGTTTCCCGGATGTATCGAGTAAGGCAAATCATGAGCCTCCTGAAGAATCAACTTCCTGATCTCTAGATCATTGGGCACACAAATACGTTGCTCAAACCATATGGTTCCATGCTTATCCTCACGGAATCCTTCTGCCTTTCCTTTGCTGATCCTCTCCTTTATCTTAGCAATACCACATCCAACTTCTGAGCTTCTCTGATCTTTCCCAACAAGGTGGACTGAACTTCGAGTGCGGCAACATAGCCTCTTGGAGCTATTTCCAACTCGAGGTCTCTAAGTTCATCACACAACTACTGAGGTAATCCTCCTACGACAAGAGTGTTGACATAGCTTTTATGGCTCAACGCATCTACACGACGTTGGCTTTTCCTAGATGATAATGCAAACTCATGTCATAATCCTTGATGAGTTCCAACCATCTCCTTTGCCTAAGGTTCAACTCTTTCTGCGTGAAGATGTACTTCAAACTCTTGTGATCGGTGTAGACATCACATTGGTTCCGGTAAGGAAATGTCTCCAGGTCTTGAGTGCATGCACCACTGCTGCTAACTCCAGATCATGCGTGGCATAGTTCAACTCATGAGGTCCAAGCTTACATGAAGCATAAGCTACAACCTTTCCTTCTTGCATAAGCACGCCTCCAAGTCCTTGGCATGAAGCGTCGCAATACACCTGAAAATCCTTGTGTATGTTCGGCAGAATTAACACTGGAGCTGTAACCAAACGTTTCTTCAACTCCTGGAAACTAGCTTCACATTCCCCAGTCCAAATATACTTGGTGTCCTTCTTCAACAACTCCGTCATGGGATTTGCAATCTTGGAGAAATTCTCAATGAACCTCCGATAATATCCTGCAAGTCCAAGGAAAGTGCGGATCTCACTAACTGAGGTCGGTGCCTTCCATTCTGTGACTGCTTCTACCTTGGAAGGGTCCACGGCAATTCCTTCCCTTGACACAACATGACCGAGAAATCTGACTTCCTTCAACCAAAACTCACACTTGCTGAACTTGGCATAAAGTTGGTTTTCTCTGAGCTTCTGATAGAGGCGAAGTTGTCCCTGTCTTTCGATGAGATGGTGGCTATCGTCTTTGGTGGAGTAGACTTTGACGATCCGACTACGAACGTGTGAGCCGTCGCGCCTTAGCAATCGCTAAACCAACTCTGAGAGGTTATTGACCACGCCGGAGCACGATCAACCTGACCACGAGGGTCTATTTCCTGCACGCAAACGAAGAACAAGCAAGAAACTAAGATTGCAATCTGGATATTGCGAATATAAGAGGAAAACTTTATTGATGAAGTGGGGTTCTGTGACGCCTTTGTCTGGTCGTGGAACACAAACGAAGAACGCGAAGTTGCTGCTATGGCAAACTTGTAATCTAAACAAAACCCAACCCTAAAACGAAGCCCTAAGGGCTGTATATATGGGGGAATAGAAGGGAATTTCGTGGCCCCTTGGAGGAGGGGTCCGAAACCGACCCTAAGTCAGTTTCCCCATATATACGGAATCTAAAAACATCCTATAATATGGTATTTCGAAATTACATGGGCCTGGCCCAAAAATAAGGTGACGCAGCACCTATAATGGACGAATTTTATAAAGTGGCATCATGCATATTTCGTCCAAGGCTTCCCGCTCCCATTATGGTGGCTTCAATGTGCGAAAATCATCACTGGAAGCTCCATTGTTCTTCCCCGCACGCGCACCTTCTCCTCCATGCTTGATCCCGCTCCAATGGTCATCCTTCTTATCCATGCTAGGTCCTTCATTCATAAGTAAAACAAAAGTATCCAATTTAGGCAGCATCATATGTTCATGAATATTAGAAGGATTTCCAAGAAACGAAAGTACCTGGTAATTCAATTGACGTGCGCGAGCTCTAGTAATTGGTCCTGTATGTATAGCAGTCGGGGTGGGTGTAACATTAGTAGGGATGTCCTCATCATCCTCCCCTTCTTGAACTGACGTCGTCCTCGACAGAAGCTCATCTTCCTCACCCAAATAAGGCTTCAAATCTGCAATGTTAAAAGTGGGGCTAACCCCAAACTCTGCAGGCAGCTCAAGTTTATATGCATTATCATTTATTTTCTCTAACACCTTAAAAGGACCATCAGCACGTGGCATTAGCTTTGACTTGCGCAAATCAGGAAATCTATCCTTACGCAAATGTAACCAAACAAGATCTCCAGGTGCAAAGACAACATGTTTTCTACCCTTATCTCCAGCAAGTTTGTATTTAGCATTCATACGCTCAATGTTTTCCTTGGTGAACTCATGAATCTTTAATATCAATTCAGCACGTTCTTTAGCATCAAAATTAACCTTCTCCGAAGACGGAAGAGGCTACAAATCAATAGGTGCACGAGGTAAGAAACCATACACAACTTCAAAAGGGCACATCTTAGTGGTAGAATGTAGCGAACGATTATAAGCAAATTCAATATGAGGCAAGCATTCTTCCCACATTTTCAGGTTATTCTTCAAAACAGCCCTAAGCATAGTAGACAATGATCTATTGACTACTTCAGTTTGGCCATCAGTTTGGGGGTGACATGTAGTACTAAAAAGCAGTTTAGTCCCCAACTTAGCCCATAAACATCTCCAAAAGTGGCTAAGAAATTTAGCATCACGATCGGAAACAATTGTATTTGGCACACCATGCAACCGAATAATTTCACGAAAGAACAAATCAGCAACATGAGCAGCATCATCACTTTTATGACATGGTATAAAGTGTGCCATTTTAGAAAATCTATCCACGACAACAAATATGCTATCCCTCCCCTTCTTTGTTCGAGGTAAACCTAAAACAAAGTCCATAGATATATCCTCCCAAGGAACACTAGGTACAGGTAAAGGCATATATAAACCATGAGGATTGAGTCGTGACTTAGCTTTTTGACATGTAGTGCAGCGAGCAACAAAACGCTCAACATCCCGTCTCATCTTTGGCCAAAAGAAATGTGTAGCAAGTACGTTCTCCGTCTTCTTCACGCCAAAGTGTCCCATTAATCCTCCTCCGTGCGCCTCCTGTAACAACAAAAGACGAACGGAGCTAGCTGGAATGCATAGCTTGTTAGCACGAAACACAAATCCATTATTAATAACGAACTTGTTCCATGTTCTCCCTTCTTTACAATTCTGCAACACGTCTCTAAATTCAGCATCATGCACATATTGATCTTTGATGGTCTCCAAACCAAATATTTTAAAGTCAAGTTGTGAAAGCATAGTATAACGACGAGACAAAGCATCAGCAATAACATTATCTTTACCCTTCTTGTGTTTAATGACATAAGGGAAAGTCTCAATGAATTCAACCCATTTAGCATGTCTACGGTTCAGTTTTGCTTGACTTTTAATATGTTTCAAAGATTCATGATCAGAATGTATAACAAATTCTTTGGGCCATAAATAATGTTGCCATGTTTCCAAAGTCCGAACAAGAGCATATAATTCCTTATCATAAGTAGAATAATTCAGACTAGGCCCACTTAATTTTTCAGAAAAGTACGCAACAGGTTTACCATCTTGTAGTAACACACCTCCTAACCCAATTCCACTAGCATCACATTCAAGCTCGAAAGTCTTATTAAAATCAGGAAGTTGGAGTAAAGGAGCATGTGTTAACTTATCTTTCAAGATCGTGAAGGCTTCTTCCTGTGCGGTACCCCAAGAAAAAGGCACGTCCTTCTTTGTAAGCTCATTGAGAGGCGCAGCAATGGTGCTGAAATCTCTCACAAAACGCCTATAGAAACCAGCGAGGCCAAGAAAACTCCTTACTTGTGTGACCGTTTTGGGCTGCGGCCAACTCTCAATAGCTTCAATCTTGGCTGTATCAACTTCAATTCCCTGTGGAGTAACAACATAGCCAAGAAAAGATACTCGGTCGGTGCAAAAGGTGCACTTCCCAAGGTTACCAAGCAAACGTGCATCACGTAGCGCAGTAAAAACAGCACGTAAATGTTCCAAATGTTCCTCCAAAGATCTACTAAAAATCAATATATCATCAAAATAGACTACGACAAATCGTCCAATGAAAGCACGTAAAACCTCGTTCATTAATCTCATGAAAGTGCTAGGTGCGTTAGTTAACCCAAAAGGCATGACTAGCCACTCATATAATCCAAACTTAGTTTTAAATGCTGTTTTCCATTCATCGCCCAATTTCATACGAATTTGATGGTATCCACTACGCAAATCAACTTTGGAGAAAATTGTAGAGCCACTTAATTCATCAAGCATATCATCTAGTCTAGGAATAGGATGACGATAACGAATAGTAATATTATTAATGCCTCTACAATCCACACACATGCGCGATGTACCAGCCTTTTTAGGCACTAGAATAATAGGAACAGCACAAGGACTAAGGGATTCACGTATATAACCTTTGTCAAGCAGCTCCTGTACTTGACGCATAATCTCCTTTGTCTCCTCTGGATTGGTACGGTAGGGCGCACGGTTGGGTAGGGATGCACCGGGAATTAAGTCAATCTGATGCTCAATCCCGCGAATAGGCGGTAATCCCGATGGCACGTCTTGTGGAAAGACATCAGCGAACTCCTGCAAAATGTTAATGACAGCAGGAGGCAAAGAGGGAGGCATGTCCTCGAATGAAAATAATACCTCTTTACATACAAAAGCATAGCAAACATATGTAGCAACATCCAAATCATTAATATCAGATTTAGTAGCAAGTAAACATCCACTCTTCAATTTTATTTCGGATGCAACAGTAGATGATGGTTTATTATGCTTATGGTGTTGCTCAAATTCCTGTGCTACCATCTGATTTTCACTCTTATTTTTCTCCTGTTTTGCTTTACTAGCTCTAGAAATGTCATCTTTCATAATATGTTCGGGAGACATAGGAAGCAAAGTGATATTATGATCCTTATGAACAAGAGTATACTGATTTGTCCTACCATGGTGTACAGAATTTTTATCAAACTGCCATGGTCTACCAAGTAAAACAAAACATGCTTGCATGGGTACCACATCACAATCCACATAATCAGAATATGTAGCAATGCTAAAATGCACACGAACAGTACGTGTTACCTTAACCTTGCCACTATTGTTGAACCATTGGATGTAATAAGGATGAGGATGTGGTCTGGTGGTTAGAGACAGCTTCTCCACCATCTCCATGCTAGCCAAGTTATTGCAACTCCCTCCATCGATGATGATGCGAACAGAACGCTCTTTCACAACTCCCTTTGTGTGGAACAAGTTGTGCCTCTGATTTTGCTCAGCGTGTGTAACCTGCACACTGAGAACACGTTGAGCAACTAAACTTTCATACCTGTCAGCGTAATCAGCAGCCATGTATTGTGTTTCTGGTTCTGCATCCTTGCCACCCTGTTCGTCACTGGCAATAAGTGCCAAAGTCTCCTCATCATAATCACTAGCGGACGCATATCCACCATCCTCAGTAACAATCATTACACGCTTGGAAGGGCATTCTCTCGCATAGTGACCTCCACCCTTGCAACGACGAGATATAACCTCATGTGTTTGCCCTGTGGATGCAATAGATGAAGAAGAACTCTGTGCAGGCCCAGAAGGTGTGCTCTTCGCAGAGGGTGCAGTAGGAGCCTGTTTCCTGGTATCGCGATTAGAGTTGGAGGTTGAAGGAGGTGGTGTTGCAGCAGGACGTGCGGAAGTAGAGGAGGTACGTGGCGTCCATGATGAAGTACGGCCTGCAAAATTAGTAGTTCTCGCCATTGCCTGTCGATCCTGCACTTCACGTTCAGCTTTGCAAGCAAGATGAAATAAACGAGTGATAGTGTTATACTCCTTATACTCTAGAATAGTCTGAATCTCTCTATTTAATCCACCCATAAAACGTGCAAGCATAGCTTCATTCTCCTCAACAATACCACATCTAATCATACCAGTTTGTAATTCCTGATAATATTCTTCTACAGAATTTTTTCCTTGTCTTAAACGCTGCAAATTTTGAAGCAATTCACGTTGATAATAAGGTGGCACCCAACGATTTCGCATAGCAGTTTTCAAAGCAGCCCAAGTAGTTGGAATATTATCAGGGTGTATTCTACAATGTTCTGACCACCAAACACAAGCAAAACTAGTGAATGAACAAACAGCAGCAGCAACACGTCGATCCTCTGGAAATTGTAAGCATGTAAAACGTTGTTCTGTTTCTAACTCCCATGTAAGATATATATCAGGAACATATCTACCCTCAAACGTCGGAATATTCAATTTAAGTTTAGGGAGATGGTCATGATCCCGTACCTGCGGGGGTGGTGCAGCCCTACCGTTACGGTTGTAGCCATGTGGTCGACCTGGTGCGTATGGTGGGGGTTGCCCCTGGGGCGGATCTGGAGCAACCTCTCCCTCATCATCGAAATCACCATCATAATCTTCAACCTGCTCAACGACAGTAGCCGCACGAGCCACCGAAGTAGCAGCAGTATCAACAGTACCAGGATGTTGGGCGTGGCCGAGAGGCACACGTCGCGCTCGTCGTTCGAAAGGAATAGGAACTGCAGCTGGTGGAGGTAGACGGGCAAGCACCTCATTGAACTTGGCGTCCATCTTGGCGTCGAATGTCTTCTCCAAACCATCTAGCTTCTCCATGGCCACTCCAAAGTTGTTCACGAAGTCCTGTACCTGCTCAGCCATCATTTGCTGAAATTTATCATAGAGCGCTTTGTTGGTCATGCTCTCCCAGTCGATCTCGTCATCGTGTGATCCTGGCATGGTTAGCAGAAATAGGAAACACACAATATGAAACCTACAGACTACTGGGACGTGGTGGTGGTGGTGGTGTGGCACAAATCCTTTAAGCGAATCTCAATTTCTTACCAGTTCTTACCCAGTAGCAGGCGGTGATCGGCAACCGTTGTAGCCAAAACTCTCAAAGCTTGGATAGAGCGATTGCCAGGTGGTGTCAAGCACACGGCGTAGAAGTATGTGGAGCTGGGATAGCTTATAATATGGTAGCAAAAAGGGTCAGCATTAATCAATTCAGAGGTGCAAGGTTGAATAAACGCTCAACGACGGTACTGTGCTGGTCCTAGGCTAGACCGTGCTAGAGACGCGAGCCTAAAACACCAACAAAAGCACGACGATACACGTAAGCAAGGGAAAAGCACACATGGATTTTTTTTTTCGTTTTTTTTTTCGGCGCCTCTTTTTTTTTTCAAAAACTCACTACAATGGCGAGTGTCTCAAAACTCTTGCCACGTCGTATAAGCAAGATGGGCACGAATTTTTCTTTTGGACTATTTTTTTTTCTGGAGAAATCCGGGGGCTGCGACGACCCAAAAATTTCGACAAAAATCACTATGATAGCAAGTGTCTCAAAACGCTCCGGGGAACCTAAAATCAAGATAGGGAAAAAATATTTTCGGCCGAAATTTTTTTGGGCCAAAACGTGCTCTGCAAAGCGTGCCAGACTCCTGCGCAGGTAGCAAAACACGGATCCGAAATCAAAAGGATCTCGAAACTAAACCTAAAACGAACTGGACTTGGATTGGTGGAGGATTTGTGGTGGTATATATGGACACCAATGGATAGTGATGATGGATGATGAGATATGGCAGCAGCGATGATGGTGGTGGTATATGGCAACTATGAAGATGATGCGGTGGCGGCATGACAACCTGTGAAAAGAACTCGAAACTCTAAAGGACTAGACACTAAGACCAGCAACTCGACACAACGATGTAACCGCCAATTCAACAAAGCAAAATACTGAAAAGACTATGCAAAGGCTCAGATTGGTTCGGATATGATGATCTAACCCTAATTTTTTTTGGCTTTTTCGTGGACTAAAGGTTTGAAGAACAGATGCGATCTAAACTACGAAAACTGGTAAAATCTCACCGAGCAACCTGGAAATCTGATACCACTTGATAGAGGCGAAGTTGTCCCTGTCTTTCGATGAGATGGTGGCTATCGTTTTTGGTGGAGTAGACTTTGACGATCCGACTACGAACGTGTGAGCCGTCGCGCCTTAGCAATCGCTAAACCAACTCTGAGAGGTTATTGACCACGCCGGAGCACGATCAACCTGACCACGAGGGTCTATTTCCTGCACGCAAACGAAGAACAAGCAAGAAACTAAGATTGCAATCTGGATATTGCGAATATAAGAGGAAAACTTTATTGATGAAGTGGGGTTCTGTGACGTCTTTGTCTGGTCGTGGAACACAAACGAAGAACGCGAAGTTGCTGCTATGGCAAACTTGTAATCTAAACAAAACCCAACCCTAAAACGAAGCCCTAAGGGCTGTATATATGGGGGAATAGAAGGGAATTTCGTGGCCCCTTGGAGGAGGGGTCCGAAACCGACCCTAAGTCAGTTTCCCCATATATACGGAATCTAAAAACAGCCTATAATATGGTATTTCGAAATTACATGGGCCTGG
Source organism: Hordeum marinum (assembly GCA_022496015.1). NCBI lineage: Eukaryota > Viridiplantae > Streptophyta > Magnoliopsida > Poales > Poaceae > Hordeum > Hordeum marinum. The sequence goes on along the minus strand of CM039675.1, from coordinate 224,856,496 downwards.
CCCAAAAATAAGGTGGCGCCGCACCTATATTAGCCTATGGACGAATTTTATAAAGTGGCATCATGCATATTTCGTCCAAGGCTTCCCGCTCCCATTATGGTGGCTTCAATGTGCGAAAATCATCACTGGAAGCTCCATTGTTCTTCCCCGCACGCGCACCTTCTCCTCCATGCTTGATCCCGCTCCAATGGTCATCCTTCTTATCCATGCTAGGTCCTTCATTCATAAGTAAAACAAAAGTATCCAATTTAGGCAGCATCATATGTTCATGAATATTAGAAGGATTTCCAAGAAACGAAAGTACCTGGTAATTCAATTGACGTGCGCGAGCTCTAGTAATTGGTCCTGTATGTATAGCAGTCGGGGTGGGTGTAACATTAGTAGGGATGTCCTCATCAGCTTCTCCAGAACTAAGCGCAGATGTTCTGCGTGCTCCTCCTCATTCTTGGAGAAAACCAATATGTCATCAATGAATACCACAACAAACTTATCCAAGTACTCCATGAATACCTTGCTCATCATGCTCGTAAAATAGGCAAGGGCATTAGTCAAACTAAATGACATGACTGTATACTCATAAAGCCCGTACCTCGTGGTAAAAGCTGTCTTAGGTATATCCTTCTCACGGATCTTCAACTGATGATAACCCGATCGAAGGTCAATCTTGGAGAAAACACTAGCTCCTTCTAGCTGCTCGAACAAGTCATTGATCATCGGCAGCAGATATTTGTTCTTGATGGTCACCTCATTCAAAGAGCGATAATCCACACACATCCTCAAGGTTCCATCCTTCTTCTCCACTAAGAGTACTGGGGATCCCCAAGGTGATGAACTCTGGCGAATATACCCCTTCTCCAACAATTTCTCAATCTGCTTCTTGACTTCCACTAGATCATTAGCGGGCATCCGGTATGGCCTCTTAGAGATAGGTCCGGTGCCTGACAGTAACTCCATGAGAAACTCAATCTCCCGATCTGGTGGCATACCGGGTAACTCCTCTGGAAATACATCGGGATAATCCTTCACCACTGGTACTTCTTCCTGGACAACTCCCATAAGAGATTTCACTTGAGTCCTCTTAGGCTTAAGCCTGGATACATACTTGGTCCTCTTCTTCTCTGGAGTGGTGAGAAGAATTGACCTACTGGCACAATCAATGGTTCCCTGATACTTGGACATCCAATCCATACCTAGGATTACATCCAACCCTTGTGACTCAAGTACGATCATATATGTGGGGAAAACATGTCCCCCTATGTTCAAAGGCAACTGAAAACATGCCTGGCTAGTTATAGACTCTGCTCCTAGGGAACTCACTAGAATAGGTGACTTCAGAGCTATAGTAGGCAACTGATATTTATCCACAAATCCCCTCGATATGAATGAATGCGATGATGCACCAGTGTCAATTAGAATGAGTGCTAGAAAAGAATGAACCAAGAACTTACCAATCACCGCATCCTGTTGTTCATAGACTTCTTCCACGTTGACATGATTCACATGCCCCTTAGTGAAAGGATTGGGATTCTTGCCTCCAGAACTTCCATTGCCATTCCCACTCTATAGCTCGGGACACTCATTGGAGTAGTGCCCTGTATTCTTGCACTTGAAGCAGGTGACATGACTCAGATCCTTCCTCACTTGTGTAGCATGGGTAGGGTGATGGTGATTGCCGTTTCCTCCATTCCCATTGCCATTCTTATGGCCATTGTGGTTGTGTCCATTGCCTCCATGCTGAGAATGGCCACCATGGTTATGATGGTTGTGCCCTCCAAACATACCGTGTCCTGTACCAGAATATCCTGAGAAAGGGGCGGAGCGAGGCTTCTGCTGAGCTCCAGACTGAAACGTGCCTTGACCATATTTCCTCTTGCGATTTTCCATATGCTGATGCTTGCCCTCTATAGTGATCGCCTTGTCCACCAACTCTTGATAGTTATCAAAAGTCGCTACCATCAACTGAATTCCCAGCTCATCATTCAGTCCCTCCAGAAACTTCTCTTGCTTGGCTGCATCGGTTGCCATGTCACCTGGGGCGTAACAAGAAAACCTGCTGAAGTCATCAACATACTCAAACACTGAGCGACCTCAATGGAGCAAGTTGCAGAACTCCCTCTTCTTGAGAGCCATAGCTCCTGCTGAAACATGAGCAGTGCGGACCGCATGCTGGAACTGAGCCCAAGTCACATTCTCCATGGGGTACGTGGCGGTGTAGTTCTCCCACCACGAAGCTGCTGGTCAATCCAGTTAGTGAGAGGCGAACCTCACATTCTCCTGATGAGTGCATCCTGCTGTGGCTAGCTTCCTACCCATGTTGCGAAGCCAGTCATCTACGACGATTGCCTCCGCGCTGCTCGTGAAGATTGGAGGATTCAGCCTCAGAAAACGGGTAAGGCTGTCAATTTGTGGTGGAGGTGGAGGTGGAGGCGGGTTGTTGTTGTTGTTCTGGGCCATATTCTGCATCATCAACTGTATCATCTGGTTCTGGGTCTGAAAAAATTGTTCCAAGGTGGGTGGGATATCATTCCCTGAGCCACTCTCGGAAGGGTCGCGCCTTGGTGGCATCTTTTGGGTCAGCATAGATGAGGCATAGATAGAATTAGGCCTAAGGGAGAAGCACTATGTGACATCCCAAGTGATGTCCCTACCTTATTTGGCATGTAACCCCATGTGTGAACCTTGTGTCATGAGAGTTATGTATATGTTGCACCTTCTCATCATTGTTTTGTTGCATCCATGCATCATGGCATCCATCTCCCCATCCATTTGGCAGGCTTGCCCCCTTGTGTTTTGTATGATGTGCTTGTATGTGAGTGTCACTTGTGTGAGTGTGCTTTTGTGTGAGAGGTGTTTGAGGTGGTGCATCTCCTCTTCTTCTTTCCCTCTCCTTCTTTTTCAACGTCACCACTCTTCTTCCCCCTCTCTTCCTATTAATTGTATGAGCAGATTTTACTTGTTGTTTTATTTGTTTAAAAAATGTTCAAGAGGTGCCCCATATATACTTATTAATATAGGATGTGGTGCTGTGGTTGTTTGGGGTTGTTTGAATTTGGTGTGTTTTAAAAACAGGGGCTGTTATTTAAATAATAGTTTAAATAACTTGTCCAATAAATCAATCTGTTAATTTATTCAAACGGTGCTCATTTATCCTCTTCTCAAATGTATTTTTGTTTTGCTCAAATTCATTTTAAAATGCCCTGGGGATTTCTTGTGAGTGGTTGGTTTTATTCAAAAATAGAAAAATCCTTTTATTTGAGAGAGATAACAGTGTGCGGGCACTGGGCTTCCGGCCTAGGGGAGCCTCTGGCTCGGCCCAGCCACAGCAGACGGCCACCTGCTCCCCTCCGTCTCCGTCAGTGTTCCCGAGTGAGCAGAGAGCAGAGAGCGCGCCCTCGCCATCGCTGTTAGCTGCTCCAAACGTCGAGGCCGGCCCCTTTTAAGTGCGTGGATCCCTAGGGTTCCTTCTCCCCCTTGCCGCCGCCGCTTTCCTCTTCTCCCTCCTCCTCCTTCTTCCTTTGTTCTTCTTCTTCCTCCTCGGGTTCAGTTCTGAGGTGAGTTCAGAGAGAGGTGGGAGCGAAGGGCTCGTCGCCGGCGCCCCTCCGGTGGAGCCCCGCCGCCTTCAAGATGGTCCGCGGAGAGCCGGTGCCGTCCACGATCCATTCCCGGCATGAGGAGGACCCAGGAGGTCTTCTTCTTTCTCCTCACCACCAGAGCATTACCAGTCTTCTTCCCCTCCGTCGCCGCCACGTCCCCGAGCCGCTCCTTCCCCTTCGTCGTCGTCGCTCGCGCCCCACGTCTCCGAGAAGCCCTCGGTGAGCGCCTTGTCCTCCGTTGTCCCCTCTCCTCATCATAGTCCGTAGGAGCGCCGCCGTAGTGCTCGTTGCCACCGGCCGGAAAGGCGCAGCCTTGAGCTGGCCTCCTTCCCCCTCGTCGCGAGACGAACCGGGGAATGGATCCCCCATGCTCCCTGTAGTCGCCGCCGCACCTTGCCTTTGCCAAAGTTGCCCTGTAGCCGCCGTGTGCTCGCTGGAGATCCGCTGACGCTGTTGCTCTGTTCGTTTTTGAGTTTCGTCAGAGCATGCTCGTGTGTGTGTATTAGTGCAGTAGGCAGCCCCCTCTGTTAGCATCAGGCGCCGTAGCGCAGTGGTAGTGTGGTGTGGTGAGACTGAGAGGTCAGGGGTTCGACCCCCTGAACCTCCCTTTTCTTTTTTTGTTGTTTATTTTCTTTCTTTTCTTCCTTGTTTTTCTTTTCTCTTGCTTATACATGTGTGTGTGTGCATTTCAGCATATGTATGTATGTGTGTTGGATTCCTTGCCATGTGGGGTGCTTGCACATGTGTATGGTAGTGTGTGTATGTACCAAGTGGTACATATGCACATGTATGCATACATGTGAGATATGTTTGTGTGTGTGTTTAGTGTTTACATCTACATGCTTGTGTGTGTGAGCATGGTTGTGTGTGTGTGTGTTTCTTGTCATGAGAGTGTGTGTGTTGCACATATGCATGGGTGCACATGTGAGTGTGTGTGCTATGCATACATACCCACATGTGTGCTTATGAAGATGTGAGTGTGTGTGCATGTAGGTGTGCGGTGCACCATGCATGACACATGTGTGTGTGTGCTCATTGCAGACCCATACATGTGTGTGTCTTATGGGTGTATGTGTAGTGAGAGGTGTGTGTATGTTATACATACACACACATGTGCTTGTGAGTAGATGGCCATGTGTAGTTATGCATGTATAGGTGTGTGGGGTTCTTCTTCTTGCTTGATGCTGCCATGTTGAGTGTAGAGGAGTAAGGAGTGGATGCTAGACCTTGTGCACGTGTAGGTCTATGTGTATGTGAGAGCTCTCATATGTATGTGTGCATGTATGTCTCTCCTAGCTTGTTTTCTTTTCATGTTATTGATGCTATGCCATGTTATCATGTCCATAATATGTTAATTAACCACTTCCATCATGTATCTATGGAGAACATGTCATTTTGGGGCATTTTCATTAAGTTTCATAAGTGACATGAGTCACCCATGCCCTTGGGAGGCTTAATTTCGACCTAGGGTTTCTCCCTCTTGTTACATGCAAGCATATGGGTATGAGTAATTATTTTGGGGTAGAATCAACCCATGTATGCACCTGTGAAGTCAGATTTGACTTTGGGGCAACTTGACAAAACTGCATTTTTATGATGTGATGCCCTTTTGTCTTTTACTTGTGAATTAATCTATGCATGGTTTTAGGTACTTTCCAACATGAGATTGCTAGTTCAAGTTGTTGGGAATGTCCCAGTAATTTTGTTATTTGTGCTAAGTCACCAGCTAAGTGGGAACCATGCTGTTTAGGGAGCAACTTTATGTTTCTGTCCAGCTTCTTAAAAATGACTAAGTCTGGGAGAACTGTTGTTATTGTTTTGCCATGTAGAGTTGGTTGTAGCTAGTGATGTGTTTGGAATTTGGGCATGCTCAGTGCTAGCTATTTGTAGTAGATATTGCATTCTCCCATCGTGTAAATTTTCACTAGCTTATTTGTAGTAGTTATTTGGAATAGGAGCTCTCTAGCTTATTTAACCAGTGCTGTCAACTTGCTACTTTATAGCACAGATTCCAGAAAAACTGTAATTTTCAGTAACTCCCAGAAAACTGAGTCATCATGCCAGATTAGCTCAAGTTGTGGGCTTTTCAAATTGCTATGTTGCTGTTTTGTGACAGATTGGGTGTTATTTTGTTTTGTGACTTGTGGGAGCTATACTCCATGGATTTGATTGATTCTTGAGTCTATTGTGATTGATTTTCCATCACCTATCTAGTGGCTACCTTGGAATTCCAAGAATTAGCACAGATATTGGTGGTCTTGAGTTTTGCCTCCGTACCTTGTCGTGAGCGTATCTCGAGAACCGTAGCTCCGTTTCTTGCGATCCTTATATGCATTTTCATCGATTTTGCATGATGCATCCATATTTTCCATGTTAATGCATGTCTAAATAAATTTACATGAGGTTCTGTTCAGATTCATTAATAAACAACTTTGCATGTGAAACATGACTAGTTTTGGATTGCCATGTCAGAAATCTTCATAAGTGGTCATGCATCATTTTGATTGTGCATTGCACCTTGGTTGGATGTTTATTGTTGTTGTTTCTCTTGGGTAGACGCGAGTGTTGATAGTGAGTACAAGGACCCAGGAGAGTACCACTACGAGGATCCCGCTACTTGTTTCACTAAAGAACCAACAGGCAAGATGATCGTACCCGGATCTCGATACTATTTTTGCTTGCTAGTTTCTCGCTCTTATCGTTACAATTGCACTACCTACCACTTGATATCAGCCCCCATGTTCCCATTACAGCCTCTAACCTCCACATCCTAGCAAACCTTTGATTGGCTAAGTTACCGTTGCTCAGCCCCTCTTATAGCATTCTTAGTTGCAGGTGCAGGTTGTTCCATGTGATAACATGGATTTGGATATCACAATAAATTCAGTTATTTAATTTAATGCACATATATAGCTTGGTATTGGTGGAAGGCTTGGCCTTTTGCTAAGTGATTTGTTCCGCTATTACCGCCATTAGTTCCTTGTTACCGGTGTTATGTTTTCCATACTTTGCACTCCTAACATGCTCGAGATTGTTATGGGGACCCCCTTGTTTATTCGGTTGAGATTAAAACTCGTTGTAGTTGAACAATGCAACAAGATCCTCGATGTTGCGGATCCAGTAGTCAACATCCAAAGGTTCAACAGTCTCGGTGAAGGTTGGTGGTGAATTCCTCATAAACTCCGATAGAGTGGAGCGGCCATTTTCATTCCTTCCTTGCTGCATGTTGTTGATGAGAGCCTGAGCCATTTGTTGGAGAGGCAAAAAATGCCAAGTAAAGCCTTTGGGATAGTGTGGATACTTTATAGTTTGATTATGTGTAAAAAACAGAAACTTTTACGCCCAATGCAACATTTCTCTGATTTTACTAGGAGTCAAAAAGTTCTGAAATTTTGACACGGATTTGCTATGCAAATTGTCTGCGTTTTCCTAATTTTTCATAATTTTTAGTGTTAGGGAAGTATGGTGTTCCTTCAGATCTTCCCATACCATTCTGTTTTTGATAGATTCTATTTTGCATGCATAGTTCACTTGTTTTAGTGTTTCCATATTGAGTTATATAAATTATGGGAATGATAGAATACAATAGTTATTATGTGAGAACAATTGTGAATCTTTTCTTGATAGTACCTAATTTAATGATGTGTATTTACTATACTAACCCATCTCATGAAGTCCCATTGAGTTTTGTGTGATTGAAATTTTCAAGTTTTGGGTGACATACCGATATCAGGAGAATAGGGAGTGGTAATAACCTATGCTTTGGGATGACCAAGGCACCCCCAAGTTAATGTTCAAGGAAGACGCAAGAGTCTAAGTTTGGAGATGCCCTAGAAGGCATCCCCTCTTTCGTCTTCAACACTATTGGTATATCTTACTTGGAGCTATATTTTTATTCATCACATAATATGTGCTTTGCTTGGACCATCATTATATTTTATTATTCTCTATGAGGTGTTAATTATAATCTTGTTTTTCAATAAAAAATTCCCACAATTGCCTTGAGATGCCTCCATTGCATGTTTTGATGTGCTGTGTAAAAATAGAAACTTTTGTTGTAGTGCCTGAATATTCAAATTTTACTAGAACATGGAAAGTTTTTGAAATTCTTGCATAGTTCTTTAATACAAATTCTGAAACATGTACTAATTTTTTACAATTTTCGGAGATACAGAAGTACACTTCTAAAATAGATAGCTACCGATTGTTCTGTTTGGATAGATTGCTGTTATAGTTTTGTTATCCACTTATCCTATAGTTTCCATAGCATATATTGGTAGGTATAAATTTTGGAAATGATAGTAAACAGTATATAATGTTTGAATGTTATAGTGAAACTTGTATTGGTAGTACAATAAATGTGGATTTATTCTTATGAGTACTAACCTATCTCGTGAGTTGTTTTCAAGTTTTGTGTGGATGAAGTTTGTGAGACTTAGCTGAAACTGAGATATGAGAGGATTGAACGACATACAAAAGCTCAAGCTTGGGAATTCCCAAGGCACACCAAGCAAACATTTCAATAAGTCTCAAAAATCTAAGCTTGGGGATGCTACACATCCCACCTCTCTTCATCAAACAAATATCGGTTAGCCTATCTTGAGCCTAAATTTTTATTTGTCTACATGATATGTGCTATTCTTAGAATTTATTTTCGTTTTATTTGCTATTTTAAATAAATCTCATATCTAAAAATCCTTTTAGGGAGAGAGTTCTCGAGTAGCTACTTGATTGTTTGACTACTCATTGATCTTCACTTATATCGTTTTGAGAGTAGTTTAATGTTTACTCTTGTGCTTCACTTATATCCTAAGCGTGAATTGTCAATGAATTTAATATCACAAATATTAAATTAGCAATGTGCATTATGCTTAGTAGAAGGTTCACATTTGGTTTTAGAAAGTAAAATTTGTTGAAGTTTGACAATCACAACATTGGTCATACAAGCAATTCATGAATGATAAGTATAAGAAAGAGAACTTTCACATACACATATATTATCTTGGACATCTTTTATGATTGTGAATACCCATTAATTATTTTCAACCTTCATAAAATTGCTAATTTTGTACAAGGAAGACAACGTGATGGTTATGTTTGGGTATATTTGCATAGAATTTGTATTGTTATGGATCCTCCAACATGTGGTGCTTGTTTAGAACCTTATGCTAGCCAAAACTTCATACTGAGTAGAGATACTACTTGTGCATACAAATCCTTGAGCCAAGTTTCTTCCATCAGAGTCCACCATACATATATGTATATATGGTATTTCGCTGCCATTCCAAGTAAATTTGCATTTGCCACCTCTAAAACATTTAAATAAACATCTGTTTTGTGTGTCGTTACTGCTCATGAAGCGATCGAGGAAGTCAATATGTCCATGCTAAGCGGGTAATTATCATGATGATTGTTTATTCACTTATCATTTCACGAGAGAGGGTGGTAAAAAGGATGTCCGGTCCTGCATAATACAAAAATAAATAAATAAGAACTCCCCTTAGAAAGTTTATTGTTTGGGGGCACGTGTGGATACGGCCAGCCATTGAATGTGATTAAATGGTTGAGGGGGAGTAAAATTTCAATTCTGGTTGGGAACCACCAATAATGTGATTAGAATGGAAGATATTGAAATCCCTTATTGTTACATTGACAGGAAAGGCACAACACCCCAAATATATTCATCTCTATTTTAAACAATGAGCTTTGGCATCTCTGCAAATCCCTACTCCCCTCTTCGAAGGGATAATCTATTTACTTTCATGTTATTTATTTTTCATGTTGAGTCAGCTTCTCATTCCAACCTCAATATATTAGTTGGCAAGTACCATCTGGCGGGGAAATATCCAAACACATATATCCAGTCAAATATATTTGATCATGATTCATTATTGTTGACAATTATCTTCATGATAAGTATGTTGGGAGGCAAAACATTAAGTCGGCCCCTATCTTTTTCTGTGTTCGATGGATGTTGTTTGTTTTAAAAATTTGCTTTGGGTATTAGAAATCATAGAACACTATATGATAATTGGGTATGTGCAGCTTTTACTTAGATCTGATGATGCGTTGATATTGTTTGATGACTAAGAACATATGTTGTTAACTTTCAAGATAATGTATTGTTTGAGCCATGACATGTGAATTGATTGGTACTCGATCATGATGATTTTTTGAGAAAAAGTTGCTGGTTATGAAGCTATTAAAGTGACCAAAATTATCAATGATCAAAACTGTTCACTATGCTAGCACTCACACTTCATAAAGTTTTTCTTTATCATTTACCTACTCAAGGACGAGTAGGAATTAAGCTTGGGGTTGCTGAAACGTCTCCACCGTATTGAAAATTTATGAAGTATTCATACCATATTTTCCTCTATTTAAAATACTTTTATATGGTTTTGATGCAGTTTATATGCTTTATTTTGAACTAACCCGGACTGGCGCTGCTTTCAGAGCGAAAACCATCGGAGGGGAGCCACCTGTGGGCGACAAGCTAACAGAGCATGCCCATCCCTCTTGGTGTGCAATGATAGCTTGTGGGGTCCTCGTGGCTCCGGTTGATGTGATTCCAAGGTTGAAAATTCGTATCAATATCAAAAACCCCAAAAATTAAGCTAGAACTTCTGCCATGCCGCCGCAACTCTCTGTATCGAAGAAAACCCCATACGGGGCCCTTCCGTTACCCTGCTGGAGAGGGGAAATAATCACCCATGGCCATCTTCATCATACTAATGGCGTACATAACGAGGAGGGAGTAGTTGATTCTCGGGGCTGAGGGTATATACTAGTAGCTATGTGATGCGGAGCATCCCATGGTCATCCCCATGGACCCATCACCAACACCTCAAGTTCCAAAGGGTCCCATGACAAGAGCCCGTGCACGTGCCATTGAAACTGAGGTGGCATCTCTCCTATGTGACTCTCCCTTTGATACTCATGAAACTTGTATGCTACCTCAAGCAAATATGCTATGCTTCCTCTAGTACCTCGACCACGACGGAAGCTCGAGGGTGCAAGGAGGAGAACCAAATGAAGGAGAGGAGGCAAGCTACAAGCTAAAGATCCACGCCAGCTTGGAGCATCCGGCCAACCCGGAAGCTCCGACCGCTCAACATCTTAGGATCCAGCCGAGGCGCGCAGACTTTCGACTTAGCCATTAGAATAATAGGAACAACATAAGGAGTAAGGGATTTGTGTATAAAACCTTAGTCGAGCAGCTCCTATACTTGACGCATAATCTCCTTTGTCTCCTCTGGATTGGTACGGTAGGGCACATGGTTGGGTAGCAATGCACCAAGAATTAAGACAATCTGATACTCAATCCCTCGAATAGGTGGTAATCCTGGTGACACGTCTTGTGGAAAGACGTCAACGAACTCTTGCAAAATGTCAATGACAACAGGGGCAAAGAGGGAGGTATGTCGTCAAATGAAAATTATACCTCTTTGCATACAAAAGCATAGCAAACAGATGTAGTAATATCCAAATCATTAATATCAGATTTAGTAGCAAGTAAACATTCACTCTTCAATTTTATTTCGGATGCAACACTAAACGATGGTTTATTCGGCTTATGTTGTTGCTCAAATTCCTGTGCTACAATCTGATTTTCACTCTTATTTTGCTCCTGTTTTGCTTTCACTACTAGAATCAGGTGCTTTACCATCTGCCATAGCGACCGAGAAAGGGTAGGTCCACAGACGGCAAAGGCTATGTCGTCTGCCTGCAGACGGACACATTTTCGGCACTGTGAATTCTGGTAAAGAGGTGCTTTCCCGTCTGCCTGGGCGCATCGGACGGTAAAGAATTTTGCCATCAGGCTACAGACAACAAAGGTGTTGGACGGCCTACCACTGGATTTAGCCCCGTTAGTGGCTAATGGCAGCCTTTGCCGCCTGCCACTGATGACAAAGATGTAAAATACTTTGTTGTTAGCCCCCGGACGGCCATGCGGGACGCCTCTTTGTCGTCTGTCCTCGAACGGCCATGTGGGACGCCTCTTTGCCGTCTGCTCCCAGACGGCCATGCAGTCGGCCCTTTGTTGTCTGCCCCCGGATGGCAAAGTGACCAAATGGCCCGAGGCCTGGCACTCCCAGTTTGCACAGGGGAGTGACACATGTCACCTTTGCCGTCAGTGGCATACGACAAAGAGGCAATATTGCTACTGTTTGTTCTATTTTTTCTTATATCCAACAATTTTCACAAGAAAAATATGCTATATATGTATATATGTCACAATAACAATATTCTTGCCATACTGATGATCATCCAACAAGCACAAATTAATATCATCCAACAAAAAGCACAAATATCATCTGATCATCCAACAACAAGCACAAATATCATCCACCAACGAGTTCCAAGTTTCACATATGTAGCAAGTTTAAAATTGTTCATCGATACAAACTTATAAGCACTCCATGAACCAAAAGCACTCCATCAATGCAAGCTTCTGTGAAGTGACTCTAATCTGCAAAATGGGAAATATGAAAGTTAGATGAAGAAGACTTGAATCAAGTTTCACATATGGTGCGCACTCACTCACACTTATATGGTGGTGTATGTTGGTGGACACTACCTAACACTAATATTTCGACAGGCCAAAAGTATGTAATTTTGTCTAAGTGCTAAGTTTGTATTTCTTTGAGAAAATGAGCCAAGTAAGTGGCATATTGGGGCTTACCGTCCTCGTCATCACGGAGGTGAACCACCGCGGTTGCCCGGGCCGGTTTCACCTCGAGAAGGCTGCCCTAGAGAAGGGTTGTGCGATGCGACTCCGGAGTTATGCTGCACCAAAGATGATTTGCAATGTCCCATTAGCATGATGAAACTGAAAAGATCATTGCATTCAAAGGAAACTCACCGTTCCAGTCGTGGTAATGACTGGCATCGACGGAGCGGTCTGCCCGTTCTTCTCGCACGTAGTCTGCACATTTGCTTTTCACAAGTCAATGATATTTGTTATTAATGAAACAAACATTAAATGCAAGATTTGACAAATATGTAGAAGAATCTTACCGCGAAGAGCTCATAGATGGCCCGTTAAGACGCATCGGACCGTTCCCTTTCCTCCTCCAACAACCTAGCCATCCTCTCCTCCATCTCCTTCTCCTTCGCTGCCATAAGCGCCTGTGTTGCCTCTCTCTCTTTCTGAATAGCAGCCTACAACACAACTCCCTGTTAGCATTGTAATCATCTTTGTTCACACACACAACGTAATGAGGAAAGATATTTGAGTCCGTATAACTAACCTCGATGGCGAGCTCGACTGGCCATGGACGAGGCCTTATCTGAGGATAGGAGCTCGTTTGGCATGCCTTGATATGCCGGAGAGTGCTAGGACAACATATAAGGCCACTCCAATGGCCATTGAGACATGGGGCCTCCCGTTGCCAGATACCATCACCAGCTCTGGATCAATAGGCCCCTGGCTCGGGTTAAAGTCCTCCCCATTCCTCACCTTCCCCTCATCTCTTTACCTCACGAGCTTCTTGTGGGAGGAGATGTTGGTGAAGTTCTAGGGATGATCCAGGTCAGACTCAGAGAATGCCTTGACCTTCTTGTACGAGGCATTATGGGCCATCGCATGGAGGTCGTACATCTCTAGCACCTCCATTTTATTGAGATGCGCATAAAAGAGAGAGAGAGGAACAAAGTATTTGTAAAGGGGTAAAGCTAGAATCAGGAATGAATTGCATGAACCATGAAGCTAACCACAGACCCAGTTCTGACCAAACTGATTTAGGTTGGCGCTCACTTCATGGTGTGGCACACCAACCATTTTGGTACACCGGTCCTTGGCATTGTTGTGGACGACTAGCCATTGTTCTAAGAACCACCCATCCACCAACACCTCCCAACAACCCATCTTATCTGCACACCATCTCGGGGGCACCTAAGTCAATAAAGAGATATTTGAGCACTACGTGTATGAATCAAATGAAGAAAACTAAGTACAAGGCCTTAAGAATACGTAATTACCTTCATGTAATGATCCTTCTCCATCTTATTTCCATGACACGTCGACTTCTCCTTCATAATACGCCACGAGGTGTAGTAGTCTCGAACAACCTAAACCTGAGTCTCATGCCGTAAGTTTTGTAGTAGGCGCCTGCATTGGTTATCGATAACCTTTGCTGCGGCCTCCTTGTATCCCTCCTGACACCTGTAGAAGTTTTGCAATCAAACGAGACAACACTAATTAGTATAATAACTAGCTTTGTTGATTTTTAATTGTGTAAAGGATAAATTACCCAAAACAGTCTGATCACCATGTCCGCCCTCGTGTGGCACAAAACAGCGTCGATCCTCTCCTCCGGCAGGGCCGGTGCAGCCAAGTAGTGCTCCCAGGTCATTCCTAACTCTCGAACCTGACCCTCATCGGGCAACGTGACAAACCTCGGGAAGTTTTGCCTGATAAGGACAGCAAGGACGCTGTTGCGCCTCCGGTCATCCTTGGGGTGATGCCAACCTCTGCAGTATGACAAAGCCAACACACATTAGATATTTGAAAAAATGTGAAGGCAAAAGGTTAAAAAAGAGTACATGCACTTACTTGTCCCCATCAGGCCTAATCGACCACCTCAGCTCGCGGGTCGTCGGCACGGGTGGGAGTCGTGTACTACCACACTGGTAGATGGTGGCCCCCTCAGCCACCTCCTCGTCTCTATCAGAGAAACATTTATTTTTACATTTTGCTTGAAGCATCTTCTACATCCTCTCAATTGCGAAGCACCAATGATTTTGCATGCCGCCCCCAATCTTGCCTCGGTCGCAAGATGCGAAATCAAATGCTACATTGGATTAAAGAAGCCCGATGGAAAGATCTTCTCTAAGCAGATCAACTCTGACACCAACTCTTACATTTCATCTAGCACGCCAGGCGATAGTTCTTTCGCACAACGAGAGCAGAAGAAATAGCTCAGCTCTACCAGTACTAGCCATTCATCCTCGGGGATAAAGCCACGCAACATGTCCCGGAGAGGGAACTCCGGGAAGATACAATAAATTAAGATTAAGTGGTAGGAATCAACGAGCTGGATTACTTTCTTTATAATATATATAGGTTTGGCCCTTGGGAATTCGAATAAAACATCAACAATCGGAACTTAAGTTCCGGTTGTTGTTTCTTAAATTTTGGTTGTAGTTTCTTAAGTTTCGATTGGAGTTGTACTTTTGCGTTAATTGAGGAATATGTCTATTTTTTCTGGGTCTAGAACCTGTAATTATTGAAATTGGGGCATTACCCGCTCAAGCCATATGTGTGAATCATGACTCTTGAGACCAAATATTTTCAGTTTGTCAAGACTCGCGCCCCTCTTTAGATTCGCTGCATAAACCTCGGGGAACATCAACTGCATTTTCACCCACAAGATCATTTCCCTCATAGCCGGCCTTACAAGATTGAGCAATGCCTTTGGCTTTGTCCACTTCTACTTTCCTTTCACTTATCACATGTTTTGTAACGGTCTGTCACATAGAGCCTCCTGGTCGATTCTAGACTTAGGATTATCCTTTGACTTCCCCTCTATGTCAAACAATGTACCAAAAATGGCCTCGGTGATATTCTTTTTAGTGTGCATCACATCGATGTTGTGTGGGCAAAGAAGGTCTTTGAAGTAAGGCAGATCCCATAAGCATGACTTGTGAGTCCATGCGTGTTCTGTATTATACCCTTTGAAATACCTATGATGATTTGGATCCGGCTTGAGAGCGTTTAACTGATCCAGGATCTGTTGGCCTATAAACGCGGGTTGTGTAGAGTTTTTGACAACTCTACCTTTGATGAAATTCTTCTTGTCTTTACTGAACTTATGGCGAGGATCCAGGAATTGTCTAAGCATGTCAAAGCAAGTAAACTTGCAACCCGCCTGCAGCCAACGGAACTGAAGAGCTGCCTTGCATGTGGGGCACGGGAACCTTCCATGCACACACCAGCCAACAAATAGGGCATATGCTGGCAAGTCATGCATCGAGTACATGTACCACACGTGCATTTTGATGTTTTTTGGTAGCGGCGTCGTATGTCTTGATCCCATTATCCCAAGCTTCCTGCAATTCATCCTTAAGCGATTACATGTACACATTCATATTCTTCCCCGAATAGTTGGGCCCGAGAATTATCAATGTCAGGAAAATGTTCTTTCTTTTCATAATCTCTCCGGGGGAGATTGAGTGGAATGACAAATACATGCCACAACTGTATTGGGTTGCCATCATACCAAACACATTGAACCCATCCATGTTGATGGGGACTCGAGGATGCCTTGGATCTGCCGCTTTATCGTTATGTAATGCATCGAAATGCTTCCACGCAAAAGCGTCTGAAGTGTGTACCAACATCTCATTCCCATCTGCATCTAGTTTAGTTCTTTTGTCCAATTTGTGCCATGTCATCTGTCTGGCCATCTCTTCGACCATGAATAGACGTTGAAGTCTTGGTACGATTAGCATATAGCGAAGAACCTTAACAGGAATTTTTGTCTGCATCTTCTTAGCCATACCGTTGTCTATGACAACATACCTGGAAGACATGCAAATGAGACAATAGTTCAAGACCGCATACTCAAGCCTAAATAAGGCACATCCATTATCAGACGCATTTATCTTCTCATAGGGCATCTTAAGTACACGGAGGATTTTGTCCGGCTGGTATAGGTTTGTAGGCAGTACATGGCCTTTGGCTAGAAAGTATCGAAATATTGTCATCATCGCATCATAGCATTCTCTGCCCAGGTTGAATTGAGCCTTTAGAGCCATTACTTGCGCAATGACATCAAGCTGACAAAGCTCAGTGTGCTCGTGGAGAGGATGTTTTGAAGACTCCAACATTTCATAGAATGCCTTTGCAGATTCATCCATCCCATCGTCCGAATCCTGAGCATCAATAAATTCTTGCACCATGTCTTCGATACCGGTACCATGCTCATCGGTGTGATGACGACCCTCCTCAGCTCTGGCACGTTGGGCAGACTCACCATGATAAGTCCCGATCGTATAATTAGGCTTAAAACCACAATTGTGCAGGTGTTTAACCATTTCACCCTCTGTCTGCTTTTTAAAGTTGTCTCACCGGAGAGAGGGGCACCATGTTTTTTCCTGGCCATTTGCAAATGCAGCTCTCACAAACCCCTTGGGTATGTTTTAACCATTCTTTCGTCATGCTTTTTGACTGGTGTGACCAATTTACATCCATGCACGATCACTCATCTTGCCTAGTTACTAAACACACAAGATAATATATATATATATAATTCAGCATATATATTCATCAGTTAATAAAGTCTATTTTATTACGTCCATGCAACCTACATGCTAATCGGTTAAGATAGGTCCTAATCCCACCTGAGTATGTGTAGATTGGGTTCGTTTTCCCATGCTCTGCTCCGGATCCGACACAGAATTTTGACAACATCTCCCCGCTGTTCTATTGATACAAGTCTCAGCAATAAGATGAGAGGATGTGTACCCAGAGAACAACAGGGAGGCATTGACGAAATTCTGCATAGGATCTGGAGCACAGCATACGGGAAAACGAACCCAATCTACACATACTCGGGCTGTCCATGGATAACCTTGTACAATTCAAAAGGACGGCGGTTATAAATATGCAAAGCCATGCTTATTTATAGATGTCACCTTTTCGAACGGGAGATGCATACTGGTCACGCATACTGATGATTTAAGACAACTATAGCTAGCATGTTTCATCGACACGAAGACAAGATCAGAGCAAATTAAGGGGGGTGGAGGAGAAGTCATTTGTGCTCTGATATGTCTCGAACGTATCTATAATTTTTGATGATGTCATGCTATTATACTATCTATTTTGGATGTTTTATATGCATTAATATGCTATTTTATATTATTTTTGGGACTAACCTATTAATCCAGAGCCTAGTGCTAGTTTTTGCTTTTTTTCCTTCTTTTTAAGTTTTGCAGATATGGAATATTAAACGGAGTCCAAACAGAATAAAACCTTCGGCATGAATTTTTCTGGAAGGAAACAAATCAACCAAGCTTGGAGTGCACACCAGGGCATCTACCAGGAGATCACAAGCCTAGTAGGCGTGGCCACCCCCTTGGCCGCGCCTAGCAGGCTTGCCATCTCCTGGCAGGTCTCCTAACCCTATTCTTCGTCCTATAAATACCCAAATATTCCCCCACACCAAAACAAGCCGTGCAAATACTTTTCTGCCGCCAGAAGCCCCCGTTCCCGAGAGATCCAATCTTGGAGCCTTTTCCGGTAATCTGCCGGAGGGGGTTTTGATCATGGATGGCATCTACATCAACTCCATTGCCCCTCCGATGTTACGTGGGTAGTCCACCACAGACCTATGGGTCCATAGCTAGTAGCTAGATGGCTTCTTCTCTCTCTTTGATCTTCAATACCATGTTCTTCATGATCTTCATGGGGATCTATCCGATGTAATCCTCTTTTGTGGTGTGTTTGTCAAGATCCGATGAATTGTGAGTTTATGTTCAGATTATCCATGAATATTATTTGAATCTTTTGTGAATTCTTATATGCATGATTTCATATCCTTGTAAGTCTTTTCAAGTTATTGGTTTGGTTTCGCCAACTGCATTGGTAATTCTTGCAATGGGAGAAGTGCTTGGTTTTGGGTTCAATCTTGCGGTGTCTTCATCCAGTGACATAGTAGGGGTAGCGAGGAACGTATTGTATTGTTGCCATCAAGGGTAACAAGATGGGGTTTTCATCATATTCCTTGAGTTTATCCCTCTATATCATGTCATCTTTCTTAATGCGTTACTGTGTTCTTCATGAACTTAATACTCTAGATGCAGGTAGGAGTCGGTCGATGTGTGGAGTTATAGTAGTAGATATAGAATCGTTTTGGTCTACTTGATATGGACGTGATGCCTATATGCATGATCAGTGTGTTGGATAACTACATGATTATTCGCTTTTCTATCAATTGCTTCACGGTAATTTGTTTACCCACCATGATATTTTCCTTCAAGAGAGAAGCCTCTAGTGAAACCTATGGCCCCTGGGTCTACTTTCCATACTATATTTTCAGATCTATAAACCAAAGATACCAAAAATACTTTCCTGCAATTTATTTACCTTTTACTTCCTGTTCTCGTTTACATCTATCTCTATCGGATCTAATCCTTGCAAATAATCATGAAGGGATTATCAATCCCTTTATAGCGTTGGGTGCAAGAGTTTGATTGTTTCTGTAGGTGCATCCATTGGTGACTTACTTGTTCCTCCTACTAGATTGATACATTGGTTCTCAACAACTTAGGGAAATAGTTATCTACTTCGCTTCATCACCCTTTCCTCTTCAAGGGAAAACCAACGCAAGCTCAAGAGGTAGCATACTCACCCACGAATGCAGGAGCGGAGCTCGTCCAACGCACGGGCAGGTCTTCGTGCACCAGACCCTCACAGCAACGAAACAACTACACATAAATCCACCCGATCAACACAAATATGATGTTTTCCATAATGAAATTGGAAAATATAAGAGCTAACACATAATTTACGCAACTATGACCCCGTTGGCCTGTTGAAGGACGAAGAGCACCTTTTCGATCGAAGAGGGTCAGGGATTGGGGGCAGTGGCATCAGGGGTCAATGGTGTCGGGAGTAAGTGGCGTCGGGTTTCATTAGCGTCGGGGGTTAGTGGCATCGGGGGTCGGGGGTCAGTGACACATTTTCTTCCTTTTCTTCCTTTTCCTTTTATTCCTGTTCCTCCTCCTCCTGTTCTTCTTCTCTTCTTCTCCCCCTTCTTCTTCTTCTTCTTCTCTTCTTCTACTCTTCTTATTCTTCTTCTTCTTTTCTTCTTCTTCTTCTTCTTCTTCTTCTTCTTCTTTTCCTTCTTGTTTTCTTCCTCTTTTCCTTCCACTTTCCTACTTTTCCTGCTAATTTTCTTCTTCTTCTTCTTTTCCTTTTCCCTTTTTCTAACGTAATTAACTAACCTAACTAACCTAACTAATAGTAGCTAGCTAATTACTAACCTAAGTAATCTAATTATTTAGATGAAAAAAATGAATAGAAAAAAGCTACTCACCGGAGTTGGGGGCATGGCCGGGCTTCGAGGGTGGCAGGGGCGTCCGATCGGCAGGGAGGAAGCAGAAGCTGGCGGCGGGTGTGGCTGGCGGCGGTGCGAGCAGGAGGGCCGATGTAGGGAGGGGTGGCCGTGGGGAGGAGGGTTGGCCGGCGCGGGGAGGGGTGGCCATGGGGAGTAGGAGTGACCATCGCAGGGATGAGGTGGTAGCGGAGAGGAGGGCCAGCATAGGGGAGGTGGCCGACGCAGGGAGGGGTGGCCGTGCGGAGTAGGGGTGGCCACCGCGGGGAGGAGGTGGTAGCAAAGAGGAGGGCTGGCACGGGGAGGGGTGGCCATGGGGAGGAGGGGTGGCATACATGGGGAGGGGTGAAGGTGGAGGGGAGGACCGACATGGGGAGGGGTGGCCACAGGGAGGAGGTGCGACGAGGGGTGGCTTGCGGTGATGGTGGCAGAGTGAAAGGGGAGGCCGGTGTGCGGTGTCGATGGAGAGAGAGGAAGGGAGGAGAGGGGGAGAGAGAGGGAGGGGGAGTTGGGGGGAAACATCCGTTAGGTCACACATCCTCTTTGTTGTCTGGCCCTGGACGGCAAACAGCCTGCTAGCAGACGGCAAAGCCATAGCGGACGACATAAAGTACATCCGTTGGACCTAGCCAGGTCCACGGCCTAATGGGGCCTAGCTGGTCTCTTTGAGGTCTGCCTTTGGGCTCTTTGCCGTCCGCTGGCAGATGGCAAAGTATGCACTCATGGCAAAGAATATCTTCGCCATTAGGCAGTTCCTTGCCGTCTGTTTTCTGTAAGATGACAGCAAAGACTTTCTTTCCCATCAGCCAACAGACGGCAAAGAACTGGCACACGAGAAATTCTCTGATTCCAATAGTGTTTACGAGCTCTAGCAATATCATCTTTCATAATATGTTCACGAGACATAGGAAGCAAAGTTATATTTTGATCCTTATGAACAAGAGTATACTGATTTGTCCTACCATGGTTTACATATTTTTTATCAAATTGCCATGGTCTACCAAGTAAAACAGAACATGCTTTCATGGGTACAACATCACAATCAACATAATCCGAATATGTAGAAATGCTAAAATGCACATGAACGGTACGTGTTACCTTAACCTTGCCACTGTTGTTAAACAATTAGACATAATAAGGATGAGGATGTGGTCTGGTGGTTAGAGACAACTTGTCCACCATCTCCATGCTAGCCAAGTTGTTGCAACTCCCTCCATCGATGATGAGGCGAACAGAACGCTCCTTCACAACTCCCTTTGTATGGAACAAGTTGTGCCTCAGATCTAGCTCAGCCTGTGTAACCTGCACACTCAAAACACGTTGAGCAACTAAACTTTCATACCTGTCTGCGTAGTCAGTAGCCATGTAATGCGTCTCTTGTTCAGTATCCTGGGCACCCTATTCTGCACGTGCAATAAGAGCCAAAGTCTTGTCATCATAATCACTAGCGGAGTCGTATCCACCATCTAGTGTCACAATCATCTCACGCGTGGATGGGCATTCACTCGCATAGTGACCTCCACCTTTGCAATCACGACATATAGCCTCATGTATTTGCCATGTGGAAGCAATGGATGAAGAAGAGCTCTGTGCGGGCCCGGAAGGTGTGCTCTTCGCAGAGGGTGGGATAGGGGCCTGTTTCCTCGTATCTCGGTTGGAGTCGGGGGCTGAAGTAGGCGGTGCTGTAATAGGACGTGTGGAAGTATAGGAATACGTGGCATCCATGATGAAGTGCGACCTGCAGAAAAATTAGTTCTTGCCATTGCCTGCCGATCCCGCACTTCAAGTTCAGCTTTGCAAGCAAGATGGAATAAACGAGTGATGGTGTTATACTCCTTATACTCTAGAATAGTCTGAATCTCTCTATTTAATCCACCCATAAAAAGTACAAGCATAGCTTCATTCTCCTCAACAATACCACATCTAATCATGCCTCTTTGTAATTCCCGATAATATTCCTCTACAAAAAAATTCCTTGTCTTAAACGCTGCAAATTTTGAAGCAATTCACGTTGATAATATGGTGGAACCCTACGATTACGCATAGCAGTTTTCAAATCAGCCCAAGTAGTAATATTATCATGATGTATTCTACAATGTTCAGACCACCAAACAGAAGCAAAACTAGTGAAAGCACAAATAGCAGCGGCAACACGTCTATCCTCAGGAAACTGTAAACATGTAAAACGTTGTTCTGTTTCTAACTCCCAAGTGAGATATATATCAGGAACATATCTACCCTCAAATGTCGGAATATTCAATTTAACTTTAGGGATATGGTCATGATCCCGTACCTGAGGGGGTGGTGGAGCCCTACCGTTGCAAATGTAGCCATGTGGCCGACCTGGTGCGTGTGGTGGCGGTTTCCTTGCGGCTGATGTGGAGCAACCTCTCCCTCATCATCATAATAACCATCATAATCCTTATCATAATCCTCATTCTTTTAAACGATAGTAGAAGCAATAGCAGCCACCGAAGCTGTAGCAGTAGCAATGGGACCAGAATTTGGGCCTTGGTTAATAGGCACACGTTGTGCTCGTCCCGCAAAATTTGGGCGTTGTTGGTGTTGTTGTTGCCAAGGTACGACAAGTACAACTAGTGGAGGCAGACGTGTAAGCAACTCATTGAATTTAGCATCAAGCTTGGTGTTGACCATCTTCTCCAAACCGTCCAGCTTCTCCATAGCCTCTCCAAGGCTCGTCACCAAGTCGTTCACCAGTTGACCCGTCATTTGCTAGAATTTATCATGGAGCTCCTTGTTGGTCATAACCTCATATTCGACCTCGTCGGCTTGTGATCCTAGCATGGTTAGCAGTAATAGGAACACACAAGAATATGAACCTATAGACTACTAGGAAGTGGTGGTGGTGTGTCACAAATCCGTCATGCAAATATCAAATTCTTACCAGTTCTTACCCAATAGCAGGTGGTGATCGACAACCGTTGTAGTGAAAACTCTCGAAGCTTGGATAGAGCGATTGCCAGGTGTTGCCAAACACATGACGTAGAGATATGTGGATCGGGATGGCTTATAATATGGTAGCAAAAAGGGTCAGCAATAATCAATTCAGAGATGCAAAGTTGAATAAATGCTCAACGACGATACTGTGCTGGTCCTAGGCTAGACTGTGCTAGAGATGCGAGCCTAGAACGCCAACAAAATCACGGTGCTGCACGTAAACAAAGGCGGAGCACACTCTGTTTTTTTTTCTTTTTTGACTTTTTTCCTTTTTTTTTGCTCGGCAACATTTTTTTCGGAAAAGTCTTAGAATGGTCTCAAAACTGCCTAGCCAGAATTTTCCAGACTTCGTTTTTTTAAACTGGAACTATTTTTCTTCTACGGGTAGCACTGAAGTTGGAGAGTCAGCCTTGCCCATGACGCATAGTATCGCGGGATATGGAAATCAACAACAAAGCAGAAAATACTAGACTCGGACTAGGACTGGTGGCGGATATGAATCTGCTATAACTCCGACTAGTGGCAGATGTATGTAGGGATGGTGGAACACGGACTAGCGATGAATTTGTGATGGAGGTGGACTCGTATTGGTGTGATGACGGATATGTGCTGGTCTATATGACGTAGATTGGTGGTAGATATGCGGTGATGGCAGATGGCACCGGTGATGTATCTGATGTGGTGGTGGTATATGGCAGCAGTGATGTATATGGTGCCGTGGTCATACATGACAACGATGAAGATACTGTGGCAGTTGTGTGACAACCTGTGAACAGAACTCGAAACTCTAAAAGACAAGACGCTAAGACCAGCAACTGGACACGACGATGCAACCATAGATTCAATAAAGCAAAACACTGAAAATATTATGCAAAGGCTCAGATTGGTTCGGATATGATGAACTAACCCTAAAAAATTTTGTCGCTTTTTCGTGGACTATAGGTATGAAGAACGGATGCGATGTAAACTACGAAACACTTGTAAATCTCACCGAGCAACCTGGAAATCTGATACCACTTGATAAAGGCAAAGTTGTCCCTATCTTTCGATTAGATGGTGGCTATCATTTTGCGGGAGTAGATTTTGACGATCCGACTACGAACGTGTGAGGACGTCGCGCCTTAGAAAACACTAAACCAACTCCGATTATTGACCATGCTGGAGCATGATCAACTTGACCACGAAGATCTATTTCCTACACGCAAACGAAGAACAAGCAAGAAACTGAGATTGCAATCTGGATACTGCGAATAGAAGAGGAAAGCTTTATTGATGAAAGTGGGGTTCTGTGATGCCTTTGTCTAGTCGTGGAACACAAATGAAGAACGCAAAGTTGCAGCTATGGCTAACTTGTAGTCTAAAGAAAACCCCGAATCCAAAACGGCGCCCTAAGGGCTGTATATATGGGGGAATAGAGGGGGATTTCGTGGCCCCTTGGAGTAGGGGTCCGAGACCGACCCTAACTCAGTTACCCCATACATACGGACTCTAAAAACAGCCTATAATTTGGTATTTCGAAATTAAATGGGCCTGGCCCAAAAATAAGGTGGTGCAGCACCTATAATAGCCTATGGACGAATTTGATAAAGTGGCATCATGCATATTTCGTCCAAGGCTTCTTGCTCTCATTATGGTGGCTTCAAAGTGACAAAATCATCACTGGAAGCTCCATTGTTCTTTCCCCCGCGTGCACCTTCTTCTGCATGCTTGATCTCGCTCCAATGGCCATCCTTCTTGTCCATGCTAGGTCCTTCATTCATAAGTAAAATAAAAGTATCTAATTTAGGCAGCATCATATGTTCATGACCATTAGAAGTATTTCCAAGAAACCAAAATACCTGGTAACTCAATTGACATGCGCGAGCTCTAGTTATTGGTCCAGTATGTATAGCAGCAGGGGTTGTATGCGTAACATTAGTAGGGATGTCCTCATCAATTGTTGGGCTACACTACTTGTGCCCTTTAGTGAGACATACTCTGCACATCTTCAATTGCGTGCATATATCTTAGTATCATCTTTTGTGTTACAAATAGTACCCGCATACATAATTGCTATCTTGGTGTGCACGTTTCGCATAGTGACCTTCTTATGAGGACATCTTTACTAATGTTACACCCACATCCCCACCTACTAAACATATTGGACCAGTTACTAGAGCCCGCGCATGCCAACTAAATTATCAGGTACTTTCATTTCTTTGAAATCCTTCTAATGTTCATGAACATGTGATGCTTCCTAAATTAGATACTTTTGTTTTACTTATGAATGAAGGACCTATTGTGGACAAGGAGGATAGCCGTTGGAGCGGGATCAAGCATGGAGCAGAAGGTGCGCACGCAGGAAAGAACAATGGAGTTTCCAGTGGTGATTTTCGTGCTTTGAAGCCATCATAAGGAGAGCATGGAGGCTTGGACGAAATATAAAAGATGCAACTTCATAAATTTCGTCCGTAGGCTATTGTAGGTCCTGCGTCACCTTATTTTTCGGCCAGGCCCATGTAATTTGAAAATACCACTTTATAGGCTATTTTTAGAGTCCGTATGTGTGGGGAAACGGAGTTAGGGTCGGTTTCGGACCTGATGCGGAGCATCCCATGGTCATCCACATGGACCCGTAACCAACACCACAATCCCCAAGTGTCCCTATGACAAGGGACCATGCACGCGCCATCGAATCCGAGGTGACATCTCTCTTTGCCCAACCATTGTTTGACCCACTCGAGATATGGTCACTACCTCAAGCGGAAACTCTCTGCATACTTAGGTACTCGGAAAGATAACCCCGAAGAACTACGAAGATCATCAAGGACGCCAAGCTCAAAAGTACCAAAGAGGGACCGAGGACGAGCTACATCCCTCGGACGTCCGGACCACGTCAGAAGTCCGGACCACATCAGACGTCTGGACCACATCAGACGTCCGACACCTGGAACCCAGCACCAGCCCAAGGGACAGCAGATCGACCCAGCATCCGAACGACCGACGACGCTCGGACCTCCGACACATCCTAGCGTCCGAATGTACGAGCCGATCCAGAAATCTAGCACAAAGTCTCCCGCGCCGAATCCACAGAAGACCGAAGCCTCCGGACGACCAAGCCCCAGATGTCCGACAAGCTCAGAAAATCCGGCTACTCCACACCCGCATTGGATCTTCGGACAACCAGCCGACTACGAACGTCCGGATTACCATGAAGCCTTTGAAGTTCGACCGCTCCCGGATGTCCGGACCCTGTGTGTACACAGCCACTCGGGCCTTGGCCCATGTACCTCTTCATTCGCCTAAGACTATAAATATGTTTAGCACTTGAGATCGCTGAGCATATCTCCATGTACTTCCTTCCCTCGTGGAGTGATACACCTCTAAGTGAGAAGATCTGAAGTAGATGCCAAGGCCCCCGTCAAGGGAAGATCCCACAAGATATCAAGGCCCATCCTCTACGGAGTGGAAGACTATCGGTTACGTGCCTATATTGATTGTGTATCTATGTATCTTGTGTTTTCGTGTGTTTCTAGTGGATGTGTGATCAAAGATTGTTTTGTGAGTTTGTGTTTTCTCTCTTGATTTCTCCCTTTTCTCCCCTCCAAGTGCTAAAAGATCAATGCTACCGGGCTTGCCCCGTATCATATTCGTATCATGAGCCACGTTGATTCACACGTTGGAGCCTCTCCCTCCACTTTCTAGCCAATTTTTGTTTTGATTTGACCTAATTTCTAAAAAACCTATAGCCATACCAAAATTTCATGGATTCGTTTGATTTGAGGAGATTTTGTTGATTTGGATCCGTGGATTTTGTTCTGGACAAGTGGATCTATCATTCCCCCGTCGACTATATCAATTTCATCCGCTAAATCACCCCAATTTCGAGTTCACCTTCCCTACATCAACCGGTGAAGCCCGCAAGCCCCGGACGACAAAGAGCCTCCGGACGACCAGACCCCGAGCGTCCGACAAGGCTCGGACGTCCAAGCAAATATGAACAATCTGAATTTTCTGCCCGATGTTTTTTGCTTTCTCCACCATTTTCTTCCGCATTTTTCACCGCCAATTCTTCCGCAACCCTTTCCATTTGACATTTTGAGTCGCGAGCCTCGCCACTTCCTAAGGTGTTTCAGCTAATTAGGAGTGGTTCTTCTTCGACATTGCTGCTCATCATCGCCCAGATTGTCGCCAATCACCTCTTCATTGAGACCACACCGTAAGCAAGGACGGTAACTACGACACCACCCTTATCATATACCCTTACCATTGCATTGTTACCCCGAGCCTATTTGCGTTACTCTCTTATCGATACTAGACATTGAGTATGGCCGAGCTACGTTACTTGTGCACTTTAGTGATATATAATCCGCATATCATCAATTGCATGCATATATCTTAGTATCATCTATTGTGTTACAAAATAGTACCCGCCTACATAATTCCTATCTTGGTGTGCACGTCCCACATAGGGAACATCCAAATATCATTACTAAAAGTAAGAGAAGCAAAGCTTTTAACCAAGGACAAAGGACAAAAGCAATAGCATCGTCAAATTTGCATATTATATTTGATCATCTTGGATCACTTGAGCGAGTCACTCGTGCATCATACATACATAGAAAGTCAGGAATAGCAAGACATCAAGTTTTGGTTTCTTATAGGTTGTGCACAAGTTTGCATCACGCCCATTTGAGCAATTGTGCTAGCATCTCTCTAAGGTTGTCCAACACGAGCGTTTTTCATGGATTCCACATTTTGTGCGCATTCCTTGGTTGCACGACCCCACTTATCTATCTCTGTGTGTGTGTGTGTTTATGTGTATACTCATTGCTATTGATTTTCATTGTCTTACTTACGAATTTATGAATCTCTTTCAACTTTATTGAATCTTATTCTCGAATTGCTTGAATTTCGTGCCACCATCATAACCAAGCTACACCATAAGCCTTTTGTGTAGGTGTGAGAGGGACGATCGTCCGTACCAATTCTTCTATTTCCATACTTGCACATCTAGTGATATTGATCCACTTTCAACTTTTGGAACGGTAATTGGTATTGTCTTCTCACTCTTCCACTTATATATTCTTGAGTGCTATGGATAGGAACATCAAGTTGAACCCGGCCTTCGAGGAGCATGACGACAACGCGAATACCCACGTCACCAAGTTGCACTTCTTGGATGCAAACAAGGCAATTACTCCAGCACAAGATGTCTTGAATGACCGCATCGAACAAATCGCCACCCACTTGTGTGAATCTGAGGTGCGCACACAGGACTACCTCGACAACAAGCTTTTAAGAAAAATGGAGGAATTTCGGTCCTTGATGGTCAACCACGCTCCTTCATCATCTACTTCGACAAGACGGCGTCACTCAAGTCACCGCACATTGGAGTACTCGTCCGATGCAAGTCGTCTGCAAACACGTGTTAATCATCAAGACAAATGCTCCAGTCTAAGTTCACTGCAAGGTTGTCAATGTCAAGCCACCAAGAATCCATTCCATGACAATGGATTACAAGATTGCGTCCGCACTCTTGACCGTCGCTGCCAACAAGATCAAGATGCATTGGAACAAGAACAACAACATCGAGAAGAAGAACACCATCGTTGCCATGAACAAGTGCTTCACTCACATCGTGCCCTACAAGAAGCTACTCGCACCTTGAAAGAGCGCAACCGCCAAGCTCACCAAGAACAAGCATTACTCCAGCAAGAACGCCAAGAAGAAGCCGGTCGCCAAGAGGAGCAACAAAAACGCAGAAAACGTGTGCAAGGACCTTGTCAACGGATTCAAGCACATCATGACAAGAACAATGATGATGACGCGCCAAGACAACCACAACGTCAACCTGACAACAACATTGATGCTCCTCCTCCTTCTCAAGGGCATCGCCAAAATAACTACAATGACGAACACCGCTTCGGCAAGCTCAAGTTCAGCATGCCGAAGTTCCCCAGAAGCAATGACCCCGCAGACTACCTTTCATGGGCACTCAAAGTTGACAAGATATTCCGTTTGCACAACTTTGAGGAAGATAAGAACATTCCCAGGGCCTCTCTTGAGTTCCAAGACTATGTTCACATTTGGTGGGAACAAGTGATTGAGTGAAGAAGAGAAAGAGGTGAACCTCCTATCACCAATTGGGTTCAAATGAAGGACCTCATGAGAGCTCGTTTTGTGCCTACACACGAAAACCAAGATCTTTTCAAGAAGCTACAAATACTCAATCAAGGCACAAATTGCATAGAAGAATACTACAAAGAAATGGAAATTTCCATGATCCGAGCCAGTGTCAAGAAAGACGATGAGCAAACAATGGCACACTTCATGAATGGTCTGAACTACCAAGTCAAGAAAGTCGCGGACTTCCAACCATACTCCAACTTACTTGAACTAGTCCATCAAGCAACCAAGGCGGAACGTCAAGTGCAATATGACTACAAGTATTCCAAGTTCTCTTCCAAGACCTACGGTTCAAGCGCTCAAACTTCTATGACCACGACGCCTACGACTATGAAATCTACAATAAATACCAGCGACAAGTCAAGTTCCAAGGACAAGATGACTTCGTCAAGCCATCATCCTACTTCATGCAACTACAATCCTAGGGCCTCATCCTCTACACAAACACCAGATGACACCGCTAAATCAAGCTTCTTGGGGCTCGATGCACACGATGACCTATGGGGCCATTGGCCCCTTTCTGGTTCGGCGGGGGGCGTGGACACATGTACAAAGAGCGGAGATAATGAGACGACACGGTGATATGTATCCATCGTATCTATAATTTTTGATTGTTTCATGCCAATATTCTACAACTTTCATATACTTTCGGCAACTTTTTATACTATTTTTGGGACTAACATATTGATCCAGTGCCAGTGCCAGTTCCTGTTTGTTGCATGTTTTTTGTTTTGCAGAATATCCATATCAAACAAAGTACAAACATGATAAAAAACTTATGGAGACTTTCTTTGAATATACGTGATTTTTGGGAAAAAGAATCAATGAGAGACGATGCCCGAGGGGCCCACAAGCCGTAGGGCGTGCCCTAACCCTTGGGCACACGAGGGTGGCTGGTGGTCACCCCTTAAGGCAGTTGAGGCCATTCTTTTGCCGCAAGAAATCTAATAACCGGATAAAATCGTATTTACATTTCAGCCCAATCAGAGTTACGGATCTCCGAGAATTTAAGAAACGGTGAAAGGCCAGAATATGGGAACGCAAATACAGAAGGAAATAGAGAGAGAGAGAGATATTCAATCTCGGAGGTGCTCTTGCCACTCTGCCACCATGGAGGCCAAGGACTAGAGGGGAAACCCTCCTCCCATCTAGGGGGAGTCCAAGGAAGAAGAACAAGGAGGGGGGCTCTCTCCTCCTCTCTCCCGGTGGCACCCGAACGCCGCCGGGGCAATCGTCGTGTGATGGTGATATACACCAACACCTCCGTCATCTTCCCCAACATATTCACCGCTTTACCCCATCTATTTTCAGTGGTCCGCTCTCCCACAACCTGTTGTACCCTCTACTTGAACATGGTGCTTTATGCTTCATATTATTATCCAATGATGTGTTCCCATCCTATGATGTATGAGTAGATTTTCGTTGTCCTATCGATGATTGGTGAATTGCTATGATTGGTTTAATTTGCTTGTGGTTATGTTGTAGTCCTTTGGTGCCCATCATATGAGCACGTGTGTGGATCACACCATAGGGTTAGTTGTATGTTAATAGGACTATGTATTGGAGGGCAAGGGTGATGGCAGCTTCAGCCTAGCATAGAAATTGATGCATACGGGATTGAAGGGGGCCAATATATCTTAATGCTATGGTTGGGTTTTACCTTAATGAATGTTAGTAGTTGCAGATGCTTGCTAATAGTTCCAATCGTAAGTGCATAGAATTCCAAGTAAGGGATGACATGCTAGAAGTGGCCTCTCCCACATAAAACTTGCTATCGGTCTAGTAATGTAGTCAATTTCTTAGGGACAATTTCACAACTCCTACCATCACTTTTCCACACTCACTATACTTACATAATTGTTTATTTATCTAAAAAGCCCCTAGTTTTCATTTACATGCTCTTTATTATTTTGCAAATCTATCCCACAACACCTACAAAGTACTTCTAGTTGCATATTTGTTCTAGGTAAAGCGAACATTAAGCGTGCATAGATTTGTATCGATGGTCGATAGAACTTGAGAGAATATTTGTTCTACCTTTAGCTCCTCGTTGGGTTCGATACTCTTACTTATCGAAAGAGGCTACAACTAATCCCCTATACTTGTGGGTTATCAAGACCTTTTTTTGGCGCCATTGTCGGGGGCAATAGCGTGGGGTGAATATTCTCGTGTGTGCTTGTTTGCTTTATCACTAAGTAGATTTTATTTGTTGTTATAAGTTGTTATCTATCTTTAGTTATGGATATGGAGCACGAAATACCAAAAAAATAGATGTACTTGCTACTCATGAAGATGGGGAACCTCCTAAAACCCTCGATGCTCGTTATGTGAAAGATATTATGCACTACTTTAATAATCCTGAGAAAACCCCAATCAATTATATAATGGGACACACGTTGGATTAACATGAATACTTTAGGGATTATCGCTTGGCTAAAAAGGGAAACCGTTATCGGAGCACATACATATGTTACATTGCTATGCTCGGAACTTATGCTTGAGATATGATTATACTTGTTGTTGTAGGATGAAGGCTCCACACCTTCCCTTTTCATGTAAATTTAATGATAATAAAACCTTGGCTTCTTATGCTAATGGTATATATGATTACTATGATGTGGAATGAATAGAAGAATTTGTTGCTTTTATGGGTGCTTGTGAAATTAAATGTTTGTTTGAGGAGTATAAAAATTATGATGATGATGTTTACAGATCTGAAAATCTTACTCTACTTCAGTATTTCTATGAGAATTATAAATATAATGCCGGTATTAATGCTTTTATTTAGAAAGTATCTGTTTTCCAAGAAGAGATTAATATTTTGCAGGAATCTATGGAAGAAGAAATTCCTAACACTGTGAGCTCATTTGATGAAAAAGATGACGAGGAGAGCGAAGAACAAAAGCAGGAAGAGCACACTAGCTACCCATGCCCACCTTCTAATTAGAGTAACTCTTGAACTCATACATTTTTTAATTTCCCTTCGTGCTTACCGAAGGATGAATGCTATGATGATTGCTATGATCCCTTGGGTTCGTTTGAAATATCCCTTTTTGATGAAATTGATGCTTGTTATGCTTGTGGCCATGATGCCAATATGAATTATGCTTATGGAGAGGAACTTTCTAGATTTTCTTATGTTAAGAATGAAATTGTTGCTATTGCACCCACGCATGATAGTACTAATATATTTTTGAATTCTCTCAACTACACTATATCGTAGAAGTTTGCGCTTATTAAGGAATATATTGATGGGTTGTGTTCTACTATTGCACATGATAATTTTGATAAATATAATATGCATGTGCTTGCTGCTCCTACTTGCAATTATTATGAGATTTTGCCTCTCTGTGTTTCCAGTATGATAAAATAGCAAGAAACTGTTTATACTATGCATTGGCCTTTACTTTGTGTGCATGAATTGTTCTTTTATGACATGCCGATGCATAGGAAGGGAGTTAGTCTTTGTTCTTGCATGATATATGTTACTTTGTGCTCACTAATAAATTACAAATCATTGTTAATTAAAATTGGCTTTGATATACCTTGGGATCCGGGTGGATCCATTACTTAAGCACTTTATGCCTAGCTTAATGGCTTCAAAGAAAGCGATGCCAGGGAGACAACCCGGAAGTTTTAGAGAGTCATTTTATTCTGTTGTGTTCTTTTATATAATTCAAAAACAAAAAAAATAAAGAGGGGAACCTAAAACTTTTTCAAAAAGAGAAGTGAAAGTAAGAAGGACGAGCACTGTTGAAGTGGGGGAGCTCCTTGAACTTTGTTCATGCCCATGGAAACTTTGCGAATGTTAATTGCAGAAACTTTTCTACAAAAATAATTACCCCACAAATCCATTGTATTATAAAAATAATGTGCCGTTATTTGCCTTTAGGATGATTTGATTGCTTGTTTGGTGAGTGCACTGCAAAAACAGAAACTTTGGCTGTATTGCATGAATTTACATTTTTTACTAGAATGTCAAAACTTGCTGAAATTATTACACAATACTGCTATGCAAATTGTTTATTTGTTCCTAATGTTTCAAAGTTTTTGGACTTACATACGTATGGTAGATGTACAGATTACTTCAGACTGTTCTGTTTTGACAGGTTGTATTTTCTATGCATTGTTCTCTTATTTTGATGAATCTATGGGTAGTATCGGGGGGTATGAACCATCGTGAAGTTGGACTATAGTAGATATAATGATAATATGAATTTGGAATGAGTTTGCAACAGTACTTAAAGTGGTGATTTACTTTATTATACTAAGGATCTCACGAGGGTTTTGTTAAGTTTTGTGTGATTGAAGTTTTCAAGTTTTGGGTGAGATCACAATGGATGAAGGAATAAGGAGTGTCAAGAGCCTAATCCTTGGGATGCCCGAGGCACCCCAAGGTAATATTCAAGGACTCCCAAGCAACTAAGCTTGGGGATGCCATGGAAGGCATCCCCTCTTTCTTCTAACAACCATCGGTAATTTTACTTGGAGCTATATTTTTATTCATCACATGATATGCGTAAACCTTGGAGCATCGTGTGCTTTTTATTTTTATTTTAATAATGCATCATGCTGGTATGATATAGTCCTAGGTCGATTTATAGAATGATTCATGCACTTCACTTATATCTTTTGAGTATGGCTTTATAGACTGCTTAATGTGCTTCACTTATATCATTTGAAGTTTGGATTGCCTGTTTCTCTACACACAGAAAACTGTCATTTGTAGAATGCTCGTTTGTTTCACTTATATTTGTTACAACATGGGCATATCTCTTGTAGAAATAATTAAACTCTCATGCTTCACTTATATCTATTTAGAGAGTTAACATGAGTTGGTCATTCACATGGTTAGTCATAAAATCCTACATAAAACTTGTAGATCATTGAATATGATCTGTTTGATTCCTTTCAATAGTTTTGCGATATAAATATGGTGATACTAGAGTCATGCTAGTGAGTAATTGTGTATTGGTAGAAATACTTGTGTTAAAGTTTGTGATTCCCATAGCATGCATGTATGGTGAACCGTTATGTGATGAAGTCGGAGCAGGATTTATTTATCGATTGTCATCCTTTGTGTGGAGGTCGGGATCGCACGATGGTTAACTCCTACCAACCCATCCCCTTGGAGCATGCGTGTAGTACTTTATTTCGGTGACTAATAAATTTTTGCAATAAGTATGTGAGTTCTTTTTGACTAATGTTGAGTCCGTTGATTATACGCACTCTCACCCTTCCACCTTTGCTAGCCTCTCTAGTACCACGCAAATATTTGCCGGTGCATTAAACCCACCATATTCCCTTCCTCAAAACAGCCACCATACCTACCTATTAAGGCATTTCCATAGCCATTCTGAGATATATTGCCATGCAACTTCCACCGTTCCATTTATTATGACACACACCATCATTGTCATGTTGCTTTGCATGAACGTAAGATAGCTAGCATGATGTTTTCATCGCTTGTCTGTTTCTTGATGTCATTGCTATGCTAGATCATTTCACATCCTGGTACACTGCCAGAGGAATTCATATAGAGTCATATTTTGTTCTAGTATCGAGTTGTAATTCTTGACTTGTAAGTAAATAAAAGTGTGATGATCATCATTATTAGAGCATTGTCCCATGTGAGGAAAGGATGATGGATGCTATGATTCCCTCACAAGTTGGGATGAGTCTCTAGACTTTACAAATAAAAAAGAGAAGCCAAAGAATCCCACCAAAAAAACAAAACTAAATGTGAGAAAAGAGAGAAGAGGCAATGCTAATATTCCCTTTTCCACACTTGTGCTTCAAAGTAGCACCATGATCTTCATGATAGAGTGTCTCCAATATTGTAACTTTCATATACTAGTGGGAACTTTTAATTATAGAACTTGGCTTGTGTATTCAATGATGGGCTTCCTCAAATTACTCCAGGTCTTCGTGAGCAAGCGAGTTGGATGCACACATCCGTTGCATGGCAATCCCTACTCACTCACATTGATATCTATTAATGGGCATCTCCATAGCCCGTTGATACGCCTAGTTGATGTGAGACTGTCTCCTTATTTTTGTCTTCTCCAGAACCACCATATTCTATTCCACCTATAGTGTTATATCCATGGCTCACGCTCATGTATTGTGTGAAAGTTGAAAAAGTTTGAGAATACTAGAATATGAAACAATTGCTAGGCTAAAACCGGGGTTGTGCATGATTTAATACTTTGTATGGTGAAGATGGAGCATGGCCGGACTATATGATTTTGTAGGGATAACTTTATTTGGCCATGTTATTTTGAGAAGACATGATTGCTTTATTAGTATGCTAGAAGTATTATTGTCTTTATGTCAAATGATAGACTATTGATTTGAATCACTCGTGTCTTAATATTCATGCCATGACTAGATTATATGAACAAGATTATGCTAGGTAGCATTCCACATAAAAAATATTTTTTATCATTTACCTACTCGAGGACGAGCAGGAATTAAGCTTGGGGATGATGATACGTCTCCCTCGTATCTATAATTTTTGTTTGTTATATGCAAATATTCGACAACTTTCATGTACTTTTGGCAACTTTTTATACTATTTTTGGGACTAACATATTGATCCAGTGCCTAGTGCCAGTTCCTGTTTGTTGCATGTTTTTTGTTTCACAAAATATCCATACCAAACGAAGTCCAAATGCAATAAAAACATACAGAGATTTTTTAGAATATATGTTATTTTGGGAAAAAGAATCAACGGGAGACGATGCCCGAGGGGCCCACAAGCCGTAGGGGAGTGGCCTACCCCCCTGGGCGCACCAGGGTGGTGTGGTCACCCCTTAAGGCAATTGGGTCGCTTATTTCGCCGCAAGAAAGCTAATATCCTGATAAAAATCATGTTAAAATTTCATCCCAAACAGAGTTACGTATCTCCGGGAATTTAAGAAACGGTGAAAGGCCAGAATCTGGGAACACAGAGACAGAAGGAAACAGAGAGAGAGATCCAATCTCGGAGGGGCTTTCGCACCTTTATGCCATGGAGGCCAAGGACCAGAGGGGAAACCCTCCACCCATCTAGTGGGGAGGCCAAGGAAGAAGAAGAAGGAGGGGGCTCTCTCCCCCTCTCTCCCGGTGGCGCCGGAACACCGCGGGGGCACTCATCGTGAGACGACAATCTACACCAACACCTCCATCATCTTCCCTAACATCTTCATCGCCTACCCCCATCTATATTCATCAGTCCACTCTCCTGCAACCCTTTGTACCCTCTACTTGAACATGGTGCTTTATGCTTCATATTATTATCCAATGATGTGTTGCCATCCTATGATGTCTAAGTAGATTTTTGTTGTCCTATTGGTGATTG
Source organism: Hordeum marinum (assembly GCA_022496015.1). Classification (NCBI taxonomy): domain Eukaryota; kingdom Viridiplantae; phylum Streptophyta; class Magnoliopsida; order Poales; family Poaceae; genus Hordeum; species Hordeum marinum. Next base: position 224,820,371 of record CM039675.1, on the reverse strand, counting down.
GTGAATTGCTATGATTGGTTTAATTTTTTTGTGGTTATGTTGCTGTCCTTTGGTGCCCATCATATGAGCGTGCGTGTGGATCACACCATAGGGTTAGTTGTATGTTCATGGGACTAAGTATTGGAGGACAAGGGTGATAGCAGCTTCAGCCTAGCATAGAAATTGATGCATACGGGATTGAAGGGGGGCCAATATCTTAATGGTATGGTTGGGTTTTACCTTAATGAACATTAGTAATTGCGGATGCTTGCTAATAGTTCCAATCATAAGTGCATAGAAGTCCAAGTAAGGGATGACATGCTAGTAGTGGCCTCCCCCACATAAAACTTGCTATCGGTCTAGTAACGTAGTCAATTGCTTAGGGACAATTTCGCAACTCCTACCATCACTTTTCCACACTCACTATACTAACATAATTGTTTATTTATCTAAACAGCCCCTAGTTTTTATTTACGTGATCTTTATTATTTTGCAAACCTATTGCACAATGCCTACAAAGTACTTCTAGTTTCATACTTGTTCTAGGTAAAGCGAACGTTAAGCGTGCATAGAGTTGTATCGGTGGTCGATAGAAATTGAGGGAATATTTGTTCTACCTTTAGCTCCTCGTTGGGTTCCACACTCTTACTTATCGAAAGAGGCTACAACTGACCCCTTACACTTGTCGGTTATCACATGGCGATTTACCCAGGTTCGGGCCGTTGTGAAGCAAAAAACCCTACTCCTGCTTTGTGGGTGGATTGAACAAGGGAAGACGAAGAACGCGCGACGCTACTACATGTGTACAAATGCTTAAAAGTCTGAATCCTCAGCTAGGTTGCATTCGGCTTCCTTTTATAGCACAAGGGGAAACCACAGTCGCAAAATAGACATTGTCTGATACTAGCTAGCAGATTTTATCATACCTAACTCTAGCATTAGAGACAAAATACCATCATTGCTAGCCTAGGTGACGTGCAGGGGTGCATCCCTGGCAAGCTTATACAACGGCTCTAGCTAACCATTGCACCTCACCTCAACATGTCTAAGCATGGGTGTCAAGGAGGGGTAATCTTCCTTCTAGCGCATAGCCACATGCTTAGCGAGAGACTCTTATCCACCTAGGGTCTCGACACTTCATTATCAAGTGAATGGCCTTGTGATGAGGTGGAGCGGTGACAGATTGGCTCATGCCTGTCGGGGATGGCTTGTCGGGGCTTCAAGAGGTTGCGCACGTCTTGGTCCCAGACAAGCGCTAGGGGAGTACTTGGCACGCAGCAGTCCCATGTGGGTTGCCACATAGATCTGGCTAAAGTTCATCTTGATCATTGTCGGGTTGGCTTGGTGTGTGGAGGGTTTTTACCGTCATCGCATGTGCACAAGTCAGGGGCACTGGGTACCCCTATCCTAGTGCACAAACAAAGCTCCATCAAATGTTTCACGTGCCAAGACCATGGCCATAAGACCTATGAGTGTCCAAGAAGACGGACCATGATTCGTCAAGACAAAGGAACCTATGACTCTATGAGCGATGACGAGATGCAAGCATTGGAGCATGTTGCCATGCATTGACAAATAAACGAATACGAAGATTCACAAATCTTTTTGTGACAACGATCTGAGCCCCGCTCTTGTTGTTTCCAAGGTTTTGATTCTTCAACAACAAGAAGATGAGGACCAACATTGCCACATCTTCCACACTAAGGCGTGCATCCAAGGAAAATCGGTCAAGTTTATCATCGATGGAGGAAGTTGCCACAATTTGGCAAGTGATGACCTTTTCTCCAAGCTCAAATTGGTCAAGAAAAAGCACCCTCGCCCCTACAAGGTCCAATGGCTTAGTGACTCCGACACTATCCAAATTGATCACACCGTGCAAGAAGAAGCACCCTGTAACGCCCCGGACACACCCACCGGTGGTCGTTACTCCTGGAGGGATCTAGACTGGCATCACAGATCAATACTAGTCTTTTCTGCGCACTTTGTCCTCACTCGTGCGCACCCGAGACCAACTTCCCGATCGGTCACCCATCCTAGAACTACTCCAAGCCAAGCACGCTTAACTTGGGAGTTATGTTCGAATGGGTTCCTAGAAAAGAAGGAATTCCTTATTGATATGAGTAGTCTATCATCCTTAATATGCCAAGCTATCACATACACCACCACTGAGAGGAACCGATGTCCTCGTCGGGTCACAGGAACGTTCCCTCTTGTCACAAACTTCTGTGCTTCAAGTCCAATACATGTGTCATTCTGTGTGCTGCGATGGGTCACCAACTTCGTGAACAACATGAACACGCACTTGTTGGCAAACATCCGTGTAATCATGAGGGTCGGCTCTGATACCAACTTGTAACGCCCCAGACACACCCACCAGTGGTCGTTACTCCTGGAGGGATCTAGACTGGCCTCAGAGATCAATACTTGTCTTTTCTACGCACTTTGTCCTCACTCGTGCGCACCCGAGACTAACTTCCCGGTCGTTCACCCATCTTTGAACTACTCCATGCCAAGCATGCTTAACTTGGGAGTTTTGTTTGAATGGGATCCTGGAAGAGAAAGAATTCCTTATTGATATGAGTAGTCTATCATCCTTAATATGCCAAGCTATTACACACCCTCGCCCCCACAAGGTCCAATGGCTTAGTGACTTTGGAACTATCCAAGTTGATCACCCCGTACAAGTTTCCTTCAATATAGGTGCTTATGAAAACACCTTGGAGTGTGATGTGGTTCCCATGTTCGTCTGCCATCTACTCCTTGGAAGACCTTGGCAATTCGACCATGGAATCATCCACAACGTTCGGACCAATCACTATAGCTTTAAAATGAAGGGTAAGGAGTATGTGCTTCGACCAATGTCTCCAAGTCAAGTGACCGCCCACAAGCAATCTTCATCCCATCGGGGAGATAAAAGTGAGAGAGTGATCCACCTCAAAGACAGTGAGCGCCACAAGCCAAAAATGAGTGACTCCATGATGAGGGGATTGAGATACCTAGTTCTTTTAGCCACCAAAAGAGATTCATCCATCATTCGTTCTTCACTCCGTGCTTGTTTTCAAGGATGACATCGTACGGCCTAATCCTTCACAACATCTTCCTCTTGTGTTATCTCGTTTATTGCAGGAATTCAATCATGTTTTTCCTGATGAGCTACCTCCGGGACTACCACCAAAACGAGGGATCGACTACCGCATTCACCTCATAACCAGTGCACCGCTTCCCAACAAGGCAACCTACCGCGTCAACCCCGAAGAAACTAAGGGGATACAAAGTCAAGTCCAAAAACTCATAGATAAAGGGCATGTACGCAAGAGTTTAAGTTCTTGTGCGGTTCCCGTGATTCTAGTAGCTAAGCAAGGTGGAAGTATGCATAGGTGTTCAGATTGTCGTCCAATCAATGATATAACCATTCTTGATCGCCACCCTATTCCTCGCCTAGATGATATGCTAGATGAACTTAGTGGTGCCACTATATTATCCAAGATTGACTTGAAAAGTGGTTACTATCAAATATGCATACAATAGGGCGATGAGTGGGAAATGGCATTCAAACCTAAGTTTGGTCTATAACGGATACATTTACGCGTGTCACGCATCACGTGTTATGACCCTTCATTGTATATTGTGTTGTGGTCTATTTTGATGACATTCTTGTTGTCAGCAAGTCTCTAGAGGCGCATGCTAATCATGTTAGAGAAGTCTTGCAAACTCTTAGGAAAGAAAAACTTTATGCAAACATGGGCAAATGCTCTTTTGGTGTGGACAAGGTCGTTTTCCTAGGATTTGTGGTTTCTTCTAAGGTGGTGCATGGTGATGAAACTAAAATTTATGCTATTACAAATTGGACCACACCCACCAATTTGCAACAAGTGCATAGTTTCTTAGTATTAGCCGGTTTCTACTGTCGAGTTGTTAAGGACTTTAGTACCATTGCATCACCTGTTCATGATTTGAGCAAGAAGAATGCACCTTTCATTTGGGGAACAACAAAAGACACCGCATTCCTTGAGCTTGAAAATTTGCTTACTCATGCAAATTTTCTTGCCTTACCCAACGTTGACAAAACTTTTGAAGTGCATGTGACGCTAGTGGTAATGGCATAGGTGGTGCGCTAATGCAAGAGACGCGCCCAATTGCATATTTTAGTAAGAAACTTTCTGATGCACAACTTAACTATCCCATATATGATAAGGAATTATATTCTTTGGTGAGAGTGTTACATGTTTGGGAGCATTATCTCCGACCTCATGAATTTATCATTCATACCGCTCATGAAAATCTCAAGTACCTTTAGGGTAAACTAAGTTGAACAAAAGGCGGCCAAATGGAGTGAATTCATTGAGTCTTTTCCTTATGTAATCAAATACATTAAGGGTAAAGAAAATGTTGTGGCCGATGCTCTTTCCTGCAAATGCATGCTAGTTACTCAACTTGAATTGAATGTCATTAGTTTTGAGCATATCAAAGACTGGTATTAGCATGATGTTTCCTTTGCTACTCCATATGCCAAGTGCCAAGTGAAACCTTGTTGGCAAACCTACTACATGAAAGATGGCTATCTCATGCGTGCTAACAAACTTTGTATACCTGAGTCTTCACTTCCTTTGTTGCTTTTGCAAGAATCTCATGGTGGAGGACTAATGGGTCACTTTGGACGCAACAAGACAAATGCTACCCTCTCCAAGTTTCGGATTTCAGGCTCCGCAAAACCCTTACGATTCGAACACAAGTGCATGTGCGAAGATCCTCCGCAGCCTCACCCAACCTAGCTCGCTACTCGATGAACGCAATAGCAAACTCGCACGATGACGAGGAAGAAGATGAACACACAGTTTACCCAGGTTCGGGCCGCTGCGAAGCGTAATACCCTACTCCTGCTTTGGTGGATTGCCTCTAGAGGCATGCTGTGGATGAACTTGTAAAGTGTTCTAGGGCCTCATGAGGGCTCCCTTTGAGGTGTTAGGGGCTCTCCGTGGCCCGGTGGTGGATGGATGGTGGAATGTATCGGATCCCCCTCTATGGTGCAGCCTATCCTCTATATATGGTGGAGGCTCGGGTCCTCTTCTGTTATCACAATGGTGGGAAGGGTCCCACAACGGCCAATTTCTAAGGGGGACAAGAGTACCTACTCGCCCTACCCAAAGGCGGTCTTCGCTTGCAAAGTAGCTGTCGACGGCGCAGGGATGGGCTCAGCGATGGCATACGCCCTGCATGGCGGGTGGTTGCGGTCTTGTAGCACCAGAATGGAAACCTTTGTGCTTTGGGAACCCGCATACGTCCTTGCTCCCTCTGCACCAAAGGGGAAACCGCGCCGCCTAAATGTTGTGGCCGATGCTCTTTCTTGCAATTGCATGCTAGTTACTCAACTTGAATTGAATGTCATTGGTTTTGAGCATATCAAAGACTGGTATTAGCATGATGTTTCCTTTGCTACTCCATATGCCAAGTGCCAAGTGAAACCTTGTTGGCAAACCTACTACATGAAAGATGGCTATCTCATGCGTGCTAACAAACTTTGTATACCTGAGTCTTCACTTCCTTTGTTGCTTTTGCAAGAATCTCATGGTGGAGGACTAATGGGTCACTTTGGACGCAACAAGACAAATGCCACCCTCTCCAAGTTTCGGATTTCAGGCTCCGCAAAACCCTTACGATTCGAACACAGGTGCGTGTGCGAAGATCCTCTGCAGCCTCACCCAACCTAGCTCGCTACTCGATGAACGCAATAGCAAACTCGCACAATGACGAGGAAGAAGATGAACCCACAGTTTACCCAGGTTTCGGCCGCTGCGAAGCGTAATACCCTACTCCTGCTTTGGTGGATTGCCTCTAGAGGATGTGGTGTGGATGAACTTGTACAGTGTTCTAGGGCCTCATAAGGGCTCCCTTTGAGGTGTTCGGGGCTCTCTGTGGCCCGGTGGTGGATGGATGGTGGAATGGATCGGATCCCCCTCTACGGTGCAGCCTATCCTCTATATATGGTGGAGGCTCGGGTCCTCTTCCGTTATCACAATGGCGGGAAGGATCCCACAACGGCCAATTTCTAAGGGGGACAAGAGTACCTGCTCGCCCTACCCAAAGGCGGTCTTTGCCTGCAAAGTAGCTGTCGATGGCGCATGGATGGGCTCAGCGATGACATACGCCCTGCATGGCGGGTGGTTGTGGTCTTGTAGCACCAGAATGGAAACCTTTGTGGGGTGCTTTGGGAACCCGCATACGTCCTTGCTCCCTCTGCACCAAAGGGGAAACCATGCCGCCTAGCGTGCTGGCACCCGCTTGTCCTTTCTTGCGTCACCCTTGAGTCTTGAGGCCGGGCCTTGCATAGAGATCTCTGCCGCTCTAGAGGGGGGCGAGGAGGCCCACCCCTTGCCGGTCCTGATGCTGTTCTTTCTCACGAGGTAAGGGCCCTCGCGAGGGCCTTGTCTCGAGTGAGGCCATGTCCGGCCATGTTCGGTCAATAAAGCGAGCCATGCCTTGGGCCGCAAGCAGGCAAGTCTGGGTACCCCCGTTCCCAGAATGCCGACAGTAGCCCCCGGCCCGAAGGCGCGTGCGAGCTGGCCTCAAGGAGAAGCCTCGGGGTTGGCTTGGAGCGCCGTGGGCCCCAAATGCCCGCAAGCCAGGCTCAGCGCGCATCACAAGGTTGGTGTCGGGTGTCCTTCGCCCCTCCGGCCTTTGCTCGAATTGACAAGAGCTTGACTTCTAGTGCTAGGCCATTACTGCTTCACTTTCTCACGCACTAGCCCTTGCTTTCTAGGTCTCCAGCTCTAGCAGGTGTATCCCGAGATCCAGCGCCGCTCCATCCTTCTCCTTGCTGCCTCCGTCCCGCGCGCTTTCTTGATGGTGCCCTCCGGTAAGCACAAGCCAGAGGCGCAAGGCTCCGCCCTTGCACCCATCTTCCCGGCGCTCTCGGGGTCTACCCTTGCCAAGAACGAGGACCTCTTCCCAGTGCTCCCATGAATGGCGGATGGGTCCAACGAGCAGGGGCGGACCTTGATTTGGGGTGGCTCCTCGGCGAAGTGGCCCTCGTCCAAAATGGTCTACCCCTTCTTCCTCCACAACGTCTTTGTCGGGCTCGTCCCACCCTTCTCCGCATTCTTCACTGCCATCCTCGACCACTACCGGATCCAAGCCATTAATCTTCAACCCAACTCCATCTTGCTCCTGTCTGTCTTTGCTTTCTACTGCGTTGCTTCATGGGCGTGGAGCCTTCCGTGGCCCTCTTCTACCATTTCTTTAGCTTGTGTCTGCACGACGGCACCCAGCGGTCGGCGTGTCTCTCCTTTGTCACGGTCCAAAGCGGAAACATGCGCTTGAAAGCCGGGAATAAGGTGGAGAACTTCAGGCACCGCTGGTTCCTCATGGATCTCAAGAGCACCAACCCTCGGTTGGATCTGCCGGAAGGGTTGCCAGAGAAGTCCCCCGCGTGGAGCTCCGTGAAGCTTTATGACCCTCGAGCCGGGCCTGCCCTTGAGCGCTTCTCCCGCGACATAAGCGCCAAGAAGCTGACTGGGGGATGGTAGTGAAGGAGTTCTTGACGGAGCGCCTGGCGCCCTCCAAACCCATTCTAGGCCCTTGTGGGACTATCAGGGCCACAGAGACAACCTCAGGCTTCGGTCAACGCACGTAACCCTCGAGGAACTGAGCAGGGCTGTGGCGACCCTACTCAATGACGACCCGGGCGGTCTCCCTGAGGCCTACGCCCCCCTGTACTACCGTGATGACGGGGCCAAGCTGGTTGCCGAGATGCCTGTCTCTAATGAACCAGGGCTTCTTGATAGAGGCGAAGTTGTCCCTGTCTTTCGATGAGATGGTGGGTATCGTTTTGGTGGAGTAGACTTTGACGATCCGACTACGAACGTGTGAAGACGTCGCACCTTAGCAATCGCTAAAACAACTCCGAGAGGTTATTGACAACGCCGGAGCACGATGAACCTGACCACGAGGGTCTGTTTCCTGCACCCAAATGAAGAACAAGCAAGAAACTAAGATTGCAATCTGGATATTGCCAATATAAGAGGAAAGCTTTATTGATGGCAGTGGGGTTCTGTGATGCCTTTCTCTGGTTGTGGAACACAAACGAACAACGCGAAGTTGCAGCTATGGCGAACATGTAATTTAAACAAAACCCAAACCTAAAATGAAGCCCTAAGGGCTGTATATATGGGGGAATAGAGGAGAATTTCGTGGCCCCTTGGAGGAGGGGCCCGAAACCGACCCTAACTCAGTTTCCCCATACATACGGACTCTAAAAACAACCTATAATATGGTATTTCAAAATTACATGGGCCTGGCCCAAAAATAAGGTGGTGTAACACCTATATTAACGTATGGACGAATTTTATAAAGTGGCATCATGCATATTTCATCCAAGGCTTCCCGCTCCCATTATGGTGGCTTCAATGTGCAAAAATCATCACTGGAAGCTCCATTGTTCTTTCCCATGTGCGCACCTTCTTCTCCATGCTTGATCCCGCTCCAATGGTCATCCTTCTTGTCCATTAAAAGTCCTTCATTCATAAGTAAAACAAAAGTATCTAATTTAGGCAGCATCATATGTTCATGAACATTAGAAGGATTTCCAAGAAACAAAAGTACCTAGTCACTCAATTGACATGCGCAAGCTCTAGTAATTGGTCCTGTATGTATAGCAGTCGGGGTTGTGGGTGTAACATTAGTAGGGATGTCCTCATCATCCTCCCCTTCTTAAACTGAAGTCGTCCTCGATAGAAGCTCATCTTCCTCACCCAAATAAGGCTTCAAATCTACAATGTTAAAAGGTGGGGCTAACCCCCCAACTCTGCAGGCAGCTGAAGTTTATATGCATTATCATGTATTTTCTCTAATACCTTAAAAGGACCATCAGCACGTGGCATTAGCTTTGACTTGCGCAAATCAGGAAATCTATCCTTACGCAAATGTAACCAAACAAGATCGCCAGGTGCAAAGACAACATGTTTTCTACCCTTATCTCCAGCAAGTTTGTATTTAGCATTCATACGCTCAGTGTTTCCTTAGTTAACTCATGAATCTTTAATATCACTTCAGCACATTCTTTAGCATCAAAATTAACCTTCTTCGAAGATGGAAGAGGCAACAAATCAATAGGTGCACGAGGTAAGAAACCATACACAACTACAAAGGGGCACATCTTAGTGGTAGAATATCACGAACGATTATAAGCAAATTCAATATGAGGCAAGCACTCTTCCCACATTTTCAGGTTATTCTTCAAAACAGCCCTAAAGATAGTAGACAATGATCTATTGACTACTTCAGTTCGGCCATCAGTTTGGGGGTGACATGTAGTACTGAAAAGCAGATTAGTCCCCAACTTAGCCCATAAACATCTCCAAAAGTGGCTAAGAAATTTAGCATCACGATCTGAAACAATGGTATTTGGCACACCATGCAACCGAATAATTTCACGAAAGAACAAATCAGCAACATGAGTGGCATCATCACTTTTATGACATGGTATAAATTGTGCCATTTTGGAAAATCTATCCATGACAACAAATATGCTATCCCTCCCCTTCTTTGTTTGAGGTAAACCTAAAATAAAGTCCATAGATATATCCTCCCAAGGAATACTAGGTACAGGCAAAGGCATATATAAACCATGAGGATTGAGTCGTGACTTAGCTTTTTGACATGTAGTGCAGCGAGCAACAAAACGCTCAACATCCCGTCTCATCTTTGGCCAAAATAAATGTGTAGAAAGTACGTCCTCTGTCTTCTTCACGCCAAAAGTGTCCCATTAATCCTCCTCCACGCGCCTCCTATAACAACAAAAGATGAACGGAGCTAGCTGGAATGCATAGTTTGTTAGCACGGAACACAAATCCATCATCAATAACGAACTTGTTCCATGTTCTCCCTTCTTTACAATTCCGCAACACATCGCTAAATTTAGCATCATGCACATATTGCTCTTTGATGGTCTCCAAACCAAATATTTTAAAGTCAAGTTGTGAAAGCATAGTATAACAAGGAGACAATGCATCAGCAATAACATTTTCTTTACCCTTCTTGTGTTTAATGACATAAGGGAAAGTCTTAATGAATTCAACCCATTTAGCATGTCTACGGTTCAGTTTTCCTTGACTTTTAATATGTTTCAAAGATTCATGATTAGAATGTATAACAAATTCTTTGGGCCATAAATAATGTTGCCATGTTTCCAAAGTCCGAACAAGAGCATATAATTCCTTATCATAAGTAGAATAATTCAGACTAGGCTCACTCAATTTTTTAGAAAAGTACGCAACAGGTTTACCATCTTGTAATAACACACCTCCTAACCCAAGTCCACTAGCATCACATTCAAGCTCGAAAGTCTTATTAAAATCAGGAAGTTGGAGTAAAGGAGCATGTGTTAACTTATCTTTCAAGACTGTGAAGGCTTCTTCCTGTGCGGTACTCCAAGCAAAAGGCACGTCCTTCTTTGCAAACTCATTGAGAGGCACATCAATGGTGCTGAAATCTCTCACAAAATGCCTGTAGAAACTAGCGAGGCCAAGAAAACTCCTCACTTGTGTGACTGTTTTGCGCTGCGGCCAACTCTCAATAGCTTCAATCTTGGCATTATCAACTTCAATTCCTTGTGGAGTAACAACATAGCCAAGAAAAGAGACTCGACCGGTGCAAAAGGTGCACTTCCCAAGATTACCAAACAAACGTGCATCACGTAGAGCAATAAAAACAACACGTAAATGTTCCAAATGTTCCTTCAAAGATCTACTAAAAATCAGTATATCATCAAAATATACTACCACAAATCGTCCAATGAAAGCACGTAAAACCCCGTTCATTAATCTCATGAAAGTGCTAGGTGCATTAGTTAACTCAAAAGGCATGACTAACCACTCATATAATCCGAACTTAGTTTTAAATGCTGTTTTCCATTCATCTCCCAGTTTCATATAAATTTGATGGTATCCACTATGCAAATCTACTTTGGAGAAAATGGTAGAGCCACTTAATTCATCAAGTATATCATCTAGCCTAGGAATAGGATCATGATAACAAATAGTATTATTATTAATGCCTCTACGATCCACATACATACACAATGTACCATCCTTTTTCGACACTCAAAATAATAGGAACAACACAAGGACTAAGGGATTCGCGTATATAACCTTTGTCGAGCAGCTCCTGTACTTGACGCATAATCTCCTTCGTCTCCTGTGGATTGGTACTGTATGGCGCACGGTTGGGTAGCGATGCACCAGGAATTAAGTCAATCCGATGCTCAATCCCTCGAATAGGTGGCAATCCCGGTGGCACATCTTGTGGAAAGACGTCAGCAATTGCTGCAAGATGTTAATGACAGCAGGAGGCAAAGAGGGAGGCATGTACTCGAATGAAAATAACACCTCTTTGCATACAAGAGCATAGCAAACAGATTTAGTAACATCCAACACAGTAATATCAGATTTAGTAGTAAGTAAACATCCACTCTTTAATTTTATTTCAGATGCAACATTAGATGATGGTTTATTAGGCTTATGTAGTTGCTCAAATTCCTTTGCTACAATGTGATTTTCACTCTTATGTAGCTCCTGTTTTGCTTTACTAGCTCTAGCAATGTCATCTTTCATAATATGTTCACGAGACATAGGAAGCAAAGTGATATTTTGATCCTTATGAATAAGAGTATATTGATTTGTCCTAACATGGTGTACAGAATTTTTATCAAATTGCCGTGGTCTACCAAGTAAAATAGAACATGCTTGCACGGGTACCACATCACAATCAACATAATTAGAATATGTAGCAATGCTAAAATGCACATGAAAACCTTTCCACTGTTGTTGAACCATTGGATGTAATAAGGATGAGGATGTGGTTTGGTGGTTAGAGGTAACTTCTCCACCATCTCCATGCTAGCCAAGTTATTGCAACTCCCTTCATCGATGATGACGCGAACAGAATGCTCCTTCACAGCTCCCTTTGTGTGGAACAAGTTGTGCCTCTGATTTTGCTCAGCCTGTATAACCTGCACACTGAGAACACGTTGAGCAACTAAACTTTCACACCTGTCGGCGTAATCAGCAGCCATGTAGTGTGTCTCTGGTTCTATATCCTCACCATCCTGTTCTTCAGTCGCAATGAGAGCCAAAGTCTCCTCATCATAATCACTAGCGAACGCATATCCACCATCCTCAGTAACAATCATTACACGCTTGGAAGGGCATTCTCTCACAAAGTGACCTCCACCCTTGCAACGATGACATATAACCTCATGTGTTTTCCCTGTGGATGCAATAGATGAAGAAGAGCTCCATGCATGCCTAGAAGGTGTGCTCTTCGCGGAGGGTGGAGTAGGAGCATGTTTCCTGGTATGTCGGTTGGAGTTGGAGGTTGAAGTACGTGGTGTTGCAGCAGGACGTGTGGAAGTAGAGGAGGTACGTGGCGTCCATGATGAAATGCAACCTACAGAAAAAGTAGTTCTCGCCATTGCCTGTTGATCCTGCACTTCACGTTCAGCTTTGCAAGCAAGATGAAATAAACGAGTGATAGGCTTATACTCCTTATACTCTAGAATAGTCTGAATATCTCTATTTAATCCACCCATAAAATGTGCAAGCATAGCTTCATTCTCCTCAACAATACCACATCTAATCATGCCAGTTTGTAATTCCTGATAGTATTCCTCTATAGAATTTTTTCCTTGTCTTAATCGTTGCAAAATTTTGAAGCAATTCACGTTGATAATAAGGTGGAACCAAACGATTACGCATAGGAGCTTTCAAAGTAGCCCAAGTAGTTGGAATATTAGCATGGTGTATTCTACGATGTTCTGACCAAAAAACACAAGCAAAACTAGTGAATGAACAAATAGCAGCAGCAACACGTCTATCCTCAGGAAATTGTAAGCATGTAAAACGTTGTTCTGTTTCTAACTCCCATGTAAGATATATATCAGGAACATATCTACCCTCAAATGTCAGAATATTCAATTTAAGTTTAGGAAGATGGTCATGATCCCGTACCTGAGGGGGTGGTGCAGCCCTACCGTTACAGTTGTAGCCATGTCGACGACCTGGTGCGTATGGTGGTGGTTGCCCTTGAGGCTGATCTAGAGCAACCTCTCCCGCATCATCGTAATCACCATCATAATCCTCAACCTGCTCAACGACAGTAGCAGCAGGAACCACAGAAGTAGCAGCAGTATCAACAGTACCAATATGTTGGGCTTGGCCGAGCGGCACACGTCACACATCACGCTTGTCGTTCGAGAGGGATACGAGCTGCAACTGGTGGTGGCAGACGGGCAAGCACCTCATTGAATTTTGCATCCATCTTGGTGTCGAATGTCTTCTCCAAACTATCTAGCTTCTCCATGGACTCTCCAAGTTTGTTCACGAAGTCTTGTAGCTGGTCAATCATCATTTGCTCAAAATTTATCATGGAGCGGTTTGTTTGTCAGGCTCTCCTAGTCGATCTCATCGTCTTGTGATCCTGGTGATAGAGGCGAAATTGTCCCTGTCTTCCGATGAGATGGTGCCTATCGTTTTGGTGGAGTAGACTTTGACGATCCGACTACGAACGTATGATGACGCCGCGCCTAAGCAATCGCTAAACCAACTCCGAGAGGTTATTGACCACGCCGGAGCACGATCAACCTGACCACAAGGGTCTATTTCCTGCATGCAAATGAAGAACAAGCAAGAAACTAAGATTGCAATCTGGATATTGCGAATATAAGAGGAAAGCTTTATTGATGAAGTGTGGTTCTGTGACGCCTTTGTCTGGTCGTGGAACACAAACGAAGAACGCAAAGTTGCAGCTATGGCGAACTTATAATCTAAACAAAACCCCAAACCTAAAACGACGCCCTAAGGGCTGTATATATGGGGGAATAGAGGGGAATTTCGTGGCCCCTTGGAGTAGGGGTCCGAAACCGACCCTAACTCAGTTTCCCCATACATACGGACTCTAAAAATAGCCTATAATATGGTATTTCGAAATTACATGGGCCTGGCCCAAAAATAAGGTGGCGCAACACCTATATTAGCCTAGGGACGAATTTTATAAAGTGACATCATGCATATTTCGTCCAAGGCTTCTTGCTCCCATTATGGTGGCTTCAAAGTGCGAAAATCATCATTGGAAGCTCCATTGTTCTTTCCCACGCGCGCACCTTCTTCTCCATGCTTGATCCCGCTCCAATCATCATCCTTCTTGTCCATGCCAGGTTTTTCATTCACAAGTAAAACAAAAGTATCTAATTTAGGCAACATCATATGTTCATGAACATTAGAAGGATTTGCAAGAAACGAAAGTAACTGGTAATTCAATTGATGTGCGCGAGCTCTAGTAATTGGTCCTGTATGTACAGCAGTCGGAGTTGTGGGTGTAGCATTAGTAGGGATGTCCTCATCATCCTCCCCTTCTTGAACTGAAGTCATCCTCGACGGAAGCTCATCTTCCTCACCCAAATAAGGCTTCAAATCTGCAATGTTAAAAGTGGGGCTAACCCCAAACTCTGCAGGGAGCTCAAGTTTATATGCATTACCATTTATTTTCTCTAACACCTTAAAAGGACCATCAGCACGTGGCATTAGCTTTGACTTGCGCAAATCAGGAAATCTATCCTTATGCAAATGTAACCAAACAAGATCTCCAGGTGCAAAGACAACATGTTTTCTACACTTATCTCCCGCAATTTTGTATTTAGCATTCATACGCTCAATATTTTCCTTCGTTAACTCATGCATCTTTAATATCAATTAAGCACGTTCTTTAGCATCAAAATTAACCTTCTCCGAAGATGGAAGAGGCAACAAATCAATAGGTGCACGAGGTAAGAAACCATACACAACTTCAAAAGGGCACATCTTAGTGGTAAAATGTAGCGAACGATTATAAGAAAATTCAATATGAGGCAAGCATTCTTCCCACATTTTCAGGGTATTCTTCAAAACAGCCCTAAGCATAGTAGACAATGATCTATTGACTACTTCAGTTCGGCCATCAGTTTGGGGATGACATGTAGTACTAAAAAGTAGATTAGTCCCCAACTTTGCCCATAAACATCTCCAAAAATGGCTAAGAAATTTAGCATCACGATCTGAAACAATTGTATTTGGTACACCATGCAATCGAATAATTTCACGAAAGAACAAATCAGCAACATGAGCAATAGCATCACTTTTATGACATGGTATAAAGTGTGCCATTTTGGAAAATGCTATCCCTCCCTTCTTTGTTCGAGGTAAACCTAAAACAAAGTCCATAGATATATCCTCCCAAGGAACACTAGGTACAGGCAAAGGCATATATAAACCATGAGGATTGAGTCGTGACTTAGCTTTTTGACATGTAGTGCAGCGAGCAACAAAACGCTCAACATCCCGTCTCATCTTTGGCCAAAAGAAATGTGTAGAAAGTACATCCTCCGTCCTCTTCATGCCAAAGTGTCCCATTAATCCTCCTCCGTGCGCCTCCTGTAACAACAAAAGACGAACGGAGCTAGCTGGAATGCATAGCTTGTTAGCACGGAACACAAATCCATCATTAATAACGAACTTGTTCCATGTTCTCCCTTCTTTACAATTCCGCAACACGTCTCTAAATTCAGCATCATGCACATATTGATCTTTGATGGTCTCCAAACAAAATATTTTAAAGTCAAGTTGTGAAAGCATAGTATAACGACGAGACAAAGCATCAACAACAACATTTTCTTTACCCTTCTTGTGTTTAATGACATAAGGGAAAGTCTCAATGAATTCAACCCATTTAGCATGTCTACAGTTCAGTTTTGCTTGACCTTTAATATGTTTCAAAGATTCATGATCAGAATGTATAACAAATTCTTTGGGCCATAAATAATGTTGCCATGTTTCCAAAGTCCGAACAAGAGCATATAATTCCTTATCATAAGTAGAATAATTCAGACTAGGCCCACTTAATTTTTCAGAAAAGTACGCAACAGGTTTACCATCTTGTAGTAACACACCTCCTAACCCAATTCCACTAGCATCACATTCAAGCTCGAAAGTCTTAATAAAAATCAGGAAGTTGGAGTAAAGGTGCATGTGTTAACTTATCTTTCAAGACCGTGAAGGCTTCTTCCTGTGCGGTACCCCAAGAAAAAGGCACGTCCTTCTTTGTAAGCTCATTGAGAGGCGCAGCAATGGTGCTGAAATCTCTCACAAAACGCCTATAGAAACCAGCGAGGCCAAGAAAACTCCTTACTTGTGTGACCGTTTTGCGCTGCGGCCAACTCTCAATAGCTTCAATCTTGGCTTTATCAACTTCAATTCCCTGTGGAGTAACAACATAGCCAAGAAAAGATACTCGGTCGGTGCAAAAGGTGCACTTCCCAAGGTTACCAAACAAACATGCATCACGTAGCGCAGTAAAAACAGCAGGTAAATGTTCCAAATGTTCCTCCAAAGATCTACTAAAAATCAATATATCATCAAAATAGACTACCACAAATTGTCCAATGAAAGCACGTAAAACCTCGTTCATTAATCTCATGAAAGTGCTAGGTGCATTAGTTAACTCAAAAGGCATGACTAACCACTCATATAATCCAAACTTAGTTTTAAATGTTGTTTTCCATTCATCTCCCAATTTCATACGAATTTGATGGTATCCACTATGCAAATCAACTTTGGAGAAAATTGTAGAGCCACTTAATTCATCAAGCATATCATCTAGTCTAGGAATAGGATGACGATAAAGAATAGTAATATTATTAATGCCTCTACAATCCACACACATGCGTGACGTACCATCCTTTTTAGGTACTAGAATAATAGGAACAGCACAAAGACTAAGGGATTCACGTATATAACCTTTTTCAAGCAACTCCTGTACTTGACGCATAATCTCCTTTGTCTCCTATGGATTGGTACGGTAGGGCGCACGGTTGGGTAGGGATGCACCGGGAATTAAGTCAATCTGATGCTCAATCCCGCGAATAGGCGGTAATCCCGGTGGCACGTCTTGTGGAAAGACGTCAGCGAACTCCTACGAAATGTTAATGACAGCAGGAGGCAAAGAGGGAGGCATGTCCTCGAATAAAAATAATACCTCTTTGCATACAAAAGCATAGCAAACAGATGTAGCAACATCCAAATCATTAATATCAGATTTAGTAGCAAGTAAACATCCACTCTTCAATTTTATTTCGGAGGCAACAGTAGATGATGGTTTATTATGCTTATGGTGTTGCTCAAATTCCTGTGCTACAATCTAATATTCACTCTTATTTTTCTCCTGTTTTGCTTTACTAGCTCTAGCAATGTCATCTTTCATAATATGTTCAGGAGACATAGGAAGCAAAGTGATATTATGATCCTTATGAACAAGAGTATACTGATTTGTCCTACCATGGTGTACAATTTTTTTATCAAACTGCCATGGTCTACCAATTAAAACAGAACATGCTTGCATGGGTACCACATCACAATCCACATAATTAGAATATGTAGCAATGCTAAAATGCACACGAACAGTACGTGTTACCTTAACCTTGCCACTATTGTTGAACCATTGGATGTAATAAAGATGAGGATGTGGTCTGGTGGTTAGAGACAGCTTCTCCACCATCTCCATGCTAGCCAAGTTATTGCAACTCCCTCCATCGATGATGATGCGAATAAAACACTCCTTCACAACTCCCTTTGTGTGGAACAAGTTGTGCCTCTGATTTTGTTCAGCCTGTGTAACCTGCACACTGAGAACACGTTGAGCAACTAAACTTTCATACCTGTCAACGTAATCAGTAGCCATGTAGTGTGTTTCTGGTTCTGCATCGTTGCCATCGTGTTCTTCACTTGCAATGAGAGCCAAAGTCTCCTCATCATAATCACTAGCAGACGCATATCCACCATCCTCAGTAACAATCATGACACGCTTGGAAGGGCATTCTCTCGCAAAGTGACCTCCACCCTTGCAACGACGGCATATAACCTCATGTGTTTCCCCTGTGGATGCAATAGATGAAGAAGAGCTTTGTGCAGGCCCAGAAGGTGTGCTCTTCGTAGAGATTGGAGTAGGAGCCTGTTTCCTGGTATCGCGGTTGGAGTTGGAGGTTGAAGTAGGTGGTGTTGCAGCAGGACGTGTGGAAGTAGATGAGGTACGTGGCGTCCATGATGAAGTGCGACCTGCAGAAAAAGTAGTTCTCGCCATTGCCTATCGATCCTGCACTTCACGTTCAGCTTTGCAAGCAAGATGAAATAAACGAGTGATAGTGTTATACTCCTTATACTCCAGAATAGTATGAATCTCTCTATTTAATCCACCCATAAAACGTGCAAGCATAGCTTCATTCTCCTCAACAATACCACATCTAATCATACCAGTTTGTAATTCCTGATAATATTCTTGTACAGAATTTTTTCCTTGTCTTAAACGCTGCAAATTTTGAAGCAATTCACATTGATAATAAGGTGGCACCCAACGATTACGCATAGCAGTTTTCAAAGCAGCCCAAGTAGTTGGAATATTAGCATGGTGTATTCTACAATGTTCTCACCACCAAACACAAGCAAAACTAGTGAATGAACAAACAGCAACAGCAACACGTCTATCCTCAGGAAATTGTAAGCATGTAAAACGTTGTTCTGTTTCTAACTCCCATGTAAGATATATATCAGGAACATATCTACCCTCAAATGTCGGAATATTCAATTTAAGTTTAGGGAGATGGTCATGATGCCGTACCTGAGGGGGTGGGGCAGCCCTACCGTTACGGTTGTAGCCATGTGGTCGACCTGGTGCGTATGGTGGTGGTTGCCCCTGAGGCTGATCGGGAGCAACCTCTCCCTCATCATCGTAATCACCTTCATAATCATCAACTTGCTCAACGACAGTAGCAGCACAAGCCACAAAAATAGCAGCAGTATCAACAGTACCAGTATGTTGGGCTTGGCCGAGAGGCACACGTCGTGCTCGTCATTCGAAAGGAATAGGAGGTGCAGTTGGTGGTGGTAGACGAGCAAGCACCTCATTGAACTTGGCGTCCATCTTGGTGTCAAAGGTCTTCTCCAAACCATCTAGCTTCTCCATGGCCTCTCCAAAGTTGGTCACGAAGTCTTGTACCTGGTCAGCCATCATTTGCTGAAATTTATCATATAGCGCTTTGTTGGTCATGCTCTCCCAGTCGATCTCATTGTCGTGTGATCCTGGCATGGTTAGCAAATAGGAAACACACAAGAATATGAAACCTACGGACTACTGGGACGTGGTGGTGGTGGTGGTGTGTCACAAATCCTTTAAGCAAATCTCAAATTCTTACCAGTTCTTACCCAGCAGCAGGCGGTGATCGGCAACCATTGTAGTCAAAACTCTCAAAGCTTGGATAGAGCGATTGCCAGGTGGTGTCAAACACACGACTTAGATGTATGTGGAGCTGGGATGGCTTATAATATGGTAGCAAAAGGGTTAGCAGTAATCAATTCAGAGATGCAAGGTTGAATAAACGCTCAACGACGGTACTGTGTTGGTCCTAGGCTAGACCCGTACTAGAGACGCGAGCCTAAAGCACCAACAAAATCACGACGCTACATATAATCAAGGGAAGAGCACACTTTGAAAAAAAATCGTTTTTTTTTCTGTCTGCGCCTCTTTTTTTTTTGCTCAAAAAATCACTACAATGATGAGTGTCTCAAAACTCTTGCCACGTCGTATAAGCAAGATGGGCACGAAATTTTTTGGACTATTTTTTTCTGGAGCAATCCGGGGGCTGCGACGACCAAAAATTTCAACAAAAATCACTATGATAACAAGTGTCTCAAAACGCTCCGGAGAACCTAAAATCGAGATAAGGAAAAAATATTTTCGGCCGATTTTTTTGAGCCAAAACGTGCTCTGCAAAGCGTGCCAGACTTTTTTTTTCGACACCTACGCAGGTAGCAAAACGCGAATCCGAAATCAAAAAGATCTCGAAACTAAATCTAAAACGAGTTGGACTCGGATTGGTGGTGGTATATATGGACACCAATGGATAGTGGGTGGTGATATCTGGCAGCGGTGATGATGGTGGTGGTATATTGTGACTATGAAGACGATGCGTTGGCGGCGTGACAACCTGTGAATAGAACTTGAAACTCTAAAGGACTAGACACTAAGACCAGCAACTCGACATGACGATGTAACCGCCAATTCAACAAAGCAAAATACTGAAAAGACTATGCAAAGGCTCAGATTGGTTCAGATATGATGATCTAAAACTAATTTTTTTTGGCTTTTTCGTGGACTAAAGGTATAAAGAAACTGATGCGATCTAAACTACAAAAACTGATAAAATCTCACCAAGCAACCTGGAAATCTGATACCACTTGATAGAGGTGAAATTGTCCCTGTCTTTCGATGAGATGGTGGCTATCGTTTTGGTGGAGTAGACTTTGACGATCCGACTACGAACGTGTGATGACGCCGCGCCTTAGAAATCGCTAAACCAACTCCGAGAGGTTATTGACCACGCCGGAGCACGATCAACCAGACCACGAGGGTCTATTTCCTGCACGCAAACGAAGAACAAGCAAGAAACTAAGATTGCAATCTGGATATTGTGAATATAAGAGGAAAGCTTTATTGAGGAAGTGGGGTTCTGTGACGCCTTTGTCTGGTCGTGGAACACAAACCAAGAACGCAAAGTTGCAGCTATGGCGAACTTATAATCTAAACAAAACCCCAAACCTAAAACGACGCCCTAAGGGCTGTATATATGGGGGAATAGAGGGGAATTTCGTGGCCCCTTGGAGGAGGGGTCCGAAACCAACCCTAACTCAGTTTCCCCATACATACGGACTCTAAAAATAGCCTATAATATGGTATTTCAAAATTACATGGGCCTGGCCCAAAAATAAGGTGGTGCAACACCTATATTAGCCTTGGGACGAATTTTATAAAGTGGCATCATGCATATTTCCTCCAAGGCTTCTTGCTCCCATTATGGTGGCTTCAAAGTGCGAAAATCATCATTGGAAGCTCCATTGTTCTTTCCCGCGCGCGCACCTTCTTCTCCATGCTTGATCCCGCTCCAATGGTCATCCTTCTTGTCCATGCCAGGTCCTTCATTCACAAGTAAAACAAAAGTATCTAATTTAGGCAGCATCATATGTTCATGAACATTAGAAGGATTTGCAAGAAATGAAAGTACCTCGTAATTCAATTGATGTGCGCGAGCTCTAGTAATAGGTCCTGTATGTATAGCAGTCGGAGTTGTGGGTGTAGCATTAGTAGGGATGTCCTCATCACCTGGCATCATTAGAAGCAAGAGGAAACACACAGAAATATGAAACCTACAGACTACTAGGAAGTGGTGGTGGTGGTGGTGTGTCACAAATCCTTCAAGCGAATCTCAAATTGTTACTAGTCCTTACCCAGCAGCAGACGGTGATCAGCAACCGTTGTAGTCAGCACTCTCAAAGCTTGGATAGAGCGATTGCCAGGTGGTGTCAAAACACACGACGTAGATATATGTGGAGTTGGGATGGCTTATAATATGGTAGCAAAAAGGGTCAGCAATAATCAATTCAGAGATGCAAAGTTGAATAAACGCTCAACAACAGTATTGTGCTGGTCCTAGGCTAGATAGTGCTAGAGACGCGAGCCTAAAACACCAACAAAATGACGACGCTACACGTAATCAAGGGAAGAGCACACTCTGATTTTTTTCAGTTCCTTTTTTTGCGCTCTTTTTTTTCTTAGAAAATCACTACAATGGCGAGTGTCCCAAAACTCTTCCCAAGTCGTATAAGCAAGATAGGCACGAAATTTTTTTGACTAATTTTTTTTGGAGCGATTCGGGGATGCGACAACCAAAAATTTCGACAAAAATCACTATGATGGCAAGTGTCTCAAAATGCTCCGGAGAACCTAAAATCAAGATAGGGAAAAATATTTCCAGCCGAATTTTCTTGGGCCAAAACGTTCTCTGCAAAGCGTGCCAGACTCTTTTTTTCTGACACCTACTCAGGTAGGAAAACGCGAATCCGAAATCAAAAGGATCTCAAAACTAAACCTAAAACGAGATGGACTCAGATTGGTCGCAGATTTGTGGTGGTATATATGGGCACCAATGGATAGAGATGGTGGGTGGTGATGTATGGCAGCGGTGATGATGGTGGTGGTATATGACAACTATGAAGACAATGTGGTGGCGGCGTGACAACTTGTGAATAGAAACTCGAAACTCTAAAGGACTAGACACGAAGACCAGCAACACGACATGACGATGTAACCGCAAATTCAACAAAGCGAAATCTTGAAAAGACTATGCAAAGGCTCAGATTGGTTGGAATATGGTAATCTAACCCTAATTTTTTTGGCTTTTTCGTGGACTATAGGTATGAAGAACAGATGCGATCTAAACTACGAAAAACAGGTAAAATTTCACTGGGCAACCTGGAAATCTGATACCACTTGATAGAGGCAAAGTTGTCCCTGTCTTTCGATGAGATGGTGGTTATCGTTTTGGTGACGATCAACCTGACCACGAGGGTCTGTTTCCTACATGCAAATGAAGAAAAAGCAAGAAACTAAGTTTGCAATCTGGATATTGCAAATATAAGAGGAAAGCTTTATTGATGGAAGTGGGGTTCTGTGATGCCTTTGTCTGGTCGTCGAACACAAATGAACAACGCGAAGTTGCAGCTATGGCGAACTTGTAATCTAAACAAAACCCAAACCTAAAACAAAGCCCTAAGGGCTGTATATACGGGGGAATAGAGGGGAATTTCGTGGCCCTTGGAGCAGGGATCAAAAACCGACCCTAACTCAGTTTCCCCATACATACGGACTCTAAAAACAGCCTATAATATGGTATTTCGAAATTACATGTGCCTGGCCCAAAAATAAGGTGGCGCAGCACCTATATTAGCCTATTGACGAATTTTATAAAGTGGCATCATGCATATTTCATCCAAGGCTTCCCGCTCCCATTATGGTGGCTTCAATGTGCGAAAATCATCAATGGAAGCTCCATTGTTCTTTCCTGCGTGCGCACCTCCTCCTCCATGCTTGATCCTGCCCCAATGGTCATCTTTCTTGTCCACGCTAGGTCCTTCATTCATAAGTAAAACAAAAGGATCTAATTTAGGCACCATTATATGTTCATGAACATTAGAAGGATTTCCATGAAACAAAAGTACCTGGTAATTCAATTGATGTGTGCGAGCTCTAGTAATTGGTCATGTATGTATAGCAGTCGGCGTTGTGGGTGCAACATTAGTAGGGATGTCCTCATCACTTCTTCCTATAGAGGGCATTGGTTCCCCGGTGATGGTGTCCTCTAGTGACACCTCGCGCGGGGAGGACTCGGATAAGACCGCCGCCAACGGTCTGGCAGGGGCATCTCCCCCGTCGTATGGCACCCTTCCGCGCAAGCTTGAGGATGGCGATGATGCTGGTGAAGGTTTTGGTGCGGGCTCCTCCTGCGTCGCCAAGGCCCCCAGAGGGCTCGGGCTAGACCCTCATGCCATGCGGTCTGCCTGCGTGACGACTCCTTGAAAGCGCATGGCGAAGGCTTCTCTGGTGCATCCTACCTCCGCGGGCACGGTGGCCGAGGTGCCGGCATCGCCCTCACTCGGACCGCAACCCGTGGGCGAGGTGAGCGCGGCCGCGACCACGATGGTCCCTCTGGCGGCCGCCCTCGCGGGCGATGCCCCGACTCCCCCGTGCGATGGCGCCCACGCTGAGGTGTGCTTGGGTGCCTCCATCGCTGCCGAAGCAAAGAAGAGGAAGTGGGTTGACATCGAGGAGTAAGTGGTCTTGCTTGGCTTGGCTCGCATTCTGATGGCTTGTGCGTTGACGCTCTTCCTTTTGTTTTGTGACCAGGGACACCTCTACGCGGAAGATGAGGAGTAAGAACGTGGGCGTTAAGTTGAAGGCAACTTCTGACGGGCCACCTGCCCCCACCGACATGTCGTCGCGTGCTGTTGAAGGCGAGGAGGCTCGTGAGGCTGCCTCCCTGGTCACCGTCGTAGAGCCCCCTAAGCCCCAAGTGCTCACCGGCGTGGTCGCTCCTACCCTTGAGAGCACAGTGGCACTGATGTCTAGGGGGCCAGCCCCTGAGGGCCGGCTGCTTGTTGATTCATCCATGTCCGTGATCGCCGAGCGGCCTTCAGGGCCGCCTGCTTCTCGCGTCATCGCCCTGCCGGGGTTGCCCCATGTGATTGCACAGGGGACTCCTCTGGAGGGGCCCTTGATGCATCCGGCGTGTGGGCTCGACATCCTGGACGGGGACTTCGCTGCTGTGGATCAGGTCCGTGATGCTCCCGGGAGCACCGGCGATCACCCCGCGAGTGGGCGCCTAGAGCTCCTCTCGAGGTGGCTCCAGGCCGTCGCCTCTATCGAGGCGGCGGGAATAGGCGGAGGTTGTCGTGGCAAACAGTGAGGAAGCCGCGATCGCCCAGGCAGCGCGTGCAGAGGCGCTGATTGAGGTGGAATCCGCCGCCTAGCACTGGAAGAGGCAGAAGCCTGTCTGAAGGCTTCCCATGAGGAGCAGGCCAAACTTGCAGGGCAGCTTCATCAGCGGGAAAAGGACCTCAAGACCCACGAGGCCGAGCTTGTTGCTCGGGACTCTGAGCTGTCCCAGGTGCCGATCTGCCAGGACGCGGAGCGAGTGCGTCTGGACGCAGAGAGGAAGGAAATTGCTTCGAAGAAGGCCCTTCTTGACACTAGGGAGGGAAACCTTGTCGCGACCGAGGAGAAAAAGGTCACGGAGCTATGCGCCTTCCCTGCCTTCGAGCTCAAGCTTCGCCAAGGGCTTCATGCCCTTTGCTGCGACGGGTTCGTGGAGCCCCTGGCGGCTCCGGAGAGCGGCTTCATTGTGCTCACCTTGAAGCTCATCGAGGCGCTAGAGAGCAAAGTCATCTAGGTGGAGAGGATCCTGGAGAGTGACTGTTGCGACCTTTGCACCGAGGCCGTGACATGTGTCTTTAGCCATCTTCATCTTCACGAGCCGGGGTTTGACTTTGACTCCGTGATCTGCCTGGTCGCCCTGAGGTCTGCATCAGCGCCGCGGCCGCGGTGAAGGGCACCGTTGAGACGCTGGTGAAGAGGTTCGCTCTCGTCATAGTTTCTCCGCCTCCAGATGCTGTTGGGGCTAGCGGCGAGGTCGACGACGCCAGTGATGTCGACGATGAGCCCCCCGAGGACGGGACGAGTGGTGGGAGCGGTTCCTCTTGATTCTTCTCCTTTGCTTCTTTCCTGCAATTCACATCATGCCTCGTAGAGGCGTTAAACTTGTTTGTGTTCGCGACAACTTTTAATTCTTGTAATAACTATTTGACTATGTGGTTGCTCTCTTCGCCTTGTTTCCTTCTTTTTTTGACCAACTACTGTAGGGAAAACACCCCACATCTTATCTTTTCTTCCATAACACAACTTACAATTTACAACACCTAAGCTAAGAGAAAGCGGGTTGGTTGAGGATCTAGATCACTAACCTCAGGGTGGTAGAAAGGATACCCATTTTAATAGATCATCTTTAAAACTGGCCTTAGGCCCAGTTCTTTTGGTCGATTCTCCCAGAATCTTGAGAATCAACCCGTCACCCAGTTTCTCCTAAAATCTTGTATCCATATGTTTTTTACAATTCTAGTTATTAACATCCTGACTAGCTAGGATTGTAAAACAAATATAGGTTCAAGATTATGGGAGAAGCTACGTGAAGGGTCGATTCTCAATATTATGGGAGAATCGGCCAAAAGAATTGAGCCTTAATTCTATGACCTAGTAAAGAAATATCATGCTTAAATTTACACTTCCACCTATTGAAACTAGGGTGCTCATTGCAAAAGACTTTGGCATTCCTAGTAGTCCAAATTTTCCAACAGGCAGTGAAAACCACTTCTTCAAAGAAGGGCCTATGAAAATCTTTGCAGGTCCGTCTAGAAATGTCCCACATGGAATCCCTTTGCCATTCAATTTATAAGTAGTTCCAAACTCTGTTGCCAAACATGCATGTAAAGAATAGATGATCCCTATCCTCCTTGACCCTTGCATAGCATAGGACACACAGGTTTGCTTCAGAAACATTCCAGTGTCTGTGCTCAAGTATATCTTGCGCATTGAGTCTTTCCATAATTAACATCCACACAAACACTTTTATTTTCATGGTGCAGTAGCTCTTCCAGACCCGGTTAATTAGAGGGTTGCTTGGTAGTGGTTTGTGGATATGCAAGTAGAATTTGCTTGCCGAATACCCTTTTCAATCATGCTTCCATAACCAAACATCATTGACAGAGTGCTCCCTTGGGAGATGCTGGAGAAGACTCTGAACTGATTGCAATTCATTCAAAGCTCGCTTAGATAAAGGTAAGTGCAATAACCTAGTTAGGTCATTGTCATCAAAAGCCTGAAAAAACCTCCTGAGCTGTGATAAGAGGGTCAACAACAAAGGAAAACAACTTTTGAAATCTGGCAGCCAATGTACTGATGGAGTTGTCTAACATCCAAGAGTCAGACCAAAACAGGAAAGTGTCCCCTTTATTTGGTTGAACATAAGTGACTGCTCTAAAACTATCCAACTTTTTGCAAATATCATTCTACCAGAAAGAACCACACAAAGTTGTACCTTGAGGCACTGATACGTCCATTTTGCATCATGTTTTCTTGTTGTTATTTATAATGTTTTTATTCAAAATAATGCTTTTTGGAGTAATTCTAATGCCTTTTCTCTCATAATTTGCAACAAACACGCCAAGAGGGAGAATTCTGGCAGCTGGAAATCTGGACCTAGAAAAGCTACGTCAGGATACCTATTCTGCACAACTCCAAACAAGCTAAAACTTCACGGAGATTTTGTATGGAATATTTAAG
This sequence comes from Hordeum marinum, assembly GCA_022496015.1. Taxonomy (NCBI): domain Eukaryota; kingdom Viridiplantae; phylum Streptophyta; class Magnoliopsida; order Poales; family Poaceae; genus Hordeum; species Hordeum marinum. The sequence continues at coordinate 224,793,593 of CM039675.1, read as the reverse complement.
AACTATTGGAGCAAATAACTACCAGAGGGGCCCACCAGGTGGGCACAACCCACTTGGGCGTGCCAGGGAGCCCAGGCATGCCCTGGTGGGTTGTGCCCTCCTCGGCCCACCTCCGGTGCCCATCTTCTGGTATATAAGTCATTTTGACCTAGAAAAAATAAGGAGGAGGCTTTCAGGAGGAAGTGCCCCAGCCTCGAGGCAGAACTTGGGCAGGAGCACTTTTATACTCCGGTGGAGCGATTCCGCCGGCGGAACTTCCCTCCCGAAGGGGGAAATCATCATCATCATCATCACCAACAACTCTCCCATCTTGGGGAGGGCAATCTTCATCAACATCTTCAACAACACCAACTCCTCTCAAACCCTACTTCATCTCTTGAGTTCAATCTTGTTACCAGAACTATAGATTGGTGCTTGTGGGTGACTAGTAGTGTTGATTACGTCTTGTAGTTGATCACTATATGGTTTATTTGGTGGAAGATTATATGTTCAGATCCATTATGCTATTTAATACCCCTCTGATCTTGAGCATGATTATTATTTATGAGTAGTTACTTTTGTTGTTGAGGTCACGAGAGAAATCATGTTGCAAGTACTCATGTGAATTTGATATGTGTTCGATATTTTGATAGTATGTATGTTGTGATTCCCTTAGTGGTGTCATGTGATTGTCGACTACATGACACTTCACTATATTTGGGCCTAAGGGAATGCATTGTGGAGTAGCAATTAGATGATGGGTTGCGAGAGTGACAGAAGCTTAAACCCAGTTTATGCGCTATTCCGGAAGGGACCGATTGGATCCAAAAGTTTAATGCTATGGTTAGAATTTATTCTTAATACTTTTCTCGTAGTTGCAGATGCTTGCGGGAGGGTTAATCATAAGTAGGAGGTTTCTTCAAGTAAGAGCAGCACCTCAGCACCGGTCCACCCACATATCAAATTATCAAAGTACCGAACACGAGTTAAACCAACATGATGAAAGTGACTAGATGAAATTCCCATGTACCCTCAAGAACGCTTTGCTTATCATAAGAGACTGCTTTGGCCTGTCCTTTGCCTCAAAAGGATTGGGCTTCCTTGCTGCACTTTTTAACTATATTCGTTACGTGCTCGTTACAAATTATCTTGCTATCAAACTACTTCGCTATTTACAATTTCAGCACTTGCAGACATTACCGTACTGAAAACTACTTGTCATTTCCTTCTGCTCCTCGTTGGGTTTGACACTCTTACTTATCGAAAAGAGCTACAATTGATACCCTATACTTGTGGGTCATCAAGGCTATTTTCTGGCACCGTTTCCCGGGAGTGAAGCGCCTTTGGTAAGTGGAATTTGTTAAGGAAACATTTATATAGTGTGCTGAAATTTATTGTCACTTGTTACTAAGGAAAACAATCCTTTGAGGGGTTTGTTCGGGGTATCTTCACCTCATTCGGAACCACAATTAGCTACCCCTCAACCTACTGCACCTACTGAAAATATTGAATATGAAATTCCTTCGGGTATGATAGAACAACTTCTAGCTAATCCTTATGCAGGAGATGGAACTGAACATCCTGATATGCACTTGATATATGTGGAACAAATTTGTGGATTGTTTAAGCTTGCAGGTTTACCCAGGGATCAAGTTATGAAATAGGTTTTCCCTTTATCTTTGAAGGGAAAAGCATTGGCATGGTATAGGCTATGCGATGATATTGGATCATGGAATTGGAATCGTTTGAAATTGGAGTTCCACCAGAAATTTAATCCTATGCATCTAGTTCATCATGATCGGAATTATATATATAATTTTTTTGCCTCATGAAGGAGAATGTATCGCTCTAGCTTGGGCGAGGCTTAATTCAATGTTATATTCATGCCCCAATCATGAGCTCTCAAGAGAAATTATTATCCAGAATTTTTATGCTTGGCTTTCTCGTAATGATCAAACCATGCTTGATACATCTTGTGTTGGTTCTTTTATGAAGAAGACTATTAAATTCTGGTGGGATCTTTTGGAAAGAATTAAATGCAACTCTGAAGATTGGGAACTCGATGAAGGTAAAGTGTCAGGTATTAAACTTAAGTATGATTGGGTTAAATCTTTTATGGATACCGATGCTTTTCAAAAGTTTAGCACTAAATATGGACTTGACTGTGAGATAGTAGCCTCCTTTTGTGAATCATTTGCTACTCATGGTGAACTCCTTAAGGAGAAGTGGTTTAAATATCACCCACCTGTTAAAGAAGAAATTAAACAACCAGCACCAGTTAAAGAAGAAACTATACTCTATAATGTTGATCCAGTCGTTCCTTCTGCTTATATAGAGAAACCTCCTTTCCCTGTTAGGGTAAAGGAACATGCTAAAGTTTAAACTATGGTTAACAAAAGCTATGTTAGAACACCTAAACCCGAAGAACAAATTAAAGTAGAACCTAGCATGTCTATGGTTAAAGATCTCTTGGAAGAAGATATTGATGGGCATGTTATTTACTTCTCTGAAGAAGCTGCTAGAATTGCTAAACCTGACAGAAAAGATAAACATAGACCTGTTGTGGGCATGCCTGTTATTTTAGTTAAAATAGGAGATCACTGTTATCATGGTTTATGTGACATGGGTGCTAGTGTGAGTGCTATTCCTTACACTTTATATGAAGAGATTATGAAAGATATAGCACCTGCTGAGATAGAAGAAATAGATGTTACTACTAAGCTTGCTAATAGAGACACTATATCACCAATTGGGATTATTAGAGATGTTGAAGTCTTGTGTGGGAAAATAAAATACCCTACTGATTTTCTTGTTCTTGGTTCCCCACAAGATGACTTATGTCCCATTATCTTTGGTAGACCTTTCTTGAACATAGTTAATGCTAAGATAGATTGTAAGAAACAAACTGTGGGAGTTAGCTTTGGTGATGAGTCTCATGAGTTCAGTTTTTCCAAGTTTAGTAGAAATCATCATGAAAAAGAACTGCCTAGTAAGGATGAATTAATTGGTCTTGCTTCTATTGTTGTACCACCTATTGATCCTTTAGAAGCATGAAAGAAATGAAATAGAGAAAGTTTTCTTTGAACAACGTCCTCTGCTTAAACACAATTTACCTATTGAAACTCTTGGAGTTCCTCCTCTAGCTAAAGGTGATCCTGTGTTTGAATTGAAACAATTGCCAGACACTTTGAAATATGCTTATCTTGACAAAAAGAAGATATATCTTGTTATTATCAGTGCTAACCTTTCAGAACATGAAGAAGAAAGATTATTGAAAGTTCTAAGGAAGCACCAGGCTGCTATTGGATATACTCTTGATGATTTAAAGGGCATTAGTCCCACTCTATGTCAGCTCAAAATCAATATGGAACCTGATGCTAAACCAGTTGTTGATCACCAACGTTGGTTAAATCCAAAGATGAAAGAGGTGATAAGAACAAAAATATTAAAACTTCTGGAAGCAGGTATAATCTATCCTATAGATGATAGTAGATGGGTAAGTCATGTTCATTGTGTTCCTAAGAAAGGAGGTATTACTGTTGTTCCTAATGATAAAAATGAACTTATTCCACAAAGAATTGTTACAGGCTATAGAATGGTAATTGATTTTAGAAAATTAAACATAGCAACTAGAAAAGATCATTATCCTTTGGCTTTTATGGATCAAATGCTTGAAAGATTATCTAAACACACACACTTTTGCTTCCTTGATGGATATTCTGGCTTTTCACAAATACCTGTATCACAACCTGGTCAAGAAAAGACCACTTTTACTTGTCTTTTTGGAACCTATGCTTATAGACGTATGCCTTTTGGTTTATGTAATGCACCTCCTACCTTTCAAAGATGCATGATGGCTATATTCTCTGATTTTTGTGAAAATATTATTGAGGATTTCATGGATGACTTCTCTGTTTATAGGAAGTGTTTTGATGATTTTTTAAGCAATCTTGAGCGAGTTTTGCAGAGATGTGAACAAACAAATCTTCTCTTGAATTGGGAGAAGTGCCACTTTATGGTTAATGAAGGCATTGTCTTGGGTCATAAAATTTCTGAAAGAGGTATTGAAGTGGACCAAGCTAAGGTTGATGCAATTAAGAAAATGCCATGTCCTAAAGATATAAAAGGTATTCGTAGTTTCTTAGCTCATGCTGGTTTCTATAGGAGATTTATCAAAGACTTTTCTAAAATTTCTAGCACTCTTACTAATCTCTTGCAAAAGGATATCCCTTTTGTTTTTGATGATGATTGTCTTGAAGCCATTGAAACACTCAAGAAAGCCTTAATTACTGCACCTATTGTTCAACCACTTGATTGGAACTTGCCTTTTGAAATTATGTGTGATGCTAGTGATTATGCTGTTGGTGCTGTTCTAGGACAAAGAGTTGATAAGAAATTGAATGTTATTCATTATGCTAGTAAAACTCTAGACAGTGCTCAAAGAAATTATGCTACTACTAAAAAAGAATTGTTAGCAGTTGTGTTTGCTTGTGATAAATTTAGACCTTATATTGTTGATTCCAAAGTAATTGTTCACACAGACCATGTTGTTATTAAATATCATACGGAAAAGAAAGATGCTAAACCTAGACTTATTCGTTGGGTTCTCTTGTTACAAGAATTTGATTTACATATCATTGATAGAAAAGGAGCTGAGAACTCCGTAGTTGATAACTTGTCTAGGCTTGAAAATGTGCTTGATGACCCACTACCTATTGATGATAGTTTTCCTGATGAGCGGTTAGCTACAATAAATGTTGCTAGTAGTACTCCTTAGTATGCTGACTATGCTAATTACATTGTTGCTAAATATTTACCACCTAGCTTTACTTACCAGCAAAAGAAAAAATTATTCTATGATTTAAGACATTACTTCCAGGATGACCCACATCTTTATAAAGAAGGAGTAGATGGTATTATTAGACGTTGCGTACCTGAGCATGAACAGGGACAAATCCTACGGAAATGTCAGTCCAAGGCTTATGGAGGGCATCATGCTGGAGATAGAACTGCTCATAAGGTATTGCAATCTAGATTTTATTGGCCTACTCTCTTCAAGGATGCCCGTAAGTATGTCTCATCTTGTGATGAATGTCAAAGAATAGGTAATATTGGTAAGCGTCAGGAAATGCCTATGAATTATTCACTTGCTGTTGAACCATTTGATGTTTGGGGACTTGATTATATGGGACCTTTTCCTTCCTCTAATGGGTATACACATATTTTGTTTTTTGTTGATTATGTTACTAAATGGGTAGAAGCTATTCCAACCAGTAGTGCTGATCACAAGACATCTATTAAAATTCTTAAGGAAGTTATTTTCCCAAGGTTTGGAGTCCCTAGATATTTAATGATTGATGGTGGTTCACAATTTATTCATGGTGCTTTCCGTAAAATGCTTGCCAAGTACGATGTTAACCATAGAATTGCATCACCCTATCATCCTCAGTCTAGTGGTCAAGTTGAACTTAGCAATAGTGAAATAAAATTAATTTTGCAAAAGACTGTCAATAGGTCCAGGAAGAATTGGTCTACGAAATTAGATGATGCACTTTGGGCTTATAGAACATCATATAAAAATCCTATGGGTATGTCTCCTTATAAAACGGTTTATGGAAAAGCTTGTCATTTGCCTCTTGAGTTAGAAGATAAAGCATTTTGGGCAGTTAAAGAGCTCAATTATGATTTCAAACTTGCTGGTGAGACGAGGTTATTTGATATTAGCTCATTAGATGAATGGAGAACCCAAGATTATGAAAATGCAAAATTATTTAAAGAAAAAGTCAAAAGATGGCATGACAAAAGAATTCAAAAGCATGAGTTTAAAGTCGGAGAATATGTTCTTTTGCACAACTCTCGTTTTAGATTTTTTGCAGGGAAGCTCCTCTCGAAATGGGAAGGCCCGTATGTCATCGAGGAGGTTTACCGGTCTGGTGCCATCAAAATAAATAATTCCGAAGGTACTAACCCGAAGGTTGTCAATGGACAACGAATAAAGCATTATATCTCAGGTATGCCTATTAATGTTGAAAGTAATATTATCCAAACTTTCACACCGGAAGAACACATAAAAGAGGCCTTTCGAAACACTCCAGAATCGTGAAAATAAGGAGGTACATGATACGGTAAGTCAACAGACTCCGAAAAATCTGCCAAAATATTTTCTGTCAGTTTTGGAATATTTTAGAATTTTGGAAATAATGGAACTCCCAGGAGGCGTCCCCTGGTGGGCACAAGACACCAGGGCGCGCCAGGTAGCCTGGCGCGCCCAGGTGGGTTGTGCCCACCTGGGACACCTTCCGTACTCCGTTTTTCTTCCATGTACTTGTACTCCAAGATAAAAAAATCTATATATACCTCCTGAACCTGTTGATCACCGCATCGCGAAGAAATCCTCTATTCTCTTTTTCCCTTGCTCTTTTCTGTCAGATCCCATCTACCATGGCTGCTTCAAGCTCCTCCAAGGACAAGTTATTCAAGAACGTCATCAACCCATATCTTCGGGAGGTGGTGCAGCACCCTCAGGTCATTGAGATGCATGACGGGGGGCTGCACCTTTGCAATGTGCCCTGTCCCAATGGGACAGGAACCGTGGAGTCTAGGCTTGAAGTTGTGGAGCAAGATGTCTTCTGGTGCAAGGGGATGGTGGAGTGTGGACTCCATGCCAATCACCTCATGATCACGGACCTCTCCTGTGATCTCAAGATGGATGGCAAGCCCATGAAGGACATCGTCTTCAACTTCAATGAGCAAATCAACTTCCTCCAAAGCCAGATATATGACCTCCAGAATCAAGTCTTTGAATATGAGGCAAGGTTCAAAGGTATGAGTTTAGCTGCTAGTTGCAAGACCTATGAGACTCACTCTTCCTCTCATGATGGTGGACCACTGCCATGGAAATCCGAGGACAAGATTCTACTTCACCACCATCATCTTCTTCACCACCAAAGGAGAACTGAGTATCGGGTATGGGCACTCCCCTTGGCTTCCACCAAGCTTGGGGGAGGTGCCCCGGTATCGTATCATCCCACTATCTTTTTGCTTTTACTTATCTTAGTTCAATCTTTTGCCTATATGAAATAAAGTTCAGTTCGACCCTTTCTTATTTGAGAGTTTGCTTAGTGATCTATCATTGTAATCGTGTGCAAGTTATATGATAAAGTTTAGTTTGAGTTTTTGCTTTCTTTACTTTCATGTTGCAAATAAAGAAAAAGAAATAAGAAAGAAAGGAAAGAAAGGAAATAAATCAATAAGATCATATACTAATCCTATGGTAGGTGATGGCACCACATAAGGAAAAGTATAAGTAAGAAATTTTATTAGAAATTGACAAACATAGCATTAGTCAATGATACAACTCATGAAAGAATTAATAAGGGAAGAGAAGATTCACATATAAATATACTATCCTAGAAATCTTTTGTGATTGTGAGACCTCATCAAAATAGTATATGCCAAAAAAATTGATGTTGGACAAGTAAGACAACTTAATGGTTTATGTTTGTTTATATTCACACAGAAGTCATATTGTCATAGATCCTTTAACATATGATGCTTGCCCCCTACCTTTGCTAGCCAAAAATTCCGCACTAAGTAGAGATACTACTTGTGCATCCAAAAATCCTTAAACACAAATCCTATTTTCAAGAGTCCACCATACCTACCTATGGATTGAGCAACATCCTTAAAGTAAGTTGTCATCGGTGCAATAATGCAATAAAGATTGCTTCTAAAAGTGTAAGATCATTTAGTGTAAGAGAAAATTGAGCGTTGTACGAACTTGGATGACAAAGAATAAAAACGACAGACTACCTAATAAAGGTTGTCGTCTTAAGGGGCAATACAACATGACGTTCTCTTGCACTAAGGGATTGAGCATACAAACAAATAAGCGCATGACAACCTCTACTTCCCTCTGCGAAGGGCCTATCTTTTACTTTTATCCAAGAGTCAAAGTTTTTCTCTATTCCTTTTATTGTTCTCCTTTGGCAAGCATCATGTGGTGAGGAAAGACCTAGCCACATATGTCCAGTTGAATATAGATAGCATGAGTTATTATTGTTGGTATCACCCTTGAGGTGAGGATGTTGGGAGGCGAAACTATAAGCCCCTATCTTTCTATGTGTTCGGTTGAAATGTTTTGCTCATGGGTACGAGGCGAGTGTTAGCAATCATAGAACACTATATGATGGTTGTGTATGTGGACTTGGCTAACGGCTCCGATACGTGGCACTTCCTGAAAAGATGATGACTTGTAGTTGCAAAGTTGACTGAGAACATAGTTTGTTGGTTTCTAATAGAGTTTTTGCTTTATACTTCGATTGTGTGATAAACTATTACTTATTCATGAGAAGTATATGATAAAAGTTCTATGATAAAATTCCAATGTTCAATTTTGTTGCCGTTATGATAATCAACATGATGCTTCTATGACCGTATTTTGTTTTTATCGACACCTCTCTCTCAAAGCATGTGAACATGTTTTTCGATTTCGGTTTTCGCTTGAGGAAAAGCGAGGCCTAAGCTTGGGGGAGTTGATACATCCATTTTGCATCATGTTTTCTTGCTGTTATTTATAATGTTTTTATCCATAATAATGCTTTTTGGAGTAATTCTAATGCCTTTTCTCTCATAATTTGCAAAGAACACACCAAGAGGGACAATTCTGACACCTGGAAATCTGGACCTAGAAAAGCTACGCCAGGCTACCTATTCTAGACAACTCCAAACAAGATGAAACTTCATGGAGATTTTTTATGGAATATTTAAGAACTATTGGAGCAAATAACTACCAGAGGGGGCCCACCAGGTGGGCACAACCCACATGGGCGTGCTAGGAAGCCCAGGCGTGCCCTGGTGGGTTGTGCCCTCCTCGGCCCACCTCCGGTGCCCATCTTCTAGTATATAAGTCATTTTGACCTAGAAAAAAATAAGGAGGAGGCTTTCGGGATGAAGCGTCGCCGCCTCGAGGCGGAACTGGGGCAGGAGCACTTTTGCCCTCCGGCGGAGCGATTCCTCTGGGGGAACTTCCCTCCCAGAAGGGGAAATCATCGTCATCATCATCACCAACAACTCTCCCATCTTGGGGAGGGAAATCTTCATCAACATCTTCAACAGCACCAACTCCTCTCAAACCCTAGTTCATCTCTTGAGTTTAGTCTTGGTACTGGAACTATAGATTGGTGATTGTGGGTGACTAGTAGTGTTGATTACGTCTTGTAGTTGATCCCTATATGGTTTATTTGGTGGAAGATTATATGTTCAGATCCATTATGCTATTTAATACCCCTCTGATCTTGAGCATGATTATTATTTGTGAGTAGTTACTTTTGTTCTTAAGGTCACGGGAGAAATCATGTTGCAAGTAATCATGTGAATTTGATATGTATTCGATATTTTGATAGTATGTATGTTGTGATTCCCTTAGTGGTGTCATATGAACGTCAACTACATGACACTTCACCATATTTGGGCCTAAGGGAATGCATTGTGGAGTAGCAATTAGATGATGGGTTGCGAGAGTGACAGAGGATCGCATTGTATGGAAGATGGATGTGCTCGATGTCAAAGACGATGATCTCGGTGTGGTAGTTCTAGCGCCCGCCGAAGGTGACAAGCAGACACACCTACACGATGGGCACGGTGCATCCATCCGTGACCCCTGAGAAAGGCTTGGTAGGCATGAGCTGCTCATACGGCACATGGAGCATCTCGAAGGTCTCAATGGAGAGGACATTGAGCCCCTCTCCGCTGTCGACGAGGGTCTTGGTGACGAGGACGTTGCTGATGGTTGGAGTGCATAGCGTTGGGAGCTTGCCAGCCATGGCCGAACACCTTAGCTGGTCCCTCGAGTCCAAGGTAATGGCGGTCTGGGACCAATTGAGGGGATCCATGGCTTCGAGCTTCGGGAGAGCCGTGTTCACCTACCGTGCGAATTGCTTGAAGGCTCGGTTTGATGCAGGGGTCCGGGCGTCACCCAGAATACAGGGCGTGAACCTGATCTCCGAGAAGCCCCCAGCCCGTCATCCTGCCTGTCCTCTTCTTTCCTTATGGGTGGAGGTGATAGCGGTGGTAGACCGACCTCACGAGGGCGAACCTCGCGAGGCTGGCCGCGTCGCGACCCCTCCGGAGGGTCGTCGTGCCAGCGGTCCTCACGAGGCTGGTCGCGCCAGCGGTCTTCCCGAGCCTGATCACGCCAGCGGTCCTCCTGAGGCTGATCGTGCCACCCTTGGTGAGGTTCTCGGTTGTCCAAGCGGACTCCTCTATGACCACTACCATGTTTGAAGCCTCGGTCAACTCGTCCCGGGCACCTGCTGAAGTGCTCGGCGCGGATCAGCCTGAGTTCCTGGCAATCGGTAGTCTCGTGGTTGTTGATGCCATGGAAGATGCAAGTGGGCCTTCCTCCTATGGGTTGTTCCTCGCCCCGGCTGCGCTTCGCCTCGGGTTCGGCCGCAAGCACGACTGGGGCCTTGTGCTTCGCCTCCTTAGCATGTCTTCTTTTCTTCTGGCTTTGCCGCCTGAGGACCTTAGAGCGACAGACACCCTCCTCTGCCTTGGCGCACTTGTTCACCAAATTAAACATCTCTAGGGCAGAGCACAGTTCGTCATTCATGGCGAGCTCCTCCTTCATCTTGAGGTCGATGACTCCGTCGGCGAATGCTGAGATGATGGCTTCGTCCGGAACCCTTGGGATCTTGAGGCGCGTGGTCCTGAAGCGTTGTATAAACTTCTGCAGGGTCCCTCCCTCCTGCTGCTTGATTCTCCGCAGGTCGTTGATGGTGGGCGCGCGGTCGCGGGGGCCTTGGAAGTTGGCGATGAAGTGTTTGCGTAGGCTTTCCCAGGAGGTGATACATGCCTTCGGGAGATTGAAGAGCCAGGAGAGTGCGCCGCCCTTGAGCACCATGAGGAACCAGCATGCCATGACCTTGTCGTCTCCTCCAGCCGCCCGGATGCTCAGGGAGTAGAGCTGCAAGAACTCTGCTCGATCTGGGGTACCATCCTAGCATGGGGGCAGGTCAGGCTTGAACTTGCATGGCCACGCAGTTGGGTAGAGCTTCGGGGCGATAACGAGGCACCCCACCGGCTCGACGGGCGCTGCGTGCGCGGGAGGGTCCTGGCCTCGATGCTCCTGGGTGGCCTCGTGGAGCGGTATCTGGTCACGGGGCTGGGTCGGTAGGGCGTGGAACCCACGCGCGGCAATGCGCGGCCGGGGAAACACCTGGCATCTCACCTCATCTCCAAGCCTTGCCTGTGGTTTGCGTGGCTGGTCGCGGGGGTGCACTTCCCGCCTAGGCTCGGGGTCGGCGTCACATCATGGTGGTGGAGGTTGCGCATCGTGCGCCACGTCGTCTGCCATGGATGGTTGTGGCCGAAGAGAGTTGGAGATCGCCGAAGCATTGCTGGCAGCGCTAATGAGCTCCACGATGCGCAGAAGCCAATCGTCGAAGTGGTCGGGGGCGGTACGGTAGTGAAGAAGTTCATTAGCCATGGCAAGCGTGCCCTGGCCATGCACCGGCCTGGGCCGTACATGGGACGATGACTCGGTAGATGGGACGATCGACAGAGTGGCTGTTTGGCCGTCGTGCTGCGCGGTAATCGGCTGGGAGGAGTCCTGCTACTCGTGGGCGTCGGGGACCGCGGTGTCATTTTCCATAGGTGAGGGCGACCATCGTGCACCGGCGCGGCCCACCGACACCGTCTAGGTGACGCGGGTGGCTCGGTGCTCACTACAGGCTCGGCGAGCGTCAGACATCAGAGCAACGAGGTGGGAGAAGATCTTGGCTCAAGGGAGGCTCCGACCCCCCCTACCTGGCGTGCCAAATGTCAGATTTTGGGGTCCATAAAACCCCTAATATTCGAACACATGGGCGTGTGTAAATATCCTCTGCATCCTCTCCCAACCTAGCTTGCTACTCGATGAACGCAAACTCGCATGATGATGAGGAAGAAGATGAACCCACAATTTACCTAGATTCAGGCCACTATGAAGCGTAATACCCTACTCTTGCTTTGGTGGATTGCCTCTTGAGGAGGTGGTGTGGATGAACTTGTAAAGTGTTCTAGGGCCTCATGAGGGCTCTCTTTGAGGTGTTAGGGGCTCTCCGTGTCCCAGTGGTGGATGGATGGTGGAATGGATCTGATCCCCCTCTACGATGCAGCCTATCCTCTATATATAGTGGAGGCTTGGGTCCTCTTCCGTTATCACAATGGCGGGAAGGGATCCCACAGTGGCCAATTTTGAAGGGGGCTAGAGTACGTGCTCGCCTTGCCGAAAGGCGGTCTTCGCCTGCAAAGTAGCTATCGACGGTGCAGGGATGGGCTCAGCGATGACATCCGCCCTGCAGGGTGGGTGGTTGTGGTCTTGCAGCACCGGAATGGAAACCTTTGGGGCGTTCTTTAGAAACCCGCGTATGTCCGTGCTCCCTCTGCACCAAAGGGTAAACTGTGCTGCTTGGCGCGCTGGCACCCGCATGTCCTTTCTTGCGTCACCCTTGACTCCCAAGGCCGGGCCTTGCATAGAGATCTCCACCGCCCTGGAGGGGGCCTGAGGAGGCCCACCCCTTGATGATCCTTACACTGTTCTTCCTCATGAGGAAAGGGCCCTCGCAAGGGCCTTGTCTCGAGTGAGGCCATGCCCGGCCGTGTTCGGTCGATGAAGCGGGCCATGCCCTGGGGCGAAGGCAGGCAAGTCTGGGTACCCCCGTTCCAAGAACGCCGACACCAAGAAGTACTTTTGGCCAAAGATGTTTCGTGATGTTGCACGTTTCACCACCCGATGCTCTACATGTCACAACGCTAAGTCAAAAGCTCAATCCCATGGTCTTTACACGCCCCCTCCCTACATGGCACACACTAAGTACAACCATGATTTCATCTTTGTTGTTGTAGATCATTTTTCCAAAATGGCTCATTTCATTCCACATCATAAGACCGACGATGCTTCACATGTTGCAAATCTCTTTTGTAGGGACAACTTACGACTACATGGAGTGCCCAAGACCATTGTCTAGGATCGTGAAATTAATTTCCTTAGCTACTTTTGGAAGACACTATGCGCTAAGCTCGGGATCAAGCTACTATTCTCTTCGACATATCATCCGCAAACCGATGATAAAATGTAAGTGACGAACTAGACGCTCTCAACTCTCCTACGCGTGCTGGTCAAGAGGAACATCAAGGAATGGGAAGATTGCCTCCCCATCGCCGAGTATGCCTACAACCGCGCAACACACTTCACCACCAGCAAGTCTCCTTTTGAAGTGGTTTACGGATTCAATCCTTTGTCCACTGGACGTACTCCTGCTTCCACTCCAAGAGCGAGTGAACATGGGCGCAAGCACAAGTGCACGCTACATCAAGAAAATGCATGACGATACAAGCGCACGATAGAACATCAAGTGGAACACGTCACCGCCATGCGCAACATCAACAAGAGCCCCAAGGTTTCAAGGCCGGTGATCTTGTGTGGCTCCACCTACGCAAGGACCGCTTCCCCGCCGAGCGCAAGTACAAGCTACTTCCTCGAGCCGATGGTCCCTTCAAGGTGTTGGCATGCTACAACAACAATGCCTACAAGATCGATATTCCACATGACAAGTACAACGTAAGCGACACCTTCAACGTCACAGACCTATCTCCCTTCCATGGTGATGAAGATATTGATCCAAAGACGGATATCTCTCAAGGGGGGAGATGATGCGGAGCATCCCATGGTCATCCACGTGGACCCGTCACCAACACCACAATTCCTAAGTGGCCTATGATAAGGGCCCGCGCACGCACCATCGAATCCGTGGTGACATCTCTCTTTGCCCAACCATCGTTTGACCCACTCGAGATATGGTCACTACCTCAAGCGGAAACTCTCTACATACTAAGGTACTCGGAAAGAGATCACAAAACAACTACAAAGATCATCGAGGACACCAAGCTCGGAAGGACCAAAGAGGGACCGAGGATGAGCTACGGCCCTCGGAGTTCCGGACCACGTCGGACGTCCGACGCCTGGAACCCAGCACTAGCCCAAGGACGAGCAGATCGCCCCAGCGTTCGGACGACCGATGATGCTCGGACGTCCAACACATCCCAGCGTTCGGACAACCGAGCCCATCCAGAAATCCGGCGCTAAGTCACCCGAACCGAATCCTCGTATGAGAGAAGCCTCCGGACGACCGAGCCTCGGACTTTCAACAAGCTCTGAAAATCTGGCTACTCCGCACCCGCGCCGAAACTTCGAACGACCGGCCGACTCTAGACATCCGGACCGCCATGAAGCCTCAGACGTTCGACCGCTCCCAGACGTTTGGACCGTGACTGCGCACAGCCACTCGGGCCTTGTCCCATGTACCCCTTCATTCGCCTAAGACTATAAATATACTGCCCCTCCTCTAGCTAGGGTTAGCTTATGTTTATAACTTGATATTGTTGAGCAGAACTCCATCTACTTCCTTCCGTCGTGGAGTGATACACCTCTAAGTGAGAAGATCCGAAGTGGATGCCAAGGCCCCTATCATGGGAAGATCCCACGGGATATCAATGCCCCTCCTCTACAGACTGGGAGACTATTGGTTATGTGTATCCTTGCGTTGATTGTGGATCTATGTATCCCGAGTGTTTGTGTATTTCTAGTGGATGTGTGATCGGAGATCGTTCGTGGATTTGTGTTTTGTTCTCCTGATTTCTCCCTTTTATCCCCTCCAAGTGTGAAAAGATCGACGTTATCGGGCTTGCCCCGTATCAGGACCCCTCCTCCAAGGGGCCACAAAATTACTTCTCCAATCCATCATATATACAGCCCTTAGGGCGCTATTTAGACATGGATTTTGTTCAAATTACCAGTTTGCCATAGCCGCAACTTCACATCGTTCATTTGTGTTCCACGACGAGACCAAGACGTCACAAAACCCCACTTTCATCAATAAAGTTTTCCTCTTTTATTCGCAATATCCAGATTGCAATCTCAGTTTCTTGCTTCTTCTTCGTTTGCGTGCAGGAAATAGACCCTCATGGTCAGGTTGATCATGCTCCGGCGTGGTCAATAACCTCTCAGATTTGGTTTAGTGATTGCTAAGGCGTGACGTCCTGACATGTTAGTAGTCGGATCGTCAAAGTCAACTCTACCATAAACAATAGCCACATCTCTTCGAAAGACGGGGACAACTTTGCCTCTATCAAGTGGCATCAGATTTGTAGGTTACTTGGTGAGATTTTACCAGTTTTTCGTAGTTAGACTGCATATGTTCTTCATACCTATAGTCCATGAAAAATCCACACAAAAAATTAGTGTTTGATCCACATATCCTGTTGAGGTGGCAATTAGGGACAATAGTGGCAAGGTTAAGGTAACATGTATTGTTCATGTGCATTTTAGCATTGCTACATATTTTGATTATGTTGATTGTGATGTGGTACCCATGCAAGCATGTTACGTTTTACTTGGTAGGCCATGGAAATTTGAAAAAAAATATGTACACCATGGTAGGACAAATTAGTATACTCTTGTTCATAAGGATCAAAATATAACTTTGCTTCCTATGTATCCTGAACATATTATGAAACATGACATTGCTAGAGCTAGTAAAGCGAAGCAGGAGCTAAATAAGAGTGAAAATCAGATTGTAGCAAAGGAATTTGAGCAACACCATAAGCCTAATAAACCATCATTTAGTGTTGCATCCGAAATAAAATTGAAGAGTAGATGTTTACTTGCTACTAAATCTGATATTATTAATTTGGATGTTACTATATATATTTGCTATGCTTCTATATGCAAAGAGGTATTATTTTCTTTTGAGGACATGCCTCTCTTTGCCTCCTGCTATCATTAACATTTTGGAGGAGTTCGCTAACGTCTTTCCACAAGACGTGTCACCGGGATTACCACCTATTTGAGGGATTGAGTATCACATTGACTTAATTCCCAGGGCATGGCTACCCAACCGCGCACCATACCGTACTAATCCAGAGGAGACAAAGGAGATTATGTGTCAAGTACAGGAGCTGCTCGACAAAGGTTATATACACGAATCCTTAGTCCTTGTGATGTTCATATTATTCTAGTGTCGAATAAGGATGGTAAATAAGGTATGTGTGTGGATTGTAGAGGCATTGATTATATTACTATTCGTTATCCTCATCCTATTTCTAGGCCAGATGATATGCTTGATTAATTAAGTGGCTCTACAATTTTCTTCAAAGTTGATTTCGTAGTGGATACATCAAATTCAGATGAAATTGGGAGATGAATAGAAAACAACATTTAAAACTAAGTTTGGTTTATATGAGTGGTTAGTTATGCCTTTTGGGTTAACTAATGCAACTAGTACTTTCATGAGATTAATGAATGAGGTTTTACGTGCTTTCATTGGATGATTTCTGGTAGTCTATTTTGATGATATACTAATTTATAGTAGATCTTTGGAGGAACACTTGGAACATTTACATGTTTTTTATTGCTCTACATGATGCACGTTTGTTTGGTAACCTTGGGAAGTGCATCTTTTGTACCGACCGAGTATATTTTCTTGGCTATGTTGTTACTCCATAGGGAATTGAAGTTGATAAAGCCAAGATTGAAGCTATTGAGAGTTGGCCGCAGTCCAAATTGGTCACACATGTGACGAATATTTTTGGCCACGTTGGTTTCTATAGGCATTTCGTGAGAGATTTCAACACCATTACTGCACCTCTTGATGAGCTTAGAAAGAAGGATGTGCCTTTTGCTTGGGGTACTGCACAGGAAGAAGACTTCACGGTATTAAAAGATAAGTTAAGACATGCTCTTTTACTCCAACTTCCTTATTTTAATAAGAATTTCGAGTTTGAATGCGATGCTAGTGGAATTGGATTAGGAGGTCTGTTATTTCAAGATGGTAAACTTGTTGCTTACTTTTCTGAAAAATTGAGTGGGCCTAGTGTGAATTATTCTAGTTATGATAAGGAATTATATGCTCTTGTTCGGACTTTGGAAACATGCCAACATTATTTATGGCCCAAAGAATTTGTTATACATTCTGATCATGAATCTTTGAAACATATTAAAAGTCAAGCAAAACTGCACCATAGACATGCTAAATGGGTTGAATTCATTGAGACTTTCACTTATGTCATTAAACACAAGAAGGGCAAAGAAAATGTTATTGTTGATGCATTGTCCCGTCATTAACTATGCTTTCACAACTTGACTTTAAAATATTTGCTTTGAAGACCATCAAAGATCAATATGTGCATGGTGCTGAATTTCGAGATGTTTTGTAGCATTGTAAAGAAGGGAGGACACGGAACAAGTTCTACATTAATGATGGATCTGTGTTCCGTGCTAACAAGCTATGGATTCAAGCAAGCGTCGTTCATCTTTTGTTGTTGCAAGAGGTGCGTGGAGGAGGATTAATGGGACATTTTGGCGCAAATAATACGAAGGACGTACTTGCTACACATTTCTTTTGGCCAAAGATGAGACAAGATGTTGAGTGTTTTGTTGCTCGCTGCACTACATATCAAAAAGCTAAGTCGTGACTCAATCCACATGGTTTATATATGCCTTTGACTATACCTAGTGTTCCTTGGGAGGATATATCCATGGACTTTGTTTTAGGTTTACCTCGAACAAACAAGGGGAGGGATAGCATAATTTTTGTTGTGGAAATATATTCAAAAATGGCACACTTTATAACATGTCATAAAAGTGATGCTGCTACTAATGTTGCTGATTTGTTCTTTCGTGAAATTATTCGCTTGCATGGTCTACCAAATACAATTGTTTCAGATCGTGATGCTAAATTTCTTAGCCACTTTTGGAGATGTTTATGGGCTCTGTTGGGGACTAAACTGCTTTTTAGTACTACATGTCACCCCCAAACTGATGGATAAACTGAAGTAGTCAATACCTCGTGCGCCTTTAGTACTACATGTCACCCCCAAACTGATGGACAAAATGAAGTAGTCAATACCTCATGTTTATGGGCTCTGTTGGGGACAAAACTGCTTTTTAGTACTACTATGCTTAGGGATTTTTGAAGAATAACTTGAAAATGTGGGAACAAAGCTTGCCTCATATTGAATTTTCTTATAACCATTCATTGTATTCTACTACTAAGATGTGCCCCTTTGAAATTGTGTATGGTTTCATACCTCGTGCGCCTATTGATTTGTTGCCTCTTCCATTTTCAAAGAACGTTAATTTTGATGCTAAACAACATGTTGAATTGATCTTAAAAATGCATGAGGTGACTAAGCAAAAATTGAGAGTATGAATGCTAAATACAAATTTGCTGGTGATAAGGGTAGAAAACATGGTCTATTTGCACCTAGAGATCTTGTTTGGTTACATTTGCATAAGGATAGATTTCATGATTTGTGCAAGTCAAATATAATGGCACGTGCTTATGGTACTATTAAGGTGTTAGAGAAAATAAATGATAATGCATAAAAACTTAAGCTGCCTGCAGAGTTTGGGGTTAGTCCCACTTTTAACATTTAAGATTTGAAGCCTCATGATACGGGGCAAGCCCGTGAGTCCCGATTCTTTCACACTTGGAGGGGAAAGGGAGGGAAATCAAGAGGTAAATAAACACTCAAAGACGATCCCGAAGTCACACATCCACAAGATCCAACGAATCACGATATAGAAGGTTCAGAGCCAACAAACAGATACAAGTACCGATAGCCTTCCCACTCTGGACATGGGTCTTGATATGCACGAGGGGATCTTCCATTGAAAGGGGCCTTGACATTCGCTTCGGATCTTCTCACCTAAAGGTGTCTCACCTCATGAGGGAAGGTAGTAGATGGAGCTATGCTCAACAATGGTATTTGCTAAAAATAAGCTAACCCTAGCTAGAGGAGGGGTGCGGTTTATATAGTCTAAGGCGAGACAGGGGATACATGGGCCAAAGCCTGCGAGCCTGTGCGCTGACAGGATCCGAATGTCCGGACGAGGTCAAACCTCCGACGGCTCAGGATGGTCCGAACATCAGGAGGAGGCCGAAAGTCCGAGAGTTCGGTGTGGGCATGCCTAGGCTGGATTTTTGGACGTTCGGGGCTCGGTCGTCTGAAGGCTCCGGTCTTCCGACGTTTTGGAGCGGGTGCCTGGGCGCTGGATTTACGAGATGCCTCGGATGTCCGTGTGCTGGAGCGTGTCGGTCGTCCGGGCGATGTTGGTCATCCGTGCGTTGCGGAGTTCGGCTCGCCTTCAGCTGGGATGGTCTACACACGTCGGAGGTTCGAGGCGTGTCGATCGTCTAATGTCGGCTGGACATTCGAGACCTGGGACTTGTCCTTAGCTTGTTCCTTGTCCTTCCAAACTTGACGTCCTTCGTTCGAGAACCTGAGTGTACAGATAACTTCCGCCTGAGGTAGTGACCATGCCTTGAGTGGGTCAAACGGAGATTGAGCAAGGAGAGATGTCACCTTGTTTTCAATGGCATGTGCACGGGATCTCGTCATGGGTCCTCTCGAGGCTTGCAATGTGGGTGACGGGACCATGGGGTGATCATGGGATGCTCCGCATCATCTCCCCCCTTGGGGTAGATCCGTCGTTGGATCAACATCGTCATCACAATGGAAGTGAGATAATTCCATGACGTTGAAGGTGTCGCTCACATTGTACTTGTCGCATGGGATGTCGATCTTGTAGGCATTGTCGTTGTAGCGTGCCAACACCTATAAGGGTCTATCGGCTCGAGGAAGCTTCTTGGACTTGTGCTCGGTGGGGAAATGGTCCTTGCAAAGTTGTGGCAACACAAGATCACCGACCTTGAACACCATGGTGTGCTTGTTGATGTTACGCTTGGCGGTGACGCGATCCACTTACGTTCTATTGTGCGCCATGTATCGTAATGCATCTTCTTTATGTAGCTTGCCCTTTCACTTGCGTCCATGTTGACATGCTCTTGGAGTGGTAGAGGAAGGATGTCCTATGGGGACAACGGGTTGAAGCCGTAGACCACTTCGAAAGGGGATTTGCCAGTGGTGAAGTGTCTTGTAGGTTGTAGGCCTACTCGGCGATGTGGATGCAATCTTCCCATTCCTTGAAATTCTTCTTTATCAACACACGTAGTAGACTTCAGAGCGTCCGGTTCGTCACCTCCGCTTGGCCATCAGTTTGTGGGTGATAGGCCAAAGAGAATAGGAGCTTGATCCCAAGATTGGCACATAGTGTCTTCCAAAATTAGCTAAGGAACTTGACATCGCTATCCGAGACAATGGTGATGAGGACATCCCTACTAATGTTACACCCACCCCGACTGCTATACATACAGGACCAATTACTAGAGCTCGCGCACGTCAATTGAATTACCAGGTACTTTCGTTTCTTGGAAATCCTTCTAATATTCATGAACATATGATGCTGCCTAAATTAGATACTTTTGTTTTACTTATGAATGAAGGACCTATCATGGATAAGAAGGATGACCATTGGAGCGGGATCAAGCATGGAGGAGAAGGTGCGCGCGCGGGGAAGAACATTGGAGCTTCCAGTGATGATTTTCGCACATTGAAGCCACCATAATGGGAGTGGGAAGCTTTGGACGAAATATGCATGATGCCACTTTATAAAATTCGTCCATAGGCTAATATAGGTGCTGCGCCACCTTAATTTTGGGCCAGGCCCATGTAATTTCGAAATACCATATTATAGGCTGTTTTTAGAGTCCGTATGTATGGGGAAACTGACTTAGGGTCGGTTTCGGACCCCTCCTCCAAGGGGCCACGAAATTCCCTTCTATTCCCCCATATATACAGCCCTTAGGGCTTCGTTTTAGGTTTGGGTTTTGTTTAGATTACAAGTTCGCCATAGCAGCAACTTCGCGTTCTTCGTTTGTGTCCCGCGACCAGACAAAGGCGTCACAGAACCCCACTTCATCAATAAAGCTTTCCTCTTATATTCGCAATATCCAGATTGCAATCTTAGTTTCTTGCTTGTTCTTCGTTTGCGTGCAGGAAATAGACCCTCGTGGTCAGGTTGATCGTGCTCCGGCGTGGTCAATAACCTCTCAGAGTTGGTTTAGCGATTGCTAAGGCGCGACGTCTCACACGTTCGTAGTCGGATCGTCAAAGTCTACTCCACCAAAAACGATAGCCACCATCTCATCGAAAGACAGGGACAACTTCGCCTATATCAAGTGGTATCAGATTTCCAGGTTGCTCGGTGAGATTTTACCAGTTTTCGTAGTTTAGATCGCATCTGTTCTTCATACCTTTAGTCCACGAAAAAGCCAAAAAAAAAATTAGGGTTAGATCATCATATCCGAACCAATCTGAGCCTTTGCATAGTCTTTTCAGTATTTTGCTTTGTTGAATTGGCGGTTACATCGTTGTGTCGAGTTGCTGGTCTTAGTGTCTAGTCCTTTAGAGTTTCGAGTTCTTTTCACAGGTTGTCACGCCGCCACCGCATCATCTTCATAGTTGCCATATACCACCACCATCATCGCCGCTGCCATATCTCATCATCCATCATCACTCTCCATTGGTGTCCATATATACCACCACAAATCCTCCACCAATCCAAGTCCAGTTCGTTTTAGGTTTAGTTTCGAGATCCTTTTGATTTCGGATCCGTGTTTTGCTACCTGCGCAGGTGTCGAAAAAAAAAAAAAAAAAAAAAAAGAGTCTGGCACGCTTTGCAGAGCACGTTTTGGCCCAAAAAAATTTCGGCTGAAAATATTTTTTCCCTATCTTGATTTTAGGTTCCCCGGAGCGTTTTGAGACACTTGCTATCATAGTGATTTTTGTCGAAATTTTTGGGTCGTCGCAGCCCCCGGATTGCTCCAGAAAAAAAAAAATTAGTCCAAAAGAAAAATTCGTGCCCATCTTGCTTATACGACGTGGCAAGAGTTTTGAGACACTCGCCGTTGTAGTGAGTTTTTGAAAAAAAAAAAAAAAAAAGAGGCGCCGAAAAAAAAACAAAAAAGAGGCGCCGAAAAAAAAAAAAACGAAAAAAAAAATCCGATTGTGCTTTTCCCTTGTTTAGGTGTATCGTCGTGTTTTTGTTGGTGTTTTAGGCTCGCGTCTCTAGCACGGTCTAGCCTAGGACCAGCACAGTACCGTCGTTGAGCGTTTATTCAACCTTGCATCTCTGAATTGATTATTGCTGACCCTTTTTGCTACCATATTATAAGCCATCCCAGCTCCACATACTCCTACGCCGTGTGCTTGACACCACCTGGCAATCGCTCTATCCAAGCTTTAAGAGTTTTGGCTACAACGGTTGCCGATCACCGCCTGCTACTGGGTAAGAACTGGTAAGAAATTGAGATTCGCTTAAAGGATTTGTGCCACACCACCACCACCACCACGTCCCAGCAGTCTGTAGGTTTCATATTGTGTGTTTCCTATTTCTGCTAACCATGCCAGGATCACACAATGACGAGATCGACTGGGAGAGCATGACCAACAAAGCGCTCTATGATAAATTTCAGCAAATGATGGCTGAGCAGGTACAGGACTTCGTGAACAACTTTGGAGTTGCCATGGAGAAGCTAGATGGTTTGGAGAAGACATTCGACTCCAAGATGGACGCCAAGTTCAATGAGGTGCTTGCCCGTCTACCTCCACCAGCTGCCGTTCCTATTCCTTTCGAACGACGAGCGCGACGTGTGCCTCTCGGCCACGCCCAACATCCTGGTACTGTTGATACTGCTGCTACTTCGGTGGCTCGTGCGGCTACTGTCGTTGAGCAGGTTGAAGATTATGATGGTGATTTCGATGATGAGGGAGAGGTTGCTCCAGATCCGCCCCATGGGCAACCACCACCATACGCACCAGGTCGACCACATGGCTACAACCGTAACGGTAGGGCTGCACCACCCCCGCAGGTACGGGATCATGACCATCTCCCTAAACTTAAATTGAATATTCCGACGTTTGAGGGTAGATATGTTCCTGATATATATCTTACATGGGAGTTAGAAACAGAACAACGTTTTACATGCTTACAATTTCTAGAGGATCGACGTGTTGCTGCTGCTGTTTGTTCATTCACTAGTTTTGCTTGTGTTTGGTGGTCAGAACATTGTAGAATACACCCTAATAATATTCCAACTACTTGGGCTGCTTTGAAAACTGCTATGCGAAATCGTTGGGTGCCACCTTATTATCAACGTGAATTGCTTCAAAATTTGCAGCGTTTAAGACAAGGAAAAAATTCTGTAGAAGAATATTATCAGGAATTACAAACTGGTATGATTAGATGTGGTATTGTTGAGGAGAATGAAGCTATGCTTGCACGTTTTATGGGTGGATTAAATAGAGAGATTCAGACTATTCTAGAGTATAAGGAGTATAACACTATCACTCGTTTATTTCATCTTGCTTGCAAAGCTGAACGTGAAGTGCAGGATCGACAGGCAATGGCGAGAACTACTAATTTTGCAGGCCGTACTTCATCATGGACGCCACGTACCTCCTCTGCTTCCGCACGTCCTGCTGCAACACCACCTCCTTCAACCTCCAACTCTAATCGCGATACCAGGCAACAGGCTCCTACTGCACCCTCTGCGAAGAGCACACCTTTTGGGCCTGCACAGAGTTCTTCTTCATCTATTGCATCCACAGGGCAAACACATGAGGTTATATGTCGTCGTTGCAAGGGTGGAGGTCACTATGCGAGAGAATGCCCTTCCAAGCGTGTAATGATTGTTACTGAGGATGGTGGATATGCGTCCGCTAGTGATTATGATGAGGAGACTTTGGCACTTATTGCAAGTGACGAACAGGGTGGCGAGGATGCAGAACCAGAAACACAATACATGGCTGCTGATTACGCTGACAGGTATGAAAGTTTAGTTGCTCAACGTGTTCTCAGTGTGCAGGTTACACACGCTGAGCAAAATCAGAGGCACAACTTGTTCCACACAAAGGGAGTTGTGAAAGAGCGTTCTGTTCGCATCATCATCGATGGAGGGAGTTGCAATAACTTGGCTAGCATGGAGATGGTGGAGAAGCTGTCTCTATCCACCAGACCACATCCTCATCCTTATTACATCCAATGGTTCAACAATAGTGGCAAGGTTAAGGTAACACGTACTGTTCGTGTGCATTTTAGCATTGCTACATATTCTGATTATGTGGATTGTGATGTGGTACCCATGCAAGCATGTTCTGTTTTACTTGGTAGACCATGGCAGTTTGATAAAAATTCTGTACACCATGGTAGGACAAATCAGTATACTCTTGTTCATAAGGATCATAATATCACTTTGCTTCCTATGTCTCCCGAACATATTATGAAAGATGACATTGCTAGAGCTAGTAAAGCAAAACAGGAGAAAAATAAGAGTGAAAATCAGATTGTAGCACAGGAATTTGAGCAACACCATAAGCATAATAAACCATCATCTACTGTTGCATCTGAAATAAAATTGAAGAGTGGATGTTTACTTGCTACTAAATCTGATATTAATGATTTGGATGTTGCTACATATGTTTGCTATGCTTTTGTATGTAAAGAGGTATTATTTTCATTCGAGGACATGCCTCCCTCTTTGCCTCCTACTGTCATTAACATTTTGCAGGAGTTCGCTGACGTCTTTCCACAAGACGTGCCACCGGGATTACCGCCTATTCGCGGGATTGAGCATCAGATTGACTTAATTCCCGGTGCATCCCTACCCAACCGTGCGCCCTACCGTACCAATCCAGAGGAGACAAAGGAGATTATGCGTCAAGTACAGGAGCTGCTTGACAAAGGTTATATACGTGAATCCCTTAGTCCTTGTGCTGTTCCTATTATTCTAGTGCCTAAAAAGGATGGTACATCGCGCATGTGTGTGGATTGTAGAGGCATTAATAATATTACTATTCGTTATCGTCATCCTATTCCTAGACTAGATGATATGCTTGATGAATTAAGTGGCTCTACAATTTTCTCCAAAGTTGATTTGCGTAGTGGATACCATCAAATTCGTATGAAATTGGGCGATGAATGGAAAACAGCATTTAAAACTAAGTTTGGATTATATGAGTGGCTAGTCATGCCTTTTGGGTTAACTAATGCACCTAGCACTTTCATGAGATTAATGAATGAGGTTTTACGTGCTTTCATTGGACGATTTGTGGTAGTCTATTTTGATGATATATTGATTTTTAGTAGATCTTTGGAGGAACATTTGGAACATTTACGTGCTGTTTTTACTGCGCTACGTGATGCACGTTTGTTTGGTAACCTTGGGAAGTGCACCTTTTGCACCGACCGGGTATCTTTTCTTGGCTATGTTGTTACTCCACAGGGAATTGAAGTTGATACAGCCAAGATCGAAGCTATTGAGAGTTGGCCGCAGCCCAAAACGGTCACACAAGTAAGGAGTTTTCTTGGCCTCGCTGGTTTCTATAGGCGTTTTGTGAGAAATTTCAGCACCATTGCTGCGCCTCTCAATGAGCTTACAAAGAAGGACGTGCCTTTTTCTTGGGGTACCGCACAGGAAGAAGCCTTCACGGTCTTGAAAGATAAGTTAACACATGCTCCTTTACTCCAACTTCCTGATTTTAATAAGACTTTCGAGCTTGAATGTGATGCTAGTGGAATTGGGTTAGGAGGTGTGTTACTACAAGATGGTAAACCTGTTGCGTACTTTTCTGAAAAATTAAGTGGGCCTAGTCTGAATTATTCTACTTATGATAAGGAATTATATGCTCTTGTTCGGACTTTGGAAACATGGCAACATTATTTATGGCCCAAAGAATTTGTTATACATTCTGATCATGAATCTTTGAAACATATTAAAAGTCAAGCAAAACTGAACCGTAGACATGCTAAATGGGTTGAATTCATTGAGACTTTCCCTTATGTCATTAAACACAAGAAGGGTAAAGACAATGTTATTGCTGATGCTTTGTCTCGTCGTTATACTATGCTTTCACAACTTGACTTTAAAATATTTGGTTTGGAGACCATCAAAGATCAATATGTGCATGATGCTGAATTTAGAGACGTGTTGCAGAATTGTAAAGAAGGGAGAACATGGAACAAGTTCGTTATTAATAATGGATTTGTGTTTCGTGCTAACAAGCTATGCATTCCAGCTAGCTCCGTTCGTCTTTTGTTGTTACAGGAGGCGCACGGAGGAGGATTAATGGGACACTTTGGCGTGAAGAAGACGGAGGACGTACTTGCTACACATTTCTTTTGGCCAAAGATGAGACGGGATGTTGAGCGTTTTGTTGCTCGCTGCACTACATGTCAAAAAGCTAAGTCACGACTCAATCCTCATGGTTTATATATGCCTTTACCTGTACCTAGTGTTCCTTGGGAGGATATATCTATGGACTTTGTTTTAGGTTTACCTCGAACAAAGAAGGGGAGGGATAGCATATTTGTTGTCGTGGATAGATTTTCTAAAATGGCACACTTTGTACCATGTCATAAAAGTGATGATGCTGCTCATGTTGCTGATTTGTTCTTTCGTGAAATTATTCGGTTGCATGGTGTGCCAAATACAATTGTTTCCGATCGTGATGCTAAATTTCTTAGCCACTTTTGGAGATGTTTATGGGCTAAGTTGGGGACTAAACTACTTTTTAGTACTACATGTCACCCCCAAACTGATGGCCAAACTGAAGTAGTCAATAGATCATTGTCTACTATGCTTAGGGCTGTTTTGAAGAATAACCTGAAAATGTGGGAAGAATGCTTGCCTCATATTGAATTTGCTTATAATCGTTCGCTACATTCTACCACTAAGATGTGCCCTTTTGAAGTTGTGTATGGTTTCTTACCTCGTGCACCTATTGATTTGTTGCCTCTTCCGTCTTCGGAGAAGGTTAATTTTGATGCTAAAGAACGTGCTGAATTGATATTAAAGATTCATGAGTTAACTAAGGAAAACATTGAGCGTATGAATGCTAAATACAAACTTGCTGGAGATAAGGGTAGAAAACATGTTGTCTTTGCACCTGGAGATCTTGTTTGGTTACATTTGCGTAAGGATAGATTTCCTGATTTGCGCAAGTCAAAGCTAATGCCACGTGCTGATGGTCCTTTTAAGGTGTTAGAGAAAGTAAATGATAATGCATATAAACTTGAGCTGCCTGCAGAGTTTGGGGTTAGCCCCACTTTTAACATTGCAGATTTGAAGCCTTATTTGGGTGAGGAAGATGAGCTTCCGTCGAGGACGACGTCAGTTCAAGAAGGGGAGGATGATGAGGACATCCCTACTAATGTTACACCCACCCCGACTGCTATACATACAGGACCAATTACTAGAGCTCGCGCACGTCAATTGAATTACCAGGTACTTTCGTTTCTTGGAAATCCTTCTAATATTCATGAACATATGATGCTGCCTAAATTAGATACTTTTGTTTTACTTATGAATGAAGGACCTATCATGGATAAGAAGGATGACCATTGGAGCGGGATCAAGCATGGAGGAGAAGGTGCGCGCGCGGGGAAGAACATTGGAGCTTCCAGTGATGATTTTCGCACATTGAAGCCACCATAATGGGAGTGGGAAGCTTTGGACGAAATATGCATGATGCCACTTTATAAAATTCGTCCATAGGCTAATATAGGTGCTGGGCCACCTTAATTTTGGGCCAGGCCCATGTAATTTCGAAATACCATATTATAGGCTGTTTTTAGAGTCCGTATGTATGGGGAAACTGACTTAGGGTCGGTTTCGGACCCCTCCTCCAAGGGGCCACGAAATTCCCTTCTATTCCCCCATATATACAGCCCTTAGGGCTTCGTTTTAGGTTTGGGTTTTGTTTAGATTACAAGTTCGCCATAGCAGCAACTTCGCGTTCTTCGTTTGTGTCCCGCGACCAGACAAAGGCGTCACAGAACCCCACTTCATCAATAAAGCTTTCCTCTTATATTCGCAATATCCAGATTGCAATCTTAGTTTCTTGCTTGTTCTTCGTTTGCGTGCAGGAAATAGACCCTCGTGGTCAGGTTGATCGTGCTCCGGCGTGGTCAATAACCTCTCAGAGTTGGTTTAGCGATTGCTAAGGCGCGACGTCTCACACGTTCGTAGTCGGATCGTCAAAGTCTACTCCACCAAAAACGATAGCCACCATCTCATCGAAAGACAGGGACAACTTCGCCTATATCAAATGGTCTTGGGCACTCTATGTAGTTGTAAGATTTCCCTACAAAATAGATTTGCAGTATCTGAAGCATCATCGGTCTTATGGCATGGAATGAAATGAGCCATTTTGGAAAAACGATCTACAAAAAGAAACACAAAATCAAGGCCGTATTTAGTGCATGGAAAACCAAGTACAAAGCACATACTAATGTCTTCCCAAGGTTGAAAAGGTATAGCGAGAGGCATGTAAAGACCACGGGATTGAGCTTTTGACTTAGCTTTGCGACATGTAGAGCATCGGTTGGTGAAGCGTCCCATATCACAAAACATCTTTGGAAAAAATTACTTGTTGGAGAGGGTGGCATATGTCTTGTCACGTCCACTGTGAGCTTCTTGCAAAAGCCAAAAACGAAGAGAAGACTCGGGTATGCAAAGTTTGTTAATGTGCATAAGATAGGCATCTTTCATATAGTAGTTCTCCAAACAAGATTTCACTTGGCACTTAGCATACAGAGTAGCAAAACAAGCATCATGCTCATACAAGTATTTCATATGCTCAAAATAAATAATATTTAATTCAAGTTGAGTAATAAGCATGCATTTGCGGTAAGGAGCATCTGCCAGAACATTTTCTTTACCCTTAATGTATTTGATGACATAAGGGAAAGATTCAATGAATTCACTCCATTTAGCATGGCGTTTGTTCAACTTAGTTTGACCCTTAAGATATTTGAGAGTTTCATGGTCGGTATGAATAACAAATTCATGTGGTTGGAGGTAATGCTCCCAAACATGTAACACTCTCACCAAAGCATACAATTCCTTATAATAGATGGGGTAATTAAGTTGATCATTGGAAAGTTTCTCACTGGAGTACGCAATGGAGCGCTTTTCTTGCATTAGCACACCACCTATGCCATTACCACTAGCATCACAATGCACTTCCAAAGTTTTATCGAAGTAGGATAATGCAAGCAAAGGTGCATGATAGCAACTTTTTAAGCTCAAGGAATGTGGTGCCTTGCGTTGGTCCCCAAATGAAAGGTGCATTTTTCTTGATCAAAGCATGGAGATGGGATGCCATAATGCTAAAATCCTTTACAAAGCAACGGTAGAAACCGGCTAGTCCTAGGAACACTTGGTGCAAATTGGTGGGTGTGGTCCAAGTTTCAGTTGGTTCAATTTTAGTTTCTTCCACATGGACACCCTTAGAAGAAACCACAAATCCTAGGAAAACAACCTTTTCAACACCAAAAGTGCATGTTCCCATGTTAGCATACAATTGTTCCTTCCTAAGAACTTGCGATACTTCCCTAATGTGTTTAACATGCTCTTCAAGAGATTCACTAAAAAGAAGAATGTCATCAAAGTATACCACAATGCAATATCCAATGAATGGGCGTAAGAGGTGATGCATGACATGCATAAATGTACCCGGTGCTTCACATAAGCCCATGGGCATCACTAGCCATTCATATAGATCAAACTAAGTTTTGAAAGTCGTTTTCCACTCATCGCCCTCTTTTATGCATATTTGGTAGTAACCACTTTTCAACTCAATCTTGGAAAATATAGTGGCACCACTAAGTTCATCTAGAATATCATCTGGGCAAGGAAATGGTGGCAATATCTAATAGTTATAGCATTGATAGGGCGACAATCCGAACACAGGTGCATAGTACCATCTTGCTTAGATACAAGAATCGTGGGAACCACACAAGGACTTAAACTCTTGCATGCATGCCCTTTATCTAGGAGTTTTTGGAATTGCCTTTGGATCTCCTTAATTTCTTTGGGTTGACGCGGTAGGGTGCCTTGTTGGGGAGCGGTGCGCCCGGAATGAGGTTGATGCGGTGCTCAATACCTCTTTTTGGTGGTAGTCCTAGAGTTAGATCAACAGGAAATATGTCTTGAAATTCTTGCAACAATTGATACAACACAAGAGGAAGATGTTGTGAAGTGTTAGGCCGAACGACATCATCCTTGCACATGAGCACGTCGTGAAGAATGGCCAATGGGCTCTCACTCACATCCCTCAAATCTATTTTGGTGGTTAATAGAACTAGATCTCTCATGTCCCACATCGAGGAATCACTCATTTTTGGCTTGTGGCACTCACTCTCTTTGAGGTGGGTCACTCGCTCACTTTTATCTCCACGATGGGATGAAGTTTGCTTATCGGTGGTCACTTGACTTGGAGACATTGGGCGAAGTACATATTCCTTGCCCTTCATTTTGACGCTATAGTGATTTGTCCATATTCCTTGCCCTTCATTTTGACTCTATCGTGATTTGTCCGCCTATTGTGTATGACGCCATGGTCGAATTGCCAAGGTCTCCCGTGGAGTAGGTGGCAAACGAATGTGGGAACCACATCAGACTCCAAGGTGTCTTCATAAGCGCCTATCTTGAAGTAAACTTGTACAATGTGATGAACTTGGATAGTGCCTAAGTCACTAGGCCATTTGTAGCGACCCGACTCAAAACGAGTCAAGCCTTTGTGTGTTAGTGCCATCCCTGGATCAGTATGCTGGCACACACAGTACATCAATGTATATATCAAAGTGCAATCACATGTAAATAGCGTAAAGTTGATATATACCTCTTAAATCACAGCGGAAACAGTCAACGGGAGTGGAGTCCCAATAAACTCCAACGACAGGTTGAGTGTAGACTGTAACCCTGAATCGTACTCTTACTCATTGTAGAAAAGTATCTGCAACATAAGACGTTGCAGCCGTGCAGGTCAGTACATTGAATGTACCGACAAGATGATCATAGAAAGAATGATAAAGACTATTCTATATGCAAAAGGCTTTGTGGCTTTGTGTCTGAGTTTTTGCAGAAAAAGCTGATTTTATTTTCCCTACAACAAAGGAGTGAAACGAAAATCACTATTAACAGTTGGTTGTTAATGAGATGGTTCCACCAACCAATTCTCATGTCCCAAAAATTATTAATAGACCCACTCATCATAAAATTTATTAATGGTGTTGAGAATGGCTGATAGTATCATCTCCGGTGCTCATGTTGTGCATAACCGGGGACACAGCTAATCGATTAGTTTGACACTCTACAGAGGTTTGTACACTTCACCCGCAAGAATCGATCCCTCCTGTTATGTCCTCGCAATACCTGGTGTTTGAGAACGGGACGATCGAAACATGGTCTTCCATAGTGATCCTCCGATAGAAAGTCAGTGCCCATCCAAATCCTACCGTTCTTCTACATCTCGTAGCAACTGACCTACTGAAGTCATCACTAGGGTCAACCAAGCCGGAGCCCATATTGACTTGCGGTTGCACACGTAAGCTTTCCGGCCTTGAAGTATCCATCCATCTCTTTGATCCTGGGTGGCATTCTGTTGGGATGATCACAGGTAGATACCAGGATTCCCGGGCATAACCATGATAGATATCAGGCTGCCAAAATGCATGTCCAATCCACCAAGAGGTATATTGAGTCCTTGAAGTCTTGAAGTCTTGATCATCATGCAGGTCTTGAGATAATTAATTAACCTCACAATAGTCCTGAATCTCACAACCAACCCCGTCTACTAAAGCGTAGCAATTGTGAAGTAACGTCCCTTCCTGGACAATGGTAACAGGGTGTTGGGTTTCTCCTACCTCATGATACTACTACAAGTTAAAAGCTCAATAACCTACTGGATGTGTGATGGAAAGATTGATTCTAATGCAAATAAAACATAGGTAATGTAAGATGATCAAAGTGAACTTGCCTGTACTATTGATCAAGAAAATATCGCTCTCAGACATAACTTGATAGAACTATTCATCACTCTCTGATGAAAATCTATAAAATCAAACATTGCATTCATATAAGCATCATACTAGCAATCAATACTAACAATCAAAAAGGTAACACAAAACCAAAACACAAAAGGGTTGTGATGAAGGAAATACTTAAGACAAAAGTTAAAATAACAAAACTTCATCTAATCAACCATGTGTAGTTTTCCCTACAAATAACCTATTTTCAAAAGTAACAAAACAAAAACAAATTAAAATATAACAAAAGTATTTTAGTAAATATTTTATTAGCAAAAATAATTACTTTTGAAGAACAAGTAAGAATACGAAAACAACACACTAAACACCATAAGTTTTTGCCTAATAAACTTAACAACAAGAAAACAATAAAATATAAAACAAGAAAAGAAATAAGAGAACACAAAATATAAAACAACTAAATTAACAGAAGTTAAAACTTATAAAACAATTTACAAAATATTTTCAAATATGAAATCATACTAGCAATGAAATCAATTTGCAAGTTATGATTCAACTTGAATTGATTTCATGCAACCAAATAATAATATATGACCTACAAATAACTTGGGTGAAATATTATTTCTAACTAACATAAAACAATATAAAACTTGTCAACTGAATAATATAAAATAAAATAAAAACAATTTAAAACAAAAGAAATAGAAATAAACCTAAAAAGAACTAAAACAGAATCTGTTTTGTTTAAAATAGTAATTTAAAATATTCTAAAAATTCTCAAATTCTACCAACTGTTAAATAAAGTCACTAGTGACAATTATAAAAAAGAATCAACTCAAAAACTATTATTAAACTCAACTTATAAGAAAATTAGTGTTTGAAACAAATCTGTTTGAATTCAAATTTACATTATTCAAATATGGCCAAACTTGATATTTACAGAATCTAGAACAAATTTTTGACACAATGAAAAAAGAATCAAATTGAAAAATTAAACATAAAAGATATAAAGAAAACAAAAACAGAACTATTTTGTTTTTAAAACAGAAAACAGAAAAAGAAAATCTAACCTAGCGTATAGGGTGCTACGTGGCAGTTTCTCATTGGCTATGGGGGGTGCATGCTAGATGCAACGGAGCGAACGACCGGTAACTAAAAGAAAACGGTTCGCCTATTAAAATAAAACATGCGATCTAATCCTATCCGCTCCCTTACGATCTGACGGGAGAGGAGGAAGGGGAGCTCACCGTGGTGGAGGTGGCCGACGATGGCGGACTCCAACGACGGCGACGGCTCGGGTGAGCGTCCCAGTGGTCCTCCGGTGTCGGCGAGGACTCTGTTCGAAGAACACGAGGATGGCGATGATGATGATGACCTCGGTGTGGCTCGGGGGCAACGGGAGTGAGCTATATGAGCTCGTGGAGCTCCCGTGATATGGCTACTCCGGCGTGGTGGTCGGGCAAGGTGCTCCAGGGACCTCCGGCAACGATGGAGGGGTCCAGGTGAAAGCGGTGGTGCTCCGGTGATGATGGGCTAGGTCAGGGGGTTCAGGGAGGTGGGTGGTGAGCAGCACGAGCTCCGGGAGCTTCGGGTGGAAGGGAACTCCGGCGAGGCGGCGGTGGTGTTGGAGTAGCTCAGTGGGGCGGCAATGGTGCAGTGGCAGAGCGGAGCTCCGGCAAGCGATTGCTGCGGCGAGAGGGCACGGGGCTTGGGGTTTAGGGGCAGAACAAGGTGCAGGAGGGGTGGCTTAAATAGCCAGGGGCTTGGGGCTGCTCGGGGAAGGAAATAGAGGGAGATCCAGGGCAGTTTCGATCTCATCGGCGAGGGAAGGAAGGAGGGAGGAGGAAGAAGGAAGGAGAGCATGGTGATCGTGCACGCAGTCGGTGGGGTCCCTCGTCAGAGAGAGAGAGAGAGAGAGGAGAGAGGGAAAGGGATCGGTGGCCGATCAGAATCTTTTCGAATCTGGAGTGGATGGGTGTCGGCCGAAACCTTCCTAGTTGGGCTTCGGGGTTTCCTAAATATTTTTTTCCTTTTTTATAAACAAAACAGAAAAGGAAACTAAATAAATGAAAATCTAAAATAGTTTTATATAGACATATTATATATCAAAATGACCAAAAAAATAAATTCTAAAACATGAACATATTTTCACTGTCAAATAAATTCTTACAAAATAAGAAAAATCAAACAGTGCTACTGTTTGAAATAAAATGCAAATGAAACATTTTTAAAAATACCAAAATGGCTTCAAATTCCTTTATCTCCATTTTTATATTGAAGGGAATCATTTTACCCTATTTTCCATATATTTTATTTTTGGAGAAAATTAATTTGAATAAAAACCAAATAACTCCTAAGTGGTTTTGGATTTGAATTTTCAAACCACTATCAAATCCTTCTTTTAAACTTCCAACTCACATTTCATAATTTGAAGAAGTCCTTTTATCCTCTCTCATGAAAATCGTTGAGTTGCATAAAGTTTCTGAATTTGAAATATTTTCAAATGAAATTCAAACCATTTTTAAATCCCTTTTCATTTCTTTAATTGGAAGAAGTCATATCATCTTCACTCTGGGGTTTTGTGATGAAATAAATTTGAATTCCTGAGGATGAAAAATGCAGAGTGAAAGTTTTGGGGAGGTCATTTCATTCCCTCTCATTAGACTTTCAAAAAGTTTCAAATGTCACTCACATTTGAATCACTCAATCAAACAATCTATCATTCTATTGATTAATATAACATTCCGAAATTTGGGATGTACACCATTGGACCTTGTAGGGCGCGAGGGTGCTTCTTCTTGACCAATTGGAGCTTGTAGCAAAGGTATTAACTAGCAAAATTGTGCCAACTTCCTCCATCTATGATGACCTTGACGGACTTGCCTTGGATACCGGCCTTGGTGTGGAAGATGTGGCAATGTTCGTCCTCATATTCTTGTTGTTCAAGATCCAAAACCTTGGAAACAACAAGAGTGGGGATCGGATCATTGTTAGAAAAGATTTCTGAATCTTCGTCTTCATTGACTTGTCGGTGCATGGTGACGTGCTCCAATGCTTTCATCTCATCATCACTCATAGAGTCATAGCTGCCGTCGTCTTGAAGAATCATGATTTGTCTTGTTCGATACTCATAGGTCTTGTGGACGCGGCCTTGGCACGTGAATCTTCCTTGGATTTATGGCATTAATGAATGTACTCATAGGCCCAACCAATGCAATCTTGAAGCATTCTTGTTATAAGAAATCCATATTGATTGATGTGCACCATTTGTACTATAACTTTTTGAAGTATGTTTGCCAGTAATTTGGTGATAAACATTAATACCCTATTGAGAAGATAAATGGGTCTAAAATCATTGGGAGTGGTTGGTACTTCTTTTTTAGGAATACGTGTAATGAAGGAGGTATTTGTGCTTTCCAAATTAACTTTTCCCTCATGAAACTCCATGATGAGTTGTGTTAAATCCTTTCCAATAATATTCCAACATGCTTTGAGGAATTCAATATTAAATCCATATGGCCCACGTGATTTATCAGTGGGTAATGATTTCACCACTTCATCAATTTCCTCTTGTGTAAAAGGATTCTCAAGTTCCTGGAAGATTGTTGGGTTGACTTGCTGCTCATATAAATTATTGAGATCAAAATGCATTGTGTGCCCTCTTGAGTGACCCAATGTTTTCTTGAAAGCTTCCCAAAGGATTGCAGCTTTCCCTACATGATTAGTAATTTCAACTTGGTCCTCGTTCAACAGCATAACAATCTTATTGTGCTTATGGTTGATGGAAGCTATGGTATGAAAGAATTTTGTGTTCTCATCACCTAATTTGACTCCTTTTATTTTCCCTCTATACTTCCAATAGATATTATGATTCTTAAGCATAGTCAAGAGATATTCTTTTAAAATTGATCTGTAATTCTCTTCAAAAGTACTAAGGTTTCTGTATTCTTCAACGAGATCCCATAGGAAAATGCAGGCATTGAACTCCTCAATAATTTTTTTGTAACTAGACAAATTCTTAGACCATAATTTGAGATCTCTCGTCAGGTTTTTGAATTTGGCATTGATACACTTGGCAGAGTCACTGTGTCCAACTGGGATGGCCTAAGCATTTTTTACTATGTCCATAAACTCACTATGCTGCAACCAGTAATTTTCAAATCTGAAGACTTGAGATCTTGGAATACTAGTACCAATCTTAATCATGCATGGCAGGTGATCTAAAATAGGCTTAGCCAGTGGCGGAGCTGTAGAATCTGGAAAGGAAGTTAACCATGTAGTTGATGTAAAAACAGTCCAATTTTTCCAAGAGAGGATTTTCCTGCATGTTACTCCAGTTGTATTTTCTACCCTTGAGTGGTAATTCTACTAGTCCCAGGTGACTAATTGCCTCATTAAAAAGAAGCATTTGGTTAACATCTCCACCCCTTTGTTCCTGTCTTCTGGAGATCTAATGAAACTAAATTCCCCCATTATAATCCAGTTTTCTTCATCAGGCATCTGAATATTAGTAAACTAATCCAAAAATTCTCCTTTGAGTTGTTGATCACAAGGTCCAAATATGTTTGTTAAAAAACAGTTGTTGGAAGACATCTTACATGTAAACTTGATTGTAATTGAGTGTTGGAAATATGCCCTAGAGGCAATAATAAATGGTTATTATTATATATTTCCTTGTTCATGATAATCGTTTATTATCCATGCTATAATTGTATTTATTGGAAACTAAAATACATGTGTGGGTACATAGACAACACTGTGTCCCTAGTATGCCTCCAGTTGACTAGCTCGTTGATCAAAGATGGTTATGGTTTCCTGGCCATAGACATGACATGTCATTTGATAATGGGATCACATCATTAGGAGAATGATGTGATGGACAGGACCCAAACTATAAATGTAGCATATGCTCGTGTTAGTTTATTTCTATAGTTTTATGCATGTCAAGTATATGTTCCTATGACCATGAGATCATGCAACTCAGTAACACCGGAGGAATAATTTGTGTGTATCAAACATCGCAACGTAACTGGGTGACTATAAAGATGCTCTACGGTTATCTCCGATGGTGTCTGTTGAGTTCGCACGGATCAAGACTAAGATTTGTTACTCCGTGTGATGGAGATATATCTTAGTGCCCACTCGGTAATACACCATCACAACAAGCCTTGCAAGCAAAGTTACTAATGTGTTAGAAGCAGGATCTTGTACTACGAAACGAGTAAAGAGACTTGCCTGTAACGAGATTGAACTAGGTATGGAGATACCGATGATCGAATCTCGGGCAAGTAACAAACCGATGGACAAAGGGAACATCGTGCGGGATTATCTGAATCCTTGACATAGAGGTTCAACCAATAAAGATCTTCGTAGAGCATGTAGGAAGCAATATGGGCATCCATGTGCTGCTATTGGTTATTGACCGTAGAGGTGTCTCGGCCATGTCTACATAGTTCTTGAACCGTAGGGTCTGCACACTTAACGTTCGGTGACGAATTGGTATAGATGAGTTATGTATGTTTCTAACCGAAAGTTGTTTGGAGTCCCGGATGAGATCCCGGACATGACGAGGAACTCTGGAATGGTCCGGAGGTGAAGAGTCATATATAGGAAGTTCTGTGTTGATCACCAGGAAAAGTTTGGGCATCATCGATAAGGTACCAGGGGTGCCGGAAGGTTTCCGAGGGTCCACCGGAAGGGACCACCAGCCCCCAAGGGCCCCATGGGATGTGAGAGAAGGTGCACCAGCCCCTGGTGGGCTTGCCACCCCTCCCACAAGGCCCATGCGGCCGAAGGGTGGAAGGGGGAAACCCTAAGGGGGTCGGCCACCTTGCCTTGGGGGCCAAGCCACCCCTTGGCCACCCCCTCCTCTTGGTCGCCACCCCTAGGGGTGGGAACCCTAGGGCGCAGCCCTTTCCCCCATCCCCCTATATATATGATATAGGGAGGAGGGCAGCCGCATCACAAGCCATGGCACAGCCCTTCCTCACTCCGCGATTGCTTTTGCTCTAGTAGATTGGTTGGGCGCAGCTTAGCGAAGCTCTGCCGGATCAGCTCCACCACCGCTGCTGCCACGCCGTCGTGCTGCCGGAGAACCCATCTACCTCTCCGCTCCCTCTTGCTGGATCAAAAAGGCGGAGATCGTCATCAAGCTGTATGTGTGCTGAACTTAGAGGTGTTGTCCGTTCAGCACTTGATGAGGACATCCCTACTAATGTTACACCCACCCCGACTGCTATACATACAGGACCAATTACTAGAGCTCGCGCACGTCAATTGAATTACCAGGTACTTTCGTTTCTTGGAAATCCTTCTAATATTCATGAACATATGATGCTGCCTAAATTAGATACTTTTGTTTTACTTATGAATGAAGGACCTATCATGGATAAGAAGGATGACCATTGGAGCGGGATCAAGCATGGAGGAGAAGGTGCGCGCGCGGGGAAGAACATTGGAGCTTCCAGTGATGATTTTCGCACATTGAAGCCACCATAATGGGAGTGGGAAGCTGTGGACGAAATATGCATGATGCCACTTTATAAAATTCGTCCATAGGCTAATATAGGTGCTGGGCCACCTTAATTTTGGGCCAGGCCCATGTAATTTCGAAATACCATATTATAGGCTGTTTTTAGAGTCCGTATGTATGGGGAAACTGACTTAGGGTCGGTTTCGGACCCCTCCTCCAAGGGGCCACGAAATTCCCTTCTATTCCCCCATATATACAGCCCTTAGGGCTTCGTTTTAGGTTTGGGTTTTGTTTAGATTACAAGTTCGCCATAGCAGCAACTTCGCGTTCTTCGTTTGTGTTCCACGACCAGACAAAGGCGTCACAGAACCCCACTTCATCAATAAAGCTTTCCTCTTATATTCGCAATATCCAGATTGCAATCTTAGTTTCTTGCTTGTTCTTCGTTTGCGTGCAGGAAATAGACCCTCGTGGTCAGGTTGATCGTGCTCCGGCGTGGTCAATAACCTCTCAGAGTTGGTTTAGCGATTGCTAAGGCGCGACGTCTCACACGTTCGTAGTCGGATCGTGAAAGTCTACTCCACCAAAAACGATAGCCACCATCTCATCGAAAGACAGGGACAACTTCGCCTATATCAAGTGGTATCAGATTTCCAGGTTGCTCGGTGAGATTTTACCAGTTTTCGTAGTTTAGATCGCATCTGTTCTTCATACCTTTAGTCCACGAAAAAGCCAAAAAAAATTAATTAGGGTTAGATCATCATATCCGAACCAATCTGAGCCTTTGCATAGTCTTTTCAGTATTTTGCTTTGTTGAATTGGCGGTTACATCGTTGTGTCGAGTTGCTGGTCTTAGTGTCTAGTCCTTTAGAGTTTCGAGTTCTTTTCACAGGTTGTCACGCCGCCACCGCATCATCTTCATAGTTGCCATATACCACCACCATCATCGCCGCTGCCATATCTCATCATCCATCATCACTCTCCATTGGTGTCCATATATACCACCACAAATCCTCCACCAATCCAAGTCCAGTTTGTTTTAGGTTTAGTTTCGAGATCCTTTTGATTTCGGATCCGTGTTTTGCTACCTGCGCAGGTGTAGGAAAAAAAAAAAAAAAAAAAAAAAAAAAAAAAAAAGAGTCTGGCACGCTTTGCAGAGCACGTTTTGGCCCAAAAAAAAATTTCGGCTGAAAATATTTTTTCCCTATCTTGATTTTAGGTTCCCCGGAGCGTTTTGAGACACTTGCTATCATAGTGATTTTTGTCGAAATTTTTGGGTCGTCGCAGCCCCCGGATTGCTCCAGAAAAAAAAAATAGTCCAAAAGAAAAATTCGTGCCCATCTTGCTTATACGACGTGGCAAGAGTTTTGAGACACTCGCCATTGTAGTGAGTTTTTGAAAAAAAAAAAAAAAAAGAGGCGCAGAAAAAAAAAAAAAGAGGCGCCGAAAAAAAAAAACGAAAAAAAAAATCCGATTGTGCTTTTCCCTTTCTTAGGTGTATCGTCGTGTTTTTGTTGGTGTTTTAGGCTCGCGTCTCTAGCACGGTCTAGCCTAGGACCAGCACAGTACCGTCGTTGAGCGTTTATTCAACCTTGCATCTCTGAATTGATTATTGCTGACCCTTTTTGCTACCATATTATAAGCCATCCCAGCTCCACATACTTCTACGCCGTGTGCTTGACACCACCTGGCAATCGCTCTATCCAAGCTTTGAGAGTTTTGGCTACAACGGTTGCCGATCACCGCCTGCTACTGGGTAAGAACTGGTAAGAAATTGAGATTCGCTTAAAGGATTTGTGCCACACCACCACCACCGCCACGTCCCAGCAGTCTGTAGGTTTCATATTGTGTGTTTCCTATTTCTGCTAACCATGCCAGGATCACACGATGACGAGATCGACTGGGAGAGCATGACCAACAAAGCGCTCTATGATAAATTTCAGCAAATGATGGCTGAGCAGGTACAGGACTTCGTGAACAACTTTGGAGTTGCCATGGAGAAGCTAGATGGTTTGGAGAAGACATTCGACTCCAAGATGGACGCCAAGTTCAATGAGGTGCTTGCCCGTCTACCTCCACCAGCTGCAGTTCCTATTCCTTTCGAACGACGAGCGCGACGTGTGCCTCTCGGCCACGCCCAACATCCTGGTACTGTTGATACTGCTGCTACTTCGGTGGCTCGTGCGGCTACTGTCGTTGAGCAGGTTGAAGATTATGATGGTGATTTCGATGATGAGGGAGAGGTTGCTCCAGATCCGCCCCATGGGCAACCACCACCATACGCACCAGGTCGACCACATGGCTACAACCGTAACGGTAGGGCTGCACCACCCCCGCAGGTACGGGATCATGACCATCTCCCTAAACTTAAATTGAATATTCCGACGTTTGAGGGTAGATATGTTCCTGATATATATCTTACATGGGAGTTAGAAACAGAACAACGTTTTACATGCTTACAATTTCCACAGGATCGACGTGTTGCTGCTGCTGTTTGTTCATTCACTAGTTTTGCTTGTGTTTGGTGGTCAGAACATTGTAGAATACACCCTAATAATATTCCAACTACTTGGGCTGCTTTGAAAACTGCTATGCGAAATCGTTGGGTGCCACCTTATTATCAACGTGAATTGCTTCAAAATTTGCAGCGTTTAAGACAAGGAAAAAATTCTGTAGAAGAATATTATCAGGAATTACAAACTGGTATGATTAGATGTGGTATTGTTGAGGAGAATGAAGCTATGCTTGCACGTTTTATGGGTGGATTAAATAGAGAGATTCAGACTATTCTAGAGTATAAGGAGTATAACACTATCACTCGTTTATTTCATCTTGCTTGCAAAGCTGAACGTGAAGTGCAGGATCGACAGGCAATGGCGAGAACTACTAATTTTGCAGGCCGTACTTCATCATGGACGCCACGTACCTCCTCTGCTTCCGCACGTCCTGCTGCAACACCACCTCCTTCAACCTCCAACTCTAATCGCGATACCAGGCAACAGGCTCCTACTGCACCCTCTACGAAGAGCACACCTTTTGGGCCTGCACAGAGTTCTTCTTCATCTATTGCATCCACAGGGCAAACACATGAGGTTATATGTCGTCGTTGCAAGGGTGGAGGTCACTATGCGAGAGAATGCCCTTCCAAGCGTGTAATGATTGTTACTCAGGATGGTGGATATGCGTCCGCTAGTGATTATGATGAGGAGACTTTGGCACTTATTGCAAGTGACGAACAGGGTGGCGAGGATGCAGAACCAGAAACACAATACATGGCTGCTGATTACGCTGACAGGTATGAAAGTTTAGTTGCTCAACGTGTTCTCAGTGTGCAGGTTACACACGCTGAGCAAAATCAGAGGCACAACTTGTTCCACACAAAGGGAGTTGTGAAAGAGCGTTCTGTTCGCATCATCATCGATGGAGGGAGTTGCAATAACTTGGCTAGCATGGAGATGGTGGAGAAGCTGTCTCTATCCACCAGACCACATCCTCATCCTTATTACATCCAATGGTTCAACAATAGTGGCAAGGTTAAGGTAACACGTACTGTTCGTGTGCATTTTAGCATTGCTACATATTCTGATTATGTGGATTGTGATGTGGTACCCATGCAAGCATGTTCTGTTTTACTTGGTAGACCATGGCAGTTTGATAAAAATTCTGTACACCATGGTAGGACAAATCAGTATACTCTTGTTCATAAGGATCATAATATCACTTTGCTTCCTATG
Source organism: Hordeum marinum (assembly GCA_022496015.1). Lineage (NCBI taxonomy): Eukaryota > Viridiplantae > Streptophyta > Magnoliopsida > Poales > Poaceae > Hordeum > Hordeum marinum. The sequence goes on along the minus strand of CM039675.1, from coordinate 224,751,634 downwards.
TCTCCCGAACATATTATGAAAGATGACATTGCTAGAGCTAGTAAAGCAAAACAGGAGAAAAATAAGAGTGAAAATCAGATTGTAGCACAGGAATTTGAGCAACACCATAAGCATAATAAACCATCATCTACTGTTGCATCTGAAATAAAATTGAAGAGTGGATGTTTACTTGCTACTAAATCTGATATTAATGATTTGGATGTTGCTACATATGTTTGCTATGCTTTTGTATGTAAAGAGGTATTATTTTCATTCGAGGACATGCCTCCCTCTTTGCCTCCTACTGTCATTAACATTTTGCAGGAGTTCGCTGACGTCTTTCCACAAGACGTGCCACCGGGATTACCGCCTATTCGCGGGATTGAGCATCAGATTGACTTAATTCCCGGTGCATCCCTACCCAACCGTGCGCCCTACCGTACCAATCCAGAGGAGACAAAGGAGATTATGCGTCAAGTACAGGAGCTGCTTGACAAAGGTTATATACGTGAATCCCTTAGTCCTTGTGCTGTTCCTATTATTCTAGTGCCTAAAAAGGATGGTACATCGCGCATGTGTGTGGATTGTAGAGGCATTAATAATATTACTATTCGTTATCGTCATCCTATTCCTAGACTAGATGATATGCTTGATGAATTAAGTGGCTCTACAATTTTCTCCAAAGTTGATTTGCGTAGTGGATACCATCAAATTCGTATGAAATTGGGCGATGAATGGAAAACAGCATTTAAAACTAAGTTTGGATTATATGAGTGGCTAGTCATGCCTTTTGGGTTAACTAATGCACCTAGCACTTTCATGAGATTAATGAATGAGGTTTTACGTGCTTTCATTGGACGATTTGTGGTAGTCTATTTTGATGATATATTGATTTTTAGTAGATCTTTGGAGGAACATTTGGAACATTTACGTGCTGTTTTTACTGCGCTACGTGATGCACGTTTGTTTGGTAACCTTGGGAAGTGCACCTTTTGCACCGACCGGGTATCTTTTCTTGGCTATGTTGTTACTCCACAGGGAATTGAAGTTGATACAGCCAAGATCGAAGCTATTGAGAGTTGGCCGCAGCCCAAAACGGTCACACAAGTAAGGAGTTTTCTTGGCCTCGCTGGTTTCTATAGGCGTTTTGTGAGAAATTTCAGCACCATTGCTGCGCCTCTCAATGAGCTTACAAAGAAGGACGTGCCTTTTTCTTGGGGTACCGCACAGGAAGAAGCCTTCACGGTCTTGAAAGATAAGTTAACACATGCTCCTTTACTCCAACTTCCTGATTTTAATAAGACTTTCGAGCTTGAATGTGATGCTAGTGGAATTGGGTTAGGAGGTGTGTTACTACAAGATGGTAAACCTGTTGCGTACTTTTCTGAAAAATTAAGTGGGCCTAGTCTGAATTATTCTACTTATGATAAGGAATTATATGCTCTTGTTCGGACTTTGGAAACATGGCAACATTATTTATGGCCCAAAGAATTTGTTATACATTCTGATCATGAATCTTTGAAACATATTAAAAGTCAAGCAAAACTGAACCGTAGACATGCTAAATGGGTTGAATTCATTGAGACTTTCCCTTATGTCATTAAACACAAGAAGGGTAAAGACAATGTTATTGCTGATGCTTTGTCTCGTCGTTATACTATGCTTTCACAACTTGACTTTAAAATATTTGGTTTGGAGACCATCAAAGATCAATATGTGCATGATGCTGAATTTAGAGACGTGTTGCAGAATTGTAAAGAAGGGAGAACATGGAACAAGTTCGTTATTAATAATGGATTTGTGTTTCGTGCTAACAAGCTATGCATTCCAGCTAGCTCCGTTCGTCTTTTGTTGTTACAGGAGGCGCACGGAGGAGGATTAATGGGACACTTTGGCGTGAAGAAGACGGAGGACGTACTTGCTACACATTTCTTTTGGCCAAAGATGAGACGGGATGTTGAGCGTTTTGTTGCTCGCTGCACTACATGTCAAAAAGCTAAGTCACGACTCAATCCTCATGGTTTATATATGCCTTTACATGTACCTAGTGTTCCTTGGGAGGATATATCTATGGACTTTGTTTTAGGTTTACCTCGAACAAAGAAGGGGAGGGATAGCATATTTGTTGTCGTGGATAGATTTTCTAAAATGGCACACTTTATACCATGTCATAAAAGTGATGATGCTGCTCATGTTGCTGATTTGTTCTTTCGTGAAATTATTCGGTTGCATGGTGTGCCAAATACAATTGTTTCCGATCGTGATGCTAAATTTCTTAGCCACTTTTGGAGATGTTTATGGGCTAAGTTGGGGACTAAACTGCTTTTTAGTACTACATGTCACCCCCAAACTGATGGCCAAACTGAAGTAGTCAATAGATCATTGTCTACTATGCTTAGGGCTGTTTTGAAGAATAACCTGAAAATGTGGGAAGAATGCTTGCCTCATATTGAATTTGCTTATAATCGTTCGCTACATTCTACCACTAAGATGTGCCCTTTTGAAGTTGTGTATGGTTTCTTACCTCGTGCACCTATTGATTTGTTGCCTCTTCCGTCTTCGGAGAAGGTTAATTTTGATGCTAAAGAACGTGCTGAATTGATATTAAAGATTCATGAGTTAACTAAGGAAAACATTGAGCGTATGAATGCTAAATACAAACTTGCTGGAGATAAGGGTAGAAAACATGTTGTCTTTGCACCTGGAGATCTTGTTTGGTTACATTTGCGTAAGGATAGATTTCCTGATTTGCGCAAGTCAAAGCTAATGCCACGTGCTGATGGTCCTTTTAAGGTGTTAGAGAAAGTAAATGATAATGCATATAAACTTGAGCTGCCTGCAGAGTTTGGGGTTAGCCCCACTTTTAACATTGCAGATTTGAAGCCTTATTTGGGTGAGGAAGATGAGCTTCCGTCGAGGACGACGTCAGTTCAAGAAGGGGAGGATGATGAGGACATCCCTACTAATGTTACACCCACCCCGACTGCTATACATACAGGACCAATTACTAGAGCTCGCGCACGTCAATTGAATTACCAGGTACTTTCGTTTCTTGGAAATCCTTCTAATATTCATGAACATATGATGCTGCCTAAATTAGATACTTTTGTTTTACTTATGAATGAAGGACCTATCATGGATAAGAAGGATGACCATTGGAGCGGGATCAAGCATGGAGGAGAAGGTGCGCGCGCGGGGAAGAACATTGGAGCTTCCAGTGATGATTTTCGCACATTGAAGCCACCATAATGGGAGTGGGAAGCTGTGGACGAAATATGCATGATGCCACTTTATAAAATTCGTCCATAGGCTAATATAGGTGCTGGGCCACCTTAATTTTGGGCCAGGCCCATGTAATTTCGAAATACCATATTATAGGCTGTTTTTAGAGTCCGTATGTATGGGGAAACTGACTTAGGGTCGGTTTCGGACCCCTCCTCCAAGGGGCCACGAAATTCCCTTCTATTCCCCCATATATACAGCCCTTAGGGCTTCGTTTTAGGTTTGGGTTTTGTTTAGATTACAAGTTCGCCATAGCAGCAACTTCGCGTTCTTCGTTTGTGTTCCACGACCAGACAAAGGCGTCACAGAACCCCACTTCATCAATAAAGCTTTCCTCTTATATTCGCAATATCCAGATTGCAATCTTAGTTTCTTGCTTGTTCTTCGTTTGCGTGCAGGAAATAGACCCTCGTGGTCAGGTTGATCGTGCTCCGGCGTGGTCAATAACCTCTCAGAGTTGGTTTAGCGATTGCTAAGGCGCGACGTCTCACACGTTCTTAGTCGGATCGTGAAAGTCTACTCCACCAAAAACGATAGCCACCATCTCATCGAAAGACAGGGACAACTTCGCCTATATCAGCACTTGATCGGGAGTTCGTGGGACGTCTTGCAATGTGTATCGTGAAGGTGTTCGACTACATCAACCGCGTTTCTTAACGCTTCCTCTTAGCAAGGGTATGTGGATCCAATCTCTCCTCTCGTAGATGCTCATCACCTAGATTTATATTGGTGAAGCGTACGATTTTTTTGTTTCCCATGCAATGTTCCCTGATATTGAAAACCTATTTTGAAAAACCATTTCTCCATCGAATAAAGCATTATTCTAGGCTCTGACTATCCCTCCAAAAGCTCCCACTAATGGCAAAAATTCAAACTTATTGAATTTTTGGGGGCAGAATTTATGAATGTATGATAGGTAAAAAGTTTCTCTGTTGGTTTCCTGCAAACAAACTATGCTAGCATAACTTTCCTCAATCTTTTGCTTAATGGATACCTATTTATCAGAGCTATTTAGACCTCTAATGTTCGAGTTCAAAATGTTCCAGTTTATGTTGTTATTCATTGATAAACCTAGATGGGATTGTGTTCTGTAATCGAGGTCCATCCCTTGATATGATCTCTATTCTTGCTCTTTCTGGAGTACTTTATCACAATAAGAGAATGAGGATCAATATAATTATACATGAGACAATAATTTGGAATCCCTTGGCCATAAGCCAAGAACCATACCGGGTCCATAAAATGTAGTCTTAATAATAAGTGTTCCTTATACAGAATTGTAGCAAGAGAAATTGGCCTGGTAACACCAGCTGAAGGCCGCAACTGCCTAACACTTTCATTAGAGAAGGAGCTATTTTTTCCAAGTTCTGCATACAAGTAGTCCTTCACTCTACCAAAATCCTTTATTACTTCACAGGCCCTACTGAAATGGTGAGGTCTGATCATCAGGACTTGCTTGCTTGCTCTTTCCCTCCAGTAGCCTTGGGCACCTTGGCTACATCTTCATTCCCCCGTTTCTTGCTTCTTTTTGTAAGTTTTCCATGTAGCTCCTCCTCAGCCATCTTACAAAAGGATTTTTTGAGATTCTTAACCACTTTATAGTGAGTTATAGGAGGTATAGCATCACATGGCAAACAAGAGGTAGCATCACAAGATTTCCTTCTGAATCCATTGTTATCTTTCTGAATTCTACCACTTCTTCTTACCTTTGTTTCTACCAAAGGGCCCTTGTCCCTCGTCTTCCTTGTGATCTGTTCTCCCATAGGCAGATACACTTCCTTGTTAGGCGACTTCATTTGAAGAGGACTGCCAGGGGCCTTCAGCTTGGGTGAGAAGGGGCTACCTCCAACATTTTTTTGTTTCCTTCTGCCTCTCTTACTTTGCAATGTGGAGCATGTGATGCAACACACATGTCAGGTATGTGAAAAGTAATTGTCTCTTCAGATTCACACTTTGAGATCAATATTTTCCAAAGGTCAGATTGTAGCATGTGAATGGTCCATCCAAATTTATCTGGAGTGAGTAACAAATGTATTATGAAGTTGAACCAACTTACTCGAATGTCAACTTCTAGGTTTCCTTCTGCATTGCTTGACTTGTTGGCAAAGTGTTTCCCCAAAGTTCCAACCCTTCTTCAGAGATCAAATGTGCCCATTAATGATAGAAATAGCATGATCTTGAACTAAAATATCAATTTCAAAATTAGAGAGCATCGTGGAAGAGGAGGAAGCATCAAGGTAACCTCATTGTCTACTTGCATTTATAGGCCTTGAATCATCCCTCTCATTATTCATCTCCATCAAAGTGGGGGGAAGTTCAAAGCTCTAGCCTTCAATTTGGGTTTCCATTCTATCATCTTTGATAATGGTTTCTTCATTACAGGTGTTTAGTCCCTTATCAACATTAAGGGCATTCTCTACATTAAGAGCCTGGTTGAAGGCAGTAGGTATATTGTCCTCATTCCCATGTGCCACATGCTTTGTTTCAGCTTGAATTTCCTGTATGGGAACTTATCCTTCTTCCAGAGCATCAACTTGAATATTTCCTGCTTTCACATTCACTTGTGCTACCTGTTCTGCTTCAGCTGGTAATTCTTGTATGGTAATTTCCCCCTAATCCACTACTGCAACCTATATATTACCTTCAGCTGCAATCATTTCATGATGTAGTACTTCATTGAGATCTTGATGTAATTCAGCCTCTAGATCACCCTGATAAGACATCAGGATGTTTTGCAACCCAAGTCCAAGTGGTGGCCCCACTTGCTGAACAACTTGATTAACCTCTTCATTAGCTTGCCCATTGTTATGAGAAAAGGCCCCATCTGACAGAGAGATTGTGGTGGTGATACTACTGTGGGAGCACCTTCATCAGCATGAATAGGCAATTCAATCTACATTGGTTGTATGTTTGAGGGGTTTTGTGGAAACGCCCAATGTCCTTGCTCATCCCACTCATCCCATTTATTCATTAGCAGGTGGAGATGGAATAAAACCTGGGAAATCATTGGCATGTTGGGGAGTAGGATGAGGGTCTACCCCTGGAGGAGGAATGTGGTCCTCATCAGCTGGCCCTCCTCCTAACAAATTAGAAAGTAAAACCTCAACAGAGCATGTCCAAGATTCTTCCTCAAAATATTCACCTTCAGACCAGCTGATACTCTTAGGGATATGTGTCAGTTATCTAACTCTAGCTTTGACCAGGATCTTGCCTATGAGAGCATCTTCATTTTCCTAGCTAGTGATTCTGCCCCAGTTTGCAATAGCAGTTGCAATGTCCTCAGTATTACAGAAATCTAATGGAACCCCTACTAACAATAGACAGCAAACTCTGTTGAAATTAACCCTTCTCCAGTTCCTCCCTTGATTGTGCTTACACAAAGAGATGAAGACATCTCCAAAACCATGAGGGCTCTGATTAATGAGTCTATCTCGATCTCTAACATATCTATATTGCACATATGCTTCTTCAAAGGGGCAGGGTTGAATCTCACGAAATGCACCATCCTCAACCTCAAAGAACTCTTCCAGAACATCTCGGATATTGGGGAAAAATACCTCATCTGTCAGCGGTTGAATTGTGACAGTCGCCCAATCCTCGTGTCCCCGTGGGGGATGAGGAAGAACCACTCTGGAAACCCCCACTCTCTCAGGAACTTCCAGAATCTGAAAACCCTCCGGGACAAAAGGCCGTGGGTTTATGGGAATGTTTGCCATTGCAGTGGAGCCTCACGTTGCAGCCTCGACAAGACGGTGCCTACTTCAGGAGGTGGGGGAGGAGCGATGAATGAGGAGAGGTGGAGCAAAGCTGATGGACAGAAAGATAGAGGAAGCCGAGTAGACAAGCCCTTGATTTTTTTCGAAAATTGGGAATAAATCCTTGACAAGCTCTTGGAATGATGCTACCTACCTAATTGGAAGCGCCGGCCCAAAGCCTTTGAACCATCCATCAACAGTGCCAGGGGCCCAAGCCTCCTTAGGTGGCCTCGAAAACGTGTTAACACGCATGAAAGACCAAAGCCCAGGCAACTTAACCACCTTACAATCACACGCGAAATGTCCTGGCTCCCCACATGCATGGCACGTAAACTCGACGTGCCGAAACTACTCACACTGATCACGCTGCCCTAGTGCACTAAATTGCTCATCAGTGGGTTGAAAAATCTTATCAGAGGTAACGGTCTCCCCATGATCCCGTCTGCCATTAATGTCGCCTGATAGACGATCGAAAACTGACCGGCTATCTCACACCACGGTGGCGTAGTTCCGATGATCATCGGCCGACGAACTAATCACTTTGCCTTTACGACCCACCAAGGTACACTCACTGTCTAATTCAACATAGAATGAAGTTCCCTCTGGATGTCAATTCGGTCCTCCATTGCCCAAAAGACTAAACACCATTTCAAAATCTTGTTCTATTATTCTACCCTCATTGTAAAAGTCAAAATCCACAGCTTTTGAAGCAACCAAAAATCTGAATGATCTATCCTTGAGAAAGCCAACTCTAAAACCTAGGGTATATCCCCCAAATGTGGCAACTAGAGCAACACTAACCGTATGGATGTCCAACTTGAAGGATAATCGTCAGAAGGAGATCACCAACGTGAATTATCTTTGTCTAAACCCCGGTGAGAAGACCACAGGGTGCCCGAACATAGCTTTCATGCTTGCTTGGAACGTCTTGCCATGCTCAAAGTTGAGTGCAAATGGTGCCATGGAGCCGAACCCTAGGAACCAGCACCCCCTAGGAGAGGTTGATGCGGCTTTCGGGACCGAAGTGGTTGCCGACAGGGAGAAGGTAGGTGACTGTCGAGGCCGAAGTAGCCACCGGCAGGAGGAGGGTGGCTGCCGGGGCAGGAGTGGCCACCAGCGCTAGATCGCCTCGGAGTCTCCTAGGAGCCTAGGAGGAGCCGGCTGATCCTCGTAATGATTTTTGCCTACGCAAATTGGGTCAGGTTCATGTATTAAGAGGAACAAGTGTCATATAAAAAAGACTTTTGAAAACTCCAACAGGTGCCACTAATGCCCTTAGGAGATGTTGATCTAGGTCACTACTTGATAAAGAAGTTGATGCGGAGCATCCTACGGAGATCACCATGGCAAGATTATGTCTGGCAAGTAACCCGTGCCACATCCACTTCAAATATATAATGTTGAATCATCTCCTTTACACGTGTTCACTTGACCCTTTCATGGATGGTATACTACTTGGTACTCCTCTCATGTGTATACATAGGTATTAGCGGAGCTTCACAGATGACGAGGAGGAGTGCAAGCGCCAAGGAACAACTACACCATCCACGAGGCCCCATCTCCCTCATGGGATATCAAGGCCCCATCTCCCTCATGGGATTTGGGATGAAATCTACCATGTATCCTTTTTCCCTTTGTTGTTCTTGTACCTTGTGGATCTTGTGTGGTTTTGAGTCTAGTGCATTGGTGATTGGGCTTGTTCTTGAGTGTTTAGTCTTGTGATTTCTCCTCGTTCTTCCCTGTGTTCTTCATGTTCTTCATGGAATCCCCTCCAATTCTTGAAAGATTGACACCTACGGGTTTACCTCGTATCATAAGTGGTGTATCAAGGCAAGTTGAGTGTGTTGCTTTCCAAAACATAATAGATTTAAGATTTTTTGTACCGCCCCTACCAAACATGTATGATACGTCTCCAACGTATCTATAATTTTTGATTGTTCCAGGCTACTATATTATCTGTTTTGGATATTTTATATGCATTAATATGCTATTTTATATTATTTTTGGTACTAACCAATTAATCTAGAGCCTAGTTGATAGAGGCGAAGTTGTCCATGTCTTTCGATGAGATGGTGGCTATCGTTTTTGGTGGAGTAGACTTTGACGATCCGACTACGAACGTGTGAGCCGTCGCGCCTTAGCAATCGCTAAACCAACTCTGAAAGGGTATTGACCACGCCGGAGCACGATCAACCTGACCACGAGGGTCTATTTCCTGCACGCAAACGAAGAACAAGCAAGAAACTAAGATTGCAATCTGGATATTGCGAATATAAGCGGAAAACTTTATTGATGAAGTGGGGTTTTGTGACGCCTTTGTCTGGTCGTGGAACACAAACGAAGAACGCGAAGTTGCTGCTATGGCAAACTTGTAATCTAAACAAAACCCACCCTAAAACGAAGCCCTAAGGGCTGTATATATGGGGGAATAGAAGGGAATTTCGTGGCCCCTTGGAGGAGGGGTCCGAAACCGACCCTAAGTCAGTTTCCCCATATATACGGACTCTAAAAACAGCCTAAAATATGGTATTTCGAAATTACATGGGCCTGGCCCAAAAATAAGGTGGCGCAGCACCTATATTAGCCTATGGACGAATTTTATAAAATGGCATCATGCATATTTCGTCCAAGGCTTCCCGCTCCCATTATGGTGGCTTCAATGTGCGAAAATCATCACTGGAAGCTCCATTGTTCTTCCCCGCACGCGCACCTTCTCCTCCATGCTTGATCCCGCTCCAATGGTCATCCTTCTTATCCATGCTAGGTCCTTCATTCATAAGTAAAACGAAAGTATCCAATTTAGGCAGCATCATATGTTCATGAATATTAGAAGGATTTCCAAGAAATGAAAGTACCTGGTAATTCAATTGACGTGCGCGAGCTCTAGTAATTGGTCCTATATGTATAGCAGTCGGGGTGGGTGTAACATTAGTAGGGATGTCCTCATCATCCTCCCCTTCTTGAACTGACGTCGTCCTCGACGGAAGCTCATCTTCCTCACCCAAATAAGGCTTCAAATCTGCAATGTTAAAAGTGGGGCTAACCCCAAACTCTGCAGGCAGCTCAAGTTTATATGCATTATCATTTACTTTCTCTAACACCTTAAAAGGACCATCAGCACGTGGCATTAGCTTTGACTTGCGCAAATCAGGAAATCTATCCTTACGCAAATGTAACCAAACAAGATCTCCAGGTGCAAAGACAACATGTTTTCTACCCTTATCTCCAGCAAGTTTGTATTTAGCATTCATACGCTCAATGTTTTCCTTAGTTAACTCATGAATCTTTAATATCAATTCAGCACGTTCTTTAGCATCAAAATTAACCTTCTCCGAAGACGGAAGAGGCAACAAATCAATAGGTGCACGAGGTAAGAAACCATACAAAACTTTAAAAGGGTACATCTTAGTGGTAGAATGTAGCGAACGATTATAAGCAAATTCAATATGAGGCAAGCATTCTTCCCACATTTTCAGGTTATTCTTCAAAACAGCCCTAAGCATAGTAGACAATGATCTATTGACTACTTCAGTTTGGCCATCAGTTTGGGGGTGACATGTAGTACTAAAAAGCAGTTTAGTCCCCAACTTAGCCCATAAACATCTCCAAAAGTGGCTAAGAAATTTAGCATCACGATCGGAAACAATTGTATTTGGCACACCATGCAACCGAATAATTTCACGAAAGAACAAATCAGCAACATGAGCAGCATCATCACTTTTATGACATGGTATAAAGTGTGCCATTTTAGAAAATCTATCCACGACAACAAATATGCTATCCCTCCCCTTCTTTGTTCGAGGTAAACCTAAAACAAAGTCCATAGATATATCCTCCCAAGGAACACTAGGTACAGGTAAAGGCATATATAAACCATGAGGATTGAGTCGTGACTTAGCTTTTTGACATGTAGTGCAGCGAGCAACAAAACGCTCAACATCCCGTCTCATCTTTGGCCAAAAGAAATGTGTAGCAAGTACGTCCTCCGTCTTCTTCACGCCAAAGTGTCCCATTAATCCTCCTCCGTGCGCCTCCTGTAACAACAAAAGACGAACGGAGCTAGCTGGAATGCATAGCTTGTTAGCACGAAACACAAATCCATTATTAATAACGAACTTGTTCCATGTTCTCCCTTCTTTACAATTCTGCAACACGTCTCTAAATTCAGCATCATGCACATATTGATCTTTGATGGTCTCCAAACCAAATATTTTAAAGTCAAGTTGTGAAAGCATAGTATAACGACGAGACAAAGCATCAGCAATAACATTGTCTTTACCCTTCTTGTGTTTAATGACATAAGGGAAAGTCTCAATGAATTCAACCCATTTAGCATGTCTACGGTTCAGTTTTGCTTGACTTTTAATATGTTTCAAAGATTCATGATCAGAATGTATAACAAATTCTTTGGGCCATAAATAATGTTGCCATGTTTCCAAAGTCCGAATAATTCCTTATCATAAGTAGAATAATTCAGACTAGGCCCACTTAATTTTTCAGAAAAGTACGCAACAGGTTTACCATCTTGTAGTAACACACCTCCTAACCCAATTCCACTAGCATCACATTCAAGCTCGAAAGTCTTATTAAAATCAGGAAGTTGGAGTAAAGGAGCATGTGTTAACTTATCTTTCAAGACCGTGAAGGCTTCTTCCTGTGCGGTACCCCAAGAAAAAGGCACGTCCTTCTTTGTAAGCTCATTGAGAGGCGCAGCAATGGTGCTGAAATTTCTCACAAAACGCCTATAGAAACCAGCGAGGCCAAGAAAACTCCTTACTTGTGTGACCGTTTTGGGCTGCGGCCAACTCTCAATAGCTTCAATCTTGGCTGTATCAACTTCAATTCCCTGTGGAGTAACAACATAGCCAAGGAAAGATACTCGGTCGGTGCAAAAGGTGCACTTCCCAAGGTTACCAAACAAACGTGCATCACGTAGCGCAGTAAAAACAGCACGTAAATGTTCCAAATGTTCCTCCAAAGATCTACTAAAAATCAATATATCATCAAAATAGACTACCACAAATCGTCCAATGAAAGCACGTAAAACCTCGTTCATTAATCTCATGAAAGTGCTAGGTGCATTAGTTAACCCAAAAGGCATGACTAGCCACTCATATAATCCAAACTTAGTTTTAAATGCTGTTTTCCATTCATCGCCCAATTTCATACGAATTTGATGGTATCCACTACGCAAATCAACTTTGGAGAAAATTGTAGAGCCACTTAATTCATCAAGCATATCATCTAGTCTAGGAATAGGATGACGATAACGAATAGTAATATTATTAATGCCTCTACAATCCACACACATGCGCGATGTACCATCCTTTTTAGGCACTAGAATAATAGGAACAGCACAAGGACTAAGGGATTCACGTATATAACCTTTGTCAAGCAGCTCCTGTACTTGACGCATAATCTCCTTTGTCTCCTCTGGATTGGTACGGTAGGGCGCACGGTTGGGTAGGGATGCACCGGGAATTAAGTCAATCTGATGCTCAATCCCGCGAATAGGCGGTAATCCCGGTGGCACGTCTTGTGGAAAGACATCAGCGAACTCCTGCAAAATGTTAATGACAGCAGGAGGCAAAGAGGGAGGCATGTCCTCGAATGAAAATAATACCTCTTTACATACAAAAGCATAGCAAACATATGTAGCAACATCCAAATCATTAATATCAGATTTATTAGCAAGTAAACATCCACTCTTCAATTTTATTTCGGATGCAACAGTAGATGATGGTTTATTATGCTTATGGTGTTGCTCAAATTCCTGTGCTACAATCTGATTTTCACTCTTATTTTTCTCCTGTTTTGCTTTACTAGCTCTAGCAATGTCATCTTTCATAATATGTTCGGGAGACATAGGAAGCAAAGTGATATTATGATCCTTATGAACAAGAGTATACTGATTTGTCCTACCATGGTGTACAGAATTTTTATCAAACTGCCATGGTCTACCAAGTAAAACAGAACATGCTTGCATGGGTACCACATCACAATCCACATAATCAGAATATGTAGCAATGCTAAAATGCACACGAACAGTACGTGTTACCTTAACCTTGCCACTATTGTTGAACCATTGGATGTAATAAGGATGAGGATGTGGTCTGGTGGATAGAGACAGCTTCTCCACCATCTCCATGCTAGCCAAGTTATTGCAACTCCCTCCATCGATGATGATGCGAACAGAACGCTCTTTCACAACTCCCTTTGTGTGGAACAAGTTGTGCCTCTGATTTTGCTCAGCGTGTGTAACCTGCACACTGAGAACACGTTGAGCAACTAAACTTTCATACATGTCAGCGTAATCAGCAACCATGTATTGTGTTTCTGGTTCTGCATCCTCGCCACCCTGTTCGTCACTTGCAATAAGTGCCAAAGTCTCCTCATCATAATCACTAGCGGACGCATATCCACCATCCTCAGTAACAATCATTACACGCTTGGAAGGACATTCTCTCGCATAGTGACCTCCACCCTTGCAACGACGACATATAACCTCATGTGTTTGCCCTATGGATGCAATAGATGAAGAAGAACTCTGTGTAGGCCCAAAAGGTGTGCTCTTCGCAGAGGGTGCAGTAGGAGCCTGTTTCCTGGTATCGCGATTAGAGTTGGAGGTTGAAGGAGGTGGTGTTGCAGCAGGACGTGCGGAAGCAGAGGAGGTACGTGGCGTCCATGATGAAGTACGGCCTGCAAAATTAGTAGTTCTCGCCATTGCCTATCGATCCTGCACTTCACGTTCAGCTTTGCAAGCAAGATGAAATAAACGAGTGATAGTGTTATACTCCTTATACTCTAGAATAGTCTTAATCTCTCTATTTAATCCACCCATAAAACGTGCAAGCATAGCTTCATTCTCCTCAACAATACCACATCTAATCATACCAGTTTGTAATTCCTGATAATATTCTTCTACAGAATTTTTTCCTTGTCTTAAACGCTGCAAATTTTGAAGCAATTCACGTTGATAATAAGGTGGCACCCAACGATTTCGCATAGCAGTTTTCAAAGCAGCCCAAGTAGTTGGAATATTATCAGGGTGTATTCTACAATGTTCTGACCACCAAACACAAGCAAAACTAGTGAATGAACAAACAGCAGCAGCAACACGTCGATCCTCTGGAAATTGTAAGCATGTAAAACGTTGTTCTGTTTCTAACTCCCATGTAAGATATATATCAGGAACATATCTACCCTCAAACGTCGGAATATTCAATTTACGTTTAGGGAGATGGTCATGATCCCGTACCTGCGGGGGTGGTGCAGCCCTACCGTTACGGTTGTAGCCATGTGGTCGACCTGGTGCGTATGGTGGTGGTTGCCCATGGGGCGGATCTGGAGCAACCTCTCCCTCATCATCGAAATCACCATCATAATCTTCAACCTGCTCAACGACAGTAGCCGCACGAGCCACCGAAGTAGCAGCAGTATCAACAGTACCAGGATGTTGGGCGTGGCCGAGAGGCACACGTCGCGCTCGTCGTTCGAAAGGAATAGGAACTGCAGCTGGTGGAGGTAGACGGGCAAGCACCTCATTGAACTTGGTGTCCATCTTGGTGTCGAATGTCTTCTCCAAACCATCTAGCTTCTCCATGGCCACTCCAAAGTTGTTCACGAAGTCCTGTACCTGCTCAGCCATCATTTGCTGAAATTTATCATAGAGCGCTTTGTTGGTCATGCTCTCCCAGTCGATCTCGTCATCGTGTGATCCTGGCATGGTTAGCAGAAATAGGAAACACACAATATGAAACCTACAGACTGCTGGGACGTGGTGGTGGTGGTGGTGTGGCACAAATCCATTAAGCGAATCTCAATTTCTTACCAGTTCTTACCCAGTAGCAGGCGGTGATCGGCAACCGTTGTAGCCAAAACTCTCAAAGCTTGGATAGAGCGATTGCCAGGTGGTGTCAAGCACACGGCGTAGAAGTATGTGGAGCTGGGATGGCTTATAATATGGTAGCAAAAAGGGTCAGCAATAATCAATTCAGAGATGCAAGGTTGAATAAACGCTCAACGACGGTACTGTGCTGGTCCTAGGCTAGACCGTGCTAGAGACGCGAGCCTAAAACACCAACAAAAGCACGACGATACACGTAAGCAAGGGAAAAGCACACTTGGATTTTTTTTTTCGTTTTTTTTTTCGGCGCCTCTTTTTTTTTTTTTGAAAAACTCACTACAATGGCGAGTGTCTCAAAACTCTTGCCACGTCGTATAAGCAAGATGGGCACGAATTTTTCTTTTGGACTATTTTTTTTTCTGGAGCAATCCGGGGGCTGCGACGACCCAAAATTTTCGACAAAAATCACTATGATAGCAAGTGTCTCAAAACGCTCCGAGGAACCTAAAATCAAGATAGGGAAAAAATATTTTCGGCCGAAAATTTTTTTGGGCCAAAACGTGCTCTGCAAAGCGTGCCAGACTCTTTTTTTTTCCGACACCTGCGCAGGTAGCAAAACATGGATCCGAAATCAAAAGGATCTCGAAACTAAACCTAAAACGAACTGGACTTGGATTGGTGGCGGATTTGTGGTGGTATATATGGACACCAATGGATAGTGATGATGGATGATGAGATATGGCAGCGGTGATGATGGTGGTGGTATATGGCAACTATGAAGACGATGCGGTGGCGGCGTGACAACCTGTGAAAAGAACTCGAAACTCTAAAGGACTAGACACTAAGACCAGCAACTCGACACGACGATGTAACCGCCAATTCAACAAAGCAAAATACTGAAAAGACTATGCAAAGGCTCAGATTGGTTCGGATATGATGATCTAACCCTAATTTTTTTTTGTGTGGCTTTTTCGTGGACTAAAGGTATGAAGAACAGATGCGATCTAAACTACGAAAACTGGTAAAATCTCACCGAGCAACCTGGAAATCTGATACCACTTGATAGAGGCGAAGTTGTCCCTGTCTTTCGATGAGATGGTGGCTATCGTTTTTGGTGGAGTAGACTTTGACGATCCGACTACGAACGTGTGAGCCGTCGCGCCTTAGCAATCGCTAAACCAACTCTGAGAGGTTATTGACCACGCCGGAGCACGATCAACCTGACCACGAGGGTCTATTTCCTGCACGCAAACGAAGAACAAGCAAGAAACTAAGATTGCAATCTGGATATTGCGAATATAAGCGGAAAACTTTATTGATGAAGTGGGGTTCTGTGACGCCTTTGTCTGGTCGTGGAACACAAACGAAGAACGCGAAGTTGCTGCTATGGCAAACTTGTAATCTAAACAAAACCCACCCTAAAACGAAGCCCTAAGGGCTGTATATATGGGGGAATAGAAGGGAATTTCGTGGCCCCTTGGAGGAGGGGTCCGAAACCGACCCTAAGTCAGTTTCCCCATATATACGGACTCTAAAAACAGCCTAAAATATGGTATTTCGAAATTACATGGGCCTGGCCCAAAAATAAGGTGGCGCAGCACCTATATTAGCCTATGGACGAATTTTATAAAGTGGCATCATGCATATTTCGTCCAAGGCTTCCCGCTCCCATTATGGTGGCTTCAATGTGCGAAAATCATCACTGGAAGCTCCATTGTTCTTCCCCGCACGCGCACCTTCTCCTCCATGCTTGATCCCGCTCCAATGGTCATCCTTCTTATCCATGCTAGGTCCTTCATTCATAAGTAAAACAAAAGTATCCAATTTAGGCAGCATCATATGTTCATGAATATTAGAAGGATTTCCAAGAAACGAAAGTACCTGGTAATTCAATTGACGTGCGCGAGCTCTAGTAATTGGTCCTGTATGTATAGCAGTCGGGGTGGGTGTAACATTAGTAGGGATGTCCTCATCACTAGTGCAAGTTTCTGTTTTTTCCTTGTTTTTGAGTATTGAAGATATGGAATATTAAATGTAGTCCAAACAGAATTAAATCTTTGCGATGATTTTTCTTGGACCAGAAGACATCTGCCAGACTTGGAGGGCAAGGAAAAATAATTTCCAGGAGGTCACAAGCCAAGGGGGCACGGCCACACCACCACTAGCCGCGCCTGTCAGGCTTGTGTCCCCATAGCAGTTCTCCTAACCCTATTCTTCATCCTATAAATACCCAAATATTCCCCCAATATCAGGAAGAGCGATGCAAATAATTTTCCGCCGCTAGAAGCCTCCATTCCCTAGAGATCCAATCTTGTAGCCTTTTCCGGTAATCTACCAGAGGGGGATTCAATCACGGAGGGCATCTACATCAACACCATTGCCCCTCCGATGATGCGTGAGTAGTCCACCACAGGCCTATGGGTTCATAGCTAGTAGCTAGATGGATTCTTATCTCTCTTTGTGCTTCAATACCATGTTCTTCATGATCTTCATGGAGATCTATCCGATGTAATACTCTTTTGCAATATGTTTGTCAAAATCTGATGAATTATGGGTTTATGTTCAGATTATCCATGAATATTATTTGAGTCTTTACTGAATTCTTATATGCATGAGTTCAAATCTTTGAAAGTCTCTTCGAGTTATTGGTTTGGTTTGTCCAACTAGATTGGTAATTCTTGCAATGGGAGAAGTGCTTAGTTTTGGGTTCAATCTTGCCGTGTCCTCACCCAATGACATAGTAGGGGGTAGCAAGGCACGTATTATATTGTTGCCATCAAGGGTAAAAAGATGGGATTTTCATCATATTTCTTGAGTTTATCCCTCTACATCATGTCATCTTACCTAATGCGTTACTCTGTTCTTCATGAACTTAATACTCTAGATGCAGGCACGAGTCAGTCGATGTGTGGAGTAATAGTAGTAGATGCAGAATCGTTTCGATCTACTTGACATGAATGTGATACCTATATGCATAATCCTTGCCTTGGATATCTTCATAATTATTGGCTTTTCTATCAATTGCTCGACAGTAATTTGTTCACCCACCGTGATATTTTCCTTCAAGAGAGAAGCCTCTAGTGAAATCTATGGCCCCCGAGTCTACTTTCCATATTATATTTTCATATCTATAAACCAAAATACCAAAAATACCTTGCTGAAATTCATTTAGTTTTTACTTTCCGCAATGTTTTACATCTATCTCTATCAGATCTAATCCTTGCAAATAACCGTGAAGGGATTGAAAACCCCTTTATAGCGTTGGGTGCAAGAGTTTGACTGTTTGTGTAGGTGCATCCATTGGTGACTTGTTTGTTCCTCCTATTGGATTGATACCTTGGTTCTCATCAACTTAGGGAAATACTTATCTACTTTGCTGCATCACCCTTTCCTCTTCAAGGGAAAACCAACGCAAGCTCAAGACGTAGCAAGAAGGATTTCTGGCGCCATTGCCGAGGAGATCTACATCAAGCCTACCAAGTACCCATCACAAACTCATCTCTTGCATTTACATTATTTTCCTTTTGCCTCTCATTTTCCTTTCCCCCATTTCTAAAACGACTTTCATAAAATACCAAAAAGATTTGCCTTTTTATTCGCCCTTCTTCCTTTCGTCTTTTCGTTTGCTTTTTTCTTGTGTGTTAGATCGTTCGCACGTCTTTATGGCTCAACCCAAAAGCTTTCATCCTTATCTTAGGAAGTTGGAAGGTATTGAGGATAATGCTAGAAGTTTCATGTCTCTCCAATTTGACCACTATAGTTTCTTTAGAAATGAGCTTAAAGAATAAAAGGCTATGCTGGAATACATGAATAAAGAACTTGATGATATGTCTAAGGAGTTTTATGGTTTGAAATCTCAGTTTGCTCATCTTGAGGATTTAGTAGGCCAAATTTCCGATAAACAAGCTACCTTAATCAATAAAATGGCCGGGAAGCGAGAATCTTTTAATAATGATGAAGATATCAAAGTGATTGATGTGACTCCTATTGAATATTTGTTTTCCAATATAAATCTTGATAAAGATGGGACTGGAGATAAGTCAACTGATAGAGGTGAAGTTGTCCCTGTCTTTCGATGAGATGGTGGCTATCGTTTTTGGTGGAGTAGACTTTGACGATCCGACTACGAACGCGTGATGACGTCGTGCCTTAGCAATCGCTAAACCAACTCTGAGAGGTTATTGACCACGCCGTAGCACGATCAACCTGACCACGAGGGTCTGTTTCCTGCACGCAAACGAAGAACAAGAAAGAAACTAGGATTGCAATCCCGATATTGCGAATATAAGAGGAAAGCTTTATTGATGAAGTGGGGTTCTGTGATGCCTTTGTCTTGGTCGTGGAACACAAACGAAGAACGCGAAGTTGCAGCTATGGCGAACTTGTAATCTAAACAAAACCCAACCCTAAAACGACGCCCTAAGGGCTGTATATATGGGGGAGTAGAGGGGAATTTCATGGCCCCTTGGAGGAGGGGTCCGAAACAAACCTTATCTCTGTTTCCCCATACACACGGACTCTAGAAACAGCCTATAATATGGTATTTCGAAATTACATGGGCCTGGCCCAACAATAAGGTGGCACAGCACCTATATTAGCCTAGGGACGAATTTTGTAAGTAGCATCATGCATATTTCATCCAAGGCTTCTTGCTCCCATTATGGTGGCTTCAAAGTGTGAAAATCATCACTGGAAGCTCCACTGTTCTTTCCCACGTGCGCACCTTCTTCTCCATGCTTGATCCCGCTCCCATGGTCATGCTTCTTATCCATGCTAGGTCCTTCATTCATAAGTAAAACAGAAGTATCTAATTTAGGCAGCATCGTATGTTCATGAACATTAGAAGGATTTGCAAGAAACGAAAGTACCTGGTAATTCAATTGACGTGCGCGAGCTTTAGTAATTGGTCCTGTATGTATAGCATTCGGAGTTGTGGGTGTAGCATTAGCAGGGATGTCCTCATCATCCTCCCCTTCTTGAACTGAAGTCGTCCTCGACGGAAGCTCATCTTCCTCACCCAAATAAGGCTTCAAATCTACAATGTTAAAAGTGGGGCTAACCCCAAACTGTATAGGCAGCTCAAGTTTATATGCATTATCATTTGTTTTCTCTAACACCTTAAAAGGACCATCAGCACGTGGCATTAGCTTTGACTTGCACAAATCAGGAAATCTATCCTTACGCAAATGTAACCAAACAAGATCTCCAGGTGCAAAGACAACATGTTTTCTACCCTTATCTCCAGCAATTTTGTATTTAACTTTCATACGCTCAATGTTTTCCTTCGTTAACTCATGCATCTTTAATATCAATTCAGCACGTTCTTTAGCATCAAAATTAACCTTCTCCGAAGATGGAAGAGGCAACAAATCAATAGGTGCACGAGGTAAGAAACCATACACAACTTCAAAAGGGCACATCTTAGTGGTAGAATGTAGAGAACGATTATAAGCAAATTCAACATGAGGCAAGCGTTCTTCCCACATTTTCAGGTTATTCTTCAAAACAGCCCTAAGCATAGTAGACAATGATCTATTGACTACTTCAGTTTGGCCATCAGTTTGGGGATGACATGTAGTACTAAAAAGTAGTTTAGTCCCCAACTTAGCCCATAAACATCTCCAAAAGTGGCTAAGAAATTTAGCATCACGATCTGAAACAATTGTATTTGGCACACCATGCAACCGAATAATTTCACGAAAGAACAAATCAGCAACATGAGCAGCATCATCACTTTTATTACATGGTATAAAGTGTGCCATTTTGGAAAATCTATCCACGATAACAAATATGCTATCCCTCCCCTTCTTAGTTCGAGGTAAACCTAAAACAAAGTCCATAGATATATCCTCCCAAGGAACACTAGGTACAGGCAAAGGCATATATAAACCATGAGGATTGAGTCGTGACTTAGCTTTTTGACATGTAGTGCAACGAGCAACAAAACGCTCAACATCCCGTATCATCTTTGGCCAAAAGAAATGTGTAGAAAGCATGTCCTCTGTTTTCTTCATGCCAAAGTGTCCCATTAATCCTCAATGTGCCTCCTGTAACAACAAAAGACGAACGGAGCTTGCTGGAATGCATAGCTTGTTAGCACAGAACACAAATCCATCATTAATAACGATCTTGTTCCATGTTCTCCCTTATTTACAATGCTGCAACACATCTCTAAATTCAGCATCATGCACATATTGATCTTTGATGGTCTCCAAACCAAATATTTTAAAGTCAAGTTGTGAAAGCATAGTATATCGACGAGACAAAGCATCAGCAATAACATTTTCTTTACCCTTCTTGTGTTTAATGACATAAGGGAAAGTCTCAATGAATTCAACCCATTTAGCATGTCTACGATTCAGTTTTGCTTGACTTTTAATATGTTTCAAAGATTCATGATCAGAATGTATAACAAATTCTTTGGGCCATAAATTATGTTGCCATGTTTCCAAAGTCCGAACAAGAGCATATAATTCCTTATCATAAGTAGAATAATTCAGACTAGGCCCACTCAGTTTTTCAGAAAAGTACGCAACAGGTTTACCATCTTGTAATAACACACCTCCTAACCCAATTCCACTAGCATCACATTCAAGCTCGAAAGTCTTATTAAAATTAGGAAGTTGGAATAAAGGAGCATGTGTTAACTTATCTTTCAAAACCTTGAAGGCTTCTTCCTATGCGGTACCCCAAGAAAAAGGCACGTCCTTCTTTGTAAGCTCATTGAGAGGCGCAGCAATGGTGCTGAAATCTCTCACAAAACGCCTATAGAAACCAGCGAGGCCAAGAAAACTCCTCACCTGTGTGACCATTTTGGGCTGCGGCCAACTCTCAATGTCTTCAATCTTGGCTTTATCAACTTCAATTCCCTGTGGAGTAACAACATAGCCAAGAAAAGATACTCGATCGGTGCAAAAGGTGCACTTCCCAAGGTTACCAAACAAACGGGCATCACGTAGAGCAATAAAAACAGCACGTAGATGTTCCAAATGTTCCTCCAAAGATCTACTAAAAATCAATATATCATCAAAATAGACTACCACAAATCGTCCAATGAAAGCACGTAAAACCTCGTTCATTAATCTCATGAAAGTGCTAGGTGCATTAGTAAACCCAAAAGGCATGACTAACCACTCATATAATCCAAACTTAGTTATAAATGCTGTTTTCCATTCATCTCCCAATTTCATACGAATTTGATGGTATCCACTACGCAAATCAACTTTGGAGAAAATTGTAGAACCACTTAATTCATCAAGCATATCATCTAGTCTAGGAGTAGGATGACGATAACGAATAGTAATATTATTAATGCCTCTACAATCCACACACATGCGCGATGTACCATCCTTTTTAGGCACTAGAATAATAGGAACAGCACAAGGACTAAGGGATTCGCGTATATAACCTTTGTCAAGCAACTCCTATACTTGACGCATAATCTCCTTTGTCTCCTGTGGGTTGGTACGGTATGGGGCACGGTTGGGTTGGGATGCACCAGGAATTAAGTCAATCTGATGCTCAATCCCGCGAATAGGTGGTAATCCCGGTGGTACGTCTTGTGGGAAGACGTCAGCGAACTCCTGCAAAATGTTAATGACCGCAGGAGGCAAAGAGGGAGGCATGTCCTCGAATGAAAATAATACCTCTTTGCATACAAAAGCATAGCAAACAGATGTAGCAACATCCAAATCATTAATATCAGATATAGTAGCAAGTAAACATCCACTCTTCAATTTTATTTCGGATGCAACATTAGATGATGGTTTATTATGCTTATGGTGTTGCTCAAATTCCTATGCTACAATCTGATTTTCACTCTTATTTTTTTCCTGTTTTGGTTTACTAGCTCTAGCAATGTCATATTTCATAATATGTTCCGGAGACATAGGAAGCAAAGTGATATTTTGATCCTTATGAACAAGACTATACTGATTTGTCCTACCATGGTGTACAAATTTTTTATCAAACTGCCACGGCCTACCAAGTAAAACAGAACATGCTTGCATGGGTACCACATCACAATCGACATAATCAGAATATGTAGCAATGCTAAAATGCACACGAACAGTACGTGTTACCTTAACCTTGCCACTATTGTTGAACCATTGGATGTAATAAGGATGAGGATGTGGTCTGGTGGTTAGAGACAACTTCTCCACCATCTCCATGCTAGCCAAGTTATTGCAACTCCCTCCATCGATGATGACACGAACAAAACGCTCCTTCACAACTCCCTTTGTGTGGAACAAGTTGTGCCTCTTATTTTGCTTAGCCTGTGTAACCTGCACACTGAGAACATGTTGAGCAACTAAACTTTCATACCTATCAGCATAATTAGCAGCCATGTAGTGTGTCTCTGGTTCTGCATCCTCGCCACCCTGTTCTTCACTTGCAATGAGAGCCAAAGTCTCCTCATCATAATCACTAGCGAACGCATATCCACCATCCTCAGTAACAATCATTACACGTTTGGAAGGGCATTCTCTCGCTAAGTGACCTCCACCCTTGCAACGACGACATATAACCTCATGTGTTTGCCTTGTGGATGCAATAGATGAAGAAGAGCTCTGTGCAGGCCCAGAAAGTGTGCTCTTCGCAGAGGGTGGATTAGGAGCCTGTTTTCTGGTATCGCGGTTGCAGTTGGAGGTGGGAGTAGGTGGCGTTGCAGTAGGACGTGCGGAAGTAGAGGAGGTACGTGGTGTCCATGATGAAGTGCGACCTGTAGAAAAAGGAGTTCTCGCCATTGCCTGTCGATCCTTTACTTCACGTTCAGCTTTGCAAGCAAGATGAAATAAACGAGTGATAGTGTTATACTCCTTATACTCTAGAATAGTCTGAATCTCTCTATTTAATCCACCCATAAAACGTGCAAGCATAGCTTCATTCTCGTCAACAATACCACATCTAATCATGCCAGTTTGTAATTCCTGATAATATTCTTCTACATAATTTTTTCGTTGTCTTAAACGCTGCAAATTTTGAAGCAATTCACGTTGATAATAAGGTGGCACCCAACGATTACGCATAGCAGTTTTCAAAGCAGCCCAAGTAGTTGGAATATTCGCATGGTGTATTGATGAGGACATCCCTACTAATGTTACACCCACCCCGACTGCTATACATACAGGACCAATTACTAGAGCTCGCGCACGTCAATTGAATTACCAGGTACTTTCGTTTCTTGGAAATCCTTCTAATATTCATGAACATATGATGCTGCCTAAATTAGATACTTTTGTTTTACTTATGAATGAAGGACCTATCATGGATAAGAAGGATGACCATTGGAGCGGGATCAAGCATGGAGGAGAAGGTGCGCGCGCGGGGAAGAACATTGGAGCTTCCAGTGATGATTTTCGCACATTGAAGCCACCATAATGGGAGTGGGAAGCTTTGGACGAAACATGCATGATGCCACTTTATAAAATTCGTCCATAGGCTAATATAGGTGCTGCGCCACCTTAATTTTGGGCCAGGCCCATGTAATTTCGAAATACCATATTATAGGCTGTTTTTAGAGTCCGTATGTATGGGGAAACTGACTTAGGGTCGGTTTCGGACCCCTCCTCCAAGGGGCCACGAAATTCCCTTCTATTCCCCCATATATACAGCCCTTAGGGCTTCGTTTTAGGTTTGGGTTTTGTTTAGATTACAAGTTCGCCATAGCAGCAACTTCGCGTTCTTCGTTTGTGTTCCGCGACCAGACAAAGGCGTCACAGAACCCCACTTCATCAATAAAGCTTTCCTCTTATATTCGCAATATCCAGATTGCAATCTTAGTTTCTTGCTTGTTCTTCGTTTGCGTGCAGGAAATAGACCCTCGTGGTCAGGTTGATCGTGCTCCGGCGTGGTCAATAACCTCTCAGAGTTGGTTTAGCGATTGCTAAGGCACGACGTCTCACACGTTCGTAGTCGGATCGTCAAAGTCTACTCCACCAAAAACGATAGCCACCATCTCATCGAAAGACAGGGACAACTTCGCCTATATCAAGTGGTATCAGATTTCCAGGTTGCTCGGTGAGATTTTACCAGTTTTCGTAGTTTAGATCGCATCTGTTCTTCATACCTTTAGTCCACGAAAAAGCCAAAAAAAAATTAGGGTTAGATCATCATATCCGAACCAATCTGAGCCTTTGCATAGTCTTTTCAGTATTTTGCTTTGTTGAATTGGCGGTTACATCGTTGTGTCGAGTTGCTGGTCTTAGTGTCTAGTCCTTTAGAATTTCGAGTTCTTTTCACAGGTTGTCACGCCGCCACCGCATCATCTTCATAGTTGCCATATACCACCACCATCATCGCCGCTGCCATATCTCATCATCCATCATCACTCTCCATTGGTGTCCATATATACCACCACAAATCCTCCACCAATCCAAGTCCAGTTCGTTTTAGGTTTAGTTTCGAGATCCTTTTGATTTCGGATCCGTGTTTTGCTACCTGCGCAGGAGTCTGGCACGCTTTGCAGAGCACGTTTTGGCCCAAAAAAAATTCGGCTGAAAATATCTTTTCCCTATCTTGATTTTAGGTTCCCCGGAGCGTTTTGAGACACTTGCTATCATAGTGATTTTTGTCGAAATTTTTGGGTCGTCGCAGCCCCCGGATTGCTCCAGAAAAAAAAAATAGTCCAAAAGAAAAATTCGTGCCCATCTTGCTTATACGACGTGGCAAGAGTTTTGAGACACTCGCCATTGTAGTGAGTTTTTGAAAAAAAAAAAAAAAGAGGCGCCGAAAAAAAAAAAAGAGGCGCCGAAAAAAAAAAACGAAAAAAAAATCCGGTTGTGCTTTTCCCTTGCTTAGGTGTATCGTCGTGTTTTTGTTGGTGTTTTAGGCTCGCGTCTCTAGCACGGTCTAGCCTAGGACCAGCACAGTACCGTCGTTGAGCGTTTATTCAACCTTGCATCTCTGAATTGATTATTGCTGACCCTTTTTGCTACCATATTATAAGCCATCCCAGCTCCACATACTCCTACGCCGTGTGCTTGACACCACCTGGCAATCGCTCTATCCAAGCTTTGAGAGTTTTGGCTACAACGGTTGCCGATCACCGCCTGCTACTGGGTAAGAACTGGTAAGAAATTGAGATTCGCTTAAAGGATTTGTGCCACACCACCACCACCACCACGTCCCAGCAGTCTGTAGGCTTCATATTGTGTGTTTCCTATTTCTGCTAACCATGCCAGGATCACACAATGACGAGATCGACTGGGAGAGCATGACCAACAAAGCGCTCTATGATAAATTTCAGCAAATGATGGCTGAGCAGGTACAGGACTTCGTGAACAACTTTGGAGTTGCCATGGAGAAGCTAGATGGTTTGGAGAAGACATTCGACTCCAAGATGGACGCCAAGTTCAATGAGGTGCTTGCCCGTCTACCTCCACCAGCTGCAGTTCCTATTCCTTTCGAACGACGAGCGCGACGTGTGCCTCTCGGCCACGCCCAACATCCTGGTACTGTTGATACTGCTGCTACTTCGGTGGCTCGTGCGGCTACTGTCATTGAGCAGGTTGAAGATTATGATGGTGATTTCGATGATGAGGGAGAGGTTGCTCCAGATCCGCCCCATGGGCAACCACCACCATACGCACCAGGTCGACCACATGGCTACAACCGTAACGGTAGGGCTGCACCACCCCCGCAGGTACGGGATCATGACCATCTCCCTAAACTTAAATTGAATATTCCGACGTTTGAGGGTAGATATGTTCCTGATATATATCTTACATGGGAGTTAGAAACAGAACAACGTTTTACATGCTTACAATTTCCAGAGGATCGACGTGTTGCTGCTGCTGTTTGTTCATTCACTAGTTTTGCTTGTGTTTGGTGGTCAGAACATTGTAGAATACACCCTAATAATATTCCAACTACTTGGGCTGCTTTGAAAACTGCTATGCGAAATCGTTGGGTGCCACCTTATTATCAACGTGAATTGCTTCAAAATTTGCAGCGTTTAAGACAAGGAAAAAATTCTGTAGAAGAATATTATCAGGAATTACAAACTGGTATGATTAGATGTGGTATTGTTGAGGAGAATGAAGCTATGCTTGCACGTTTTATGGGTGGATTAAATAGAGAGATTCAGACTATTCTAGAGTATAAGGAGTATAACACTATCACTCGTTTATTTCATCTTGCTTGCAAAGCTGAACGTGAAGTGCAGGATCGACAGGCAATGGCGAGAACTACTAATTTTGCAGGCCGTACTTCATCATGGACGCCACGTACCTCCTCTGCTTCCGCACGTCCTGCTGCAACACCACCTCCTTCAACCTCCAACTCTAATCGCGATACCAGGCAACAGGCTCCTACTGCACCCTCTACGAAGAGCACACCTTTCGGGCCTGCACAGAGTTCTTCTTCATCTATTGCATCCACAGGGCAAACACATGAGGTTATATGTCGTCGTTGCAAGGGTGGAGGTCACTATGCGAGAGAATGCCCTTCCAAGCGTGTAATGATTGTTACTGAGGATGGTGGATATGCGTCCGCTAGTGATTATGATGAGGAGACTTTGGCACTTATTGCAAGTGACGAACAGGGTGGCGAGGATGCAGAACCAGAAACACAATACATGGCTGCTGATTACGCTGACAGGTATGAAAGTTTAGTTGCTCAACGTGTTCTCAGTGTGCAGGTTACACACGCTGAGCAAAACCAGAGGCACAACTTGTTCCACACAAAGGGAGTTGTGAAGGAGCGTTCTGTTCGCATCATCATCGATGGAGGGAGTTGCAATAACTTGGCTAGCATGGAGATGGTGGAGAAGCTGTCTCTATCCACCAGACCACATCCTCATCCTTATTACATCCAATGGTTCAACAATAGTGGCAAGGTTAAGGTAACACGTACTGTTCGTGTGCATTTTAGCATTGCTACATATTCTGATTATGTGGATTGTGATGTGGTACCCATGCAAGCATGTTCTGTTTTACTTGGTAGACCATGGCAGTTTGATAAAAATTCTGTACACCATGGTAGGACAAATCAGTATACTCTTGTTCATAAGGATCATAATATCACTTTGCTTCCTATGTCTCCCGAACATATTATGAAAGATGACATTGCTAGAGCTAGTAAAGCAAAACAGGAGAAAAATAAGAGTGAAAATCAGATTGTAGCACAGGAATTTGAGCAACACCATAAGCATAATAAACCATCATCTACTGTTGCATCTGAAATAAAATTGAAGAGTGGATGTTTACTTGCTACTAAATCTGATATTAATGATTTGGATGTTGCTACATATGTTTGCTATGCTTTTGTATGTAAAGAGGTATTATTTTCATTCGAGGACATGCCTCCCTCTTTGCCTCCTGCTGTCATTAACATTTTGCAGGAGTTCGCTGACGTCTTTCCACAAGACGTGCCACCGGGATTACCGCCTATTCGCGGGATTGAGCATCAGATTGACTTAATTCCCGGTGCATCCCTACCCAACCGTGCGCCCTACCGTACCAATCCAGAGGAGACAAAGGAGATTATGCGTCAAGTACAGGAGCTGCTTGACAAAGGTTATATACGTGAATCCCTTAGTCCTTGTGCTGTTCCTATTATTCTAGTGCCTAAAAAGGATGGTACATCGCGCATGTGTGTGGATTGTAGAGGCATTAATAATATTACTATTCGTTATCGTCATCCTATTCCTAGACTAGATGATATGCTTGATGAATTAAGTGGCTCTACAATTTTCTCCAAAGTTGATTTGCGTAGTGGATACCATCAAATTCGTATGAAATTGGGCGATGAATGGAAAACAGCATTTAAAACTAAGTTTGGATTATATGAGTGGCTAGTCATGCCTTTTGGGTTAACTAATGCACCTAGCACTTTCATGAGATTAATGAACGAGGTTTTACGTGCTTTCATTGGACGATTTGTGGTAGTCTATTTTGATGATATATTGATTTTTAGTAGATCTTTGGAGGAACATTTGGAACATTTACGTGCTGTTTTTACTGCGCTACGTGATGCACGTTTGTTTGGTAACCTTGGGAAGTGCACCTTTTGCACCGACCGAGTATCTTTTCTTGGCTATGTTGTTACTCCACAGGGAATTGAAGTTGATACAGCCAAGATCGAAGCTATTGAGAGTTGGCCGCAGCCCAAAACGGTCACACAAGTAAGGAGTTTTCTTGGCCTCGCTGGTTTCTATAGGCGTTTTGTGAGAAATTTCAGCACCATTGCTGCGCCTCTCAATGAGCTTACAAAGAAGGACGTGCCTTTTTCTTGGGGTACCGCACAGGAAGAAGCCTTCACGGTCTTGAAAGATAAGTTAACACATGCTCCTTTACTCCAACTTCCTGATTTTAATAAGACTTTCGAGCTTGAATGTGATGCTAGTGGAATTGGGTTAGGAGGTGTGTTACTACAAGATGGTAAACCTGTTGCGTACTTTTCTGAAAAATTAAGTGGGCCTAGTCTGAATTATTCTACTTATGATAAGGAATTATATGCTCTTGTTCGGACTTTGGAAACATGGCAACATTATTTATGGCCCAAAGAATTTGTTATACATTCTGATCATGAATCTTTGAAACATATTAAAAGTCAAGCAAAACTGAACCGTAGACATGCTAAATGGGTTGAATTCATTGAGACTTTCCCTTATGTCATTAAACACAAGAAGGGTAAAGACAATGTTATTGCTGATGCTTTGTCTCGTCGTTATACTATGCTTTCACAACTTGACTTTAAAATATTTGGTTTGGAGACCATCAAAGATCAATATGTGCATGATGCTGAATTTAGAGACGTGTTGCAGAATTGTAAAGAAGGGAGAACATGGAACAAGTTCGTTATTAATAATGGATTTGTGTTTCGTGCTAACAAGCTATGCATTCCAGCTAGCTCCGTTCGTCTTTTGTTGTTACAGGAGGCGCACGGAGGAGGATTAATGGGACACTTTGGCGTGAAGAAGACGGAGGACGTACTTGCTACACATTTCTTTTGGCCAAAGATGAGACGGGATGTTGAGCGTTTTGTTGCTCGCTGCACTACATGTCAAAAAGCTAAGTCACGACTCAATCCTCATGGTTTATATATGCCTTTACCTGTACCTAGTGTTCCTTGGGAGGATATATCTATGGACTTTGTTTTAGGTTTACCTCGAACAAAGAAGGGGAGGGATAGCATATTTGTTGTCGTGGATAGATTTTCTAAAATGGCACACTTTATACCATGTCATAAAAGTGATGATGCTGCTCATGTTGCTGATTTGTTCTTTCGTGAAATT
The DNA here is from genome assembly GCA_022496015.1 of Hordeum marinum. Classification (NCBI taxonomy): domain Eukaryota; kingdom Viridiplantae; phylum Streptophyta; class Magnoliopsida; order Poales; family Poaceae; genus Hordeum; species Hordeum marinum. The sequence goes on along the minus strand of CM039675.1, from coordinate 224,721,534 downwards.
ATTCGGTTGCATGGTGTGCCAAATACAATTGTTTCCGATCGTGATGCTAAATTTCTTAGCCACTTTTGGAGATGTTTATGGGCTAAGTTGGGGACTAAACTACTTTTTAGTACTACATGTCACCCCCAAACTGATGGCCAAACTGAAGTAGTCAATAGATCATTGTCTACTATGCTTAGGGCTGTTTTGAAGAATAACCTGAAAATGTGGGAAGAATGCTTGCCTCATATTGAATTTGCTTATAATCGTTCGCTACATTCTACCACTAAGATGTGCCCTTTTGAAGTTGTGTATGGTTTCTTACCTCGTGCACCTATTGATTTGTTGCCTCTTCCGTCTTCGGAGAAGGTTAATTTTGATGCTAACGAACGTGCTGAATTGATATTAAAGATTCATGAGTTAACTAAGGAAAACATTGAGCGTATGAATGCTAAATACAAACTTGCTGGAGATAAGGGTAGAAAACATGTTGTCTTTGCACCTGGAGATCTTGTTTGGTTACATTTGCGTAAGGATAGATTTCCTGATTTGCGCAAGTCAAAGCTAATGCCACGTGCTGATGGTCCTTTTAAGGTGTTAGAGAAAGTAAATGATAATGCATATAAACTTGAGCTGCCTGCAGAGTTTGGGGTTAGCCCCACTTTTAACATTGCAGATTTGAAGCCTTATTTGGGTGAGGAAGATGAGCTTCCGTCGAGGACGACGTCAATTCAAGAAGGGGAGGATGATGAGGACATCCCTACGAATGTTACACCCACCCCGACTGCTATACATACAGGACCAATTACTAGAGCTCGCGCACGTCAATTGAATTACCAGGTACTTTTGTTTCTTGGAAATCCTTCTAATATTCATGAACATATGATGCTGCCTAAATTAGATACTTTTGTTTTACTTATGAATGAAGGACCTATCATGGATAAGAAGGATGACCATTGGAGCGGGATCAAGCATGGAGGAGAAGGTGCGCGCGCGGGGAAGAACATTGGAGCTTCCAGTGATGATTTTCGCACATTGAAGCCACCATAATGGGAGTGGGAAGCTTTGGACGAAATATGCATGATGCCACTTTATAAAATTCGTCCATAGGCTAATATAGGTGCTGCGCCACCTTAATTTTGGGCCAGGCCCATGTAATTTCGAAATACCATATTATAGGCTGTTTTTAGAGTCCGTATGTATGGGGAAACTGACTTAGGGTCGGTTTCGGACCCCTCCTCCAAGGGGCCACGAAATTCCCTTCTATTCCCCCATATATACAGCCCTTAGGGCTTCGTTTTAGGTTTGGGGATTTGTTTAGATTACAAGTTTGCCATAGCAGCAACTTCGCGTTCTTCGTTTGTGTTCCACGACCAGACAAAGGCGTCACAGAACCCCACTTCATCAATAAAGCTTTCCTCTTATATTCGCAATATCCAGATTGCAATCTTAGTTTCTTGCTTGTTCTTCGTTTGCGTGCAGGAAATAGACCCTCGTGGTCAGGTTGATCGTGCTCCGGCGTGGTCAATAACCTCTCAGAGTTGGTTTAGCGATTGCTAAGGCGCGACGTCTCACACGTTCGTAGTCGGATCGTCAAAGTCTACTCCACCAAAAACGATAGCCACCATCTCATCGAAAGACAGGGACAACTTCGCCTCTATCACTAAGACTAGCAACTCGACACGACGATGCAACCGCAAATTCAACAAAGCAAAATACTGAAAAGACTATGCAAAGGCTTAGATTGGTTCGGATATGATGATCTAACCCTAATATTTTTTGTGGCTTTTTCGTGGACTAAAAGGTATGAAGAACAGATGCGATCTAAACTACAAAAACTGGTAAAATCTCACCGAGCAACCTGGAAATCTGACACCACTTGATAGAGGCAAAGTTGTCCCTGTCTTTCGATGAGATGGTGGCTATCGTTTTTGGTGGAGTAGACTTTGATGATCCGACTACGAACGTGTGATGACGTCGCGCCTTAGCAATCGCTAAACCAACTCCGAGAGGTTATTGACCACGCCGGAGCACGATCAACCTAACCACGAGGGTCTATTTCCTGCACGCAAACGAAGAACAAGCAAGAAACTAAGATTGCAATCCGGATATTGCGAATATAAGAGGAAAGATTTATTGATGAAGTGGGGTTTTGTGACGCCTTTACCTGGTCGTGGAACACAAACGAAGAACGCGAAGTTGCAGCTATGGCGAACTTGTAATCTAAACAAAACCCAACCCTAAAACGACGCCCTAAGGGCTGTATATATGGGGGAATAGAGGGGAATTTCGTGGCCCCTTGGAGGAGGGGTCCGAAACAAACCTTATCTCAGTTTCCCCATACATACGGACTCTAGAAACAACCTATAATATGGTATTTCGAAATTACATGGGCCTGGCCCAACAATAAGGTGGCACAACACCTATATTAGCCTAGGGACGAATTTTGTAAGTAGCATCATGCATATTTCATCCATGGCTTCTTGCTCCCATTATGGTGGCTTCAAAGTGCGAAAATCATCACTGGAAGCTCCATTGTTCTTTCCCGTGCGCGCACCTTCTTCTCCATGCTTGATCCCGCTCCCATGGTCATGCTTCTTATCCATGCTAGGTCCTTCATTCATAAGTAAAACAAAAGTATCTAATTTAGGCAGCATCATATGTTCATGAACATTAGAAGGATTTGCAAGAAACGAAAGTACCTGGTAATTCAATTGACGTGCGCGAGCTCTAGTAATTGGTCATGTATGTATAGCACTCGGAGTTGTGGGTGTAGCATTAGTAGGGATGTCCTCATCATCAACTTTAGTTAAAAGTCATCCCAATGATTCGGAGTTTATTGATCTCAATGCTAAAATTAATAAAAGTGGGATTGAAGAGGTCAAAACTTTAAATAGCGATAACCCACTCTTTTGGATTTCAAGGACTTCAATTATGATAGCTGCTCTTTGATTTATTGTATTTCCTTGTTGCAATCCATGTTAAATTCTCCGCATGCTTATAACCAAAATAAGGTTGTTACGGAACATATCGTTGATGCTATGATGAAATCTGTTGAAGAAAAACTCGAGTTGGAAGTTTCTATACCTATAAAGATTTATGATAGTGGGAACCTACTATTAAGATTAAAATTAAAGATTACGAGTGCCATCCTTTGTGTTATTTGGGTGCTAGCATTTAAACGATTCTAAAAACTTTATGTGATGTGCTAGGTTTCCATGGTCTTGATGATTGCTCTTTAAATTTGCATCTTGCGGATTCCACTATTAAGAAACCTATGGGAAGGATTAATGATGTTCTTATTGTTGCAAATAGGAATTACGTGCCCATAGATTTCATTGTTCTTGATATAGATTGCAATCCTACATGTCCAATTATTCTGGGTAGACCTTTCCTTAGAACGATTTGTGCCATTATTAATACGAAAGAAGGAAACATTAGATTCCAATTTCTATTAAGGAAAGGCATGGAACAATTTCCTAGGAAGAAAATTAATTGTCTTATGAATCTATCATGGGAGCTACTTTTGGATTGCATACCAAATATGACAATACCTAGATCTATTGTGTTTTGCCTAGCTAGGGGCAGTAAACAATAGCGCTTGTTGGGAGGCAACCCAATTTTATGTTCTATTTTTTCTTCTTTTTTTTGAGTGTTTCCCTCATTATTACTTATGTAGTAATTGTGTTTTGGTGTTTTAATTAGTGTTTGAGCCAAGTAAGACCTCTGGGATGGTCTATGGTGGTAGTTGATTTGATCTTGCTGAAAAACAGAAACTTTTTCACCCAGTCCTGAAATTTTATTAATTTATCAGAGCGTTGAATGATTCTCAAAATTTTACAAAAGATTGATAAACAAATTTCCCAGGTTGTCCTACTTTTTCAGAATTGTTTGAGTCATATAAGTAGACAAAGTTGTCAGATTGCTATAGACTGTTCTGTTTTTGACAGATTCTATTTTCTTTGTGTTGTTTACCTATTTTGATGTATCTATGGGTTATATCGGGGGGTATGAACCATGGAGAGGTTAGAATGCAGTAGATATTACACCAATATAAATAAAGAATGAGATCACAACAGTACCTAAAGTAGCGATTTATTTGTCTTATACTAACGGATCTCACGATTTTTCTGTTGAGTTTTGTGTTGTGAAGTTTTCAAGTTTTGGGTAAAGATTTGATGGACTATGGAATAAGGAGTGGCAAGAGCCTAAGCTTGGGGATGCCCAAGGCAAAACAAGTCATATTCAAGGATGCAAAAGAGCCTAAGCATGGGGATGCCCTGGAAGGAATCCCCTCTTTAGTGTTCAATCCATCGGTAATTTACTTGAGGCTATATTTTTATTCACCACATGATATATGTTTTGCTTGGAGCATCTTGTATGATACGAGCCTTTGATTTTTAGTTTGCCACAATCATCCTTGCTGCACACATCTTTTGAGAGAGACACGCATGAATCATGAATTTATTAGAATACTCTATGTGCTTCACTTATATCTTTTGAGATAGGCAATTTTGCTCTAGTGCTTTGCTTATATCTTTTTAGAGCACGGTGGTGTTTGGTTTTATAGAAATCATTGAACTGGCGTACCTCACTGATATTATTTTGAGAGTCCTTAAACAACATGGTAATTGGCTTAGGTTATGAATTTATTCCTAATATGATAGGCATCCAAGAGGGATATAATAAAAACTTCCATATTAAGTGCATTGAGTATTATGAGAATTTTTATTCCTTGCATAAAGTTTTGAAATATAAAGATGGTAATGTAAAGAGTCATGTTAGGAAGTAATTGTGAATTGGTAAAAACACTTGTGTAAAGGTTTGTGATTCCTGTAGCATGCACGTATGGTGAACCGTTATGTAAGGAAGTCGGAGCATGATTTGTTTATAGATTGTCGACCTTTTTGTGAGGGTCGGGAGATGGTTTACTCCTACCAACCTCTCCCCTAGGGTCATGCATCTAATACTTTTATTCGATTACTAATATACTTTTGCATTAAGTATGTGAGCTCTTTATGACTAATGTGAGTCCATGGATTATACACACTCTCACCCTTCCACTTTTGCTAGCCTCTCTAGTACCGCGCAACTTTCGCCGGTGCGATAAACCCACCTTCCTCAAAACAGTTACCATATATCTTTCCTCAAAACAGCCATGATACCTACCTATTATGGCATTTCCATAACCATTCCGAGATATATTGCCATGCAACTTCCACTGTTCCGTTTATTATGACCCGCACCATCTTTTTCATATTGCTTTGCATGATCATAAGATAGCTAGCATCATGTTTTCATGGCTTGTCCGTTTTTTATGTCATTTGCTATGCTAGATCATTGCACATCCTGGTACACCACTGTAAGCATTCATATGGAGTCATAATTTGTTCTAGTTATCGAGTTGTAATTCTTGAGTGGTAAGTAAATAAAAGTGTGATGACCATCATTATTAGAGCATTGTCCCATGTGAGGAAAGGATGATGGAATCTATGATTCCCTCACAAGTGGGGATGAGACTCCAGACTTTATGAAAAATAAAAGAGGCCAGCGAAGCCCCAATAAAAAAAGAGGCCTTACATGCCCACCAAACAAAATGAGAGAAAAGAGAGAAGGGAAATGCTAGTGTCTTTTTTTCCACACTTGTGCTTCAAAGTATCACCATGATATTCATGATAGAGAGTCTCCTATTTTGTCACTTTCATATACTAATGGGAATTTTTCATTATATAACTTGGCTTGTATATTCCAATGATGGGCTTCCTCAAATTGCCCTAGGTCTTCATGAGCAAGCAAGTTGGATGCACACCCACTCAGTTTCCTTTTGAGCTTTCATACACTTATAGCTCTAGTGCATCCGTTGCATGGCAATCCCCAATCACTCACAGTGATATCTATTTATGGGCATCTCCATAGCCCGTTGATACGCCTAGTTGATGTGAGACTATCTTCTCCTTTTCCTTCACAACCTCCACCATATTCGATTCCACCTATAGTGCTATATCCAAGGCTCACGCTCATTTATTGCGTGAGAGATGAAAAAGTTTGAGAAAATAAAGTTTGTAACAATTGCTTGACTTGTCATTGGGGTTGTGCCTGATATAAATATGTGTGGGGAAGATGGATCATAGCCAGACCATATGATATTGTAGGGATAACTTTCTTTTGCCATTATATTTTGAAGAGATACAATTGCTTTGCTAGTATACTTGAAATATTATTGTTTTTATGTCAACATCAAGCTTTTGTTTTGATTCTTATGGATCTGAACATTCATGCCACAATAAAGAATCTTACATGGATAAATATGTTAGGTAGCATTCCACATCAAAAATTCTGTTTTTATCATTTACCTACTCGAGGACGAGCAGGAATTAAGCTTGGGGATGCTGATACGTCTCCAACGTATCTATAATTTTTATTGTTCCATGCTATTATAATATATATTTTAGATGTTTTTTATGGATTATTATGCTATTTTACATTATTTTTGGGACTAACCTATTATTCTAGAGACTAGTGCGAGTTTCTGTTTTTTCTTGTTTTTGTGTATTGCAGATATGGAATATTAAACGGCGTCCAAATGAAGTAAAATATTCATGATGATTTTTCTTTGACCATAAGACATCTACCGGACTTGGAGGGCAAGGCAAAAGACCATCCAGGAGGTCACAAGCCAGGGGGCGCGGCACCACCCTTGGCCGCGTCTGGCACGCTTGTGGCCCCATAGCAGGTCTCCTAACCCTATTCTTCGTCCTATATATACCTAAATATTCCACCAATATCAAAAAGAGCCACACAAATACTTCTCCACCGCCGGAAACCTCCATTCCCGAGAGATCCAATCTTGGAGCCTTTTTTCGGTAATCTGCCAGAGGGGGATTCGATCATGGAGGGTATCTACATCAACTCCATTGCCCCTCCGATGATGCATGAGTAGTCCACCAAAGACCTACGGGTCCATAGATAGTAGCTAGATGGCTTCTTTTCTCTCTTTATGCTTCAATACCATGTTCTTCATGATCTTCATGGAGATCTATCCGAGGTAATACACTTTTGTGGTGTGTTTGTCAAGATCCAATGAATTCTGGATTTATGTTCAGATTATCCATGAATATTATTTGAGTCTTTTCTGAATTCTTATATGCATGATTTCATATCTTTGAAAGTCTCTTCGAGTTATTGGTTTGGTTTGGCCAACTAAATTGGTAATTCTTGCGATGGGAGAAGTTCTTAGTTTTGGGTTCAATCTTGTGGTGTCCTCACCCAGTGACATAGTAGGGGTAGCGAGGCACGTATTATATTGTTGCCATCAAGGGTAAAAAGATGGGGTTTTCATCATATTGCTTGAGTTTATCCCTCTACATCATGTCATCTTACCTAATGCATTACTCTGTTATTCATGAACTTAATAATCTATATGCAGGCACGAGTCAGTCGATGTGTGGAGTAATAGTAGTAGATGCATAATCGTTTCGGTCTACTTGACATGAACGTGATCATTGCCTTGGATATCTTCATAATTATTTGCTTTTCTATCAATTGCTCGACAGTAACTTGTTCACCCATCGTGATATTTTCCTTCAAGAGAGAAGCCTCTAGTGAAACCTATGGCCCCCGGTGAGGGAGTCCTGGATTAAGGTGTCCTCGGGAAGTCGGCCTGTTCTTATGGGCCGGACTATATGGGCTACTTACCGAACACTGGGAGATTGGAAGGCCCTGTCGTCAAGATGGAAGCTTTGAGAAGCGCGGCTTTTGTTCCATGTTTGATGTAGAAAATAGGCATGTTTATCTCTTCGGCATGTAATCGACCATGTGTAAACCCTAGGCATTCTGGGCGTATATATAAGCTGGAGGTTTTTAGGGCATAGAGAGAGAACAACTCATCTAGGGTTAGCTATTCGATCTCGAGGTAGATCAACTCTGTAGCCCCCCATATCATCAATACAACCAAGCAGGACGTAGGGTATTACCTCCAAAAGAGGGCCCGAACCTGGGTAAATCCGTGTCCCCTTCGTCTCCTGTTACCATTGATTCTAGTCTCACAGTTCGGGACCCCCTACCCGAGATCCGCTGGTTCTGACACCGACATTGGAGCTTTCATTGAGAGTTCCTCTGTGAGCAAGATAGAGTCGATGTCTCGCCTTGTCATCAATGAAGAGGTCTATAACATGGACACTTTCGTCCCCGGACAGATCTTTGCCTTCGGCAACGTTGTGCTACACGCTGATCCCACTAGCCATCTAGGCCGTTTTGAGAGCTTCGCCTCTGATCGAGAGGTCAAATTTGGAAACTTAGAGTTCTCCGTAGACTCTCGGGGTGACTTGTCATTAACCGGGCTTGCAGCTTCTCCTGTAGCACGCGGGGACTTTGAGGCTTTAACCTCGAGCCCCTTCTTCAGACATGCCAATGGGGTCACCCATGTCGATGGGCCGAACTCCTATCCTGGTCCGCCATTGAGCCAGATGACCGTACACATGTTCTTGCCGAACACTCCCCATGTCCGGACGCCTTGGAGGTTAACTCCACAAATCCGGAACAGTTGGATCCGATCAGGCCCTTAGCAGTTGACGAGGCCCTAGTTCGGATCTCGTAGATGAAGATCGTCGATGATCTGGTCCTGATCTATGCTCAGTTTGGTTATGGTGCGGGTTAGGACGAATTTTTCCTCCCACCCACCACCCACTTGATAGCCATTGTCGAATGTTTAACCGACATGCTGGACTATGCCTCCAAGAAGGAAGAATACATGGACAAAGAAGACAGTGCTCCCACCCCCAGTAACACCAGGAGGTGGGCCGCCACTTCCACATGCGATGTCTATATGGTAGATACTCCTGCCACTAACGGCGACAATACTCCTAATAACGCTGGCGACAAGTCGGGCGACGTGCCGTCAAGGAGCTGGAAACTGCATAAGTAGTCCAAAGGAGAAGGGGAGGAAAGGTATTATCAGCAACAGGGACGGTAATACCCCCACTGACCATGGCAATCCCGATATCACTGATCACCCGTTAGAGGGTCCGGAAGGTCCTGAGGACCAAAACAACCCCGATAACGTCAACGCTTTCGAAGACGGTAACTACCTTCCCCCCGTCGAGGAGGAAGATATACCAAAAGCGGATGACTTGTACATCCCTGATAACCTCGAAGATCAGGAAGAAATCAGGCAATGGCTCATAGCAACGGCTCGCAGCTTGAAAGCTAAAGAACGACAACTCAAAGTGGAACAGGATGACCTCAATGATCGATGGACGAAAGTCCTCTCAGCGGAGGAAGTATACGGCATCGGTCTATCGAACTAGCCTAAAAGCTGCCAACAGAGGAGGTTGCTGCCACAATTCGATGACGAACTCACTCATACTCCGTCTCTGAACCGTACTCCATACGACAAGCCGGACCGCCCCCCTCGTGGTCGGGACAGGATGGCTGACGACACCGGTTACATACGGCAATGCCCCGAAGACGGGGTAAGGATCCACTAGAGCCCAATGACAGGTTCGACCTACGAGATGACCTGGATCATAGAGCAGGCCGTACAAGATCCATCTACGGATCCAGAAAGTACTCACCCGATAGACAGGGCGAGTACAGACCATGGTTCGACCAAAACAACAGGGTCCGAGAACGCAACCGGACCCATACATATGCCGAATACAGGCGCGACATAGCACGGGTCAGAGGCGCCGCTCACCCACTATGCTTCACACATGAGGTAATGCGACATTAGTTCCACGAGGGGATTACTGTGAATATAGAATAGTATGATGGGACTACTGATCCAACCGAATGAATTGAGGACTTCCTCCTCTATATCCACATGGCACGAGGAGACGATCTCCATGCCATCAAATATCTACATCTTAAGCTTAAGGGGCCAGCTCGGCACTGGTTAAACAGCCTCCCTGAAAACTCCATTGGATGCTGGGAGGACCTGGAAGATGCGTTCCGCTCAAACTTCCAGGGAACCTATGTCCCCCACCGGACTCTTCCGATCTCAACAACGTCGTCTAGAAGCCCGATGAGTCTGCTCGGCAATTCTGGAATCGGTTCTTGACTAAGAAGAACCAAATTGTTGACTATCCAGATGCTGAGGCCATAGCCTCCTTCTGACACAATATTCAAGACGAATGGCTGGCCTGCCAGCTAGGCCGGGACAAACCTCGGACCATGTCCGCCCTTATCCCCCTCATGACCCACTTTTGCACGATAGAAGACAATTGACTAGCAAGACGTAGCCACAATTCCAAAGATCCCATGGCATTTAAATACCGGGATGGCAACGGAAAACCAAAGCACAATAAGAATAAGCGTCAACACAATAATAGCGATGTCGATGACACGGTTGTAAATGCTGGATTCTGTAACTACCGACCTAGGCAGCGGAAGAAGCCTCCTAATGGCAATCGCGATGGACCCACTCAGATGGAGAAGATCATGGAAAGGCTTTGCCAGATACATGGGACTTCGGAGAAGCCCACCAACCCACACACCACAACTACTGGGTGTTTAAACAGGCCGGCAAGATACCACCCAAGGACGAAGGCAAAAGCTCTCGTGGCGAGGACGAGGATGAGCCTCGGGGTCCAATTGGTGGCGGACAGATGAAATTTCCTCCTGAAGTCAAAATGGTGAATATGATATACGCCACCCATATACCAAAGAAGGAGAGGAAGCGCGCCCTGCGGGAGGTCTACGCTATGGAACCCGTAGCCTCGAAGTACAACACATGGTCGGCATACCCGATCACCTTTAATCGGCGCAACCACCCAACCAGTATCTATCACGGACGTTCGGCGGCCCTCGTCCTAGACCCTATTATAGATGGGTATCACCTCACAAAAGTCCTAATGGACGAAGGAAGTAGTCTTAACCTGATTTACTCAGATATGGTGAAACAGATGGGCATAGATTCGTCAAGTATCAAACCCAGTAGCACTACCTTCAAAGGAGTGATCCCAGGCGTTGAGACCCGATGTATGGGTTCCGTAACCCTGGAAGTTGTGTTCGGCTCGCCCGATAACTTTCATAGTGAAAACTTGATCTTCGACATTGTGCCCTTCCGCAGCAGCTATCACGCGCTGCTTGGTCGGACAACGTTCGCTCTGTTCAGTGCAGTCCCACACTATGCATACCTCAAACTAAAGATGCTGGCCCCCAAGGGGGTCATTATTGTTAACAACAATATAGAGCGCTCCCTTAGAACTGATATGCACTGGCCCTAGTGGCCGAATTCAGCTACAAAGAAGATCGGCAAGTTCCGACATCCGCCATAAAGGCAGACAAGGCTGGGAAGCGAGTTCGTCTTCAGACTGAAAACTCAGTTCCTTCCTCCTCCATTCACTAGGGACTGCCCCCCCACTGCGCAACCTTAAGACCAGCAAAGTACGTGCCGAGGAGTCACAACTTTGCACTTAAGATTCCATGGGTAGTGGTGGGGAAATAAAGATGGGTCTTCGGCTGGCACGAACCTTTACCATCAACACATCTTCAGACCAAATGCAGGCGCTCCTAAAAGAGCATTCCTATGGCATGAAGCTCACCTACAACTCGGCGGCCTCTCAAGACCTTGTTTGCTAGATCTCTCCGCCGAACACTAACACCCATCAAGGTGCATTTAAGAGCAGGAGTCAACAAGTAACGGGGCATATCAAGGATGTCAGGTTATCAATTGAAGACCCCTAGTACAACAAATCTTGTATATTTTTATTTCTTTCGCATACCTGTAAACAGTTGCTTCGGATCCGAGCTATAAGAGTTGTTGAGAAAAATGTAAACTGCATGGAACAAGTTTGCCTCATCTGTCCTTTTTTCTGCGCATATTTTTTCCTCTCTCTCTCTTCTGGTGGACCTGTTCCGTATGATGCGAGGTAACCGGTAAATAGACCGGGGGGTCGAGTTTAAAAACAAATTGCCTTCTGCATCATGTGTTCGGCGTCGTGATGTTCGCTTTATATGCATTGGTTCCGAACTAGGTCTTTGGTCAATAAGTTGGGTTGCCCAGCTCTAGTGCTCGCCCCTTTACGTTTTGCTCGTTCGGCTAAAAGTGCAAAGGGAGCACCCTTGTGATTGTGCTTCCGGATAGTCTGGTCAAGCACCTCAGGGGAGAAAGTCGAAAACGGACTGTCATAGTATGCGAGATCCGGTCTGTGAACCTCGAGCTCGAAGTATTATACTTCAATCCTCGTAAGCGGTTATTCTGTGTTATACGAGGAACTTGCCCTTTGTGCAAACATTGTGATACCGGCTTTGGCCACGGTTCTTCCGAACATCACAACAATTCGGTGGCTAATCGTATGCTTCCTGTAGTCCTTTTCATGCCCCTACGGCTAAGTGAAAGAAATAAATCACTATAGTCTGATTGCCTAGTCTGTCGCACTGTACCACCTTCGGGTTCCGATAATTCGTCTAAGGGACATAGTGCATTGGCATAGACACCCCATGTAGTATCTACATGGGGGCTGAAGCCGATGACTCGCATCTTTCAGTATTAAACAGCCACATAGGAGTTATAAAGGAATGCAAAACCATATAAGAACAAATACTAATATCATCAAAAGTTTGCACAAGTCTTCGGACGCGTTACAGTTCATTCAAATAAATGATCGCCCGGACACTAGGATGCTATCACCCACGCACTCTCCATCACTCGATCAAAGTACATCTTGGGGCGTCTATGCTCTTTCCTGGGAGGCGGTGGGGCGGTGGCTACCTTCATCGGATCCATCCCTGGTCGGTGCACCTTTTGATAGAGGCAAAGTTGTCCCTGTCTTTCGATGAGATGGTGGCTATCGTTTTTGGTGGAGTAGACTTTGACGATCCGACTACGAACGTGTGATGACGCCGCGCCTTAGCAATCGCTAAACCAACTCCGAGAGGTTATTGACCACGCCGGAGCACGATCAACCTGACCACGAGGGTCTGTTTCCTGCATGCAAACGAAGAACAAGCAAGAAACTAAGATTGCAAGCTGGATATTGCGAATATAAGAGGAAAGCTTTATTGATGAAGTGGGGTTCTGTGACGCCTTTGTCTGGTCGTGGAACAAAAACGAAGAACGCGAAGTTGTAGCTATGGCAAACTTGTAATCTAAACAAAACCCAAACCTAAAACGATGCCCTAAGGGCTGTATATATGGAGGAATAGAGGGGAATTTCGTGGCCCCTTGGAGGAGGGGTCCGAAACCAACCCTAACTCAGTTTCCCCATAAATACGGACTCTAAAAATAGCCTATAATATGGTATTTTGAAATTAAATGGGCCTGGCCCAAAAATAAGGTGGCGCAACACCTATATTAGCCTAGGGACGAATTTTACAAAGTGGCATCATGCATATTTTGTCCAAGGCTTCTTGCTCCCATTATGGTGGCTTCAAAGTGCGAAAATCATCACTTGAAGCTCCATTGTTCTTTACCGCGCGCGCACCTTCTTCTCCATGCTTGATCCCACTCCAATGGTCATCCTTCTTGTCCATGCCAGGTCCTTCATTCACAAGTAAAACAAAAGTATCTAATTTAGGCAGCATCATATGTTCATGAACATTAGAATGATTTGCAAGAAACGAAAGTACCTGGTAATTCAATTGACGTGCGCGAGCTCTAGTAATTGGTCCTGTATGTACAGCAATCGGAGTTGTGGGTGTAGCATTAGTAGGGATGTCCTCATCATCCTCCCCTTCTTGAACTGAAGTCGTCCTCGACGGAATCTCATCTTCCTCACCCAAATAAGGCTTCAAATCTGCAATGCTAAAAGTGAGGCCAACCCCAAACTCTGCAGGCAGCTCAAGTTTATATGCATTATCATTTATTTTCTCTAACACCTTAAAAGGACCATCAGCACATGGCATTAGCTTTGACTTGCGCAAATCAGGAAATCTATCCTTACACAAATGTAACCAAACAAGGTCTCCAGGTGCAAAGACAACATGTTTTCTACCCTTATCTCCAGCAATTTTGTATTTAGCATTCATACGCTCAATGTTTTCCTTCGTTAACTCATGCATCTTTAATATCAATTCATCACGTTCTTTAGCATCAAAATTAACCTTCTCCGAAGATGGAAGAGGCAACAAATCAATAGGTGCACGAGGTAAGAAACCATACACAACTTCAAAAGGGCACATCTTAGTGGTAGAATGTAGAGAACGATTATAAGCAAATTCAATATGAGGCAAGCATTCTTCCCACATTTTCAGGTTATTCATCAAAATAGCCCTAAGCATAGTAGACAATGATCTATTCACTACTTCAGTTTGGCCATCAGTTTGGGGATGACATGTAGTACTAAAAAGGAGTTTAGTCCCCAACTTAGCCCATAAACATCTCCAAACATGGCTAAGAAATTTAGCATCACGATCTGAAACAATTGTATTTGGTACTCCATGCAATCGAATAATTTCACGAAAGAACAAATCAGCAACATGAGCAGCATCATCACTTTTATGACATGGTATAAGGTGTGCCATTTTGGAAAATCTATCCACGACAACAAATATGCTATCCCTCCCATTCTTTGTTCGAGGTAAACCTAAAACAAAGTCCATAGATATATCCGCCCAAGGAACACTAGGTACAGGCAAAGGCATATATAAACCATGAGGATTGAGTCGTGACTTAGCTTTTTGACATGTAGTGCAGCGAGCAACAAAACGCTCAACATCCCGTCTCATCTTTGCCAAAAGAAATGTGTAGAAAGTACGTCCTCCGTCTTCTTCACACCAAAGTGTCCCATTAATCCTCCTCCGTGCGCCTCCTGTAACAACAAATGACGAACGGAGCTAGCTGGAATGCAGAGCTTGTTAGCACGGAACACAAATCCATCATTAATAACGAACTTGTTCCATGTTCTCCCTTCTTTACAATTCTGCAACACGTCTCTAAATTCAGCATCATGCACATATTGATCTTTGATGGTGTCCAAACCAAATATTTTAAAGTCAAGTTGTGAAAGCATAGTATAACGACGAGACAAAGCATCAGCAATAACATTTTCTTTACCCTTCTTGTGTTTAATGACATATGGGAAAGTCTCAATGAATTCAACCCATTTAGCATGTCTACGGTTCAGTTTTGCTTGACTTTTAATATGTTTCAAAGATTCATGATCAGAATGTATAACAAATTCTTTGGGCCATAAATTATGTTGCCATGTTTCCAAAGTCCGAACAAGAGCATATAATTCCTTATCATAAGTAGAATAATTCAGACTAGGCCCACTTAATTTTTCAGAAAAGAACGCAACAGGTTTACTATTTTGTAATAACACACCTCCTAACCCAAATCCACTAGCATCACATTCAAGCTCGAAAGTCTTATTAAAATCAGGAAGTTGGAGTAAAGGAGCAAGTGTTAACTTATCTTTCAAGACCATGAAGGCTTCTTCCTGTGCGGCACCCCAAGAAAAAGGCACGTCCTTCTTTGTAAGCTCATTGAGAGGCGCAGCAATGGTGCTGAAATCTCTCACAAAACGCCTATAGAAACCAGCGAGGCCAAGAAAACTCCTTACTTGTGTGACCGTTTTGGGTTGCGGCCAACTCTCAATAGCTTCAATCTTGGCTTTATCAACTTCAATTCCCTGTGGAGTAACAACATGGCCAAGAAAAGATACTCGATCGGTGCAAAAGGTGCACTTCCCAAGGTTACCAAACAAACGTGCATCACGTAGCGCAGTAAAAACAACACGTAAATGTTCCAAATGTTCCTCCAAAGATCTACTAAAAATCAATATATCATCAAAATAGACTACCACAAATCGTCCTATGAAAGCACGTAAAACCTCGTTCATTAATCTCATGAAAGTGCTAGGTGCATTAGTTAACCCAAAAGGCATGACTAACCACTCATATAATCCAAACTTAGTTTTAAATGCTGTTTTCCATTCATCTCCCAATTTCATACGAATTTGATGGTATCCACTACGCAAATCAACTTTGGAGAAAATTGTAGAGCCACTTAATTCATCAAGCATATCATCTAGTCTCGGAATACGATGACGATAACGAATAGTAATATTATTAATGCCTCTACAATCCACACACATGCGCGATGTACCATCCTTTTTAGGCACTAGAATAATAGGAACAGCACAAGGACTAAGGGATTCACGTATATAACCTTTGTCAAGCAGCTCCTGTACTTGACGCATAATCTCCTTTGTCACCTCTGGATTGGTACAGTAGGGCGCACGGCTGGGTAAGGATGCACCGGGAATTAAGTCAATCTGATGCTCAATCCCACGAATAGGTGGTAATCCCGGTGGCACGTCTTGTGGAAAGACGTCAGCGAACTCCTGCAAAATGTTAATGACAGCAGGAGGTAAAGAGGGAGGCATGTCCTCGAATGAAAATAATACCTCTTTGCATACAAAAGCATAGCAAACAGATGTAGCAACATCCAAATCATTAATATCAGATTTAGGAGCAAGTAAACATCCACTCTTCAATTTTATTTCGGATGCAACGGTAGATGATGGTTTATTATGCTTATGGTGTTGCTCAAATTCCTGTGCTACAATCTGATTTTCACTCTTATTTTTCTCTTGTTTTGCTTTACTAGCTCTAGCAATGTCATCTTTCATAATATGGTCAGGAGACATAGGAAGCAAAGTGATATTATGATCCTTATGAACAAGAGTATACTGATTTGTCCTACCATGGTGTACAGAATTTTTATCAAACTGCCATGGTCTACCAAGTAAAACAGAACATGCTTGCATGGGTACCACATCACAATCCACAAAATCAGAATATGTTGCAATGCTAAAATGCACACGAACAGTATGTGTTATCTTAACCTTGCCACTATTGTTGAACCATTGGATGTAATAAGGATGAGGATGTGGTCTGGTGGTTAGAGATAGCTTCTCCACCATCTCCATGCTAGCCAAGTTATTGCAATTCCCTCCATCGATGATGACGCGAACAGAACGCTCCTTCACAACTCCCTTTGTGTGGAACAAGTTGTGCCTCTGATTTTGTTCAGCCTGCGTAACCTGCACACTGAGAAGACGTTGAGCAACTAAACTTTCATACCTGTCAGCGTAATCAGCAGTCATGTAGTGTGTTTCTGGTGCTGCATCATCGCCATCGTGTTCTTCACTTGCAATGAGAGCCAAAGTCTCCTCATCATAATCACTAGCGGACGCATATCCACCATCCTCAGTAACAATCATTACACGCTTGGAAGGGCATTCTCTCGCAAAGTGACCTCCACCCTTGCAACGACGGAATATAACCTCATGTGTTTGCCCTGTGGATGCAATAGATGAAGAAGAGCTCTGTGCAGGCCCAAAAGGTGTGCTCTTCGTAGAGGGTGGAGGAGGAGCCTATTTCCTGGTATCGCGGTTGGAGTTGGAGGTTGAAGTAGGTGGTGTTGCAGCAGGACATGTGGAAGTAGATGAGGTATGTGGCGTCCATGATGAAGTGCGACCTGTAGAAAAAGTAGTTCTCGCCATTGCCTGTCGATCCTGCACTTCACGTTCAGCTTTGCAAGCAAGATGAAATAAACGAGTGATAGTGTTATACTCCTTATACTCCAGAATAGTCTGAATCTCTCTATTTAATCCACCCATAAAACGTGCAAGCATAGCTTCATTCTCTTCAACAATACCACATCTAATCATACCAGTTTGTAATTCCTGATAATATTCTTCTACAGAATTTTTTCCTTGTCTTAAACGCTGCAAATTTTGAAGCAATTCATGTTGATAATAAGGTGGCACCCAACGATTATGCATAGCAGTTTTCAAAGCAACCCAAGTAGTTGGAATATTAGCATGGTGTATTCTACAATGTTCTGACCACCAAACACAAGCAAAACTAATGAATGAACAAACAGCAGCAGCAACACGTCTATCCTCGGGAAATTTTAAGCATGTAAAACGTTGTTCTGTTTCTAACTCCCATGTAAGATATATATCAGGAACATGTCTACCCTCAAACGTCGGAATATTCAATTTAAGTTTAGGAAGATGGTCATGATCCCGTACCTGAGGGGGTGGTGCAGCCCTACCGTTATGGTTGTAGCCATGTGGTCGACCTGGTGCATATGGTGGTGGTTGCCCCTGAGGCTGATCGGGAGCAACCTCTCCCTCATCATCATAATCACCATCATAATCTTCAACCTGCTCAACGACAGTAGCAGCACGAGCCACAGAAATAGCAGCAGTATCAACAGTACCAGTATGTTGGGCTTGGCCGAGAGGCACACGTCACGCTCGTCGTTCGAAAGGAATAGGAGCCGCAGCTGGTGGTGGTAGACGGGCAAGACCTCATTGAACTTGGCGTCCATCTTGGTGTCAAAGGTCTTCTCCAAACCATCTAGCTTCTCCATGGCCTTGCCAAAGTTGGTCACAAAGTCTTGTACCTGGTCAATCATCATTTGCTGAAATTTATCATAGAGCGATTTGTTGTTCATGCTCTCCCAGTCGATCTCATTGTCGTGTGATCCTGGCATGGTTAGCAAATAGGAAACACACAAGAATATGAAACCTACAGACTACTGGGACGTGGTGGTGGTGGTGGTGGTGTGCACAAATCCTTTAAGCGAATCTCAAATTCTTACCAGTTCTTACCCAGCAGCAGGCGGTGATCGGCAACCGTTATAGTCAAAACTCTCAAAGCTTGGATAGAGCGATTGCCCGGTGGTGTCAAACACACGACGTAGATGTATATGGAGCTGGGATGGCTTATAATATGGTAGCAAAAAAGGTTAGAAATAATCAACTCAGAGATGCAAGGTTGAATAAACGCTCAACGACGGTACTGTGTTGGTCCTAGGCTAGACACGTACTAGAGACACGAGCCTAAAACACCAACAAAATCACGACGCTACACGTAATCAAGGGAAGAGCACACTCTGAATTTTTTTTTCGTTTTTTTTGTTGGCGCCTTTTTTTTGCGCTCTTTTTTTTTACTTTTGCTCAAAAAAATCACTACAATGGCGAGTGTCTCAAAACTCTTGCCACGTCGTATAAGCAAGATGGGCACGCAATTTTTTTTGGACTATTTTTTTGGGAGCAATTCGGGGCCTGCGACGACCAAAAATTTCGAAAAAAATCACTATGATGGCAAGTATCTCAAAATGCTCCGGAGAACCTAAAATCAAGATAGGGAAAAAATATTTTCGGCCAAAATTTTTTTGGGCCAAAACGTGCTCTGCAAAGCGTGCCAGATTCTTATTTTTTTCGACACCTACACAGGTAGCAAAACGCGAATCCGAAATCAAAAAGATCTCGAAACTAAACCTAGAACAAGCTGGACTCGGATTGGTGGTGGTATATATGGACACCAATGGATAGTGGGAGGTGATATATGGCAGCGGTGATGATGGTGGTGGTATATGGCGACTATGAAGACGATGTGTTGGCGGCGTGACAACCTGTGAATAGAACTCGAAACTCTGAAGGACTAGACACTAAGACCAGCAACTCGACACGACGATGTAACCGCCAATTCAACAAAGCAAAATACTGAAAAGACTATGCAAAGGCTTAGATTGGTTCGTATATGATGATCTAACCCTAATTTTTTTTGTGGCTTTTTCATGGACTAAAGGTATGAGGAAACAGATGCGATCTAAACTACGAAAACTGGTAAAATCTCACCGAGCAACCTGGAAATCTGATACCACTTGATAGAGGCGAAGTTGTCCCTGTCTTTCGATGAGATGGTGGCTATCGTTTTTGGTGGAGTAGACTTTGACGATCCGACTACGAACGTGTGATGACGCCGCGCCTTAGCAATCGCTAAACCAACTCCGAGAGGTTATTGACCATGCCGGAGCACGATCAACCTGACCACGAGGGTCTGTTTCCTGCACGCAAACGAAGAACAAGCATGAATCTAAGATTGCAATCTGGATATTGCGAATATAAGAGGAAAGCTTTATTGATGAAGTGGGGTTCTGTGACGCCTTTGTCTGGTCGTGGAACACAAACGAAGAACGCGAAGTTGCAGTTATGGCGAACTTGTAATCTAAACAAAACCCAAACCTAAAACGATGCCCTGAGGGCTGTATATATGGAGGAATAGAGGGGAATTTCGTGGCCCCTTGGAGGAGGGTCCGAAACCGACCCTAACTCAGTTTCCCCATACATACGGACTCTAAAAATAGCCTATAATATGGTATTTCAAAATGACATGGGCCTGGCCCAAAAATAAGGTGGCGCAACACCTATATTAGCCTAGGGACGAATTTTATAAAGTGGCATCATGCATATTTCGTCCAAGGCTTCTTGCTCCCATTATGGTGGCTTCAAAGTGCGAAAATCATCACTGGAAGCTCCATTGTTCTTTCCCGCGCGCGCACCTTCTTCTCCATGCTTGATCCCGCTCCAATGGTCATCCTTCTTGTCCATGCCAGGTCCTTCATTCACAAGTAAAATAAAAGTATCTAATTTAGGCAGCATCATATGTTCATGAACATTAGAAGGATTTGCAAGAAACGAAAGTACCTGGTAATTCAATTGACGTGCGCGAGCTCTAGTAATTGGTCCTGTATGTACAGCAGTCGGAGTTGTTGGTGTAGCATTAGTAGGGATGTCCTCATCACCTTTGCCCTTGCGAGGGCCATCGGACTCCCTCGATGGAGGAGGAGCGCTTGACGGTGTCGAGGCGGGGCGAAGCAGCAATCAACCTCCGCACCGGGCCAAAGTAGCTGCCTAGCAGCGGCTCGTCGGGCCATAAGAGGATACAAAGATCCTTAATGGCCGGATCCGCCATCTGGTGCAGCTCCATCAGCTGTTTGAGCTGCTCCACTAGAAGAGGAGGATGCTCGGGGGCTCCGAACTGTGCCTAGAACAGCCGAGCTTCATCTCCTTCTCCCCGTGAGGCGAACAGCTGATTTGCGTCCGCCACGCTCTTCTGAAGACCGGAGGATGCGCCTGAGGATCGCCACACCTAGGTAAGCATTGCGAATTTGCTATCCCCGAATACACACTTTAGTGAGTACGGCTTACCATCTACTATGTCCTTGGCTTGGCGCACTTGCTCCTCGTCGAACTGTCTGTCCATCCACTCCTTCTGGAGTTCGGTTTTTAAAGTGGACAGTTCGACCGATCTCGCTTTATTCTTGTGCTCCAAGGCCTCGCATCTTTCACTAGTGTCCTTGAGCTTGCTGGACCTCTACCATGCGAGCCTCATGCTTGCCACTGGTGGCCCGCATGGCATAAAGGGCGACAACCATTCTTTTGCAGCCGCCCTCTCGGTGGCCGCTTCGTCCTTCGCGCGTTGGAGCTCGTCCTTGAGCCTCTCCATCTGCTTCGCCGAGGCTGCACATATATTATACAAGGTGAAAAAAGCTACATTGATAGTATTCGGACGATAGAGGTTAGACAAAGGCATTCAGATTCTATTTTGACATACCTTGAGCCTCATCGAATCTTCGGTTAAGGGCCTCAACTTTGTCTTCGGAGCGCTTAAGATTCTGATTTAGCTAGTCTAGCTCGGCGCCATTCCTCGCTGCCACCGACGACGAAGCCTGCATTACACACACAGTTGATATATTACATGGGTTCTCAATTCCTGAATCATAATCAATCCGATCATATGTTCAGTTATTCTAACATGTCGGACACTTAAAGTGTATCTTGTTTGGTATCGAATATAGGAGTGACCCCTAGGTGACCTTTTTCACCTCACCTAGGGCTCGGGGGCTGCCATGTACATAATACGAATAAATAATACCTTTGCAAATAAGAACATCGGGTGATTTACTTGAAAACCCGTAAGGAGACCTTTGAAGGCCTCCTTCAATCCATTGTCAACGGACTGGATGCTCCGCAATACCGCACCCATTGGTCACTGATCATCGGGGCTGGAGGCGCTCAATAGAGCCTCCTCCATGACTGACCACCTATTGGTCAGTGGTGCCGGTGATGATCGGATATCGCGATCACCTACCGAGGATTGAATCGTTACCTCTGGAGGCATAGTGCACTCCGGAGATGTTTTTGGAGGGGATTGAGCACCCGCTCGTCCGGCCTCCTCGGTGTCCAGGAGGGGTGTCACCCCCCGTTCTTCAGTGATCGAGGCATCGGCCTCGGCCATGGTACGGTCTCCCCCGCCGCTGCCGGTGTCCGGCTCAATAGGAGCATGCCGGGACGACACCTCCACGGCATCCCTCGTGGCGCCCGATGTGGTGGATTGCGAGGCGTCCCTGCTCTCCACCAGTTTGGCAGGCGGGGTCTCCCCGTCTGATATCACCTCGGTGGAGATGATGCGCGGGGGGCTGCAAAGCCAATAACCTGCATGTTAGCGAGCTCTAAATCTATTCATAATGAATGGGAGGGTCTTCGTATCCTAACCTTTTCGGAGGAGGATTGACCTGTAGGATCCTTCGTGGAACCTCCTTGAGGTCTTTGGACGCGGTGTCCGAGTCTGAACTATCGTCCGACAGAATCACCCACGCGTGACGCGCCCTCTTCTGGACAAGAGGAGGGACCTGCTCCGGAGCATCCGAAGACGCCGCTCTCTTCTTGGCACGAGGGGAATTACCTCCCCCTCGCCCTCGGCCTCGACATCCTCCTCTTCCTCCTCTTCTTCTTCCTCCTCCTCAGTCTCCTCTTGATTCGAGGAGGCGGCGGTATCCTCGGATGCGGCGTCAGTCTGATTCCTAATGCGGATACCAGCCTAGCCCGGGTTCTTCTTCTTCTCTTTTTTCTAGGGAGCCTCGTCAGGCTTTACCACGAGAATTTTTGCTAATAGCCTGGTCCTCTTGTTTTCGGGCTGAGGAGCCGGACTATTAATGTTGATGGCTTTTTTCAGCCATCTCTGCAAAGGCAGATCGGAAGAGGGGTTATGAAATCTCCTTAGGTAATGAAGCCGACCAAGCTAGGATGTATCATACCTCGGATTTCGCTTGGCGGCGTGCAGACCCTTGTCCTCCGTATCAAATGGCCAGATCTTCTATGATTTGAAGAGCGCCTTCCACAACTTCTCCGACGTAATGCGGAAGAGATTTCGGACTGTGGGCTCGGTGTCGATCTCACAAGCCCACAGGGGAGTGTCCAGGCACTGCGAGGGGAAGATGTGTCTTCGGAGCATCACCTGGACCACATCGGTCAACTTGGTGCCCTCCGCGACCATGGAGCGGATGCGCTTCTACGGGCCACTCACCTCCTTGCACGGTCCCCAGACGAGGCCCTTTTTGAGCCATGAAGCCAGTTTGGTGGGGGGACCGGATCTGAATGCGGTGGAGGGATGTTAACCTTCTTCTTGTGGTTCATTGACATAGAACCACTCCTTCTGCCACCCCTTGATGGTGTCAATAAGGGTGCTTGATGGCCACCCGACGCGGGTGAGCTTGCCGATGACAGCCCTACCATAATCCGCATGCTTTCCATCGACGCACTTGGGCTTGATGTTGAACACCTAAAGCCAGAGCCCGAAGTGTGGCTTGATGCGCAGGAAGGCCTCGCAAATGAGGATGAACGCCGAGATGTGCATGATGGAGTTTGGTTGGAGGTTGTGGAAGTCAAGGTCGTAGAAGAACACCAACCCCCTGACAAAGGGGTGAAGGGGAAAGCTCAACCCCCTGATGAAGTGGGGATGAACACCACCCTTTCGCCTGGCTTGGGGGTGGGAATCACTTGGCCCTCCTCCGCCGTGCGGTGAGGGATGTCGCCAGGGAGGTATCCAGCTTTCTTGAGGTCCCAGATGTCCTTGTCGGTCACCGTGGAGGCTTCCCACTTGTCGTTTGAGTCAGAGCCTGTCATTGGTGAGCTCAAAAGGGGAGGCGGAAGATTCAGATCTGGGCGTCGGAGGCTCAGAGGAATGGGAGGCAGCGGAAGCAGAGGGAGAGAGTGAATAGCCATGGGGTTTTCTTTCCCTTTTATCAGGCTTATCGTTTGAGCCTCCTTCACCGTGCCGCGAATCCCTCCATTTCCCAAGACATGTGCACAGTTGCCCATGCATGATTGAACATATCCCGTGTGAAAACGGAGCACGATCTGCATGTTGATAGATCGTGCTGATGGAACGGCCTTGAACCGTGCATCGTGTCCTTGTAACTGGCCTAGCGGTTGTGGTAGGCCGTGACCTTTCGCCAAATAGGTTAGGGAATGTTATCTTTTCTTCCTTGACGTTTGGCCTTCAAAGCCAACTTATTTCACAGTATTCGGACGCGTCGCTATTCGGAAGCTATTTGTCATCGGAAGCCGAACTCTGTTCCGCGGAAGGAACTTACCTCGCAAGCCGAAGACTTTGTTCGTGAAGCAATTGGAGCTGAAGACCCTTGGCGTTGGAGGCAAGTTTGGGGGCTACTGAGGGAGTCCTGGATTAAGGGGTCCTCATGAAGCCGGCCTATTCTTATGGGCTGGACTATATGGGCTACTTACCGAACACTAGGAGATTTGGAGGCCCAGTCGTCAAGTTGGAAGCTTTGAGAAGCACGACTTGCATTCCACGTTTGATGCAGAAAATAGGCATGTTTAGCTCTTCGGCATGTAACTGACCATGTGTAAACCCTAGGCATCCTTGACGTCTATATAAGTCGGAGGGTTTTAGGGTATAGAGAGAGAACAACTCATCTAGGGTTAGCTATTCGATCTCGAGGTAGATCAACTTTGTAACCCCCCATATCATCAATAAAACCAAGCATGACGTAGGGTACTACCTCCACCGGAGGTCCCAAATCTGGGTAAATTCGTTTCCCCTTCGTATCCTGTTACCATTGATTCTAGTCTCACAGTTTGGGACCCCCTACCCGAGATCCGCCGGTTTTGACACCGACGCCCGGGTCTACTTTCCAGATTATATTTTCAGATCTATAAACCAAAAATACCAAAAGTACCTTACTGCAATTTATTTACTTTTTACTTTCTGCAATGTTTTACATCTATCTCTATCATATCTAATCCATGCAAATAACCATGAAGGGGTTGACAACCCCTTTATAGCATTGGGTGCAAGAGTTTGATTGTTTGTGTAGGTGCATCCATTGGTGACTTGCGTGTTCCTCCTACTGGATTGATACGTTGGTTCTCATCAACTAAGGGAAATACTTATCTTCTTCGCCGTATCACCCTTTCCTCTTCAAGGGAAAACCAACGCAAGCTCAAGAGGTAGCAATGTACAACCACACAACCCCATATGGGACGGGAATTTACTGATTACCATGCTTGATACTGTTAGAGAGCCCGAATACTAGTGGCGGGAGAGACTCGTTCACTCTTGATACGGGTTCGTGCCAGAATGGACGACTAGGGCTATTTTTTTTAACACCATGCACACCATTGAGTCCCCTCGTGGAAATAAAAGGTTGAACTTGTTTATTGTCGAGATTTAACATGAGGGCTATGTACCAATGAGTGGACTCTATTTTAGTATTGTGTGGGGAAAAGTATTGTTCGAGAGCTTACCTCGGGTAGTTAGTGTATCACGAGTCGTGGGTGACACAGAAATTCCCTGAGTCTTGTGCATAAAGTGTACAACCTATTGAAAGTGTCAAACTATTTGAATAGTTGTGTCCATGGTCAAGGACGGTTGGGTGGTCCTGCTTAAGCGATGCCGATTGCATAACTATGTTTTCTACCCTTATCTCCAGCAAGTTTATATTTAGCATTCATACGCTCAATGTTTTCCTTAGTTACCTCATGCATTTTTAAGATCAATTCAGCACATTGTTTAGCATCAAAATCTACCAACAAAATCGTGGCGCTACATGTAATCTAGGGAAGAGAACACTCTGTTTTTATTTTATTTTTTGGCTCCTCTTTTTTTCTCTTTTTTTGAAACCTACTTAGGCAAGGAAACATGAATCTGGAAACAAGAGGGATCTCGAAATCAAACCTAATAAGGGATGGACTTGGATTGGTGGTGGATATGTGGTAGTACATATGGATACAGATTGATGGCAGATATATGGTGGTGCTAGATGGACTCGGATTGAGGTGGATATGTGGTGGTATATATGGCACCGGCGAGAATGGTAGTGTGGTGTTGGTATATGGGAGTGGCGATGATGGCGTGGTGGTGGTATATGGCAGCAACACTGATGATGGTGTGGCGGTGGCATGACAACTTGTGAATAGAAGTCGATACTCTAAAGGACTGGACCCTAAGACCAGCAACTCGACACGATGATGCAACCGCAAATTCAACCAGCAGAAACACTGAAAAGATTATGCAAAGGCTCAGATTGGTTCGGATATGATGATTTAACCCTATTTTTTGTGTGGCTTTTACTTGGACTATAGGTATGAAGAACACATGCCATCTAACTATGAAAAACCTGTAAAATCTCACCGAGAAACCTGGAAATCTAATACCACTTGATAGAGGCAAATGTGTCCCGTCCTTCGATGAGATGGTGCCTATCATTTTTGGTGGATTAGACTTTGACGATCCGACTATGAACATGCGAGTACGTCGCACCTTAGCGATCGCTAAAGCAACTCTGATAGGTTATTGACCACACTAGAGCATGATCAACCTAACCACGAATGTCTATTTCCTACATGCAAATGGAGAACAAGCAAGAAATCGAAATTGCAATCTGGACATTGCGAATATAAGAGGAAAGCTTTATTGATGAAAGTGGGGTCCTTTGACGTCTTGGTCTGGTCATGGAACACACACGAAGGACGCGAAGTTGCAGCTATGGCAAACTTGTAATATAAACAAAAACTAAGTCTAAATCGGTGCCGTAATTGTTGTATATATGGGGGGAGAGTGGGGGATTTCATGGCCCCTTGGAGTAGGGGCCCGAAACAAACCCTAGCTCAGTTTCCCCACACATACGGACTCTAAAAACAGCCTATAAAGTGGTATTTTGAAACTACATGGTCCTAGCCCAAAAATAAGGTGACGCAGCACCTATAATATCATATCGATGAAATTAATGAAGTGACATCTTCTATATTTCATCCAAGCCTTCAATCTCTCCTTATGGTGGCTTCAATGTGCAAAAAACACCATTGGAAGCTCCATTGTGCTTTCCCGCGCGTGCACCTTCTTCTCCTTGCATGTTCCCACTCCAATGTCATCCTTATTCTCCATGTTAGATCCTTCATTCATAAGTAAAACAAAAGTATCTAACTTAGGAAGCATCACATGTTCATAAACATTAGAAGGATTTCCTAGAACTGAAAGTACCTTGTAATTCAATTGGCGTCCGCGAGCTCTTGTAACTAGTCCAATATGTATAGCAGCAGGAGTTGTGGGTGTAACAATGGTATTGATGTCCTCATCAAGTTGTAGACAAAGTAAATGCAATTAATATGAATGAACCCCATCTTTTTATCCTTAGTGGCAACAATACAAAGACGTGTCTTGTCCCTTTCTGTGACTTGCATATAGAGCACCTCGAGATTGAACCCACTACAATGCACCTCTCCCACTAAAGAAATATTAATCTAGTTGGCCAAACAATTTCAATAGACCGGAGAGAATTATGAAGCTATCATATAATCATGCATATGTAAATTAGGACGAGCAAGGAACTCAATATAATTTCATGAACAATCTGAACATAAACCCACAATTCATCGGATCCTAACAAACGCACTGCACATAGAGATTACATCAAATAGATCATCGGGAAGAAGCGATGAACTTTCTATTGCAGATCAAAGAGACACACACAGAGAGAGAGAGAGATCTAGGTACTAACTATAGACTGTAGGTTTGTGGTAGACTACTCACACATCACCATGGGAGAACAATGATATGGGGAAAGCCTGGTAGCACGGATCTTTTCACACTTGGAGGGAGGAAAGGGAGAAAACCAAAGAGAAATCACAAACTCATGGATGAACTCCGAACACACATCCACTAGAAACACACAAACACACGAGATACAAATATCCACGATCAATAAAAGGATACAGTGTAGCCGAGAGTTCTCCTCACTCCAAAGGAGGAGGCCTTGAATATCGTAGCATCTTCCCTCTAGAGGGGCCTTGGCATCACTTCGGGTCTTCTCACGTAGAGATGTATCATCTCACGAGGGAATGAAGTAATGGAGCTAGGCTCAACAAAAGTATTCGCTGAACACAAGCTAACCCTAACTCGAGGTAGAAGAGGACTATTTATAGTCTAGGTCAAAATAGGAGCAAAGGGGTACATGGGCCCTTGGGTCGTGTCACTATGCGCAGGCAGGTCGGAAGTTCTAGGTGGGGTCTTGCAGGGTCCGCGCTAAAGAGTGTTTTGGCGCCGTGTCCTAAGGCTGGGTTGGAGGGATGTCGGAGGTTCTGGCCTAGCCAGAAGTTCCGGGGGCGGAGGTTCCGGGCAAGGGTCGGGGCAGGTTTCGGGCTAAGCCGAAAGTCTATGCGTCCGGGCTGCCTCGTAGGTCGCTGGGAGGCTGGAGGTTCCAGGCTAGCCAGAAGGTCCGGGCTGGATGAAGTGTTGCCCTTGGTGTTTGCTCCTTCTTATTCTTGGCCGTCTTGCTCGCACCTGAGTATGCACAGGGTTCCATTGTGAGGTAACATCCAAATCCTATTGGTATCAAAGTCTAGCTCGAAGAGGAGTGAGTTCACCTTAACTTCCATGGCACGTGTGTGGGCTCTAGTCATGGGACCACTTGGGGCTTGATGTGATGGTCTAGACTCCATGGGGATGATGGCGGAATGCTCCGCATCATCTCCCCCCTTGGGGAAGATCCGTCCTCGGATCAAGAACTTCATCACCATGAAAAGGGGATAGGTCCTTAACATTGAAGATGTCACTCACGTTGTACTTGTCGCGTGGAATTTCGATCTTGTAGGCATTGTTGTTGTAAAGCTCTAGCACCTTGAAGGGTCCTTGCGAACATGTAGCCATACAAGGTCACCGGTATTGAACACCATGGGGAGCTTGTTGATGTTGCGCTTGGTGGTGACGTGTTCCACTTGACGTTCGATTGTGTGCCTTGTATCTTCATGCATTTTCTTGATAAAGCTTTCCCTACACTTACATCCATGTTGACACGCTCTTGGAGTGGTAGAGGGAGGATGTCCAATGGGGACAAGGGGTTGAAGCCATAAACCACTTCGAAAGAAGACTTGCGAGTGGTGGAGTGTCTAGCGCGGTTGTAGGCATACTCGGTGATGGGGAGGCAATCTTCCCATTCCTTGAGATTCTTCTTGATCAACACGCGTCGGAGAGTTGAGAGCATCCGATGTGTCACCTTCGTTTGGCCATCGGTTTGTGGGTGATAGGCCGAAGAGAATAGTAGCTCGATCCCGAGTTTGGCGTATAGGGTCTTCCAAAATCAGCTAAGGAACTTGACGTCATGATCTGAGACAATTGTCTTGGGCACTCCATGTAGTCGTAAGATGTCCCTACAAAATAAATTGGCAACATGTGAAGCATCGTCAATCTTATGACATGGAGTGAAGTGAGCCTTCTTAGATTAACGATCCACAACGACAAAAACGGAATCATGGCCAGTTTTTGTTCATGGCAAACCAAGCACAAAGTCCATAATAATGTCTTCCCAAGGTTGAAATGGTATAGTGAGAGGTATGTAAACACCATGGGATTGAGCTTTTGACTTAAATTTGCAACATGTAGAGCGTTGGTTGGTGAAGCATGCAGCATCATGAAACATCTTCGGCCAAAAGTACTTGTTGGAGAGGGTGGCATATGTCTTCTCGCGTCCAAAGTGACTCATAAGTCCTCCACTATGAGCTTCTTGCAAAAGCAACAAATGAAGAGAAGACACTGGTATGCAAAGTTCGTTAGCATGCATAAGATAGCCATCTTTCATATAGTAGTTCTCCCAACAAGATTTCACTTGGCACTTAGCATACAGAGTTGCAAAAGATACATCATGCTCATACAAGTCATTTATATGCTCAAAACCAGTAGCATTCAATTCAAGTTGAGTAACGAGCATGCATTTGCGGGAAAGAGCATCCGCCACAACATTTTCTTTACCCTTAAAGTATTTGATGACATAAGGAAAAGATTAAATGAATTCACTCCATTTAGCATGACGTTTGTTCAACTTAGTTTGACCCTTAAGATACTTGAGAGTTTCATAGTCGCTATGAATAACAAATTCATGTGGGTGAAGGTAATGCTCCCAAACATGTAACACTCTCACCAAAGCATATAATTCCTTG
This sequence comes from Hordeum marinum, assembly GCA_022496015.1. Classification (NCBI taxonomy): domain Eukaryota; kingdom Viridiplantae; phylum Streptophyta; class Magnoliopsida; order Poales; family Poaceae; genus Hordeum; species Hordeum marinum. The sequence continues at coordinate 224,691,514 of CM039675.1, read as the reverse complement.
TCATAGATTGGGTAATTAAGTTGAGCGTCGGAAAGTTTTTCACTAAAATAGGCAATTCGGCGCTTTTCTTGCATTAGCACACCACCTATGCGATTACCGCTAGTGTCACAATGCACTTCAAAAGTTTTATGAAAGTTAGGTAATGCAAGCAAAGGTGCATGAGTAAGCGGTTTTTTAAGCTCAAGGAATGCGGCTCTTGCGTTGGTCCCCAAATAAAAGGTGCATTTTTCTTGCTCAAAGCATGTAGAGGAGATGCAATAATGCTAAAATCCTTAACAAAGCGACGGTAGAAACTAGCTAGTCCTAGGAAGCTACACAATTGTTAAAAATTGGTGGGTGTGGGCCAAGTTTCAATTGCATTAATTTTGGTTCCATCCACATGGACACCCTTAGAAGAAACCACAAATCCTAGGAAAACAACCTTTTCAACACTGAAAGTGCATTATTTCCATGTTAGCATACAATTGTTCTTTCCTAAGAGCTTGCAATACTTCCCTAACATGTTTAGCATGCTCCTCAAGAGATTAGCTAAAAACAAGTATGTCATCAAAGTATACCACAATGCAATATCCAATGAATGGGCGTAATACATGATGCATGACACGCATAAATGTACCCGGTGCTTCGGGTAAGCCCATGGGCATCACTAGACATTCATATAGACAAAACTCAGTTTTTAAAGTCTTTTTCCACTCATTGCCCTCTTTTATGCGTATTTGATAGTAACCACTTTTCAAGTCAATCTCGGAAAATATAGTGGCACCACTAAGTTCATCTAGCATATCATTTAGGCGAGGAATAGGGTGGTGATATCTGATTGTTATAGAATTGATAGGGCAGCAATCCGAACACATTAGCATACTACCATCTTGCTTAGGTACTAGAATCACGGGAACCACACAAGGACTTGAGCTTTCGCGTACATGCTCTTTATCTAGGAGTTTTTGGACTTGCCTTTGGATGTCCTTAGTTTCTTAGGGGTTGACGCGGTAGTGTGCCTTGTTGGGAAGCGGTACGCCGGATATGAGGTGATGCGGTGTTCGATCCCTCGTTTTGGTGGTAGTCACGGAGGTAGCTCATCGTGAAATACGTCTTGAAATTCCTGCAAAATTGAGATAACACAAGAGGAATATGTTGTGAGGGGTTAGGCCGTACGACATCATCCTTGCACCCAAGCACATATTCCTTGCCCTTCATTTTGAAGCTATAGTGATTGGTCCGACCATTGTGGATGATGCCATGTTTGTCGGTGTTCTAGGAACGAGGGTACCCATCACTACCTGCCTGCGGCCCAAGACGTGGCCCACTTCGTCAGCTAGGCGCGACATGGCCCGGCTCCACTCAAGACAAGGCCCTTGCAAGGAAGAACGACACCAAGGCCTGCAAGGATGGGCCTCCTCAGGCCCCCTCTTGAGCAGCGAAGATCTCTATGCAGAGCCTGGCGTGAGTAGTCAAAGGTGACGCAAGGAAGGACAGGTGGGCGCCAGCACGCTAGGCGACGCAGTTTCCCCTTTGGTGCAAAGGGAGCATGGACGTACGTGGGTTCCCAAAGCGCAGCCCAAAGGTTTCCATTCTAGCGCAACAAGACCATGACCACGTGCCCCGCAGGACGGATGTCATCGCCGAGCCCACCATTGCATCATCGACGGCCACTTTGCAGGCGAAGACCACCTTTGGACAGGGGTGGATGTACTCCTATCCCCCATCAAAATTGGCCGTTGTGGGATCCCTTCCTGCCATTGCGATCAGGGAAGAGGACCCGGGCCACCGCTATATATAGAGGCTAGGCCAGACCATAGATCGGATCCGACACTTAGACACTCAATGAACCACCACAAGGCAGAGAGCTAACAACACCTCTTGAGCACCCTCGCGAGGCTTGAGCCCACTGTACTAGTTCATCCACCAAACCTCCATGAGAGGCAATCCATCAAAGCAGGAGTAGGATACTACTCTTCATAGCGGCCCGAACGTGGGTAAATGTCGTGTTCATCTTCTTCCTCGTCATCGTGCGAGTTCGCTGTAGTATCCATCGAGTAGTGATCTAGGTTGGGCGAGGCCGTAGGGAATCTTCACACATGCCCCCGTGTTCGAACCTTGAGAGTTTTACGGAGCACGAAATCCGACATTTGGCATGAGGGGTAGGGGGCGTGTCGGAGTCTTCTTCTAGCCTCGCTCTTCCCCTGATCCACCACTCCAATGGCCGGCGCCCACCGAGCTTCTCCCGGCCGCGGCGGACCAGCCTCCATCGATCCCACCGCTGCCGCCAGAGACCCACGCCCCAGCAACATGGTGTTAGGCGGGCAATATCAGGCTGTCAGCATCGCCTCCGCTGTCGCCGCCCCTCGCACCGCCCAAGTACACTACGGGCGGGCGGCACCTTCAGCATCTGCGCCGCTGCGCACCTACATGGGGGACCTCGACGCGCACGACGCGTTCCTACTGGGAAGCGAGATGCTCCGCCACCGCCCGACGCACGGGGGCTTCGATGCGTGGACCGACCACGTCGCGGAGCCGAAGCTGGTCGGTGTCGCGTGGAGGGTCATGGCTCCTCACTCTTCTCAGGGCACTAGGGTTCGTCCATTGTGCCTGTTCCCCAGCCCATCAACGGCGTGCCTCCTTCAGCCCTAGGCGAGCCTGGGCGGGGCCGCCGCACACCGTGCTCCTCCTCCTCCGAATTCGGGTAACAGATTTTAGGGCTCAGCCTGGCCATGACGATCGAGCTCGCAAAGGAAACAACGGGGCACCCCACGCACGCGCCCCCGCGACCCAGTGGATCTTCAACAACCCGGACTAACCAGGCTAGAGCGCGCCATCCTGCGCAAGGAGCAAATGGCGCATACGTCCGAGAAAACAAGCAAGAATAGTGAAGGCGTGTCGGATTGGTGAGGAAGCAATCCACGTCAGGAGGCACTCGGCCCGCCCAGCGGCGGTGGCAGAGGTAAGCAACTTCGCTCCGAGGCTCGACACAGGAGGGTCTGTGGGCTGCGCGCGCAGGGCGGCGCCCCACCGCTGCCTAGAGGGACCGTCCCCAGTGTCCTGTCGGACGGCTTAGGAGGAGAACGGGGACCTCATGTCGATCCCTACGCACCATGCTACATCGTGCCCAGGGATACCGGCCCGGATCAGGCGCCTGCCACAGGCGCCAACGCCCCCAATGATAGGGGAAGCCCCGAACGTCCTCATTGAGCCAGGTTTGGGGGCTTCCCCCGATGAAGCGCCAAATTTGGACGATGCTAGCAGGAGAAGGCGGGAGGACGTAACCGAGCCCGTTAGGGCATGGCCAAAGCTGTCGCCCCCATAAGCAAGCATCGTCAAACCAAACTCCTTGGTTTCATGGATGATGCCCTGGGGAAGGGCAGCAAGACACAAGTCGTGGGCCACCTGCGGCAACAAGAACATTGGCGCAGCCTTGGGAGGCTGGGCCTCACGAGGCCCTCGAGGCAATGCACAGCCACTGCCCAAATGCCTCATGAGGCGGATTCATCAACAAAACACCCTTATGGCTAGAGCGCAATCTTGTGTCTACGCAGGGAACAATGCGTTCAGGTTTGAGTCATAGGGGCACGCAACCAAGCAGAAATGCACGAGGTGGCTCTTGACGGAGTTGGGACCTACCGGTGCCGGTGCCCGGGGGCTTGCCCAGCTATCTACGGCCGTGCCACTCTCACATAATAATGAGTGGGATGTATACGCCCGGAGCCCCCTCCCCCCGAGGACGCGGAGGGGTTCCTCCCACCAAATGTGGCAGCCCCATGCTCCACACTGGCGGAGAAGTCAACACTGCCCATCAATGGCTATGCCCATGCAACGTGGATGCCCTACACTTAGTGCTGGGGGAAGACGAAGACAAGCCTAGGTGTCGGACGGGCGTTTGATTGCTTCTTTTTGTGTTCGAATTGCCGCTTTTTTGAATTAAGTTGAAGATTTTGGATTTCTATATTTAAAAGAAAAAGGGGCGGGGACTTTTCTCTCATTGCATTCTCTTTTACCAATCTTGAGTTCTCTTTCTTCTGGATCGGTGTTTTGCAAGAGGCCTTATGTTATGGCCCTCTGCGGGGCACCCAGAACAATGATAGCGAGGCCCTGTTCCCTCAGGGACTTGCGTCTTTTGGCAGCCGACCCCCGCTCGGGGCTCCGACCGTGGCGCGGCACCATAGCATGGAGTCTCGGGAGGCCCCAATGCTTGGGCATCCTGGGGCAAAACCCGACAGAGCGGAATGTGGGTCGCTCGAGCGTCAAAGGGGGCTCCTGAGTATGACGCCTCAGGAGCCTTACCGATCATATAACCACTCGGCACCCTTGATGCCGTCCTTGGTGATTCGGTCGGCATCGAGGGTATCGAGGCCTCACCTCGTGGTTGCGTTCTTGGTGATCCGATCGTATACCACAGTGGTAGGGAAATGTGGAGGATTGGGACTTGTCGACGTAGAGCTGCTTGAGTGTCAAAGGGGGCTCCTGAGTAGTACGCCTCAGGAGCCTTACCAGTCAAATAGCCACTCGCCCCTCGATGTCGTCCTTGGTGATCCGGTCAGCATCGAGGGTGACGAGGCCTCACTCTGTGGTTGCAACCTTGGCCAGTCGTAAACTACGACGGTAGGGAAATGCGTGGGACTGGGACCTGCAGACACGGAGCACAGAAAGGGCCCCCAACACGCCCCATTTGTAAGCAAGGGAGAAGCACCCCAGGCGGAATAGCAGATTACCTGGACAACCCAGCTGCGCCATGAGATCATCAATAAACCACAAGTTAAGTACACTACCGAATCAAGCAAGAGTTTCCTGATCTAACGGCGCCCCGAGGATGGGGCGAGGGTTGTGCGCACTAATGTGAGGACGCACGTACTACGGGAAAACTACACGCGATTACTAACGCCCCTGAGGCCTGGAGCGGCAAGGGAAACAACATAAGGACAAAGGCCCAACAGTGACTGGCTGCGAAGCCACGAACCCGGGACTGGCAAAACGGGCTGCCCCTCAGGAGGGGGCACCTCGCAAGGACCCGGCTAACCACCGCCATCGGGTTGTATCGGCGGCGGCGCCAAGCTTGCACGAGAAAGCCAAATCGCATAACTACGAGTGGCCGACAGTGATTCAAGGACAAGAAACAAAGACAGAGGTAATGCACAAAAGGTTAATGCCCATGGGGGCCATGTTCGTTTTAAACTATTACAGGTAACAGGGGAAGAAGCAGGGGGAGTCCAGGCGGAGGAGTCGTTGTCGCTTCCGAGTCAACGGCCGCCAAGGCGCCGGGGCCGCCTTCTCCTCTAGAGGGGGTACCAAGATGAACCGCGTGACCAGGGCGTCCACGTGCGGGTGCACATCATCCTAGAAAGGCCTCAGGATCCCCTCGAGCACCCGCTCCATGATGTGCGTGAGGTCGAGCTCCGGGATGAGGCGGTGCAGGTTGGAGAAGACGTGTGTCAATGCAAGCTCCAAGAGGTCTCGCTCATCGGCCTCGCTGTCTACGTTCATGCGGGAGACGCCGGTCTCTAGTGTCTCCACCTCCCGGAGGAAAAAGTCGAGGTAGACACCGTCGCCCTGCATGTTGGGGAGGGTGGGGGCTTCCCTGACGAAGTGTCTCACCATGCCGGCCACGTGGTGGGCGATGTCGAGGTACTGCTTGGTGTGCTGGGACTCCATCATCCTCGCGTATGCCGTCTCGTCTTGCGCGGCCTACATGGCATCGCCCGCTTCTTGGACCCGGGTCTCGGGAGACGCCAGTTCCGACCTGGCCTTCGCTTTACCCCTAAGGGCGGCTTGGAAGGCGGCATCGACGGTCGCCAGCTAGGCACGCAACACATCCACCTCCTCCAGGAGCTCGTCGCGCTTGCCTTTCTTAGCCGCCGGCGCCCCTGGAAGGAGGAGACGAGCAAGCCCGATACAATGGACATGTCAAGCAAACAAAGAGGGAGGCGGCGTAACACTCACTCATCCACCATGACCCAGCACCGGCGAACCTGCGCCGGCCCCGAGGGAACTCTGTCCCTACCTTTGGAGGAGAACTAGGGGGCTGACGGCCTCACGCTCCCCTACATCGGCAACGCTTCCTCCAAATGCCATGAGGAAAGGGAGAAGCTAAGGAGAGGAAGAAGATTTTCTCAGGAGTCGCAGGAGCAGGAGGGCGGTTCGAGATGGCTAGGCTCTCCATGGGGAATGCAGATTTATAGGCGGGATCAAGGCCTCGGGCGCCGAAAGGGCCAGCTCGATAGGCGCGCGATCCTCCCTAACATCACCTCGCCTGACATTATCGGGTCACATCCGCGTGACCCAAGGGCTGGAAGTCCAAGGAAGCAACAACATTCAAAGAAAGGTAATGATGGGCGGCATTGTGCGCAAGCGTCACATCGGTTTGACTTAGGGCAGTTCCTGACGCCTTCCGGGAGCGAGGGCGTCGACGCACAGGCGTCCGACGCGTGTAAAGTCTAGCCTACATGCGTTTGGGGCCCATAGTGCTTGAAGCCATCCTAATAGCTTAGTTCCGAAGGTGGCTCAAGCGTGCCATGGGCCCAGGCGCTACTATCGGCATTCTGGGAACGAGGGTACCCAGCCCTGACTGCGTGCAGCCCAGAACGTGGCCCACTTCGTCATCCAGGCACGGCCTGGCGCGGCTCTACTCAATACAAGGCCCTCGTGAGGACCCTAGGCTCGCGAGGAAAAATGACACCAAGGCATGCGAGGATGGGCCTCCTCGGGCCCTCTCCTGAGCGGCAGAGATCTCTATGCAGAGCCCGGCCTCAGGAGTCAAAGGTGACGCAAGGAAGGATAGGCGGGTACCAGCGCACCAGGCGGCATAGTTTCCCCTTTGGTGCAAAGGGAGCAACGACATACGCTGGTTCCCAAAGTGCCGCCCAAAGGTTTCCATTCTGGCGCAACAAGACCACGACCACGAGCCTCGTAGGATGGATGTCATCGCCGAGCCCACCACTGCATCAGCGATAGCCACTTTGCAAGCGAAGACCACCTTTGGACAGGGGCGGATGTACTCCTATCCCCCTTTCAAAATTGGCCATTGTGGGATCCCTTCCCGCCATTGCGATAAGGAAAGAGGACCTAGGCCACCTCTATATATAGAGGCTAGGCCACACCGTAGATCAGATCCGACACTAAGCCACTCGATGAACCACCACTGGGTAGAGAGCCAAGAACACATCTTGAGCACCCTCGCGAGGCTTGAGCCCACTGTACTAATTCATCCACCAAACCTCCACGAGAGGCAAACCATCAAGGCAGGAGTAGGGTATTACGCTTTAGAGCGGCCCGAACCTGGGTAAATGATCGTGTTCATCTTCTTCCTCGTCATTGTGCGAGTTTGCCGTAGTAACCATCGAGTAGCGAGCTAGGTTGGGTGAGGCCACAGGGAACCTTCGCACATGCCCCTGTGTTCGAACCTTGAGGGTTTTGTGGAGCCCGAAATCTGACAATGATCGAATTGCCAAGGTCTCCCGAGGAGTAGATGGCAAACGGAGTTGGGAACCACATCACACTCCAAGGTGTCCTCATAAGCACCTATCTTGAAGGAAACTTGCACCGTGTGATCAAGTTGGATATTGTCGGAGTCACTAAGCCATTGGATCTTGTAGGGGCGAGGGTGCTTCTTCTTGATCAATTGGAGCTTGGGGCAAAGGTCTTCAGTTGCCAAATTGTGGCAACTTCCTCCATATATGATGACCTTGATGGATTTGCCTTGGATACCCGCCTTGTTGTGGAAGATGTGGCAACATTGGTCCTCATCTTCTTGTTGTTGAAGAGTCAAAACCTTGGAAACAACAAGAGCGGGGCTCGGATCGTTGTCACAAATATTTGAGAATTGTCGTCTTCATTGACTTGTCGATGCATGGCAATGTGCTCCAATGCTTGCATCTCGTCGTCGCTCATAGAGTCATAGGTTCCATCGTCGTGAAGAGTCATGGTCCGACTTGTTGGAGACTCGTAAGGCTTGTGGTCGCGGCCTTGGCACGTGAAACACTTGATGGATCTTGATTTAGCGGTGTCATCCGGTGTTGGTGTAGAGGATGAAGCCCATGGCTTGTAGTTCCTTGAAGTAGTATGACGGCTTGACGAAATCATCTTGTCCTTGGAACTAGACTTGTCACCGGTGGGTGTTGTAGATTTCATAGTCGAAGGTGTCGTCATCATATAAGTGCGAGTACTTGAGCCGTAGGTCTTGGAAGAGAACTTGGAATACATGTAGTCATCTTGCACTTGACGTTCCTCCTTGGTTTCTTGATGAAATATCTTGTCAAGTTTGAGTGCAGATGAAAGGTAGTCTTCAGGGTCATTGCTTCCGGAGAACTTAGACATTGTGCACTTGAGCTTGCCTAAGCGTTTTCATCATTGTAGTTGTTTTGGCAATGTCCGTGATGAGGAGGAGGTGTGTCAATGTTGTTGTCGAGTTGACGTTGTGGTTGCCTTGGGGCGTCGCCATCATTGTGCTCGACGTGATGTGCTTGAGGTCATTGACGAGGTCCTCGTGCGCGGTTTCGTCATTCTTGTTGCTCCACTTGGCAAGCAGCCTCTTCTTGTCATTCGTAGTTCCTCTTGGTGAGCGGCTTCTTTTTGTTGTTCTCACCGAAGTGCTTCTCGTTCGCGATGAGCTTGGCGGTTGCGCTCCTCCAAGGCGTGAGTAGCTTCTTCCAAGGCGCGATATGCTTGAAGCAGTTGTTCATGGTGACGATGGGGTTCTTCTTCTTGGTGACGTTGTTCTTCCTCCCAAGCATCTTGATCTTGTTGAACGTGACTGTCTCGTGCACGAACGTGATCTTGCAATCCATTTCCATAGAATGGATTTTCGGTAGCTTAACGTTTTTGACCTAAGATGAGCTTGGATCGGAGCGTTCATCTTGGTGATGAACACGTACTCATGAAGGACTTGCTTCAGAAGAATACTCCAATGAGTGTCGACTTGATGAGGACATCCCTACTAATTTTACACCCACATCCCCACGAGCTACACATATTAGACCAATTACTAGAGCCCGTGCACGCCAACTAAATTATCAGGTACTTTTGTTTCTTGGAAATCCTTCTAATGTTCATAAACATATGATGCTACCTAAATTAAATAATTTTGTTTTACTTATGAATGAAGGACCTAGCATGGACAAGAAGGATGGCCATTGGAGCGGGATCAAGCATGGAGGAGAAGGTGCACACGCGGGAAAGAACAATGGAGCTTCCAATGGTGATTTTTCGCACATTGAAGCCACCATAATGAGAGCGTGAAGGCTTGGACGAAATATACAAGACGACACTTCATTAATTTTGTCCATAGGCTATTATAGGTGTTGCGGCACCTTATTTTTGGGCTAGGCCCATGTAATTTCGAAATACCACTTTATAGGCTGTTTTTAGAGTCCGTATGTGTGGGGAAACGGAGTTAGGGTCAGTTTTGACCCCCACCCCCTCCAAGGGGTCATGGGATTCCTCCTCTTTCCCCCCATATATACAACCCTTAGGGTGCCGTTTAGACTTGGGTTTTGTTTAGTTAAAAGTTAGCCCTTGCAACTTCGTGTACTTCGATTGTGTCCTACAACCAGACTAAGACCGCTTACGGAAACACAACCTTATGAATAATTCATCTATATTTGCAATATTCAGATTACATTATCATATTATTGCTTTTTCTTCGATTGGTTGCAGGAATATACCTTCGTTGTCAGGTTGATCATGCTCCGGTGTGGTCAATAACCTCTTGGAGATTGGTTTAGCTATTGCTAAGGTGCAACGTCGTGCACGTTCATAGTCATCTCCACGAAATTGATAGTTATCATGTCATCAAAAGATCGGTACCCTCGCTTCTATCAAGTGGTATCTAATTTCCAGGTTGCTCGGTGAGATTTACCAGTTTTTCGTAGTTTAGATCGCCTCTATTGTTCATACCTATAGTCCACAAAAAAGCCATGGAAAAAATAGGGTTACTTCCTCATATCCGAAACAATCCGAGCCTTTGCATAATCTTTTTAGTGTTTTGTTTTATTGAATTTGCGATTGCATCATCGTGTCGAGTTGCTTGTCTGAGCGTCTAGTCTTTTAGAGTTTCAAGTTGATGAGGACATCCCTACTAATGCTACACCCACAACTCCGACTGTTGTACATACATGACCAATTACTAGAGCTCGCGCATGTCAATTGAATTACCAGGTACTTTCGTTTCTTGCAAATCCTTCTAATGTTCATGAACATATGATGCTGCCTAAATTAGATACTTTTGTTTTACTTGTGAATGAAGGACCTGGCATGGACGAGAAGGATGACCATTGGAGCGGGATCAAGCATGGAGAAGAAGGTGCGCGCGCGGGAAAGAACAATGGAGCTTCCATTGATGATTTTCACACTTTGAAGCCACCATAATGGGAGCAAGAAGCCTTGGACGAAATATGCATGATGCCACTTTATAAAATTCGTCCCTAGGCTAATATAGGTGTTGCGCCACCTTATTTTTGGGCCAGGCCCATGTAATTTCGAAATACCATATTACACGCTATTTATAGAGTTCGTATGTATGGGGAAATTGAGTTAGGGTCGGTTTCGGACCCCTCCTCCAAGGGGCCACGAAATTCCCCTCTATTCCTCCATATATACAGCCCTTAGGGCGTCGTTTTAGGTTTGGGTTTTGTTTAGATTACAAGTTCGCCATAGCTGCAACTTCGCGTTCTTCGTTTGTGTTCCACGACCAGACAAAGGCGTCACAGAACCCCACTTCATCAATAAAGCTTTCCTCTTATATTCGCAATATCCAGATTGCAATCTTAGTTTCTTGCTTGTTCTTCGTTTGCATGCAGGAAACAGACCCTCGTGGTCAGGTTGATCATGCTCCGGCGTGGTCAATAACCTCTCGGAGTTGGTTTAGCGATTGCTAAGGCGCGGCGTCCTCACACGTTCGTAGTCGGATCGTCAAAGTCTACTCCACCAAAAACGATAGCCACCATCTCATCAAAAGACAGGGACAACTTCGCCTCTATCAAGTGGTATCAGATTTCCAGGTTGCTCGGTGAGATTTTACCAGTTTTCGTAGTTTAGATCGCATCTGTTTCTTCATACCTTTAGTCCATGAAAAAGCCACAAAAAAATTAGGGTTAGATCATCATATCCGAACCAATCTAAGCCTTTGCATAGTCTTTTCAGTATTTTGCTTTGTTGAATTGGCGGTTACATCGTCGTGTCGAGTTGCTGGTCATAGTGTCTAGTCCTTTAGAGTTTTGAGTTCTATTCACAGGTTGTCACGCCGACAACACATCGTCTTCATAGTCGCCATATACCACCACCATCATCACCGCTGCCATATATCACCTCCCACTATCCATTGGTGTCCATATATACCACCACCAATCCATCACCAATCCGAGTCTAGCTCGTTCTAGGTTTAGTTTTGAGATCTTTTTGATTTCGGATTCGCGTTTTGCTACCTGCGTAGGTGTCTGGCATGCTTTGCAGAGCACATTTTGGCCCCAAAAAAATTCGGCCGAAAATATTTTTTCCCTATCTTGATTTTAGGTTCTCCGGAGCATTTTGAGACACTTGCCATCATAGTGATTTTTGTCAAAAAATTTGATCGTCAAAATTTTTGGTCGTCGCTGCTCCCGAAAAAAAAAGTCCAAAAAAATTTCGTGCCCATCTTGCTTATACGACGTGGCAAGAGTTTTGAGACACTCACCATTGTAGTGATTTTTTTTGAGCAAAAAAAAAGAGCGCAAAAAAAAGGCGCCGACAAAAAAAATCAGAGTGTGCTCTTCCCTTGATTGCGTGTAGCATCGTGATTTTGTTGGTGTTTTAGGCTCGCGTCTCTAGTACGGGTCTAGCCTAGGACCAGCACAGTACCGTCATTGAGCGTTTATTCAACCTCGCATCTCTGAATTGATTATTGCTAACCTTTTTTTTGCTACCATATTATAAGCCATCCCAGCTCCATATACATCTACGTCGTGTGTTTGACACCACCTGCCAATTGCTCTATCCAAGCTTTGAGGGTTTGACTATAACGGCTGCCGATCACCGCCTGCTGTTGGGTAAGAACTGGTAAGAATTTGAGATTCGCTTAAAGGATTTGTGACACACCACCACCACATCCCAGTAGTCTGTAGGTTTCATATTCTTGTGTGTTTCCTATTTGCTAACCATGCCAGGATCACACGACAATGAGATCGACTGGGAGAGCATGACCAACAAAGCGCTCTATGCTAAATTTCAGCAAATGATGGCTGACCAGGTACAAGACTTCGTGACCAACTTTGGCGAGGCCATGGAGAAGCTAGATGGTTTGGAGAAGACCTTTGACACCAAGATGGACGCCAAGTTCAATGAGGTTCTTGCCCGTCTACCACCACCAGTTGCGGCTCCTATTCCTTTCGAACGGCGAGCGCGACGTGTGCCTCTCGGCCAAGCCCAACATACTGGTACTGTTGATACTACTGCTATTTCTGTGGCTTGTGCTGCTACTGTCGTTGAGCAGGTTGAAGATTATGATGGTGATTACGATAATGAGGGAGAGGTTGCTCCCGATCAGCCTCAGGGGCAACCACCACCATACGTACCAGGTCGACCACATGGCTACAACCGTAATGGTAGGGCTGCACCACCCCCTCAGGTACGGGATCATGACCATCTCCCTAAACTTAAATTGAATATTCCGATGTTTGAGGGTAGATATGTTCCTGATATATATCTTACATGGGAGTTAGAAACAGAACAACGTTTTACATGCTTACAATTTCCTGAGGATAGACGTGTTGCTGCTGTTGTTTGTTCGTTCACTAGTTTTGCTTGTGTTTGGTGGTCAAAACATTGTACAATACACCATGCTAATATTCCAACTACTTGGGCTGCTTTGAAAACTGCTATGCATAATCGTTGGGTGCCACATTATTATCAACGTGATTTGCTTCAAAATTTGCAGCGTTTAAGACAAGGAAAAAATTCCGTAGAAGCATATTATCAGGAATTACAAACTGGTATGATTAGATGTGGTATTGTTGAAGAGAATGAAGCTATGTTTGTACATTTTATGGGTGTATTAAATAGAGAGATTCAGACTATTCTGGAGTATAAGGAGTATAACACTATCACTCGTTTATTTCATCTTTCTTGCAAAGCTGAACGTGAAGTGCAGGATCGAGAGGCAATGGCGAGAACTACTTTTTCTGCAGGTCGCACTTCATCATGGACGCCATGTACCTCATCTACTTCCACCCGTCGTGCTGCAACACCACCTACTTCAACCTCCAACTCCAACCGTGATACCAGGAAACAGGCACCTCCTCCACCCTCTACGAAGAGCACACCTTCTGGGCCTGCACAGAGCTCTTCTTCATTTATTGCATCCACAGGGCAAACACATGAGGTTATATGCCGTCGTTGCAAGGGTGGAGGTCACTTTGCGAGAGAATGCCCTTCCAAGCGTGTAATGATTGTTACTGAGGATGGGGGATATGCGTCTGCTAGTGATTATGATAAGGAGACTTTGGCTCTCATTGCAAGTGAAGAACACGATGGCGACGATGCAGCACTAGAAACACACTACATGGCTGCTGATTACACTGACACGTACGAAAGTTTAGTTGCTCAACGTGTTCTCAGTGTGCAGGTTACACAGGCTGAACAAAATCAGAGGCACAACTTGTTCCACACAAAGGGAGTTGTGAAGGAGTGTTCTATTCGCGTCATCATCGATGGAGGGAGTTGCAATAACTTGGCTAGCATGGAGATGGTGGAGAAGCTGTCTCTAACCACCAAACCACATCCTCATCCTTATAACATCCAATAGTTCAACAACAGTGGCAAGGTTAAGGTAGCACGTACTGTTCGTGTGCATTTTAGCATTGCTACATATTCTGATTTTGTGGATTGTGATGTGGTACCCATGCAAGCATGTTCTGTTTTACTTGGTAGACCATGGCAGTTTGATAAAAATTATGTACACCATGGTAGGACAAATCAGTATACTCATGTTCATAAGAATCATAATATCACTTTGCTTCCTATGTCTCCTGAACATATTATGAAAGATGACATTGCTAGAGCTAGTAAAGCAAAACAGGAGAAAAATAAGAGTGAAAATCAGATTGTAGCACAGGAATTTGAGCAACACCATAAGCATAATAAGCCATCATCTACTGTTGCATCCGAAATAAAATTGAAGAGTGGATGTTTACTTGCTACTAAATCTGATATTAATAATTTGGATGTTGCTACATCTGTTTGCTATGCTTTTGTATGCAAAGAGGTATTATTTTCATTCGAGGACATGCCTCCCTCTTTGCCTCCTACTGTCATTAACATTTTGCAGGAGTTCGCTGACGTCTTTCCACAAGACGTGCCACCGGGATTACCACCTATTCGTGGGATTGAGCATCAGATTTGTGGTGCATCCTTACCCAACCGTGCGCCCTACCGTACCAATCCAGAGGAGACAAAGGAGATTATGCGTCAAGTACAGGAGCTGCTTGACAAAGGTTATATACGTGAATCGCTTAGTCCTTGTGTTGTTCCTATTATTCTAGTGCCTAAAAAGGATGGTACATCGCGCATGTGTGTGGATTGTACAGGCATTAATAATATTACTATTCATTATCGTCATCCTATTTCGAGACTAGATGATATGCTTGATGAATTAAGTGGCTCTACAATTTTCTCCAACGTTGATTTGCGTAGTGGATACCATCAAATTCGTATGAAATTGGGAGATGAATGGAAAACAACATTCAAAACTAAGTTTGGATTATATGAGTGGTTAGTCATGCCTTTTGGGTTAACTAATGCACCTAGCACTTTCATGAGATTAATGAACGAGGTTTTACGTGCTTTCATTGGACGATTTGTGGTAGTCTATTTTGATGATATATTGATTTTTAGTAGATCTTTGGAGGAACATTTGGAACATTTACATGTTGTTTTTACTATGCTACGTGATGCACGTTTGTTTGGTAACCTTGGGAAGTGCACCTTTTGCATCGACCGAGTATCTTTTCTTGGCTATGTTGTTACTCCACATGGAATTGAAGTTGATAAAGCCAAGATTGAAGCTATTGAGAGTTGGCCGCAGCCCAAAACGGTCACACAAGTAAGGAGTTTTCTTGGCCTCGCTGGTTTCTATAGGCGTTTTGTCAGAGATTTCAGCACCATTGCTGCGCCTCTCAATGAGCTTACATAGAAGGACGTGCCTTTTTCTTGGGGTGCCGCACAGGAAGAAGCCTTCACGGTCTTGAAAGATAAGTTAACACATGCTCCTTTACTCCAACTTCCTGATTTTAATAAGACTTTCGAGCTTGAATGTGATGCTAGTGGAATTGGGTTAGGAGGTGTGTTATTAGAAAATGGTAAACCTGTTGCGTACTTTTCTGAAAAATTAAGTGGGCCTAGTCTGAATTATTCTACTTATGATAAGGAATTATATGCTCTTGTTCGGACTTTGGAAACATGGCAACATTATTTATGGCCCAAAGAATTTGTTATACATTCTGATCATGAATCTTTGAAACATATTAAAAGTCAAGCAAAACTGAACTGTAGACATGCTAAATGGGTTGAATTCATTGAGACTTTCCCTTATGTCATTAAAGATAAGAAGGGTAAAGAAAATGTTATTGCTGATGCTTTGTCTCGTCGTTATACTATGCTTTCACAACTTGACTTTAAAATATTTGGTTTGGAGACCATCAAAGATCAATATGTGCATGATGCTGAATTCAGAGACGTGTTGCAGAATTGTAAAGAAGGGACAACAAGGAACAAGTTCATTATTAATGATGGATTTGTGTTCCGTGCTAACAAGCTTTGCATTCCAGCTAGCTCCGTTTGTCTTTTGTTGTTACAGGAGGCGCACAGAGGAGGATTATTTGGACACTTTGGCGTGAAGAAGACGGAGGACGTACTTTCTACACATTTCTTTTGGCCAAAGATGAGACGGGATGTTGCGCGTTTTGTTGCTCGCTGCACTACATGTCAAAAAGCTAAGTCATGACTCAATCCTCATGGTTTATATATGCCTTTGCCTGTACCTAGTGTTCCTTGGGAGGATATATCTATGGACTTTGTTTTAGGTTTACCTCGAACAAAGAAGGGGAGGGATATCATATTTGTTGTCGTGGATAGATTTTCGAAAATGGCACACTTTATACCATGTCATAAAAGTGATGATGTTGCTCATGTTGCTGATTTGTTCTTTCGTGAAATTATTCAATTGCATGGAGTACCAAATACAATTGTTTCAGATCGTGATGCTAAATTTCTTAGCCATTTTTGGAGATGTTTATGGGCTAAGTTGGGGACTAAACTACTTTTTAGTACTACATGTCATCCCCAAACTGATGGCCAAACTGAAGTAGTGAATAGATCATTGTCTACTATGCTTAGGGCTGTTTTGAAGAATAACCTAAAAATGTGGGAAGAATGCTTGCCTCATATTGAATTTTCTTATAATCGTTCGCTACATTCTACCACTAAGATGTGCCCTTTTGAAGTTGTGTATGGTTTCTTACCTCGTGCACCTATTGATTTGTTGCCTCTTCCATCTTCGGAGAAGGTTAATTTTGATGCTAAAGAACGTGCTGAATTGATATTAAAGATGCATGAGTTAACGAAGGAAAACATTGAGCGTATGAATGCTAAATACAAAATTGCTGGAGATAAGGGTAGAAAACATGTTGTCTTTGCACCTGGAGACCTTGTTTGGTTACATTTGCGTAAGGATAGATTTCCTAATTTGCGCAAGTCAAAGTTAATGCCACGTGCTGATGGTCCTTTTAAGGTGTTAGAGAAAATAAATGATAATGCATATAAACTTGAGATGCCTGTAGAGTTTGGGGTTAGCCCCACTTTTAACATTGCAGATTTGAAGCCTTATTTGGGTGAGGAAGATCAGCTTCCGTCGAGGACGACTTCAGTTCAAGAAGGGGAGGATGATGAGGACATCCCTACTAATGCCACACCCACAACTCCGACTGCTGTACATACAGGACCAATTACTAGAGCTCGTGCACGTCAATTGAATTACCAGGTACTTTCGTTTCTTGCAAATCCTTCTAATGTTCATGAATATATGATGCTGCCTAAGTTAGATACTTTTGTTTTATTTGTGAATGAAGGACCTGGCATGGACGAGAAGGATGACCATTGGAGCGGGATCAAGCATGGAGAAGAAGGTGCGCACGCGGGAAAGAACAATGGAGCTTCTAGTGATGATTTTCGCACTTTGAAGCCACCATAATGGGAGCAAGAAGCCTTGGACGAAATATGCATGATGCCACTTTATAAAATTCGTCCCTAGGCTAATATAGGTGTTGCGCCACCTTATTTTTGGGCCAGGCCCATGTAATTTCGAAATACCATATAGTCCGTATGTATGGGGAAATTGAGTTAGGGTCGGTTTCGGACCCCTCCTCCAAGGGGCCACGAAATTCCCCTCTATTCCTCCATATATACAGCCCTTAGGGCGTCGTTTTAGGTTTGGGTTTTGTTTAGATTACAAGTTCGCCATAGCTGCAACTTCGCGTTCTTCGTTTGTGTTCCACGACCAGACAAAGGCGTCACAGAACCCCACTTCATCAATAAAGCTTTCCTCTTATATTCGCAATATCCAGATTGCAATCTTAGTTTCTTGCTTGTTCTTCGTTTGCGTGCAGGAAACAGACCCTCGTGGTCAGGTTGATCGTGCTCCGAGGTGGTCAATAACCTCTCGGAGTTGGTTTAGCGATTGCTAAGGCGCGGCGTCCTCACACGTTCGTAGTCGGATCGTCAAAGTCTACTCCACCAAAAACGATAGCCACCATCTCATCGAAAGACAGGGACAACTTCGCCTCTATCACAAGTTCTGTTCACAGGTAGTCACGTCGCCGTCGCACCATCTTTATTGCTGCCATATACGACCACCACACCATATACATCACCGCTGCCATATACCACCACCGCATATCTGCCACCAATCTAAGTGATATATACCACCACATATCTGCCATCACGCCAATCTGAGTCCGCCTCCATCACAGATTCACCGTCAGTCCGTGTTCCACCACCCCTACATACATCTGCCACTAGTCCGAGTTACACCAGATTTGTATCCGCCACCAATCCAAGTCCCATCCCAGTATTTGCTACTTTGTTGTTGATTTCCGTATTCCACGATACCACTTTTCGTGGGCAAGGCAGACTCCCCAACTTTAGTGCTACCTGCAGAAGAAAATTAGTTCCAGTTTCAAAAAAAAAAAGAAAAAGAAATTGTGACCATTCTAAGACTTTTTCGAATAAACAATTGTTGCCGAGCAGAAAAAATAAAAATAAAAAAGAGGAAAAAGTCAAAAAAAGAAAAAGAAAAAATTAGAGTGTGCTCCGCCCTTGTTTACGTGCAGTGCCGTGATTTTGTTGGTGTTTTAGGCTCGCGTCTCTAGCACAGTCTAGCCTAGGACCAGCGCACTACCATCATTGAGCGTTTATTCAACTTTGCATCTCTGAATTGATTATTGCTGACCCTTTTTGCTACCATATTATAAGCCTTCCTAGCTCCACATACATCTACGTCGTGTGTTTGACACCACCTGTCAATCGCTCTATCCAAGCTTTTAGAGTTTTGACTATAACGATTGCTGATCACCACATGTTGTTGGGTAAGAACTCATAAGAATTTGAGATTTGCTTGATGGATTTGTGACACACCGCCACCACTTACTACTAGTCTGTAGGTTCATATTCCTGTGTGTTCCTATTGCTGCTAACCATGCCAATCACAAGCTGACGAGACCGACTGGGAGATCATGACCAACAAGGAGCTCCATGATAAATTTCAACAAATGATGGTTGACCAGGTACAAGACTTCGTGACCAGCCTTGGAGAGGCAATGGAGAAGCTAGATGGTTTGGAGAAGACCTTCGACACAAAGATGGACGCCAAGTTTAATGAGGTGCTTGCCCGTCTAATACCACCAGCTGCAGCTAACGTCCCTCTCAAACAACAACAGCACCAACAACAACACCAATAAGGCCAGAATTTCGTGGGCATTCTGGTGCCAATTAACCAAGTCCAGCATTGTGGTTCCATTTCTACTGCTACTACTGTCGCGGCTCTTGTGGCTGGGGCTTCTACTGTCGTTGAGAAACATGAGGATTATGATGGTGATTACGATGACGAGGGAGAGGTTTCTCCAAATCAGCACTAGGGGCAACCACCACCACAAGCACCGGGTCGAACACATGTTACAATCGCAACGGTAGGGCTGGACCACCCCCTAAACTTAAATTGAATATTCCTACATTTGATGGTCGATATGTTCTTGATATATATCCTACTTGGGAGTTAGAAATAGGAAAACGTTTCACATGCTTACAATTTCCTGAGGATAGACGTGTTGCTGCTGTTGTTTGTTCATTCACTAGTTTTGCTTGTGTTTGGGGGTCGGAACGTTGTAGACTACATCATGCTTATATTCCAACTACTTGGGCTACTTTGGAAACTTCTATGCATAATCGTTGGGTTCCACCATATTATCAATATGAATTGCTTCAAAATTTGCAGCATTTAAGACAAGGAAAAAATTCTGTAGAGGAATATTATCAGGAATTACAAACTGGCATGATTAGATATGGTATTGTTGAGGAGAATTAATCTATGCTTGCACGTATTATGGGTGGATTAAATGGAGACATTCAGACTATTCTAGAGTATAAGGAGTATAACACTATCACTCGTTTATTCCATCTTGCTTGCAAAGCTGAACGGGAAGTGCAGGATTGACAGGCCATCACGCGAACTAATTTTTCTGTAGGTAGCACTTCATCATGGACGCCACGGACCTCATCTACTTCCACACGTCCTGCTGCAGCACTACCTACTTTAGCCACAAACTCCAACCGAGATACCAGGAATCAGGCACCGCCACCAGCCTCCAGCAAGGGCACGCCTTCGGGCCCTGCACAGAGCTCTTCTTCATCCATGGCATCTACAGGGCAAACACATGAGGTTATATGTCGTCGTTGCAAGGGTAGATGTCACTTTGCGAGAGAATGCACATACATGCGTGTGGTGATTGTTATGGAGGGTGGTGGATATGCCTCCACTAGTGATTATGATGAGGAGACTATGGCTCTTATTGCAAGTGAAGAACAGGGTGCCGAGGATACTAAACAAGAGACACACTACATGGCTGCTGACTATGCGGACAGGTATGAAAGTTTAGTTGCTGAACGTGTTCTGAGTGTGTAGGTTACATAGGCTGAGCAAAATCAGAGGCACAACTTGTTCCATACCAAGGGAGTTGTGAAGGAGCGTTTTGTTTGTGTCATCATCGATGGAGGGAGCTGCACCAACTTGGCTAGCATGGAGATGGTGGAGAAGTTGTCTCTAACCACTAGACCTCATCCTCATCCTTATTACATCCAATGGTTCAACAACAATGGAAAAGTTAAGGTAACATGTAATGTTTGTGTGCATTTTAGCATTGCTACATATTCTGATTATGCTGATTGTGATATGGTACCCATGCAAGCATGTTCCGTTTTAATTAGTAGACCATGGCAATTTTTTAAAAATTATGTACACCATGGTAGGACAAATCAGTATACTCTTGTTCATATGGATCAAAATATAACTTTGCTTCCTATGTCTCCTGGACATATTATGAAAGATGACTTTGCGAGAGCTAGTAAAGCAAAACAGGAGCTAAATAAGAGTGAAAATCAGATTGAAGCAAAGGAATTTGAGAAACACCATAAGCCTACTAAACCATCATCTAGTGTTGCATCCAAAATAAAATTGAAGCATAGATGTTTACTTGCTACTAAATCTGATATTACTAATTTGGATGTTACTGCATCTATTTGCTATGATTTTGTATGCCAAGAGGTACTATGTTCATTCGAGGACATGTCTCCCTCTTTGCCTCCTGCTATCACTAACATCTTGTAGGAGTTCGCTGATGTCTTTCCACAAGATGTGCCACCGGGATTACCACCTATTAGAGGGATTGAGAACTAGATTGACTTAATTCCTGGCGCATCGCTACCCAATTGTTCGCCGTATCATACCAATCCAGAGGAGACAAAGAGATTATGCGTCAAGTACAGGAGCGGCTTGACAAAGGTTATATACGTGAATCTCTTAGTCCTTGTGTTATTCCTATTATTCTAGTGTCGAAAAAGGATGGTACATCGCTATGTGTGTTGTTTGTAGAGGCATTAATTATATTACTTTTCGTTATCGTCATCCTATTCCTAGGCTAGATGATATGCTTGATGAATTAAGTGACTCTACAATTTTCTCCAAAGTTGATTTGCGTAGTGGATACCATCAAATTCATATGAAATTGGGAGATGAATGGAAAACAACATTTAAAACTAAGTTTGGATTATATGAGTGGTTAGTCATGCCTTTTGGGTTAACTAATGCACCTAGTACTTTCATGATATTAATGAACGAGGTTTTACGTCCTTAAACTAGACGATTTGTGGTAGTCTATTTTCATGATATACTGATGTATAGTAGATCTTTGGAGGAACATTTGGAACATTTATGTGTTGTTTTATTGCTCTACGTGATGCATGTTTGTTTGGTAACCTTGGGAAGTGCACCTTTTGCATCGACCGAGTATGTTTTTTAGGTTATGTTGTTACTCCACAGGGAATTGAAGTTGATAAAGCCAATATTGAAACTATTGAGAGTTGGCCGCAACCCAAAACGGTCACACAAGTGAGGAGTTTTCTTGGCCTCGCTGGTTTCTATAGGCATTCTGTGAGAGATTTCAGCACCATTGCTGCACCTCTCAAAGAGCTTGCAAAGAATAATGTGCCTTTTGCTTGGGGTACCGCACAAGAAGAAGCCTTCAAGGTATTGAAAGATAAGTTAACACATGCTGCTTTACTCCAACTTCCTGATTTTAATTAGACTTTCGAGCTTGAATGTGATGCTAGTGGAATTGGGTTAGGAGGTCTGTTATTACAAGATGGTAAACCTATTGCATATTTTTCTGAAAAATTGAGTGGGCCTAGTCTGAATTATTCTACTTATGATAAGGAATTATATGATCTTTTTAGGACTTTGGAAACATGGCAACATTATTTATGGCCCACAGAATTTGTTATACATTCTGATCATGAATCTTTGAAACATA
This sequence comes from Hordeum marinum, assembly GCA_022496015.1. NCBI lineage: Eukaryota > Viridiplantae > Streptophyta > Magnoliopsida > Poales > Poaceae > Hordeum > Hordeum marinum. The sequence continues at coordinate 224,669,423 of CM039675.1, read as the reverse complement.
TTAAAAGTCAAGAAAAACTAAACCGTAGACATGCTAAACTAGTTGAATTCATTGAGACTTTCACTTATGTCATTAAACACAAGAAGGGTAAAGAAAATGTTATTGCGGATGCATTGTCTCGTCGTTATACTATGCTTTCACAACTTGACTTTGAAATATTTGGTTTGGAGACCTTCAAAGATCAATATGTGCATGATGCTGAATTTGGAGGTGTGTTGCAGAATTATAAAGAAGGGAGGACATAGAACAAGTTCTTCAATAATTATGGATTTGTGTTCCGTGCTAACAAGCTATGCACTCCAGCTAGCTCTCGTTCGTCTTTTGTTGTTGTAGGAGGCACATGGAGGAGGATTAATGGGACACTTTAGCGTGAAGAAGATGGAGGACGTACTTGCTACATATTTCTTTTGGCTAAAGATGAGACGGGATGTTGAGCGTTTTGTTGCTCACTGCACTACATGTCAAAAAGCTAAGTCAGGACTAAATCCTCATGGTTTATATATGCCTTTGCTTGTACCTATTCGTCCTTGGGAGGATATATCTATGGACTTTGTTTTAGGTTTACCTCGAGCAAAGAAGGGGAGGGATGGTATATTTGTTGTTGTGGATAGATTTTCAAAAATGCCACACTTTATACCATGTCATAAAAGTGATGATGCTTGCTAATGTAGCTGATTTGTTCTTTCGTTAAATTATTCGCTTGTATGGTGTGCCAAATACAATTGTTTTAGATTGTGATGCTAAATTTCTTAGCCACTTTTGGAGATGCTTATGGGCTAAGTTGGGGACTAGACTGCTTTTTAGTACTACATGTCACCACCAAACTGATGGGCAAACTGGTGTCTACTATGCTCAGTGTTGTTTTGAATAATAAACTGAATGGGAAGAATGCTTGCCTCATATGAAATTTGCTTATAATCGTTCGCTGCATTCTTCTACTAAGATATGTCCTTTTGAAGTTGTGTATGGTTTCCTACCTCGTGCACCTATTGATTTGTTGCTTCTTCCATCTTCAAAGAAGGTTATTTTTGATGCTAAAGAACATGCTGAATTGATCTTAAAGATGCATATGTTAACTAAGGAAAACATTGAGCGTAGGAATGCTAAACATAAACTTGTTGGAGATAAGGGTAGAAAACATGTTATCTTTGCACCTAGAGATCTTGTTTGGTTACATTTGCGTAAGGATAGATTTCCTGAATTGTGCAACTCAAATCTAATGCCATGTGTTGATGGTCCTTTTAAGGTGTTAGAGAAAATAAATGATAATGCAGATAAACTTGAGTTTGCTGTAGAGTTTGGGGTTAGTCCCACTTTTAACATTGCAGATTTCAAGCCTTATACGGATGAGGAACATGAGCTTCCATCGAGGATGACTTCATTTCAAGGAGAGGAGGATGATGAGGACATCCCTACTAATGTTACACCCACATCCCCACCAACTACACACATTGGACCAATTACTAAAGCCCATGCACGCCAACTAAAATAAAAGTATCATATTTTACTTATGAATGAAGTACCTAGAATGGACAAGAAGGATGGCCATTGCAGCGGAATTAAGCATGGCGGAGAAGGTGCGCACGCGAAAAGAACAATGAAGCTTCCAATGGTGATTTTCGCACTTTCAAACCACCATAAGGAGAGCTTGAAGTCTTGCACGAAATATACAAGATGCCACTTCATTAATTTCGTCCATAGGCTATCATAGGTGTTGTGTCACCTTATTTTGCGACAAGACCATCTAATTTTGAAATACCACTTTATAGGCTATTTTAGAGTCCGTATGTGTGGGGAAACAGAGTTAGGGTCGGTTTCAGATCCCTCCTTGATGGGGTCACTAAATTCCTCCTCTATTCCCCCATATATACAGCCCTTAGGGAACCGTTTACACTTGGGTTTTGTTTAGATAAAAGTTAGCCATTGCAACTTCGTGTACTTCGTTTGTGTCCAACGACCAGACTAAGATCGCTATGGGAACCCCACCCTTATCAATACTTCATCTATATTCACAATATTCAGATTTGATTATCATATTATTGCTTGTTCTTTGATTGCTTGCAGGAATTGACCTTCGTGGTCAGGTTGATCATGCTTCGGTGTGGCCAATAACCTCTTGGACATTGGTTTACCTATTGCTAAGGCGAAACGTCACGCACGTTCGTAGACGGACCCTCAAAGTTGTCTGCACGAAATCGATAGTTATCATCTCATCAAAAGATTGGGACCCTCGCTTCTATCATGACTTGAGCGCCTTCTTGACATAGTCAAAGTAGAGGGAGCAAAGTTGACCATCAAGGACCGAAATTCCTCCAATTGGCTTGATAGCTTGGTGTCGAGGTAGTCCCGTGTGCGCGCCTCAGATTCGCGTAAGTTGGTGGCGATGTTCTTGATGCGATCATTGAAGGCGTTTTGAGCTTGAGTAATTGCCTTGTTTGTGCCGAAGAAGTGCAACTTGGTGACGTGGGTGTTCGCGTCATCGTCATGCTCTTGAAATGTTGGTTTTGACATGATGTTCCTATCCATAGCACTCAAGAACACATAAGTGTAAGAAAGAGAAGACAATACCAATTACCGTTCGAAAAGTTGAAAGTGGATCAAGATCACTCAATTTGCAAGTATGGAAATAGTAGAATTGGTACCTAAGATCGTCCCTCTCACACCTACACAAGTAATGCTTATGGAGTAGCTTGGTTAGGATGGTGGCCCAAAATTCAACCAATTCGAGAATATGATTAATAAAGTTGAAAGAGATTCACAAATTTGCAAGTAAGACAATGTAGATCAATAGCAATGGGTGGACATGGAAACACACACGCGGATAGATAAGTGGGGTTGTGCAACCAAGAAATGAGCACAAATTGTGGAATCCACGGAAAACCCTCGTGTTGCACAACACTAGAGAGATGCTAGCACGATTGCTCAAATGGTCATGATATGAACTTGGGCACAACCTATAAGAAACAAAACGTTTCGTCTTCCTATTCCCGACTTGCTATATATGTATGAGGCACGAGTCACTCGCTCAAGTGATCCAAGATGATCAAGTATGTTATGCAAATTTGGTGATGATATTGCTCTTGTTCTTTTGTCCTTTCTTATAAGCTTTGCTCTATTTCTTTTAGCAATGATATTTCGATTGTCACTATGCGGGATGTGCACACCAAGATAGCAATTATGTATACAGGTAGTATGTTGTAACACAAAAGATGATACGATGATATATGCGTGCAATTGTTGCTATGTGGAGTATGTATCACTAATGTGCACAAGTAGCGTAGCCCGGTGATACGTCTCCAACATATCTATAATTCTTTATGATGTCAGGCTATTACATTATCTGTTTTGGATGTTTTATATGCATTAATATGCTATTTTATATTATTTTTGGGACTAACCTATTAATCTAGAGCCTACTGCCAGTTTCTGTTTTTTCCTTGTTTTTGAGTTTTGCAGATATGGAATACTAAACGGAGTCCAAACGGAATAAAATCTTTGGAATGATTTTTTCTAGAAGGAAACAAATCCAACAGGCTTGGAGTGCACACCAGGAGATCACAAGCCTGGTAGGCGCGGCCACCCCCCTGGCCGCGCCTGGTAGGCTTGCTGTCTCCTCGCAGGTCTCCCAACTCTATTCTTCATCCTATAAATATCTTAATATTCCCCAACACCATATGGAGCCACACAAATACTTTTCCGCCGCCAAAAGCCTCCGTTCCCGAGAGATCCAATCTTGGAGCCTTTTTCGGTAATCTGCCAGAGGGGGTTTCGATCATGGAGGGCATCTACATCAACTCCGTTGCCCCTCCGATGATGCGTGAGTAGTCCACCACAGACCTACGGGTCCATAACTAGTATCTAGATGGCTTCTTCACTCTCTTTGATGTTCAATACCATATTCTTCATGATCTTCATGGAGATCTATCCGATGTAATACTCTTTTGTGGTGTGTTTGTCAAGATTCGATGAATTGTGGGTTTATGTTCAGATTATCCATGAATCTTATTTGAATCTTCTATGAATTCTTATATGCATGATTTCATATCCTTGTAAGTCTCTTCGAGTTATTGGTTTGGTTTGGCCAACTAGATTGGTAATTCTTGCAATGGGAGAAGTGCTTGGTTTTGGGTCGAATCTTGCGGTGTCCTCACCCAATGGCATAGTAGGGATTGCGAGGCACATATTGTATTGTTGCCATAAAGGGTAACAAGATGGAGTTTTCATCATATTCCTTGAGTTTATCCCTCTACATCATGTCATCTTAATGCGTTACTCTGTTCTTCATGAACTTAATACTCTAGATGCAGGTAGGAGTCGGTCGATGTGTGGAATAATAGTAGTAGATACAGAATCGTTTTGGTCTACTTGAAATGGACGAGATGCCTATATGCATGATCATTACCTTGGATATCTACATGATTATTCGCTTTTCTATCGATTGCTTGACAGTAATTTGTTTACCCACCATGACATTTTCCTTCAGTGAAGCCTGTAGTGAAATCTATGGCCCCTGGGTCTACTTTCCATAATATATTTTCAGATCTAGAAACCAAAAATACCAAAAATACTTTGCTGCAATTTTTTATCTTTTACTTTCCGTTCTCGTTTACATCTATCTCTATCGAATCTAATCCTTGCAAATAATCATGAAGTGATTGACAACCCCTTTATAGCGTTGGGTGCAAGAGTTTGATTGTTTGTGTACATGCATCCATTGGTGACTTGCTTGTTCCTCCTACTGGATTGATACCTTGGTTCTCATCAACTGAGGGAAATACTTATCTACTTTGCTGCATCACCCTTTCCTCTTCAAGGGAAAACCAACGCAAGCTCAAGAGGTAGCAAGAAGGATTTCTGGCGCCGTTGTCGTGGATGATACATATCAAGTCAAGACAAGATCTCTCCCATCAACTTGCCCATTTCCGGCGCCGTTTCCGAGGAGGATACATAGCAAGTCAAGATCAAGCCTACCAGGTACCCATCACAAACTCATCTCTTGCATTTACATTATTTGCCATTTGCCTCTCATTTTCCTCTCCCCCACTTCTAAAACGATTTTCAGAAAATACCAAAAAGATTTGCCTTTTTATTCGCCCTTCTTTAGTTTGCCTTTTGTTTGCTTGTGTGCTTGATTGCTTGCCTTGTCACGATGTCTGAGTATACCAAGTTGTGTGACTTTTCCAATACTAATACTAATGATTTTATTAGTACTCCGATTGCTCCTGTCACTAGTGCGGAATCTTATGAGATCAATGCTGCTTTGCTTAATCTTGTTATGAAAGAACAATTTTCTGGCCTTCATAGTGAAGATAAAGCATCCCATCTAAATACTTTCATTGATTTGTGTGACATGCAAAAGAAGAAATATGTGGATAACGATATTGTTAAATTGAAGCTATTTCCATTCTCGCTACGAGATCGTGCTAAAACTAGGTTTTCATCTTTGCCTAAAAATAGTATTGATTATTGGAATAACTGTAAAGATGCTTTTATTTACAAGTACTTTCCGCGTGCTAAGATCATCTCCCTTAGGAATGATATAGTGAATTTTAAGCAACTTGATTATGAGCATGTTGCACAATCTTGAGAGAGGATGAAATCAATGATTAGGAATTGCCCCGCACATGGTTTGAGTTTATGGATGATTATAAAAAAAATCTATGCGGGATTGAATTTTGCATCTAGAAATCTTTTAGATTAAGTTGTGGGTGGTACTTTTATGGAAATCACATTAGGAGAAACTACTAAATGCCTAGATAGCATTATGGAAAATTACTCTCGGTGGCATACCGAAAGATCTCCTACTAATAAAAAAGTGCATGCTATTGAAGAAATAAATACTTTGCGTGAAAAGATGGATGAATTGATGAATTTTTTTGCTATTAAGAGTGATCCTATTGATCCCAATGATATACCTTCGTCTTCTTTGATTGGAAATGATAATGAATCTATGGATGTGAATTTTGTTGGTAGGAACAATTTTGGCAATAACGCGTATAGAGGTAATTTCAACCATAGGCCATTTCCTAGTAATTCCTCTAATAATTATGGTAATTTCTACAAGAATTCTTATGGAAATTATAATAAGATGCCCTATGAACTTGAGAATATTGTTAAAGAATTTATTAGTTCACAACAGGTTTTTAAATGCTACGATTGAAGAAAAAGTGCTCAAGATTGATGATTTAGCTAGGAGTGTTGATAGAATTTTGCTCGAGATTGATTATTTGAAAGTTAGACCTACTCCACCCAAGAATGATATTAATGAGTCTTTAAAATATATGAGAACTCCTATTGACGAAAGTAAGGAAAGAACCGCTAGAATACGCGCTAAGCATGTATGGCTTGAAAAAGTGTGTTCTCGTGATAATAATGATGAAGATCTTAAAGTGATTGATGTGAATCCTATTGAATCTTTGTTTTCCAATATAAATATTGATAAATATGGGGCTGGAGCTAAGTCAACTTTAGTTAAAGAGCACCCCAATGATTCGGAGTCTATAGATCTTTATGCTAAGATTGATAAAAGTGGGATAGAAGAGGTCAAAAATTTAAAGAGCAATGAACCCACTCTTTTATTGATTGTATTTCCTTGTTACAATCCATGATGAATTCTCCTCATGCTTATAGTCGAAATAAGGCTTTTACTAAACATATCGTTGATGTTATGATGAAATCTTTTGAAGAAAAACTGGAGTTAGAAGTTTCTATCCCTAGAAAGATTCATGATGAGTGGGAACCTACTATTAAGATTAAAATCAAAGATTATGAGTGCCATGCTTTGTGTGATTTGGGTGCTAGTGTTTCCACGATTCTGAAAACTTTATGTGATGTGCTAGGTTACCATGATCTTGATTAATGCTCTTTGAATTTGCACCTTGTGGATTCCACTACTAAGAAACTATGGGATGGATTAATGATGTTCTTATTGTTGCAAATATGAATTATGTGCCCGTAGATTTCATTGTTCTTGATATAGATTGCAATCCTACATGTCCTATTATTCTTGGTAGACCTTTTCTTAGAACGATTGGTGCAATTATTGACATGAAAGAAGGAAACATTAAATTCCAATTTCCATTAAGGAAAGGCATGGAACACTTTCCTAGAAAGAAAATAAGATTGCCTTATGAATCTATTATGAGAACTACTTTTGGATTGCATACCAAAGTTGACAATACCTAGATCTATTGCGTTTTGCCTAGCTAGGGGCGTTAAACAATAGCGCTTGTTGGGAGGCAACCAAATTTTATTTTTGTGTTCTATTTTTGCTTCTATTTTTGAGTGTTTCCCACATTATTACTTCTGTAGTAATTCTGGTTTGGTGTTTTAATTAGTGTTTGAGCCAAGTTAAACCTTTGGGGTGATCTATGGTAGTTGTTGATTTGATCTTGCTGAAAAACAGAAACTTTTGCGCTCAGTCCAGGAATATTCTAAGTTTTTCGAAGCGTTGAATGAGCCTGAATTTTTACACAAGACTGATATATAAATTTCCGAGGTTTTCCTAATTTTTCAGAAATTTTTGAGTTACATAAGTATATGAAGTTTTCAGATTGCTGCAGACTGTTTTGTTTTTGATAGATTCTGTTTTCTCTGAGTTGTTTGCCTATTTGGATGAATCTATGGGTTGTATCATGGGGTATGAACACCAATATAAATAAATAATGAGTTCACAACAATTCCTAAAGTAGTGATTTATTTTCTTATACTAACGGATCTCACGAGTTTTCTGTTAAGTTTTGTGTTGCGAAGTTTTCAAGTTTTGGGTAAAGATTTGATGGACTATGGAATAAGGAGTGGCAAGAGCCTAAGCTTGGGGATGCTCCAGAAGGCATCCCCTCTTTCGTCTTCAATCCATCGGTAAATTTACTTGAGGCTATATTTTTATTCACCACATGATATGTATTTTGCTTGGAGCGTCTTGTATGATATGAGTCTTTGCTTATTAGTTTGACACAATCATCCTTGATGCACACATATTTTGAGAGAGACACGCTGAATCATGAATTTATTAGAATACTCTATGTGCTTCACTTATATCTTTTGTGATAGGAAATTTTGCTCAATGTGCTTCACTTATATTTTTTAGAGCTCGGTGGTGTTTGCGTTTTATAGAAATAATTGAACTATCGTACCTCACTTATATTATTTTGAGAGTCTCTAAACAACATGGTAATTGGTCTAGGTTATTAATTTAGTCCTAATATGATAGGCATCCAAGAGGGATATAATAAAAACTTCCATATTAAGTGCATTGAATACTATGAAAAATTTGATTCCTTGCATAAAGTTTTGAGATATAAAGATGGTAATGTGAAAAGTCATGTTAGGGAGTAATTATGGTTTGGTAAAAATACTTGTGTAAAGGTTTATGGTTCCCGTAGCATGCACGTATGGTGAACCATTGTGTAAGGAAGTCGGAGCATGATTTGTTTATAGATTGTCAACCTTTGTGTGAGGGTCAGGAGCGCGCGATGGTTAACTCCTACCAACCTCTCCCCTAGGAGCATGCGCTTAATACTTTGCTTCAATGACTAATAGACTTTTGCAATAAGTATGTGAGTTATTTATGACTAATGTTGAGTCCATGGATTATACGCACTCTCACCCTTCCACATTTGCTAGCCTCTCTAGTACCGACAACTCTTGCCGGTGCAACATATCCACCTTCCTCAAAACAGCCACCATATACGTTCCTAAAAATAGCCACCATATACCTTCCTCAAAATAGCAACCATAACTACCTATTAAGGCATTTCCATAGCCATTCCGAGATAGATTACCATGCAACTTCCACCGTTTCCTTTTATGACTTGCACCATCACTTCCATATTGCATATACTGTCATATTTTGTCATAGGTATCAAGTTGTAAATTTCTTTTGAGTTGTAAGTAAATAAAAGTGTGATGATTGTCATCAGGGTGGAGTACCATATGATTGTCATCAATGACAAGCTCATGTATTGCGTGAGAGTTGAAAAAGCTTGAGAAAATAAAAGTGTGAAAACAATTGCTTGACTTGTCATCGGGGTTGTGCATGATATAAATACCTTGTGTGGGGAAGATGGAGCATAGCCATACCATATGATATTGTAGGGATAACTTTCTTTTGCCATTGTATTTTGAAGAGATGCAATTGCTTTGCTAGTATGCTTGAAATGTTTTTGTTTTTATATCAATATTAAGCTTTTGTTTTGAGTCTCACAGATCTGAATATTCATGCCACAATAGAGAATATTACATGGATATATATGTTAGATAGCACTCCACATAAAAAATTCTGTTTTTATCATTTACCTATTCGAGGACGAGCATGAATTAAGCTTGGGGATGCTGATACGTCTCCAACGTATCTATAATTTTTTATGACGTCATGCTATTATATTATCTGTTTTGGATGTTTTATATGTATTAATATGCTATTTTATATTATTTTTGGGACTAACCTATTAATCTAGAGCCTAGTGCCACTTTTTGTTTTTCCTTCATTTTGAGTTTTGCAGATATGGAATATTAAACGGAGTAAAATCTTCGGAATGATTTTTTCTGGAAGGAAACAAATCCAACAGGCTTGGAGTGCACGCCAGGGGATCTACCATGAGATCACAAGACTGGTAGCCGCGACCACCCCCCTGGCCACACCTGCCAGGCTTGCCGTCTCTAGGCAGGTCTCCTAACCCTATTCTTCGTCCTATAAATACCCAAGTATTCCCCCAACACCACAGGGAGCCACGCAAATACTTTTCCACCACCAGAAGCCTCCGTTCCAGAGAGATCCAATCTTGGAGCCCTTTCCGGTAATCTGCCGGAGGGGGTTTCGATCACGGAGGGCATCTACATCAACTCTATTTCCCCTCCGATGATGCGTGAGTAGTCCACCATAGATCTACGGGTCCATAGCTAGTAGCTAGATGGTTACTTCTCTCTCTTTGATCTTCAGTACCATGTTCTTCATGATCTTCCTGGACATCTATCCGATGTAATACACTTTTGTTGTGTGTTTGTTAAGATCCGATGAATTGTGGGTTTATGTTCAGATTATCCATGAATATTATTTGAATCTTCTCTGAATTCTTATATGAATGATTTCATATCCTTGTAAGTCTCCTCGAGTTATTGGTTTGGTTTGGCCAACTAGATTGGTAATTCTTGCAATGGGAGAAGTGCTTGCTTTTGGGTTCAATCTTGTGGTCCTCACCCAGTGACATAGTAGGGGTAGCGAGGCACATATTGTATTGTTGCCATCAAGGGTAACAAGATGGGGTTTTCATCACATTGCTTGAGTTTATCCATCTACATCATGTCATCTTACCTAATGTGTTACTCTGTTCTTCATGAACTTAATACTCTAGATGCAGGCAGGAGTCGGTGGATGTGTGGAGTAATAGTAGTAGATGCAGAATCGTTTCGGTCTACTTGCATGGACGAGATGCCTATATGCATGATCATTGCCTTGGATATCTACATTATTATTCGCTTTTCTATCAATTGCTTGACAGTAATTTGTTTACCCACCGTGATATTTTCCTCCAAGAGAGAAGCCTGTAGTGAAATCTATGGCCCCCGGGTCTACTTTCCATAATATATTTTCAGATCTATAAACCAAAAATACCAAAAATACTTTGCTACAGTTTATTTATCTTTTACTTTACGTTCTCGTTTACATCTATCTCTATTGAATCTAATCCTTGCAAATAATCGTGAAGGGATTGACAGCCACTTTATAGCGTTGGGTGCAAGAGTTTGATTGTTTGTGTACATGCATCCATTGGTGACTTGCTTGTTCCTCCTACTGGATTGATACCTTGGTTCTCATCAACTGAGGGAAATACTTACTTCGCTGCGTCACCCTTTCCTCTTCCAGGGAAAATCAACACAAGCTCAAGAGGTAGCACCCGACAATACTCAATGGCTAGTGTCCATAGGCAAGTAACGCAAATAGGCTCAAGGTAACAATGCAATGGCAATGTTATGTCAAGAGTGTTGTAGTGGTTGCCGTCCTAGCTTACGATTGGTTTCTATGAAGAGGTGCTTGGCGACGACCCGGGGGGATGATGAGCGGCAATGTCGATGAAGAACAACTCCTAATTAGCTGAAACACTTTAGGAAGTGGCGAAGCTTGCGTCTCAAAATCTCAAATGCAAAGGATTGTGGAAGAAAATGGTGGAAGGTTGTGGAAAATCTATGGTGGGGAAAACCAAGAAAATGGAAAAATGTCGATGGGAAACTTTCTGTAAAGGCCGGAAAGTCTAGGCCGCCGAAGGTTCCGATGGTCGGAAGGTCCGAGGCCCGGAAGGTCTAGGGCCTAGAAGGTTCGGGTGGGGACGGAGGTTCCGAGGGTCAGGAAAATTGGGACGAACCCTAATTTCTAGATCTTGGACTTGGGCGGAAAATCGTGAGGAAGAACCCATATCTGGCGGGGGAAAAGAAAAGATGGTGGGGATTGGATGGATGGAAAGCTAGATCCACATGTCCACAACGAAATCCATGGATCCAAATCAACAAAATCTCCTCGAATCCAACGAATTCAAGAAAAAATGGTATGGCTATTTTTGTGGGGATTTTGAAATTAGGTCAAGTCAAAGCAAAAATTGGCTAGGAAGTGGAGGGAGAGACTCCAAGGTGTGAATCAAATTGGCTCATGATACCAATATGATAACGGGCAAGCCGGGTAGCACGGATCTTTTCATAGAAAACCAAAGAGAAATCACAAACTCATGGACGAACTCCAATCACACATCCACTAGAAACACACAAACACACAAGATAAAAAGATCCACGATCAACAAAAGGATACATGGTAGCCAATAGTTCTCCTCACTCCAAAGGAGGAGGCCTTGAATCCCGTAGGATCTTACCTCTAGAAGAGTCTTGGCATCACTTTGGATCTTCTCACGTGAGGTGTATTACCCGCGAGGGAAGGAAGTAAGGGAGCTAGGCTCAACAAAGGTATTCGCTGAACACAAGCTAACCCTAACTCGAGGTAGAAGAGGTGGAGGAGGATTATTTACAGTCTAGGTCGACATAGGAGCGAAGGGGTACATGGGGAGCACGCTGCAATTACGACCACTTCGTGCACGTATCCCATGTCAGGCACTCAGCGTGTGTCGTGGGGAGGCACAGTAAGCGTAATGATTACAACTGATGTTTCCTGCCACGCGTGCCAGTGCACCGTTTGGGCCTAGCCCAGCAACGCCTCGCACCCGTGTATGGCCTAGGCCCAGGGGCTCCTGTCGGTGTACTAAAGTTTGGGTCTTTTAGTACCCTGTACTTGTGCACGAACGGTTGTAGCCACACCAGCGGCAAGACCTGCCGGGGGATAGCTGAATACAAGTGCAGGAATGTCAAGAAGGCAATCAAGTCAATAATCAGAAGACCGAAGACCAAAAGATGGGACCCCTGCAAGATCTTGCCGGGATGGCCCACAGAGCCCCAACAAGACTCGCACCCGGCAAGAACTCGCCAGCCTGTCACCGCTCCAGCACAGCGACCAGCCTGTCAGACATGCCCTATCCTCCTGAGTACGTGTCAAGGCACTAGCGATGATGGGGGTAAGCGGTGTTGATGGGACGGCCTCTTTTTCCGTCCCCAAGAAAGCGAAGGACAGCT